>CAMTDV010000010.1:12815000-14210000 GCA_947069175.1 Scalesia atractyloides | reverse complement strand
GAAATTTATGAATTAAGAGTTCATCTCAGTCATTGTTATGAGACTAATATGGATCATCTTCATCAACTAATCCTGAAATTTATGAAATAGACTCCAACAAAATAAACACCACATGAATCGTGAATTTCCACACAATTTCGACTCCGTTTTCAACAATTAAAAATAGCATAGTATCAATGAGATCGAGCTGATCTTTTTATGTCAAATTGACGATTAGATCAAATTTGACTGATCAAGCTCTGATACCAACTGTTAGGATCTGAGTTTGGATTGATAGT
The DNA here is from genome assembly GCA_947069175.1 of Scalesia atractyloides. Classification (NCBI taxonomy): domain Eukaryota; kingdom Viridiplantae; phylum Streptophyta; class Magnoliopsida; order Asterales; family Asteraceae; genus Scalesia; species Scalesia atractyloides. The sequence goes on along the minus strand of CAMTDV010000010.1, from coordinate 14,209,722 downwards.
ATTGTTTTAACCAATTTGATACTAATACGATAAATCATAAAGAACTTTACAGCGGAAGAACAGCTAAAACTTTATAACACAATCAACGAGAGAATAGTTTTCATCATAACATGTTTTTCATTACTCAAAAGACTAAAATGATTACCAGCTAACTTACATGTATGAATCACTAAACACCCCCTGAGACCGAGCTTACACAGAAAAGAATGTACAATAAGGTGAAAGTGTGAAAAGCTACGTAGAACAATACAGGCACTGTCTATTTATAGTACTTATCCTAACCACTGATAGTCTATGCTGACATCATCTTGACAATGACATCTAACAGAAATAACAAACTCTAACCACTGCCTAACCTAAACACTGATAGCAAAGCACTGATGACCCTAACCACTGATAAGCATAAAGCATGATGTAGTACTGGCAGATGTTCTTCAAAGGATGATCCGACCTTTGACTTCCAGCAGACCTTTGTCTTTTAGCAGACCTTTGACCCATCAGAGGTTTGGTAAATCAGCAGACTTTATAACTGGCAGAGCTTTGACACAAGGCAGTTGTTAGAACTAGCAGCGGTTTGGTAGCTGCTCTTTAAAAGGAGTGAATCTAAACTCTGTTTATTCTGGATCATATAGAGCAGACCTGTTTTGGCTTTCTATCATCTTTTCTTTTGTAGGGTTCAATCCCAACAGCTTCGTATCCGATTAGGAATACGACGATGACGACTAGGAACGCCGGACAACTTTGCCCGAAGCGGGAGGTGCATTGATCATTGTAGTTCCCAATGACAGGTTGGACGATCATCCCCAATAATGGACCACATAACCAAATAAAGGAGGCCCATTTCATTCCACCCCCAAACTTTCCCTAAGAACTTCGTTTCTTATCCGGGTCCAACCATGTGTCTATCTCTACATCCTCATCTTTGCTACCTCCATCTTTGGCATTTGTCTCATTTTGAAAGCATAAGATTTGATTCTATGTGGCATAGCCCTGCAACCCTATAGAATTCCCATGTAGCCTTGTTGGTAACCTCTTGTCACACAATACTCCAGTCCACTTTAACACGGTGGGCAACATCACTATCAATTTCTTAATCACTCTTGAACTTGGTTGTTAGCTAGAAGGCAACATGGGCTTATCTGTGAATCTTTGTGTTCCCAAGAAAGAGTTTTTATATGATCATCTATCATTCTTATGTTTTGTGCATGACTTTAGTTTTCTTTCTTTCTTTTGTGTACACATGCATGAGGATATGTAATATGTATATCCCATACAATCATTGAATCCTAAAATTGAATATTATTAACCGATCACCATCTCGAATTGTTTACATGACATCGTGTATATATATAGATATATAGACCACATGGATTGACGTGACGTTTCACATAACGTCATGACCCTTCTTATGACACTACCCTAACAATTTAATACTTACAAACGTTAAACTAGGACCCTTCTACTAAATACATATTAATATGCAATAGACACTAAGCGTACCTTACAAGAATTACATAATTGACTATAAACTTTGTATTAAACTTGGATCAAACAATTAAGTATTTTATGTGACATACATGAAGTATTTTATGTGACATATGTGACATACATGAAGTATTTTATGTAATGGATGTATACAATTAGAAGACCATTTTATGGGATATGAATGTTAAACTATTGATTCAAAGTCTGTTTAAAATGTTAAATGTTATTGAGTCTAACTAAGGTTGTGTATATGAAAACATTGGGAGTAAATCACACAATTTTTTATTTAAACGCCACTAATTTCACTTGATCAAATTTTTGTACCAACACTCTACTACAGTTACCACTATGAATTCATGAGACATCGTACCAAACATAACTCGGTTTTAAGAAAGTGAATTTAACAGGGCAAACTGTTATGTGTATAAGTTAATGAATATAGTTGCAGGTTTAAGATGCCTGATCAACCTATACCTAAGGATGCTGCATATCAAATTCTAAACGATGAGTTAATGCTCGATGGTAATCCGAGACTGAATTTGGCATCATTAGTGACCACATGGATGGAGCCCGAGTATGATAAGCTTATCATGTCATCACTTAACAAGAACTACGTCGACATGGATGAGTACCCAGTCACCACTGAACTTCAGGTCTATTAATAATTTTTGTAGTTACTTTTATTTCTTTTTGTGCAGAGATGAGTGTGGACAGAAATTGTAGTCCAACATTCTTGTTTTTCCATAGAATTAACTCAAGTCATGAAATATGATATCTAATATCGTTTACTCATATTGTTTTAACTTTGAATAATCGTTGCGTAAACATGATTGCCCGTTTGTTCCATGCTCCCATTGGGGAAGACGATACTGCTGTTGGTGTGGGAACGGTGGGATCATCAGAAGCGATAATGCTTGCAGGTCTTGCCTTTAAAAGGAAATGGAAAGAAAAGAGAAAATCCCAAGGAAAAACTTACCATAACCCAATATTGTTACTGGATCTAATGTGCAGGTGCGTTTACAATGTATTCGTTAAGTTTTCAGTTGTTAAAAGGTGTCAATGTCGACCCAATATTTACCATTGGTAAGCCTCTAATGAATCGAACGAACACAAACATATAATCAAACAAATCTTTTTGTTTGTGTTGTTTATTAAGAAAATGGGCATGTTCGTGTTCATTTATGTTCGTTCGTTTAAATCCTAAACGAACAATTCACGAACATTAACAAACATAAACAAACAAACTTAAACGAACATAATTTAACAAACAATAAACAACACAACAGAACATAATTGAACAAACATAAATGGACATAATTGACTAAACATAAACGAACATGTAGTAATTTTTTATATAAATTAGGAATTGATTACGATAAGTTCCATTGGAAAATCCGTTTTTATTACTAGAAAGCCAATTAACAATTATTTATGTTTATATAAATAGTTAGAAAGTTCAGTTTATGTTTAATATTCATATAAATATAACTACATATATATATAAATTTAAACGAACATAAAGGAACAAACATAAAGAAATGTAAATAAACGAACGTTACGAACACAAATGAACGAACAAAGTTCATGTTCGTTAGTTTAATTAAATGAACAAAAAAGTTGTGTTCATGTTTGTTCGTTTATTAAATAAACCAACATAAACGAACTTCCCCCCGAACAAGTTCATGAACGTTTAGTTCGTTTACAGACCTAACTATTGGTTCGTTTACATTAGTTTTTTTTATCAAACTGGTTAAAAAGTTTAGTTTTACCTTGAATAACTGATTCACTGCTCATGCTTGTACGTAATAGGTTTGTTGGGAGAAGTTCGCGAGGTACTTTGAGGTCGATTTGAAAGTGGTAAATCTGACAGAGATTGTTATGTGATGGACCCTGTGAAAGCTGTTGAAATGGTGGACGAAAACACGATTTGTGTTGCTGCAATTCTCGGTTCTACAATGACAGGAGAGTTTGAGGATGTCAAGCTTCCTAATGAGCTTCTAACGAAAAAAACAAAGAAACGGGATGGAACACCACGATTCATGTTGATGCTGCAAGTGGAGGGTTTGTTGCACCTTTTTTTGTACCCGGATCTTGAATGGGATTTTCGTTTGTCACTTGTGAGGAGCATAAATGTGAGTGGTCACAAGTATGGGCTAGTGTATGCTGGTGTCGGTTGGGTTGTGTGGAGGGCGAAAGAGGACTTGCCGGATGATCTCGTGTTTCATATAAACTATTTGGGATCTGATCAACCTACTTTTACACTCAACTTCTCCAAAGGTAAAAATGTATTTACATGTTAGTGTCAAGTGTGGATAGGTTGCTTGAAAACCCTTTTGTAGAACTTTTATTCTATTAAATAACCAAACCTCTTAAATAAATTCATTTAGAATTATAAGAAATAACTTTTGTTCATTTTTAATCCTTTTGGCCTGTTAGAGATGTAACATAATCCTAATGCACTCATAGATCATTTGAAAATGCTACCTTTATGCACAAAAGGTCCTCTTTCCACATATATAAGATACAAGAATTAACTTGTTTTTTTTCTTGTAAACATGGACACAGGGTCGAGCCAGATAATTGCACAATACTACCAGTTTATACGGCTTGGCTTCGAGGTAACCACCATACACACTTGACCTTTTCTATCATGTTATCGTTTGTTCAATGTGAGTTGTAGATGTCGCAAAATGCTTTGGGTCATAATGGTAAGTGTTGAAAAGGTGTGTTAGGTTTGGTAATTGATCAAACATTTGGGTAACAAAGTTTTTTAAATGTAAATTTAATTAAACAAGTCGGGTAAGGGTAGCCCCCCAACGCTTTCCTTGTCCATGTTTTAATTTTTAAAGGGATTACTTAAATGTTGTTTTTTTTTTTGTTTTTTTTCTTGTTCCTCTAAATAATGAACATATTATGTAACATTATAAAGGGTGCTACCACACTCCTCTCACATACTTACGGATGAGGCCCGTTACTTTTTCTCTCAAGAAGGGGGGGGGGTTGTATATTTAGATCAAGCCCCCTCCCCTACTAGTTGTACCCTCCTCCCCTCCTCTGACATACTTACGGGTTACGGGTGAGGCCCACACTTTTTCTCTCACTAGGGGGTTGCATTTAGAACAAGCCTTAGAAAATTGACAATGTTAGCGTACAAAACAGAATTTTTTAAGTTAATTGTTTAGGTTGTTTTAAACATTTAAAACACTCAAGAGTGACTTTCAACATGTTTGACCAATTATAACCCATTTCCTTTATAGGTATCAAGTGTTTATTTGTTTTTATTCTCACTAGTTGGAGATACATTATAACCCGAATTAACGACTTCTATGTAAACTAATCAACCTTGTCACCATAATACACATTTTTGGACCAGTGCACTTTGCAACTCTGTGTTCTCATTTTTAGGTTTTGATTTAATTACTAGGGTTACAAGGATGTCATGAAGAACTGTAACGAAAATGTAATGGTGCTTAAAGGACTAGAAAAGACGGGGCGGTTTAATATAATCTCCAAAGACATCGGGGTCTCTTTACTTGCGTTTCTCTTAAAGATGGTTTAAGATACACCGTGTTTCATATATCAGAGTCTCTACGGCGATTCGGGTGGGTCATTCCTGCATACACTATGCCACCTGATGTGCAACATATATCTGTTCTTCATGTCGTTATATGTGAAGATTTCAGCCATAGTCTTGCAGATAGACTTATAGCGGATATCGTCAGAGTGGTTAATGAGATGGACGCTGCACATTCCACTGACAACACGGGAAATGCAAATATTAGTACTGTCAAAACGAGAAACGCGCATGATGGAGAGGCTAGTGAACATAGCAAGAGGGAAAGCAAATTCTGGAGGAGGTTCGTGCATGGTAAGAAAACTAGCAGTGTCTGCTAGTTAGTTGTTCACTTTTTTGTTTCGTGAGATATGAAACTAGTGTATTGTATAATCATCGTATACCATGTTTTTCGTTGGTTGTCAAAGAATCCTTAATATCTGTGTATACGTCATATCAATGTCCCTACGATTTGTGTTGCATGGAGACTAACAGATCAAGAAACACCCTATAGCTTTTCATCCTGTGAAAAGGTATGAAGCATGGTCCTTTTGTTTATAGGCTATATATGAAACAAAAGTTTTATAGGTTAATATGTCACACCCTAACCGATGGCGGAAACATCGGGATGAGACGAAATAGATTGCTCGTTGCACATAACACTAATTGTGACAATATAATTAAATCAAATTTCATTTATTGACTAAAATTCGAATACAATGTATCTAAAGCTTGTCCTAGCTTGATTTCTTCACATCTTGACTTATCAACCTGCAACATGTATTAAAATATATCAACAAAAATTGTTGAGCGAGTATACAAGTTTGATACATAGCATAATAGTATAAAAAGTTTCAATACTCAAATCCACCATGAGTAAAATGATACAAGTCACTAATATGCTGAAACGATGTCACAATAGGATAAAACCCTAGATTGCAACGCCAATTTTGCCTGTCCCAAAGATTGACGGGAGGTTAATGTGTTTGACTTAACAATACCCCCAAGACTCAAGGGCGGTGCATTACTCCTATAGTATATGCATAGTACCATAATTGTTAAGGTGGGCTCATATAGACATAAAAAGTTTACATAGCATACGAGATTAACAAGCATCAAGTTGTTTTATGTTTAAACATGGATAGAGTGTGAGTAAATAAGTTTCAAGTGTCACGTGTTTTTAATATAGAATACATGTTGCACCCAGAGTGTTTAAAATGAAAATGAGATCGAGTATACTCACTTTAGGTTGTGTAAGGTTCTTGCGATTCGCACGAGTAAAGTTGATAGATCAAAGGAAAGTGTTTAACCTAGAATAAGATAAGGGTTCGTTATTGATTATGGATTACGTTATTAGATGGGATAAAATTGTTTATATTATGGGAGTCGTTTTAATTATTACGCGTATATGATTATAGTTTAAAAGTATCAATATTGATTCATGACATAGGGTAATAATACTTGATTTACAAATAACAGATTTTGCCATTGGTATTAGTTGTAAAAAATACTTTTATTGAAATAATAATATTTTACAAAGTTATAATAATAATAATTGTAATAAATAATAGTAGAATTAGTAATTAACAATAATAATATTGATAAATATAATAATGATAATCATAACAATAAAGATAATAATAATAAGAATGTGTTGTTAGTGAAATAATGTTAACAGGTAATAACAAAATCAGTCCAAATATAATCGGTCCAAACTGAAACAAAAGAAAGGTTTAAAAGTTGTGGGCCAAAGGCCGGCCCAACTAACAGAACAACTAATCAGCGAAATATTCGCTGAAGCGAAGTATTGAACCAGTGACCTAAGGCTAAAGCAAAGCGCATCAACACCACTGGGCTACAGCCGAGTTGGTGTTAGATGTGAGTTTTAATAGAAACTGATTCGTCTTCTTCATTCTAAAAAATAAACGAACAACTTACTGTTTGAATGATTAATGGTTTAATTGTTTGAACATTGAAATGATGTGTATTACTGGTGACTGAATGAACAAAACAAAAGGAACAAGAATGATACCGAATCAAGGAATGCCGATCTCGTATTGTTTTCCGTTGCGAACTTCGGCCGACTTCCGATTTCTCCGGCGAACTTGGTTACTCCGGCGATTTCGAACAGAGAGTTAAGTGAGGAAGTTAGGTGTTATGTGAGAATGTGAGAGAAATGTGTGATGGTTTGCGAGGGTCCAACGAAGTATTGTGTTCGTTCGGTATTTATACACGTCCCGCGAAACGTACGAGTTGGTCTTTGGTCCGGGTTCTTGATTGACATGAGTTTGGTAACAAGTACATACTGTACGTTTCGAACAATCAGGGACGATATAAAGATGGAAGGTTACAACCAATGACAACTGTGATTCTCGTTTTGGCGGCAAAATGAATCAAATGGGTTTGAACTGAACTAGAGTGTTTGGCGCGTGGTGCGCGGGTTCGAGTCCCGGCATCCTCGTTTTTATTGTCTTTGATTCAATTAAGTTTAAAAAGTGACCAAAACAGTCCCTGAACTTGAGTTTGATTAATATGCACAGTTGGTCCTTTAACTTGATGAATTAGTGATTAAGTTTTTGAATTAACTAAATCTTGTTAACTAACTTAGTTAAACTCTTTATATTAAAATTCTTATTTATTTTAATAAATAAATAATTAAATGAATAAATGTTCATTGAATAATTATAAATAAATAATGATTAAATAGTGAATATTTGATTAAATAATTAGATAAATGATTAATAATTAAATAAACAAATAATTAAATGATTAAATAATTTAAGTGATTAAAGAATAATAAATAAATAAGTAACGCGAAAATACGGAGCGTTTTTGTTTTTAGTGTTCATTTACAACAAATAGTTGTATAATTAGCTCTTAATATTTGATATAAATTTAAGTAATGTAAAATGTCAATGTAGGGTAGCTTATTTGGTAGAGGCATAAAGAGGAGGTCACAGGTTCATTCTAGGCAAGGGTAAAAATTTAGAATATCATTGAGTAGTAGAGCAAGCTTTGCCATTATTTTAAAAAAGAGATATAAGAACTAGGGTTCTCAACATGACTATGTTACAAAGTTTGGTCATAAGAACTTGATTCTGGTGGACAATGATCTACTTATGACTGATCCACACATCTACCACACTTCAAGCTTTTTAATATAGTATGCTTAGGAACACAATAGACAATGTTGCAACTAACTCACATATGGATCATTTGACCATATATGCTTTAATACCGTTGGGTTTGAGCTTCAATTTCTTATTTTTCTTTACAAGAAAAAAACAACGGGGATTCACCAGTTTTTTTCAATATCGCTAAAATGAGTTTGATTATCTACAAATCCAATTTATGAGTCTATAGTACACTTGTGTATACACAATAACAGTACAGATACCGAATATATGGAAAAGTAGGAACCATATATTGTACCGAATCTATAATACAGTACCGATTCAGTATCAGTATGATAACAGTAAGATATTGGTACCCGACACCAGATGCTTATCGCTAGTCTGAGCTTATTATATATCCATATTAAGTTAATAGTACGTTTCCCTGAGCCAATGACCTCTACCTCTCAAGTGGTAGGAGGACTTGAGTTCTTCTGTGAAGACTTATGTTCGATTCCCATTTGGTGCAAAAAAAAGGAGTGATCCACTGGTAGGCAATGATAGGAAACCCAGGAAAACCTGGGTTCGATCCTTCAGCCAAACCGTGTTTTACCGGTAATTTTACCGTCGTGTCTACGGGCGGATGGGTTACCGGGTTCTCCCGGAAGTGGTGGTGGACGACTCCGGTTACTCTCGGAATACTCTGTTTGTCCAGTGAATGCGGTCCTTTGAGAGCACTCGAGATTGATTTGTTAGACGTTAAAAAAGTAATTTTGTTTTGGGCGGTTAGAAAACTTGACAAAACTGCCCCCAACAACGATCTCAAAACTTTGGTTAATATAAACGGCTTACAATGCTACATTAGCACCCAAAAATAACCTTTTTCAGTTGGTTCTCCTAAACCGCCTAAACCTTCAATTAACTATTTCAGAGGAGAATCACCTAAACCTTGAATTAACTATTTCAAGCGGTTGGAATTCCTAGGCAAAATTATGATTATGGTGACAATATCAAGACCACGCCTGTTGGTATTTTAAGTGGACCCCATTGCAGTAACTTAAAGTTAGATAGTCCCTTGGTGGGTGGACCATCTAGCTTCCCTGGCCCAATACACAGTGCTACTCTTGGAAAAAAGAATCGGACCCAACGTAGCCCACCTTCCGTGGGCTCAACTCAAGGCCCACAAACTAGGGCTTTTTATGGTGAGACTCCTCAAGAGGCCCAGTTTGACTTAAATGTCTCAGTGTGTGCTCGTGGTCAGAAATCATGTGTTTTCTCGGAAGACTCGACTTTGGTGCCTCCTACCCCTACAGTGGTGATTAATGCAGCGCTTAACCCAGATCCTGGAGATGCGGTTCGAGCCCAAAATCAGATTTCGGAGCAGGGGCTTGAAGCTGCAACTGAATCTGCGGCGACGGCTCAGGTTGGTATCGAGATTGGAATTAATCTGACTGGATTCGAGAAAGATACAACAGAAGCAATTATTGGCGAAGGTGTTGAAAATCGTTATCAATGAATTGTTTAGCTATTAACTTATGAGGCGTCCAGAATGATCGGAAAGTAGAATGGATACGAGGTTTGAAGACCAACTATGGGATCAATTTATTGCAATACAAGAAACAAAATTGGAGAATTATGACAGGTTTAAATTCAACAATTTCTGGGTAGGTCGGCTTTTCGACTGGCTACGGTCGATGCCACAGGGACTTCGGGTGGTATAGCCTCTATGTGGGACCCGTCAGTTTTCCAAAGTGAAGAAGTAATACATTATCGGTACTTTCTTTGTGTTTGTTATCGGCTTGCTCATTTAGAGGTACGCTTGAATATTGTTAATGTTTATGCCCCTAACGACCCACCTACTAGGAAACTATTATGGTTGGATTTGCTGCATCTGAAAAATTCAAGGCAGGGGCTTTGGATTTTTTTGGGTGATTTCAATGAGGTGCGGGGATCAAATGAAAGGGTGAACTCGGAGTTTAATGCATCGAATGCCGAGGCGTTTAATGACTTTATTTTGTCTGGGGCGTTGCATGATATGCCTATGGGAGGAGCCCAGTACACATATATCTCTGACAGGGGAGACAAATTGAGTCGTCTTAACAGGGTCTTAGTTTGTCTCGGGTTCATCGAGAAATGGCCGAATACAACCCTTACTGCTATGGAAAGATACATATCCGACCATCGACCTTTGCACCTTAATGTTGTTCCGTCGGATTTCGGTCACATATCGTTCAGGTTTTTTAACTCGTGGTTGGAACGTCCTGGTTTTATGGATTATGTGATGTTTTTGTGCAGGTCCTTTCAGTTTAATGGCCCAGCGGACCTTCGGCTGGCCACAAAGCTGAGATGGCTGAAACATAGAATCAAGGATTGGGTCAAGGAGGAGCAAGCTCATGGAGATGAAATGTATAAAGAAAAAAGAAGCTTGGTTGCTGCCCTTGAATCAATAGCTGAAGAGCGAGACCTTTCTCCAACCGAACTGGAACTTAGATCCGAGTATAAGCAGTTTATATGGGAACATGACCGTCTAAAAGAACTTGATATCCGACAAAAATCCAGGGCAAGGTGGGCCTTTGAGGGGGATGAAAACTCAAAGTTTTTTCACACAGTGGTTAAGTCGAACCTTAGTTCCAGCAGGATAAATGGTGTATCTATGGATGGGGAGTGGGTCACGAATCCAGTTATCATAAAACAACAATTCTTTGAGTTTTATGCTAAACTTCTTTCGGATCCTATGCCTAATCGTCCTATGATTGACTGCCCAAATTTAAAGACTCTATCTTTGGTTGAGGCCGAAGCTATGGAGGTTCCGTTCTCATTGTTGGAAATAAAAAAAATGCTATTTGGGAATGTGATGGTGACCGTGCACCCGGCCCGGATGGTTTCAACTTTCGGTTTATAAAGCGGTGTTGGGACAGGTTGCAAAATGATTTCCTTAAATTATTCGAAGAATTCTACATCAAGGGTAACATTAACAAGAGTTGCTCGTCATTGTTCATAGCCTTAATTCCCAAAACCAAGGATCCGTTAAAACCTGCGGATTTCCAACCCATTAGCTTGATAGGTTATGTAAACAAAGTCATCTCCAAAGTTTTAGTAAACCGCCTCAAAGAGGTGACCGGGAAGTTGATTTCGGAGGAGCAAACGGCTTTCCTAAGTGGTAGAAATATTACGGAGGGCCGCTAATGCTAAATGAGGTCTTGGCTTGGATGAAGATGGCCAAAAAGGAGGGTTTGTTTTTCAAAGTCGATATTCACAAGGCCTATGACTCGCTTAACTGGAATTTCCTTCAATCCATCATGGTTCAAATGAACTTCCCGACAAGATGGTGTATGTGGATGATGGCTATTTTATGATCTTCCCGAGCCTCCGTTCTTGTCAATGGCTCTCCCACCATGGAATTTGATTGTACTCGTGGCTTCCGACAAGGAGACCCACTATCGCCGTTCTTATTTCTTATGGCAATGGAAGCGCTATCCGGTATTATGCATAAAGCCTCCTTGATTGGGCTTTTCCAAGGCATTAGATGCACGGCGAATGGGCCAATCTTAACTCACTTACTATATGCGGATGATGTCGTTTTCCTTGGTAATTGGTCGACCGAAAATGCGATAAACTTAAGAAGAATTCTTAGATGCTTTTACTTGGCTTCGGGTCTAAAGGTGAACCTAGGTAAAAGTAAACTTTATGGTGTGGGAGTAGGGCATAACGAAGTGGAGGATATGGCCGATGTGTTGTGCTGCGAGGCTGGTAACTTCCCATTTAAATACTTAGGGCTACAAGTTGGAGGTAATATGAATTTGGTAAAAAAATTGGAAACCGGTTTTGGAAGTTTTTAAAAATCGGTTGCCTTTGTGGAAGGGGAGAACCCTCTCCTACGGGGGAAGGATCACACTTATAAAGTCGGTCCTTAGCTCGCTTCCTATTTACTATTTTTCCTTATACAAGGCTCCGGGTCAAGTGATTAAAGAACTCGAAAGCATTCGGAGATCATTTTTTTGGAGTGGTGCGGAAGACAAATCTAAAGGGAATTGGATTGCTTGGGAGAAGGTTATCTCTCCGGTCGAATACGGTGGGGTGGGGTTCGATTTTCTAAAAGATACTAACCTCGCCATGCTCGCAAAATGGTGGTGGAGGTTCAAGGTTGAGAAGGATGGCTTATGGAGAAAGGTTACTTGGGCGATTCATAACAAGTCAAGGTCCTGTATTCCAGTAAAGATTTCGATACCCGGCCCATGGAAACAAATTTGGAGTATTTCGGCTGAGTTGGAAACTTCGAATCTAAACTTATCAAATCAAATTAAAGGAGTGCTCGGGACGGGGTCGACATTTTGTTTTGGATAGATATATGGCTGGGTGACTTACCCTTGGCTCAGGAGTTCCCTGCACTGTTCAGTATTGAGTCTGATAAAATGTGCACAGTGTCGGTTCGTGTGGTCAACACAACGCATGGGCCGACTCTGAAGTGGGCTTGGAACCGGGAACCAGTATCTGCGGCGGAAACGATGGAACTAAAACAACTCTCTCAGAAGCTAATGGGGATTCAGTGTGTAGATCAAAAAGACCACTGGATTTGGGGTCTCGAATCGAACGGATACTTTTCGGTTGGTACCATCAAACGCCACCTTCTGTCTTTCAACAGGTCTCCGCCGGCTTCAGTCTTCAAGTGGAATAACTGGACGCCAAAAAAGGTAGGGGTCGTGGGTTGGCGTGCGATGGTGGAAAGATTACCGACAAAAACTGCACTACTAATAAAAGGGATCCAGCCAGATTCGGTTTCCTGCCCTCTTTGTAATGAAGCCTCGGAAACATGCGAGCATCTCTTTGTGTCATGTCAGGTCGCCCAATTGGTGTGGACCGTCATCACTCAGTGGTGCAAGATCCCAGATTTCTTTGTTTTTAGTCTGTCGGATTTGATTCACATTAGCGATTTGGTGCCCGGATCAGTCAAAAGAAAGAAGCTGATTCACGCCATTGCTCTTGTGTTTCTTTGGACCATCTGGACGATGAGGAACAAGGTAGTGTACGGACAAGCTCCTGTCTCGGTCTCTGCGGTTGTCAAAGAAATCAAATATATAAGCTACCAATGGGTTAAGAATCGCTCGAAAGAGGCTAATCTGAACTGGGACAAATGGAGGAGGTTTGAAGTTTTTTGATATCTTTGTTATGTATTGTTTGCTTCTGTTTGTTTCCGTTCTATCCTTGTTTTTTCTTTGTTGGCGGATGTAATTGTGGTGCTAGCCCCTTGCTAGATGGTGTATAAATTTTTGTTGGCCGTTCAAAAAAAAAAAAAAAAAACTATTTCAAGCGGTTTATTTTGGTATTCCGTTTATTTTTAGTAAATTTTTTTGGGTGGTTTCAAAACTGCCAAAAAAAAAAGAAAACATTCGTTTTTGTGACGATGTTTGGTATCTCGGTCTGAAAACCACCATATCTTTTCCACCGCCTATAAAGCCAATGGGTTCAATCTAACAAGAGAATCTGTTCATTTAATTTTGGCATAAAACAAGGCAAAAAAACCTTACGGTACAAATACCTGTATATTCTTTCTAGTGTTAATGTATCTACGGTCTACCACTATTAATACTTTCAAGATAAATAATATAATTAGTTAATTCGTTATAGACCTCTAGAGAATTTTTTTAATGGTAGTATTTAAGAGAGACATGGATATAAAAAAAAGTGAAAAACATTGCATACGTTTAGCAGGCAAATTAAATGAACTCTAGAAACCTTCAAAATCGAACAACCAGTCATCTCCAGCGTTTTTTGTTGGTGATGTATAATGTTGACAGTGTACATGACGAGCTTGCACAACTCGGTTTATGCTTGGAAGATAAACTCTTTTTTTTGAGGGGGCTTGCATAACCGATAAAGAATTTTAGAAAATTAAGGAGAGATGCAAGGTTTGTAAGGGTAGAGAGAGAAATTAGTTACAAAGTTTTTATATTTTTTTTATCGTAAAATAGTTAACGCTAAAATATTATGTTAAACTAAAAGTTGTATTATTAAACACTTCGTAATATCACTATATGCAATTTAAAATTTAAAAGTTAATCAACTTTATATTTCTAATGTGTGGGGTTTTTTTTATAGGCAGTGACGGATCTAGAATATTTTCGTAGAGGTAACATTAATAAAAAAGGGTAACGAAATCGAAAAATGTCAAAATTTTCAAAAAAATTACACTCTGTCGGAGCGCCAACTAAATTCAAAGAGAACGGTTAAACTCTACAAAAAGTTTTTGGACATAGAATCATCTAGTTTGAGGATAATCTGTGATCCGCCTACGTTGGATCTCTTTGTTTTCTCAACAAAGATGCCATAGATGACCTCCATAAAAGCTTCATAAGCCTTTTTAGACTCGAACAGATTCGCCCTCGCACAAGATGATATTGTTTTATTTAATATTTTTTTTTTTTTGTAGTTTTTAAACTTTGATTGCTAATGGTCTATTTTTTATAAGTGAGACAAATGATAGTAAGTATGCTAATTAAACAATATACCTGATATGTGTTGTCAGAAAAGTTAAAAGAACAAGGAAGATTTGAGTTTGAGGATGGAGATGGTGGTTGATTACAAGATAGATGAAGGAAAGTGATGGTTTGAATCACGAAGAAATCAGAGATTGTTGACTACCCAATCAGGTTCCAATATATATTTTCCTTTAATCTCTTTATTTCTCTATTTTGTTTTCAGTATATCGTACAAACTGCACCTTTAGTTGGCATACGACACAAAAACCAAACGTTATGCTCATCCGTAAGAACCATTCTTTCTAATCATTATATTTCTACCACTCTTTTGATAGATTAATATTCTGTTATTTACTAAATCGTAAAATTATAGACTTATCTAGTTCAAAATTTCATTTCAATTTCAATTTCAATCAAATGATATATGTATGAATAGTGATTTGATTTTTACTTAATGACAATAAAATACAAGAGAAACATTTGGAAAATTAACACAAAATGACCGTTCCTCACCTTATTATTAAAGAGAGAATGACTTGGATTAAATGAAAATACAACAATGCTTTGGCTTATGTAAGAAACATCCTAATTAATTAGAAATTTGGTTTTTAAGAGGACATTTATGTGGTGTTTACTTATTAGGGTAGATTAACTGCTTGTAAAAAAACTAAACAAAAGAATTAAGTATATATCTGTTTTCAAGAAAGAATATAAACTCCAAGACGCATTTAATTATTGATCTTAAGCATGCTTGACTATTAATAACGCAAGCCTTTATGGAAAAACAAGTTATTTAATGTGTGTGCTTTAATAATTGGGACTATACAATCAAATAATGAGGCATATTTTTGACTTGGTTACACAGGTTACGTTGGTGATATTAAGGTGGCGTGGCTGCACGCCCCGATGCATCGCTGTTTGTGGCTTTAACATGATTAGGGATTGACAAAAAAATATTACGTGGCCCACGCTGTGGTGTAAACATGACAACATTAAAACGACAAAGTTGTTAAAAGAGTTGGAAAAAAAAGAAAGTAACATTGTTCTCACATGTATTAATATTCAAAAGAGTAAAGAATGAAACCTTGACGTGTGACAATGACATTAACGTGGGATGGCGTCCTATTAATTTCGGAAAAAGTTAATCCACTTAATAAATGTTTTGACCTGACTAAGATATTCTTTTGGAGAACAAATAAGGAATAACAGATTTTAATAATCCCAACTATTAGCCGTTGGTCGGCAAAAGTCCCAATTTAAAAAATAACCGGTGGTGATCGCACATTTCCATATATTGTAAACCAATGGACATTTACTAACAAAACCTTAATTTATTTTTGCCCCCTTATCCTTTTCGGTTTAGTACAGGTCTACTGGTTTACAATATGTGAAAAGATGAGATCAACACTGATTATTTTTAACGTTGGGACCGTTGCCGGCCAACGGCTAATAGTAGGACTAATTAAAATCTATTATTCCAATAAATAAATGATTAAAAAGTTTGTAATAAATTTATATAAGGGCCATTTAATTGTGTCTTGGAATTGTTAAAGCTGGTATGTATTTATTGAAGGACCTAGTTTGTCATATAAGAAAAATGTAAGGAGTGGTATGAACTTTTAAGGTTCTTGCTCGTGTATTTAAAGGGAAGCAATAAAACCCTACATCAAACAAACGACGCTCTCTTATCTCTTCCTCTCTTGAGAGTCTTGCTACAACATTTCATCTCTTCTTTCTTTTTCCATTTTCTTTCTGTTTTATTTCTCAATCTTTTCTTTCTTTATCTTTTTGTTTTAGTTCTCAAGTGTGTTAGTTATATGATTATTCAATGGTGGCGCTGATGCGAGGGTGGTGGTAGTCTGGTGGGCGCTGGAAGTGGTGGTTGCCGGAAGTGGAGAAGATGAAGTTGTCCATGTTTGTCATTATTCATTTCTAAGTTTACGACATAATTTTTTAGATTAGTTTAATTTAATAGAAAAGTTAGGAAAATTACATAACAATGGCAGGTAAACGGGCAACAAGTTGCGCCGCAACCACATTTGAATAGCAAATCCAATTCTAGAGAAAATAAAACTCCGGTTCTTTGTCGTTAAGAAAATGTTATGCACGACTTTCTGCACTCTGTTGACAGCATCGTAGACACGGGACCCGAAAGTATCAAAGGTAAAGGAAATGAAGACATGTTGATTCTCAGTACAATTTTTTCATGTTCGGCGACTTTCCCCAATTCTGCTCGCTTAAGCACATCACATTGGACATACTTGACCAAGTCATGTATGTATTCGAAACTCGATAGCACCTTACAAGGGATCACATGCCCCTCAAAGTTATCCAAACAAACCTTGTGGCAAATTGGGCAAGGCTCATTAAGATTAAATTTGATATTATTTAGTCTTTCAAAGTTTTATGAATGTTACACCAAACCAATTCGTGACATTCATAGCTTTTTAGATATTTAGTCAACATAAGTAAAAAAAAATTATATATTTCTGATCATTCACCCTCAAAACGATATATATATATATATATATATATATATATATATATATATATATATATATATATATATATATATATATATATATATATATATATATATATATATATATATATATATTCCGTTCATCCTTCACCAACATAACCATAACCGCCTCTTCAACGACCGCTCTCTGCTCTGTATATTCTGATTACAGTTAAATAAAGGTCCGATTTTATGCACGCATATCTGATTTGTTCATTGTTTTAACCTAATTTCGTTAATAGATCCAATTTTCTCATAGTTTAGATCTAATTTCATTAATAGATCTGATTTGCTCTTTGTTTTGACCTAATTTTGTTAATTTCGTTAATAAACCCATTTGTTGTTTATTTTGACCTAGTTTTATTAATAGAGACCTCATTTCGTTATTAGATGTTGAAGTTTTATTTTGTTCTGTTGTTTCTCAGTTCCTAGTTTTGGATCCGTTGTTGAAAACAATAAAGATCATTTATGCATTATATTTTTGGTTTCATCTTTGTTCATTTATGATTGTTGAAAACCCCATTTAGAAACAACATCATCAAACTTCACTTGTTAAAGTATGTTCACAAACTATGAAACTACCATTCTACATATGTTTAATCCTACCTTCAAACCAAATCCAGTTTGACTTTTTTATGTTTCTCCAATACATTCTACTAAGGGTTGTACCTTGTTGACATGGAAAGCCTTATGTTGTGTGGGTTATTTTAATGGAGTGCCAACTAAATTCAAAGAGAACGGTTGAACTTTGCAAAAAGAATTTTAGGCATAAAATCATCTAGTTTGAAAATAATCTATGATCCCAACTATGTTGGATCTTTTTTATTTTTCTCAACAAAGATGCCATAGATGACCTCCATAAAGGCTTCATAAGCTTTTTTTAGACCGGAACAGATTCGCCTTTGCACAACATGGTATTGTTTTATATAATATTTATCTTTGGTAGTTTTTAAACTTTGATTGCTACTGGTTTATTTTTTTTAAGGTGCATTTTGAAGAAATAAATTCCTCTGCTAAAAAGTTGTAGACATGGATAAGAACTGGACTGAAAATTTTCATAACTATAATGGCTAAAAACGCTAAAGAGTGGGTAGAGATGATGATTCTTATCAATACTGGAAATCAAAACCTGCTGAACTCAAAGAAAGTGTTGATTATTGTGAAGAAGTAAAGAATTGTGCTATGAAGCTTGAAGTTTCTTGTGAGCATTAGAAACCAATACCTTTTGCGGTATGCATCAAGGGAATATGTAAAAGTCAAATTGAAATGTTGGAACCTTTTACGGTGGGTAGTAGCACAATCATGTATAATCCTATTACTGACTTAGTTTTTTTAGAAATGTGGTGTACCGCCTTTGTTGTTAAAAAATGGTAAGGAATATCTTCATCATCCGACAGCAGGAGGGTCTATAAGAAGGACATGGAAGAAAGGTTTCTTGCAAGGGAGGAGGCAATAAAAAGAAAACTGTTGGAGAAATATGTGGAAGCAATTCAGAAGGCAATGGATGATGTTAAAATCAGAGGAATCCGTGAAAGGATCAACATGTCTCTGAATGATTTTCTAAAAATAGGTGTATCACCTGGTTGTAGTTGTACAAGAAGAAGAGGTAACACAATTTTATTTCTCTTTTTATATTTTACAAACAATTAAATTGTCACAACCTCAAAATCCACATGCGGAGTTCTACCGCGAGGCGCGTGACAAAACAGGATCACAGTCATTAGTCATACTGAACGACCACTATATGAGTTTCAAAATTTTCCTGTTTGCTCATTCATGAGAAAATACTGTTTATACAATTTAGTTGCGGAAGCGTAACAATTACAAAACCATAATAGCTAATGTAATTAAAAGTGATTCTAAAAGTTTGATGAAATCAATGCGACGCCGAAATGCATCCCAGTCCTGATATGTGCTACCTTAGCAACCTGAGAAAACATGTAAAATCAAGTGTCAACAATAATGATGAGTGAGTTCACATGATTTAGTTCACAAGTTTAAACATAAGTGTTTCCCCACTGGTTCAACCCTGAACCAGTGTCTCATAAGTTACCCTGATCCAACCCGAATCAGATTAATATTATGTAGTTTAGCAGTTCATGTTATATGTTTAGGTAGCTAGCCTAGGTCATGTTAACAAAGTGTTCGATCCGAAGCTGACGTTGCTGCCCTGTTGTGCCAGGCCTATCACCAACCATGGCTAAAAAGTTAGGCAAATTCTACACTCGTGACCATCAACGTTCGGTCTAACTGGCGCGACCAGTTCGAGTGGGGCTTGTCGGGCCCAGTAGTACTACTAAAAATTCCTACGCTATAATCCAATACTAACGGCATCGTAAGTGTTAAGGGGACTGACATGTGATATATGCTCCCTTGTGACCGTAACCGTATAACATAACTCTAAATAGAAAGGCGTTACTGTACCGTGATGTATGCCACCCATACATCACTGTAACGTGTACATGTTTTAAATAGAAAGACGATACTGTACCGTAATATAATCAACCCATATATCACTGTAACGTGTACATGTTTTCTCCCCATGTGTTTTGTAAACGTTTAAAGAAATAGGGGCCGTGAACTCTCCTTAAGTTGCTCGGTTAGATAAGTGCAAAGGAAGTAAAGGATGGAACTGCTAATCACGTCCTAACATGTCAACCGGTTCAAAGTTAGTGTGTGAACGCACACTGACACAAAATCCTACGCGCAACTAGCATACAATACGAAACACGTAATGACAAGTTCAAAACCAGAATCATGCATGCAAAGTGTCGCTATACGAAATAGCGACCAACAACTTGTCACAAACACAGGATAGCACATACAACACTTAAATACACATAAATGTAAGTTATCATGTTTCAGCTTGTACATTCATAACTGGGCTGTTTTCGAGAATTTTTATAAAATAGTTCTCATGTTTCAAAAATTTCAATATTTTTACAGAAGGTGTCAATTAGACTGTAGATTTTGTATAAAATTTTCAAGTCTTGGTTCCTTACCAATTATTTTCAAGAATTTATTTACTAGGCTGCAGTCAGATTCGTCGCTTTCTTACTACAGTCCACGAGAAAAATCATTTAAAAATACTCATTTGTCTGATTGACGTAATTCCAGTTGAAGATTCCTCTGAACAACTAGGAGTATCTACTGTATAAATTTCGTGACTTAAATCTTTTCAGTTTACGGGTTATGACAGAAAACATAGGCTGCATTTTCAGCAGAAAAATGCAGCTATGCGCGCTTGTACGATAAACATCCTTAAAAATAGTTTTACTTCTCCGAAAAATACGAAACCAATTTTATTTGAAAGCTAACATGTAACATTTGTGTTCTATCTTTTAAAAAGTGACTAAGAGTCGTTTATGGTGTCCCAAACACCTCGTACAATTCGGCTGATTTCAGCAGCCCAGTGCTGAAATAATTCAGCCATTATTTTTAGAGAAGAATACTTAATTAAGAACGATTCTAGGCATTATAAACGCATCACAAGCAAGTAGAATATGTCCGTAACATATATGAGCAGATTGTATGTCCAAACCACATGAACCAAGTCGTGTAAACAGTGAATGATTTCAACAACAACGCACCATGCATCAATCCTAACATCAAAACTCATAAATAATCATCCTACATGCATAAAACCCGTAACCCTAATACACGAACACAAGGATTTCGGACCAAACTCAGATTGCATATCATTCATATCGCAAGGATTCGAGCATATGACAACTTTTACACAACTCCTAATCATCATAATGCAAAAATCATGCGAAACATATAAACCATAGTTCATATAACATCATCTAGACGTAAAGTTAAGGCATACCGAGAAGCACACGTGTACGGGGATGATCAAGGGAGACTCAGGGCTGCACAAAATCGAGGTGGGGGCTGCCTTGCGCGAACGAGAGGGGGGGGGGGGGTTGTTGCTGTCGTCGCACACAAGAGAGGGGAGAGGGAGCTAGGGTTTGCAAATTCTTTGTTTTAAATCTCCATACATACATACGTATACATAACTAAGGGGCCAAGGGAGGGGGCGGTTTGGGCTAGTTTTTGGGCCGAGAGGGAGAGGGTGGTGGGTTGGGTTTGGTCTGCAAGGGTGTGGGTGGCGGGTTGGGTTTGTTTGGTTACGAGATCGAATCGTTTCACAAGCTCGGTTCGGTTCGGCTATTATTTTTTTTAAATCGTTAAATAACTACATATATTACAACTCGACAATCTATTCGCGACACGAAGTTTATAACTATTAAATCACGTAATCGGAGCATGACATGATAAATCCACAAACGTCTAATAACACGTAGTACGTAATTCAGATACGACTCGCTAAAATTCTCAAACATCGTGTATTCTTGGAATACTAAAGTTAGCGTAATTATAGCGTGTGCGTAATTAATTCTCCGAATTAAATTAATGTAGGAATAAATAACGATAAAGTTGCGCGTTTAAAATACCTGAAAAACCGGGATCAAATTATCCCCATGTTGAAAGAATTTTCGTCCCGAAAATTGAGTAAACGCGGTTAAGGATGCAAACGCACGAAAGTTCAGTTTGTTAGAATGGTACAAGAAAATCACAGGCTGTCACATCATCCCCATTTTGACAGAATTTTCGTCCTGATAATTGAATAAGCACGAGTTTGAAAAGTGTTAGAGTGAGGGGATATTTTCGAGTTGCCACATTCTTCCCCAGTTAAAAGAATTTCGCCCGAAATTTAGTTCGAGCTACTTGGATTTTGTGATTCGGTTGCAAAAAGGTGAGGATATTTGTCTTTCGTTTGATCCTCTCTTTCCCAAGTGTACTCCGGTCCACGCTTAGAGTTCCAACGAACCTTGACAATCGGTATTTTACTATGTCTTCGTGTTTTGACCTCTCGGTCCATAATTTCGATTGGTTCTTCAATGAACCGCAGTTGTTCATCCACATGGATGTCATCCAGTTGAACGGCTAAAGTTTCATCTGATAGACACTTCTTCAGATTGAGACGTGAAAAACATTGTAAACTCCA
Source organism: Scalesia atractyloides (assembly GCA_947069175.1). Taxonomy (NCBI): domain Eukaryota; kingdom Viridiplantae; phylum Streptophyta; class Magnoliopsida; order Asterales; family Asteraceae; genus Scalesia; species Scalesia atractyloides. The sequence continues at coordinate 14,187,563 of CAMTDV010000010.1, read as the reverse complement.
CTGAGGTCATCAGGAAGGTTCAACTCATAAGCTACAAGACCGATTTTCTTTGTTATTTCAAACGGGCCAACATACCGTGGGTTTAGTTTACCTCTTTTGCCAAAACGAATCACGCCATTCCAAGGTGAGACTTTAAGTAGCACTCGCTCCCTAACCTGGAACTCGAGAGGTTTCCTACGCTTATCAGTGTAGCTTTTCTGGCGATCACGAGCTGCCGTCATTCGTTGTCGAATTTGGGCAATCCTTTCCGTTGTGTCGATAACGAGTTTCTGGGCCAGTGATTTGGTTGTCGCCAACTTCTGTCCAGCTTAGAGGTGATCGGCATTTCCGCCCGTACAAAGCCTCGAACGAAACAGCCTTGATGCTGGCATGGTAATTATTGCTGTATAAAAACTCCACTAAAGGTAGATGCCTTTCCCAGCCGTTACCAAAGTCAATAACACATGCTCGAAGCATGTCTTCTAGAGTCTGGATGGGGCATTCAGTTTGTCCATCCCTCTGAGGGTGATAAGTTATACTCATGTCTAGACGTGAGCCAGAGGATTTGTGCATTGCCTGCCACAAATCAGATGCAAAGCGCGGGTCACGATTGGAAATGATAGAAGTTAGCACTCCGTGCCTAGTGACTACTTCCTTCAAATTGATGTCTGCGAGTGTAGGGAACTTGTCAGTTTCCTTGATTGCCAGAAAGTGTGCAGACTTTGTCAGTCGATCGACAATCACCCAGATGGTATCGTTTCCTCGCTGGGATCTGGGTGAGCCAGTGACGAAATCCCTCGAAATTTGCTCCCATTTCCATGTTGGGATCTCTGGTTGTTGAAAGTCCTGACGACTTTTGGTATTCAACCTTAACCCTAGCACAGGTCAAGCATTTACTAACATAAGTCGCTATGTTAGCTTTCGTGTGGGGCCACCAGTGCAAAGTCTTGAGGTCCTGATACATCTTGTCAGAACCAGGATGCACCGATTAACGAGACTTGTGTGCTTCATCCATCACAAACTCTCGTAAGTTTCCATAGAATGGGGCCCATACACGTTCCATGAAGTAATAAATGTCATCTTCCTTGCATTCAAGTTTCTTCTCCATGCCCAGTAGGGATTCTGCTTTGAGGTTCTCTTCCTTCAATGCTTCAATCTAAGCCTCACGAATCTGGGTAGGAAGACTTGAGCAGATAGAAAGCTGTAACGCACGTACACGCTTAGGTTTGGTATCCTTATGACTGAGGGCATTGGCCACCACGTTGGCCTTGCCTGGATGATACTAGATCACGCACTCATAGTGGTTAAGGAGTTCGACCCATCGACGCTGTCGCATGTTCAACTCCTTCTGATCGAAGACATGCTGGAGACTCTTGTAATCGGTGTAGATGGTGCACTTGGTACGGTGCAGGTAATGTCTCCCTATCTTGAGTGCAAACTCTACTGCTCCCAAACTCCCAAACCGTGGGTAGTGTAGTTCTTTTTCGTGAACCTTGAGTTAGCATGATCGCGTAAGCGATGACTTTCTCATGTTGCACCAACACGTAACTTAGTCCTTGGATAGACACGTCACAGTAAACAACGAAATTGTTTGTGCCTTCTGGTAACGAAAGAATGGGTGTACTACAGAGTTTCACCTTCAACTGTTGAAACGTGGATTACGAAGCAGTCTTTCGAGTTAGAGTTGCGAGGGTTTGTGCCTAAGGTCAAGAAAAGCGGGCTTCGCAACGTCAAAAGTCATTCGTTAGAAGCTAAACATAAGGTTGTTTGTGTGGTAGGGGCTCCATGGTAAGGTGTAGGTGTTGTTCGGATTCCTACTAGTTCTTGGAGTAGATTCGGATGTCGTCAAAGAAAAACAAGTGGTATGTTCTTCAAGGTAAGCTAAATTCGAATGTCGTGACTAGGAACCTATCTCGTTCGTAACGTGTTCTAAGGATAGTCCTCGTGATACCTCCATATCTGTGATATTCATGGCCCATTGCTCTTCGAGTAACGTTCGTAGAGAGTAACCCCTCCAAGCGAGAGTTCACGGAGAATGTGGTTAGGATGAGGATCATAGAATCCGGGAAGTATATTCCGAATGGATGTGGAAACATGTAAAAAGGGTAGTCGCAATCGATGCGTAAGCGTGCAAGGATCTGTAACAGAGGTATACTTGATGTCAGGGGTATAGCTGGTCGTATACAAGTTTGCATAAGGTTAAAAAAAATGAAAAACGCCATTTGTCAAAAAGGGGTGTCACGTGGATATATCAATCATAACAAGAATTTACCATCGAAGAATGGTTGCCGCACTAGTTCGTAGTGTTAAGATTCACTGAAACCTCCGTCTAATTTGTCGGGCTCACCCACACGCGAAGGGGGAAAAATTCACTTTGATCCATGAACTTAGATGAGTGTGCAATTTATCGTGTCGGTAAGCAACCAAATTCGGAGGAGTTTCCTTAGGTTGTGTGAATGAATCTAAAATATGTTTGTGTAGTCAAGAGGCTTCAAAGAAAGGACACGAAAACATGTTTAAGAGGCTATGATCGTATCAACAATTCATTACCATCCTCAAGGTTTCAAGAAGTGATCACCAAGGATCAAAAAGACAAGTTCACCGAGTTCTTAAAAAAAATTGAACACATATTTGATGGGAGATTATGCGTAAAGTTTCGAAGATGTAGTGCGACCACGACAATGGGGTGGGAGATTTGTCTACGTCGTCAACAGTAACTAACTGTCGCATTAAACAGTAAGCATCGACCAGTGCAATGGCTAAGGAGATAGACTAGTTCAGAAGGGAAAACTGTTATGGAATAACTATCCTAGTAATACGAGGAGTAAGATTATTATATATGTCATCATGTTTATTTGGGTGTTGAATAAGTTACATCTTGTCTTCTGATGTCCATAAGATGATGGGACCATTTTGTGGAAATTCGTTTGTAGGGTTGGATATGTTGCAATGTATATCAGGTTAGACTAAAGATTAGCAACAGGACCAAGTATAAAGGGTCAAAGGAAATTTTATAGTGAAGGCAAGGGATAAGGTGTGAGCGTACGAGGGATTTTTCATAATTCGTTTATATGCTGATGTTGAAGGGTTTACCCTATGATTTCTGATAGGGTTTCAATCGAGATAATAGGTTCTGATGAGAATCTTAGTTTCACTAAGACTCGTATATGAGAAAAGGAATAAATAAATAAATAAATAATAACTCGGGATTCCATTGACGATAGCTCAATGTGTCTAAAAAGATCTTAAATCTAATTGTTGCGTCCATCAACTGCTAGACAAGTTTAACGACACTAGTTAGTCGTTGAATGAGTTACGAGAGATTCTATTGACAGTGGAAGTTTTAAATATGAGATTCACAAGTTAGGACAATTTATCCACACATAGGGTTTCATAAGGGTTCACATACATCACAAATTACTATTACGTGTGCACCCGTAATGATAAGTTGGTTTGCATGTTAACCCTAGTTCCATCTATCTTGTGTCAAAATGTCCCTCAGATTTAATTTTTCGAGTACAAAGCGTTGTCAAAATGATAGAGTTATCAAAAGCTTAGTCAATAATCCAAATGTTGATAAACTCAGAGCTATATCAGAAAGAGTAATGTGGGATCAATTGATCTGAGGATCTACTCAAGTTGAAACACACCATGAGAATCCAATCCAGCAGATTGTAGAGGTAAGATTGCGCATGGAACAAACATGCACATGAATTGTGACTTCAAGAGATGAAACTGGTTCATTAACGTAGGTTACCAGAAAAAGCAAGGCAACCGTTCCACCATCCGAGTCAGGTTAGAGTTCGGGTGTGCAATAGGCAAAGTGTTCTTAGTTTTGTGGTCAATCATTCTCTCGAAGAATATCAACCAAAGATGTAGAATCGTGGATCGGGAAAAATGATGACATCTCGATGTCAATGGTTTCTGCAATAACGTGTGCAACGAACTACCCTAACGCAGGGTGCCTCACGCCAGGGCCACCTGCTCGGGTTGAAAGAAAGTAGAACTAGTGGGGCCAGGGTAATGTCGTTGGTAGGTAGAGAAAGGACTCATTTTCAATAACTCAACTCCCAAGAGATATGCATCAATGTTGTATGTCGTCCCAATCATGGACTTGAGAAAGCTCACCATACCCGATAGTACCATCGGTAGGCTCAAGCTAGTGTTTTGCTCATCTGTGTGGTGTAGGAAGAAGTACAGATGACTGTGATGGGAAACGCTCCTCTAGAGGCTCCGTCTCATGGCCCTCAGATAGGAGTAGATTCACGTTGTTGGCGATCCCACGAACATCGCCACTAGGGAAGAAGATACAAAGAGTTTGGTGTGTTCCTCGTCAGTAGAGGGTTAAATGGATGATGTCGACATGCCTACAATTTCAATGTAAGTTTTGATGCGATGTACATAGGCATATCATGTATGAGTGTTCTTGTATGTCATGTATGAGTTTCTATGTTGGTGCATGACTAATGCAGTGTCTAAGGCTATAGACTAAGTCTACTCTCTAATGCAAACCTAGTTCACTATAACCATTGGCTCTGATACAAATCTGTCACACCCTCAAAATCCACATGCGGAGTTCTACCGCGAGGCGCGTGACAAACCAGAATCACAGTCATTAGTCATAATGAACGACCACTATATGAGTTTCAAAATTTTCCTGTTTGCTCATTCATGAGAAAATACTATTTATACAATTTAGTTGCGGAAGCGTAACAATTACAAAACCATAATAGCTAATGTAATTAAAAGTGATTCTAAAAGTTCGATTAAATCAATGCGACGCCGAAATGCATCCTAGTCCTGATATGTGCTACCTTAGCAACCTGAGAAAACATGTAAAATCAAGTGTCAACAATAATGATGAGTGAGTTCACATGATTTAGTTCACAAGTTTAAACATAAGTGTTTCCCCACTGGTTCAACCCTGAACCAGTGTCTCATAAGTTACCCTGATCCAACCCGAATCAGATTAATATTATGTAGTTTAGCAGTTCATGTTATATGTTTAGGTAGCTAGCCTAGGTCATGTCAACAAAGTGTTCGATCCGAAGCTGACGTTGCTGCCCCTGTTGTGCCAGGCCTATCACCAACCATGGCTAAAAAGTTAGGCAAATTCTACACTCGTGACCATCAACGTTCGGTCTAACTGGCGCGACCAGTTCGAGTGGGGCTTGTCGGGCCCAGTAGTACTACTAAAAATTCCCACGCTATAATCCAATACTAACGGCATCGTAAGTGTTAAGGGGACTGACATGTGATATATGCTCCCTTGTGACCGTAACCGTATAACATAACTCTAAATAGAAAGGCGTTACTGTACCGTGATGTATGCCACCCATACATCACTGTAACGTGTACATGTTTTAAATAGAAAGACGATACTGTACCGTAATATAATCAACCCATATATCACTGTAACGTGTACATGTTTTCTCCCCATGTGTTTTGTAAACGTTTAAAGAAATAGGGGCCGTGAACTCTCCTTAAGTTGCTCAGTTAGATAAGTGCAAAGGAAGTAAAGGATGGAACTGCTAATCACGTCCTAACATGTCAACCGGTTCAAAGTTAGTGTGTGAACGCACACTGACACAAAATCCTACGCGCAACTAGCATACAATACGAAACACGTAATGACAAGTTCAAAACCAGAATCATGCATGCAAAGTGTCGCTATACGAAATAGCGACCAAGAACTTGTCACAAACACAGGATAGCACATACAACACTTAAATACACATAAATGTAAGTTATCATGTTTCAGCTTGTACATTCATAACTGGGCTGTTTTCGAGAATTTTTATAAAATAGTTCTCATGTTTCAAAAATTTCAATCTTTTTACAGAAGGTGTCAATTAGACTGTAGATTTTGTATAAAATTTTCAAGTCTTGGTTCCTTACCAATTATTTTCAAGAATTTATTTACTAGGCTGCAGTCAGATTCGTCGCTTTCTGACTGCAGTCCACGAGAAAAATCATTTAAAAATACTCGTTTGTCCGATTGACAAAATTCCAGTTGGAGATTCCTCTGAACACCTAGGAGTATCTACTGTATAAATTTCGTTACTAAAGTCTTTTCAGTTAATGGTTTATGAAAGAAAATATTGGCTGCATTTTCAGCAGAAAAATGCAGCTCTGCTCGCTTGCACGATAAACGTTCTTAAAAATAGTTTTACTTATCCGAAAAATACGAAACCAATTTTAATTGAAAGCTAACTTGTAAAATTTGTGTTCTATATTTTAAAAAGTGACTAAGAGTCGTTTATGGTGTCCCAAACACCTCGTACAATTCGGCTGATTTTAGCAGCCCAATGCTGAAATAATTCAGCCATTACTTTTAGAGTAGAATACTTAATTAAGAACGATTCTAGGCACTATAAACGCATCTCAAGCAAGTAGAATATGTCCGTAACATGTATGAGCAGATTGTATGTCCAAAACACATGAACCGAGTCATGTAAACAGTGAATGATTCAACAACAACGCACTATGCATCAATCCTAACATCAAAACTCATCAATAATCATTCTACATGCATAAAACCCGTAACCCTAATACACGAACACAAGGATTTCGGACCAAACTCAGATTGCATATCATTCATATCACGAGGATTCGAGCATATGACAACTTTTACACAACTCCTAATCATCACAATGCAAAAATCATGCGAAACATGTAAACCATAGTGCATATAATATCATCTAGACGTAAAGTTTAGGCATACCGAGAAACACACGTGTACGGGGATGATCAAGGGAGACTAGGGGCTGCACAAAATCGAGGTGGGGGGCTGCTTTGCGCGAATGAGAGGGAGGGGGGGTTGTTGCTGCCGTCGCACACAAGAGAGGGGAGAGGGAGCTAGGGTTTGCAAATTCTTTTTTTTAAACCTCCATGCATACATACGAATACATAACTAAGGGGCCAAGGGAGGGGGCGGTTTGGGGTAGTTTTTGGGCCGAGAGAGAGAGGGTGGCGGGTTGGGTTTGGTCCGCAAGGGTGTGGGTGGCGGGTTGGGTTTGTTTGGTTACGAAATCGAATTGTTTCACAAGCCCGGTTCGGTTCGGCTATTATTTTTTTTAAATCGTTAAATAACTACATATATTACAACTCGACAATCTATTCGCGACACGAAGTTTTTAAATCATGTAATCAGAGCGTGACACGATAAATCCACAAACGTCTAGTAACACGTAGCACGTAATTCAGATACGACTCGCTAAAATTCTCAAACATCGTGTATTCTTGGAATACTAAAGTTAGCGTAATTATAGCGTGCGCGTAATTTATTCTCCGAATTAAATTAACGTAGGAATAAATAACGATAAAGTTGCGCGTTTAAAATACCTGAAAAACTGGGATGTCACATAAATTTGTTATCCAATGTGCCTTTTTTATAAACATCGTCTTTTGTATTTTAATTTAATTTCTACACTATAAATTTAAATTGTTATCCAAGTATCTTATTTTACAAACATTGTTACCTAGGATTCAGATGGAGGTAAAGGAGGAGCAGGCAAAACAAAGCGGAAGCGTGGTAAAAAGAATCCGATCCACGTCATCTGAGGTCTATCTTGAAGTCAAACATTACTACTTGTAAATAATACAGATGGGTTACAACCTAAACACCAACTTGTTATGTTAGTGAAGATAGTTTGATTAATATTGGTTGTGCTATCTAGTTTACATTCCACGAGTGTCTAATGTCAGGATTGATAACCCTAACATGGAATTAACACTACTATACGTTAACATGAATACCAAATAAAGCACAACCACTTAGTTTCACAATTTCAACTTGAGAATCACTATTGTTGCTTATTAATAATAATAAAATATCAATTTTAAATAAAAAGGAAACCTTAGTTTATGATTTTAATTGTATTGGGGTGTAGACGGGAATTGTGGTGTTGATAATGGCTACTTGGGGAGAAGGTGTTGATGGTAGTAATTGGTGCATACGAAGACTAGGTGTTGGCATGTGTGCATTACAGAGATTGTGGTGGGTCAATGATCGGAATGTCGCGTCCTGGTCAAAGATAATAGTTATAAGCCCAATTTACCCTTAACAAATCTGTTAGTGGTAGTAAGGGGTCGATCCGCGAAGAGTTTATGGTTTACGTATGGAATAGCTTGATTATGAATGTGTCACGATCTTATGAAGCTTGCTATTTTAATTTGTTTAGTTGTTTGAAAGAATTGTCGGAATTTACCAACGATGGTTGTAAAGTTGATTAACTGTTAAGATTCGATTGATTACAATTAACAAAAAACAATTAACGATTTAAACAATATTTTAGAAAAAGGGTTCACACCCGGTTTCGGTAATTGCAAACCTAGGGTTTCTACAAGTTGTAAACTCAACTCAATTGCATAACGATTAAACAGATTTAGTGTACCGTGACTTAGGTGCCAATAACTATCATCGTCCCGAAGAACGCACAAGAATGCACTTTGTAATCACAACAAGTAAATCCTAACCATAACAACGCGTAATTACACATAAGCATTTCGCAAAGTCATAACTTTATAATCGTTCGACAATTTACGAATACGAAACAAATACAAACAATTGTCTATGGTTTACAAAATCAACACAAATTGTCACAAAGTTAAATCACATAACAATTCAAAATCCTAGATAAAAAAACTACCTATATCGTGGTGAAACCGAAGTGACTAGCCGCTCATGGTGAACGGAACTTGATCAACGGATAAGAGGAACTTGAACTTGAATATCTTGGATCCTTGAGGATGGTGGTGATGATGATGATGATTAGGGTTTAGGGTAGGTGATGATGATGAATGGATCATTGGAATGATAATGGTGATGATGGTAGGCTAGGGTTAGGATCAAAGGGATGGATGATTCTCGATGGATGGAATCGATTGGAATTGAAGTGGAAGATGATTCTTGGCTCCAAGAGGTGTTCTTAGGTTTAAGATTATGTAACTCCCGAAATATGGTCAAAAATATTCATATAACCTGTCCTTAACTAACAAAACTCAATAATTCGCGATGTAGAAAAAAGAGAGGGCGTCGCCGACGCCACATATGGCCGTCGGCGATGGTATGCAGTTTTCCAACTTTTCTCCAACGCGCTAATCTACTGTTTACAGATGTTTTCGGGCGACAGAAGCACTAGAATGCCGTCGTCGACGGCCCATGAGGGCGTCGGCGACGGTGCCCCCATTTCCAACTTTCTGGTTTCGCCAATTCTTGATCCCGGTTGATCCAGTTCACGTCCCAGTGCTCCATTTAGCTCCCAATTAGCTCCTTAAACTCCATTAGGTCTGCAAAACATAAATCCTATTAAAAGTAGGCTATTCAAGATTAAAAGTTATGCAAGTACATAAACTTAAACGTATATGAACACCGGTTTTCGAGCACGCATGACATCCCCACACTTGTCTTTTGCTTCCCATCAAGCAAATCTGTTTTTCACTTTCACGTGGGTCGAACGAGAAACAAACTTCCCATTCTTGAGACGTAAGTTAAGGTCTAATGTCATGCCCAGTTCATGATTTTTCACAATTTTCAACATATTTAGCAATAAATGATAATCATCTAAGAATGGTTATCCAAGATTAACCTGCCCTTAAAACTCACAATTCGTACACATCTCTCACAATGTTCCCTCCACTCGGTTAAAAGAATAGGCTAATAAATGATGCATTAGCACTTTTGAAGTAAACACTCAAACCGATTAGAACACGTATCTCCATAAGCTTGAAACTCAATCGTTCTCTACCACCGAACATAAATACAAAGCACAAGTCAAAAGGTCTTTTAAGGGTTGTAACGGGGCTAGGTTAAGGGTATGGAATGGGATGTTTTAAAGTGGCTAAGGTGATGAAAAATCGATTTTTATTACAAAACAACTACTCTAAAAACGACTACTACGAATAGACAAACTAAGAGGCAAAGAATTTCGCCTTTTATTCACTAGCTATCACACTTCTTTTTGTGCTTTTTCACCACAATTTTCTCTTATTTTTCAGAATATTTTCTGAATTTGTTTTTAACTATACAAACACTAAACCTAAAATCGAATTTTCATCACACGGGTTAAAATAAAAAAGGTTTAACTGTCAAGGGCTAAATGGGTTGATCAAACGAAAGGTTTAGGCTCAAAACTGGCGACTAAGGGATAGATCTCGGGTAAGGACAAGCAATTGGTGTAAAAAGGAAAAGGTATACCTAATGCCTTAATCATTTTCGTGTTTGTATTCGGTCTATGGTCTCAAACGCATCAAAAGTTGCAAGTTCTACAATACGCGACTAAAGGTCCACTCAAACAAAGAAATATACGCATATATTTATGATGTGTAAAGTGGCTCAAAACCTCACGTACAATGGGTATAGTATATGATATGCGCAAATTGCAAGTTTCTTAAGTGGATTATACCCAAATACCACCCGTTAAATATTCGTTATGTTATTAACTTGAATTGACCATGACAAAAGACCAAATGGGTTGTGCCATCCCTCGCTAACTTAGTTACTTGTGGCTTTAGATTGCTTCAAATAAAGACATTTTTGAAATTTTCCCCAATCCCCACACTTGAGTCAACATTGTCCTCAATGTATAGTATTTAAATGAACGGGTCAAAATCGAAAACTTTTTCTCCCCATCCCCATACTTGAAGCCAACATTGTCGTCAGTGTGTGGAAATAGAGCTTTTAAATTGCACAAGGGATGTGACATAGCCAACTTCCCCAAAATTTCACCCCGGAAAGATAACATACAAAATACAATCCACTTATTACTAACTAATAATCAAAGCAAAAAAGGAAACGTATGCACCTGGTTTTTCGCTCGTTCCACGTGTGCTCTTCAATCTTCAACAAAAATGGTCGTCTCTCGAACATGATGTACCTACAAATCTCAACCATTGTGTAGAAACTTGCTTCTCACAACCATCAAAATTTGTTAGTAACCTAGCTCTACCATTTTTATAAGAATATTACCAAACCATACGTTATTTGCTTTGATTTTTTTGTGGAAAGATATGTTACAACAACAACCTAACTCACTTTCTTAGGAATCACGGTTGCATTTACCTTATGCAACAAGCCCTTTTAAACCTCCGATAGCTTGGGAGGATGATGTGTGCGTGTATATACATATTTTTACAATGAATTTTACACACGGTTCGGTTTTAAATTTATAAAAATGATTTATACTTAAACATTAAAACACACACGAAAGGGCAAGTGTACCCCGTCATATATGTAGTAAAGTATCGGTAAGAACCAAGTATCGATCCAAGGATGCGGGCGGAGACGATAATACTAAACCTTTGTCATTATTCTACCGGTAGAAAAGATAGGTTGAAAAGTTGTTTAAACTAGTAAATGACTAAAACATAATATTTTTGTTTCTTTTTCTTTTTGTAAACATAAATGACTCCAAATATGAAAAATATAAATATAGCCTTGCTTTATGAACAACCGGAATATGTTAACTAAGTCGGTTATGCCACTAAGTCACTTGGTCAAATTTCCATTTTTTAAAGACAATTAGTATCCTTTTCAGGAATCCTAACATGACAACTCTTCGGAAAGTTAAAACGATAAACACACTTTAACCACCTAAAATTGTTCTTTAACTCCCTATTGATTAATGTTTATGAAAATCCCTTAAAAATAAGTTAGTCATCTGTTAAGAGTTTTCTAACCTCACATAATCAAGGAAATTACACCGATAAACACAATGTAACCACCGAGACAAGCATATCCTAGATTAAATCACAACCGAGTTCATTTTATAAATCTTAAGGATAAATTCACTAAGAGAGCAATTTTGGCCGAAACTACTAACTAAGCTTATGATTTATGTTAAGAATTTATAACGACACCATCTAACCCGCTAAGGCCCTTACGTGACAGAAAACAATCCTAATTAATATTAATTACCCCTTATTAAGCCAATACCCATTTCTAGTCTCATGGGGTAAACATTTTAATAAAATTAAAAGTTTACTAATACAAGATTAATTAAGCTTCTTCTTTCAAATATCCTAACTAACCATGTACCAATCATCCAAGACAAGTAACTATAATCAAGAATCCAATATCAATAACAAGGTTGCAAAACCATCATCAAGGATTAACATAAAAAGTTGCTAAGTGTCATTACAAACATGATTAACATCTAATGGTTGTTTAACAAACGAGGGGTTCATAATGTTTTTTCCGTTAGGCTACAATAATACATAAACAACAATCTAATGCTTGAACATAATCAAAATTATGGAAAGATTCATGAAATCAAACCATAAACAAGCTATAGATTGAAGACCCGGATAGTAACGGAGCTTCAAGGCACAATTGGGGCTTGAATCGAAGCAAAACGTGTTGTTACCGGAGCCCAAAATCGCCAGAAAACGCTCCCAAAAGTCCAGGATGCTAATCAGAATGCGTAACCTGTGTTTTATAACTTTTTGAGTCTCGCACGGCCATGCTGATAAAGTGCACAACCGTGCACTATTCGCGTAATCCGGTGACGTCATCTTATCCGGATAAGTATTCAAATCGGCACGGCCATGCCAATTTTGGCACGGCCATGTGTGTCCGAGATACGCTTGCACTTGAAATCGCACTGGAAATGCACACGAGGAAAACACATCCGCACGGCCGTGCCATCCATCCGCATGGCCGTGCTTGCCGAGAAACAGGCTTGCACTAGGCTCTGCACGGTCGGTGCGGGTCTTCTGACTTGGTCTGGCATGGCCGTGCCAGACTTCTACACGGTCGTGCACTATCTGAATCTTCACAGAAAGTTCGCAACTTCGCCGTTTCGCCCGGAAAATCCTCGTTCTGCATCTTCTTGTCCGGCACGCTGTTTAAGGCCTATAATGCAAACATACACGATTAAGTGTCTAATTCTTGATTTTTGGCCGAAAACGTGTAAAATGAGGATAAAGCGGGGACTAAAGTGTGTGTATTTTAACGTATATCAAACCTCCCCACACTTGAACTTTGCTTGTCCTCAAGCAAACTAAAACTAAAGTAAATTAAGAGAACATTTCTAATGAAAGTACATAATTTACAAACTACTAGACTAATAGAACTACATAATAGTTAACCGATTTTGTTTTTGAAAGACATCGACAAAGAATCCAAACCACACAAGCGCATGCAACTATATGTAAAGATAACCAAAAACAATGATTCCACATTCGATTGACTTAGCATGCAAATCTTCACACACCTCACAATGTTCACACAGATTGGTTATATTTGTGAAACATATATAGAATGTGTATGTTTAAACGCTCTATGACTAGACAATGAATCGTGTAACATCATAGGCTTGTCGAAAGATCTAATCTCCACCAAATAACATGTGAAAAAGCGCAAATCAAGAGGTCTTAGTGGGTTGTAATGATAGGCTAGGGTGAAGGGTATGGGATGGACATTTACAAGTCACTAAATGGCTAAAACTTGGTAGTTGCGTTCAACAAGCGTTCATAGGTAAAAACTATACATGAATAACTAGTAAAAGGCGATTTCCGTAATTTCGAGCTAATCATCAATCTTTTACTGTTTTTGCACTTAAAATTGCTCAAATTTTTGTCGTCTTCGCCCTCATTTGTGGTATTATACTTTTCTATTTTTTTTTGCAAACTAAGTGGCTAATTTACAAACAACGCTAGTTAAATGGCAACTTTAACCGAGTTTTAGCACTAAGGTTTAAAAATTAAAAGGCTAATATTTGGCTAGGTGGGTTAATTGGTAGGGTATAAGAAAGAAAAACACGGGTAAAGGCTCAGCATGGTGAATCCTAATGGGTAATATCGGGTTTAGGGAAAATAAATTGAAGAAAAAGGCTAGAAGCAGAAGGTTTTCTAGGTGCCTCAATCATTTTCACGCAATCTCACAATGCTTATGGTCTTGACAAGCATACTAAGGACAAGTTCTAAGTTACACAAGACATCCGGCTCACTCCTAATCCGAAATGAATAAGCATCTAACAATTCTAAGGCTCAAAACATACTCACATAATGGAAGGAAGCGGGTAAAAGCGTGAAAATTAGCATGCGAGTCTTTCTTTGTTTGTCATGTTTTTAATTATCTTTTTCAACTTTTATTAGGCTTGTTGGTTCTTTAACGTGTCTGATGCTTTCTAAAACAGAAATTTAATCGATTTTGTATAAATTATATTTTTTTATTTTTTTTACTTTTTACACAAGGACAAACAAAGTTATAATATTAAACCCCCTCCCCACACTTGAACCTCGCATTGTCCCCAATGCGAAACCCAAAACTAGAGAAAAAGAGAATAATACTCCCCAAAAGCCGAAGAAGGTGCAAGAGTGATCCGCCAACTCGAAATCACCTGCCTCGCCAATGTGTGCTCCAAATACCTGGTACACGTCACCATACAAAACACAACCCAGAAAACAACATACTGACCGCAGAATAAACTAAAACATAGATAATAAAAATACTAGTACAATTTAAACATAGAACATAAAAGTACGAAAGGAAATGTCTGAAAATACAAGTACATAACCGCAGGTATTTAAAATGAAAACCAAAATGAACACCTCAAAAGCAAACTACTTAAAATAGATAAAAGCACCACATGCCAACGCGTCCCGACTACTCATCGTCAATATCATCGCCATGTCCGGTATCGGAAGGTCCCGCCCTGCCTTGGTTCCCGAATGGGAACTGTGGGAGATCTCCGAACTGGCTGGGAAACGCGTTGTGAAGGCCACTGAAGATTTAAGAAAACCTGGCGTGCATTTCTTGACGCATGTAGTCCTGGTTCACCTGCATCTGCTGGAACTGATTATAGAACTCAGGATACGATGGAATGTCGGGTGGCCAATCTTGGTGCTGTGGCTGGTGCTGCGGCGGGTTGGATGAATGGCTCATCATGCTGCTCCTCTTGGTTGTGCTCCATATCTACCTGCTGCTCTTGGTCTGGTAATGGTGGAAGTGGATCCCATATTTCTCCCTGCAACCCTCTCAATCGTGGGCCATTGTCGGTGTCAACCGACATGCCCATGAACTTAAGCGTCCGAAGATCAACATCTACCCCCGCGTGAACAAATGTCAAACCATCCATAACCTCATCAGTCATTATCCCAAGGGTATAGGCCAACTGAGTCACATACTCTCCTCCGTGAATCTCACTGCTCGCCGTCTTGCCACCGCTGTTTACAAAGAACTCTGCTAATCGTGCGGCAAGTATAACGTTCACACCATTGACAATCGAATATAAAATGATTAAGTCTGGTGTGGGACAGTTTCCTTAACTGTCCATGCGTTCGGCGATCGTGTAGCTGATAACCTGATGGAGTACTCTGTGAAGCGGGTTTCTCAGGCGTGTAGCCTTTGCTTTCCTAGCATCGTAGACTGCCCACACCGCTATTTGAGCCCAAAAGTTAGCCCTTTGCTGATCACTCTCGAAATTGTGGATTGATGTGAAAAGCTCCGAGTCTAGCTCTTCCTGCATATATATACCCAGTTTCTTTCCTAATCTTGCAACCGTCCAATGACGCCATTGACCTCCAAGTCTAAAATTTATCCTTTTGGTGTGGCGGAAGTCGGGATTTGCCCCACCCCTTGCTTTGTCATAAGAGTAGGAGGCGAGGAACTCCAAAGTGAGTTCCAAGTACACCGGTTGGCGGATGTTCAAGAGTCGAGACATGGGAATGGAGATCATGTCGGCAAGCCTCTCAGATTGGTTTAAGGCCTGCATGGTTGTCCAACTTAGCCTTCTTGGTATCCCAATCTTGCCCCTTCGGCTCCATAAAGCTTCAAGCTTGTTGATGCACGAAAGATCCTTCTTGTTTTCAGGATTGAATTGTAGGAAAGGGTGGTTCATCTACATGCAGGAATACAGAAGAATAAGAGCACAGTTAAAAATTTCAGACCCGGCACCCGAACAGGCTGTTACGAATGTTCTGTTCGTTTGCGGTTCCAGATCGCGCACGGCCGTGCGAGACTTTGGCACGCCCATATGGCTCGAGATTGCAGATCAAGGTTGTTGCTTATCGGTCACGCATGACAGTGCGAGCAGTCGCCATGACCGTGCAGCCCGAGATCGCAAGTCTGGTGCAGCCTACATTAAGCTTCGCACGGTAGAGCTAGAAAACGGCATGGCCGTGCGTCGGCTGCAGATCGCTAAAAACTAGACCATTCACCAATTTCAAACAATTTTTCTCAAAAAAAAGTACTTTCTAAAAGAATGGACCACGGGTTCACGATTAGACTTGTGATTTGTACAATCAATTCAAGAACTAGGGTTCAGTTTGTGATTATGAAGAAAACCCCAAATTTTCTTGAACAAAAACCCTAATCTGAACCAAAAAGAGTATTAAAAACAGAAATTATGAAGAGATCCATACCTTGTTCGAAGATATTGAAAGAAATCTTGCATAAAGTGATGGGTTTTGAGAGAAGGGAGGTTTGGAACGGCTGTGTGCGTATGCCTTAGGGTTTTATGAACCTTTTTTACTGAAAAGTTACCTTTATACCGACGTAAAACCACTGTGCAGAAAGAGTCGCGCACGGCCGTGCGTAGTTTGGCACGGGCGTGCGGATCAAGGAGTGCACCGTGTTCACTAGGGTTCTCGGTTCGCACGGGAGTGCGGCCGGCACGCACGGGGGTGCGTGCCCGGCACCCAAGTTGGCACGGTGGTTCCTTGCAGATGCAACGGTTGGCACGGACCTGCGGGACTTTGGCACGACCGTACGGCATCTGGCAATGCTTCAGATAGTTCTGGACAGAATGCTTTCAACCCCTTTTTTACCACAAAATCTCTCATTTTTGCAGGTTATAAACTGTTTGTGCAATATTTCAACTTTGGAACATTATATGGCATGGATCAAAGCTGTACGAACTAACTAAAAACCGAAAAACACACCTAAACCACAAAAAACGTGAAAACTAAAAATATGACAAAATAATCCCTACGCTTGCAAAATGCGCAAGCTACATTTTTAGTGATCGAGTCAGTAGCATAGACTCTCCTCCCCACACTTATTTCGCGTGCGGGGCGTAGAGATCAATCATCTCCACCTTCGAGTCAACCGATCTGTCAATGTAGTGTTTCAACCTATGACCGTTGACTTTGAAAGTTACACCATCCACATTCTCAATCGCGACGGTTCCATACAGGAACACCTCTTTCACCGTATATGGTTCCGTCCATCTCGAATGTAACTTTCCCCGTAATAAACGCAACCGCAAGTTGTAAAGCAAAACAAGATCTCCCGCTTGGAATTGCTTGTGGTCCTTCAAGCGCTTATCATGCAATCTCTTGGTCCGTTCTTTATACAACACGGAGCTCTCATAGGCGTGATGTCGTAACTCCTCAAGCTCATGGATTTGTAAAAGCCGGGCTTCACCTCCGCTTTTTAATCCAAGTTTGCTGTTTTCAATGCCCACAACGCCTTGTGCTCCAATTCCACTGGTAGATGGCATGCTTTTCCGTAGACCAACCTAAAAAGAGTAGTCCCTATAGGTGTCTTGTAGGCTATCCTAAATGTCCAAAGCGCCTCATCTAACTTATCTGACCAATCCTTGTGGTTCTTACCAACTGACCGCTCAAGGATGCGTTTCAACCCCCGGGTCGTGACCTCCACTTGCCCACTTGTTTGCGGATGATAGGGCGTGGATAACCTATGGTGTACACCATATCGGGACAAAGCTCTCTTAAGCTGCGTATTGTAAAAATGAGTCCCTCGGTCACTAATTAGTGCTTTCGGAGCACCGAACCGGGCAAACAAACTCTTCAAAAACCTCACGACCACCCTGGCTTCATTGGTGGGCAAAGCTTGCACCTCCGCCCACTTTGATACATAGTCTACCTCAACCAGGATGTACTTGTTCCCACGTGAGGGAGGAAACATGCCCATGAAGTCGATACCCCATATATAAAAAACTTCACAAACCTGAATCCAATTCTAAGGCATCTCATTACGTGTGGATATATTTGCGGCCCTATGGCACGCATCGCACGCACTGACCCATCTCTGTGCATCACGGAATATTGTCGGCCAATAAACCCGGTGTCTAGCACCTTTTTCACGGTGAAATTAGCACCGTGATGCCCTCCAGTAGGTCCCTCATGACAATGGCGCAAAATGTCAGTCGCCTCCTTCCCAGATACACATCTACGGATCACTTGGTCCGCTCCAACACGAAACAGGTAAGGTTCCTCCCATATGTAATGCTTAAGATCCGTGAAGAATTTTCTGTTCTACTGATGCGTCAATCCTTTAATAAGGATCCCACACGCAAGTAGTTCGCAAAATCAGCAAACCAAGGCGACTCGTCACTCACCACCACACTCATGAGAAACTCGTGGGGGAAATTGTCATTTATCGGTTCCTCCCGCGCATTCTCTGCCTCCGCATGCTCGAGTCTAGAAAGATGATCGGCTACAACATTTAGTGAACCCTTTTTATCTTGAATCTCGATATCGAACTCCTGTAACAGCAAAATCCATCTGATAAGACGTGGTTTAGTGTCTTACTTTCTGAACAGGTATCAGATGGCCGCATGGTTGGTATAGAAAATTGTTTTGGACAACACTAAGTACGATCTAAATTTATCAAACGCGAAAACTACCGCCAAAAGCTCCTCCTTTTCCGTAGTAGTGTAATTCTCCTACGTATCATGAAGAGTCTTGTTGGTGTAGTAGATCGGGTGGAAGTGTTTGTCCTTCCGCTGTCCTAAAACTGCCCCTATCGCATAATCGCTCGCATCGCACATAATCTCGAAGGGTAAAGTCCAATCGGTGTGAACAAGATAGGGGCCTCCACAAGCTTCCGCTTTAGAAGGTCAAAAGCCTTCAAGCATTCGTCATAGAAAATAAACGGAGCATCCTTCTCCAACAAACGGGTCATGGGTCTGGCGATTTTTAAGAAGTCTTTAATGAATCGCCTATAAAATCCCGCATGACCAAGGAAGCTCCGAATCGCTCTCTCCGAGGTGGGGGTGGAAGTCGAGAAATGATATCTACTTTCGCTGGATCGACTTCCATCCCAGCTTGAGAAATCTTGTGTCCTAAAACTATGCCCTTTCTCACCATGAAGTGGCATTTTTCCCAGTTTAGGACCAGATTTGTCTCCTCACACCTCTTCATCATCTTTTTCAAATTTTCCAAACAATGATCAAAGGAATCACCGAAGACTGAAAAATCATCCATGAACACCTCCATGGAATCCTCGATCATGTCGAGGAAAATAGCAACCATGCAGCGCTGGAAGGTAGCCGGTGCATTACACAACCCTAAAGGTATACGCCGGTAGGCGAATGTGCCAAATGGGCATGTGAAGGTAGTCTTCTCCTGATCCTCAGGAGCGAAAGGAATCTGAAAGTACCCGGAGAACCCATCTAGGAAACAGTAATATGACTTCCCTAACAGACGTTCCAACATCTGATCGATGAATGGAAGCGGGAAGTGGTCCTTCCGGGTGGCGTCGTTGAGTTTGCGATAGTCGATGCAAACACGCCATCTCGTGACCGTCCGGGTAGGGATAAGCTCATTCCTATCATTTGTGACTACCGTCATGCCATCCTTTTTGAGCACTACCTGTACGGGACTAACCCAAACTGAATCGGAGATAGGATAAATCAAACCCGCATCTAGCAACTTAATTACCTCCTTTTTCACAACCTCTTGCATATTCGGGTTTAATCATCTCTGTGGCTGTGCACACGGCTTGTAATCATCCTCCATAAGAATTTTATGAGTATAGAATGAAGGATTGATTCCCTTAATGTCCATGATCTTCCACGCTAAGGCTTTCTTATGAAGTCGCAGTACATCGAGAAGTTTGCTCTTTTCCTCGTCCGACAAAGACGATGAGATAATGACCGGAAAACGGCGCTCCTTGTCTATAAACGCATACTCAAGATGTGGCGAAAGCTCCTTAAGCGTTAAGGACAGGGGATCTTCAACCGAAGGCTTCGTTCTCCTCAACTCCACGATCAATTTCTATAAACCGATCCGGACTCTGGGAACCATCATCACCAATCTGATAGACTGGCTGCTCAAAAGCGTGGCCCTCCTGCATAATGCCATCTAGGTCCCCACACAGCAAAGGTGTGTCTGAATCAATCTCCTCGATCGTGCCCTGGAAATGGGTGCTCACATAAGCGTTGACAATGTCAACATAGTATAGCGCACCATCCTGACTCTGCGGGTATTGCATTGACCGCTTGATGTCAAAGGTCACATGCTCATCATTAACTCGGAGTGTAGTCTGTTCGGAAGCTACATCTACAATCATCCTTGCAGTGTTCAAGAACAGAAGCCCGAGTATCAAAGGCACCCTAGAGTCCTCATCCATGTCCAAAATAACAAAATCCACCGGAAACACAAACTTGTCGATCTTGACAAGCATATTCTCCACAAACCCACGTGGATACTTGATAGAATGGCCCGCTAGTCGAATTCTCATCCTCGTAGGTGAAGGCTCACCTAGATCCAACTTGGCAAAAACCTTATAGGGCATAAGGTTAATGCTCACTTCCAAATCCGCCAATGCGTGACTAACCGACATATTGCCAATAAGGCACGGAAGAGTAAAGCTGCCCGGATCTTCCATCTTCGTAGGCAGACGGCTCTGAAGTATAGCTGAGCAACTCTCATTCATCACAACGCAGGACATATTCTCAAGTTTCTGCTTGTTTGAGAGGATATCCTTCAAGAACTTCGCGTACTTAGGTATTTGGGCTAAGTCTTCAACAAATGGTATGTTTATATGCAACTGTTTGAATAACTCTAGAAACTTACCGTATTGTTCCTTATTTTTCTAATTCTTTAGCCTGCCTGGGTACGAAACTGGAGGAGTATAATCTTTGACTGGCTCCTGGAGCTATACTGTACTTGTTGGGCCTCGCTTAGTGTGCACCTCGTTCGGAGCATCAGTCTGGACCGCCTCAGTGATCGGTGGTGAATCCGATATGTCAGGGCCCGTGGTTTTACCACTCCTCGTCATCACGGCATTCACATGCCCTCGTGGATTCGGCTCGGTATTACCTGGAAGACCACCCAGGGGTCTTTCCGACATCATTTTTGCCAACTGCCCTACCTGATTTTCGATGTTTTGAATCGAGGCCTTATGACTCCGCATCTCTCCCTCGTAGCTAAGAAATGTTCTTCGTTTTGCTAGTAACGTTTCTCGGCCAGCTGATTTGCGCATGTAGAGCTACTCAGAAGCTGGGCCATCATCTCCTCCAGCTTGGAATTATCCGAAGGGCCTTGTTGCTGAGAACTACTCCTGGCGCCCTGACTCTGATGCTGATAAGAACGAGGCTGGTAAGACTGATTATATGGTTGAAATGATTGGCCTTGAGCCTGCTGTGGTGCTGGAGCTCGCTGACTGAATCCAAGCGGGTTTTGATTACCCGTGTTTGCTCTCCGTCCAAAGTTCGGGTGATTTCTCCATCCCGGATTGTACGTGTTACTGTAAGGGTTATTTTGCGGTCTCGCTTGATGGCTTACAAAGTCTACTTCTTCTTGACCCGCAAACATAACACCTGGTCACACGCACCTTGCTCGTGCGAAACTCCACATTGATCACATCCCGCACTAATCTGTGCCACCGTCTGGGACTGTGATTTATCAAACCTAGCCACCAACGCCGTGATCTGTGCAGAAATTACTGTATAATCATCAACGACACGAACTCCTGGGCGTGAAGATGTTTGGCTCATCTCTCCACCATGTTGTGAACTCGACTTCAACGCTGTTTTCTCGATAATCGCGTAAGCTTCATTACGCGTCTTCGTCCCTAGATCACCACCCGCATACACATCTAAGCGCTCTTGCGTGTCGTAGTTGAGTCCCTGGTAGAAGGTCAAGACTAGCTGCTTCTTGGAAAAACCGTGATGCGGAACATCAAGTCTCTAAATCACTCCCAGGATGCATGTAAGGACTCCCCATCATCCTGCCAAAATGTCATGATACGATTCCTTAACTTAGTTGTCTTTTCTGGTGGAAAGTACTTTTGCATGAATAATTCCGCCATCTCGTCCCAAGTCCTAATAGATCAGGCAGGAAGTGAAAGAAGCCACTGCTTGGCTTTATCCCGCAATGAGAATGGGAAGAGTCGCAACCGTACAACGTCCTCGGAAACGTCACGTATCTTGGATGTCGAACAGATTTCTAGAAAAGAAGCGATATGTCGACCGGGATCCTCATGCTCACGTCCGTCAAACTGCGCCGAATTTTGCACCATATTAATCATACTAGATTTAATTTCAAAATTAGGCGCTACAATCGTTGGTCGGGCGATGCTCGGCTCCAAACAACCACCATTGGGTTGGTTTGTCTCATTCAGCAGTCGGTCGTCGTCCGCCATGGTTATGTCTCCCTCGTCCTCTGAGCTCTCGGTCTCAGAGGGTACCACCGGCTCGTCCCTAGCTGCCTCTATTTGCTGCGCAACCGCGCGGGATCTCCCTCGAAGTCGCCTCCTTAGATCACGTTCGGGTTCGTCAGATGGTTCAACAGCGGCGGGTGCGGGGTTGAGGACATCAACCTGCAATTGAAAAACCGACACACATGAATATTATATTATTATTATAATAATTATTTTTTTTTTAATTTTTTTTTGCTGTAAAAATCCTGAATTTCCTGTTTTAGTGTATACAAATTTTCAAAAATTGGAAATAGGCAAAAAATTTGTAGAAAAATCAAAAACTCACAAAAACACTAGAACCAGTAATGTCAAAAATGGTTTTCGGTTCCGAAAATTTTAATAAATAACGAATAATGAGTTCGAATTCGAACAAATAAATGAAATAAAAATTTAATCAATGTTCGAATAATCATAAAAATGAATAAATGTCATAAAAATATTAAAAACGAATAAATAAATAATGAAATGGAAATATTCACAAATAATTACGAGTATGTACAACGGTAAAATATCGACTCGGGTCGTTCCTAAAACTCGCCACATCCCCGGCAACGGCGTGTGCGTGTATATACATATTTTTACAAAGAATTTTACACACGATTCGGTTTTAAATTTATAAAAATGATTTATTCTTCAACATTAAAACACACACGAAAGGGCAAGTGTACCCCGTCATATATGTAGTAAGGTGTCGGTAAGAACCAAGTATCGATCCAAGGATGCGGGCGGAGACGATAATACTAAACCTTTGTCATTATTCTACCGGTAGAAAAGATAGGTTGAAAAGTTGTTTAAACTAGTAAATGACTAAAACATAATATTTTTGTTTCTTTTTCTTTTTGTAAACATAAAAGACTCCAAATATGAAAAATATAAATATAGCCTTGCTTTATGAACAACCGGAATATGTTAACTAAATCGGTTATGCCACTAAGTCACTTGGTCAATTTTCCATTTTTTTAAAGACAATTAGTATCCCTTTCGGGAATCCTAACATGACAGCTCTTCGGAAAGTTAAAACGATAAACACATTTTAACCACCTAAAATTGTTCTTTAACGCCCTATTGATTAATGTTTATGAAAATCCCTTAAAAATAAGTTAGTCATACGTTAAGAGTTTCCTAACCTTACTTAATCAAAGAAAGTTACACCGATAAACACAATGTAACCACCGAGACAAGAATATCCTAGATTAAATCACAACCGAGTTCATTTTACAAATCTTAAGCATAAATTCACTAAGAGAGCAATTTTGGCTGAAACTACAAACTAAGCTTATGATTTATGTTAAGAATTCATAACGACACCATCTAACCCGCTAGGGCCATTACGTGACGGAAAACACTATTGATTAATATTAATTACCCCTTATTAACCCAATACTCATTTCTAGTCTCATGGGATAAACATTTTAATAAAGTTAAAAGGTTACTAATACAAGATTTATTAAACTTCTTCTTTCAAATATCCTAACTAACCATGTACTAATCATCCAAGACAATTAACTATAATCAAGAATCCAATATCAATAAAAAGGTTGCAAAACAATCATCAAAGATTAACATAAAAAGTTGCTAACTGTCATTACAAACATGATTAACATCTTATGGTTGGTTAACAAGCAAGGGATTCATAATGTTTTTGCCGTAAGGCTACAATAATACATAAACAACAATCCAATGCTTGAACATAATCAAAATTATGGAAAGATTCAAGAAATCAAACCATAAACAAGCTATAGATTGAAGACCCGGATAGTAACGGAGGTTCTAGGCACAATGGGGGCTTGAATCGGAGCAAAACGTGTTGTTACCGGAACCCAAAATCGCCAGACAACGCTCCCAAAAGTCCAGGATGCTGATCAGAATGCGTAACCTGTGCTTTATAACTTTTTGAGTATCGCACGACGGTGCTGATAAAGTGCATGGCCGTGCACTATTCGCGCAATCCGGTGACGTCATCTTATCCGGATAGGTTTTCAAATCGGCATGGCGATGCCAAGTTTGGCACGGCCGTGCGTGTCCGAGATACGCTTGCACTGGAAATCGCACTTGCAATGCACACGTGGTAAACACATTTGCACGGTCGTGCAATCCATCCGCACGGCCATGCGTGCTGAGAAACAGGCTTGCACTAGGCTCTGCACGGTCGGTACGGGTTTTCTGACTTGGTCTGGCATGGCCGTGCCAGACTTCTGCACGACCGTGCACTATCTAAACCTTCACAGAAAGTTCACAACTTCGCCGTTTCGCCCGAAAAATCCTCGTTTTCTGCATCGTCTTGTCCGACACGTTGTTTAAGGCCTGTAAATGAAAACATACATGATTAAGTGTCTAATTCTTGATTTTATGTCTGAAAACGTGTAAAATGGGGATAAAACGGGGGACTAAAGTCTGTGTATTTTAACATATATCAGAGGACGATTAGGTCTCATGAGAGTTATATAGGAAACACACCCACAAAGTTCATTTAACTTTAAAACAAATAAAACAAATTACAAGAAAAACTACCGAAACAAAAGAAAACTATACAACAACAACAAAGAGCGTACCGTGCACTATCTCTGGTAGCGCTCGTTCGGGTCAACCAGTGGGTAGGGTTGGTAGGGGTATCCAGTGAGGGACGATATCATCTCGTTGAAATCGTCAAGCGGCCCCCTTTGTCCTTCAGCCGGCTGCTGGAATTGGGGAGGGATGAAACTAGAGCCGACCTATTCGGGCCAATGAGGAGATGTGTCAGATAGGCCGGCAGGCGCGGGAAGGTTCTCATAACACATCCAACCCGTGTGCTCACTGTAAGGCAACCCTGCCATGTAGTCCGGATGGTGCCTTTCTTAATCACGAAGAACCTTGGCATTATTGATTGCCAATGTTGGTCAGTACCCATCATCATCCAACAACGATAATCTAAGGTGCTTCGTTCCATTCGGAGATGGTCTTGCTCCTCTTCCTAAGCCCGTCTTTGAGCTGCCTCTTGTGTCCGTTGTTGCTCCATTAGTGCCCACTGGGATTGCTTCTGAGCCTGAAATAACTGTTGCTCCTCCCAATATTGTTCCACCTTAGCCCTGTGGGCCGCTTCTTCAGCTCAACGAGTTTGCTGTTGGGCTAGATAATCCGCTTCCCATTTTCTCCTTTGCTCCCCATACTCCTGGTTCTCTCCATTCCCCGCGGAGACATTATCGTACACCCCCTGCTGCCCCCGGTTAAAGTTGGCATACCCCGGTTCAAGCCGATTAGTTAGGAATCTTGCCACACCAGCTGAAATCTCACGGTGTGGCCGGGCATACCTCTGTCATGGTCCTCTCTGACCGAGCGGCTCATCCTCATTCTCTTTATCGAACATCTATTCTTCTCTCGCAGCCTCTTGAGCTGCACTTGGGTCCACAAACTGATAACTGTGTCCTTGATCATCCGTTACCGTGTATTGGTGACCAAAGACTTTAACTTGAATCCTCCAATGACGCTTCATCGAGGCGAAGCAAATTTGGTCCATCGGTTTGGAGACCCACAATGATTCCGTGGGTTATGCATTTTGTTGCAGAATCAATGCACTAATTAGTCGAACGTATGATATCATCTTCCTTGTACAGGAATCTCGCGTATCACAAGTGTTCATCATCGCAATTTGTTGCCATGATAACTTCGGTGACCTGAATAGTAATGAGTGCAAATCTGGTGCTTTGACTTTCCTACGGTCTCCAAACTGCACCATCACATTCTCCAATGAGATACCCTGAAGTATTCTCCCCTCCAAGGATAAATCATTTCTCGACTCTGACATACCACCCGACAAAGGCAACACTGCTGCCAACATCCCATCTGGGTCCGAGGTGTTCATCTTGTTATCCAAGAACCGGTCGATGTTATAATAGTAATATTCCTCAAGCCCCAATGAGTCAAACCGAGGTACAAAATTCATGTGCTCGAACGACATGATCTGTCACACCCCAACCGATGGCGGAATCATTGGGGCGCGGCACTAAGCGGTTCAGATTGTTTAAGAGAATCCACAACGACTATTTTTAAATGACAATATTTAAGCGTCAATTTCCCATACAATCAACATACAATCATTACATAATGATCACGAATTCCATCATTCTCAAACCATTCGATATTTGTCAACTAGATTATTACAAGTTTCTAAAGCATATCCTAAGTCCATTTGCAGGGAGAAGAAATCTTTAACCTGCAACATACGTTAAAATAATTGTCAATACAAAAATGTATTGGCGAGCATACATGTTTTGATATAATAGCATAGTAGATAAAACGGTGTCACGAACTTCCACATACTTAAACATGATACACATAACATATAAACTCACAAGACAAATTTATCATGCTATACTCTCGTGATGCTCGCACGATCTTCCTAGCTAGACCCCGAAGGGTGTTAGCCAAACTATAGTACCATACTAGCTAAGGTGAGTTAACGAAAATGTGTCCTAGTTTACATGTTCCTAGCATCACGTGTAAATATGTATAATCAGATATTCGCGTGTGATAAATTAGTTTAGTGTCTTTCGTGTGTTTTGATATAAACGTATGTTACACCCAAAAAGTGCATTAAGGCGAAAAATGGGTCAAGTATACTCACAGTGGGTGCGTAAAAGCGAACACCGAGAGTTGATGAGAGGAGAAAAAAGAGTGTCGGTTTGGCCAGTGCATAGAGACGG
Organism: Scalesia atractyloides; assembly: GCA_947069175.1. NCBI lineage: Eukaryota > Viridiplantae > Streptophyta > Magnoliopsida > Asterales > Asteraceae > Scalesia > Scalesia atractyloides. The sequence continues at coordinate 14,160,512 of CAMTDV010000010.1, read as the reverse complement.
AAGGGTATCAGTCTTCTAGAGTGTTGAAACAGTTGAAACGGAGAGTCGGTGGGAGGGAAACATATATTTTCGTACGAAATTAGTTTTCGTGCGAAAATTTTTTTACGAAAATTTTCGTGCAGAAATTTTGTGCGAAAATTTGATTAAATTTTCGTGCAAAAATTTTGGTGAAAATTTCGTGCAAAAATATCGTGCAAAAATTTTGGTGATCCAACTCACAAAATTTTCTCATGAAAATTTCGTGCAAAAATTTTTGGTGTTTTTCGTCATACTTCGGGAAATCGAGTGTTCATCCCTCCAACCTTAGGTTACTAATCAACCTAGCATCGGAGAGGTCTTTTGAGCGAGTAAGTCTCTTGTATGAACTCGGACTGGATCGTGTGAACCAAGTATGGTTAACGTGAGCCAGTCCAGATCGCACAAGTGACTTTTCTTGCGTCTTGGTGCATTCGGGACTAAGACTTCGTCTGAAACAGATGTATTTTCGAGTCTATTTCGTGACGGTTTCGACAGCGCCTCGTTCCACTACTTAGTGAACGAAACATTAGTCGGTCTGATCCGTTTTCGTTTGAAAAACGATTTGATAAAACAGTTTTGTTAGGATAAACACTGGGTGAGTTTGAAACAACAAGGTTTCGGGTCTGAGAAGCCAAGGCTAACTCAAAACTGCTCGGTTAAGTGCTAAATCCTTAAGAAAATCAGAAAGTTTGATGAAAAAGATGAAGGTTTTCGTAAAACAGAGAAGTTTAGATGAAATCGGAGATAATCTCGTGCAAAATCATTGTAAAAACAATTGTAATTCGTGTGAAAACGTAGATTTCTTACTTGGAACAGAGAGAATCGGGCTGGAGAGCGTTTTGTTGCGGAATGGCAGCAAGTTGGAGTGAATGGTGAAGGGTTGTATTTATAGGCGAAGAGGAATGGAGGTGGTTTGGGGAAATTTTCGTGCGGAAATCCATATTTTCGTGTGAAAATGGTCATTTTCGCACCAGATGTGCGATTTTCGCATGAAATATGTCTTTTTCGCATGAAAACTGTTATTCGGAGCCAAAACATGCAGTATTTTCACACAAAAATACAATTTTCGAACGAAAATATGAATTTTCGCACGAAAATTGGGATTTTCGTATGAAAATAAATTTTTTGTTGAATTCTAATGATTAAAACAAGCACTTTTTACAAAAGGAACCTATGCTAGAAAAATTCCTAAAAATTATTAAAAATTATTTTGTAATGCTTTCGTTCGTATTAGTTAATTGTATTAAGCGTTTTAGCAAGGCGTTAAGCGTATTAATCGATTAAATTAAGTTATGATTCGAATGGATAAGCGAGGTAGTATACGGCTTTGTTCCCAAGTCTTGCGAGAGTCGCATTGCAATTTAAGCGAGCAGATAGCCTTGGAAACTTCACGCAAAGTTTGTAGTATTTAGCGAGTGCGTTATAAGCGTTGTGAGGTGCGATATAGTGCGAAAATACGCGATGTAGTGCAAAAATATGCGATGTAGCGTAGTAAGCGATATAGTTTACATTATGATTCGAATCTCTGGTGCTAGGCGTAACGAGAGTAACGAGCTGCGAAATTGCGGGTTGTTACAGTCTCCCCTGCTTTAAGAAATTTAGTCCCAAAATTTATTCGAAAGGGAGACCTTGAGAATTCACATGAATAGGTAGCGATAAAAGCGTTAGTGTGAACGAAGAATGTTTTGGTCGAATTAGGATTGGACGAGCGTTCGAACAAGGATTGACAAGTGAAAGCGTCTCGGTGGTGTAGCGAACCGATGACTAAGAGCGACTTAATTGACTCGTGGTTGATAACCCACGAGTTGGCGATCCAAAAATGTTTTTAAGTTTTTGAAAAATTTTGTTAACTTATTACAGAAAGGCTTTTAAAGGAAACTCGATTTATGAAAATTTTCTTACGTGGCGGCGTTAGGCTGAGTCAATTTAACCCACGTTGTAAGAAATGTTTTTGTTAGTCAAAGGTTTTAAATAATTCAAAAATTATTGTACATGGCCCAAATTTTTTGTAAACACTTCAAAATATTTATTTATTTCTAAACACGTCGGTAAAAATCGGTTTTAATGGTATCAAAAATTTTAATTTATGTCAAACCCACATGGCATCTTTCCACGAAAGTTTCTTAATATGGCTAAAACACTTATATATAGGAAGTACCAGCCGCGTATCCACCATGTTTTAGCCATATCGCCTCCGTCTCGTGGAGCGATGTCAGGTGTGTTGACATGATATGGATAGATTCGATATCCTTGGTCCATGCGGTGAAGAATAGGACCAAGTAATTACAAAGCTTAGATAGCATCGAACCCCACATGGCATCTTTTCACGGAAGTTTGTTAGTATGGCTAAACACTTATATATAGGAAGTACCATCGGCGTATCCACCATGTTTTAGCAATATCGCCTCCGTTCCGTGGAATGATGTCATGTGTGCCAATAGACATGGATGGACTTTGATCCAAACGGCGAATGGTTGGACCAAGTCTGAATAGGGAGCCAAGTATCTTGCACGGAGAAGTTGATTGCATACTTGATTAGCGATAAAAGCGCGCGGGAGAGCTTCGGCAACTGGAATAGCGAAGCGGTAAGAATGAGAGATGTGATAAGCGTTAAAGCGTCACGAGGTAAAGACGATAAGTGAGGAGATAGCATTCGGGCATCGAACGGAGAATGCGATAAGCGAAGCGGTAGGGATAAGCGAAACGATAGCGATGCAGTGAAACGATAGCGATAATAGCGATAAGCGAAACGATAGCGATAAGCGAAGAGGCAGCGATAAACGAAACCATAGCGATAAGCGAAGCGACAGCGATACAACTTCGAGAGGTTAATGCTAAAAGCGATGCGATAGAGATAAGCGATGCGATAGCGATAAGCGATGCGATATAGACTTCATCGAAAGCGGGTTCGCGTCGATGTAGACTTACGAAAAGTCTAGCGGTGGTGCGATTCAAGAAGTGATGGGATGTTACGCCTTGCGAAGGAGTTTGCGTGTGAAAATAATCATCATAATATTAAAGGTCTAATAACGTTCAACCACGCATGGCACGTCTCCACGGGAGTTTGTTAGTATGGCAAAGCACTTATATATAGGAAGTACCATCGGCGTATCCACCATGCTTTAACCACACCACCTCCGTGCCGTGGATAGGTGTCACGCTTTGTCGACATGGTTAATACGCTTATATATAGGAAGTACCAATGGCGTATCCACCACGTTTAACCTCGCTTTTAACGTTATGGCACCATTAGAACTCACTACGATCCCCATGCAGACACCAGGTTAATCCCGTTTGCACCCGCGATTAATTAGTGTTTGCATGATTATCGTAACTTATTCTAAAGACGCATTGTGGGGATAGAAACATATTATATCGTGATAAACTATATAGCGTTAATAAATAGATTTAGTGTGTGAGCCTAGACTAAGTGCGATGACTCGAGAGGGAGAGAGCGAGAAAGGTCATCATAGGTTGAAACAACATCGAATAATAGAACAATTATAAAGCATAAGTACAAATGTCGAAAATCGTACTATTACAATATCGTTCTACGCCTGGTCGGTGTTGGGGTTAACGTCTTCCTCAGCAGGGGTTGCGGCTGCTGGTGCCTCTGGTGCGGGAAGTGCTAGCATCTCGGGTTGTCGTGGCCCTGTGCGACAGTTGCTGGTGAAGTGACCGAAATAGTCGCAGTTGATGCAATAGCGGCAGCTGGCTCCGGCTCGGTGGTGATACGTGCACGTCGGGCACTGGGGATGAGGCCCTGTGTAGTTGCTCCTTGGGTAGAACGGAACTGCTCAGAGAGGTTCAGGGTTGAGCGGTGCAGTCGCCGAGTAGTTGAGGCTCGGGCTTTTTCTCTTGCGGCTAGGCTCGGCAGTGGCTTGCGGCGGTACGTCATCATCTTTGTCGTCGTCAGACAGCTTGATAGTAGCTTGGTTCAGATTCTTGGTAGGATTCTTGGAGAAATATCCATCCAAGACTCGTTTGTCGTTGTTCTCCGCGGCCAACTGATAGGTTTCTCCGATGGTATCCGGTCTTGCAGCTTCGACAAAATCGCCCACGCACTCAGGCAAAGCACGTATGTACTTCTTGATAGCCTTTTCAGGAGTGTCGACTTGGATTGGGCAGATGATGCTAAGCTGTTTTAACCTTGCTGTGAGGCCGGCGTTGTCACCTTCGACTTGCTTGATTCTCCAAAACTCGTTTTCTAGCTTTAGGACTTCGTGGGGAGGGCAGTATTCTTTTTTCATGAGTTCTTTCAGTTCCTCCCACGATAATACGTAAGCTGCGTCGTTCCCACGCTTGATGCGCTTGGCTGTCCACTAGTCGAGTGCTCGGGATTGGAATACTCCGGTAGCGCATGTGGTATGAAAATGCTCAGGGCACCCACTCTGACGAAGGGTAACCTCGATGGCATCAAACCACTGGAGTATTTGAGACACACTTCCTTCACCTATGAAGACCGTCGGGTCACAGGCCTTGAATTGCTTGTAGGAGAAAGTAGACTTTGGTGCATCGGACTTAGAGTCTTCCGATGTCTGAGAATTGCTGAGGGCTTGAACTTGGGTGATGATTTGAGGAATGACCTTAGCCATTTTCTTGGCCACGAGCGATGCGATCCTCTTGTCGGCGTTTCTTCTAGCTTGACGTCCCGAGTTGGAAGCGTTCGAAGACATCTAGACAAAGATATTTGGAATGAGATTCGATCATAATGAATATTGAAATTTGCGATGCGATTTAGCGCGTTAAAAACTTGTTATAGTTGATATAGTAACACATATTTCGAAGATCACATAGGAAAAACACATATTTCCTAGATTCTCAAGTTATCACATAATCACATACTATTCACGTACTATTCGTATGTATATATATGTTTGTATATAACAAATTAATATGGCGCGAGGACGCGTTCGAGAGAGTTGTTATGATTTAGTTTTGTTGCGAGTATTAACTCTTGTTTTTTATTGCGATGGCTGTGCGAGTTGTGCGTACGTTTATGGAGCGAAAAACGATAAATTGAGAAATCGATAAAGCGTAAAACCTTCAATTCGAAAACATATAAGCATAATAAAATTCGATGATGCGTAAAATTAGCGATTGCAGGCTTAAAATTAATAGAGCGTCCTGGGTTTTGAGACAGCGACTACCCAAAGTGATTCGATCATTCCGTTGAGTTTGGGCACACGCTTTGGCCTAATAGGTAAATGCTCTCACCGCCTCACGGCTAACGGCATTACCCTTCCGGTTACTACGTGTCCCAAATCCGCGAAATAGTCGAGACTTTGGTGAGATTGAAAATCGTTGAGTGGGACGAGTTTTCAAGGTTCAGATTTCACCCCTAACTTGATAACTTCGAATCCCTAATTGTGGTTTCCCTCCCGGACCCATCAGGAGGTTTCCACCGGATAGAATGGAAAATTTCCGTTAAGATGTGGATATCACTCCTAACTTAACGGAGAATTTCGTGCTAATCGGAAAACACGGAGTGAGTGATTTGCCGAGAGTTTGTGGTTTTCACACCTAATCTCGCCAAATCGACTCGATTGTGGTGTACGAGTATCTTTGCAGCTTCGTGTGCTGGGTTCAAGTCTTAGGAAAGACTTTGTATAGTATTTTATGTCCAACAATACGGGGGGAAAGTTTTAATCGGATAAGCAAGGAAGAAGCACATAGTTTCCTACTATAGACTAGGCAATCTACCTAATTCCCTATAGTTATGGCTCTGATACCAATCTGTCACACCCCAACCGATGGCGGAATCATCGGGGCGCGGCACTAAGCGGTTCAGATTGTTCGAGAGAATCCACAACGACTATTTTTAAATGACAATATTTAAGCGTCAATTTCCCATACAATCAACATACAATCATTACATAATGATCACGAATTCCATCATTCTCAAACAATTCGATATTCGTCAACTAGATTATTACAAGTTTCTAAAGCATATCCTAAGTCTATTTGCAGCGAGAAGAAATCTTTAACCTGCAACATACGTTAAAATAATTGTCAATACAAAAATGTATTGGCGAGCATACAGGTTTTGATATAATAGCATAGTAGATAAAACGGTGTCGCGAATTTCCACATACTTAAACATGATACACATAACATATAAACTCACAAGACAAATTTATCATGCTATACTCTCGTGATGCTCGCGCGATCTTCCTAGCTAGACCCCGTCGTGTGTTAGCCAAATTATAGTACCATACTAGCTAAGGTGAGTTAACGAAAATGTGTCCTAGTGTACATGTTCCTAGCATCACGTGTAAATATGTATAATCAGATATTCACGTGTGATAAATTAGTTTAGTGTGTTTCGTGTGTTTTGAAATAAACGTATGTTACACCCAAAAAGTGCATTAAGGCGAAAAATGGGTCAAGTATACTCACAGTGGGTGCGTAAAAGCGAACATCAGAGTTGATGAGAGGAGAGAAAAGAGTGTCGGTTAGCCTGCGCATAGAGACGGAAGGGTATCAGTCTTCCAGAGTGTTGAAACAGTTGAAACGGAGAGTCGGTGCGAGGGAAACATATATTTTCATACGAAATTAGTTTTCGTGTGAAATTTTCTTGTGTGAAAATTTTGGTGAAATTTTCGTGCGAAATTTTCGTGCAAAAATTTTTGGTGATTCAACTCACGAAAATTTCGTGCAAAAATTTTTGTTGTTTTTCGTCATACTTCGGGAAATCGAGTGTTCATCCCTCCAACCTTAGGTTGCTGATCAACCTAGCATCGGAGAAGTCTTTTGAGCGAGTGAGTCTCTTGTATGAACTTGGACTGGACCGTGTGAACCAAGTATGGTTCACGCGAGCCAGTCCAGATCGCACAAGTGACTGTTCTTGCGTCTTCGTGCGTTCGGGACTAAGACTTCGTCTGAAACAGATGTATTTACGAGTCTATTTCGTAACGGTTTCGATAGTGCCTCGTTCCACTACTTAGTGAAAGAAACATTAGTCGGTCTGATCCGTTTTCGTGTGAAATCGATTTGATAAAACAGTTTTGTTAGGATAAACACTGGGTGAGTTTGAAACAACAAGGTTTCGGGTCTGAGAAGCCAAGGCTAACTCAAACATGCTCAGTTAAGTGCTAAATCCTTAAGAAAATCAGAAAGTTTTATGAAAAAGATGGAGGTTTTCGTAAAACAGAGAAGTTTAGATGAAATCGGAGACAATCTCGTGCAAAATCGTTGTAAAAACCGTTGTAATTCGTGTGAAAAATGTAGTTTTCTTACTTGGAACCGAGAGAATCGGGCTGGAGAACGTTTTCGTGCGAATGGCAGCAAGTTGGAGTGAATGGTGAAGGGTTGTATTTATAGGTGGAGAGGAATGGAGGTGGTTTGGTGAAATTTTCGTGCGGAAATCCATATTTTCGTGCAAAAAATGGTCATTTCCGCACCAAATATGCGATTTTCGCATGAAATATGTCTTTTTCGCAAGAAAACTGCCATTCGGAGCCAAAACATGCAGTATTTTCGCACGAAAATATAATTTTCGTATGAAAATATGAATTTTTGTGCGAAAATTGGGATTTTCGTACGAAATTAATTTTTTTTTTGATTCTAATGATTAAAACAAGCACGTTTTACAAAAGGAACCTATGCTAAAAAAATTCCTAAAAATTATTAAAAATTATTTTGTAATGTTTTCGTTCGTATTAGTTAATTGTATTAAGCGTTTTAGCAAGGCGTTAAGCGTATTAATCGACTAAATTAAGTTAAGATTTGAATGGATAAGCGAGGTAGTATGCGGCTTTATTCCCAAGTCTTGCGAGAGTCGGGTTGCAGTTTAAGCGAGCAGATAGCCTTGGAAACTTCACGCAAAGTTTATAGTATTTAGCGAGTGCGTTATAAGCATTGTGAGGTGCGATATAGTGCGAAAATAAGCGATGTAGTGTGAAAATATGCGATGTAGCGTAGTAAGCGATATAGTTTACATTATGATTCGAATTTCTAGTGCTAGGCGTAACGAGAGTAACGAGCTGCGAAAATGCGGGTTGTTACATGATCATCTGATTTTTTCCGATATCACCAACTAACTGCCATGTGTTCGGTGGCCCATCCTTGTTAACAAATCTCAACGTGGCTAACCACTCACATAACGTATCTAGATAAACCCGTGGTGTGATGTCCTCACAGCAATCTAAAACCCGCTCCCAACCGAGCATTTCAAACTTCTGAGCAATACCGATCGTACAGAACTCCTCAACGTTTACCGTTCGTTCCAGAACTACCCTTTCCGGGACAGAAGTCGTCACACCACCCATCACCATTTTCCACTTCTACATTTTTACTTCAAGTTTCTTATCATTGAATTTTGACAATGGTTTCTTTTTATTGTCGTCCCATACAGCAGCGGTACGACTCTCCTGAAACTTCCCCAGACCCAATCCTGTCCGTATAACCTCCCATCATTCTCTTCTACCCCGCTCAATTGCTCCCACTTCCTTGGTGCTAGCCCCAAAGATGAACCGACTCCCGAAGATGAGCCTTGGCCGGAAGGCTTGCTTCTTTTCCTGCTAGCCATCACTACTAGCACAAAACAAGAAAAAATATTAGCATTGCCCCTAATACCTCAAATTCAACTCAAACCTTGAACATTACCAATGATAATTGAACCATAATTAATCTCTAGATGTAAAACTAGTCAATTTAAACTTCCAAAGTTGCAAAGTTTAACATCTAAAACTTAATCTTTCCATGTTTAATCCTAGGTGCATATGAATTCAACAAGGTTCAATCATCATGTCATGTTCAATCATACAAACAAACGAGTGTAATAACATCACTATACTTGTTGCATATCCAAAACCCACCCAAATCAAGTATTCACCCAAAAATTAAAGCTAAAGTATCATGCATTGTAATAAACAACCTGCTCTTAAACAAAAAAAGTTCAAAATTTTGGAAGAAATCAACTAAATGTATGATAATCACGCTCAAATTCATGTAAAAATTCATACCTTGATGTTGTAGAACAAGAAAAACTAGGAAACAATGTAAATCAAAAAGCTTGATGAACACCCTTTCAAAAACCCGGAATTTAAAGCTCAGAAATCTCGCAATGAGCAAGAATTGGTGAAAAATATTATGGGGGTTTTGTTCCTCTCGAAAAACAAATCAGAATAGGCTCAAGAATCGGTTGATTTGGTTGAGAATTGAAGAAGTTATGACTGAAAAAAGATTAGGGTTCTTGTGAAGAAGGTGAAGAAGATAAAGTTATTTTGTTGGTTTGTGGTGAGAGAATGCAGAGAATTGGTGGTGTTAAGATGTATGGATCAGATAAAGGGTCCCCCGGGTCGAATATGTGGCTATAATGAGGTCCGGGTCAAGTTTTAATGGTGAAAAACGAGTTTGGGTTCGAAATTTTAACTTAAAAACAAACGACCTCCCCCCCTCCCCGTCGCCGACGCCCCTCCGATTCTCAAAATTGGCCGACGGCCTAATCTCCTGTCTACGCACCAACTTTACCCGGTAGCCCATTTGGACACCGTCGGCGACGGCTTGTCACCCCGTCGCCCACGCCCTCTCGAAGTGCAATTTTTTTTTAAATATAAGCGAAAATACGAACTTTTTATAAAAGGAACCTAGACTAAATTAAAACCTATAAATTATTAAAAATCTTTTTTGTGAAACTTTTCGGTTTCTAAGATTATTTACAAACAATCGTTTAACAATCCTGCCACCCACCGAATAGTCGTGTGTTGTCCCGAATACACAAAAACAAGTCTAACAACATACCTCGCATCTTCATGACTCGTTCATGGTTCCCGGAACTTCACACATCAAAGGGGTTAATATGAAACGAATTAAAGAACTAACAAACAAGCGAAACTCGAACAATTAAAATATACAACACTCTACAAAGAAATGTTACCGACCCTTTTTAGTCGACCTCATAAACCAGAATGCTCACCAAGAAGCTCACCAATTCCTTGTTTTCATCTATTCGCCTGTTACCATCAATAAACGGTTTAAGCTGATGGTTGTTTACCGTTTTCCATGACCCATCCTTCGGGTCCTCGATAGTAACATCACCCAATTGTTCGACCCGGGTGATCATATAGGGTCCCATCCACTTGCTTCAGAGCTTTCCAGGGAAGAATTTAAGCCTCGAGTTATAGAGCCAAACCTTTTGACCCACTACAAACTATTTCTTCCTTAACTTGGAATCATGCGCCCTCTTCATTCCGTCTTTGTATTTAGATGCGCATTCATATGCCACTTCCCTTAGCTCCTCCAACTCGCACAAGTTGAGCTTCCGTTCCTTACCGGCATCATCATATTTAACATTGACTTCTTTAATAGCCCATAATGATTGATGCACAAGTTCCACAGGTAAATGACAGTTTTTATCGTAAACCAATCGGTAAGGTGTAGTGCCAATGGGTGTCTTATGTGCCGTCCGGTGGGCCCATAAGGCATCGTTCAACTTTGTTGACCAATCCTTACAGTCCGTCCGTACGGTCTTTTGCAAGATCTCTTTGATCTGCCGATTGAACACTTCCACTTACCCGCTTGTTTGCGGGTGATAGGGGGTAGCAATTCTATGGTCTACACCATACCATGTTAAGAGTTTTCCAAACCTAAAGTTTTTGAAATGGGATCCTTCATCACTTATGATGACATGAGGAATCCCAAACCTTGAAAATATCTAGTTTTGGACAAAACCACAAACTAAGGCATGATCATTCGTCTTGGTAGCTATCTCTTCAACCCATTTTGACATGTAATCAACGTCCACCAAGATATACAAATTACCAAATGAATTGGGGAACGGGCCCATAAAGTCAATACCCCACACATCGAAAACATCAACGATGAGGATTGGTTGCATGGGCATCTCGTCCCTTTTTGATATACGCCTAGCCTTTGGCACTCAACACAATTTTTAGAAAACTCAAAGGCATCCTTAAATATAGTAGGCCAATAAAGGCCATTATTCAACACTTTATGACCCGTTTTGTGACCACTAAAATGGCTACCATAAACAAATGAATGCAAATGCCTCAGCACACTTGGAATCTCTTCGTCGTCTACACATTTCCGGATCATTTGATCCGCACACTCTCGCCACAAATCCGGGCCCTCCAACCAGTAATACTTGATCTGAGACAAGAAATATTGCCTCCGCCTTCGATCCCAATGAGCCGGTAAGTCACCTGTAACAAGATAATTAACAATATTAGCATACCATGGTAAGTTAGACAAACTCAAAATGTGCTCATCCGGGAACGATTCATTGATCTCTACAGATGTAGGATCCTCCTCAATTACCAATCGTGATAAATGGTCGGCCACTACATTTTCACTTCCCTTTTTGTCCCGAATTTCTAGGTCAAATTCCTGTAATAACAAAACCCAACGGATTAGTCTAGGCTTGGCTTCCTTCTTTTCCATAGGATACCTTACGACACTATGGTCTGAATAGATGATCACTTTATTACCCCAAATATAAGCCCAAAACTTATCTAATGCGTATATCACTGCAAGTAGCTCTTTCTCGGTTGTTGTGTAATTTAATTGAGCATCCGAAAGAGTCTTACTTGCGTAGTACACCGCAACTGGTTTCGTATCAACACTTTAACCTAACAAGGCCGCAACTGCATAATTGCTTGCATCACACATAATTTCAAATGTACATGACCAATTTGGTGATTGCAAGATTGGGGCCTCAACCAACTTTTTCTTTAACATGTTAAAAGCATCTTTACATTTTTCATTAAAAAATGACACGTCCTTTAGTAAAAGGTTACATAATGGTTTTGAAATGTCACTAAACCTTTTAATAAACCTCCGATAAAAACCCGCGTGTCCCAAAAATGATCTAATGCCCTTAACACTTGTGGGATATGGTAGAGTAGAAATGACTTGGATTTTAGCATGATCTACCTCTATCCCACGACTCGACACCACATGTCCCAACACTATCTCTTGAACCATAAAATGGCTCTTCTCCCAACTCAAAACCAAATTGGTTTCAACACATCGTTTTAACACTTTCTCCAATTGGTTCAAGCAAGTTTCAAAAGATGACCCAAAAATGGAAAAGTCATCCATGAAGATCTCTAGAGACTCCCCCACCATATCCAAAAAGATACTCATCATACACCTTTGAAAGGTGGCGGGGCATTACATAATCCAAACGGCATTCGCATAAATGCGAAGGTGCCATATGGACATGTAAACGTGGTCTTTTGTTGATCTTCCGGATGAATCGCAATTTGATTGATCCGGAATATCCATCCATAAAACAATAAAAAATTTTTCCGGCTAACTTTTCCACGATTTGGGCAATAAATGGTAAGGGAAAATGATCCTTGGAAGTAGCAGTATTTAACTTCCTATAATCAATGCAAATACGCCACCCGGTTACCGACCGGGTAGCTACCTCCTCACCTGCGACATTTTTTACGGATTGTATACCTGCTTTCTTTGGGACGGTTTGTGTGGGACTCACCCATTAACTTTCAGAGATGGGGTAAATGATACCCACATCAAGCCACTTCAATACCTCCTTCTTGACGACCTCACGCATGTTTAGATTCAATCTCCTTTGTGCGTCACGAGCGGGTGTTACGGTGTCATCAGTGATGATCTTATGCATCACTATCGAGGGACTAATACCCTTCAAATCAGCTATGGTCCACCCAATAGCCGCCTATTAGTGACTAGAATCTCCACCAATTTCTCTTCTTACTCGGTCAAATTCGATGCAATTATGACCGGGAGCGTGTTGCCTTCACCAATATAAGCATACTTGAGATGCTTTAGCAACACCTTTAACTCAACTTCCGGAGGCTCTACCAATGACGGCTTCAGTTTTGTATCAATGGTTTCCGGTAAGCTCTCCACTTGGTGCGTCCATGTCGGTTTTCCCTCTCTAACCGCAAGCACCCCCAAACTCTTCACCTCCTCGTCTATGCTTCGATTCCACATGTGACCAGTCAAACATAGAACAGTCCTCCACTGTGTTTTCCTCATCTACAACGGTGTCACAGAGAGGTATACACCTGTCAATAATGTCTGCCGTATAGCATTCATCATCGACTGAAGGATTTGTCAATCCGAAAAAAAACATGCAACCTCAACCTTCTGTTTCCAAATGTCATGTCAACCATTCCCGTTTTACAATCAATTTGAGAATTTGCGGTTGCTAAAAATGGCCGACCCAAAACACTGTAAGTTGCTTGGTTAGATCCATAGTCACAGAATCAAGTACTAAAAAGTCCAACGAATAGTAAAAATCCTCGATTTTCACTATCACATCGGAGACTATTCCACAGGGTAGTTTGGGGGTCAAATCGGCTAACACCACGGTGGTGTTTGCCGCTTGAAGTGGACCAAAATCATATTGGTCATACAAACTACCCGGTAAGATGCTCACACTTGCATCAAGATCTAGAAGTGCCTGGTTAATTTTAAAATCACCCACTTGAATTGAAATGATAGGCACACCCGAATCTTGGAGCTTAGGTGGAAGTGCACCTGAAAGAATCGAACTCACATTTTCAGTTAAATCTATTTTTTTGGGAACTTGTGAGTTTGATTTTGAGTACATAACTCTTTCAAGTAATTAGCATACGCCGGTACTTGTTTAATTGCATCCAAAAGAGGTAAATTGATTTTTACTTGTTTGAAAACTTCCAACAACTCTTCTTGTTATGGACCTCTTTTGTTTACAACCTTTTTTCATAGGTCCCTTCAATGCTTCGGGATAAGGGGAGGTATTAACCTACACACCTTTTTCCATAGCAATCGGAACAGATGCGGTCATAATGGGGGTATTTTTTTCATTTTTAGAATCATTTTTGTTTTGCCCCGTTTGACCGTCATCCACCTCCTCGTCACTAACATCTTCAACCACCCAACAAACTGAGGTGGTGGTGTTTTGACACCTTTATCAACGACTCGACCACTACGTAAAGATATTTTATTAATTGGTACCTCGCGTGTGTTCTTTCTGGATGAACCTTGATGTTTTGGGTTTACCGTAGTGTCACTCTGAATTCTTCCTCCACTTCCCCGCATTTGAGCCATTTCTTCCACAAGTTGGCCCACTTGCTTCGCTAATGCATCATGTGACTTGTCCCGAATTTCATTCTCCTTTTTGGACTCTTGCATCATTGAGAGCATTGCATCCATTTTGGCATTTAAATCATTACCACCTCCACCTTGATTGCTCGAACCACTCCCGTTACCGCTTTGGTTGTTGTAATTTCTTTGGTACCCACCTTGATAGGTATTGTCACGTCCTTGGTACCCTTGATTGTAATTACGTTGGTAACCTCCTTCTTTACCACCTTAACGGTTTGGATACGAGGATCCGCCTTGATTACCCGATTGAAAGTTCGGATTCCTTTGATTAGCGGCATTCCCATATCGGAATTTGGGATGGTTTCTCAAACCGGGATGATAAGGATTCGAATTCATGTCATTATTTTTTCGATCCCCGAACACTTGGTTTACCTCTTCGGTGTCTTCGGCCATGCCCATTTGGCATTCATCGGCCCGATGGCCAAGCTCCCCGCAATCTTCACATACAGCTAATTGCACCGCACTCACATCCTTTCTCTTTACACGAGCCAGCTCTCACTCCAATTGAGTAATCCGATCCTTAGAACTAGAATCGAGATCAGGAAGTGACCGAGAAGGATGCTTTTTAGCTCGGTCGGCCGATTCCTTTGCCTTTTATCTCTTGCTCATTCTCTCAAGGAATTCCCAATCATCATCCTCGTGATTGCTCAATAAAGTTCCATTGCTAGTCGACTCAAGATGTAGTTCGGCTTACAATCGAATACGACTCTTCCTCTTGGTGGTGGTAGAATCGGAGAATCATTCTCTGATATCATAGGATGGAACCGACCGTCTACCCCTTGCGGTTGTTGACGCTGATTGTTGTTCCTTTGTCGGTTATTCCTTGGTGGACCGGTCACTTCTTGGTTTACCGGTGGTCCACGGTTTACCCGTCGATTCTTGTTTATTTGCTATACCCACAAACTCGGGAATCCGTTGTTTATTATTGTTTTGGTTGTAATTCGGATTCCTTTGATTGTTGTTAGGGGTTGGCAGTTGTTTTGATAACTGTCATTACAGTTGTACCCACCATCGTAGTCGTCATCATAACCATCTCCGTATTCCCATTCATCATCGCCATTGTTGAGGTTGGCGTTTTGATACCCATCATCCCGATTGAAACCCCTACCGTTGTAGAAGTTCCCGTTATCCTTGTTCTCCCAAATTCATCATCCTCTTCATCTTCCGAAGGCCAAGTGTTAACGCTAAGTCGGTCTAGCGAACGACAACTAGGAACACTATATCTCCCGTCATCCGGAATGTTGTTCCTCAACTCATCGTAATCCGATTCATAATTACCCGCGCGATCTGGGATCTCTCATTCAAACTCTGGTTGCTCAAAATTGAGTCCGGCACCTGGGTTTTGCTTTCGGTTACGGTTATTATGGTTGGGTGGAAGATTTTGGTTTTGAGGATCAGTTTGGTGAAGTGGGTTGGTAGGTGGGCGGTTGTTGCTACCCCCCCCCCCCCCCGGATGGTTGTTACGGTTTGGTTGTTTTGGTTTTGTTGATCCATTGGAACGGTTCCAAAGGATGGTGTTGATGGTGAGTTTTGGGTAAGTTGGTTAGAGACAAGTGTTGCCTCTAACCGGCTTGCTAACTTTCTTCTTGCTACTCGCACGATTTCCGGTTCGTAGACTAACGGTGATGTTTGCCCGGAATTCCGTGTATGCATGCACTACCTGTAATCTTCACAAGTAACACACCCCGCGTAACAGTAAAAGCAAATAAAATGAAAGAAACAAGTAATTAAACAGTTTAACACCATTGTCAAACACAATCCAAACGCAAAGCGCACTAAATCCCCGGTAACGGCGCCAAAATTTGATCGGAATGTCGCGCTCCGGTCAAAGGTAATATTTATAAGCCCAATTTACCCTTAACAAATGTGTTAGTGGCAATCCGCGAAGAGTTTATGGTTTACGTATGGAATAGCTTGATTATGAATGTGTCACGATCTTATGAAGCTTGCTATTTTAATTTGTTTAGTTGTTTGAAAGAAATGTCGGAATTTACCAACGATGGTTGTAAAGTTGATTAACTACTAAGATTCGATTGATTACAACTAACAAAACATAGTTAACGATTAAAACAATATTTTAGAAAAAAGGTTCACACCCGGTTTCGGTAATTGCAAACCTAGGGTTTCTACAAGTTTTAAACTCAACTCAATTGCATAACGATTAACAGATTTAGTGTACCCTGACTTAGGTGCCAATAACTACAAACGTCCCAAAGAACGGACAAGAATGCACTTTGTAATCATAACAAGTAAATACTGACCACAACAATGCGTAATTACACATAACCATTTCGTAAAGTCATAACTTTATAAGCGTTCGATAATTTACGTTTACGAAACAAATGCAAATAATTGTCTATGGTTTACAAAATCAACACAAATCGTCACAAAGTTGAATCACATAACAATTCAAGACCCAAGATAAAACAACTACCTACACCGGGGTAAAACCGAGGTGACTAGCCGCTCATGGTGAACGGACTCTTGATCAACAGATGAGAGGAACTTGAACTTGAACATCTTGAAGCCATGAGGATGGTGGTGATGATGATGAATAGGGTTTAGGGTAGGTGATGATGATGAATGGATCAATGGAATGATAATAGTGATGATGGTAGGCTAGGGTTAGGATCAAAGGGATGGATGATTCTCAATGGATGGAATGGATTGGAATTGAAGTGGAAGATGATTCTTGGCTCCAAGAGGTGTTCTTAGGTTTAAAATTGCGTAACACCCGAATATGGTCAAAAATCCTCATATAACCCGTCCCAACTAACAAAACTCAATAATTCGCAATGCAGAAAAAGAGAGGGCGTCACCGACACCACATATGGCCGTCGGCGACGGTATGCAGTTTTCCAAATTTTCTCCGACACACTAATCTACTGTTTACGGATGTTTTTGGGCGACAGAAGCACCAGAGTGGCGTCGCCGACGGTGCCCCCATTTCCAACTTTCTGGTTTCGCCAATTCTTGATTCCGGTTGTTCTAGTTCACGTCCCGGTGCTCCATTTAGCTCCCGATTAGCTCCTTAAACTCCATTAGGCCTGCAAAACATAAATCCTATTAAAAGTAGGCTATTCGAGATTAAAAGTTTTGCAAGTACACAAACTTAAATGCCTATGAACACCGGTTTCTTACCACACATCAGTCAACACAAGGAATGACTTTGTAAGGTTGACATCATCACTAACGTTGTGTTCCCGAGTTTAATAAATGTTCGAAAAGAAGAGAAATGAAATTAAGGAGAGATAAACAAGGAAAATAAAGGAATGGATATAATCTAATTTCTTGTTCAAGAGTTCAAGGGAAAAGAAAGGGAATTAAATGTATATGTGTTCCAGAGTTGATAAGGAAGAGAAAAGAAAACTACGATTTTACGTTTATACCCTTAATAAAAATAAAGTAATTTTACGATTATAATGTTAATAATGTGCTAAAAGTAGTTTATTAATTAACAACTAAATTAACCTATTTTATACATTGAGTTATACTCTTGACTCTCTAAAACTCGACTAACCTACTAACCGGCAAGTGAACCGATCGACTTTAGTAAACCTAAGTAAGTGGGGAATTGAACCCATGAGACTCTTTTGATTACGTAAGCTAGACTTACTAGACCTTTTGACTGACACGACTAACTGTTTTTATATTTTGAGGGGTTTCTAAAAAATTGTAATTAAATTAAATACTAACTAAAACGAACAAATTAAGAAGCAAAATTAGACTTTGGGTTTTCTATTGGTTTGACTATGTTATGGAACCGGGATCTTGGAGTTTTGAGTATTTTCGCCGTAGGGAAGAAAGAATTAGGATTTTGGGTGAAGTGCAGCGATTTAGGGAAAAAGTGCAGGATATCCGAGTTTAGAAAGATTTTGCGTTGCGCAGTTGGTGAAGGAATGTTCCCCACGTGACGCGAGGACCTTTAATTTGGACCAGGCTAAGTTTTCAGACCTCCGTTTTACGTGGCCAGGTTTTAGATGAACCCCGCGTGACACGACATGTCATTTTGAACTGGGTATTATTTAAATGCTCCGCATCGCGCGACCTTGTTAGTCTTGCCTCCCCGCACGACATGAGGAGGCTTATTTAACAGAAGGTTTCATGGTTTTCTGGCTTTTAATGCCTTATAATTTTTTTTCTAACTTACCAAACCCCCCCCCCCCCAAAAAAAAAAACCATTCCAACAACTTTTAACAATGGGACTTACCTGAAACTCCATTTTCTTATCAATTTCCGCTCCATGATGGTGATGATTTCCTACAAAAGACTCAAAAACAAAAATTACGAAAAACTACCGTTAGTGACCGAAAAACATGAAAATACGACCGATACAACCTATACAAACTCTACACTTGGGTATTCACCCAAGACCTCTACGTGGTCATCTTAGGGGGTGTTTCGAGAGGAGTTTCATCCTTCTCGTTTGATTCTAAAGGCCCTCCTAGATAGTGATTTAGCCTATGAGCATTGACTTTTCAAGTGTTCCCGTCGGTGTCATTTACTAACTCGATCGTACCATACAGAAAAACTTCTTTCACCATATATGGTCCCATTCATTTTAACATCAACTTCCCCGCGAATTATATAAGAGAACATTGTCTCCCTTCCTAAACTCCTTCTCTTTAATGTTCCACGAACGTGCGTATGCCGCATCCCAGAGCTCCTCCAATTCATGGATTTGAAAGAATCATTTCCTAGCCATTTCGGTAAGATCTAAGTTCACGGGTTTGAGAGCCCAAAGAGCTCAGTATTCTAATTCTACGGGAAGATGACAAGTTTACCATACACAATCATGAAAAGGGTGGTTCCTAAAGGTGTTTTATATGCGGTTTGGATCGCCCACATTGCACCGTCTAGTTTGCCGGACCAATCTTTCTAACTCTTCCCTACCGTCTTCTCTAAGATTCTCTTCACACCTTGGTTTCGTTTTCGACTTGACCGCTTGTTTGAGGGTGGTATGCGGTGGACAAACGGTGAGTAACTCCATAACGTGCCAACTCCTCCATCACGGCGTTGCAAAAGTGAGTGCCACAGTCACTTATTAGAGCTTTCGGGGTAACAAAATGGGTGAACAACTTTTAAGGAATCTCACCACCACTCGGGCATCGTTAGGTAGAGCTTGAGCCTCCATCCACTTGGAAACGTAGACAATAGCCACGAGGATGTACCGATTTTCACTAGAGTTGGGGAATGGTTTCATGAAGTCAATGCCCTAGACATCAAATATTTCAAGAATTTGAATTGGGTTTTGAAGCATCTCATCCTTGGATGAGATATTACCGGTGCGTTGATATGCATCACATCTATTAACAAACTATAGAGTATCATTAACTACCGACAGCCAATAGAACCCACCATCAAACACCTTCTGAGCGGTGGGTGTAAGGACCGTGGTGACCTCCGGTTAAACCTTCATGAACATGCATAGGGATCTCTAAACCTTTCTCTTTTGTCACACAACGTCTAAGAATCCTATCTCCTCCTATCCTAAAGAGAAACGGATTGTGCCAAATATATCTAGTGACATCTCTAAAGAATTTCTTCTTTTGTTGGGTCATCATACACTTCAACACTATCCCATTCGCAAGGTAGTTTGCCAAGTCCATAAACTATGGCATGTCTTGCTTCTCCGCTTCCACTAAATCAACTGACTTGTGAGGGAATTTATCACCTATCGCCTACTCACGAATCTCTTCTCTTTTTGGATCCTCTAACCGTGGCAAATGATCCGCTGCCACATTCCCAGCTCCTTTCTTGTCCTTAACTTCTATGTTGAATTCGGAAAGTAGGAGGATCCACCGTATAAGATGAGGTTTAGCATCTTTCTTTTGGAAAAGAAAATGCAAAGCAGAATGAATGGTTAATACGGTAGTTTTCAAAAGCACGAGGTAAAAATGAGATTTATTGAATGCGAACACGACTAAAAGTTCTTCTCGGTGGTGGTGTAGTTCTCTTGAGCGTCATTTAGGGTTTTGCTAGCATAATAAATCAGATGAAATTGTTTGTCACATCTTAGCCCCAAATCACCCAGACTGCATAATCACTGGGGTCACACATGAGCTCAAAAGGCAAGCTCCAGTCGAGCGAAACTAGAATGGGGCACTAACTAAGCTTTCTTTCAAGAATTCGAAAGCTTTGAGACACTCCTCATCAAAGACAAATGCAACATCTTTTTCAAGGAGTCAGGTCATAGGGAGCGTGATTTTAGAAAAGTTCTTAATAAATCGCCTATAAAATCCTACATGACCGAGGAAACTACGAATCGACTTAACACTAGTAGGCGGCGGAAGTCTACTAATAGTATCTATCATAGCCCTATCCACCTCTATGCCATCCCTCAGTATTTATGACCTAAAACTATCCCCTCGGTCACCATGAAGTGACACTTCTCCCAGTTTAGCATTAGCTTTGTCATTGTACAACGCTTCAACATCCTGTACTGTCTATTGCACCACGCAAGCAGAGTCACGAGTGGTGCAATCAATGGGATATGTTTTACCTGTACTGTCTAATATGGGGGCAGTCGTGTGCCCTCCATTATTTCCTCGCCTAGTCGTTTGCGGCGGCGCACCACCGCCGGTGGGGGGGGGGGGAGGGAGGGGGTTACATTACACATATTACCTTCCCATTTTAGCCTCATTTTCTCATGAGGACCTACATTTCACCGACGGGGGTACGGTCAAGCCGACCAGATTGACGCGGGCAACGCTGATCGGCATGCACATCACGCATGACTTTCCTAGTGTCGGCCTTTGTCACACCCGAACCGATGACGGAAACATCGGATGAGACGAACAAATCGCTCAAAGCATCATAACACTAAATGTGATAATATATATTTAAATTCAATTTCATAAATAGTCTAAAACTCAAGTACATTGTTTCCAACAAACCAAACAAAATAACATAACATAACAATTGTTTATACTAGAGTGTGTTTCTAAGTCCACCCTAACTTGTTTTCTTCACTAGCATCATCGTTCAACCTGCAACGTGTATTAAAATAACATCGACAAAAGTTGGCGAGCATACAGGTTTGATACATAGTATAATATGAATAAAATTGTTTAATAATCATACCCAAACATGAATACAATATGCAAGTTAACAAGTATGCTGAAACGATGTAAACTATGTGTTCAAACCCAAGTTTCCAACGCAAAGTGCCTTTCCCAAAGTCAAACGGGAGGTTAAAGTGTTTTACTTAACAATACCCCAAGTCTCAAGGGCGGTACGTTAATCCTATAGCGCTATAATTGTTAAGGTAGGCTAGCAGAGTTAATGTGCACATAGACACGAAAATTTTACATAGCATCAAGTCTATACAAGCATCATATTGTTCCATGTTAAAAGTGGGTAGATCGTGAATAATAAGTTTCAAGTGTCGTTTGTTTATATATGAATACATGTTGCACCCAAAAGTGTTGAAACCAAAAAGGGTCAAGTATACTCACCTTTGGTTGCGTAAGAGTTTCTTGGAATGACGCACGAGTAATTGAGAGGGAAACGGACTAGAACGATTAACCTAGATGATAATAAGGGAGGTCGTTATAATTTGTTGAGTTGATTAGTGTATTGCATAATTAAACAATCTAAGGAAACACTCTAGTTTCTTGATAACAAGATGGTTTGAAATAAGTTCGAATTGGTAATTGTTATGTCTATTAGCATTAGTTGTTTAACAATTTGTTAATAATAATAATAATAATAATAATAATAACAATAATAATAGTAATAATAACAATAATAATAGCAATTATAATAATAACAATAAGTTTAGTAATAGTAATACTAATAATAATTGTAATAATAATAATAATTAGTGATAATAATAGTATAACAATATTAACAAGATTAATAATAATATTGTTAGTAATAATAATAATAATAAAAATGAAAAAAATAAATGTTTCAAAAAGAACAATAACAACTCAAAAAAAACAGTTCAGCCCAAAATGACAGGCCCAATCCTTAAACAAAAAGAAAAATGGCCCAAAGGCCGGTCCAACAACGAAACATAATTGCACCGAATCGGGATCGAACTCGGTACCTCAAGCTTACATGCACGCAGCCCTATCAACTGGGATGCGTGTCTAACCAAGTTGATATCCTGATTTTAAATCATTTATCCTATTGTTGCAGGTTATAATATCTTGTTTAAATAAAAAGATAAAAAAGCCCGCGCAAAATAAGTGGCCGGGTTTCGAACCCGTGGCCGCGTTTTAATGAACAATCACAACACCACTGGGCTAAGCACAAGTTTGGTGTTGGTTTAGAGGTTGCAATACTTTTAAAGTGTAGCCGCGGTTTATCTTTTTCATATATGAAAATAAAGTCGAACATACTGATGTGTGCTAAAACTTGAGGGATCTCCGGTGATGTTAGTGATACCGGTGTAAAACTACATTACGCGAAACAAAAAGGTTAGAAGAAGGAGGTACACCGAAACCGAAGGGGTGTTGAGGCGGTATTCTCGGTGGCTTCAGTCGTCTTCTCCGGCGCTACGGCAAGTCGCAGGTTTTCCGGCGGCAGCGGCGTTTGACAAACAGAGAGTGAAAGGTGTTGTGAAGGTTGTATGGTAGAGGAAATGAACTTTGGGTTCAGTTTATATAGGGGTTGCGTAACCGAATTTAGTCGAAATTTTGGGATAGGTTCGTGATTGGCATCAAGGATGGAAATGAATCAAAACCTTCAATTCCAATCAATCAGTTTTGCATACAAAGGAAACACAGCTCAGACATGGCTGTGTTCGGTGACGATATATTTGAAATCGAGTTTAAATTGAACTTGTATGTATTATATATATATATATATATATATTTAACGATTCCAATGGAAAATGTTCTCAGGGCCATGGCTCAATGGCTTGTGATTCGTGTGTTAGTGTGGGGGTTCGCCCGGGTAGGCACGCGGTTACCGCTGCCACCATTTTTGTTTGTTTTAAAATTTTGGTAGTTTTAGGATGTTGCCAAAAGGCCCCTACACTTCAATAACTTAGTTAACTTGATTACTAACTTGGTTAGCTCAAAAGCTAACCATAAAACTTAATCATATTAACTTGTTTTTTTTTTAACTTTGAACTAGATTACAAACTTAACTAAGTTAATATAACTTTTAAACTTATAACTTTTATATTATCTTGTTTAATAAATAAATACATAAATAAATAATTAAATAGATAAATAAATGAATAAACACGTTTAATGATGAAGCTTTCGCATTTCAAGGGTTAGGATTCGGCGTTTATCAGTTTTAAATTGTTTAACGAGTTTCAAATGTTATATAAAGAATCACCAATAGTATATCATTCCAAGACGCGAATAATTTCATATAAGTCTAACATATAAACACGAACATGATTAAAAATTTTGTTTTCATTATGATCATCCGTCTCGAATTACAACCTAAATACGTTACAACGAGAGTACAAGTGTTCAAATAAGGAAAGTACAACTCGACTTGCTAAAATAAGAGAATGCGAAAGTACGGAGCATTACAGCCTTTGCATTCACGAGCACGATGGCCACGTTTTTATCCCCGTCGACCTCCCGGACGAGTTACCCGCGGAGGAGACGTCCACAACAGGTAGTGATGCGCATGACGCTCAACCAGACCGAGAGCTTACACCACCGCCACCGCAACCGAAGAGGGTGCCTTAGTACCCCCAACACGTTCTGTATGACCAGCTCCTACCAGATGTGACGCTTGCGTTACAGCAGATGGAGGGCTGGCTACAGGCGCGAATGGACGCCCAACACGCCCGTACTGAGGCCCTTATGATGTGGGCGATGCAGGGCAATATCCAGGCGTCTATCGAGCGTGGTTGGCCCCATTACCGATGTTGACATTGTCGCCTCGCCCTGGACAAGATCCTAGGCCGTCTTGCATCGCTCAGGATCCGAGGCCATCAGGCACCACTCAGGATCCTCAAGATGCGGATCGACGGTTAAGGATTGTTTGTTGTACTTTTTGTATTCTGACTGTTTATGTATTTTGGATTATCTCGTGTATATATACAAACTTATTATATAGTTAAATCGCAGTTTCATATTATATATTTGTGATTGTTTATTTCAAATGTTTAGATTGGTTAGTTGGTTACGTATGTATAATATGATATGACGTGTCACGATACGGTATGATACGTCAAGATACGATACGTCAAAATAAAATATAATACAAAAATACAACTACAATACGTCACGATAAAATATAATATAATACAAATATAAATACGACAGGATATGTCACGATACGATACAATATAATTCGATACTCCACGATAAAATATCATTCAACTTATAAATACGATACGAAAAAAATATAATATAATATAAAATATAAATACGATCCAATACGTCACGATCCGATCCGATATAATACGATATGTCATGATAAAAATATATACACATTATAAAACCCATAAAAACAAAAATAATCAACAATAAACACCGACAACCACACCCAAAACATTAAACTTTAAACTAGATAAAAAGCTGGTCTTATTACAGAACATATAGCTCTATACGACCCGTTTAAGCCCAGCCGTCAGACAAAGACTAGTCCTTTCAGTCTGCCATGTATAGACATTAACCATATACGGATTGTACATACATATACGACCCGTGTTGAAAAAGCAAAAAAGTAAGGATAGAAACCACGATGTGCCAATAGACATCCCTGTAGAATTTCTGAGGAAGTTAGTTTTTGTATAATTTTTCATGCTTTTTGTACTTCTCTTAACGTGGAAGGGATGCTTGACTCCCTACCAATCTTTCAGTGTGGAAGGGTCTCACCATTTTATAATGGAGTAAACGAGTATATAGGACCCGTGCGCGGCGCGTTACGGCAAGACAGTTATTCTGAACAAAAAATAAACGTAAAAGCATTGAATCACGCATACATATTTCATCGTGTTATCTTGTGAAATTTAGACCAATACAAAGACGAAATATTAATAGACGTAAAGTCGATATAGTATGATTTTGCGATTATATAGTAGTACGATGTCCATGGCTTTATAGCCTAGTGGCATTCTGGGGGTGGGATAAGGCTTTGGGACCAATAGGTCATGAGTTCGATTCCCACAATGGGGGTTTTCCCATATTTATTGGGTTTCCTCTTGAATTGGTGTATAGGCATTATGCCTAGTGGAGATGTATGTGATCGGGTGGTTCCGCTGATGGCACGATGATACTCCAGTGGTCCGTCAGTAATTCAAATTTTCCGTTCAAAATATTATATATATATATATATATATATATATATATAGTACGATTAAAATACAAATTAATGCTTTTATCAATCAAGATAGTAATTATTGTTTGTCATTGTAATTTATGGAAATATAAATCATCCATATCATTTTACTTATTAACCTATATGTTTAAAAACGAAGTGAAATTTATCTTGATAAAGAATATAACATTATAAGTTAATTTATATAAAATTATATTAAAGAAAATTACTTACTTTTTTTCTGTTTTCTTTTGTTTTTGTCTATCGGTTAAAATATTCATGTAATATGCATTTAGCTATTATACTGAATTTACTATAAGCTAAAAAACTCAGGATTGTTTGCGTAAATACACCTAAAGTGCATTTACAAAGGGAAGATGTAATATGCATTTAGCTATTATGTGACATCTGTTTTAGGATACTATGCACTAGCTCATTCCCACACATTTCTCTCTATGATATCTTTCCCCAACATCACCACCATCACCACAAACACACCCACACAATTAATCACACATACGGTGATGGACTGGTGATGGTGAAATCTGAAAATGGAACCGCTGCCTCACCACTAATCTCTTCCACCATGTCCCCTAACCTTTGGTTTCAGTCTCCAAATCGTTGTGGCCTCTTTTTGAGGACTAAAACAGCCGTCTGTGACGATGAAGGTGGTGGTCCCGGAGAGAACAGGTGATGGATTCGGCGGCGCAGAGGAAGCACATCCGCAAACCACAACCATTTCTGACATCGTCGCCATTTTCTTCCTTATCGTTAAGAAAGAGAGATTTGAGAAAGAGAAAAACCAGATTAAATGAGGAAAAAATGTTGGAAATTAATGAAAAATAATATTATATTAATAATTATTTAGTGATTAAAACAATTGAATGAGAGATCATAAGCTTTATTTATGTGTTGGAACCTTAATGTGTGGGGAATTATGCTTGTCCCACATTGGTGAAGAGATAAATCTTTTGTAGATTTATAATTAGAATTCTCTACACGAATGTATTCTTGTGTGACAACTCACACACAGTGGCAGCCAGGAGGGTGCAAAGCACTCGACACGCGCCCGGGCACGGGCACGGGTTCCCTAAATTCGATTCTCTGCACACTATTGTTTCAGGTATACTTTCAGGTGCTAGGCTAATCCCGGCAGTACAATCTGCTTAGGCTGTTGTACCCTGGGAAGCGGACGGGTTCACCTGGGTGACCCGAAATCTGTTTTAAGGGAAGCATGATCTTTACGTGCCTCAGTCACCATTTGTTTTCGTGTTCCTTTAATTTCTTTGTAATCTGTTTTTCTTTAGTTTACATTTCTTTGTATTTCCTTCTTTTTGGCTCCAACCATTTTGTGTATTGTAATCAGAATCGTGATTAATAAAATTATTATTTTATTTATTTTGTGAACGAGTGTCTTAAAAAAGGAGAATTTGAGAAAGAGAAAAACCAATGAGAAAAAGAATTTGAGAAATAGAAACCACTGATCACTCACCAAAGCCAATGAGAGAAACAAAGAGAGAGTAGAGAGAGAAATTGAATAGTGTTTTACTTTTGCTGAGGGGGGGAAAAAATAATAATTTATACAAGGATAATAGATAGTACAACATTTATTAATTGACTTAAATATGAATTTATTCCTAACTAAATTCATTTTTAATAACTTATTAGTTGTAGAAAATCTATACATATAATAAAGTAAACCAATTAATGACACATGTTGGTAATCTAAAGACCCATTTTCCCGCATAATTAATTGCTAAGTTATATAATTAATAACACAATTTCCATACTAATTTTATATATGTGGAGGAAAAGTTGATAAAAAACGTGATCTTGAAATTATATAAAGATTATAGATTGTAACTGATATATATTGCATTAGAATTTCCAATAATTATCTATGTAAATTGTAACTAACTAAAGATTATGGATTGTAATTGATATATAGGGGCATGATTTAGAGAAAACGCTGAAAAGTATGAAAAGTGTGAGAATGGCCATCAGCTGTTGGATCAAAACAATCGGTGGATTAGATTGGCGCGATGGCGTTTTCGTAAATAACGTAAACTTTATTACTTGAACGTGCCTCATTAATGGTAAAAGGGTCTTTCTAAAGTTCTAAAACAAAATGCCACATTAGTTATAAAACGCCATTTCACATGAAAACACCAAAAAATATCCAAAACGCCACTGTTACATAAACGACGAGGCTTAAAATGATAAAACGTGTTGCATATATTTCATGTGGAAAAAAAATAACTTAGAATCCCATCAGACCAGGAGTTTTGATTTTTTTTATTTCTTTTATGTAGTTTTGTTTTGTGTTTGCTATTTACTTTTTAATAATAAAAAATATTATTTTCTCTAATTTATGCTTTGTTTGATATAAAACGCCAAAACGCCACAAATAAAAAAAACATAACGCCAAATATAGAAGATGTGACGTTTTGCAGCCATCAACAAATAAAAGGGGTTGACTAACACAGTAACTGAAGAGACGTATATTTTATTACTACTATTTATAAAAATAAAATCTCGCCTAAACTACGCCCCAAAAAACTATTATATAAACAAATATCTCAGTATCTATTTAGTCACAACAAAAACACAAAAAACCATTATATCTCAGCAAGCAATTCACTATTCACGCCATGTTCTCTTGTCAAACTCCTCACTTAAAACACCATGCTCTCTTGCAAAAACATTCACTTAAAACGTCGGGTTCTCTTTGTCACACCCATAAACTTTTGCTGAATGAGATAGACAAATCCTCTAGAAAACGGCTCTAGTGAGGATGATCTCACTTTGTAACCTTGTACACAAGGAACGTTTGGATGAGAAGAAGAGACCTATGCCAGTGTAAATGCTATTTTGGACTCCATTATTAAATGGTGTAGAGTGTGATGAGCTTGAAGATGATAGCATGTATAAACACTATTTTGGACATCAAGCGAGAAAACCCACACACAATCACACCCTAGTAATAGCATTGACAATATACGGCATCGGTCTATCTTTCCAACATCCAAAAGAACCACCCCAACAAAACAACAATATGTCAAACACAAAAACCAAAACGCCATATTTTACTGATCGATCGGCTTTGTCTAGAGCTTGGCGTTTCAACTATGTAGGACAAAAAGGATTAAGGAATAAAAAGGATACGAAGGTTCAGAGGACAAAAAAGTTCATGAAGAAGAGATTTGATTGTCACACCCCAACCGATGGCGGAATCATCGGGGCGCGGTACTAGGCGAATCAGATTGCTCAAGAGAATCCATAACAACTATTAATATGACAATATTTTAAAAGTCTAATTTCCCATACAATTAAACAAAATATTTCAAATAGTCAATACATTTTTCATGTCTCTCAAACAACTAATCCGACAACCTAGATTTATTTAGTGAGTTTCTAGATGTCCTATCCGTTTGCAGCATAAGCTAATCCATCAACATGTCACATACGTTAAAATAAAAGTTAATACAATAAGTAAAGGTGAGTACACAAGTTTAATAGTATAATAATAGCGTTAAAGCGTTTACGCATAACCAACATGTAACATGTAGAGAGGCGAATCTAAGTATGCTAACAACAATGATACAAGCTAACCAACACGACTGTGAGGTGGGGTATGCACGATACGTGTTCACAAAAACAAACACGCACGTAAAGTTAATATGCGAGCCTTAACAACCCCGAACCAATCGGGTGTTGAGTCCAACCTATAGTACTATCGTTGCTAAGGGTGGTCTGCAAGTCCTCATTATTTACACATAGCAAACAAACATTCAGCGATTCACGTATAACATGCGAGAGCGGTTAGCGTTAAAAGAGTTTAGTGTTGTGTGTAGCGTGTTTTGATATAGAGAACGTATGTAACACCCAAAAGTGCGTTTTAAGCGAAAAGGGGTCAAGTATAGTCACAGTGAGTCCGTAAACAGCAGACTCGAGTGAGATGGAGTGAGAAGAGTGTCGGGTCAGCCTGCGGGTAGAAATAGAAGTGCACCAGTCTTCTAGAGTGTTGAAACAATCGGAATGGAGAGTCGTGCGGGAACAGTTTATTTCGCATGAAAATGGAATTTTCGTGCGAAAATGCCTATTTTTGTGTCCAAAATCGAGTGTTTCCGCGTCTGTCTTCGGAGAATCGAGTGTTCATCCCTCCAACCTTAGGCTACTGATCAACCTAGCGTCGCAGAGGTCTTTTGAGCGAGTGAGTCTCTTGTATGAACTCGGACTGGACCGTCTGAACCAAGTATAGTTCACGCGAGCCAGTCCAGATCGCACAAGTGACTGTTCTTGCGTCTTGGCGCGTTCGGGACTGAGACTTCGTCTGAAACAGATGTATTTTCGAGTCCATTTCGTGACGGTTTCGACAATGCTTCGTTCCACTATCTAGTGAACGAAACCTTAGTCGGTTGTTGTCCGCTTTTGTGTAAAAATCGATTTATAAAACTGTTTTGTTAAGATAAACACTTTGTGAGCGCGAAACAACACGGTTTCAGATCTGAGAAGCCAAGGCTAACTCAAACATGCTCGGTTAAGTGTAGATCTTAGTTAAAATCAGAAAGTTTTCATGAAAAAGATGAAGGTTTTCGTAAACAGAGAAGTTTAGATGAAATCGGAGATAATCTCGTGCAAAATCGTTGTAGAAATCGTTGTGATTCTAGTGAAAAACGTAGTCTTCTTACTTGAAACAGAGAAAACGAGCTAGAGAGCGTTTTGGTGCGGAAAGACAACAAGTTGAACTGAATTCGAGTGTTGTATTTATAGGTGGAGAGGAGTGGAGGTAGTCTGGTGAAATTTCCGTGCGATTGTCCATTTTCGTGCGGAAATTACCATTTTCGCATGAAATATGCCATTTTCGGACCAAAAACTGCCATTTTCGCATGAAAACTGCCATTTTCGTACATTTTTTAAGGTTAAGTTCATTAAATGTTGTAGTGAGGCGTTAAGCGTTGCGTAAATAAATAAATAAATTAATTAAATAAAACAGTGCGATAGAGCGAGTGAGAGCGTTGCGAGTATTAAGCGATTAACTGGTTTAAACAAGCGATATAAAATAAATTTAAAATAATTAACCATTATATTTCGAATCCCGGATTACAACGGTTACAAAAGGAGATAACGTAGTATGGAACATCCAAGAAAAAGTTGGGTTGTTACAGTCACCCCTACTTTAGGAAATTTCGTCCCAAAATTTAAGTAGTAAAAGTAACAAAGAGGTGTGGATATTTAGCCTTCATATCACTTTCGAGTTCCCAAGTGAACTTGGCGCCGTGTTTGCCTTCCCACCTGACCTTCACAATGGGAATGCGACTGCGTCGAAGCTTCTTAGTTTCTCAGTCCATGATTTCTACTGGCTTTTCCACGAAGTGTAGAGTCTCGTTTATTTGCAAATCTTCAAGTGGCACATGAAGATTTCCTTCAGCTAAACACTTTTTGAGGTTTGAGACATGGAAGGTCGGATGTATGTTGCTGAGTTCTTTCGGTAATTCCAGTCGGTAGGCCACTTTGCCAATTCTTTCCAGAATCAAGGGACCCATGTATCGTTGCGCTAGTTTTCCTTTCTTTCCAAATCGGATCACTCATTTCCAAGGTGAAACCTTTAAGAGAATGTGATCTCCAACTTCGAATTGCAAGGGCTTTCGACGTTTATCGGCATAACTCTTTTAACGACTAGGAGCTTTCAGAAGATTATCTCTAATTTGGAGAATCTTGTCTGTCGTCTCTTGAATTAACTCGGGATCGGTGACTTGTGCTTTTACGATCTCGTGCCAAACAATAGGCGATCGACATTTTCTACCGTCTAGTGCCTCAAATGGTGCCATTTGAATACTACTATGATAAATGTTATTGTACGAAAATTCTATTAAAGGTAAATGCGAATCCCAATAACCACCGAAATCTATAACACACGATCGAAGCATGTCTTCAAGGGTGCGAATCGTATGTTCAGTCTGACCGTTGGTCTGGGGATGGAACGCGGTACTGAGATTAAGAGTCCTACCAAGTGCGGATTGAAAAGTTTCCCAGAGATGTGAAGTAAAACGACCGTCGCGATCAGAGATGATGTCATGAGGCGTCCCGTGTCGACAAATGACTTCATCGGTATAGATTCGTGCTAATCGTTCTACCTTATAGTCTTCTCGTATGGCAATAAAATGAGCAGATTTCATAAGACGATCAACGATAACCCAAATGCTATCGTGACTAGAAGAGGTGCGAGGGAGTTTTGTAACAAAATCCATAGTTATACTCTCCAATTTCCACATCGGGATATCGGGTTGCTCGAGTAAGCCAGAGGGGCGTTGATGTTCGGCTTTAACTTTCGCACAAGTTAAGCATTTCGAAACATACAGAGCAATATCCTTTTTCATGCCCGGCCACCAATACCTAGAACGGAGGTCCTGGTATATCTTGTCGGCACCGGGGTGAATGAAATATCGAGACTTATGGGCTTCGGTCAACTCTCGAAGGTTATTGCGGCTAGGGATCCAAATGCGATTCAGAAAGTAATAGATATCGTTAGACTTATTCTCCAACTAGGTTTCGGCACCACATTTCATTTCCTCAAAAAAGGTATTGTCAATGAAACATGTGTGCTGGGTTTCGCGAATCAGGGTTTCGAGTTTATTCTGGGCTTGAACGTCATGAACGCTATACACATAGCTTCGTCGACTAAGAGCATCGGCAACGACGTTTGCTTTGCCGGGATGGTAGCGTATCTCACATTCATAGTCGTTGAGAAGTTCAACCCATCTGCGTTGGCACATGTTTAGTTCTTTCTGGTTAAAGATATGTTGTAAGCTCTTATGGTCGGTGAAGACCGTACACTTCGTACCATAAAGGTAGTGTCGCCATATCTTTAACGCAAAAACAACTGCACCGAGTTCGAGATCGTGGGTTGTGTAGTTCTTCTCGTGGATTTTGAGTTGTCGAGACGTATACGCGATAACCTTGTCTCGTTGCATGAGAACACAACAGAGGCCGAGGTTAGAGGCATCGCAATAAATGATGAAATCGTCGTCTTCGTCGGGGAGGGCGAGAATGGGAGCGTCACAAAGCATACGCTTGAGAGTCTGAAAGGCTTTCTCCTGTTCGGAACCCCAAACAAAAGGTTTATCCTTATGAGTCAAAGAGGTGAGGGGTACGGCGATTTTCGAAAAGTCGGCGATGAATCGGCGGTAGTAACCTGCCAATCCGAGGAAAGAACGGATTTCAGACGGATTCTTCGGAGTATCCCAACTTTTTACAGCTTCAATCTTGGCGGGATCGACGTGGATTTCTTGGTCGTTGACGACGTGACCGAGGAATTGAAATTCATTAAGCCAAAATTCACACTTAGAGAATTTGGCGTAAAGACGGTTTCCTTGGAGAAGTTCGAGAACTAAGCGGAGATGTCGCGCGTGTTCGACTCTCGACTTCGAGTAAATGAGGATATCATCGATAAAAACAATGACGAAATGATCCAAAAAGGCTTTCCACACACGGTTCATCAAATCCATAAACACTGCAGGCGTGTTTGTGAGTCCAAAAGGCATGACCACGAATTCATGATGGCCATAACGAGTACGAAAGGCGGTTTTCGGAATGTCTTGTTCATGTACACGTAGCTGGTGATATCTGGAACGTAAATCAATCTTCAAAAAACAAGTAGCACCTTGGAGTTGGTCAAATAAGTCATCGATCCAAAAAAGAGGGTAGAGGTTCTTAATTGTAAGCTTGTTAAGTTCCTTATAGTCGATGCACATTCGGAACGATCCATCCTTCTTTTTCACAAAAATAGCGGGTGCGCCCCAATGTGATGTGCTCGGGCGTATAAAGCCTTTAACAAGAAGCTCTTGAAGTTGGCTCGATAGCTCGTGCATTTCGGATGGTGCAAGGCACCGGGAATTAAATCGATGCGAAACTCGACATCATGGGTAAGGGGTAAACCAGGTAAGTCTTCGGGGAAAACTTTAGGAAAATCACAAACAACGGGTACGTCTTTTAAGGTTTTCTCCTCGTTCTCCGGTTTCACAATATGGGCTAGGAAAGCGTTGTACTCCTTGCGCAAGTACTTGTTCGCTTGGACACATGACATATGTCACACCCCAACCGATGGCCGAAACATCGGAGTGAGACGAACGAGATTGCTCATTGCTCATAAATTCTAATTGGTGACAATATTTAAATAAAATCCATATTTCATTCATAGTAACTTTGTCATACAATACAAGAATTTTCAAATACAACAATAACAAAGGAAAATTTTGATATAACATTTTATAAACCTAACGTCTATATGTGTATCTAAGCATCATCTCTACTCCAATTTCATGGCAAAGCTTCATCAACCTGTATGTTAAAAATACGAGTTCAATGCAAAGGCAAAGGCGAGTACACAGGTTTTGGTGATACATAGCATAAGTATAAAGGTGTAACTCGAATCCACATGGTAATTGTAAGCAAGGTTCATACTAATCATGCAATACTAGATCAAACCCCGAGTTTCCACAAAAGTTTTACGAGATCGAGCTTCCCTTGTCACAAAAGCGACAAAACTAGAATGAGTACTATAATCTTAACATAACCCCGACGGGTGGTGTGCTACTCCTATAGCGCTATATATGATGAGTTGGGCTAGCTAAGTTAATGATCAAGCAAGTATAAACGAGCATGGATCTAGGCATAACAAGTATTCATGTATAAGGATTGAGCATGTAAAGCATGAGTTTGTGGTATGTGCATTTTGATAGATAAACATGTTACAACCCAAAAGTGATTTAAAACGATAAGTGGGTCGAGTGTACTCACGGTTTTAGTTAGGTCTTTTCTACAAGTCAAGTCTGTGAAAGAGGTTGATTGCGGGATGAACGCCGAGTTATCCTACAAGAGGAAACGAGGGCGTATAAGTAACGAGTTTAATAGAGGATTGAGAGTATTTGGGAAAATGTAAAGGATAAAAGTATGAGAAAATATTGTAGCATGAAAATAATCACTAGACATTGCACTTGTCAATGACACTATAGCAAATCCCTAAGGATTGAATGTGTTATTATAGGTTCAAGACCTATTAGAATCGTGACAAGGAACTACATACATTAGTGAGGAAACTTACTAACTTGACGGATGATTCATTAGTCATTATCAAGATTTCGGTTTCTAGGGTTTATTATAGTAGTTCATAAATATAGTTATATAATCATGTAGGATGTGGGAGGATGAACCATCAACTTTGGAACCTCTTGATGTCATGTAAGTCAAATAGGAGGTCGGAGGATTAACCATCCACTTTGAGACCTCGAGTAGTGTTCACCGCTACACAAGTTACCATTGGTAACAAGGAGGGTACAAGAACAATAACATTAACAAGAATGACAAGAATAATAACTTAGAATAATAGTGAAATCATCAATTAATGTGTGGTCTCAAGTTTAAGGATAGCCCAAGCTAACCATGGTGGACACATATGAACAAGTTCAAGAACTTGCATCACTTGTGAGCTTAAAGATCTATGAAAAAAGAAAGTTTGTGAGGATAAATCCTCTATTTTGAATGTCTCAACCTTGTTTTTAAGCCTAACCAACCACAAGAAGTGTTGTAAGCATTCGGACATAGGTTTGAGATGGGATAAACCCAAGTTGGATGAACATAAACAAGTTTTGAAAGTTTTTGAAAACAAACAGAAAGTTTTGGACATTTTCGGGGCATTTCCAGGTCTGACTTTTCCAAGGAGACCATGGAATCATGCCCAAAGGAAAACTAAGCATGTAGGAAAAGAATGGGGCAATTTCGTTGAGTATTGAGTGAGTTATGCTCACTTAAGTGTAGAGGTATAAATCTGCCCGAAAATTGGATTCAGCTACGAACTTGGAGTGTTTTGGGAGGCTTGGAGGCTTTGTAAAGTGAAAAAATGCTTGGAGGAGGCTTGGGTTATATAGGGGATGGATTAGGGTTTCATTAGGTTGGGCTTTGGACAAGATTTGGGGGAGTATAGACTTGAAACTAGTCCACTAAACCCAACCCAAAGCTGAATTATAGGGCTGCCATTTTTTATTTTTTTCTTATTTTTTTGTTATTTAATGTTATATATTAGGCTAATAGATGTTATATATTATGTACATAACATGTATAATCGTGTGACAAGTTATTTCGGGAGTATGAACCTTATAAGTTAGAGTTTTATTAGCGAAAAAAACGGGTTTTAACATTTAACTAAGGTGTTTTATGAATATTAAGGTACGATAACATATGTAACATGTCACATGGTATATGTATGTATAAAATGATCGAGATCGAGTATCCACATTGCGTATAAAGTACGTATCAAGTATAAACACCACGTATTAGCAAGTATGTCACGTATTCGAGTATGTATATCATGTGTATGCATTGTATGGACAAGTATGATTGTGTGTAACAAGTATAAAGATGAACATGTTTATTCCATTACGATTCAAGTCTCGATTACAACGATTTCAGTGAAATGACGAATACGAATACAATGGTTTCCAAAAATAGAACTACAACGCTAGCTTGCTATAAATAGAAAGTATCAAAATGCGAGGCGTTACAGTCTCCCCTCCTTTAGGAAATTTCATCCCGAAATTTAGGAAGATGCACCGAAGAGATGCGGATACTTAGTCTTCATAATACTCTCGAGTTCCCAAGTAAACTCAGTGCCACGTTTCCCTTCCCTACGAACTTTTACGATAGGGATCTGAGTGTGCCGTAGCTGCTTGACTCCTCGGTCCATGATTTCGACCGGTTTTTCCACGAAATGCAATGTCTCGTTGATTTGAAGATCTTCGAGTGGAACTTGAAGTCCTTCTTCGGCTAGATATTTCTTGAGATTTGAAACATGAAACACAGGATGAACATTGTTGAGCATTTGAGGTAGGTCCAATCGATATGCTACCTTGCCAATCCTTTCCAAGATTTTGAAAGGACCCACGTAGCGAGGAGCGAGTTTGCCTTTCTTACCAAAACGGACAAAGCCTTTCCAAGGGGATACCTTGAGAAGTACATGATCACCTATATTAAATTTCAAGGGCTTGCGTCTTTTGTCGGCGTAGCTCTTTTGTCGGTTTCGTGCTTTGAGGAGATTATCACGTATTTGCAGGATCTTGTCTGTTGTCTCTTGTATTAGCTCGGGACCGGTGATTTGTGCGTCTCCAATCTCATGCCAACAAATAGGCGAACGGCACTTACGGCCATACAATGCTTCAAATGGAGCCATTTGAATACTAGCGTGATAACTATTGTTGTACGAGAATTCAACCAAGGGTAAGTGCGAATCCCAATTGCCGCCAAAATCGATTACGCATGACCGAAGCATATCCTCCAAGGTTTGGATAGTACGCTCGGTTTGACCATCAGACTGAGGATGAAAAGCGGTGCTAAGATTAAGCTGAGTGCCAAGGGTAGATTGAAAAGTTTGCCAAAGGCGGGAGGTGAAACGAGCATCCGATCGGAGATAATATCAAGAGGAGTACCATGGCGACTAATGATTTTATCCGTGTAGATACGAGCCAATTTCTCGACTTTGTAATCTTCACGAATGGCGAGGAAGTGCGCGGATTTGGTCAATCGGTCAATGATGACCCAAATGCTGTCATGACCAGACGAAGTACGAGGAAATTTCGTAATGAAATCCATGGCTATGCCTTCCCATTTCCAGACAGGAATTTCTGGTTGTTCGAGCAAACCAGGGGGACGTTGATGTTCTGCATTGACTTTGGAACACGTAAGACATTTGGATACATAAAGGGCGATATCACGTTTCATTCCAGGCCACCAATAGGAAACACGCAAATCGTGGTACATCTTATCAGCGCTAGGATGAACGGTATATCAGGATTTGTGGGCTTCATCCATCAAAGTTGACCGAAGATTGAGACGATCAGGAATCGAAATACGACCATGGTAGTAAAGAATACCATCAGGTTTAGTTTCGAGCGGGTTTTCAACTACACAATTCAATTCACTATCAAGGTTACCCTCGTTAATGATGGTAAATTGTGCTTGTCGAATCAACTGGTTGAGTTTTCCCACGATTTGGTAGCAACGAACACTCTTAACATGAGTTTTACGACTAAGTGCATCGGCCACGACATTCGCTTTGCCAGGGTGGTAGCGAATATCACAGTCGTAGTCGTTTAACAATTCTACCTAACGACGTTGACGCATGTTGAGTTCCTTTTGATCAAAGATATGTTGGAGGCTCTTATAGTCGGTGAAGACCGTAAACTTTGTATCGTGGGTAGTATAGTTTTTCTCAAGAATTTTGAGTTGTCTCGACACGTAAGCGATTACTTTGTCCCGTTGCATGAGAACGCAACCGAGACCCTGGTTAGAGGCATCGCAATACACGACGAAATCATCGTTCCCATCGGGGAGAGTGAGGATAGGAGCATTACAAAGCATGTCTTTGAGCATTTGGAAGGATTCCTCTTGTTCGGGACCCCAAACAAAAGGTTTATCTTTTTGAGTCAAAGAAGTCAAAGGAACGGCAATTTTTGAGAAGTTCGAGATGAAACGGCGATAATATCCAGCTAGGCCAAGAAACGAACGAATTTCAGAGGGCGACTTAGGTGCAGTCCAATTCTTCACAGCTTCTATCTTTGCAGGGTCAACATGTATACCAAGTTCATTGACGGTGTGACCTAAGAATTGAACCTCCTTTAGCCAAAATTCACACTTGGAGAATTTGGCATAAAGACGTTCGGTTTGCAAAAGCTGAAGAATGAGACGCAAATGTCATCCATGCTCTTCTTTCGTCTTGGAGTAGATTAGGATATCGTCGATGAATACAATGACAAAATGATCGAGAAAAGGCTTACCCAAGCGGTTCATGAGATCCATAAACACTGCAGGTGCGTTGGTCAACCCAAAAGGCATGACCACGAACTCGTAGTGTCCATAACGTGTGCGCAAAGCGGTTTTGGGTACATCTTCCTCGGAAACCCGAAGTTGATGATAACCAGAACGGAGATCAATCTTTGAAAAGCACTTCGCGCCTTGCAGTTGATCGAAGAGATCATCGATACGAGGAAGGGGGTATCGGTTCTTGACTGTAGGCTTATTGAGTTCACGATAGTCAATGCACATGCTGTCACACCCCAACCCGCAGCGGAAAAGGTGATCGGGGCATGATTGGGTTATCATCAAAGCTCATGACATTTATTTTAACGTTTCATATTCATTAATACAATTTAATGGAAATTTACAAGCATAATTACATCAATGACCTAAACATCAGTCTAAGCTTCTTTGTTTTCTTTTAAGGCATTTCCTATGTTTTCCTTGCTTCATCCTGTTCACCTGTATCATGTGTAAAAGGGTTTTTGGATCAACAAAAAGTTGGCGAGTGAATCCTATGGAAAACATTTGAACAAGTTTATTTAACTGATTATGAAATAAAGTGCACAACCACACATGAGTAAAAATAGATGTAAACTTATTCATAATTCAATTTAATATTAAACAATACACACATGAACAATAATGGATCGTTTAGAGTCACGCGTTGCTCAACTCGTCTCTCACGAAGAACTGATGGGCCTAATGAATGAATTGCATAAACATGATAATATGAAAGACACAACTACAAACAATATAAACTCAATAATACACACATGAACAATAATGGATTTGTTTTGAGACACGCGTTGCTCAACTCGTCTACCACGAGGAACTGATGGGCTTAATGAATGAATTTCGTATAAGTGGACAAAATGAAATACATAATTACAACAATAATAACAATCTAAGTTTAGATCACGATATGGTATGGCACAAGTTTAAATAAACGAGTTAATTATTTTGTGACACATGACACACCCCAAAACGTGTAATTAAAAAGGGGAGTTGTAAGATTCACTCACAGTGGGTGCGTTCGGTTGATGATGTTGAATGCACGCGAAGTGGTTTTAACCACGAGTGAAATTAACCTAGATAAATAGCATTATGGTTCGGTAAGAAATGGGATTTTATTAATCCATTTTAGTAGGATTGTTGGGTGTATTTTTGTGAGTTTAAGGCTATTTTCTAACCTTAAAAATGTTATTTTTAAGTATTTTTAATTGATTTTTAATTAAAATAAATAAATAAAAATAATAAAAAAGTTGACTTTTTTTGACCGTTGACCGCTGACCGTTGACCGTTTGACTTTGACCGGTTCGTATGCGTATAAGTGTGCGCTGAGTGAGGCTCGAACCCGAGACCTCCCGTACGCGTGCACGCAGCTCTACCAACTGAGCTACGTGTCTAACCCGAAATATATCTGTTTTTAATTATATTTATATACTAATTAGATTAAACAGAAAATCCTTTATTTCTTAAAAACGATTTTAATCCGTGACTCGGTGCGCTCCACAGGTCTCGAACCCGGGACCTGTGGGTTGAGTTAACACACAGTCCACCGCTGGACTGTGTGTTTAACTTGTTATATAAACCGATTTTTATTATACTTAAGTACAAACTAAGTATTTTCATTTCTGACTTATTTAAAAAGTTAGATAATTGTCCGAATCGGTGTAGTAGACCGGACTCGAACTCGTGTCCTGTGATTTAAACATACACACAGTCCACCACTGGACTGTGTGTCTAACTTGGTTATTATTCCGGTTATTATTAAACTTAACTTGTACAGCGTGACTCCGGTTCGGTTAACAAAAAAAAGACATTTTTATTAAGGCAGCATGCGTGGAACAAGATTCGAACTCGAGACGTTAGGGTGTTTAATGTGCACACAGTCCACCGCTGGATTGTGTGTCTAACCCGAGTTATAACTTGATTTTAGTTATACATAAACATTACAGAAAACTTCGTCTTCTTCGTTGATTTTAACCAGAATCGGAAGTCCGACTGGTTCGATGTTTTAATCGTGTTCTTTAGTGTTTTGAGGTTAATTACAGATGAGATATGAATAAAAAGAAAGAGAAATTAGGCGTCAGGTATACCAACTGGATTCCTCTGTTTTTCCGGCAGAACTCCGGCGACAGCAACAAGTTCCGGCGTCGTGTGTCTTGCAGCAGCGAGTCTTCAGAAAGCTTGAAAAGGATGTGGGTGACTTCGGTATAAGCTCCTGGGGTTCAGTAAGGCTCAGAAGTGAAGGGTTCGGTTTTCCGGCGAGTTACAGAAGTTTTCTGGCGAGTGAAATTTCGTCGGGTAAAGGTGCGGTTTTGAGCGAAAAAGCTTGCAGAGGTTCGAGGGGGTATTTATAAGGCAAGTCGTCGATGAATTTGGTCCTATTTCCGACTTGATTCGTCGGTTAGAAATCCTCCGGCGGTTATAGCTTGTGTCGCGGACTCAGGCGTCGGTTATAACCGATGTAGGTTTAAACGTTTATGTTATAACTGAAGAAGTCGTAAATTCTCGGCGAGTTAGCCAGGATTTCCGACGACTGAAATTTGGGCGCCGGTTTTTGAATTTGAGAATTATAATATGTATTAATTGATTCTAATAATTAACAAGAATTACAAGTGGCGCAGTGGTTGAGTGTGTGTGTGTTAAGTTTGTTGAACCGGCTGACTGACCCGGGTTCGAAACCCGGCAGTGCCAAATTATTTTTATTTTCTTATTTTTGACAGTTTTTCAAAAACAAACTATATATTCCAATATAATAATTAATTATGTATCGTCTAAAATTAATATGGGCATTAAATACGCCACGAAATTTTAAACTGATTGTTCGGTTAATAAATGGAGCGGGTTTGGTAAAATCCGTTTTTGACGGATGTTACAGTATCCCCTGCTTTTTAGAAATTTCGTCCCGAAATTTAAATAGTGATATATTTGACTAAAAGAATAATGGTGTTTAGTTTGACAGTTACATGCTTAGAAAAAGTAAGGGTTTAAGTTTTTGTTTGAGGCGATAACGTTCCTTGTAAGGGTTAAGTACCCTACTACAGGAATCGCTTTTTGTTGCCTACTGTAAAAGTATTGATAAGCAGAATTGATTCGCTAAATATGATATCATGCATAAGAGTTTGGATATGTTTGGAAGGATATGGTTATATCCTAAGGCAAAACTTCTAATACTACAACCTACATGGAACTTCTCATAACCATCTAACAATACCTCTGATCCTTTGACAAGAATACTTATATATAGGAAGTACCAGCGGCGTATCCACCATATTCTTGTCAAATTTTCATTGGTTTTATCAGTAAGTTATGATTGGTTCTATGACTATAGAACATAAATAAACACAACAGCTAATATTTGAATCCACATTCTGATAGCATATATGTTTGAATGGTGACAGTTCCTCTCTCGTTTGTTATGATGGAGAGGTTAGTTTATGTAGAAATGGAACACAATCCAATTTCTTTAAATAGCGAGATGATATAAATGTAACACAAATTTTAACCAAGACAATACTAAATCCTACATGGAACTTCTCATAACCGCCTGATAATGCCTCAGGTCCTTTGGCAAGAATACTTATATATAGGAAGTACCAACGGCGTATCCACCATATTCTTGCCAAATTTTCATTGGTTTTATCCACAAGTTATGATTAGTTACCAAGAAACTACTAAATCCTACATAGAACTTCTCATAACCGTCTGACAATGCCTCTGATCCTTTGACAAGAATACTTATATATAGGAAGTACCAGCGGCGTATCCACCATATTCTCATCAAATTTTCATTGGTTTTATCAGTGAATTATGATTAGTCCTATGTGACTCTACAACCAATACAACAAACTCATAAATACTGAAAATGAAAAATGTCTTGTGCGATCAAGGCTCAATCAAACGGAGCCGATCGTATTGCATGTACTGAAAATGAAAATGTCTATGCGATCAAGGCTCAATCAAGCGGAGCCGATCGTATTGCATGTACTGAAAATAATAAATTTAATCTAAACAACAATCACACAAACAGCCTATACATGGAACCTCTCATAACCGCCTGATAATGCCTCTGATCCTTTGACAAGAATACTTATATATAGGAAGTACCAGCGGCGTATCCACCATATTCTTGTCAAATTTTCATTGACTTTATCCACAAGTTATGATTAGTTCTATGTGACTCTACTACAAACACAATAACCACAAGATACTGATAATGAAAATGTCTGTGCGATCAAGGCTCAATCAAACGGAGCCGATCGTATTGCATGTGCTGAAAATGAAAATGTCTGTGCGATCAAGGCTCAATCAAACGGAGCCGATCGTATTGCATGTACTGAAAATAATAAATTTAATCTAAACAACAATCACACAAACAGCCTATACATGGAACCTCGCATAACCGCCTGATAATGCCTCTGATCCTTTGACAAGAATACTTATATATAGGAAGTACCAGCGGCGTATCCACCATATTCTTGTCAAATCTCATTGACTTTATCCGCAAGTTATGATTAGTTCTATGCGACTCTACAACAACACAACAACCACAAGATACTGATAATGAAAATGTCTGTGCGATCAAGGCTCAATCAAACGGAGCCGATCGTATTGCATGTATTGAAAATGAAAAATGTCTGTGCGATCAAGGCTCAATCAAACGGAGCCGATCGTATGTGGGCACGCCAGGTTCAACCTCATAATGAAATGGGGAACATGCTCAACGCTCATAATGTAATGGGGAGCGGCGGCCTATGAAATTGCATGTACTGAAATAATATACAATAATTACTCAAACAGTCTACACATGGAACCTCTCATAACCGCCAGATAATGCTTCTGATCCTTTGATAAGAATACTTATATATAGGAAGTACCAGCGGCGTATCCACCATATTCTTGTCAAAGTTTCATTGGCTTTATCCTTAAGTTATGATTGGTTCTATGTGATTCAAAAATATAAAGAAAAACATAAAACTAAACGATTGGAGTTGAATCTGGATCTTCGGTGAAGAGGACTAGTTGGATATCTTCGTTTGGGCCGTCATTATCTTCGACAGGATTGGCGTTGATGTTGAAGACTCTTCCTCTTGCTGGTGGCCTAGCGGTTGGGTTTTCTTGGTTTACTTGGTTAACTGGGTTTGATTGAGCTTGAGTGTTGATGACGTTAACCAATTGAGGGCATGTGTTTCTAAAGTGGGTAGGGTCGCCACAATTGAAACAAACTCGAACATATGGGAACATGGGGTATTGGGGTTGTTGATAGGTTTGGTTCATGGTTTGAGTAGGGGGAGAGATTTGGTTTTGAAAGGTGCGGCAAACCTTGCTCAAATGACCATAGTGTCCACAAGTTGCACATAGTCGAAAAGGTAGAGTAAGGGGATGGTGATAAAAACAGTTGTTGCATCGAGGGTGAGGTCCAAGATATGGTTTCTTATTTGGGTAAGTTGAGTTGGTGCCACTTGAGTGATTGGGATAGCTTGGATGGGTATGGCGTGTGAAATTGGTTGATTTCGTTGGATAGCAGCGAAAAGTTGCCCCAAAACGTGTAATTAAATAAACGAGTTAATTATT
Source organism: Scalesia atractyloides (assembly GCA_947069175.1). NCBI lineage: Eukaryota > Viridiplantae > Streptophyta > Magnoliopsida > Asterales > Asteraceae > Scalesia > Scalesia atractyloides. The sequence goes on along the minus strand of CAMTDV010000010.1, from coordinate 14,116,724 downwards.
TTGTGACACATGACACACCCCAAAACGTGTAATTAAAAAGGGGGAGTTGTAAGATTCACTCACAGTGGGTGCGTTCGGTTGATGATGTTGAATGCACGCGAAGTGGTTTTAACCACGAGTGAAATTAACCTAGATAAATAGCATTATGGTTCGGTAAGAAATGGGATTTTATTAATCCATTTTAGTAGGATTGTTGGGTGTATTTTTGTGAGTTTAAGGCTATTTTCTAACCTTAAAAATGTTATTTTTAAGTACTTTTAATTGATTTTTAATTAAAATAAATAAATAAAAATAATAAAAAGTTGACTTTTTTTGACCGTTGACCGCTGACCGTTGACCGTTTGACTTTGACCGGTTCGTATGCGTATAAGTGTGCGCTGAGTGAGGCTCGAACCCGAGACCTCCCGTACGCGTGCACGCAGCTCTACCAACTGAGCTACGTGTCTAACCCGAAATATATCTGTTTTTAATTATATTTATATACTAATTAGATTAAACAGAAAATCCTTTATTTCTTAAAAACGATTTTAATCCGTGACTCGGTGCGCTCCACAGATCTCGAACCCGGGACCTGTGGGTTGAGTTAACACACAGTCCACCGCTGGACTGTGTGTTTAACTTGTTATATAAACCGATTTTTATTATACTTAAGTACAAACTAAGTATTTTCATTTCTGACTTATTTAAAAAGTTAGATAATTGTTCGAATCGGTGTAGTAGACCGGACTCGAACTCGTGTCCTGTGATTTAAACATACACACAGTCCACCACTGGACTGTGTGTCTAACTTGGTTATTATTCCGGTTATTATTAAACTTAACATGTACAGCGTCACTCCGGTTCGGTTAACAAAAAAAAGACATTTTTATTAAGGCAGCATGCGTGGGACAAGATTCGAACTCGAGACGTTAGTGTGTTCAATGTGCACACAGTCCACCGCTGGACTGTGTGTCTAACCCGAGTTATAACTTGATTTTAATTATACATAAACATTACAGAAAACTTCGTCTTCTTCGTTGATTTTAACCAGAATCGGAAGTCCGATTGGTTCGATGTTTTAATCGTGTTCTTTAGTGTTTTGAGGTTAATTACAGATGAGATATGAATAAAAAGAAAGAGAAATTAGGCGTAAGGTATACCAACTGGATTCCTCTGTTTTTCCGGCAGAACTCCGGCGACAACAACAAGTTCCGGCGTCGTGTGTCTTGCAGCAGCGAGTCTTCAGAAAGCTTGAAAAGGATGTGGGTGACTTCGGTATAAGCTCAGGGGGTTCAGTAAGGCTCAGAAGTGAAGGGTTCGGTTTTCCGGCGAGTTACAGAAGTTTTCCGGCGAGTGAAATTTCGTCGGGTAAAGGTGCGGTTTTGAGCGAAAAACTTGCAGAGGTTCGAGGGGGTATTTATAAGGCAAGTCGTCGATGAATTTGGTCCTATTTTCGACTTGATTCGTCGGTTAGAAATCCTCCGGCGGTTATAGCTTGTGTAGCGGACTCAGGCGTCGGTTATAACCGATGTAGGTTTAAACGTTTACGTTATAACTGAAGAAGTCGTAAATTCTCGGCGAGTTAGCCGGGATTTCCGACGACTGAAATTTGGGCGCCGGTTTTTGAATTTGAGAATTATAATATGTATTAATTGATTCTAATAATTAACAAGAATTACAAGTGGCGCAGTGGTTGAGTGTGTGTGTGTTAAGTTTGTTGAACCGGCTGACTGACCCGGGTTCGAAACCTGGCAGTGCCAAATTATTTTTATTTTCTTATTTTTGACAGTTTTTCAAAAACAAACTATATATTCCAATATAATAATTAATTATGTATCGTTTAAAATTAATTTGGGCATTAAATACGCCACGAAATTTTAAACTGATTGTTCGGTTAATAAACGGAGCGGGTTTGGTAAAATCCGTTTTTGACGGATGTTACACATGCGAAATGACCCATCTTTCTTTTTGACGAAGAGAACGGGAGCGCCCAAGGGGAAGTACTAGGGCGTATAAAACCTTTATCAAGAAGCTCTTGAAGTTGGCTTGATAGCTCTTGCATCTCCGAGGGTGCTAAACGATAGGGAGCTTTCGCAACAGGAGTTATGCCAGGGATAAGATCAATACGAAAATCAACAGCTTGGGGAGGCGGAGGACCAGGAAGATCCTCGGGAAAAACAGAAGGAAACTCACAAACGACAAGAACTTAACTTATGCTCGGACCTTTGTCTTTCTTTTCCACAACATGGGCGAGAAAGGCAAAGTACTCCTTACGCAAGTACTTGTTCGCTTTGATGCACGACATAAGTTTGAGACCTTTAGAAGGTTTCTCGCCATAGACGTGTAGAGAATCACCTTAAGGAAGAGGGAGGATAATAAACTTTTCGGAACAAACCACTTCGACACGAACTCGCATGAGCCAATCCATGCCTACTTTGATGTCGAAACTACCCATTTGCATGGGGATGAGATCAATGGAGAACGAATGATTGTTAAGAATCAAAGAGCAACCATAGAGAACGGAATCAACAGAGATGGTTTTACCATTAGCGACTTCAATAGCGAAAGGATTAGGCATTTTAGATCGTTCGCACTTAAGCAAAGGTTCAAATTCTAGCGATACAAAACTCCTATCGGCGCCAGTATTAAATAGACATATAGCATAAATATGGTTCACAAGGAACTTACCAGTGATGACGTCGTTAGAGCTCTACGCTTGAGCGGAGGTAAGCATGAAAGCTCACCCCTTTGCAGGCTCAGGCTGCTGCTGATGCTGGTGCTGCTGGTTGAGAAGAGGACAAACATTTGTGAGATGGTTGGGATCGCCACATTTGTAACATTGCTCGCACAGGAGCATTTTGACGCTAGGGTTGAGTTTGGTTCGGGTTAGGGTTAGGGACAATGGCTTGGTTGCTTTGGGTTTGGCAACAATGGCTAGCGAAATGCCCCATCCTGTTACAGTTGGCGCATTTCCGGCATGGGGTAGAAGGGAGATGATGATAAGTGCAACGATCACACTTAGGCCAAGTGCCGGTGTAGTTTGTTTGGGTGGAGGAGATGGCATTTAAAGGCGTAGGGGCAGGCAGAGTGACAACCGCGTTGTTTTGAACCGAAGCCTTCCGCTTCTTGTTCTTGATGGGGTTCTTTTTGAGTTGAGGGGGAGGCGATTCGGTAGTGGTAGTATTGGCGGTGGCTTGATACGCATGCTTCGTAGGAACCTTGTCATAGGCCCCCTAAAGGATGCAGTTGTGGTTAAGCTCTATGATGGTGCTATAGGCTTCTTCGAAGGTTCTGGGGCGTGCGGCGGCTACATGGTTCATGATCACAGGCGAAAGCGAACGAATAAGCTTAGCTATCGCTTTGGGAACTGTATCCACCTGTCCAGGACAGATGATACTCAATTGTTTGAAGCGAGCGATCAACTCTTCAGCGTCGCTCGCTTGTTGCGTGAGATTCCAGAATTCGTTTTCGAGCTTCTGGGTCTCGTGGGGAGGACAGATTTGATCTCTCATGAGCTGCTAGAGCTCGTCCAAGTGAGAGCGTGAGCTGATTCGTTGCCACGCTTGTTGCGTTCCGTAGTCCACCACTCGACGGCTTCTGGCGAAAGACCCCGGTAGCATTAAGGGTTCGAAGGTCATCAGGGCACCCGCCCTGAAGAAAAGTAAGCTCCATAGCGTCAAACCAATTGAACATGGCGGTAACACCGTCCATGCCAGCGAATTCTACTGGTTTACAAGCCATGAAATGCTTGAATTGGAAGGACGTTTTGGGGTTGTTGGTTTTAGAGTCGGCAGAGGATTTGGGTGTGCCTTCGGTATGGATGGTTTGAAGCTGGCTAACGATATCGGGTATGACACAGGCCATTTGATCGGCCATTTGCTCGGCGACAACACCGACGAGTTCTTGCTTGGAGATGGAATCCTCATTGTTGTTGTTGTTGGAACCCTTTGTCACACCCCGACCCGCAGCGGAATAAGAGTCGGGGCATAATTGGGTTATCACCAAAGCTCATGATGTTTACTAAAATGTTTCATATTTATTAAATTCAAATTACAACTTAAATGTTCAAGCCAAATTCATACAATACAAGGAAAGGAAAATTAAATAAACAATCCAAAATCCAAACTGATTTATTCTTCTAGGCCGTCCTATATGTTTCTTGCTTCAACTGGATCACCTGTATCATGTGTAAAAATGGGGAATTTTGGGTCAACAAAAGTTGGCGAGTGAACCTTGTTAAAAACCTTTGTTATTGATTTCTTGTTGTATTTATATGGAAAAATTGTGCAATAATCATATGTGAGCAAACGTAAATAAACAAACAATCACAAACCACCTTGCATGAGTATATGACATGAATGATAATGTATATGTTGGCAACGTCACGTTCCGCTCATAGGTAATAGGGAAACATACGAGCCTATGATGATGTATGTGAGATCAAGGCTCAATCAAACGGAGCCGATCGTATGTTGGCAACGTCACGTTTCGCTCATAGGTAATGGGGAACAGTTCCGCTCATAGGTAATGGGGAACAGACGAACCTATGATGATGTATGTACTGAAAATGATAAATTTAATCTAAACATTAACCACACAAACAATTGATACATATTGGATGCACATTTGATCATGGATATGATGGATGCACAAGTGTTTAAATGTAATAAATAATAAGCGACACATGATACACCCCAAAATGTGATTAAAACGGGGAATTGGTAGAGATTCACTCACATTGGGGCGTTCTTTTGATGATGTTGGATGCGCACGAGTTTTGTGATTCGATCGACGAGGGAAAACTAACCTAAAATAATAACGAAATGGTTCGGTAAATAAGTGGATTTTATTAACAATTTTAATAGAATTTTTGGATTTATTTTTGTGAGTTTAAGGTCATTTTCTAACTTTAAAAAAAATTATTTTTTTAAGTATTTTTAATTGATTTTTAAATTAAATAAATAAATAAAATATAAAAAAATGTTGACTTTTTGTTGACCGTTGACCGGTCGGACAGTGGTAATTGGTGCGCTGAGTGAGGTTCGAACCCGGGACCTCTCGTACGCGTGCACGCAGCTCTACCAACTGAGCTACGTGTCTAACCCGAAATAATCTGTGTTTTAATTATATATATATACAAATTAAATGTTAATTTATTTGGTTTATATTAAAAGGTTTTAAAATAGTCGAACCGGTTTGCAGGGAGCCGGATCGAACTCGGGTCCTTCGGTTTGTAAGCGCAAAGCCCAACCAGTTGGGCTGTGTGTCTTATCTGTTTAACTTACGGTTTATATTAATCTTATAAACAAACTGGAATCTGTTCTGATTCAGTTTTAAAAAGAATGCTTTAATTCGGAAAGTCGGTGCGTTTGTATGGTTCGAACTCGTGACGTGCGCTATGTGTTTGCACACAGTCAACCGCTGGACTGTGTGTCTAACCCGGTCTAATATTCAATTTATATTATAATTATACACAACGTCGACTTCGTCTTCTTCATTCAAAGACACAGAACAACGATATTCGACTGTTCTTGTTAAAATCGTTCGTCGAACATTTTATTGGTTGAATTGCAATGGATAAAAAGAGTTAAGGAATCGAATGTACCGAACAGACTGATTTTCTCAGAACTCTGGCAATGGTCGTCGGCTCTGATTTGTGAATTCCGTCTGGATGAATCAATTAACAGTTTTGATCGATGAGTTGTGAAATTGAGTTACTAAACAAGGATTATCAGAGGGTTTAGATGATTGTACCGATTCACAGCGTGATTTCAGAAATTTCCAGAAATTTTCCGGCGAGTGCAGAATATCCGGCAACGTCGTCTGGATTGATTCTGGTTGATGGATTGAAGTTAGTATAAGTCTAACAATGGATTGAAAACGAAAGAGTCGAGAAATTTACCGATTTGATGTATGTCTCGATTTTCCGGCGAATGTCCGGCAATTGCAGAATATCTCCGGCGAGTGTAATTGCTTCGAGAAATTGTGCGATTTTGAGCGAAAAGATTACCAGAGACTTGGGTGTGTATTTATAGGGAAGAATCAAGATGAATTGGGTCTGAATTTGGTCTTGATTCGTGGTCAAGACTTTCTCCGGCGGTTATGACTGAGATCGCGGGATTAGACATCTGTTATAACCGACGTCGATGTTAATACATGCGTTTAGTCAAAGGAAACCGTCGATAATTGGCGAAATCGTCGGTATTTCCGGCGAGTGCGAATTGGGCGCGCTGATTCATTGGGTTTGATTTAGAGTTTCAATATAAGTATTAATTGTTTCATTATATCAACAAACAAGTCAAGTGGCGGAGTGGTGAGATGTGTGTTGGTTGTTTCTTCCGGCTGACCCGGGTTCGAAACCCGGCAGTGTATTTTCTTTTTTATTTACTTTATTTTTACTTTTTAATAATTATAGTTTTTAAATTCTAAATTGTTTATTAATTATGTATTGTTTAAAATTAAAATTAATCATAAATACGCAACGAAATTTTATAACTTGATATTCGATTAATAAACGAAGCGGGTTTGGAAACCCGTTTTTTCGACGGATGTTACAGTATCCCCTACTTTTTGAAATTTCGTCCCGAAATTTAAGTAGTAGTGGTAACAGGAAAAAGATGTGGGTATTTCTCACGCATTGAGTCTTCACGTTCCCAAGTAAACTCAGGTCCTCGTTTCGACTCCCAGCGTACCCTGACGATTGGAATACGGCTTTGTCTTAAACGTTTCTCTCTGAAGTCCATAATTTCTACTGGTCTTTCAATGAAATGCGTAGATTCATCGACTTGAATGTCTTCTAGAGGAATATGGAGGTTTTCATCGGCGAGGCACTTCTTCAAGTTTGATACGTGGAATGTGGGATGAATTCTGTTGAGCTCTTCTGGTAGGTCAAGCTTGTATACTACAGGTCCTACTCTTTCGAGTATCTTGTAAGGTCCTACGTAGCGTGGTGCTAGCTTGCCCTTCTGGCCAAAACGAACCACTCCCTTCCACGGTGATACTTTTAAAAGTACTTGGTCACCAATGTTAAACTCCAAGGGCTTTCGTCGTTTGTCTGCATAACTCTTTTGACGACTTTGTGCCGCTAGAAGATTGTTTCGAATTTGATGGATCTTGTCTGTTGTTTCTTGAATTAATTCTGGACCGGTGATTTGTGCTTCTCCAATTTCGTGCCAACATATTGGTGATCGGCACTTACAACAATATAAAGCCTCGAAAGGTGACATGAATGATAGCTGTTGTTGTACGAAAATTCAACTAATGGTAGATGAGCGTCCCAATTCCCCTTGAAGTCTATGACACATGCTCGAAGCATGTCTTCAAGAGTTTGGATGGTGCGTTCAGATTGTCCATCAGTTTGAGGATGAAAAGCGGTACTGAGGTCTAATCGTGTACCCAAAGCGGCTTGTACGGCTTGCCATGTTTGTGAAGTGAAACGACCATCGCGGTCTGAAATGATGCTTAAAGGTACACCATGATGGCTTACGATCTCGCTGATGTAGATACGAGCTAACTTCTTGTTCTTGAAGTCCTCGCGAATTGGAATGAAGTGAGCTGATTTTGTGAGACGATCAATGATTACCCATATAGTGTCATACCCACTGGAGGTGCGAGGTAACCCGGTAATGAAGTCCATGGTTATGTTTTCCCACTTCCATACAGGTATTTCAGGTTGGGTTAGAAGTCCTGAAGGTCTTTGATGTTCAGCCTTTACATTAGAACAGGTAAGGCACTTGGAAACAAAAACAACAATATCCTTTTTCATGCCAGGCCACCAGTAGGTGTATCGAAGGTCTTGATACATCTTGTCAGCTCCTGGGTGTACAAAGTACCGTGTTTTGTGCGCCTCATTCATAAGGAATTCACGAAGGTTATTGTGATCGGGAATCCATATGCGATCTAGATAGTACAGAATACCGTTGGATTTGGTTTCGATTTAAAGTTCTGCTCCACAAGATAGCTCATTGTGTACGTCGTTTTCTGTTATAGAAACATGTTGAGCTTCTCGGATTCGATCTTTGATGTCGGTTATGATTTGCGAACATAGAAGACAAATGGAGTTCGCATAACCTTTTCGACTGAGCGCATCGGCCACCACGTTTGCCTTGCCAGGATGATACCGAATTTCACAGTCGTAGTCATTAAGAAGTTCGACCCATCTTCGTTGCCTCATATTCAACTCCTTTTGGTTAAAGATATGTTGGAGGCTCTTGTGGTCAGTGTATATTTCACACTTGGTACCGTAGAGGTAATGTCTCCATATCTTGAGAGCGAATACAACGGCTCCAAGTTCCAGGTCGTGGGTAGTGTAGTTCTTCTCATGAACTTTGAGTTGTCTAGAAGCATAGGCTATCACTTTTCCTCTTTGCATTAATACACAGCCTAGCCCTTGCCCTGATGCGTCGCAATATACTACAAAGTCATTGCAACCTTCGGGGAGTGTGAGGATAGGTGCGTCACAAAGCTTTTGCTTAAGGGTTTGGAAGGCTTCTTCTTGTTTAGGTCCCCATATGAAGGGTTTTCCTTTATGTGTCAAAGCCGTGAGTGGTACAGCAATACGGGAGAAATTTGCAATGAAACGGCGATAGTAACCCGCCAAACCAAGAAACGATCTTACTTCGGTAGGGGTACGTGGTGCTTGCCATTCCTGTACTGCTTTGATCTTTGAGGGGTCGACATGTATTCCCTTGTCATTGACGACATGTCCAAGGAATTGTACTTCTCTTAACCAGAATTCGCATTTGGAGAATTTAGCATAGAGCTTTTCGGTTCTTAAGGGTGTAAGGATGAGTCGACGGTGTCGTTCATGATCAAATTTAGACTTTGAATAGATGAGGATGTCGTCGATGAAGACTATGACAAAACGGTCGAGATAGGGTTTGCATACCCTATTCATTAGATCCATGAATACAGCTGGGGCGTTGGTCAATCCAAATGGCATGACCATGAATTCATAATGACCAAAACGAGTTCGGAAGGCGGTCTTTGGGACGTCTTCTTCATGTACTCTGAGTTGATGATAACCAGAACGAAGGTCGATTTTTGAAAAACAGGTGGCGCCCTGAAGTTGGTCTAGTAGGTCATCGATGCGAGGTAATGGATAGCGGTTCTTGACCGTTAATTTGTTGAGTTCTCTGTAGTCGATACACATGCGAAACGTTCCATCTTTCTTCTTCACAAACAGAACAGGTGCACCCCAAGGCGATGAGCTAGGACGTATGAATCCTTTGTCAGTCAGCTCTTGCATTTCGGATGGGGCTAACCTATAAGGAGATCTTGCGACTGGAGTAGCGCCAGGTATAAGATCAATGCGGAATTCGACTTCTCTCGTGGGAGGAAGTCCTGAGATGTCGTCGGGAAAGACTTGTGGGAATTCTTTCACTACAGGTATATCTTCTAGTTTCTTCTCCTTGTTTCCCTTCTTGACGACGTGAGTTAAGAATGCGACATAGTTCTTGCGGAGATACTTTCGGGCTTGAAGGCAGGACATCAATTTGAGTCCTTTCGAAGGGGTTTCTCCGAAGATACGTAGGGTTTGACCGTCTACGAGAGGAATGCGAATGAACTTTTCGCGGCATACCACTTCAGCATGATGTTGGCTGAGCCAGTCCATACCGATTATAATGTCGAAACTTCCCAACTTCATAGGAATGAGGTCAACTGGAAAATCGTGATCGTTTAGAGTGAGGGTACAATTTCGTATAATAGAGTTTAATGAGACCGGTTTCCCGTCAGCAACTTCCACCGTTATGGATTCCATGAGATTATCACGAGTTTGGTTGAGGATGGGTTTAAATTCTAAGGACACAAAACTCTTATCCACGCCAGTATCAAATAACATGGATGCATAACTACCATTGATGAGAAACGTACCGTTAACCACGTTGTTGTCGGCCCTAGCTTGATTGGCGTTGATGTTGAAAGCTCTTCCTCTAGCAGGTGGAGGAGCTTGGTTAGCTTGGTTCACCGGATTTGCTTGAGCTTGGGCATGAATGATGTTCACCAAGCGTGGACAAGTGTTTCTATAGTGGTTTGGGTCACCACAGTTGTAACAAGCCCGCATGGGTTGCATCATGGGGTAATTGGGTTGGTAGTAGGTTTGGGCCGTATGTTGTGTAGGTGGTAGAAGTAAGGGTCTATCTGATGGTGGTTTGGGTTTAGGTTGGTTGCGGTTCATTCGCTTAAGTGTGCGACAGGTTTGGATGGTGTGACCTGCACGGCCACAGCTGGTGCAATATTGGCAGGGATGTTCGGGAAAGTGATGGTATTGGCAACGGGTGCATTTCGGGTATGGGCCGGAGTATGGCTTTTTGCATGGTGCAGCTGAGGGAGCAACTTGGGTGATTGGTGCGGCAGTGATAGGAGGGTTTGTTTGAGTGACAGCAAAGTTTCTGGTGTTTCGCTTCCTTTTACCAGTAAACTTCGAAGAGGAGCCAGAATGGTTTGAAGTTTGAGCCTCAATGGGGGCTTTCTTTTCTCCTCCTTGAATTTACCTTTTCGGATGCGATTCTCGGTAAGTTCGGTAGCTAGTTCCATTGCAGCTTCCAGTGTTGCAGGTGAAGTGCTTAGAACTGAGTCTTGAATTTTCGAGGGGAGGCCTCGAATGTAGTGTTCAACCAGGCGGTACACTGGGGTGAACAAGTTGGGGATCATTTGGTTCAGCTCGAGAAATATTTTATTGTAGGAAGTATGATCTCCTTCCTTTTGTTTTAGGGAGTGGAATTCGTCTTCTAACTTCTTGATTTCGCTTCTTGGACAGAAGCGTCTTGTCATTATTTCCCTTAACTCTTCCCATGTTAAGGCCATGGCGTCTTCGACTCCTCTCTTACCCTTCTCTGTGTTCCACCAGGTCAGGGCTACCCCAAACAGTCTCCCGGTTGCGTAACGTACCTTGCGATCCTCGGGACAATCGCAATTGAGGAAGGTGTTCTCCATTTCCTCAAACCAGTGGAGGAGAGCAGTGACACCTTCGGTCCTTTCATACTTTGGGGGATCGCAAGACTTGAAGTGTTTGTAGGAGCACTTCTTGGAGGGAGGGTTGTCGACGTTCTGGTCTTCTTGATTGGGAGGGTTGATGGGATTTGCAGTGAGAGCTTGCTGGACTTGAATTACGATGTCAGGAAGCACCGCGGCCATTTGTTTTGCAATTTGGGTGGCCAAGCGTTCGTTTGACCTTCCTGACTTTCTACCTCCACGTAGCTGCCTAGCCGACATCTACAGGAACATACATATGAAGATTGTGAGTTTAAGGAGTTTTTAGGTGTCATGTGCCGTTAAAAGTAATAAAATAACATAATCATCAATAATGCAACTACATCCATAGGATGTCTTGGGTTTGCTCATGTTTGGGCCTCCAATGTCCCCCATACCATCGCCTATGTAGTCATGTGGGCCCCCACGGCTATTGGCTTAGTAGGATTCACATTGGTGTTGGCGGTTTAACACTCGCATCACCCGAATGAAAACCATGAAATATGTTTGCGAGATGTATGGTCGGAGGGTGTCCAGGTATAGACACAATGACAACTCAAAGTGGGGTTAGCTCACACGACGTTTGGTATAGCATGCTTTGGCCTAATAGGTCCTTCGTACTCTCATTGTTAGTCCCCAGGTAGGCAAACTGGTCCTTTATTTTGGATTTATACGAATGCCAAGCCTAGACAGGACGTTCCGACTACCGGTACTCGTACCCTTCCAGTTACTATATGCCCGTCATGAGAACTCACTTTGATGTGATTTGAAAATACAAAAATCGTTGCAAAAATCATAGGAATTGTGAGGTGTGTGCTCTCATGGATATGATATGTTATGAAGATATGATTCATGATGAGCATTGTATAATAATATGTACTTATGAACATGCTTGCATAACATTGAATGTAACAATAAACATAAAGCATATAAACATCATGAATTTTGCATGTAACACACAAACAATTTAAAAATTCTAATCAACTATAGTATAGGCTCAAAGGGTCTAATAACCTATCCTATATCCCTATAGTCATGGCTCTGATACCAATCTATCACACCCCGACCCGCAGCGGAATAAGAGTCGGGGCATAATTGGGTTATCACCAAAGCTCATGATGTTTATTAAAATGTTTCATATTTATTAAATTCAAATTACAACTTAAATGTTCAAGCCAAATTCATACAATACAAGGAAAGGAAAATTAAATAAACAATCCAAAATCTAAACTGATATATTCTTCTAGGCCGTCCTATATGTTTCTTGCTTCAACTGGATCACCTGTATCATGTGTAAAAATGGGGAATTTTGGGTCAACAAAAGTTGGCGAGTGAACCTTGTTAAAAACCTTTGTTATTGATTTCTTGTTGTATTTATATGGAAAAATTGTGCAATAATCATATGTGAGCAAACGTAAATAAACAAACAATCACAAACCACCTTGCATGAGTATATGACATGAATGATAATGTATATGTTGGCAACGTCACGTTCCGCTCATAGGTAATAGGGAAACATACGAGCCTATGATGATGTATGTGAGATCAAGGCTCAATCAAACGGAGCCGATCGTATGTTGGCAACGTCACGTTCCGCTCATAGGTAATGGGGAACAGTTCCGCTCATAGGTAATGGGGAACAGACGAGCCTATGATGATGTATGTACTGAAAATGATAAATTTAATCTAAACATTAACCACACAAACAATTGATACATATTGGATACACATTTGATCATGGATATGATGGATGCCCCCAAGTGTTTAAATGTAATAAATAATAAGCGACACATGATACACCCCAAAATGTGATTAAAACGGGGAATTGGTAGAGATTCACTCACATTGGGGCGTTCTTTTGATGATGTTGGATGCGCACGAGTTTTGGGATTTGATCGACGAGGGAAAACTAACCTAAGATAATAACGAAATGGTTCGGTAAATAAGTGGATTTTATTAACAATTTTAATAGGATTTTTAGATTTATTTTTGTGAGTTTAAGGTCATTTTCTAACTTTAAAAAAAAATATATTTTTTTAAGTATTTTTAATTGATTTTTAAATTAAATAAATAAATAAAAATATAAAAAAAATGTTAACTTTTTGTTGACCGTTGACCGGTCGGACAGTGGTAATTGGTGCGCTGAGTGAGGTTCGAACCCGGGACCTCTCGTACGCGTGCACGCAGCTCTACCAACTGAGCTACGTGTCTAACCCGAAATAATCTGTGTTTTAATTATATATATATACAAATTAAATGTTAAGTTATTTGGTTTATATTAAAAGGTTTTAAAATGGTCGAACCGGTTTGCAGGGAGCCGGATCGAACTCGGGTCCTTCGGTTTGTAAGCGCACAGCCCAACTAGTTGGGCTGTGTGTCTTATCTGTTTAACTTACGGTTTATATTAATCTTATAAACAAACTGGAATCTGTTCTGATGCAGTTTGAAAAAGAATGGTTTTAATTCGGAAAGTCGGTGTGTTTGTATGGTTCGAACTCGTGACGTGCGCTATGTGTTTGCACACAGTCCACCGTTGGACTGTGTGTCTAACCCGGTTTAATATTCAATTTATATTATACTTATACACAACGTCGACTTCGTCTTCTTCATTCAAAGACACAGAACAACGATATTCGACTATTCTTGTTAAAATCGTTCGTCGAACATTTTATTGATTGAATTGCAATGGATAAAAAGAGTTAAGGAATCGAATGTACCGAACAGACTGATTTTCTCAGAACTCCGGCAATGGTCGTCGACTCTGATTTGTGAATTCCGTCTGGATGAATCAATTAACAGTTTTGATCGATGAGTTGTGAAATTGAGTTACTAAACAAGGATTATCAGAGGGTTTAGATGATTGTACCGATTCACAGCGTGATTTCGGAAGGCAACGTCGTCTGGGATTGATTCTGGTTGATGGATTGAAGTTAGTATAAGTCTAACAATGGATTGAAAACGAAAGAGTCGAGAAATTTACCGATTTGATGTATGTCTCGGTTTTCCGGTGAATGTCCGGCAATTGCTGAATATCTCCGGCGAGTGTAATTGCTTTGAGAAATTATGCGATTTTGAGCGAAAAGTTTACCAGAGACTTGGGTGTGTATTTATAGGGAAGAATCAAGATGAATTGGGTCTGAATTTGGTCTTGATTCGTGGTCAAGACTTTCTCCGGCGGTTATGACTGAGATCGCGGGATTAGACATCGGTTATAACCGACGTCGATGTTATTACATGCATTTAGTCAAAGGAAACCGTCGATAATTGGCGAAATCGTCGGTATTTCCGGCGAGTGCGAATTGGGCGCGCTGATTCACTGGGTTTGATTTAGAGTTTCAATATAAGTATTAATTGTTTCATTATATCAACAAACAAGTCAAGTGGCGGAGTGGTGAGATGTGTGTTGGTTGTTTCTTCCGGCTGACCCGGGTTCGAAACCCGGCAGCCTATTTTCTTTTTTATTTACTTTATTTTTACTTTTTAATAATTATAGTTTTTAAATTCTAAATTGTTTATTAATTATGTATTGTTTAAAATTAAAATTAATCATAAATACGCAACGAAATTTTATAACTTGATATTCGATTATAAACGAAGCGGGTTTGGAAACCCGTTTTTCGACGGATGTTACACCCTTGTTGGACCTCTTAGATTTCTTGGATGAGTTAGGAGAATTCATCTAGAGATTCAACATAGAAAAAGGGAATGAGACTTGATCATAATATGGGGAAAAACAAGTTTTGCATGAATAAGCATGTATGAGGTTCAAGCATGGTTTACATAAGTTTGCATGGGTTCATCAAGTATAGTCCACAAAATTTGCATGAAAATATCAAGTATGGCATGTATAATCACGTATAAATGCGAATAAGGAGTAAAAATTTAGTGTGTTCACGAAGATTAGTATTGAAACATGATTGCGATAAGCGTGCGAAACGTGTAGTGGTTCAAAACGAATAAGGTAACAAGTATCAAATCACATATAAATTGAGATAACATAAAAGAATTGGCTCATAAAACATGGGATTGTTTCGAGTAGAGAAACGTCGACAATTCCAAAGTGAATCAAAGATCCTTTCTAAAGAGAAACGTGCTTTGGCCTATAGGTAAAATACTCTCATCGAGAAGCGACTAACGGTATTTTACCCTTCCAGTTACTACACGTCTCTAATCGATTAGAAAATCGAAACTTTGGCGAGAGCGAAAATCAAGGAACGGGACTTAATCGACAAGGTGCGGGTTTCACCCCTAACTTGAAGATTTCGTACCCTAAGTGTGATTGCTCCTTACTAAACAAGGAGCATATTCCGACTCGTTTGTAAGGTCCACTAGAACATGAAATGGAAGTTTCCATCAAGATGTGGATATCACTCCTAACTTGATGGTATAACTTCGTGAAAATCGAATACGCGGAATGAGGGATTTCACCATAAATTGTAAGTCATTGGACCTATCTTGGTGCAAATCGCCTCGTTTGCATCATGAGTGTCTTTAAGTCTTCAAGTGTATTGTGTAAGATGTCTTAGGAAAGACTAATATTATGTAAATTTTAAGACCAAAAGAAAAGGAAGAAGCAATGAGGAAGAATAATGTATTAAGCATGATATAAGAATGGTCAAAAATGGACACTTAAACTATAGACTAGGTCGAACATGGCAATTCTACCTAATTCCCTATAGTTATAGCTCTTATACCAATCTGTCACACCCCAACCGATGGCGGAAACATCAGAGTGAGACGAACGAGATTGCTCATTGCTCAAAAATTCTAATTGGTGACAATATTTAAATAAAATCCATATTTCATTCATAGTAACTTTGTCAGACAATACAAGAATTTTGAAACACAACAATAACAAAGGCAAAATTTGATACAACATTTTATAAACCTAACGTCTATATGTGTATCTAAGCATCATCTCTACTCCAATTTCATGGCAAAGCTTCATCAACCTGTAACATGTTAAAAATAAGAGTTCAATGCAAAGGCAAAGGCGAGTACACAAGTTTTGGTGATACATAGCATAAGTATAAAGGTGTAACTCGAATCCACATGGTAATTGTAAGCAAGGTTCATACTAATCATGCAATACTAGATCAAACCCCGAGTTTCCACAAAAGTTTTACGAGATCGAGCTTCCCTGTCACAAAAGCGACAAGACTAGAATGAGTACTATAATCTTAACATAACCCCGACGGGTGGTGTGCTACTCCTATAGCGCTATATATGATAAGTTGGGCTAGCTAAGTTAATGATCAAGCAAGTATAAACGAGCATGTATCTAGGCATAACAAGTATTCATGTATAAGGATTGAGCATGTAAAGCATGAGTTTGTGGGATGTGCATTTTTATAGATAAACATGTTACAACCCAAAAGTGATTTAAAACGGTAAGTGGGTCGAGTGTACTCACGGTTTTAGTTAGGTCTTTTCTACAAGTCAAGTATGTGAAAGAGGTTGATTGCGGGATGAACGCCGAGTTATCCTACAAGAGGAAACGAGGGCGTATAAGTAGCGAGTTTAACGGAGGATTGAGAGTATTCGGGAAAATGTAAAGGATAAAAGTATGAGAAAGTATTGTAGCATGTAAATAATCACTAGACATAGCACTTGTCAACGACACTATAGCAAATCCCTAAGGATTGAATGTGTTTTTGGAGGCTTGGAGGCTTTGTAAAGTGGAAAAATGATTGGAGGAGGCTTGGGTTATATAGGGGATGGATTAGGGTTTCATTGGGTTGGGCTTTGGACAAGATTTGGGGGAGTTTAGACTTGAAACTAGTCCACTAAACCCAACCCAAAGCTGAATTATAGGGCTGCCATTTTTTATTTTTTTCTTATTTTTTTGTTATTTAATGTTATATATTAGGTTAATAGATGTTATATATTATGTACATAACATGTATTATCGTGTGACAAGTTATTTCGGGAGTATGAACCTTATAAGTTAGAGTTTTATTAGCGAAAAAACGGGTTTTAACATTTAACTAAGGTGTTTTATGAATATTTAAGGTACGATAACATATGTAACATGTCACATGGTATATGTATATATAAAATGATCGAGATCGAGTATCCACATTGCGTATAAAGTACGTATCAAGTATAAACACCACGTATTAGCAAGTATGTCACGTATTCGAGTATGTATATCATGTGTATGCATTGTATGGACAAGTATGATTGTGTGTAACAAGTATAAAGATGAACATGTTTATTCCATTACGATTCAAGTCTCGATTACAACGATTTCAGTGAAATGACGAATACGAATACAATGGTTTCCAAAAATAGAACTACAACGCTAGCTTGCTATAAATAGAAAGTATCAAAACGCGAGGCGTTACAACATAAGCTTCAATTCTTTGGAGGGTACATCGCCATAAACATGTAGCTGATCACCGTTTGAAAGGGGAAAACGAATCATTTTATCGTGACAGACAACTTCGGCATGGTTTTTACGAAGGAAATCCATGCCTACTATGACATCAAAGCTACCTAATTGCATAGGTATGAGATCGATCGAGAAGCTGTGATTGTTGAGTTCGAGAGTACAATCACGTAGAACGGAGTTAACGATAATGGTTCTTCCGGTGGCGATTTCGACGTCGAAGGTTCTTGGGAGGTTAGCGCATTTACATTTTAAAAGCTTTTCGAATTCTAACGATACAAAACAGTTATCTGCTCCAGTATCAAATAAGCAAGAAACATAAATACTATTAATGAGGAACGTACCATTGACAACATTGTTGTCATTCTGAGCCTGGCGGTGGTTGATGTTGAAAGCTCTTCCACACAGCATGTGGTTGTTGCTGCTGTGGTGGCTGTTGCTGCTGCGGTGGCTGTTGCTGAGGCTACTGCTGCTGCTGCGGTTCTTGTTTCACAACACGATTCGGGCAGACATTGCTGAAGTGGTTTGGATCACCACAGGTGTAGCACGCACGTGCTTGTACAGCTGGTGCTTGCGGAGCTTGATTGACTGGCATAGCATTGAGAGGAGCTGGCGGTGATGCGAGAACGGGAGGAGCTTGTTGATGTGGACCAGTGCGGCACTGCGCCGTGAAGTGACCATAGATGTTGCAGTTGGTACAGAAGCGGCAATTGCCTCCCGCTGCATGATGATAAGTGCACTTAGGGCACAGAGGTTGAGTACCAGTATACACACGCTTAACAGCTGGTGCGTTGGGAGTAGCAGCTTGGCGAGACTGAGAGTTCGGTGCTGGGACTACTGCGCAGTTCTTGTTGTTTCCCTTTCGCTTGCGATTCTGGTGATTTGACTTGGAGGCTTGAGATGGTGCGGTAGCGGCGCTCGGCTCAACAGTAGCTTGGCAAGATTCTTTGTCGGGACCTTGAAAGCTCCAACCAAGACTCGCTTGTCATTGATCTCGGCTGCGAGTTGGTAAGTCTCTTCGATGGTAGTTGGTCTTGCTGCATGAACAAAGTCGGCGACATAGTCGGGGAGAGCGCGGAGATACTTCTTGATAACTTTTTCGGTGGTATCCACTTGGCCTGGACAGATGAGGCTGAGTTGCTTAAAGCGGGCGGTGAGACCCGCGTTATCACCACCGACTTGCTTGATATTCTAGAACTCATTTTCTAGCTTTTGGATTTCGTGCGGTGGGCAGAATTCGTTGATCATGAGTTCCTTAAGTTCTTCCCACGCGAGAGAGTAAGCTTCATCATTATCGCGCCTGTTGCGCTCGGCGGTCCACCACTCAAGTGCCCTTGACTGAAAGACTCCAGTGGCGTTAATGGTGCGGAGATTTTCAGGACATCCGCTTTGCCTGAAAGTGACTTCGATCAAGTCGAACCAATGAAACATCTTGATTGGCCCGTCTTCGCCTGTGAATGCTGCAGGACCGCAGGCTTTAAACTGCTTGAAACTGAACCGAGATTTTCGGGCATCGCCCTTAGAGTCCACAGATGAATTACTGCTGACAGCCTGGATCTCGCTAACAATCTGGGGAATTACCTTGGCCATCTGCTTGGCCACGAGTGAGGCAATTCGCTTGTCGGCGTTGTTGCGTTGAGCGGTATGGCGAGTGTGAGATCCCATGGAAGCCATCTAAAGACAAAGATTGGATGAGATTTGATTATAACGGGTTTTGTTTAAAACTTTGCGTTTTACACCATATACTTATTGTTATTATTCACATAAGGCACAAAATCACGCAATCACAACAACACATAATCACGTAAGCACATAATCACGTAGACACATAATCACATTAGCACATATTTTGCACGTATTCAACTTCAATCAAATCATGCGTAGCGCGTATGAGATGCGAGTAGTATAAGCGTAATAAGCGAGTAACACCGCGTATGAGGACATTCGCGTAAGAGGTTTGAGCGTTTTAGTTTGGTTTGCGATTAATTAGCGTTTTAGATTACGAGAGCTGTGCGAGTTGTGCGTATTTTCATAAAGCGAAAAGCGATAAATCAAGAAACCGATAAAGCGTAAAATTCACAAATTTAAACACATAACAAATAATAATACTTGATGATGCGTAAATTCGGCGATTGCGGACTTAAAACAAATGGAGTGTCCTGGGTTTTGAGACAACGACTACCCAAAGTGATTCGACCATTCCTTTGAGTTCGGGTACACGCTTTAGCCTAATAGGTGAATGCTCTCACCGCCTCGCGGCTAACGGCATTACCCTTCCGGTTACTACGTATCCCGAGTCATCGAAATAGTCGAGACTTTGGTGAGATTGAAAATCGAGGAGTGAATTAGTTATTAAGATGCGGGTTTCACCCCTAACTTAACAACTTCGTTTCATGTTTGTGGTTTTCACCGAACATGTCGGGAGTTCCACTGAAAGAGAGGTGGAGATTTTCGTCAAGATATGGATATCACTCCTAACTTAACGAAAGAATCTCGTGCAGTAAATAGTACGCGGAGTGAGTGATCTTATCGAGAGTTCTTGGTTTTCACACCTAATCTCGACACAATCACTTGTTTGTGTTATACGAGCGTTTTCAAACGTGTACATTGTGTTAGCCTTAGGAAAGGCGTGTAAGTATTTAAGACAAGTAGTTTAAGTATTTAAGTCGAAGAGCGGTCTAATTTGGTACTTAGACTATAGACTAGGTCAAACATGGCAATTCTACCTAATTTCCCTATAGTTATGGCTCTGATACCAATCTGTCAC
Source organism: Scalesia atractyloides (assembly GCA_947069175.1). NCBI lineage: Eukaryota > Viridiplantae > Streptophyta > Magnoliopsida > Asterales > Asteraceae > Scalesia > Scalesia atractyloides. The sequence continues at coordinate 14,096,616 of CAMTDV010000010.1, read as the reverse complement.
ACCCCAACCGATGGCGGAATCATTGGGGCGTGTCACTAGGCGAATCAGATTGCTCAAGAGAATCCACAACAACTATTAATATGACAATATTTTAAAAGTCTAACTTCCCATACAATTAAACAAATATTTCAAATAGTCAATACAGATTTCATGTCTCTCAAACAACTAATCCGACAACCTAGATTTATTTAGTGAGTTTCTAGATGTCCTATCCGTTTGCAGCATAAGCTAATCCATCAACCTATTGATCAGTGCATTTTAGGTACACAATTTTTGATATTAATTAAATTACAAATGCATTGATATTAGTATAAAATGTGGTACATTGATGTGTTTTTATATATGATAGGTTGAATAAGAGAACGAGCTAAACCATCATATTAACACAAATTTACGACAAAAAGAAATGTTAGTAATTACCAACCTAATTAAAGCTTAAGAACATTGGGTTAAGACATTTACTAATACTACATGTAGTATGTAAAATATGTTAATGGCTTTATTATATGGATATTAAATAAAAAATTAACATGTGGTTTGTCCTTTGTTTGCAGGTGTTCTCGAGAACTAGAAAGAAAAAGAAACTAAAATTAATGGGCCAATAGAAGTCAACAAGAATTAACTAGAAACATGGGCTGTTACACTAATTGAATTATTGTTCACTTAATCTAAGTGCGACAAGTGGGCTGAAGCAAACTCAACGTAAATGGAGTGAACAAATTAGGTGGCCCACAAGAGAGGAAGGTCGGTTGGGAAATAATAAATTTGAAGATCGCATAATAGGAGGAGAGGAGGTTTTTGGTAGACGGCTGAGTTGGGGTTCGCAAGTAACACACAGCAGGGGACTTTTGACGGTTGGGCACCGAGAAGAGCCAGCAGCCTTTTGCTGCTGGTGACGGTTGGAGCCACGAGAGAGAGAGAAAAAGCATTTGAGTATTTGTTCATCATGCAAGGCTAGTCACTCGTGATCATCTTTGGGTGTAGGGTTCTTGTAAAACACTTTTAATTTAGTTTTTGTTTGTATTGAGTTTGGATTTGTAACCGTGTGACAGACGGTTTTTACCTACGTTTTTATATAGTTTGTGTGACAGACGAATCCTGTGTGACAGACAGAGAATATAATTACGTTTGAATCCAAATATGCTTTGTTGGTTGAACAATTGTTTATGCATGCCTGATTCTATATGTGACAACTGATATTGAATTGATTGTATGAATAATTGGTAATTGTGACAAAGTTATCGTTTAACCAATAGTATCCAATATTACAAGGAACTAGGTTATTAGTAATTACAGATCCTGAAACCCGGAGTGGTCACTCTTTTCTCATTCTATTTAGTTAATTCAGTTTATGTTCTTTGTAAGTAACCAATTTATAAAAATACGTTTTCCTTTCTTAGGCAATTTAGTTAGTTCTATGATAGTAAGTCAAACAAAGCCAGTTATACTGACCACATGCTCTTCGTCGTTTCGATACCCTACTTACTCTAGCTAGCTAGGTTATTTAGGTTTTTGCATGACCCCAACGACAGGTCATCACCTATCACATACGTTAAAATAAAAATCAATACAATAAGTAAAGGTGAGTACACAGGTTTAATAGTATAATAATAGCGATAAAGCGTTTACGCATAACCAGCATGTAACACGTAGAGAGGCGAATCTAAGTATGCTAACAACAATGATACAAGCTAACCAACACGATTGCGAGGTGGAGTATGCGCGATACGTGTTCACAACAGCGAACACGCACGTAAAGTTAATATGCGAGCCTTAACAACCCCCAGACCAATTGGGTGCTGAGTCCAAACTATAGTACTATCGTTGCTAAGGGTGGTCTGCAAGTCCTCATTATTTACACATAGCAAACAAACATTCAGCAATTCACGTATAACATGCGAGGGCGATTAGCGTTAAAAGAGTTTAGCGTTGTGTGTAGCGTGTTTTGATATAGAGAACGCATATAACACCCAAAAGTGCATTTTAAGCGAAAAGGGGTCAAGTATACTCACAGTGAGTGCGTAAACAGCAGGCACGAGCGAGATGGAGTGAGGAGAGTGTCGGGTCAGCCTGCGGGTAGAAACAGAAGTGTATAAGTCTTCCAGTGTGTTGAAACAGTCGGAACGGAGAGTCATGCGGGAACAGTTTATTTGGCACGAAAATAGAATTTTCGTGCGAAAATTTTCGTACGAAAATGGACCTGAATCCTTACAATCACTACTAGACAACGTCTCTAATATATATTTTGTAAACATTTGAGATGTATGTATCATAAATATTAATACATAAGTCAAGCGTATTAAAATGTCACGAATTTATATTTTATTTACTTTGATGTTAACTAATATTTAATGTTAACTAAACTAGTTAGATGTCCCGTCTGCGTTGTGGGGCGATGGCCGAATAATGAGCGAGTGTTAGGCAGCTCCTTGACACGGAAAACAATTAAATCAAGTCAACAAATAAAAACATAACACTTTTATAGTTTTGCTAAAAAAACAAAAACAATGGCAATACTGTTATTTTTAACTAATAGAAAGTTATATTTTTTCACTGGTGTAAAATCGTAATTTGCCAAACCTAAAGTGATGGCAGTACTGGAAATTGAAACCAGGGGCAAAAGCGTAAATCTACGCAAGAGCGAATTCGTACTTTTGAACCTAGGGCAACACAGTAATATAAATTTAAACTAAAGGCACAACCATAATTTTAGGCAGGAGGCAAACCATATTTTTATTTTGAACCGATGGCATAATCGTAATTTTGAGTTGGTGCCAAAAGTGTAATTTTATTTTGAACAGAGGCAAAAGGTAATTTTTAACTGAGGACGAATCATAATTTTTTAAACGTGGAAATATCTATTTGTGAAAAAAGGAAAAATCATAATTTTAAGGTGGGGGCAAGAACATATTTTTTCCATTTGACAGGGGCGAAAACGTAACTTTGAGCTTAGGGCGAAATCGTAATTTTGAGTCGTGGGCAAAAGCGTAATTTTTGGCTGGGGCCAAAAGCGTAATTTTATTGTGAGCTGGGGGCAAAAACTTTATTTTAAAATAGGGGCAAACCTGTAATTTTAAAGCGTAAAGAAATAATAAACGGTTGGTCCAATAGGGGAGTGCCAACCCAGCTGGCTGACACTATTCCTTTGTTTATATTATAGTTACTGTACTGGAAATTGAAACCAGGGGTAAAAGTGTAAATTCGCGCAAAGGTGAATTCATACTTTTGAATCTAGGGCAACACAGTAATATAAATTTAAACTAAAGGCACAACCGTAATTTTAGGCCGGAGGCAAAACCATATTTTTATTTTGAATCTAGGGCATAATCGTAATATTGAGTTGGACCGGAAAACGTAATTTTATTTTGAACAGGGGCAAAAACGTAATTTTTAAGTGAGGGCGAAATCATAATTTTTTAAACGGAGGGGGGGGAATCTATTTTTGAAGAGAGGGAAAAATCGTAATTTTAAGGTGGGGGCGAGAACATATTTTTTCCATTTGAACAGGGGCGAAAACGTAATTTAGAGTTGAAGACGAAATCGTAATTTTTTGTCGTGGGCAAATTCAGACAAAAGCGTAATTTTATTTTGAGCAGGGGGCGAAAACGTAATTTTAAAATGGGGGCAAACTCGTAATTTTAAAGCGTAAACAAATAATAAACGGCTGGTCCAATTGGGGAGTGCCAGGCCAGCTGGCTGGCACTATTCCTTTTTTATATTAAATAGGGGCGAAAACATAATTTTGAGCTGAGGGTGAAATCGTAATTTTTAGTCGTGAGCAAATTCGTAATTTTTGGCTTGGTATAAAAGCGTAATTTTATTTTGAGCAGGGGGCAAAAAGGTAATTTTAAAATGGGGGCAAACCCGTAATTTTAAAGCGTAAACAATTATTAAACGGTTGATCCAATGGAGGAGTGTCAGGCCAGCTGCCTGGCACTATTCCTTTTTTTATTATAAAAACACTGTTCAAATCGTTTGAAAATTAATGTATTGATAATGATAATTAATATTGAATATGAATGTTAACTAAATTAATATCAAATCAAGAGTTTTTTTTTATTTGTTGTCCTCACCGAATAAATTGTTGTTTAAAAACTGGTATATGAATTACTTTTAATTTGATTTGGTGTTCAGGAGTAAGGCTCGGGCAGTTTTGGAGAGATGGCGCCCCTTTCGGTTGGAACATGAAATGCGATGGGTGATGCTTGAGTCAGAGAGAAGCTAGCTCATTGTTCCCCAAGTCAATTAAGAGGCACAATGATAAGATCCAATCCGACCCGACCCCAAGACACCCACGTTTTCATGTTCATGCTAAACCATCCATTGCACGTTTCCATGATTACGTATTATCGCATGCATACAATAGTTAGTTATTTCTCATGTTTACAATAGTTAGTTATTTTCCATTTGCATTTTGTATTTAAGAATTGTTTTGAGTTTAATGAAAGTTGAGAAGAAAATTGATGCAAAATTAGAGTGTTGTTTCTTTATCTATTTCTTGGAGTTTAACCCATTCTACAGGTATCTATCGGGAGATTAGCCATCTCGCATCGGCTTACTAACAATGGTGCTTTCATTCATGTCCTCTCCTTCCCGCTCGAACAACCCGACAAGTGAAGAGACGCTCACCGAGTTCGAACAACTCTTAGAAGGGACATCTTTGGTTCCTAACAAAAAACCAACTATAATGGGGAGAAACTATCACAACATGTTGGCTTGATGTGAATTAATGTTATTGCATGTGAGATTACATGTGCTCATAACTGCTCTCATGATTATTAGTTTTGCTATTAATCGTAAACGTTCAGTTATCGTCTTAACAAAAGCCATTCGTGTAGAGATGGGCATAAAAACCGGTTCCGAACCCAAACCGGTAGAACCGAACTGGACCCGGTTGCAGTTCCTACCCGACATTAAGTAGAACCGGTTCCGGGTTCAAAATACCCGTTGGTTCCAACCCGGTTCCACAATTTTACCATTTGAATCGGGTCGTACCCGGTTCCTACCCGTACCGGTTCCTACCCGTACCCGGTTTCACTAGTACCCGGAAATTCAGCTCTAGAAGGAACCGGTTATAGCCGTTATAATGTTACTGTTGGAACCAGTTATAGCCGTTATAATGTTACCGTTGGAACTGGTTCCTGACCGTTGGAACCGATTCTATATATATTGTTTAGCACACAATTTCTCATATCTATTCTTCTTGTTACATTTCTTTCTTGTTCTTTTTCACATACTAATCAACAAATGGCCTCAAAGAGTTCCAAAAACGTAAATTCCCAATCCGTTAACAAAGTTCCTCAAGATCAATCGGTTCCATATGTGGTTGGAACATTGTCTCATAATCGCAATAAGGAAGTTTGGAGCAATTAGGAGTTGGTCGAGATGAGTGACGGCTCGCAAAAAGCTCAATGTAAACATTGTGGATCGTTATTAGCCAAGGAATCAAACTCAACATTAACGAAGCATATTAATAAGTATTGCAAAGCTTTAAAGGAAATGACATCCGGTCAAGTTCCACTATCCAAAGATGGTACCATTTTTCGTTATGAGCAAAAATTAGCTCGCGATCGGATGGCGAAGTTGGTGATACAAAAAGCGTTGCCGTTTGGACACTTCGACGACCCCGATCTTACTAATCTTATTCGGGAGACGCTACAACCTCGCTATAAACATGTAAGTCGTCGCACTTTAAAACGTCATTGTTTAAGTTTATGGTAAAATGCAAAAAATATTTAATTATTTTTTTAAGAATTTAAAAACTAGTGTAAACCTAACTAGTGATGTGTGGTCGGCTCCACATGGTTTACCGGAATCGTACATATGTGTCACCGCTCATTGGGTTGATCCCGACACATGGCAAATGATGAAGCGTACGATTGCGTTTGACGAGTTTCCTTCTCCTCATACGGGAGAAAATATTTATAAAATTATAAATGGCACAATAATTAAATATGGTTTAGAAGATAAAATTTTTTCAATATCCTTTGATAACGCTTCAAACAACACAACGGCGATTGAAAAATTAAAGTTGAAGTACAAACCAATAGTTGATGGTGTTTTTTTCCACACACGATGTGTTGCACATATTATTAACTTAGTAGTGCAAACCGCTTTAAAAGATCAATTTGTATCGGATTTTATTATAGCATTTAGAGTTATGCTCCAAGATGTTTTCAAAAGGGGAAAAGAAAGATATTAAGAATATAAATACTTTGTAAAGATGTCAACCAAAAAATTATTGGACTGAATTGGGATATACCGACTCGTTGGAATTCAACTTGTCATATGTTTGAAATTGCTATAAAGCAAATGAGCACTTTAAAATCTTTTCATACAACTTTAAGTGATGAGTACCTAGTCGTCCCCTTTCCCGACACGGCTTGGGGAAATATTCATAACCTAAGTACTTTTTTACAAGTTTTTGAAACTACAACGACTTTGATTTCTGGTGTTTATTATCCTACTAGTTCTAAAGTTGTGGACCAATTGTATTTGATAACAACTAATTTTAAAAAGTTTGAAAATTCTAGTGACATGTTAAGGAATATGACGAGACCAATGATTCAAAAATTTTAAAAATATTTTTTGGAATTACCACACGTTTTTCTATGTGCCGCCGCTTTAAATCCAGCTTTAAACGTACCGGGTGTTGAAGCTTTAATTGATGAAATTTTTGACAAGTTGGATATGCATGAGGAGGATCTAACTTTAAAAGCAAAAACAAAAAAAATATTCAATGAGTGTATGGCCAAATTTTATGATCATTATTTTAAAAAATTTGGTGAAAAAAATCATACAAATTTGTTTGAGTCTCGGTCCACGGCCTCTAACGATGAAACAAGCGGGGATCCACTTATAACCATGTTGAATGTCGTTAGAGACGAGACGGCTAGACAACAAAAGGGTAGTGAACTTGGGAGATATAAAAAAAATCAGTATTCGCTTACTATGACCACCAAGGAGTATAGGAAATTTGATGTTTTGGCATGGTGGAAATCGAAAGAATCCGAATACCCGATTCTAGCCACCATGGCTCGTGATATACTAACGGTCCAAGCTTCCACGGTAGCTTCGAAAAGTGTGTTTTCTCTTAGTGGCAGGGTTTTGTCAATTAGAAGAACAAGACTAACTCCGGAATCGCTAGAGATGGCAATATGCTTAAAGAACCATTTGGATGCCGTTGATCGTGTTCAACATAAAACTAGTCTAGAAGATGAAGTTGAGTTAGAGCATAAAATTGTTGACGAAGAGAGGACGAAGAAGTGGAGACTAACGATTCGGACGACGATTGTACCAAGGTACCCGCACCTAAGAGAAACTCATCGGAAAGTGTTGCACCTGCCGCTAGTAAAAGATCAAAGAAATAAAATCTTACTGGAACCGGTTCTGAGTAATTTTTTATTTTTTTTTGTAACCGGTTAATTTTTTTTATATATTGTAACCGGTTATTTTTTTTAATTTTAACCGATTATTGTTACTATTTTTATTTATCAATGTAACTAATAATAAAAATCAAACATAACAAACACAATAGAAATAAACATTACACAAACTTTATTAAAAACACCAAACCAAACGGGTTACATCAAACATTTGAAGAACCGGTGCCGGAACCTTCTCCCGTCTCATTTTTCTTTGCCTTCGTCAATGGGCAATGCCGCTCAGTGTGTTTCTTAAGGGTTGAGTTGGCGGTGGCCTTCATAAATTTTCCACAATCTTTGCATCTAGTCATCTTGTGGCTGTCGGACATTAAACAGAGATCAAAATTCTTCCATATAGCAGGGTTTCTTTTCGTCTCTAAGACCGTAACAACTTCATCGTTGCATGCCATAGGTATTTGCAATAAATTAGAAGTTGATTGATTTTGTAAGTTGATGATGGTGAGTGTTAAGTTTAGAAATGGTAAGTAGGAAGGGGTTTATATACAAAAAAAATGATTTTTTAATCAGGAACCGGTTTCCAACGGTAACATTTATCAGGAACCGGTTCCGAACAGTAAATGGCAGGTTTGACTGTCAGGAACCGGTTCCCAATAGTAAAATGGCAGGTTTGACTGTCAGGAACCGGTTCTGAACAGTAAAATAGCAGGTTTGACTGTCAGGAACCGGTTCCAATACTATCAGAAACCGGTTCCGCACCATACCCGGTTCCACACCATACCCGGTTCCATAATACCCGTACCCGGTTCTACACGGTTCCATATTCTTGGGTGTGAACCCGGGTAGGAACTGGACCCGGTTCCACACCATACCCGGTTCCAATGACATCCAAGCAGAACCGGGTCCGGGTTGAAACCGGTTCCGGGTAATAATAAAACCCGATTATGCCCATCTCTACATTCGTGTATGAACATAATCTACTGGAAGTTCAACACTTATTCCGTCGATCATTAATAGTTAGGGAAATAAACTTATCATCACTACTAATAAATACATGCAATTTGGAATATTGTGCTTGTTATCTTATTAGCTAAGCCATAAATTATACAAACATCAAGTTGTCAATTTGATAACCATTTAGACGATGCATCGATTTAAAACACTACATGGTAATGTTGGGATATGCATATCCCTTAGTCACTTCTAGAATATTTAGGGATACATACCCTTCATTGGCAAATACATATTTCCCTTATAAGCTAACAATACATGCTATCAGCTAGAAGAATCATCAAGTTCTTCATTATGTATTACTTGCACTGATGCTAGTACAAGACGTAAGACACGAGATAATTATGTATATTGTTTGAAACTATCATATTATATCACCATCATTATTTCCATATATCATTCTCATATTATTATTCCCTTATTTTGCCACCTATGGTGGTCAATCTCATTATTAACATAAGCACCGTTGCGTTTTTTATGATCAATCTTATTATTAATGTGACCATCATTAAATCCCTAATTTAGTCCATGATCACAACGATCAATATATAGTCACGTTCACTTCAATGAATGGAGTAAACCCAAACAGGCTTCATAATTTCCATTATTTTCTCAGATATACGGATATTAAGTCACTTTAAACCTTTCGTACTCTTTTAATAATATTGCTACTTCAAGAGCATATTTGAGGTGTGACAAACAAAAAATGTTTTATCTTACTTTCCCTTGTAAATAATCTTCTCCTTGCAATTTTCATAACACCAATAGAGAAGTAATTAGATGTCCGAGGTGATATAAGATTTATAAATCTAACATCTTACGACCTCTTACAACTTGATAATGAGATAGAGGGAGTATGACAATTTAGATGTTATATCTAAACATATTAACACTCATTCACGATAGTGATAATAAACCATAGCTTTGGTTTAGTTGTTCTCTCAGTACTATCTACATAAATAAATGATATTGTACTAAATATAAGATATACCATAAAATCATATTATACAATACATGATGATATAACATGTCACCATACAAAACGAGTTTAAAACTTTGTGAAATTTTTCATATCAAATTACAATAATTTATATATTAACATATCACAGTTTAACCAATCACGAGTATATAACAAATATCAAATCCACCCTAAACGTTGGACGATCCATTCTATTGATATAAGAAATCTATTCCATACAAGATTAATATTAGAGTAAATTTCAAGTTTTGTCCTTTATGTTTACACCAAATTGCATGCATTGTCATTTTTCCAAAAGTTTACAGGCGGTGTCCTTAACCTTCCAAAATCTTGCATGTTATGTCCTTTAGGCCAAACCCATTTAGTTTTTTTGGTTAAATATGGTCATATGCGGTGCACATGAGGGCATTGTTGTCATTTCACCTTTACAAGGGTTATTATGTAAATAATTTTATACATGGACTATTTTGTAAAAATAAAAAAGACCCCATGTTGAAATTTAAACACCTCTTTCTCTCTCTTCTTTATGCAGATGAAAAATTATGAAGGTGCGACTGTGGTTGTGGGTTAGGACGCGGCGGTGGTGGTGGATTAGGTCTGTCGTTGCTGTAGATCAAAAATTGAAACTTATATAAAGTTGAAACCCCATCTCTCACTCTTCTTTCTCTCAACCATCATCCACCACACACCACCACCTCCGGCGATCCACCATTTCTCCCTCTTTGCCACCACCACCCCCGGCAACCACCCGTTCACCCATCGTCCTAACCCACCACCACAGCTACCCACCCACCACACCACACTTCACCCACCCGTACACCTCCCATCGCCGTAGACCTCCACCATCCTCTCTCTCTCCTTGTTCACCGGCCACCACCACTAGCCCATCCCACCGCTTACGCAGATCAAAACCAATATATATATATATATATATGGGAAGGTTCATTGGGGAACACTAAAAAAGTGGGGAACAGACTCAAACGAACTCCTTGGACTCATTCCAGCTGCGTTGGAACCGGCTCGTCGAACCCTAACTAGGATCTCTTAACCCTAAACCCTAAAACCTAACCCCTAAACCCTAAAGCTAAAAAATAAGGCTAAACCTAAGCTAAATCGTAAAATCTAAGCTATAAACCCTAAAAGCTAAACCCTAAACCCTAAAGCTAAACATTAAATACTAATGATTAACCCTAAAACTAAACCCTAAGGCTAAACCCTAATATAAGACCCTAAATCCAAGCCTAAAATTTTTAGTGTTAGGGGTTAGGATTTAGGGTTAAGAGATCCTAGTTAGGGTTCGACTAGCCGGTTCCAACGCCGCTGGAATGAGTCCAATCGGAGTTCGTTTGAGTCGGTTCCCCACTGTTTTCCACTTTTTTAGTGTTCCCTAATGAACCTCACACACTATATATATACACTATATATATATATATAATTTGGCTATTTTCTTGGAATATTAAATTATGCTTCTGATTTTATAGAAAATATTGCGGCTCTAATATATATATATATATATATATATATATATAGGGTAGGGATCCTAAGAGAAGAGCACCCTATTTAAGAAATTTGAGAAGAAATCTGGACCACACATTTTTTCTAAGTAATTCGTAATATACACATATGTATATTTAAAAGTGACTATATACATATGTGTATAATGCAATATACATATATGTATATAGTCATTTTTAAATATAAATATGTGTATGTTACGAATTACTTAGAAAATGTGTGGTCCAGATTTCTTCTTAAGTTTCTCAAATAACCTACCTCTTCTCACATGATCCTAACCTTATATATATATATATATATATATATATAAATCAAAAGAGCAAATCAAAACACAGGCCTGCATTTTGATTACACACATATTCAAGAGAATCTTGAAAAGACAATCTTTTTTATCTCAAATATCTTTGATTCAAATGTACAGATTCAATATCTTCGATTTAGGTTTTTGTGGTATTTTGAAGCTCCATTTGTTTGATAAACAGCGAACAAAACCAAATATGAATCTAGGGAGGTTTTTAGAGAGATAGAGCAAAGGTTTTTTTAGAGAGAGAGCAGGGGTTTTTTTTTATAGGGAGAGAAAGAAATACCAAATATGAATCTTGTAGATGATGATCAATTAAATAACCACTTATCCAGTTCCTTCCTTCTCCTTTTTAAAAAGTCACAATTTCTTACTTTTTCTTTTCTCTTTTTTTAAGACAAAAAAAGCTTCATGAGATCTTATTTTCATGGTGTTTAGGATTTCTTTTCCTCTCCTCTTGACTTCTCAAAGTATTTGGATGAAAAAGTCCTTCTGAAAAGGACTTTTAGCTCTAAAAGGACTTCTAAAAGGCTTAACCAAACACCCATATAATATGTATACATACGGAAAGAAAGAAAGTTAGTTACGATCTTAATGCATTAATTATAAAAAGAATTAATTAAAATTAAAATAATATATAAATTAAAAAATTTAGGTTGAAGAAGAGAATACCATTTGACATTTATTGGAGTCTTTTATTATAAGTTAGAAGATTAGAAGATTTTTTTTGAAAAATTTAATAGAAAATAGTGAAACATATCTTTAACGAAACCTAAACAACTATATAATTACAAAATTGATATACTTAATTCATATTTAAACAGAACTAAAACTTAATTCATGTATTAACTCTAAATTTATAAAACTGTAGATTACATATAAAATCTACATTAACCCATTCATTGTTTATTTAAACAATTAATTAATTAATTAACATAATATAAAATAAAAAAAATACTTGAAACGTATGATATAGTTTCACATGTATTTTATGTAATGGATTAATTTAAGAATAAATACATCATATATCTCTCCACAAGAGGCTAAATGTTTCAACTAAAATATAATATCCATTATAAAACTTATTTTTTTAGCCATTATTTAACAATCTTAATCTCATATATTTTCTAATTCATATTTATTAGAAAAATTATTAGCCATGCATTTAACAATCTTAATCTCATATATTTTTTATATAATATATAAAATATTATACTCATAGAGATTTGATCTGCTATCCATAATAGCTATAATAAAAGGGGAAAGTTATTGTACAAATAAAGTTAACGTACTAAACGTACGAATAGAATGAAAAAGCAAAAAGCATATGGTGGCATTTTTGTAATTATCTGCTTGTAGGATAATTATTAAAATTACTCTACAAATGATACTGTAGAGTAATTTTGATCGTGTAGAGTAATTTTGTAAAATGTTCTTACAGAGTAATTTTGATCTTGTAGAGGTGTAAAATGTTCTTGTATAGAATTTTGATCAAAAAACTATACCTAACTAACAAAACGCTAAAAAAACGTAACCCCCACCCCCCAATAAACCTAACCCCCCACCCCCCAAAAACCTAAAAAATACCTAACCCCCCCCCAAAAAAAAAAAAAAAAAACCATAAAGCTAAAAACTAAACCAAAAAACTAAACCCTATAACTCAATGCTAACAAAATTACTCTATATGATCATTTTACAAAATTACTCTATAAAAGATCAAAATTACTCTACATGGTCGTTTGTAGGGTAATTTTGATAGTTACTGATAATTACGAAAATGCCACCGCGTTTTTTTGTCTTTTCCTTCAGTTTGTACGTTTTGTATGTTAAAGTTATTTGTATTTGATCTTTACTCGTAAACATAAGCCAATTTTGGAAATGAACCAAGGTGGATACGAATAACAAAAAAATAACCTAAAATTGACCTTAAAGGATTCACAGAATTAATGTAAGCAAGATTCATATTTTATGGATATATGACCATAAAGAAAAGGATCTGTATCAATTACCTGATTGAATGAAGTTTGAGCAGATCAGTAGTGATTTCATCTCTTACGACTCCACAGTGGTTAAGACATCTGTTCTTGATTCCAGTGGCTACAACAGTAGCGGACTTGCGATGGTTATCGTGTATTCCGTAAACACAGCAGGTGATTTAGATTTGTGTGCCACGATTCATTTACTAGTATTTCCTAGTTTTATGTATTTCCTTTAGGAGATAATTCGATTTTGTATTAGATACTTGATTTAGGGGCTTAGCTTTTCATTAAATATTGATAGCCTATGTGTGTTTTCGTTTGTATTTCTGTTTTGTATATTTATTTAACTCTTATGCCTGGTAATGGTTTAGGAGCTGGGTTCTGACTGAAAGCAACCTCTCTATCTATCCGATAGAGGTAAGACTTGCTTACATCTCACCCACCTTGAACCTACCAATAGCCTAGCTATAGGTGGAATTATAGTGGTACGGTTATTGTTTGTATATTTCCTTTGTTTATTTCCTTTGATAGTTATCTAGAATAATGAGCAACTAATTAAGTGGTATTTATAAGTGGGTCCTGGGTACGTATGTTTTAGTTTTAATTTCACGAATGAAAGATGAAAGTGATCGTCACAACGTAAACGATGCATTGGCGTGTGCTGATCGGATTATCACTATTCTCCAAACACCATCACCCTTTGCATCCCCTATACCGCCACAAGCACCAAAACTAGCCCCAAAATCCACCAAGAGATATTATCATCTATAAAGAGATCAGATGAAGAACGTGAAAGTATCAATAATTGAGCATGTGGATATAAGGGATCTGAAATAAATGCGCAGATACACTAAATCAAAGAGAGTAAAAATCATAATCTTAAGGTGGGGCGAGAACATATTTTTTCCTTTTGAACAGGGGCGAAAACGTAACTTTAAGCTGAGGGTGAAATCGTAATTTTGAGTCGTGGGCAAAAGCGTAATTTTCGGCTGGGGCCAAAAGCGTAATTTTATTTTGAGCAGGGGGCAAAAACGTTATTTTAAAATAGGGGCAAACCCGTAATTTTAAAGCGTAAAGAAATAATAAACGGTTAATCCAATAGGGGAGTGCCAACCCAGCTGGCTGACACTATTCCTTTGATTATATTATAGTTACCGTACTAGAAATTGAAAGCAGGGGCAAAGGTGTAAATCTGTGCAAGGGCGAATTCATCCTTTTAAACCTAAGGCAACACAGTAATATAAATTTAAACTAAAGGCACAACCGTAATTTTAAGAAATCTGTGAGCCCCCAACACGTTATGATCATAAACACGCAGCAGGAATACGAGCCTTAAAATTTCTTTCTTTATAAAAGTCTTGACATAACTGAAAGTCCATTTTAAGATAATTCTTTTTCAATAAATACATTCTTCATTCTCATTTACGAAATAAAACATAACTTATGCTTAATAAATTTCATAATCACACAATCCCGTACAATCTATCTTGTGACTCGATCTTCGACTGCTTACAACTCATGATGATGATCCGTGATTCTGTACAACCTGCATTCACCACAAACATTTACATCATTAGTACTTAGTGACATTAGATATAATCTAAGATTCACAATTATAGGATCATGTTGCGTTCTATCCTTTTATGCATTCCATTCGGTTAATTTTTCTGGATTCAAGCATTTCATTAGTACTTAGTGACATTAGATATAATCTAAGATTCACAATTATAGAATTTCTTTCATTTTAACATGATTGTTAAAAATGGTTAAATTACAAATGCTTTTAAATGTTTTATGTAAGCATTTTATATAAGTAATTTGTTGTAGCATTGATTTTAATGAATACAAACACTTTATATTATGCTTTGTATGGTTTAGAAATAAAAGGTCATACATTGAAGTTGATGTTTGATTGGCTTCAAGAATTAAATCAGCATAAAGTGATGGTGTGGTATTTATATGAATTTAATGAAATTAAAATCATTTACTAGACTCTTCATATGGAAGATAAAACTCCTGAATAGAGTTTTATGTCAATTTATTAGAGTTTATGTCTCTAATAAAATCTCTAATTGAGTGAGACTTTTCTCCACCCCATGTCTCTTGTATTAAAAGTAGGCTATGTGTCTAACTTGATGAGATTGAAAAACTACAAGAGTAAGAATACAAGAATTAAATCACCATAAAGTGATGGTGTAGTTATGTGAGATTTATCGCCAACATTAATTTGTGATTTCTAAATCTAAATGGTCATGTTTTATATATATAAAATGACCTAAATTTTCTAACACATGTGTTAGAAAATATGTATCACAAATACAAGGTTAGAAATTGTATATTGTATAAGCCATAAGGAATGGAAATGTTTTATGTGAACATTTAATTGCCTATTTTGCATAGTTTTTAGAATTCAAATGGTTTGGTACTCTTGCTAGAAGTAGCATTTGTTAAACAAAGTAAGAATCTCGTGAATATGATTTGGTGGAAAACAACTTGGTGTTGTTGTGAACAAATTTAATTGTTCAAATTTGCTACTTAAATGTAGCTTTTGTAACAACTTGGTGTTGTTTTGAGCAAACTTGTCCAAGTTCAAAGTTTCAAGATGAAATGGGGAACTTGTACTTACAAGTGCATGGAGTCTTATTGAGGGAGCGATATCGTTAAGAAGATTTTGGTCAGAAATATAAGTGTTGAATTTAAAAGCACTTTGATATTTGATGTCTACGTATCGTCTATGCTCCCATTTAAATTTCAAAAGTGTTTGCCACTTATGATTTAGTTTCCAATGTATTTTATTGTTGTGTTCAATATCTTTGGATAACACATGCAATTTTTTTATAAAGAAATAAATCACTGATGTTTATAACGTATAAATTATTTTGTGGAAAGTAATTATAACATCAACTATACATTGTCTAAAAGAATATGGTTTTAAATGGATAATATATGAAAATATTTGGACATAAACAACTTGAGAGTTGTTGCATTGACTAAAAGTCAAAGACGAGACATCAAATGTGTAACCATATCACGAGTGAGTAGTGAGTGTATTGAGATGAAATACACAAACGAGATTCATGTTAAAGTACTTCGTTAGAAGTCTTTGGAAAATTCACAAGTGTGAATTCTAACATATGAAAGAAAAGGTACTATATGTTATAGTATACCTGTGATAAATCCTGCATGTTCCGAGTGATCTATACGTAGATGCGTCTACCACTTGATTATTGTTAGAACTATATGGAGATTTTACATTTGTTTGGGAGGCCATCCTAACTATACACGTCTCCTAATGAATAACAATAGATGTGTGCAATTCACTTATGGCAAATTTATGAATGCCATGTTTTTAGTGTTGATTTAGTTGACTCTATCTCACACATAATAGAGATTGTAGACGAGGAACATTCATCTTGTTGGTGATGAATGTGTTCGCCAAGTGACCTGGATTAAGACTTATGTTTAAGTCCTTATGAGTCAATGGTAAAGCTTTGGAGATCAAAGGTAAACAAGTTATGTTCCTTAATTGAATGATAAATTTTAGCTATGTGCTATATACAATAATTTGTGAGACTTTCCTAAATATTGATGTTTTAGGATTATGAATAAGTCTCATTATTTTGTCTAACAAGGGATGAATGTTGCAAAGTGATATTATGATATCCTTGGGGCTGTGAAGAATGCGAATGATGCATCTTCTGTTCACATGCTAAAGTATTGTAGTCTAAACCATGCTAGACTAGTACTTGGTTAATTATGTGTCTTGACGGAGACTAATTAACTCCAAACATTCAAATGTGTATGAACACAATAAGAATTTGTGTATAGACAAAGTTGAGGAAGAATTTTCATTCATTATAAGGAAAAGACATGTAACTTTTGAAGAGTTTGTTCAAAAAACTAATGAGAGAGAACTCCTTGTCTAGGCTTATTCAAGATGTTAAATTAGAATTATTCTAAGATTGTGACAAACTTATGACAATGACATGTGTTGCTTTGGTCAGCTCGGAAGATTATGTAAGCTAATGCAATATAAGTTGAATTCACTGATACAATGAGGTTGATCTTGTTCAATCATATGTGTATAAATGTCGTCATAAGTAAAGTTACAAAATATGTTGATCAAATGGCAAGAAATGTAGGGGAGGACCCATTTAGAAACAACCCTATAAGGGTATGTAGAAATGGTTTTCATTACCCCATCTGGATGATATCCTATAACGCTTAAATGTGGGGGTGTCTTGCATTTGTATCATAAAAGTTTGGCAATAAGGATTTTTGTAATCCAATCTAACATTGCAAACAGACGACTAAGTGGAAGACACAAAGGTCGTAGTGCATAATGGAGATGTGTTTGCCTTAAATGATACGCGTATCTTACAAAGACATATATTATAACCAGATTCAGATGGCCACTGAGGTTATAGTCTTAGAAGTTGACAACATGCAAATTAACTTGCAAGTTAATAACACATCATGACAACCGATCTCAACTACACAAAGTTATTTGTTAATGTTATGGATCCAACAACCTAAGGGTTTATTAGAGATCAAGTTGTGAAATGAGACTAAAGCCCATGAAAAAGGGTATGTGAAGGACACCTAACTTAAGTGACTGGAGATCCCAAGATCTAAGTTCAATAGGACAACTAACTCATATGCCTAAGGGTGGTCACTGTGGGGGCATAAATGATATATATGCATAAGCTAGTATATATGGTTATACATACCCCCAAAGTATAAAAGGGTGTTTCAGTACGTCCTAGTCTATTCCTATGATATTCAGTGACAAAGAGTGAGGCTAAGCATAATATGTGGTAAATGATTTGGATAAATCACGATAACTGTCACACCCGACCCGCAGCGGAAATAAGAATCGGGGCATAATTGGGTTATCACCAAAGCACATGACATTTACTATTATGTTTCATAATTAAATGAAGTCAAAGTTACATTACTCAAACATTCAAACATGTTCATTCATTACAAGGAAAATAACCAAACATAATAATCCAAATACTAAATCGTTTTATTTCTTCTAATCCAGGTCCTACGTATTCCTAGCTGCTGCTGGTTCACCTGTATCATGTGTAAAATGGGAGGTTTTTGGGTCAACATAAGTTGGCGAGTGAACCTTATAGATAAACATTTAATAATGATTTTCTGGTTAGTTTATCAATAAAATATTGTGCATAATCATAAAAGAGCATATGTATGAAATCAAGCAATGGCAACATCAGTTACAATTATAACATACATTAACAATCGATAGCATACATGAACATACTAACATCATATGATAATTAACATAAATGAACTGTGAGATCAAGGCTCAATCAAACGGAGCCGATCGAATTGCATGAACTAGAAATGTAAATTGAACTGTGCGCTCAAGGCTCAATCAAACGGAGCCGAACGTATTGCATGAACTGGAAATGTAAATTGAACTGTGCACTCAAGGCTCAATCAAACGGAGCCGAGCGTATTGCATGTATTGAAATGTAAATAAAATGACCGATCAAGGCTCAATCAAACGGAGCCGATCGTGCGGGCACGCCCTGATCAACCGCATAATAAAATGGGGATCAAACTCAACCTCGATGGATGGGGAGCTACGGCCTCAGCAATTGCATGTACTGAAATAATAATTTGCAAACAATAATAACTACTTATCAGCAACAACTAACACACATGTCATGATATGATATACGCACAATAACTTAGTTATAATAAGTAAATGAACAAGACACATGATACACCCCAAAAACGTGTTTAAAACGGGGAATTTGAAGGGTTCACTCACATTGGGTGCGTTGGATTTGAGTTTGTGAAATGCGCACGATTTAGACGAAGCGAGTCAACGAGGAATCACTGACCTAAATAATAATGGGAAAAATATATTAAGTGGATGGATTTTATTAAAGATTTTAATGGGATTTTTAGATATATTTTTGTGAGTTTATGGCTATTTTCTATCCTTAAAAATGTTATTTTTAAGTATTTTTAATTGATTTTTAATTTAAATTAAACAAATAAATATTAAAAAAAATATATTTTTTTTACTGTTTGACCGTTGACCGTTGACCGGTTCGGTCAGCGGTAATACTTGCGCCGAGCGGGATTCGAACCGGTGACCTTTCGTTCACGCGCACGTAGCTCTACCAACTGAGCTACGTGACTAACCTGTTAGAAGTCCAGTTTTAATTATATTTATACACTTATTCGAATTTACCGAAAATTCCTTTATTTTGCAAAACGTTTTAATCTCATTGAACCGGTGCTTGTGACGGGACTCGATCGCGCGACGTGCAGTTTGTTTTGCACACAGTCCACCGCTGGACTGTGTGTCTAACCCGGTTATATTCTTGAATTATATTATACTTAACAACTACTCGATCCAACCCGGTTAGATCATGAATAAAAAGGTATGTTATTACGCAGTGTGTGTGAAGTAAGGATCGAACTCGGGACACGTATATAAACTTTGCACACAGTCCACCGCTGGACTGTGTGTCTAACCCGTTAAATATCCGAATTATAATTACTCTTATATTCTGAAACAAGTTCATCTTCTTCATCGGATTAAACTGTCAGCGTATTTCAACTGGTTAAGATTGATTTCGCGACTTTCAAAGATCTTAAACACTAATAGTAATTCAATAGTAAAGAATGGAAAGAGTTTAAAGACTAGGATTTACCGTTTGAAGATAAACACAGAAATCCGGCGAAAGCTTTGTCGGTACAGAAATTGAGCTCCGACTGTTGAAGCAATTAACAGTGTAGGTCGATTATTTATAGAATTAAATCATCTAAACAAGGTTTAAATGAAGTGTAGGATGTCTTACCCCTTTCACAGTGAAACTCCGGCAATTTCAGGAACTTTCTGGCGAAAATGGGATTTCCGATAAATGTTGGCTAAGATCGGTTCTGATGATGGAATTGTGTTAGAGATTGACTAATCACATGATTTAAACAAAACGAGTCGAAGAATTTACCGTGAAAATGCAAGTCCCGGTTTTCCGGTGAGTTGCAGAAAATTTCCGGCGATCGATTTCAGAGAGTTTTACGGTTCCGAATCTTTACGAAAATGAAATTGAGTGTTGATGTGATAGTTATGATTCGCGCAAATGATCAGGACTAGGATTAAATCAGAGTTTGGTACATTTTCGGTTACAAATACCGAAAGTGATGAAATCTTTAAGTTCATTCAATAAGGACTCAATTAGAAACTGATATTCATCGGTTATAAGTTAGCCAAAAGAAATCGAAAAGATTTAACGTTCAGTTTGCCGGTTTCCGTTATTCAGATATCACTAACCGTTACTTCGTGTTTGCGTTTAAAACTCAGTTGTTTTCCTAATGTCAACAGAAAACAATTGATGGCGGAGTGGTTTGAAGGCGGAAGGATAAGTTGTTGAAGGCAATTGACCCGGGTTCGAGTCCGGTTCGCTACAATGTTTTTTTATTTATTTTATTTTAACTTTTTATCCAATTTAATTTTTATAGATTAGTTTATATATTAATTATGTAACATTTAAACTCGAAATACTCATAAATACTTAATGTAATTTCATATCTTGGTATTTGATTACAAAACGGAGCGGGTTTTGGAGACCCGATTTATACAAATGTTACAGTATCCCTTACTTTTAGGAATTTCGTCCCGAAATTTAAACAGTTGAAGTAGTAGGGAAAAGGTGAGGGTATTTTTCACGCATTGAGTCTTCACGCTCCCAAGTAAACTCAGGTCCCCGTTTCGACTCCCAACGTACCCTAACAATAGGAATGCGACTTCGACGTAGACGCTTTTCTCCATAGTCCATAATCTCTACTGGCCTTTCAATAAAATGCATGGATTCATCAATCTGAATATCTTCCAGTGGAATATGAAGATTCTCATCAGCGAGGCACTTCTTCAAGTTCGACACGTGGAATGTGGGATGAATTCTGTCGAGTTCTTCCGGTAGGTCAAGCTTGTAAGCTACAGGACCTACTCTTTCGAGTATCTTGAAGGGTCCTACGTAACGTGGTGCTAGCTTTCCCTTTTGACCAAAACGAACTACTCCCTTCCACGGTGACACTTTTAAAAGCACATGATCACCAACGCTAAACTCCAAGGGCTTCCGTCGTTTATCTGCGTAACTCTTTTGACGACTTTGAGCCGCTAGAAGATTGTTTCGGATTTGATGAATCTTATCTGTGGTTTCTTGGATCAATTCTGGGCCAGTAATTTGTGCTTCCCCAATTTCGTGCCAACAAACAGGAGATCGACACTTTCGACCATATAAAGCTTCAAAAGGTGCCATGCCGATGCTAGAATGATAACTGTTGTTGTACGAAAATTCGACTAACGGTAGGTGGGCGTCCCAATTTCCCTTGAAGTCTATGACACATGCTCTAAGCATGTCCTCAAGGGTTTGAATGGTGCGCTCAGACTGTCCATCAGTTTGAGGATGATAGGCGGTACTGAGATCTAGTCGAGTGCCCATAGCGGATTGTACTGCCTGCCATGTTCGTGAGGTGAAGCGACCATCACGATCAGAAATAATACTTAACGGAACTCCATGTCGGCTGACGATTTCGTTGATATAAATACGAGCAAGCTTTTCGTTCTTGAAATCTTCTCGAATAGGAATAAAGTGAGCTGATTTTGTGAGTCGATCTATAATCACCCATATAGTGTCATACCCACTAGAAGTGCGAGGTAACCCGGTAATGAAATCCATGGTTATATTTTCCCACTTCCAGACAGGTATTTCTGGTTGGACTAGAAGTCCTGAGGGTCTTTGGTGTTCAGCCTTTACTTTAGAACAAGTGAGACACTTGGAAACAAAAACGGCAATATCTTTCTTCATTCCAGGCCACCAATAGGTGTACCGTAGGTCTTGATACATCTTATCGGCTCCTGGGTGTATAGAATATCGCGACTTATGGGCTTCATGCATGAGTGTTTCACGAAGATTGATGTGGTTAGGAATCCATATACGATCTAGGTAATACAAAATACCATCAGATTTAGTTTCAAGTTTTAGCTCGGCTCCACAGGACATCTCTTTTTGTACATTTTCTTCTGTTATGGAAACGTGTTGAGCTTCTCGAATTTGATCCTTGATATTGGTTATAATTTGCGAACATAGAAGATGAATGGAGTTCGCATAACCCTTTCGACTAAGTGCATCAGCCACCACGTTTGCTTTACCAGGATGGTATCTGATTTCACAGTCGTAATCATTTAGGAGTTCGACCCATCTTCGTTGCCTCATATTTAACTCTTTCTGATTGAAGATATGTTGAAGACTCTTGTGGTCAGTGTATATTTCACACTTCGTACCATAAAGATAATGTCTCCATATCTTAAGAGCGAATACAACGGCTCCAAGTTCAAGGTCATGAGTGGTATAGTTCTTTTCGTGAGTCTTGAGTTGCCTTGAGGCATAAGCTATGACTTTTCCTCTTTGCATGAGAACGCAACCTAATCCTTGCCCTGACGCGTCGCAATAGACTACAAAATCATCACAACCTTCAGGAAGAGTGAGGATTGGTGCATCACAAAGTTTTCGCTTGAGAGATTGAAAAGCTTCTTCTTGCTTGGGCCCCCATACAAATGGTTTCCCTTTATGGGTTAAAGTCGTGAGTGGCACCGCAATGCGAGAGAAGTTTGAAATGAACCGACGATAATAGCCAGCAAGCCCAAGAAAAGACCTTACTTCAGTTGGCGTACGTGGAGCTTGCCATTCTTGAACTGCTTTGATCTTTGATGGGTCCACATGTATCCCTTTGTCATTGACTACATGCCCGAGAAATTGCACCTCTTTTAACCAGAATTCACATTTAGAGAACTTGGCATAAAGCTTTTCCTTTTCTAGAAGTGCAAGAACAAGTCGCAGATGACGCTCATGATCAGCTTTAGATTTTGAATAGATGAGAATATCGTCGATGAAAACAATAACAAAACGATCCAGGTAAGGTTTGCAGACTCTATTCATTAGGTCCATGAAAACAGCTGGTGCGTTGGTTAATCCAAATGGCATAACCATGAATTCATAGTGACCATATCGAGTTCGAAAAGCAGTTTTAGGGACGTCTTCTTCATGCACTCTAAGCTGATGATAGCCCGATCGAAGATCGATTTTTGAAAAACAACAGGCACCTTGTAGTTGGTCAAGAAGGTCATCTATACGAGGTAAAGGATATCGATTTTTGATAGTTAACTTGTTGAGCTCTCTGTAATCGATGCACATGCGAAAAGATCCATCCTTCTTCTTTACAAAAAGTACAGGTGCACCCCAAGGCGATGAGCTGGGGCGTATAAATCCCTTGTCAGTCAACTCTTGTAATTGACTGGCTAGCTCTTGCATTTCAGAGGGGGCTAACCTATATGGAGATTTTGCCACTGGTGTAGCACCAGGTATAAGATCGATACGGAATTCGACATCCCTGATTGGAGGAAGTCCTGAAATGTCGTCAGGAAAAACTTGTGGGAAATCTTTTACGACAGGGATATCTTCAAGTTTCTTTTCTGAGGTCCCCTTCTTGATGATATGAGCTAAAAACGCGACATAATTCTTGCGAAGGTATTTTTGAGCTTGAAGACAAGACATTAAGTTGAGTCCTTTCGCCGAGGTTTCTCCAATAATTCGAAGACTCTGACCGTTTGAAAGAGGAATACGAATAAATTTCTCACGACATACAACTTCCGCATTATGCTGACTGAGCCAATCCATTCCGATTATGATGTCGAAACTTCCCAGCTTCATAGGAATAAGATCGACTGAGAAATCGTGGTCGTTTAGGGTGAGCGTACAGTTGCGTAAAATAGAGTCTAACGAAACTGGTTTTCCATCTGCAACTTCCACCGTTATGGATTCCGCGAGCTTATCTCGATTTTTACTTAAAATAGGTTCAAACTCTGATGACACGAAACTTCTATCCGCACCAGTATCAAATAACATAGAGGCATATCTACCATTTATAAGAAACGTACCGTTGACTACATTGCCGTCAGCTCTGGCCTGGTTTGCGTTAATATTGAAAGCCCTTCCTCTAGCAGGTGGAGGAGCTTGGTTTGCTTGGTTCACAGGGTTGGCTTGGGCCTGAGCATGAATAATATTGACCAGTCTTGGACATGAGTTCCTGAAATGACTTGGATCTCCACAATTGAAACATGCCCGCATAGGTTGGCCCATAGGGTAGTTGGGTTGATAGTATGTTTGGGCTAAATGTTGAGTGGGTGGAAATGGTTGTTGTTGTTGGGCTTGACCCATAAATTGTTGGTGGGTTTGGGTTATAGGTTGGTGGCGGTTTGTTCGTTGAGGTGCGCGGCAGTGTTGTACAGTGTGTCCCGCGCGACCGCAGCTGGTACAGTATTGGCAAGGATAGTCAGGGGAGTGGTGATACTGACAACGATTACATTTTGGTAGTGGTCCTGTGTATGGTCTTTTGTATGGCGCGGGTGGAGGAGTGGCTTGAGTGATGGGTGCAGCAGGAACAGGGGTGTTGGTATGGGTGACTGCAAAGTTCCTGTTGTTACGCTTCCTCTTGTTAGCAAATTTAGAGGAAGGAGTGTGGTGGTTTGAGGTTTGTCCCTCAGCAGGGATTTTCTTCTTTTCCTCCTTGAACTTCCCATTGCGAATTCGGTTTTCGGTTAGTTCAGTCGCCAATACCATGGCAGCTTCTAGTGTTACCGGTGAAATGCTGAGGACCGAATCTTGGATTTTTGAGGGAAGTCCTCGAATGTAATGTTCGATCAGACGGTAGGTTGGAGTGAATAAGTTTGGTACCATCTGGTTCAACTCCAAGAACCTTTTGTTGTAAGTAGAGTGATCACCATCTTTTTGTTTCAAGGCATGAAATTCATCTTCCAATTTCTTAATTTCACTCCTAGGACAGAATCGCCTAGTCATGATTTCCCTTAACTCCTCCCAAGTTAAGGCCATCGCATCTTCCGTTCCCCTCTTTCCTTTCTCCGTATTCCACCAAGTGAGAGCTACACCAAGTAGTCTCCCGGTGGCATAACGAACCTTGCGATCCTCAGGACAATCGCAGTTTAAGAAAACGTTTTCCATCTCCTCGAACCAACGTAGGAGAGCAGTGACTCCCTCAGTCCCTTCGAATTTTGGGGGATCGCAGGACTTAAAATGTTTGTAGGTGCATTTGATGGTAGGAGGGTTGTTGATGATCTGGTCCTGTTGTTGAGGAGGGTTAGTAGGATTTGCAGCAAGAGCTTGTTGTACTTGTACTACGATGTCAGGTAATATCGTGGCCATTTGATTCGCGATATGAGTGGCCAAACGTTCCTGAGACTTTTCCGATTTCCTACTCCTTCGATGCGGTCTAGACGACATCTACAGGATCATAAAATGAGAAGATTGTGAGTTTATGGTATCTTTTAAGGTGTCATGTGTCTTTAAGAAAATGAAAATAACATAAATATCAATAATGCAACTACATCCGAAGGATGTCTTGGGTTCGCTCATGTTGGGCCTCAAATGTCCCCATACCTTCACCTATATAGTCATGTGGGCCCCCATGGCTATTGGCTTGGTAGGATTCACATTAGTATTGGCAATTTAACACTCGCATCCCCCGAATGCTAACCACAAAATATGTTCATGAGATGTTTGGTCGGAACGTGTCCAGGTGTAGACACAATGACAACTCAAAGTGGGATTAGCTCTCACAACGTTTGGTATAGCATGCTTTGGCCTAATAGGTATTTCGTACTCTCATCGTTAGTCCCCAGGTAGGCAAACTGGTCCTTTATTTTGGATTTATACGAATGCCAGCCTAGACAGGACGTTCCGACTACCGATACTAGTACCCTTCCAGTTACTACATGCCCGTCATGAGAACTCACTTTGATGAGATTTGAAAACACGAAAATCGTTGTAAAATCAGTCATGATATGGTGTGTGCTTGCATAGATGTGATATATTATGCTCATACGATTTCATGATAGACATTATTTGATAATACATACTTATGAACATGCTTGAACAATATCAAATGTAACATTTAACATAAACATATAAACATCATGAAATTTGGCATATAACACACAAAATTCTTATAAGTTTCTAATCGACTATAGTATAGGCTCTAAGGGTCTAATAACCTATCCTATATCCCTGTAGTCATGGCTCTGATACCAATCTGTCACACCCCGAACCGCAGCGGAAATAAGAATCGGGGCATAATTGGGTTATCACCAAAGCACATGACATTTACTATTATGTTTCATAATTAAATGAAGTCAAAGTTACATTACTCAAACATTCAAACATGTTCATTCATTACAAGGAAAATAACCAAACATAATAATCCAAATACTAAATCGTTTTATTTCTTCTAATCCAGGTCCTACGTATTCCTAGCTGCTGCTGGTTCACCTGTATCATGTGTAAAATGGGAGGTTTTTGGGTCAACATAAGTTGGCGAGTGAACCTTATAGATAAACATTTAATAATGATTTTCTGGTTAGTTTATCAATAAAATATTGTGCATAATCATAAAAGAGCATATGTATGAAATCAAGCAATGGCAACATCAGTTACAATTATAACATACATTAACAATCGATAGCATACATGAACATACTAACATCATATGATAATTAACATAAATGAACTGTGAGATCAAGGCTCAATCAAACGGAGCCGATCGAATTGCATGAACTAGAAATGTAAATTGAACTGTGCGCTCAAGGCTCAATCAAACGGAGCCGAACGTATTGCATGAACTGGAAATGTAAATTGAACTGTGCACTCAAGGCTCAATCAAACGGAGCCGAGCGTATTGCATGTATTGAAATGTAAATAAAATGACCGATCAAGGCTCAATCAAACGGAGCCGATCGTGCGGGCACGCCCTGATCAACCGCATAATAAAATGGGGATCAAACTCAACCTCGATGGATGGGGAGCTACGGCCTCAGCAATTGCATGTACTGAAATAATAATTTGCAAACAATAATAACTACTTATCAGCAACAACTAACACACATGTCATGATATGATATACGCACAATAACTTAGTTATAATAAGTAAATGAACAAGACACATGATACACCCCAAAAACGTGTTTAAAACGGGGAATTTGAAGGGTTCACTCACATTGGGTGCGTTGGATTTGAGTTTGTGAAATGCGCACGATTTAGACGAAGCGAGTCAACGAGGAATCACTGACCTAAATAATAATGGGAAAAATATATTAAGTGGATGGATTTTATTAAAGATTTTAATGGGATTTTTAGATATATTTTTGTGAGTTTATGGCTATTTTCTATCCTTAAAAATGTTATTTTTAAGTATTTTTAATTGATTTTTAATTTAAATTAAACAAATAAATATTAAAAAAATATATATTTTTTTTTACTGTTTGACCGTTGACCGTTGACCGGTTCGGTCAGCGGTAATACTTGCGCCGAGCGGGATTCGAACCGGTGACCTTTCGTTCACGCGCACGTAGCTCTACCAACTGAGCTACGTGACTAACCTGTTAGAAGTCCAGTTTTAATTATATTTATACACTTATTCGAATTTACCGAAAATTCCTTTATTTTGCAAAACGTTTTAATCTCATTGAACCGGTGCTTGTGACGGGACTCGATCGCGCGACGTGCAGTTTGTTTTGCACACAGTCCACCGCTGGACTGTGTGTCTAACCCGGTTATATTCTTGAATTATATTATACTTAACAACTACTCGATCCAACCCGGTTAGTTCATGAATAAAAAGGTATGTTATTACGCAGTGTGTGTGAAGTAAGGATCGAACTCGGGACACGTATATAAACTTTGCACACAGTCCACCGCTGGACTGTGTGTCTAACCCGTTAAATATCCGAATTATAATTACTCTTATATTCTGAAACAAGTTCATCTTCTTCATCGGATTAAACTGTCAGCGTATTTCAACTGGTTAAGATTGATTTCGCGACTTTCAAAGATCTTAAACACTAATAGTAATTCAATAGTAAAGAATGGAAAGAGTTTAAAGACTAGGATTTACCGTTTGAAGATAAACACAGAAATCCGGCGAAAGCTTTGTCGGTACAGAAATTGAGCCCCGACTGTTGAAGCAATTAACAGTGTAGGTCGATTATTTATAGAATTAAATCATCTAAACAAGGTTTAAATGAAGTGTAGGATGTCTTACCCCTTTCACAGTGAAACTCCGGCAATTTCAGGAACTTTCCGGCGAAAATGGGATTTCCGATAAATGTTGGCTAAGATCGGTTCTGATGATGGAATTGTGTTAGAGATTGACTAATCACATGATTTAAACAAAACGAGTCGAAGAATTTACCGTGAAAATGCAAGTCCCGGTTTTCCGGTGAGTTGCAGAAAATTTCCGGCGATCGATTTCAGAGAGTTTTACGGTTCCGAATCTTTACGAAAATGAAATTGAGTGTTGATGTGATAGTTATGATTCGCGCAAATGATCAGGACTAGGATTAAATCAGAGTTTGGTACATTTTCGGTTACAAATACCGAAAGTGATGAAATCTTTAAGTTCATTCAATAAGGACTCAATTAGAAACCGATATTCATCGGTTATAAGTTAGCCAAAAGAAATCGAAAAGATTTAACGTTCAGTTTGCCGGTTTCCGTTATTCAGATATCACTAACCGTTACTTCGTGTTTGCGTTTAAAACTCAGTTGTTTTCCTAATGTCAACAGAAAACAATTGATGGCGGAGTGGTTTGAAGGCGGAAGGATAAGTTGTTGAAGGCAATTGACACAGGTTCGAGTCCGGTTCGCTACAATGTTTTTTTATTTATTTTATTTTAACTTTTTATCCAATTTAATTTTTATAGATTAGTTTATATATTAATTATGTAACATTTAAACTCGAAATACTCATAAATACTTAATGTAATTTCATATCTTGGTATTTGATTACAAAACGGAGCGGGTTATGGAGACCCGATTTATACAAATGTTACAATAACCACAATGTTTTTAATGATCTAAGGGGGATCACCTATGTTAGAGAGAATTGGGGTCGCTTCGAATGGAATTGAGGGCACAATTCCTAGAGCTCTCGCAGAACTAGGAAAGTGTTCCACGACCATTATTGGACACGACTATGCGGAGATGACTCGGCTAATGAGAGTCTTGTGTGAAGTGTATTGTCGTCTACACAAACGGCAGACGAGTTTAAAGACATCAAGATCTACTCTGAGCTAGTGGGCTTAGTGCATTTCATGAGCGAAGGTTCAAAGGGTAACACCTAACTATCTTATGCAAAACTCAACCGTCGAGGTTCCACGGGATATTTATGTGTATTGAACGATCTCCATTCATGTAGGGGATTGTTGGAAGTTTGGTGAATAGATATCTAGTGAATTATAATTTAATGAAATTATAATTACTAATTAAACTTTTTCATATGGTGAAACTCTTAAGTGGAGTTTTAATGATTACATTTGATGAGTTTTACTAGAGTTTAAGTCTATAATTATTGAGACTCTTAACTCTTCATGTGGTGAAACTCTTGATGACATTTGATGAGTTTTATTAGAGTTTAAGTATATTTATTGAGTCTCTTAACTCTTTAAAAGACTCTTGTATATTTAGAACATCATGTGCCTCATATGAAGAGAATACTAGAGAAATACAAGAGATATGATACAAGGAATATTCACGAATACATGGAGAGTTCTTAGAAAAGATGAAATACTTGAAGACCCATGTGTTGGGTACTTAGAGAGATGTGTTTTCTCTATACGATTTCATCGCCTTCGTATCATAATTTTTCACAAGTTCTAACACTATAATTTTATCCAGTGTAACCTCGGGCGCGTGGCCATCTCCGACAGTACATACTGCTTCGGCTGTTATATCCTGGGAAACAGTCGCGTCGTATTTAGTAGAGGCGTGAAATCTGTTTTAAGGGAACCGTGTTGAACACGTGCCTCAACTAAAACTATCAACATTTTTTGTTTGTCTTGTAGCGGAGTTTCGAACAACAAGGTGCGGTTGAAGTTTTCTAAAGACGTCGACTTGAATCAAGATCGGTATAATGTATTTGTATTTCATTTATTTTTCATATAGTTTTGTGACCGGATTGTACGATCATATTTCCTATGAATAACGAGAGTCTCGTTATTATATATTTCATAATATATTTTAATAAAAAGTAAACCTGGTTCCTACATGATATTTTTACCGAACTTTTGTTTTTTTCTTTTTTTAGAAATGTGGTGCACCATCTTTGTTGTTAAAAAATGGTAAGGTGTATCTTCACCCACCAATAACAGGAGGGTCCCATAAAAAGGACATGGAAGAAAGGTTTCTTGCAAAGGAGGCAATAAAAAGAAAACGGTTGTTGGAGTAGAAGCATTCCAAAAGGCAATGGATGATGTTAAAACCAAATGAATCTATGAAAGGATGAGCATGTCTTTGAATGATTTTCTACGACAAGTGTAGCACCTGGATGTAGTTATACAAGAAGAAGAGGTAACACCATTTTATTTCTCTTTTTATATTTAAAAAACAGTTGTATTTGTTATCCAATGTGTCTGTTTTTATAAACATCATCTTTTGCATTTTAATTTCTATACTATAAATTTCAATTGTTGTCCAAGTGTCTTATTTTATAAACATTATTACCCAGGATCCAGATGGAGTAAAGGAGGAGCAGGCAAAAGGAAGCGAAAGCGTGGCAAGAATCCGATCCACGTCATCTGAGGTCTGTCCTAAAGTCAAACATTACTACTAGCAAATAATACAGATGAATTACAACCTAAACATCAACTTGTTATCATGGTGAACATAGTTTGATGAATATTTGTTCTGCTATCTAGTTTACATACCATTAGCGTGTAATGTTGGGATTGGTAATCGTGACATGTAATTGACACTACTATATGTTAACATGAATACCAAATAAAGAACAAACATTTGGTTTTTACAATTCCAACTTCAGAAGAACTATTGTTGCTTATAAATAAAAATAAAATATTCATTTCAAATCAAAAGGAAACCTTAGTTTAAGATTTTAATTGTGTTCAGGGTATAGATGCAAAGTGTGGTGTTGATAATGGCTAGTTGGGGAGAAGGTGTTGATGGTGTTAATTGGTGTGCACGAAGACTATGGTGTTGGCGCGTGTGCATGAGGCAACGCAAGGAATGATTTTGTAAGATTGACATCGTCACTAATGGTTGCTCGGAAGTTTAAAAAACATTAGCATTGTAACATGAATTTTATATAAAATCGATTTAAGAAGAGTATGTTGTAAAATTTAAGAAATTATCATAAATAATTTTCGTCATATTATGTCTATTTTTTATAGATAACATCTATAAAAATTATTATTATTTATATAAAAAGAAAAGTTGTACATATATTATAATGATATTAAATAATGATATTAAACGTAAATGTCGGTTGATTTTTCATGAATAGCCTCTCCCTTTTTCTGCATTTTACTTCAAGTATAGTACTTTTGCCCAGCATTTAATATA
Source organism: Scalesia atractyloides (assembly GCA_947069175.1). Lineage (NCBI taxonomy): Eukaryota > Viridiplantae > Streptophyta > Magnoliopsida > Asterales > Asteraceae > Scalesia > Scalesia atractyloides. Next base: position 14,064,979 of record CAMTDV010000010.1, on the reverse strand, counting down.
TAATGCATCAAAGCATTATAGATGGGATAAGATACGTGATTTGATAAATTATATTATACATAATCTTAGTTAGATAAGCTCATGATTGTGTATGTATTTTTAGGTACGTATGTATATAATTCAAATTTGTTTTATGTTTCAACGTAATTTTTTTTATACATGAGTCATGTTAAATATAATATGTTTATATACTTATCTTATAAATATTTTTGGTTGGTCTACATTTTGACGTAAATTTTGCTCAAAACCGGGTGAGGTCAAATATACTACGTTTCATTCGACGGTATGAATTAAAGTTACTTTACATTTCAACTCCGTCGCAACGCGCGATAGGTAAAAGTAATATTATGTTACATATTACACCTCGTGACTTTGGTCCTTTCACTTTGCAAAACTCTCATGTTTACCTAATGTGTACTCGAAGCTTCAATAGTTGTAGATCATTATCTCTAACTGTGATTGGAATTTGCCACGCATCACACATACACACCATGGCAACTGATAAATAAATTCTTAAATTTAAACAAAATGATATCTGTATGTATTAATGTTATTTGCGTCGTAGCTCGGCCATGACATCAAAATAATAAGAAAAGATAAAACAATAAGGTAAATACCAAACGTAAATATAAAAGAAAACTATATGAACTTGGTTGGTTTCATTGCACTCATCATAGCAGACGAAAAAAAGTTAAAAAAATATGTTCAAAAGGGTATTTGCCCGTGTTCAATTCGTTTAAAAATTTTGGAAAGTTAAAACTTAAAAGTGGTTTTTCTGTATCGGTTTCGTTCCTTATAAAAACTAAACTAAAAAAAGGCTCAAGTTAGCAAGCCTCCAAGGCTCATGTTTTCATTTTCACAATACAACATCTTTTCTTTTATATAAAGATAATTCATAATAGCTTGGTGGTAAAGTGGTGTTCTCCCCAACCAAGTGGTTGTAGGTTCAAATCCTCTAAATGGCAGGTTTGGTGTGTGTGGAGGAATGACCCGGCTCAACCATTCCGGGTCGGGAAAGTCATCATTAAATAAGAGAATTATGATATTATATGTCCAAATTTTCACATAGAAATAGAAGATTTGCATGATCTTCGTGAAAGTAGGAGGTATTACGCAAGCAACTCTCCAAGTTCGTAGGAAACCCTAATTCACCCATATGTGTAAATAGAAGATGTTATCATAAAGGTAAACACACAATTCCCTCATGTTACAAATTCTCTTACTCCCATATACGAATACTTATTCTCACACTAGCGGGTGGTTATAGGAATAATCTTATTCCTGTAACGTTACCTAACGGTGTTCTGTTTTGTAGACCAAATGTTGGACCACTCTTTATCGGATCAACCATTCAAGGGACGTTTCTCGGGTGATGTTTCTACAATTGTGTTTTAGAAAAAGACATTTTTTGTGTTTTTAGGTCATTGCGATTTAGAAAAAAGTCATTTCTTTGTGTTATTAGTCTATTGCCATTTAGAAAAAAGACATTTCTTTGTGATATTAGTCCATTGCGTTTTAAAAAAGACATTTCTTTTTGTTTTTAGTCCATTGTGTTTTAGAAAAAAATTAATTTCTTTGTGTTTTTTGTCCATTGCTTTTTAGAAAAAAGTCATTTCATTGTATTTTTTGTCCATTGCGTTTTACGTATCTGGATTTTCGAATAATTTTTCCAAAGTATAACAATAGTATACTCGTTTTAAAGATTAAAAACGCTCTTTTTAATGGTGCAATTTTTATAAAAAAATAATGTCGTACAAAAGAGTTATTAACGTTTTAGTTTAAAAATTGAGGAATTGTAGGAGAGAAAAACTATTGCCTGGAATGAACTAGAATACCCCACACGCCTCCTTCTGTTGTTTATTTCCACCTATTTAATCTTAGCAATTTATTTTAAATATAATAGATATGATTCCTAACCTTTCTATCAAAACAATCTTTCTTTTATATTATGACCCATAAATGTATTCCTAAATAAATTCTTTTTGTTATAAATATATATTATATTATATTATATATGGTTATCAACTTATTAAATAGATTAGCTTTTTCTCCAAGACTTTCTCTCTTATATATATCTCACTAGGTTATCACCCGAGATTGTTTCCCGAACTCGAAAAAGTTACTTATATTAAAAATTATTTATGATTAATGTATACCTAAATGTATAAATAAAGGGAATACAAAGAAGAACGATATAACTGATAAATCTATATGTTGAGACCTCAATAAATTAAACATATTGTAGTCGCACTTAACCAAATCATACAACTACAAATTTATGATCAGTGGATGACTTGGTCCAATGTGTAAAAATAAAGATATATTATCAATGGAGGACTTCGTCCAAACCTTAGATTGGTGGTCTAAATGAAGATCTTTTTTTATCCAAATAGATCATTTTTATACTTCCGATAGATGGTCATAGGAGAGCAAAGTAGCCTCACATGTATCTGAATGAATTCTGAAGCATCGCATCTTTTTCATTTCATCTGCCTCTTTTTCTTTTCATGCCACACATGCCTATTTACATTCCCTCAAGGAGAAGCAATAAATAGTTGACAATACATGGTGTAAAAAGTCATAGAATTGTCTTTTTCTACAACCCACAAAACATATACACCTACAAAATTTCACACCCCTACTGCGTAAAACAACAAACCACGACGGAATCATCAGGGAGCAGAGTAACAGAACTATTATTTCAACAACCATGGTAATTAAAGTTTTGTAGTATTGATTCAAATTGTCTACATTTTCTGGAATTTAAACATAAAACATATCATAAGTTAAATTGTCTTCAAGTTTTAAGTCACTAAAGCCCAAAGTCCGACCTAAGTGACGCAAGATCAACCTTAAGCATTAGCTCCTGAAACACATCTGAAAATAGGTACGTCAGCATAAAAATGTCTGTGAGTAACATAAGTTTTGTAATAATGTTCCATGGCTTTGATTATCAAAAGAAATGTTTAAATGATACAAAAGTAGCCATGAACCATAAAAATTTTCTTTTATAAAAACCATATGAAATAAATATGATATAAAAGAAAAAAAAATGCACGGTTAAATCAATAACCAAAAATGTCTTGTCCTGAGAAAAAGTGTCAAATTTTGTATAAAATAAGTCGTGTCTTGTATCTTGTTTGAAAATGTTTTAGATAACGCCACGATATGTAAGATGATAAAAGCACTTATATATAGGAAGTACCATCAGCGTATCCACCATGCTTTTATCATATTACACATGTCACGTCATTTAAATCGCTTACCATAAACCAATCATCAATAAGTCTTGTTTAAATCAAAGTGATGTAAACCAATGTCAAGTAAATAAATGTCATGTATAAACAAAGTCTTGTGTAAACTAAAAGTCAAATGTAAACCAAATGTCTTGAACAGTCAAAATGTCTTGTATAAAACGCGTCTTTGAATAATCAAAGGATATATTTTATAAACCATTGCTTTTATTGTTAAACATGTATTCAGATTGTTGGCAAACACATTCAAACCTTGTGACAGTCAAATAGACTCTTATCAGTCAAAGGTCTATCCATTTAATCGGATTCTGTCATTCCCTACTTCCAAACAAACCTAGGAAGCGGGGAACGGGATTTGTCAAGTCCTATGGTACCATTACGTACTACCAGTCGGCGTGATCAATGTTAGTGAATGTATTAAGTCGATCTCCAACGCCCCAAAATGTCATGAACAATGTAAGCAAAAAAAATGTCTTTGAAAACCAATGTACTAGTATGCTCAGTCAACATACATAGCAAGTAAATGTCTTTGAAAACCAATGTACTAGTATGCTCAGTCAACATACATAGCAAGAAATGTAATGTAAAACAATGTGCTCATATGCTAAGTCAACATATGCCGCAAAAGTAATTCATAAATCAATGTGCTAGCATATTCAAGTCAACATACAGAGCAAAACATAATTGAAATCATGTACTATAAGTGTACTAGATGAACATATCGAGTATATGTCATAAAAACATGAACCAATAAAGTAACAAGTAGCACATGTGTTTCACCCCAAAATATTTGCAAAAGTAAAAGAGGGGACTATGTACTCACTTGAGATTGCAAGTATCCTTGATCTAGTGAACTAACAAAGCTCGGAAAGTCAAGGAATCAAGTGGCACCTAGTATGGAATCACTATGTTAATAATTCGGAACCTAAATCGGGAGATCGGATAAAATGAGATCTTGTAAACCAAATGAGTGTTGGAACTCATATGATATGGTTTAACAAAGCCTACATTCTGATTTGAAAGCAATCCTAAGTGCTTATGACCCGTTACGACTCGTTAAGGTAGTTTATGCCACTTTAACGTGTCGTTTGCGCAAAAGCGCGATCGGATAGTCTAACTAGTCCTATGATAAGTCTTATATGCCTAAAACATGTTTATTAATGTTGCATAATCAGTTTAAGTGTCAAAATTTAGGTCACATATGCGTAGATTGAATTTATGCGCAAAAAGGGCATTTTGGTCATTTTCCTAAGGCATATAAACTACCTATCATACAACTAACTAAACGAAGTAACCATAAGGTATAACCTCTGGAGGTTATTCCCTATACAACTATGGTTACAATATATGTTTGGTTGGATTCTAATGATCGACCAAACGGGTCGGGTTCGAAAGTCTAAGCGTTGTCAAGACCGCTTGACTTACGACTCTAAATAAGCACTAAACTAGAAGTGACAAGTTAGACATGCCAAAACATGTCTAACTAAGTTTTAAAATGTTTTGATATCAAAACAAAGTGTTTTGATACCCGGAAATAGTTCCGTCGGATAATGCGCATTTATCGCATTATTGGTCGAAACTTTGACTCGTCACTACAACTAGTCAACGTGGTAATAAGTAGATATAGTTGCAAGGACTATAACCATCGTGATTATGATCACGTTGCAAAGTTCAAATGAACTTTGTTTTGACCAATTCATCGTCAAAGCCGGAAGTCAAACATTATTTGACTTTTAGCTTTAATAGCTAAAACAACTAAACAAGATCAAGATAGAACACTTACTTATGTTCTAGGATCCAAGAATGCTCAGTAGGAAGCCTCCACAATGATGGTAGCCTCCAATTTAGAGCAAATATGAAGATGGAAAGAAAATGAGAAAGTTGGAGTGAAGATGATCATGGGTATTTATAGGAATTCTTGAACCATTGGATCATGCCAAGTGTTTTGTGTGGTGAGCAAGGGATAATCAACACCATACACTTGTTAGGCTAGGAATTAAAGCCTTGGTGATCACACAACTTGGCCTCCAAGAATAAAAACAAGGGGCTGCTAATAATTCTGGTTCTGGGCATGCCTTACGGACCGTATGGTCCATGGCTTACGGTCCGTAAGCTTTGTGCAGGGGCTGAAGTTTGCAAAAGTTGCAGTTTTGGTCACTGCAGCCTTTAAACTTTTTTTTCGACGCGTTTTGGCACTTCTAACACCCGTTAACCTCATTTTCAAGCTTCATAAAGATGAGAAATCATAGGGAACTTGAAAAATGCTCGGAAATGTTTCAGATGTCGGCTCGTTCGGTCGTACGGTTGCGGTTTTCGGTTAATTACGATGAAAATCGTAACGAATGCGCAAATAACCGTAAATGCGTAACGAATGGAATTTTTGCATTCCAATCACTAAAATATGATATTTTGATGATTACAAAATTTTTTGGATGTCCGTACATGTTCCGGATAGCGAAATACGTGAATTGACATAGTTTCGCAGATTTTGCAAAACAGCCCCTAGAGCTGAATAAACATGTTTTCACCATACCGAACCCTTCAAAACTTATTTCTAAGTTATGTAAAGGATATTTATGGTATGTTTAGCTTGCGTCATTATTCCGAAGCGTATGTCGCGTTATATGGGTTACGTTTGCGTAATGGTTCGCGATTTCACTTCTAGAAAATGTTTGGAAGGGCGAATTTGAACAAGGATTGAAAATACGAAATGCCATAAGTAAATACACAAAAATTGGAATAAAACACAACGTTATTAAATATAAAATTGTTTCGGAATTGTATGATGATTAAAGTACACAAATGTTACACAAAAGCCCCAACCCAATAACCAAAACGCCCCGAAATGTAAGCAACCACAACCTAAAAAGTTAAATAAAGAATAAAAACCGCAAAATGTGTAGAGACGGGCTTGGTTTAGTTAATAGTACACATCCAATACCTGAGAATTGAGATAGTTGATTTCGTTAATAATCCGAAATAGTAAGAAATTAGGAGTAAGCAAATGATGTTGTAAACGGGAGAAGATAAATGGAGTTATACCAGTTATCAGGCGATAATAGGAGTTCAAAATTAATGCTTCAAATCACATCCTTGGGAACCAACCAAGTCATCGAAATAATCAAAATATCAATGAAGAGGGAGAAAAATTTGGTAACCATAGCTTCCCTAAATCCGTGCCACACCCACATTGTGAGCATTTGAGACCACCAACTCCACTCCATCAATCAGCAAGCACCGTCAGAGATAGCCTCAATGTGAGACTTAAAATACCTGCAATAATATAATGCCAACAATGTGAGACTAACTATCAATAAATCTGAAGTATGTATTTCAAAAGTTTCAATGTATTCGTGACATTGAAAATGGAAGATATTTACTATATTCGAAGTATAATTATAACTCATCTTCCAAAATTGAAATCAAATTTGACTTTCGGAGTCAAATATGGTTAGTTTAAAAGCCATCTATATCAAGTGCTATGTTAAAAAGATTGTCAAGACAAAAAAGGCCGCAATTCCTAAACTCTAGGATACGTGTAACATCCGTCAAAAACGGATTTACCAAACCCGCTCCGTTTATCAACCGAACAGTCAGTTAAAATTTTCGTTGCGAATTAAATGCCCGAAATAATTTTAAACGATGCATAATCAATTATTATACGGGATTATATAAGTTGTTTTTGAAAAACTGTTAAAATCGCAAAATAAAAATATTTTGGTTCTGCCGGGTTTCGAACCCGGGTCAGTAACCGGTCCGGCAACAACTTAACACACAACACACAAACCACTGCGCCACTTGTATTGTTTGTTAATTATTAAGATCATTTAATTCATATCTTGACGTTCCGAATTCAAAACTGGCGCCCAAAAGTTCAGTCGTCGGAAATCCCGGCAATCTTGCGAGTTTTAACGACATCTTCCGTTATAACGTAAACATTTACTAAGACATCGGTTATAATCGATGTCTGAGTCCGCGACCAAAGTTATAACCGCCGGAGAAATTCAAACCAATGAATCCAGTTGGAAATCGGGCCAAATACATCGACGATTTGCCCTATAAAAACCACCTCGAACCTCTGCAAACGTTTTCGCTCAAAACCACACCCTTTCTCGGCGAAAACTCACTCGCCGGAATTCTTCTGTTTGTCGCCGGAAAACCGGGTTCTCCATTTCCGAGCCTTATTGAACCTCCTAAGCTTATACCGAAGTCACCCATACCTTTTTCAAACTTTCTGAAGGCTCGCTGCTGCAAGACACACGTCGCCGGAAGGGATTTATGTCGTTGGAGTTCTGCCGGAAAACAGAGGAAAGCTAGTCGGTATACCTCACGCCTAATTTCCTTTCTTTTTATTTATATCTCACCTTTGATTAATCATAAAACGCTAAAGAACATGATTTAACACATCGAAGCAGTCGGATTTTCCGACTCTGGTTAAAATCCGACGAAGAAGACGATGAACCTGTAACTCATAAGTATAATTTAAATCAAGAAATAACTCGGGTTAGACACACAGTCCAGCGGTGGACTGTGTGCCCAATAAACACACAAAGGTCTCGAGTTCGAATCTTGTTCCACACACGCTGCGTAAATAAAAATGTTCTTTTTTTGTTAACTGAACCGGATTCATTTTATATATATGGTAAGTTTATTAATAATCGGAAAAATAACCAAGTTAGACACACAGTCCAATGGTGGACTGTGTGTATGTTTAATCAAAGTGCACGAGTTCGAGTCCGGTCTTCTGCATCGACCCGGACAATTATTAAGCTTTTTAAATAAGTCAGAAATGAAAATAATTAATTTGTGTTTAAGTATAATAAAAATCAGTTAAGTTAACAAGTTGTACACACAGTCCAGCGGTTGACTGTGTGTTATCATAACCCACAGGTCCCGGGTTCGAGACCTGTGGAGCGCACCGTCCGAATCAATTAAATCGTTTTTAAAATAAAAGGATTTTCTATTTAACTTAATTAATGTATAAATATAATTAAAATCGGATATATGACGGGTTAGACACGTAGCTCAGTTGGTAGAGCTGCGTGCACGCGTACGGGAGGTCTCGGGTTCGAGCCTCACTCAGCGCACAACAATACGCATTCGAACCGGTCAACGGTCAAAGTCAAAGTCAACTGTAGCAAAAAAAATCAAATCTTTTTATTATTTTTATTTATTTATTTTAATTAAAAATCAATTAAATATACTTAAAAATAACATTTTTAAGGTTAGAAAATAGCCTTAAACTCACAAAAATACACCCAACAATCCTACTAAAATAGATTAATAAAATCCGCTTACTTACCGAACCATAATGATATTTATCTAGGTTAATTTCACTCGTGGTTAAAACCACTTCGCGTGCATTCAACATCATCAACCGAACGCACCCACTGTGAGTGAATCTGACAACTCCCCCTTTTAATTACACGTTTTGGGGTGTGTCATGTGTCTCAAATAAGTAACTCGTTTTTTTAAATTTGTGCCATACCATATCATGATCTAAACTTAGATTGTTTATATTGTTGTGATTACTTAGTTCATTTTGTCAAATTATATGAAATTCATTCATTAAGCCCATCAGTTCCTCGTGGGAGACGAGTTGAACAACGCGTGCCTCAAAACCAATCCATTATTGTTCATGTGTGTATCATTGAGTTTATATTGTTTGTAGTTGTGTCATTCATATTATCATGTTTATGCAATTCATTCATTAGGCCCATCAGTTCCTCGTGAGAGACGAGTAGAGCAACGCGTGCCTCTAAATGTTCCATTATTGTTCATGTGTGCTTTATTTAATATCTAATGATTGTTGAATAAGCTTACATCTATTTTTACTCGTGTTTGGTTGTGCACATATTTCATAATCAATTTAATAAACTTGTTCAAATGTTTTTCCATAGGATTCACTCGCCAACTTTATGTTGATCCAAAACCATTTTACACATGATACAGGTGAACAGGTTGAAGCAAAGAAAACATAGGAAATGCCTTAGAAGAGAATAAAGAAGCTTAGATTGATAGTTAGAACATGTTGTAATATTTATTGTAAATTTCCATTAAATTGTATTAAATGAATATGAAACGCATAATAAATGTCATGAGCTTTGATGATAACCCAATCATGCCCCGATCACCTTTTACGCTGCGGGTCGGGGTGTGACAGATTGGTATCAGAGCCATGACTATAGGGATATAGGATAGGTTATTAGACCCTTAGAACCTATACTATAGTCTGCCTAAATTTTAATTGATTAGGTGGTTACATACAAACTTGTGATATTTATTTGTTTCATATTTGTTTACATTTACAGTCAAACATACATGCTTATATACATATCCATTATACATATATCGATGTTCATGTATTCAATTTATTTTCATACTCTCATTATTCAAAGATTTTGTGCAATTTTCAAATCTCATCAAAGTAAGTTCTGCGACGGGCATGTGGTAACTGGAAGGGTACAAGTACCGGTAGTCGGAACGTCCTGTCTAGGTTGGCATTCGTATAAATCCAATATAACGGACCAGTTTGCCTACCTGGGGACTAACGATGAGAGTACGAAGGACCTATTAGGCCAAAGCATGCCACACCAAACGTCGTTCGAACTAACCTACTTTGAGGTGTCACCGTGTCTACACCTGGACACATTCCGAATATCACACGTTGTATACATATTTCTCGATTTTCTCTCGGGTTTTTGTGTACGCAACCTGGCAAACCCTTGCGAACCATATGAAAAACCGGTATTCATGGGGGCCCACATGATTACACAGGTAAAGTATGGCGGCATGTAGGGCCTAATGGCGAGCAAAGCCCAAGACATCCTATGGATGTAGTAGATTTATTTTTCTATAATTATTTTATGAATGTTCATTCCTAATGCGACCCATGAACCCAAATCGCTCAACAAATGGCTGCCGTAATACCCAACATTGTAATCCAAGTTCAACAAGCACTCACCGCTAATCCTGTCAATCAAGAAAACCAAAACATTATTAACTCTCCCTCAAATACCGCTAAATGCACCTACAAGCTCTTCAAATCATGCGACCCTCCAAAATACAAAGGGACTGAAGGTGTCACCGCTCTCCTCCATTGGTTTGAAGAAATGGAGAACACTTTTTCTAAATTGCGATTGCCCTGACGATCGCAAAGTGCGATATGCTACCGGTCGATTATATGGGATAGCACTTACTTGGTGGAATACAGAGAAGGCCAAACGAGGCGTCGACGATGCTATGACTTTAACTTGGAACGAATTGAAGGAAATCATGACCAGACGATTTTGCCCAAGGAGCGAAATCAAGAAATTAGAAGATGAATTTTACTCATTGAAGCAAAAGGAAGGAGACCACACCACATACAACAAAAGATTCCTCAAGTTACATCAAATGGTTCCCAACATGTTCACTCCCTTCTACCGTTTGATCGAGCACTACATTCGTGGCCTTCCGTCAAAGATCCAAGACCCTGTAATAAGTACCAAGCCTGCAACTTTGGAAGCAGCAATGGAGCTAGCAACAGAGCTCACCGAGAACCGAATCCGAAACAAAGACTTCAAGGAGGAGAAGAAGAAGGATAAAGAATCGACTGAAACCTCCGACTCCACCCAAACCGAATCCCCTTCTCAACCCAATCCTAAGAGAAGAAGAGACGGGCAACTTTTCACTGCTACCCAACGAAATCAATCAGTTTTACACGCCATACCCATCCAAGCTATCCCAATCACTCAAGTGGCACCCAACTCAACTTACCCAAATAAGAAACCATATCTTGGACCTCACCCTCGATGCAACAACTGTTTTATCATCATCCCCTTACCTTACCTTGTCGGCTATGTACAACTTGTGGACGCTATGGTCATTTGAGCAAGGTTTGTCGCACCTTTCAAAACCAAACCTTTTCCCCTACTCAAACCATAAACCAAACCTATCAACAACCCCAATACCCCATGTCCCCATATGCTCGAGCTTGTTTCAATTGTGGCGACCCTACCCACTTTAGAAACACATGCCCTCAATTGGTTAACGTCATCAACACTCAAGCCCAATCAAACCCAGTTAACCAAGTAAACCAAGAAAACCCAACCACTATGCCACCAGCAAGAGGAAGAGTCTTCAATATCAACGCCAATCCTGTCGAAGATAATGACGGCCCAAACGAAGATACCCAACTAGTCCTCTTCGCCGAAGATCTAGATTCAACTCCTATCGTTTAGTTTTATGTTCTTCTTTATCACATTAAACCAAACATAACTTAAGGATAAAGCCAATGAAACTTTGACGAGAATACGGTGGATACGCCGCTGGTACTTCCTATATATAAGTATTCTTGTCAAAGGATCAGAAGCATTATCTGGCGGTTATGAGAGGTTCCATGTGTAGACTATTAGAGTAATTATTGTTTATTGTTTTCAGTATATGCATTTGCCGAGGCCTCAGCTCCCCCTTTATGAGGTTTTGAGCTTGTTCCCCATTTTATTATGCGGTTGAACTGTGGCGTGCCCGCACGATCGGCTCCGTTTGATTGAGCCTTGATCGATCAGTTTATTTTACATTTTCATTACATGCAATACGCTCGGCTCCGTTTGATTGAGCCTTGAGCGCACATACAATTTCATTTTCAGTACATGCAATACGTTCGGCTCCGTTTGATTGAGACTTGAGCGCACATACAATTTCATTATCAGTATCTTGTGGTTGTTGTGTTTGTTGTAGAGTCGCATAGAACTAATGATAACTTGCGGATAAAGTCAATGAGAATTTGACAAGAATATGGTGGATACGCCGCTGGTACTTCCTATATATAAGTATTCTGTCAAATGATCGGAGGCATTATCAGGCGGTTATGAGAGGTTCCATGCATAGGCTGTTTGTGTGATTAAGTTATTCATTTTCAGTACATGCAATACGCTCGGCTCCGTTTGATTGAGCCTTGAGCACACAGACAATTTCATTTTCAGTGCATTCAATACGTTCGGCTCCGTTTGATTGAGCCTTGAGCGCACAGACATTTCATTTTCAGTACATACAATACGATCGGCTCCGTTTGATTGAGGCTTGATCGCACAGATATTTTTCATTTCAGTATTTTATGTTTGTTGTATTGGTTGTAGAGTTATATAGGACTAATCATAATTCACTGATAAAACCAATGAAAATTTGACAAGAATATGGTGGATACGCCGCTGGTACTTCCTATATATAAGTATTCTTGTCAAATGATCGGAGGCATTATCAGGCGGTTATGAGAGGTTCCATGCATAGGCTGTTTGTGTGATTAAGTTATTCATTTTCAGTACATGCAATACGCTCGGCTCCGTTTGATTGAGCCTTGAGCACACAGACAATTTCATTTTCGGTGCATTCAATACGTTCGGCTCCGTTTGATTGAGCCTTGAGCGCACAGACATTTCATTTTCAGTACATACAATACGATCGGCTCCGTTTGATTGAGCCTTGATCGCACAGATATTTTTCATTTCAGTATTTTATGTTTGTTGTATTGGTTGTAGAGTTATATAGGACTAATCATAATTCACTGATAAAACCAATGAAAATTTGACAAGAATATGGTGGATACGCCGCTGGTACTTCCTATATATAAGTATTCTTGTCAAAGGATCAGAGGCATTGTCAGACGGTTATGAGAAGTTCTATGTAGGATTTATTAATTTCTTGGTAACTAATCATAATTTGTGGATAAAACCAATGAAAATTTGGCAAGAATATGGTGGATACACCGCTGGTACTTCCTATATATAAGTATTCTTGCCAAAGGATCAGAGGCATTATCAGGCGGTTATGAGAAGTTCCATGTAGGATATAGTATTGCCTTGGTTGAAATTGTGTTACATTTATATCATCTTGCTATTTAGAGAAATTGGATTTGTGTTCCATTTCTACATAAACTAACCTCTCCATCATAACAAACGAGAGAGGAACTTCCACCATTCAAACATATATGCTATCAGAATGTGGATTCAAATAATTGCTGTTGTGTTTATTTATGTTCAAATATTAGCTGTTGTGTTTATTTATGTTCAAATATCAGCTGTTGTGTTATTTATGTTCCATGTAGGTTGTAGTGTTAGAAGTTTTGCCTTAGGATATAACCATACTTTTCCAAACGTATCCAAACTCTTATGCATGATATCATTTTTAGCGAATCATTTCTGCTTATCAATACTTTTACAGTAGGCAACAAAAAGCGATTCCGGTAATAGGGTACTTAACTCTTACAAGGAACGTTACCGCCTCGAACAAAAACTTAAACCCTTACTTTTTCTAAGCAAGCAACTGACAAACTAAACACCATCATTCTTTTAGTCAAATATATCACTATTTAAATTTCGGGACGAAATTTCTAAAAAGCAGGGGATACTGTAACATCCGTCAAAAACGGATTTACCAAACCCGCTCCGTTTATCAACCGAACAATCAGTTAAAATTTTCGTTGCGAATTAAATGCCCGAAATAATTTTAAACGATACATAATCAATTATTATACGGGATTATATAAGTTGTTTTTGAAAAACTGTTAAAATCGCAAAATAAAAATATTTTGGTTCTGCCGGGTTTCGAACCCGGGTCAGTAACCGGTCCGGCAACAACTTAACACACAACACACAAACCACTGCGCCACTTGTATTGTTTGTTAATTATTAAGATCATTTAATTCATATCTTGACGTTCCGAATTCAAAACTGGCGCCCAAAAGTTCAGTCGTCGGAAATCCCGGCAATCTTGCGAGTTTTAACGACATCTTCCGTTATAACGTAAACATTTACTAAGACATCGGTTATAATCGATGTCTGAGTCCGCGACCAAAGTTATAACCGCCAGAGAAATTCAAACCAATTAATCCAGTTGGAAATCGGGCCAAATACATCGACGATTTGCCCTATAAAAACCACCTCGAACCTCTGCAAACGTTTTCGCTCAAAACCACACCCTTTCTCGGCGAAAACTCACTCACCGGAATTCTTCTGTTTGTCGCCGGAAAACCGGGTTCTCCATTTCCGAGCCTTATTGAACCTCCTAAGCTTATACCGAAGTCACCCATACCTTTTTCAAACTTTCTGAAGGCTCGCTGCTGCAAGACACACGTCGCCGGAAGGGATTTATGTCGTCGGAGTTCTGCCGGAAAACAGAGGAAAGCTAGTCGGTATACCTCACGCCTAATTTCCTTTCTTTTTATTTATATCTCACCTTTGATTAATCATAAAACGCTAAAGAACATGATTTAACACATCGAAGCAGTCGGATTTTCCGACTCTGGTTAAAATCCGACGAAGAAGACGATGAACCTGTAACTCATAAGTATAATTTAAATCAAGAAATAACTCGGGTTAGACACACAGTCCAGCGGTGGACTGTGTGCCCAATAAACACACAAAGGTCTCGAGTTCGAATCTTGTTCCACACACGCTGCGTAAATAAAAATGTTCTTTTTTTGTTAACTGAACCGGATTCATTTTATATATATGGTAAGTATATTAATAATCGGAAAAATAACCAAGTTAGACACACAGTCCAGTGGTGGACTGTGTGTATGTTTAATCAAAGTGCACGAGTTCGAGTCCGGTCTTCTGCATCGACCCGGACAATTATTAAGCTTTCTAAATAAGTCAGAAATGAAAATAATTAATTTGTGTTTAAGTATAATAAAAATCAGTTAAGTTAACAAGTTGTACACACAGTCCAGCGGTTGACTGTGTGTTATCATAACCCACAGGTCCCGGGTTCGAGACCTGTGGAGCGCACCGTCCGAATCAATTAAATCGTTTTTAAAATAAAAGGATTTTCTGTTTAACTTAATTAATGTATAAATATAATTAAAATCGGATATATGACGGGTTAGACACGTAGCTCAGTTGGTAGAGCTGCGTGCACGCGTACGGGAGGTCTCGGGTTCGAGCCTCACTCAGCGCACAACAATACGCATTCGAACCGGTCAACGGTCAAAGTCAAAGTCAACTGTAGCAAAAAAAATCAAATCTTTTTATTATTTTTATTTATTTATTTTAATTAAAAATCAATTAAATATACTTAAAAATAACATTTTTAAGGTTAGAAAATAGCCTTAAACTCACAAAAATACACCCAACAATCCTACTAAAATAGATTAATAAAATCCGCTTACTTACCGAACCATAATGATATTTATCTAGGTTAATTTCACTCGTGGTTAAAACCACTTCGCGTGCATTCAACATCATCAACCGAACGCACCCACTGTGAGTGAATCTGACAACTCCCCCTTTTAATTACACGTTTTGGGGTGTGTCATGTGTCTCAAATAAGTAACTCGTTTTTTTAAATTTGTGCCATACCATATCATGATCTAAACTTAGATTGTTTATATTGTTGTGATTACTTAGTTCATTTTGTCAAATTATATGAAATTCATTCATTAAGCCCATCAGTTCCTCGTGGGAGACGAGTTGAACAACGCGTGCCTCAAAACCAATCCATTATTGTTCATGTGTGTATCATTGAGTTTATATTGTTTGTAGTTGTGTCATTCATATTATCATGTTTATGCAATTCATTCATTAGGCCCATCAGTTCCTCGTGAGAGACGAGTAGAGCAACGCGTGCCTCTAAATGTTCCATTATTGTTCATGTGTGCTTTATTTAATATCTAATGATTGTTGAATAAGCTTACATCTATTTTTACTCGTGTTTGGTTGTGCACATATTTCATAATCAATTTAATAAACTTGTTCAAATGTTTTTCCATAGGATTCACTCGCCAACTTTATGTTGATCCAAAACCATTTTACACATGATACAGGTGAACAGGTTGAAGCAAAGAAAACATAGGAAATGCCTTAGAAGAGAATAAAGAAGCTTAGATTGATAGTTAGAACATGTTGTAATATTTATTGTAAATTTCCATTAAATTGTATTAAATGAATATGAAACGCATAATAAATGTCATGAGCTTTGATGATAACCCAATCATGCCCCGATCACCTTTTCCGCTGCGGGTCGGGGTGTGACAATACGTCTCATATTATCCATTTACTCGTAGGAAGAAGAAACGGTTATCAAAAATAAAAAATGAATCAATTAATTCTGATGCAAGCATTTCGAATTAGATTTTCAAATTCTTGTAGTATTCTCACTCATCCGAGTTCTGATAATGGTAGTTCAAATCGTTGAAGGAAACAAAACCAAAAAAAAAACTTCCAAGACAAATCGAGAAACCATACCTAAAACTAAAAGGAAGCAGGCGTAGAAGGATCATATATGAACTCAATAACTGAAGCAATCCCACAAACATGCACCCTAAGAAATAAAGATCAAAGAGAATATTGTTAGAGTAACAAATAGTGATGAGAAAAGTTTATGCAAGTTGCGATGTGAGATAGGGATGAGCAAATGATACCGGGAACCGGTACCGAATTTCCCGAACCGACTCAATTTTTGATGCCGATTCGTTATTGAAATACTAATCTGATCACACTATTGAAATATTCGAAGTCATATATTTAGGCATACATGAACAAAAAAAATGTGACATTTTCATCTAAAATCCACTCGCACTCAAAACATAGTTTTATCGGGGAAAAGCGACAAACTCTGAAAATAGCAAGATCATAGAATCATATAACAAAACAAAAATACTAATGAAACTTAAATAACAAAACTAAAGTTAAACTAAAAAGGTTATAAAACAAAACATTTCTGTTATCTAATAGGTATCGAACATCTTAATGAATATGGGTGTTCGCGGTCCTGTTTTAACGGTTTTCAGGTTAGACCTTGTGCTAAACCAATGGTAATGGTTTTTTATCATTGTAAACCGATACCAAACCGTTAAGAGTTTTAACCAAACCAAACTGGACGATGACTAATGGTTTGGTTTCACGCTTTGAACCTTCAGGGCTATTTTATAAATATATTTGGTATTGTAATCCGTTTTCTTTGTGGGAACCATGTTTATTCGATTACAAAAAGGGATGTTGGATTTAAATAACCACAACTTTCACCAATTGGCCAATAACACTTGTAGGAACGTCCACGAGCAGCTCGGGAACCTAAGTTTGCTATCTATTGTCCAATTAGGCGAAAATTAATGACATGTTAATCGAATAACAAGAATTACACGTTTAAAGATTGATTTCATTGATCTATAGTCCATATACATTCAAGATCCAGATCTGGCAGAGCTTCGCCTCTAAGATACCAAAGTTACAAGTTGTTACAAATGAAAACCCAAGGCTCCTATTTATAGATGAGCAAGTTTGCTCATGGAGACACAAGTTCGACCGAGGATGAATAAGTTCGCCCGAACTTGACCTTAGTCAAGTTCGGCCAAACTTTACTTCTCAAGTGTCATAACCAGCGAACTTGGCCAACACTCTTCTTAAATAAGCCTAGTTTCTAACAGTTTAAGCTCTAATCACTCAGACTCGATACATAAAGATATTAATGACGAAGGCAACAGACATATGCACCAACAGACTCCCCCTTGGATGTTGCCGTAGTCATCTTGATGTAGATATCCCTTTTGATATAAGCACCAACATACTCCCCATACAAATTTTCTTTGGATATCGCCGTAGTCATCTTTGACATTTAAAATCTTCTGAGTCTTCCGATCTTTTTAGTTCTTGAATAAACTTTAACGTATCTCCAATATCCATCTTTTTCTTCAAATTTATCTTGATAAAACTTTTAAGTTCCAAGCTCCTCCTTTGCTGTGAGCTATGCTCCCCCTAGCTTTGAGCTTTATCTTCAATCACGTTTCATCCTGCTCCCCCTAAAAATTTACTTCCTGTTTCAAAGTACTTGGGAATTCAAATAAACATTTCAGATTCAAACTTTGAAAATTTTGTACCACATGTATTCCATACCACCTGTACAAAACTTGTACTTCAAATCTTTATTTTTCAGTTATTTCAAGTTCAAATTAATGACCTTGAAACATTTTACGTTTAAAACCTTTTGCTTTCACATTTTTATTATTTGATTTGTGAAAATCCACTTAGTTGATCAAGTCCAGTTTAATCAGCTTGATTAACCAAATTTATCAACCAAGTCCAGGTTAATGACCTTGGTTAAACCGTTGTGAACAACTGATGTTTTTGTCAATTTTGAAGTTTCAAATTAATGAACTTTTTTTCTTACCAGACTTTGATGATCCATTCTCCATCATTGGCTTGTTGAAAATATTTTTGGATTTAAAAAGTAAGTAACGTATTTACAGAAATTTTAACAAGTAAAGTAAACTATGTACAAACATATTTACAGACATATTTTTGTGAATTCGTGTCTAAGGATCATATCAGTTTTATTGAGACACATCACCAGTATCGTTGACCTTTTTTAGACTTTTAAGTTTTAAACTCGTTTACCTAGATTGTCGATATGTTTGTCCTCTTAAACTTCAACACGTTTCTCAATTGTTCCAAGATATCTTAGGTAAGAATTATGAAACTTGACTTAACTATGGTTCCCACCTCTTGAATATACTCCCGAATCCAGATTCCCTAGATTTAATCTTACAGGTGAGTAATAGCGTAATTGATATCTGTATTTGGGTTATGCGAGGCCTTGAGAGCTCAGGTTAGTACTACCATATAGTCAAAGAGATGAAGGCTCGTCTTTCAGGAGTGTTCCACTTAAGGAATCTTTTCAGCATTGCAAATGATTAGATCTTTCGATTTTTTCAAGTTTGCATGCTATTTTGGGGTTTTTAGCAAAAATATTATAGAAGTTCTAGGCTATTGCTTCCGCAAAATCAGAAGAACTTGTATAATACCCCAGAAATCAATCATCTATAAAGACCTCATATCTCAGAATCAGGCAACCCTTCAAACAAAATTTCGGAGTACTAAGTCCATATATCCAAGATGAGTTAATCCACAAGATTAAGCAGTTATAAAATTTAGTTTATATCCCGGAAACAATCTACTGAACGTGTAAAGTCTATCGACACATCCATAGTAACACTTGTTTATCACTTTTAAACTTTTCAATTCTTTAGCATACGGTGACAGTCCACTGATGTACTATCATTTCCTTTTTGACAACAAATTCTTTTTGTCTTTTTCATGTTTTTTTTGTACTTTTTGAATTTTTCAATGTTTTTGAATTTTCAACCTTTTCATATGTTTTTTATTTTTCAACAATTTTTAAAATTTTCTTACTCCCCCTAAAATCAAAAACATATTTTTAGATTTTAGATTTAAAGAAATTCTTCTAAAAATGTAACAAACCAATGCGGATCCCGTGACCTCGTCGTCCGATCCTTTTTCTCAAACCTGTATCTGCAATTGTTTAACAAACAATCATTAGACTCATTTACCACTTGTAAAAGCAGTTTGAACTTGTAAGAACTTTGAAATCAGTTTTTCTGTTCAACGGTGTGGATTTTCATAATTTGGACTTTTCAAAAATTTTCCTTTTAACAACCACTTGTAATTTCAAAAACTTTTCTTCTTAACTACTTCCCCTCAAAATGACAAAGATATGACATTTCTTGATAAGTTAAAACAAATTGAAGCTTCCTTAATCTTGAATTATCTATGATAAAGTGGATCTAGGAAACTCCTGCACACGAAAGTAACTACTTGAAAAAAGAAACCCAAACCTTTTTGGTTTTAGGTTTGTACTGATAAGCATCATAACCATATTCTAACTCTTCATAATATTCAAAATCGTCATCGAACATTTCGTCCAATGTCGATTCTGAAAACGTTTTGACCTTTTCTTTCTTTGTCTGTTTGATTACTGATTCAGTTGTTTTGACATTTTCAGTTTTATCAGCAACAGACTTTCCTTTCTCAGGAGACTTCTTTTTCGCAACCCAAGATTGTGACATGTATCTTGCTTTCTTGACATAAAACCGTGAATCATCGTTTTGTTTTAACTTTGAAGTTTCTCCTTTTTCAAAAACAGAATTTTCAATCTTTGATTCATTTTTGGGTTTTATTTCAGAAATAGATTCATTTTTTGGGTTCACAATCTCTGGTTGCTTTTGTTTTTCATCTTTTGAAACATTTTTTCTTCGTGAAAACAAAGGCTTTAGATTTAGACACTTTCGAGCAATATGACCAATGGTATTGCATTTAAAGCATGTCCGAGTATCACGAACCTGTCCACTAGTGGGTTTTACTCCACTTGCGGATTTAGCCTTGTCCCGAAGTTCCTTTTCTTTCTAGAAATCATCATTTGACTTCTTACCTATCAAGCTTTCCTCCTGAACCGTGCTTGTTCCGTAAACAAACTTTATGTTCTTACCATTGTATTCCTGGAACGTTGACTTCTGATTCTTCTTCGGTTCATCTTCAGCTTCTTCTAAACCTAAACCTGCTCTCTTGTTCTCAGGAAAATCACCACCGTTTCTACGGTAATTGTTAAAGTTCCGTTTCGTTTTAGAATAAAACTTCTTTTCATTTTTCTCGAGATCATCTGATGAAACTTCCATAAGTTGAAACAGCTTATCGATTTGATCTTCTTGCACATTCTGAATCGGAAAGCTATCATTGAAATATAATCTATCAGATTCCTTAACTTTGTACATGACAACGTTAGGATCATCCTTAGATCATTTTCTGATGATTTATCGTCATTTTCATATTGTGAACCAGAACTATTTGAACTTGAGTTAGTGCTTTTAAAACTGTCGTCATCAGAATCATTTCCCAAAACATTCTTTACCACATCTTTTACCACCGATTCATTGTCATTGTTTGATTTTGTAAAGTCTATATCAATATTTTCAGGCAGTTTATCTTTCTTTTCTGAAAGAAGTAAAAGATTAAATGCCTTTTCAATATCTTCATCTTTCTTGCAGCAGTAACTTGCAAGAAATGGTGGAGGAACATTTCCGTAAACTTTACGCTTTGAGTTATCAACATTATCCTCCGACTTGATCGTAGGAAGAATGTGATCAATGACATATGCATTTGTGGTGTAACTTTTTAGTAATTGTCTGACTCTTTCTGTTTCAATTTTCATTTTGTGAAACTCACGCTTTGTCTCAGCAATTGTATTAATGTACATTTTAATTGCCTTTTGTTTTACTGTGGCATTTAACATGGTGACATTAGCGTCGAGTTCGCTGTTAGCTCTTTCAATATGTTTATATTTGCCTGATATTTTGTCATAAGCTTCTTTTATAGTTCTGTAATCATAACGAAAATTTTCGTTATGTTCAGTCAATTCTCTTATGACTTTGACTTTATCCAGACAGGGTTCACAAGGACTTGCGCACTTTGTGCAAGGTTTTTCAACCTCCATCACTTTCACAACTTCCTTTTCAGACATGTTTACCTCAGCTTTTACCTTTTCTGTTTCTGCTTTCAACTCTACTTGCTTTTGTGTCTCAAGGTAAGCTATTTCTTTTTCCTCTGTTTGTTGCATGTATCTTTCCAGAACTGCATCCTCCAGGATAGCTTCTTTCTCAGCTCTCTGCATTAATGCTTCTTGAATAGCATTTTCGATAGCAGCTTCCACAAATGATGTCTCAGATTCATTCACAACCTCTGCCATCATAGCAACACCAGTCTTCTTTCCGATGTATTTGTTCCAATCGAAACCATCATCTTCATGATTGGCAACAAGAGCTTGTTCGGCTTTCTTTGCAGATTTATCATCAACTTCAACTTGTATTCTATTCGGATATGATTTGTATTGCAGCGCTTTCTTGTAATATTCATTACCAGTTCCAAAAGGGTTTTGGTTTCGACTAGCTTCTTGGTTATGGCATTCAAGTTTGAAGTGCCCTTTTTATCAACATCTGAAACAAGTAACTTTCATTTTGTCGAAACCAAGTTTATTGCTTGAGTTACCAATGTCCCTTCCAGTGAGTGCTACAAACTTTGAAACTCTCCGGATAATTGAAGCTAAGGACCATTTGATGTTCATCAGTTCCAACTCTTCCTCATCTACCTGATCGTAATCCTCAGCTGTTATTTCAGGATTTCTGATTTTTCCAGCAACAAGACTTTCATACGATTCAAGAACTGTAGCAAGAAGTGCTATGTGTTGTTTCGCAACTTTCTCAGGGAACACATTCTTCAAGTCAACTGCTATGTTGCATTGGAAAACATTTGAATTAGAAGTGGATTGGCTTGTCTGATGAGTTTGACTTTGAGAAGAAGAACTTGAACCAACATATGAAAAACCAGTGTTTGGAGAATGCTGATTTTGTGACGACTGATCTGATGTATTCATGTTTGCACTAAATGCCGTTTGGATTTTGGACTTTGAATCGGAGTATCTGGAACACCACCTTTGTAATAAACTCCGACATCTTGAACGACATTAATGTTTTTGGATTTTGCAATCTTCATCAATTCCATTTCATGACCTTCAAGTTTGTCAATGAATGATGACAACTTAAAATGTCTCCAAGACAGACTGTTCTTTAGAATCATCAAATACGTTGTCCATTCTCCTTCTGGAAGTGCATCGGCCATCTTCTCAATCTGCTCTTCGTTAGTTCTCTTGATATCATGTCTTCGCATCTGGACCATGAGGTGACAATATCTATCAATCATTTGTTTCATTGTCTCTCCTTTGATCATCGTGAAGATCTCAAACTCTTTCTTAATCAGGGCCTTTTTGATCTTGATCATTTCATCACTTCCTTTGAATTTTTCGAAAAGAGAATTCCATAATTCTTGAGAATTATCATATTCTGGTAATAATATCAAGATATCTTCTTTGACAGATTGTTGTATCAACCTGATCATTTCTTTTCAGCAACATATTTCTCTTTGTCAATCGCTGAAAATTTGTTCAGTGAAAAATCTTGATCACGTTCATCTTTAGGCCATGTATATCCATCTTCAATCGCAACCCAGCTGTTGAATTGATTCGCTTGTATCCAATTAACAAACTTTTCTTTCCATCCCTCGAACTCGTCCATACTCATCAACTTTGGTGGTTTCTGAGTAGTTCCCATTTCATTATCGAGGTTCATCTGATTAACCGCAATTGAATTTGACGTTGAAGCTTGAGCTACTCCAGCTGCAAACGCGTTATGGAAATCTTCCATTTTGAAAATCTGAGAATACGATAAAAAACACTTGATAATTGATTAGCAACAGACAAGTTTTAGCAAAAACTGACGTTTTAATCGACATTAGGTACGTTAAAAACGTTTAAATTTTTTTCGAAAACAATTTTTACATTATATCTTTAAAATCGTCTCGATGATACGATTCTAACGAGATATGATATTCGTGACAAGTTCGGGTGAACTTGTCAAAGACTTATCAAGTTCGGTCGAACTTGATGTGGAATTTGATAAAAATCACACTTTAGAGCGGACTTGTGAAAAGATTTCAAGAAACATGTAAGTTCGGTCGAACTTATGTAATATTTCAAAAACTTTATCAAGTTCGGGCGAACTTGTAAAAGGATATCAATGAAACTTGATTAAGTTCGGGCGAACTTGATCAAAAATATTGAGATTTCCTTCAAGTTCGGGCGAACTTATAAAAAATTCTTGAAAAATCTGTCAACTTCGGTCGAACTTGATTAAAATCAGTGAAATTTTAATAAAGTTTGGTCGAACTTGATGTTAAGTTCGGCTGAATCTTGTTTCCAAAACATGGTTTTTGCAACTTTTTGGTATCAATTCAATTGAATTTGATGTCCAAACTCTCAGGGATTTACCACAAGTGTGTTTTACATAATATATTCAAAAATCACCCATTTTTGACCATGAAATCATCAAGTATGTGAAAATGTTAAGAAAAAAGATAGAATGGAGTAGAATAAGAGAGATTCTTGTCCTGATTCCAGTAAATTTAGGTATCCAGGCTCTAATACCACTTGTAGGAACGTCCACGAACAGCTCGGGAACCTAAGTTTGCTATCTATTGTCCAATTAGGTGGAAACTAATGACAAGTTAATTGAATAACAAGAATTACACGTTTAAAGATTGATTTCATTGATCTATAGTCCATATACATTCAAGATCCAGATCCGGCAGAGCTTCGCCTATAAGATGCCAAAGTTACAAGTTGTTACAAATGAAAACCCAAGGCTCCTATTTATAGATGAGCAAGTTCGCTCATGGAGACACAAGTTCGACCGAGGATGAATAAGTTCGCCCGAACTTGACTTCTCAAGTGTCATAACCAACGAACTTGGCCAATACTCTTCTTAAATAAGCCTAGTTCTAACAGTTTAAGCTCTAATCACTCAGACTCGATACATAAAGATATTAATGACGAAGGCAACAAACATATGCACCACCAACACTCCCAACTTTTGATTTGTACACAAGCACTCCCAACTTTCAACTTATTGGCCGATAACACTCCCTAACTAACTGAATCCTTACCCAGTTAGTTTTTGCTGATGTGGCTCCTTTTGATGACGTGGCAGCTGATGTGGCATTTTTAATGACGTAGCAACTGATGTGGCAGCTGACGTTGCATTTTTTGATGATGTGGAAGCTGACATGACATTTTTTGATGACGTGACAACTGACATCAACTAACTGGGTTCAGTTAGTTAGGGAGTGTTATCAGCCAACAAGTTGAAAGTTGGGAGTGCTTGTGTAACAACTCGAAAATTCGATTGTTATCTTCCATTTTGTTTTCCCGTTTATCTACTTTTGTATTCCCGAGATTCGGTTTATAATAAAGTTTACGTTAAGTAATTATGGTGTTTTACGTTATTATCGCATCTAATCGCTTATTAAATCGCATCGCTAATCGCAATTATTTATGTGTTTTTATATTATTTAAGTGTTATGTGTGTTTGTGGTTATGATTACGCTCACTATCGCATCGCTCTTGCACTCACGAATCGCTAAATCGCACTATTATATCAATTTTAACGCTTAACGCCTTGAATTTAACGCTTAATATAACTATCTAATGCGAACCGAATAACCAAACGAACACTTAACGCGAAATCGGCAAATGAAACTTGGCCACCAGGCCAAGTTCGGCCGAACTTGGCTACCCCAAGTTCGCCCGAACTTACCTGATGACACAAGGATCCCTCATATACCTCAAGTTCGCTCGAACTTGTACAAATATGTACAAGTTCGACCGAACTTAGCTGCTTATTCTTGAAAACCTAGCAAGTTCGCCCGAACTTGATCTCACCAGCCTTACATTTTGCCTTCTCCTATAAATACCAAGCTCTGTTCTCTCATTTGAACTTGCTGCAACTTCGCCCAAAGCTCTCAAAACCTGAAACCTTCGTGTTCTAAGTAAGAATCAACGTGATTTCAACTACAATGATGTGCAACAACGTTTTACAAATGTTTACAACGATTTTGGCACAAGGCATAGCCTTCGTTTTCATCAGATGCCTTCTGTTTACGAAAATCTTCATCTTTTTCCATAAAACATCTGTTTTCTACTCAGATCTAAGTTTAGATCTGAGTAAACCTTTTAAAACCTTGATTTCAACACAAAATACGGACTTTTGATGATGTTTTGTTCATTTTCTGATATGAAACGAAGCATTAATCATTCAAGATCCCAGGTCTGGAAGCACAAGGACGTTTATGTTGATTTACACAAGCCGGACTAACCCGAACGAACCCCGAGTTCGTCCAGATTAGCCCACGCTTTTGTAAAACCGCTAAAACCGCTCTAAAAGACCTCTCCGACCTAAGTTTGCTCAGTAGCACAAGGTTGGAGGGATTACCACTCGATTTACTCAGCAAGCGACGCGGAAACGCAAGATTTTGGACCCGAAAACGCCAAGTTCGCTCAAGATTGCACTGACTTTTTGGTAGCATGGATGTCAAGTTCGCTCGAACTTTTCCTCTGGGGGTCAAGTTCGGCCGAACTTGATGGAAATGCGCAAATTTCTCTTCAAAAACCCCTAAGTTCGCTCGAACTTGTCAAGTTTCTCAGGAAACTTCACAAGTTCGCCCGAACTTGTCAAGTTTCCTTGAGAAACTTGCAAGTTCGCCCAAACTTGACTCACCACTCAGCAGACTTATACAAGTTCTCTCGAACTTGTATGTTTACATACAAGTTCACCTGAACTTGTCTACTGCCCAACCAAGACTTAACCTTTTCAGCTTTTTGGAGACTGATGCACTTTCGTTCGCGTATGCTGGCTGATCCAGCGCTCTTCTCAACTCCTCGCAGATCCCGAACTCTCCCTAAAACGCACCCACAGTGAGTATACCTGACTCATTTTCTCTTTAACACACTTTTTGGGTGTTACATACGTTCCTATTTTAAAATTCACTTTACGAATCAAACTGCTTACCACACGCGAATAATTTGATTATATATGCTCAATACGTGATGCTAGAAACATGTGACTAGGACTTATTTTCGTTAACTTGCCTCCTTAGCTAGTATGGTACTATAGTGTGGCTTACACCCGACGGGGTCTAGTTAGGATGGACGCGCAAGCCTTCTCACGGTAGTTAGCATGAGAAATAAGCCTATGTTAATCTGTGTGAAAATGTTTCGGTGTATCATGATATGTAGTTAGATTATTTCGCGAACGGTTTCTCTATTATGCTAGTATTACAAAAAACTCGTATGCTCACATTTACTTAATTGTATTGACTTGTATCTTAATGTATGTAACAGGTTGAGGAGTTTAGCTTTGGACACATGGGATTATGCTTAGTTTAGTTATTTTGTTTTGTTTTGTTTTAGTTCCAAGTGTAATAAATCTAGGGGATATCGAACCCGGATGAATTTTATGAGAAATCTCCGTTTTGTAATAATTGTTTAAATGTTACGTTTAATAGTATGGGATATTAAGCAGATTGTGATATGTTAAATGATTGTTATGGAACATCTCGTGAAATCAATCTGGTCGCCTAGTGCCACTACCCCGATAATTCCGCCATCGGTTTGGGTGTGACAGATTGGTATCAGAGCACCATAACTTTAGGATAGTAGGTAGAATTGCCATGATTCGACCTAGTAGCATGTTTAAGTACCCGATTAACCTATCTATGACTTAAATGTTAAACTACTTGCCATAAATGCTTAAATGTGCCTTTCTTAAGGATAATACAATCATATACGCTTGGAAACGCTCGCATCACCCCAAATGAGTGATCAAGTCGAGAATAGGTGTGAAAACCGAGAACTCTCGACGAGATCATTCACTCCGCGCATTCTCTCGCACGAGATACCTTCGTTGAGTTAGGAGTGACATCCAAACGTCGACGAAAATCTCCATTTCTATCTCGGAATAAAGTTGCTAAGTTAGGGGTGAAACCCGCGTCTTAGTAACAAATTCCGCAGTTCGTTTTTCAATCTCACCAAAGTCTCGGTTATACCGATGATTTGGAACACGTATTAACTGGAAGGGTAAACGCCGTTAGCCGCTCGCGGTGAGAGCGTTTATCTATTAGGCTAAAGCGTGGGTCCGAATGCAAAGGGTAGTCGAACCACTTTGGGTAGTCGACATCTCAAAACCCAGACACTCCCAATTGATTTAAGCCTATATTGTCGATTTACGAATCATCGAGTTTATTACTATTTACGTGTTTAAAATTTTGAGAATTTCGGTTTAATCGATTTCTCGCTTTGATGATTTATCATATCATCGATTTATCGCATTTACGCTCCATCGAATGTATGCACAACTCGCACAGCTCTCGAAATCTAAAACGCTAAATTAATACACCAACCAAACTAATTGCTTAACTCGCTTACGCCTATGAGGACGTGTGCCTCAAACGCGGTATTTTCTCGCTTATCTCGCTATTATATATCGCTTATATCTCGCATCTCATATCGCGCTACGCATGATGGTTAATTAGAAGGTGAATACGTGCCAAATGTGTGCTTACGTGGATTATGTGCTTACGTGTTTACGTGCCTATGTGTTTATGTGATTTTGTGCCTTGTATGAATAATAATAATAATAAATATTTAGACATAACTCTATTATAATCTCATCTAATCTAATCTAAATCCTTCATGTAGAAGTCTTCAATGGGATCGCACACCCATAGGAATCTCCAGCGTAGCAACGCTGACAAGCATATTGCCACCATGGTAGCCAAGGAAATGGCTAAGGTTATCCCGCAAATCGTCTCAGAAATTCATGCTGTGAGCAGCAACTCATCAGTCGACTCTAAAACTGAGAATCCCAAGCCGCGTATCAGCTTCAAGAACTTCAAGGCTTCTGCACCTCTCGCCTTCACGGGCAATGACGGACCGACTTCTATGTTTCACTGGTTCGATGCTATTGAGGTCACTTTTAGGCAAAGTGGATGCCCCGATGACCTCCGCACCGTGAACGCTACCGGAGTCTTCCAGTCCTGTGCTCTCGACTGGTGGACAGCTAAAAAAAACAAGCGTGGAAATGATGAAGCTTACAATCTATCTTGGGAGGAACTCAAGGAAGTAATGATGAAGGAGTTCTGCCCTCCGCGCGAAATGCAAAAGCTCGAGAATGAGTTTTGGGGAATCAAACAGGATGGTCCCGACAATGCTAGATTCACTGCTCGGTTTAAGATTTTGAGCATCATCTGTCCCAGCCAGGTTGATACGACTGAGAAAGCTATCAACAAGTACATTCGTGGTTTACCCGAGTGTGTCGTAAATTTTGTGAAAGTTGCTCGTACTACAACCATCGAGGAAACCTTCATGCTCGCCGCTGAGAACAATGATCAGCGAGTCCAAGATGGGTATTTCAAGAATCATGCGAAAGTTGCCAATCAAGCTATCGTCGAACCAACTGCTGTTACCGAACCACCAAGTGACCCGAAGGGAAAGCGTCAGGGACGCAAGAGAGGAAACCCGAGTAAGTACTATGCTCTCGCCGCTCTAGCAAACCCTCAGCCGCTCCGAACGCACCTCCAGCTAAGCGTGCGTACACCGGTCCTCACCCACTATGCCATATGTAACATCCGTAAAAAACCGGATTTACCAAACCCGCTCCGTTTATTAACCGAACAATCAGTTAAAAATTTCGTTGCGTATTTAATGCCCAAATTAATTTTAAATGATACATAATTAATAAGTATATTGGAATATATAATTTATATTTGAAAAAGTATTTAAAATAAGAAAATAAAAATAAAAGGATGCTGCCGGGTTTCGAACCCGGGTCAGCCAGAATCAACAAACGACTTAACTTCCAACCATCCAACCACTGCGCCACTTGTGTTTCTTGTTCATTAATGGAAACAATTAATTCATATCATAAGTCTCGAATTCAAAACCGACGCGCCTAATTGCAGTCGTCGGAAATCTGGACGATCTCGCCAAGATTGGACGGTTTCTTCAGTTTTAACCGAAGCCTTGACTACTACATCGGTTATAACCGACGTCTGAACCCGCGACGCAAGTCATAACCGCCGGAAAACTTATTGACCGACGAATCAAGGCGGAAAACGGACTAAATACGTCGATGTTCTGCCCTATAAATACCCCCTCTAACCTCTGTTAGCTTTTTCGCTCACAATCACACTTTTTCCCGACGTAAATTCACTCGCCGGAGAATTTCTGCAACTCGCCGGAAAACCGAGCCTTTCACCTCTGAGCCTTACTGAACACCCAGAGCTCATACCGAAGCCACCCACACCCACCTCAAGCTCGTTGAAGACCCTCTGCCGCAAGACATACGTCGCCGGAATCATCTGCTGTCACCGGAGTTTCGCCGGCGAAACAGAGGAGCCACTGTTCGGTATATCTAACACTTAATCTCTCGTTCTTTTTATTAATCTAACATGTAATTAATCACAAGACACTAACGAACTTGATTAAATCTTCGAACCAGTCGGACTTCCGATTCTGGTTTAAGTCAAGACGAAGTATTAGAGTTGTTAAGTTTAATTAAATCAAGATTTATCCGGTTAGACACACAGTCCAGTGGTGGACTGTGTGCAAATAAAACACGCTTACGTCCCGAGTTCGATTCTTGTCCCACGCACACTCGCCTTAATAAAAATGTTCCTTTTTTTAACCGAACCGGATTCATTGCCATAGATGTTAAGTTGAATAAAAACCGGAATAATAACCAAGATAGACACACAGTCCAGTGGTGGACTGTGTGAACGTTTAATCACACGTCACGAGTTCGAGTCCAGACTACCGCACCGGTCCGGACAATTTTCAAACTTTTTATATGAGGCAGAACTGAAATAATGTAGTTGTATATAAGTATAATAAAAATCAGATTATTTAACAAGTTAGACACACAGTCCAGCGGTGGACTGTGTGTTTACCCAAACCACAGGTCCCGGGTTCGAGACCTGTGGAAGGCACCGAGCGAGACATTTAAAAATTTTAAAACAAATGATTTTCGGATTAATTCAGTTAGTATATAAATATAATTAAAAACAGAAATATTTCGGGTTAGACACGTAGCTCAGTTGGTAGAGCTGCGTGCACGCGAAAGGGAGGTCTCGGGTTCGAGCCTCACCCGGCGCACACAATTACACAGTCTGACCGGTCAACAAGTCAACGGTCGACGGTCGCAAAAAGTCAACATTTTTTATTATTTTTATTTATTTATTTTATTTAAAAATCAATTAAAAATACTTAAAAATAACATTTTTAAGGTTAGAAAATAGCCTTAAACTCACAAAAATATATCCAACAATTCTACTAAAATTGATTAATAAAATCCGCTTACTTACCGAACCATTATGCTATTATCTAGGTTAGTTTCACTCGTGGTTAAAACCAACTTCGTGCGTATTCAACATCATCAACCGAACGCACCCAATGTGAGTGAATCTCTACAAATTCCCCGTTTAAATCACGTTTTTGGGGTGTATCATGCGTCTTACTATTTACTATATTTAAATCATTCTGCATACATCATATCATGAATAAATATGTATCCTGCCTGTGTAAACTGTTTGTGTGCTTATTGTGTAGATTTAATTTATTATTTTCAGTACATGCAATACGATCGGCTCCGTTTGATTGAGCCTTGATCGCACAGACATTTTCATTTTCAGTACATGCAATACGATCGGCTCCGTTTGATTGAGCCTTGATCGCACAGTTTCATTTATGTTATTGTTTGTTGTTGTTTGTTATTGTATGCTAATTGTTGTTATTGTATGTTTATTTACGTTTGTTCATATATGAATATTGCACAATTTTTCCATATTAAATACAACCAGAAATAAATAATAAATGTTTTCTAACAAGGTTCACTCGCCAACTTTTTGTTGATCCAAAAACCATTTTTACACATGATACAGGTGAACAGGATGAAGCAAGGAAAACATAGGAAATGCCTTAGAAGAAAACAATGAAGTCTAGAATGATGTTTAGGACATGATGTAATTATGATTGTATATATCTCATTAAATTGTAATAATGAATATGAAACGTTATAATAAATGTCATGAGCTTTGATGATAACCCAATTATGCCCCGATCACCTTTTCCGCTGCGGGTCGGGGTGTGACACCATAAGTGCAGTTATCATCATGTGGTGGGTGGAAACTACCGTTTCTGCACAAACTGCAACATCTATGGCCACTTTACTGTGAGTTGTCGTACCGGCCCACGTCAGCCAGCTCCTCAGGCTCCAGCAGCTTCAGCTTTACCCGCTCCTCCTCAAGCCAATCAGCAGCAAGCTTCAAAAGCACGTGTGTGCTATGTTTGTGGTGATCCAAATCATTTCGCCAATTTCTGCCCGAATCATCCTGTCAAACAAGAGCAGCGAGCACCGCAGCCTCAGCAGCAGCCTCAGCCACAGCAACAGCAGCAACAACCACAAGCTGGGCATGGCAGAGCCTTCAATCTCAACCACCACCAGGCTCAGAATGACAACAATGTTGTCAATGGTATGTTTCTCGTTAACGGTATTTATGTTTCATGTTTATTTGATACTGGTGCCGATAATTGTTTTGTATCGTTAAAATTCGAAAAGGTTTTAAAATGTAAGCGCGCTAAACTCCCAAAGACTTTCGATGTGGAAGTCGCCACCAGAAGAACTGTTACCGTTAACTCCGTTTTGCGTGGTTGTAATCTCGATCTCAACAACCACATCTTCTCGATTAATCTCATACCTATGCAGTTAGGTAGCTTCGATATCATAGTAGGTATGGATTTTCTTCGTGAAAACCATGCTGAAGTTGTATGCTTCGATAAGATGATTTGCTTTCCTATCCAAACGGTGATCAACTCCATGTCTATGGTGAAACTCCCTCAAAGAAGTTGATGCTTTTGTCATGTACTCGAGCACACAAATGCTTGCAAAAGCGATGTGTTGCTTTCCTTGCCCACATTGTGAACCCGGAGTAAGAAAAGAAGACTTATAAAGATGTTCCCATTGTTTGTGAATTTCCTAAGGTCTTTCCCGACGATTTACCCGGTTTGCCCCCTACTCGAGATGTTGAATTCCGTATCGCTCTAGTTCCCGGAGCTACTCCCGTTGGTAAAGCTCCTTATCGTCTCGCACCATCTGAAACGCGCGAGCTATCAAGCCAACTTCAAGAGCTTCTTGATAAAGGCTTCATACTCCCGAGCACTTCGCCATGGGGCGCTCCCGTCCTTTTCGTGGAAAAGAAAGATGGATCGTTCCGTACGTGCATCGATTATCGTGAACTTAACAAACTCACGACACAGAACCGTTATCCTCTTCCTCGTATTGACGACTTATTTGATCAGCTTCAAGGTGCTACTTGTTTTTCTAAGATCGATCTTCGTTCTGGTTATCATCAGCTACGCGTGTTGGAAGAAGACATTCCGAAAACTGCCTTTCGTACTCGTTATGGCCATTTCGAATTCGTGGTCATGCCTTTTGGTCTTACAAATGCACCCGTGGTCTTCATGGATTTGATGAACCGTGTATGTAAAGCCTTCTTAGATCGTTTTGTCATTGTGTTTATCGATGACATTCTTATCTATTCGAAGTCGAGAGACGAACACGCGCGTCATCTCCGTTTAGTCCTCGAACTTCTTCAAGGAAATCGCCTTTATGCTAAGTTCTCAAAATGTGAATTCTGGCTCGAAGAAGTCCAATTTCTCGGCCACATCGTTAATAGTCAAGGAATTCACGTCGACCCTGCAAAGATTGAAGCCGTCAAGAGTTGGATTACACTGAAGAATGCTTCCGAAATCCGTTCATTTCTTGGATTGGCGGGTTATTACCGTCGATTCATCACCGACTTCTCGAAAATCGCCGTTCCGCTTACCGCTTAACTCATAAGGACAAACCTTTTGTTTGGGATTCCAAGCAAGAGGAAGCGTTTCAAACTCTCAAGCGTATGCTATGCAACACTCCTGTTCTCGCTTTACCCGACGGAAATGACGATTTCGTTGTTTATTGTGATGCCTCAAACCTTGGTCTTGCTTGTGTTCTCATGCAACGAGACAAGGTTATAGCGTATGCGTCTCAACAACTCAAGATCCACGAGAAGAATTACACTACCCACGATCTCGAACTTGGTGTAGTTGTTTTTGCATTGAAGATATGGTGACACTACCTTTACGGCACCAAGTGTACGTTCTTCACCGACCATAAGAGCTTACAACATATCTTCAATAAAAAAGAATTGAATATGCGCCAACGCCGATGGGTTGAACTTCTCAACGATTACGATTACGATTACGATATACGCTACCATCCCGGCAAAGCAATGTCGTCGCCGATGCTCTCAGTCGACGAAGCTACGTGTATAGTATTCGTGACTCTCAAGCTTTGAATGATCTCGAAATCATGATTCACTCCGCTCAATTTGCTTGTTTTAACGAGAATACTTTGGATGAAGAAATGAAATGTGGTGCCGAAACTCAGCTCGTATCTAAGCCTAATGGTATCTATTACTATCTCAATCGCATTTGGATTCCCAATCGTGATAATATTCGAAAGTTGCTAATGACCGAAGCTCATAAATCTCGATATTCCGTTCACCACGGTGCCGACAAGATGTACCAGGACCTTCGTCCTAAGTACTGGTGGCCGGGCATGAAAAAGGATATCGCCTTGTACGTCTCAAAGTGCTTAACTTGTTCGAAAGTTAAAGCCGAACATCAAAGGCCCTCCGGCTTACTCGAACAACCCGAAATCCCGATGTGGAAGTGGGAGAGTATAGATATGGACTTCGTTACGAAACTTCCCCGCACTTCATCCGGTCACGATAGCATTTGGGTTATCGTTGATCGTCTTACTAAATCTGCGCACTTTATTGCTATACGAGAAGACTTTAAGGTCGAACGGTTAACCCGAATCTATACCGACGAAGTTATATGTCGACACGGGACACCTCGTGACATCATATCTGACCGTGATGGTCGCTTTACCTCGCGTCTCTGGGAGACATTTCAATCCGCTCTCGGTACTACGCTTAATCTAAGTACCGCTTTTCACCCTCAAACCGACGGTCAGACTGAGTGCACGATCCGTACCCTTGAAGACATGCTTCGTGCGTGCATCATAGATTTTGGTGGTAACTGGGATACGCATTTACCTTTAATCAAATTCTCGTACAATAATAGTTATCATACCAGCATTCAAATGGCTCCTTTTGAGGCACTGTATGGAAGAAAACGTCGATCGCCTATTGCATGGCACGAGATCGGAGAAGCATAAATCACCGGTCCCGAGCTAATTCAAGAAACGATGGACAAGATCCTCCAGATCAGAGACAATCTCTTGAAAGCTCGGAGTCGCCAAAGAGTTACGCCGATAAACACCGCAAGCCCCTGCAGTTCAAAGTGGGAGATCACGTTCTCCTAAAGGTTACACCTTGGAAGGGAGTGGTCCGCTTCGGCAAGAAAGGAAAGCTAGCGCCTCGATACGTTGGTCCCTTTAAGATTCTGGAAAGGATCGGTAAAGTAGCCTATCGTCTCGAACTACCGGCAGAACTTAATAACGTACATCCGACTTTCCAGGTGTCCAATCTCAAAAAGTGCCTAGCCGAAGAAAATCTGCATTTCTCCCTCGAAGATCTGCAAATCAACGAGACTCTCCATTTCGTGGAAAAGCCTGTGGAAATCATGGACCGAGAGACCAAGAAACTCCAACGCTCTCACATCCCTATCGTGAAAGTCCGATGGGAGGGCAAACGCAGCGCCGAATTTACTTGGGAATTGGAAAGTGATATGAAGGCCAAGTACCCGCATCTATTTGTTACAGCTACTACTTGAATTTCGGGACGAAATTCCCTAAAGTAGGGGATACTGTAACAACTCGAAAATTCGATTGTTATCTTCCATTTTGTTTTCCCGTTTATCTACTTTTGTATTCCCGAGATTCAGTTTATAATAAAGTTTATGTTAAGTAATTATGGTGTTTTACGTTATTATCGCATCTAATCGCTTATTAAATCGCATCGCTAATCTCATCGCATCGCAAATCGCAATTATTTATGTGGTTTTATATTATTTATGTGTTATGTGTGTTTGTGGTTATGATTACGCTCGCTATCGCATCGCTTTCGCACTCTCGAATCGCTAAATCGCACTATTATATCAATTATAACGCTTAATGCCTTGAATTTAACGCTTAATATAACTATCTAATGCGAACCGAATAACCAAACGAACACTTAACGCGAAATCGGCAAACGAAACTTGGTCACCAGGCCAAGTTCGGCCGAACTTGGCTACCCCAAGTTCGCCCGAACTTACCTGATGACACAAGGATCCTTCATATATCTCAAGTTCGCTCGAACTTGTACAAATATGTACAAGTTCGGCCGAACTTAGCTGCTTATTCTTGAAAACCTAGCAAGTTCGCCTGAACTTGCATGAAAACATGCAAGTTCGACCGAACTTGATCTCACCA
This sequence comes from Scalesia atractyloides, assembly GCA_947069175.1. Taxonomy (NCBI): domain Eukaryota; kingdom Viridiplantae; phylum Streptophyta; class Magnoliopsida; order Asterales; family Asteraceae; genus Scalesia; species Scalesia atractyloides. The sequence continues at coordinate 14,029,039 of CAMTDV010000010.1, read as the reverse complement.
GCCTTACATTTTGCCTTCTCCTATAAATACCAAGCTCTGTTCTCTCATTTGAACTTGCTGCAACTTCGCCCAGAGCTCTCAAAACCCGAAACCTTCGTGTTCTAAGTAAGAATCAACCCGATTTTAACTACAATAATGTTCAACAACGTTTTACAAACGTTTACAACGATTTTGGCACAATGCATAACCTTCGTTTTCATCAAATGCCTTCTGTTTACGAAAATCTTCATCTTTTTCCATAAAACTTCTGTTTTCTACTCAGATCTATGTTTAGATCTTAGTAAACCTTTTAAAACCTTGATTTCAACACAAAATACGGAATTTTGATGATGTTTTGTTCATTTTCTGATATGAAACGAAGCATTAATCATTTAAGATCCCAGATTTGGAAGCACAAGGACGTTTATGTTGATTTACACAAGCCGGACTAACCCGAACGAACCCAGAGTTCGTCCAGATTAGCCCACGCTTTTGTAAAACGGCTAAAACCTCTCTAAAAGACCTCTCCGACCGAAGTTTGCTCAGTAGCACAGGGTTGGAGGGATGAACACTCGATTTACTCAGCAAGCGACGCGAAAACGCAAGATTTTGGACCCGAAAACACCAAGTTCGCTCAAGATTGCACTGACTTTTTGGCAGCATGGATGTAAAGTCGCTCGAACTTGCCCTCTGGGGGTCAAGTTCGGCCGAACTTGAGTGGAAATGTGCAAATTTATCTTCAGAAACCCCCAAGTTCGCTCAAACTTGTCAAGTTTCTCAAGAAACTTCACAAGTTCGGCCGAACTTGTCTCACCTATAAAGGTTACCTACAAGTTCGCTCGAACTTGTCAAGTTTCCTTGAGAAACTTGCAAGTTCGCCCGAACTTGACTCACCACTCAGTAGACTTATACAAGTTCGCTCGAACTTGTATGTTTACATACAAGTTCGTCCGAACTTGTCTACTGCCCAACCAAGACTTAACCGTTTCAGCTTTTCGGAGACTGATGCACTTCCGTTCGCGTGTGCAGGCTGATCCGGCGCTCTTCTCAACTCCTCGCAGATCCCGAACTCTCTCTAAAATGCACCCACAGTGAGTATACCTGACCCATTTTCGCTTTAACGCACTTTTTGGTGTTACATACATTCCTGTATCAAAATCACTTCACAAATCAAACTGCTTATCACACGCGAATAATATGATTATATGTGCTCAATACGTGATGCTAGAAACATGTGAATAGGACTTATTTTCGTTAACTTGCCTCCTTAGCTAGTATAGTACTATAATGTGGCTTACACCCGACGGGGTCTAGTTAGGATGGACGCGCAAGCCTTCTCACGGTAGTTAGCATGAGAAATAAGCCTATGTTAATCTGTGTGAAAACGTTTCGGTGTATCATGATATGTAGTTAGATTATTTCGCGAACGGTTTCTCTATTATGCTAGTATTACAAAAAACTCGTATGCTCACCTTTACTTAATTGTATTGACTTGTATCTTAATGTATGTAACAGGTTGAGGAGTTTAGCTTTGGACGCATGGGATTATGCTTAGTTTAGTTATTTTGTTTTGTTTTGTTTTAGTTACAAGTGTAATAAATCTAGGGGATATCGAAACCGGTTGAATTTTATGAGAAATCTCCGTTTTGTAATAATTGTTTAAATGCTACATTTAATAGTATGGGATATTAAGCAGATTGTGATATGTTAAATGATTGTCATGGAATATCTCGTGAAATCAATCTGGTCGCCTAGTGTCACTACCCCGATGATTCCGCCATCGGTTGGGGTGTGACAGCTTGTATACAAATCAAAAGTTGGGAGTGTTATCGGCCAATTGGTAAAGTTGGGGTTATTTAAATCCAATATCCCTTACAAAAACAACCAAAATAAATACCCTTTATCATAGAAAGCATAAATTTCAAACAAACCTAGATGGAACACATGTCAAAATGTTAACAAATAGATAGTGATGAGTTTGGTACTAACCGGTACTGAAAATCCCAAAAAAAGGGTACCAGTAAATCCCAAAAAATGGGTACCGGTATGCTTCGATACCGGCATGAACCGGTACCCCGAAAACGCAAAATGTCAGTACCGAATTGATACCAAAAATCGAGTATGTTCGGGAAGTTCGGTATCACATATGTAAAAAATATTATTTTCTTAAGTGGTAGGCTGCATGAGTATAAACAACAATTAGGGTGTCACATATGTAAATAAAATTATATCTATCTATTATACTAAAAATATTCATCTTACACCCCACCACCAACCTGATGTGGACATTCTCTTAATCAAAAACTGTGAGCGACAATTCATTCGCTTTATTACCTTCATTCACACGCGCTCTCTTTCTCTTCAAAACCCTAATTGAAACATCAACAGAGGCATCTATGGCGATTCTTCTCATGCCACAATGTTTTGGTTTATGCGCCTAAACCTTGCCCACACCACTTCTTCTTCTCTCCTAGGGTTTATAACCCGATTCCTTTTTCTCTGATTGTCTTTCCCTTTTAACACCAACCCTAGATTACTTCCACAGCCGTTCTGCGCCTCTTAACAGCGTCGTTCGCCGCCTATACGCATCATCACCGTCACTGCAACAACCGATGGGTAAAGCTGTAAACTCCGGCCCCAAATCTTCATTGTCGATTGCTAAAGATGAAGCATATCTTCAATCACTCATCCCTAAACGAATTCATAAAAGCTCAATAGATTGCACATCTTTAGTCAATTTCCAGTGACCCTTAAGTAAATTTCGATTTTGACATAGTTTGACCGATTTGTTCTCTCAAGTGTATCGTCGAACAGTTGGTATGCATTATTAATCGCGTTTTTTTATTTAATTTTTTTTTTGTTTTTTAGGGTTACATTGTCTGACGGGACTTTGAAGGGGGGGGGGGGACAACTCCTTTCAATACAGGGACGGAGTTATCGAAGAGTTTTGCTTCAAATGCTTCGATTTCTTGCATGGATGGTGTGATGTGGGACTTTGGAGCCATAGGTTTCAAGTGATAAGATTTGATACTGATGTGTGTTGCATTTGTCGTGGTAAGAGCTTCCACACCATCTGAATGTTTTTTTTTATTTTCGACTATTATATGTTTTAGTCGGATAACAAATAATTTGTTTGGGTTGTGTTATATAGCTATCAATTAGGGTGTTCATAGTTTGGTTTAAAACCGTGAAACCGCCCAAACCGGTCAACGGATTGGTTGGTTTCGTGGTTGCTTTTTTTCTTTTGTTTTCGGTCGGTCGGCATTAAAAAATTCAAAGAGTAGCGAACAATATGGAGTATGGTTTACGGTTTATACCAAAACTCGCCGTATAAAACGTCACCGGTTAGATTTGTATATAATATAATATAATTAATTTGTAGGGATTTCGCATTAGGTATCATTATTTTGAAGCATTTGGGTATAATTGAATTAAATTGGTGACACTCATCTGATTGTTGTCTAAATACTTAGTGGACACCTTTGAGGTATCATTTTTTGAATAATGCTATAGTCACCCTTTGAACCAGGCAGTGATTTTATTTAAGTATTCATTTACAGATTTTAATTTATAGAAATGTAACCAAAATATTTTTTGACTAATAGAAAGCTTCAGCTGCATGGGTGGTATCAATGAGTTCATTAGCATTATCGTGCTACCAGCAGTTGGAAGACAGAGTCTTGGTGATCAGATTTCTTACAGCTGCACCTATTGCTCTCTAATTTTCAACTTTTGAACCCTATATAGTTAACGAAATAGAAGTTACGAGGACTTTGTCAGGCTCAATACAGGTTGAATTTGCCACCTCTACAATTTTAGAAAAACAAGTGTTGTATTGCTACATTGTTTTAATACTTGGTTAATGAAATTTGGCAGTGAGGATGCTAAAAACATCGGTTGTATACTGTTGCACAAGCTGGTGAAATGGGTTCACTAGAAAAGATGGTTGATGGTTCAGGTTCTGAGGATTCAGATGATGGCTCTTAATGAGGTTTTCACCTTCCCTGATTTCTTTAAAGGTTTATGAATAATAGAATTTTAACAGTTTAAATTCATATTATCATTCATACATTTTAAAAATTTGAAGCGTGCTCCAGCTAAATTTAACATGGCAATTTGTTCTGAATATTAAAAAATAGAGCCTTCAGCGCCTTCTCCGCTACAAGGTTCTTCAATCCCTAATTGCATATATGTATGTTTTTTGTTAGTGTTTCATATCTGTATAATCTTGATTTGAATCAATCTTTAATCGAAACAGGTGTGTTTCATATCTTTGATATTCGGATTCAGATTTTGATTTGAAACATATATTTTTTATGACTCTAATTTGGAATTGTGAAATCGGAGTTCCATTGCATTAAAGTTATGATTCACACCAGGGGTTTTTTTTAGATGAGAAATATGATGAATATTTTATGTTCACTAATCTTATTTGAATCTGTTTATACAATGTTTGTGCAAGTAATTATTGGCTGTATTATATATTTTTTGTTTGAATCTGTTTATACTATATTTTCTTTCATCAGCCACATTCACAAACCCTAAAACAGAAGGTTGTGAATAGAGGTTAAAGCATGAAATTACAGAGGTGAGAGTCGGAGATGCCGTTTTGGGCAAGAGAGTCATAGTGAGAGAGATATGACTGTTAAACAGACTAATCAGATTCACGAATGATTTGCGAGTGTCGAGATTGAGGGGTATGAAGATCTGAAACTCATTGGTGGAAAGAAGATCGTTTGGGTGTTGATATAGTCGACATCAAAGCCTAGCGCGGCGGTAGGGTTTCGGTGAGATTCTGGCTACTCTTTTTGCAAAACACATTCCATAACAGTGAAGACCAGCGACATTAAGGTATGTGTTAACCATCTGACCCGTTTCGATTAAGGTTTATGAGACCATCTGTTTCATTTCCTCTGATTGCCATTTTGTTTCAGTTACATGACACTTTGATTTCATTCCCCCCTTTTTATATTTGATTGTTTATTCTGTTGTTTGGACATGTATGTATTGGTGTAAAACTTCAATCGAAAATCGTATTTTGGTATTAGTGTTTGATATTGATTAGAATAACCCTAGGTTAACCTATGGATCAGGAATGTGTTTTGGAAATACGCAATGATACCTTGATTGATGCAAAATTGACATGATATTGTTGCTAATGCGATGATGAAAATTGAAAAGATCTTTGTGTGCATGTGTAGATAACTTTAGCAGGCTACAGAGAATTTGCCTACGTTGCAGCCTAGCTCAACCTATAGTGTTGCAAGTAGTGGAGTGAGATATGTCACATCAGATTTCTTAGGAATCTATGGAAGTGGTAGTCGAATGCTTGGATTTGTGGGATGAAATGGGACATGTGGTAAAGCAAATGGTGGTGTGAGTAAGAGTGGCCATGTGGGCGGGATAGGTAATGGTGGCAGTTTGACGGTCGGTTAGATTATAAAGATCCCACATTTACTTCTTTGTTTATTTGATAATTGATCGTGAACTTGCTTTCTTATTTTTCATAGATTAGTTATATCATTCTAAAACATAAATCTACTTGCACAAATTTGACTTAATTTTGTTAAAAAGGGAACATAAATAAGCTGGCTACTTGCATTTTTTTTATCATAACCTATTTATGCTTTCTGAATTAGTATTCTTTTTTAATATTAACTATTAGAGTTACCCAATGTTGTTGGCTGAATTGACCAATACCAGCAAGCATTTCCTTCTAACATATTCGTCTCAGCTATAAGTTACATAAACCATTTTCATCCTTCCAATTCATGCACCAAGTAGGTACTACCTTGAAGACTGAATGTATATGTGTGTGGATCAGTCGTTCATGCTTTTTTCAAACCTAAGTGACAAGCATGACAAAATTGGAAGTGACTATATTTTTTAAATTTCGATGCTGCATGTTTTAACTTAAAAGAATATTGTTAGATTTTGCAGGATGATGAGAAGTTCTAATGTAAAGGTACTATTTCTGGTTATATATCACAAATGTCCGAGTTGTAATATTTGTAATACTTCAACCTCTTTCATTCTTTGATCTAAATCTACTTTAGATCACATCTGGTTGAGGTGTCTGTAGTAGTGTTTGTTTATATCTATATCCCTATACTTACACAGAGATCTCACTTTCAATGATTTTGGTGGAGATATACCAGATCTTAGTGGACTAAAATAAGCTGGAAAAAATGCAAGAAAGATATCCTTTTATATGAGTTTTACATGCCCTTTTCTACTCTAAAATATTGCCATCCCCTTTTTCTTTACAAATTATAAAATAAAAAAAGGAAAATGAAAGAAAGGATACAATCATAAACGACAATGTTCTTAGTTTGCTCACAAGTGAATATAATAATAAATGGTGTACTTAATAAGCTTCCTTTAATATTTGGTGTTCACGAAATGGGATTTAAGGCACACACATGCTAAATTTTGTGAACTTTTTCATATTATTGAATTTTAATTTGACTTTTAAGGCTATATATTATTGTTAGGTTTCTAATTTAATTGTTTTTTTTAGTTTAGAGGTGGTCCAATATCGGTTGTTGAGTTCATGGAGGAATGCCTGATAAATCCCAAAGCTGGTATTTATATCCATGGGGTGAAGAAGGTGGCTTTATAACCTATGATGCACTGGTACGGGTACGGGTACGGGAACGGGGTACGGGGACGGGTACGGGAAACGGTAAAACTAAAAAATTCAAGAAGCGGGGACGGGACGGGTACGGGAATAAAAACATGTAAAAATAAATATATATCAAAAATAATGTAACACAAAACCCCAAAATAGTTATATATTGATGTAAAGCTCAAAAATCCCATTTCTTCCTAATCTAATGTAAGGTAGTGAAAATAGGGGGTTAAATGTTAAAATACAAAAACTAATTTTACACTTTTTATGTAAGTTTTACAAGTTTTAATGACTAAAAGTAACCTAATGAAAGATAGAGGGGTTAAATGTTAAAACCCATAAACTTATTTAACCCTAGAAAGGCTCAAACGCAACAAAAAAACAGCCGCTCTTCTTCTTCACAGTTTCCAGCAAGTTTCCGGCAGAAATTGCAGGTTTCCGGTCAGAAGTCGTCGTCGGAATCCGCTATTTTCACGCTATTCAGTCGATAACTATGACCGGAAACTTGCAGGAAACGTTTCCTGCGCGTCCCCATACACCGTCCCCTTCTCCTGCACGCTTCCTGGCCGTTTCCTACCTGTCGGGGACGTTTCCTGGCCGTCCCCGTGCCGTTTCCGTCCCCTGGCAGTCCTCGGGACGGGAGACGGCACCTCCCAGGCGTTTCCGTGCTTCCGAGTTTATAACATCTCCTGAAGTAAGCCAAATGTTTTCAGTTGAACTTTGAAAATCCTTGAGTTTCTTTTATAAACTATGAGCTAAATAGTTTTTTTTTTATTTTTTTTATTTTTTTATTTTTATAAACTATGAGCTGTACCATCTATCTAACTATGACTAATGATGTCTTTTATGCTCTTGAGTTTCTTGAGTTGTTTTTATGAGGAGTACTTGGTCATTTATGATGTGAAAGTAGAAATAGGTGAGATGAGGAAGTTTGCTGGTCGGCCCTCTTCTTTTTAGTATTGAAGTACTTATAAGATATTACAAGTGACAATTTTGAACCTTTAACTTATGACTACACTAAGAAAATGAAATTCCCTGCCACTCAAGGATCAATGGAATGGCATCTGTAACACCAACCTTCAAACTAATCACTAATGTACATAGGCACCATTATTATAATATAGAAGCTCATGATTTTTTTGAGCATCTTACAACTTTATTTTCGCTACATGTATCACTTATCATCTGATTATGCCATGATGTTGGGTTCTGAGTTACGTGCGACTTTGTACTGAAAGAATTAAGACTATGTTTAAATGGAAGGTTAGGGGTCACACACCTCTGCAATGGCACCACTAACCAAGTGGAAAACTAAATTCTCAAGGGCATTTCAATTATAGTTTTATTTGGATAAATGAACACCACTACACTTATCCTCTTTTTTGAGCAATGGGGATGGTAAGATATTGAGTTTTTAATAATAAATAATGTTTTTAACATCTTCCGTAAAGTCTACTCCTGCTTCACAACTTCACCGACATTGCGGTCCTTCAACTTCGCCGACTTCGTGTCAAGCGTCTCACCGGATTCGGTCTCTCTCTCCGGCGTCGTTGACTGATGAATGAAATCCTCTCCGATCTGTTGTTCATCATATTGTGTGGTTAATCATATTTTTTAATTTGTTCCATTCTGTCTGGATTTTTAGTGTTATACTCATCAGAGGATGTACTCAGAAGTGTTGTGGTTGACTTTTGGCGCGCTATTTTATTGCCGAAGAATGGAGTTTGTGTGATAGACAACTTGCATATTCATGTATTTAATTTGTCGTACTCTAATACATTCGTTTGTGTTTTAACGTTTATAAAATCATAAATATTTATGTCAACGATAATAATGAAGATATTTTCTTTTAGCAACCCGTGAAATTCACGGGTTCTTAAACTAGTTATTCAATAATTCTAAATCACTACATTAAATCATTAGAAAGCCTTATGCAGTTAAAAATACACCAGAAGACTATAGAGCTTTGACCCGTTTGACAAGTATCCATTAGGCTAATTTTTTAAAATTTTACATTTCAGAGATGACTAAACCAAGACATAATTCTTATATATATGTGTGTGCGACTAAAATCTTTTCTTTTATTCTTTGGTAGCATACTTTAATACCTCTGCTTGCAGAATGAGAAAGGCCTCTTCAACGCTCAAATTAGCATCTGAGGCAAACACCTGAAATTTATTTAATAAAACATCAAAATGAATGTAGTCAAAATGCCGAAGGGCAAAAAGGTAATCGAAAACACAAGCATAGCTGAAACGGAAGGCATCGAAACCTTGCTTGAATCTGGAATCAACTCATAAAGTGGGTAAGCTGACAAATGTTGAGATAGACGATTACGGGTTGTTTCTATGTCTTCATGCCTTAACGGCAGGAAAGTTTCTTGAGGAACAATTCTTGATGTTGAAGACTAAAATATGACAAACAAACAAAAATATCATTTTAACTTTTTAATCTCTATTCATCCCATACAAAAGTTTATATGTTTGACCAAACAATTTTCCGTGCATCAATGACAATAGGCCAGTATAGAATAATGTCCGATTTGCTCACCCTCCCCTTTCGTTTCGAAGCACAAATTTTACCAAAAATTTGTTATGTGTTGACACAATATTCTTCTACTTCAACAGGTTTATCTTTATTCGTTTTTACATGTTCATCATCTACTGCAGTGTTTGGACCAAGTAAAGCAAATAGCTTTCCATCTACAACTTGCTGATGGAAGACACATGAAATAGTTAGCTATTCCAATTTGACAAAGAAAGATGAGTTACTTGCCTTTATGCTCTTCGGAGGTGCCCAAGGCTGCTTCTTTCGAACATGACTACAAGAGCATATAGATCACCAACTTAAGCCACAGAAGCTGTGACACATCAGATTCACATTGCCAAACAGAAAAGTATCTCTTCTTCAGAGACCTCAACCTCCGTTACCATGTTAATGTTTTTATTTTAATATTCCATATGTATACACCACCCTAATACATGTTTATCCAACTTGATAAATCTAATCCTAAAATTTAAGAAAGAAACAAAAGGAAGTGCTTGAACCATAGCCCAACACGCACCAACTCCACAAGCTTCTTCAAACTTACTAATATCAACATCTTCCGAACCAGTAACAGTAAGAAATGCAAATGCAGTATCTTATCTAGCTGGACAAGAGTATTTCTCTGCAATAGCAAAGCAAATTATTCAAATTACACATATAGATTTGAACATTAAAGACACATACAAATAGCTATCCACAGGATAATCAAGGAGCCAAGAAAATCAGTCTGCCATCCTAACTCAAAAGACATTTCAACCCATTACACAACCAACCCAACCCAATCATTTTGCCTCACATAATTATATTTTTAAAATGATTATTATCGAAATTTGATATGTATGTGTTGGATTTTGATCTCAATTCGGCCATAGCCTTTGTTAACTTCCAAATTATCTTCGGTGGGTACTTCAACCGCCCTCAAACGGAGCCCACAAGACCATCTTTGTCATGTAACAATTCTATTACATGTTATTCAGATCTGATTTAAAATCAATAGTAAAATCAACGAGTTTGTTTTCAAGTTTCTAAGAATTATGATGTTTCCAAACGAAAATTATTATACCAGAAGGAATTTTGCATTATAAGTACCCGTATAAAAACATGGTAGACTTCAGGTTATTTTATGTTTCATCATAAATGAATTAATGCCTTAATAGGCTATAGGATGTTAGTAAAACTTGAAGCACAACAGATACAAAATGTAACATAATCTTCAAAACTCTGTACCAAAAGCATAAACGTGTGGTTCTTGTAACATTTGCAAGTCGCATTACTAATCATTAACAAAGGTATAAGCAAGTGAGTCAGAAGTCTAATTCAACATAAACCCCAAAACTCTAGATATGAAGCCGATTGTGAGAAGATGTACCTGATGGTAGAATTGATTGGAAGAACACATATGAAAGGAGGATTCCAAACCTGCTGAATCTCTTCAATCTCTATGCGGCTAGGTTTGAAAAAGATTAAAGAAATTAAATAACGGAATGATCAGGTATGTTATTCACTATGGTTTGTGATAGAGCCTAGCAAGAATAAAGAGAGAGCAAGAAACTTTTTGGGGGAATTTTAGTTGTTTTTTTCCGATGCAAAATGCAGAATTCAGGGAGCTTATCACCCATGTTCCTTATTTCATGGACATCACATCATGCACCACTACCTAATGCACTAACTAAACTTGACAATGCAACTAACTAATCATGGAGAAAACATGTGAAAATAAAGTAAAAGGGATTCCTAATTGTCCTCAATGGCTGGAAAAAACAGAAACCGGTTTCGCATATCTTCAATGTTCTCCCATGTAGCTTCCTCAAGCGGCTGACCTTCCCATTGAACAAGGACTTGATGTTGATTCTGAGGTCCCATACGAGTATCTTCGGGTAGGAATTGCACATTAACTTCACCTTGAAAATTATCGAGAGCAAACGCCTTGATAACTTCTGATGCTTCCTTTCGTGTACCAATTTTTGGCGATATTAGCTTTAAATAAACCCACTAACCCACTTCGAATTCTTTTTCCTTGGGTTTCTTGTTAGCTTGCCTCACTATTTGTGCTCTCGCTTGCTCCAGAGAAGCTTTCAAGGTATCCAAAAGCTGCTGGTGATTGGTGAGAGATGTATCTATTGAAGTAATGTTGCTGGAGCCGAGAACATACTCATGAATAGTGGTGACCTCACGACCATACATTGCTTTAAACGGTGTTATGTTTATAGAAGAATGGTGACTTGTGTTGTATGAGAACTCGGCGAGATACAAGTATCTTTCCCATGTTGATGGTTCTTCATAAACAAATGCCCGAAGATAACTTTCTAAACAATGGTTTACAACCTGGGTTTGACTGTCGGTTTGCGGATGGTTTGCACTTGAATGAAGTAATTTCGTACCCATTTGTTTAAACAATTCTTTCCATAAACGGCTTATAAAAGTTGGGTCTCCATCAGATACAATCGTTTTCGGAAGACCATGAAAATGTTGGCTAATGATATGGCTGTGTGATGGGTGGGTAATGAAATAAAATGTACAAACTTAGTTAAGCGATCAACGAATACCTATATTGGACTTAGAACCCCACCAATTCCAACATTTGAGGCATCAGTATGAAGTGTGGAGGAGCGGGCCATGTTGTATTTGGAGACCCAAGATCGCGTGACAAATAGGGGCTTCACTAAAATGGCTCTAACTTGGGCTACGGGGGTCCGTTTTGGGCGTGCGACCAGTCAAAACGAACGTGAGGAAAAATCCTATTTTGCTGCAAACAGGCTTTAACAGACACACATATCAATACTAAATCAAAATAAAAATATTTATTATGTAGTTGCTTTTAAGTTTCAGTTGCAACTTCATTTAGGGGCTGTTTGGCAACTTCTGAATGGTTAAGTGCTGAACCATTAAGATGTCTGAACCATCAAGTGCTGAACCATTAAGATGTCTGAACCATCAAGTGCTGAACCAGTAAGAGGTCTGAACCATTAAGAGCCAGTATAATGTTTAACCGTTAAGAGGCAAATGTCTGACCAATTCAGATTAGAGGTCTTAACCATTCAGACTTATTATAATGCTTAACCATTCAGAGACAAATGTCTTAACCATTCAGACATTTGCTCACGAAACAAACAGTCTGAATCATTAAGTGCTGAACCAGTAAGAGGTCTGAACCATTCAAAGCCTCATTAAGAGGTAAACAAACAGCCCCTTAGTGTAAAAAGCTATTAATCTAATATTTCATGCATCTATACTAAAATTAAGGCATTGTATTTCTAATCCACACAACTTCATATCACACTTACGAAAGCTAATCTCACAAACATAAACAACACACATAATAAAACAATGTTCGCCCAAAATCGTAAAGAATCCAAACCTCCTGTTCATTTCTCTCTCTTGCGAGTGTTTTGAACTCGTCGGTGTTGCGAACTACCACCATCGCACACCCTCTAAAACGGTTCTGTTCCCATCGTGATTCGCCGGATTCTCAATCATCACCACACTTTAAACCTAATCCTTGCCGAGTCAGTAAGCTAGTAAAGTACCAGCTGCTTCACAATTTTCTGCACTTCTTCTTCAGGCTGGCAGTTGTCATCTTCAAGGAATTCAGGCGATACCAAAACACATTTGAGTCAATAGAAAGTAATTTACTACTAATATCTAAGAAGATATGCATAAAAAATATCCAATAAGGTTGTGCGAAAGAGAATAGACCTAGTATCAACACAAAACTCATGTGAACTCTCAAACGAATCTAAAATCTGAACAATATTTTCATGTTTCAGTTTTCTCAAAATCTGCAAACATGGGCATCAGATGAGTCAAACCCTAACACAAACTAAACACACAAATAAACAATATTCACACCTCAATTTCTTGTCTCACATATTGAATATCCTTTTCACTTTTACCATGCTTCAGTACGGGCTTCATTGCAACAGTCTATTCCAAATCCACAAAAAAACATTTATACATAAAACGAAAATAATTATACAAAATGAATCAAAAAACACGAATGAAGCTGAAGTTGCGGTTGACCGGTATTTTGGTTAACAGACCTTCAGCGGAAACCGAAACATACAATAAATTTTGGTTTCTATCTACAACCCCAAAACGAAAACCCCAAATAAGATCATCAAAAGCACTGCAACCGTCGTTCTTTCGATCGAATCTACGACGGTCGCGGCGACGGCGCCACCGCAAAACCACCGTCTTCTCTTTCAACGTGAGAGAGAAGCGTCAAAAACTTTTCTGAGAGGTTTTGTGAAGACGTGTGAGATTAAAAACAAACCATCAACAGTTTCACTTAATTAAAACCCCAAATCGCACCTTAATATAGAGACAGGGACGCCGGAACCCTAAGCGCCGCCGTGAACCACTTCGAGACACCTAATCGCTGTTAGAAAGCTTGCCCTCACCGGTGGTTGAGTGACACACCACCGTCTCGCTGTTGACGGAACCCGATCCACGCTTCGTCTCCCAAAACTCCGAATTTGCATTGATTGGCTACGTTGGTTGAGTGGATTTTCAAGCGGCAGCGTTGGTTTAGTGAGAGTTGGGGGCTTGATTGCTTTTTTCAAACAGTGATGGTAGTATATGAGAGGTACTGGACACCTGTTACAAATTTATAATTTGTTAGTTGTTTACCTGTCACTTGTTTTTAATTTGTTACTTTGGTATATAATTGACGAAATAGAATAATATTAAAGTTAAAAAAAATATACAAACGGTTTTCTTTTTGAAAAGCACCCCAAGCATACAGTACAACCCATTGAAACATATTACAGTTGCTTATTTATAGGTTCTAATTCTAATATAAATAAGTAGAAAATGGTTTGTTTGCAATTAAAGAGCAATTACAATTTGTTTATTAGTTTATATAATCCTTTAATTTTGGTACAATCATATTTAATTTCTCATAAGATTTGAGTATTAGTTTTTTTTTTTCATGCTTACATCTGCATATATGCTTAAATATGCCTAAATGCACGTATTGTATTAGAGATTGATTTTTTTTTTTAATTTGTTTACATGTCATAAGTTTTGCCTCAATTTGGTCGAATACATGGTCTACGTCCTTTTAATTATAAAGTTTTAAGCACTTGGTTTAACTTAAATTTGATATCCTTTTATGTTGTGTTTCCAACCAATAATCGATTGGTCTAAAGAAAATAGGAGAAATCCATATTAGAAAATAGATGGAACTTTTAGATAATTTCTTATCATTACTAAAAGCCAAAGTTTCCTTTATAAAGGAAAGCTACTAACAACAATTTAAATCTTTCTAATTAATTGGAAATTAAGGATACGTGGAAACAATAGATATTCCTCATTATCTCCTTTATTCTAGCAAACCAATTAACAACCTAATTATCCCCCACTTATGGTCTAGTGGTAACAGACTTGGGTTTTTCATTGGAGACTAAAGTTCAATTTCCATTTGTGTCATATTAGGGTGGATATTGGGCAATGATGGTGACAAACCCACCGAAGGGGGTTGATCCTTAGCCACACCCCGGTTTCCATCCGGTTGTTACTTCAGCGAGGCAACTCATGTGGAGGCAGTACGGTTTCCGGGGAAACGCTGTAACCAAGTCTGACCAACCCAGCGCAGGCCTGGTTAAGACAACGTAGTCTGGGCAGATCTTGGCTAGGGCCATCGATTAGGCGGTGTGACATTGGGTCACTCAAAAGAAAGTCACCGTTCAAAAAAAAAAACTAACAACCTAATTAATTAAAAAATATAAAATATGCATTTGAATTAGTCCTCCAGTACGTTGCATGGCTTTGGGCTTGGCCACATAACAATCCATCCCCCTCGAACTCACCTTGTCCTTAAGGTGAAAATCCGGATAAATCTTAACAATGAACCATGGTGGACGCCATTCTTTTCTTGCGGTGGCACACAAATAAATCTCAAACGGAAAAGCCCCACGGTGGACGCCACTCGGCTTTTCCATCAACATACAAATGAGTCGCTCCAAACCGCCATGGTGGACGTCACTCACGTCTCTTGGTTGTCTTATGATCTAGCGCTATCTTCATGTCCTTAGCAAACAACAATTTCATAACTTGCTTCAACAGGTTCGGAACCACGGATGATGTGTTGTTTGGCTCCGGTACGAGTGAGGATGTGGGTTTTGGCAGGGCTGCAATGGAGAATTGTGTGGTTTTTTGGGCGGGGTTCGATACGGATTTAGAGAATGGTGTGTGCTGTTGGACCGTTTTTGGTGTAGGTGGAGTAGATCGTGGCATGGTGACAGAAGCAGCAATAGGTGGCGGCATGGTTGCCATTTTTGGTGTCAAGGAGTTGGTTGGAGGGGCTTGTTTTGGTGGTGATGAGATGTGTAGTGGTGTTGTAGCGAAAATGGATGAAAGAGATGACACGGTGACGGACGTAGATGGTGGTGATGAGTCTTGGGTTTGGTGGTGCTCCAGTGAGGTCCGGATCGATCGGAACATGTTGAAAGGGGTTTGCAACTAAGATTCGAGTCTCGCAAAGGATTTCGTTCATCCATTGATAGAACTCGTTTTCAGATAGAGTTTGAGCAAACATGGTTCGGGGGATCATGATGGCTCTGATACCACTGTTGTGGTTCCAACCGATAATCGATTGGTCTAAAGATAATAGGAGGAATCCAGATTAGAAAATAGATGGAACTTTTAGATAATTTCTTCTGCATCTAATACTAATAAAAGAGTAACTTTAATGTCACATGACATTCTTTTATATAAAGTATTTCACCAAAATGCCATGTGGCAATTTATTATGCTACCTCAACTATATAATAAATAATAATAAGTAAATTAATATAAAAACTATTAAATGATTTAAATTTAATATGTATTAGAAACAATCTAATATTGATAATTATATCTTAAATTACACATTGGAATTTTGATGAAATACTTTTTATAAGAAAATGCCATGTGGCATTAAAGTTACTATTTTATTAGTATTACATTATATCTATTCAATATTCTTAATAATTAATAGCATTAGTTATCTATTTACCTATACTTTAATATAATATCACTACTTTAATAAATAAAAACATACTTATCAAAAGAAGATAGGATAACCAAAAATTTATGCACCCATCACTGTTTGACGTAACCAAAAATTTAAAACATTATCATGTTTATAATTTGTTATTATCGTTTTCACAAATGTTAAAGATAAGTATATACAATATATATATTATATATATATATATATATAAAATCTTAGATCATGAACTAATTCCATTCATCTTCTATTTTGATAACACTTAATAAAATAAGAAAATATTAATTTGAAATAAAATATATTATGTATTTTGTTTTGTATTCAAAAACAAAATTCTTACTTCGTAAACACATCATTTAAAATATTTAAAATGAGTAATGTTCTATTTTCTTTAAGTTCGTATATATAGTTCATATTAGAATTATATGTATTCATATCAAAATTTATATTATGATGTGTGACGCAAGAAATAATATGAAATATAAAAAATAATTTAAAACCTATAATCGTTATGTCCTTCAAACTAGGGGTGAGCAAGAAAACCGAAATAACCGAACCGTAACCGAAATAACCAAACCGAAACAAAAACCGACGGTTCGGTTTTCGGATTTTCAATAACCGAAAATTTCGGTTCGGTTTTTGGATAAAAATTTTCAATAACCGAAAAAACCAAACCGAACCGAACCAAACTAATAAGTTACAATCCATATATTTTTATGTTTAAGTTTAAATTTTTGAAGTGTTTAACCCAAGGCTAGTAGAAAATACTAATTTTATTATTGAATGTTAAGTGTTTACAATAAAAATATTACATGTTTATTTATAATAGAAATGATTTGTTTATTACCTATAAAAAATAATAAAATTTAACATAAAATTAAATGATCTTCAAATTATTATAAAAAAATATGTCTTAGTAAAAACTTTGAAGAAAACATAAAAATAGATTAGAAAGTTAGTTTATGTAAAGAATATTAATTAAAGAGGTTAACTATAATAAATTAAATGTAAACATATGAAAATATTGTTATAATATAAATTATACTTTTTATTTTTTGAATCTTACATAATTTTGTTCCAAAAACCGAAAAACTGAAAAACCGAACCGATGTAAAAACCGAAAAAACCGAAACCGAACGGTTTTTAAAAACCGAAAACCGACATTTCGGTTACGGTTTTGGTTTTGCCCAAAAACCGAACCGAACCGAATTGAACCGTGCACACCCCTACTTCAAACACAACCAACCTCAACAACATATTTATTTAAAAAAAAAACTCATTCAAATTTATATAAATGGAAAAACACATTTATTTCCCCAAAGAACTCGATCAACTCCATAATTATCTTAAAACATTTCATTTTGTATCCTAAAACCCAAGTAATACATGGGTCTATAAACTAGTATCATTAATAAAAGCTAAAGCTTCGTTTATAAAGGAAAACTACTAACAACAATTCAAATGACTTCCTTTAATTGGAAACTAAGGGGGTGTTTGGTTCACGGAATGTTTTGGAATTGGAATTGGAATTGGAATTTATATAGGAATTAGAATTTGAAGGAATTGGATTTGGAATTCAAACATTCCAATTTTATGGAAATTGTTGGAATTGGAATCTCAATTCCATTTTTGTTGTGTTTGGTTGTCCAATGAATTGGAAACCATCACATCGGTACCCACAACCCCCGGTTCGGGTTGAAACGATACGGGTCAAAACGGTTTGTGTCGAAACAGTACGCGTCCAAATCGTTCGCGCCGAACGGTACGGGTGGAAACGGTTCACATCGAAACGTTACGGGTCGAAACCGGTCGATTCAAAACGGTACGGGTCGGAACGCTTCGCGTCGAAACGGTTCGCGTTGAAACGGTTCACGTCGAAACGCTTCGGGTCGAAACGGTTCGCGTCGAAACGGTGCGCGTCAAAATGGTACGTGTCGAAACGCCGGTTCAGGTCGAAACGGTGCGCGTCGAAACGATTCACATGGAAACGATTCGCGTCGAAACGGTGCGCGTGGAAACGGTACGGGTCGAAACGGTTCGCGTCGAAACGGTACGGGTCGAAACGGTGTGTGTCGAATAGGTACGGGTCGAAACGATTCGTATTGAAACGATACGAGTTGAAACGGTGCGGGTCGAAACCGTTCGGGTCGAAACGGTCGAAGATTCCAATGAATATACTTTAATTCCTTCACATATAGGAAGGATTTTGAATTCCTTTGGTTAAAGGAATTTAAAGAATTCATGTCTAATTCCAATTCCATTGTCAACCAAACACATGAAGATTGGAATTGAGATTCCAATTCTATCAAATTCTGTGAACCAAACATCTTAAGAGATGGAATTCATGATTCCAATTCTTTTAAATTTCGTTGAATTCATGCGAACAAACGACTCCTAAGGATACGTGAAAACAATGGATATTCCCCGTTATCTCCTTTATTCTAGCACACTAACTAACAACCTAATTAATTAAAAAAAATATAAAATATGCATTTGAATTAGTCCTCTAGTACGTTGCATGGCTTTGGGCTTGGCCACATAACATTTTTTTTTTCATAAAAATATAGAAGTTTATGTCAACTATTGGTATGGATTTTTATTGCGTTCTCATTAACATGATTTGTGCAAGCAAGAAATTAAGACTCAAGGAAGTACAACAATATTTTTTTTAAAGTCACTTATTATTGTTGACATAGAATGACGAAGGTTATTATTGGAAGATCATCATTATTGTGATTTTCTTTAGGAAATTATAATACATTTAACTTGTATATGTGATGACATTTTATAACATTATATATTTTTTTAATATGCTTTGTATTTTTTATTCTACTATTTATTTATATACAATACTGAATAAACAAATAAATCAAAGTTGTTTTATTATCACCATCATACTTTCATGAAAGAGTGTTAGTGTATATTCTTTGTGTTCGCCACTTTACGAATATGTGAGATAGAGTGTGTATTGAATGTTTTATAGTTTAGAGTGAAATACAAACACATGAAACTTTCGAGAGGACGACACCTTTCGTGAGGACGACACATTTCGAGAGGACGTGTACTCATCCTCACGGATGACTCATTTTCTCCAAAGCCCATGTCTATAGATAGGTGTCATGTGTTCATAGTTGTTTTTGGAATCTAGAGGAAATGCTTGAGAGATTGCATGATGCTTTCTCAAGCTTGTAAATGATGTATGCTCGGTATGAATGAAATCCTACTACTTATGAATATTTTTACGAGATTTCTACCGAATTATCCAAACTTCCGTCTAAACCCACCAGATCCGGAACTTTCAAAGAGTATAACATGCTTAGATATGACACCCGAAGTGTGATTCTCCCTAGATCTCATTATAAAGGTCATAAGGTTTTATACCAACAAATGTTACGTGACTTGGTTATGTAAATATCTCTATATATATATTAACCTGAGATATGCTCATGAAGTAGCAATATTATTAAGATGCTATGGATATCATTAAGAGGGTAGGATAGTTTGAAATGATTTTATATCTATGTGACCGAGTAAAGAATGGAAATCCATGAAAGTTTATAGATTCTATCTCATTCCTTGAAGTAAATGTGATCACATATTGACCATTGTAAAGGTAGTGATCATATACATAACTGAGAAAGTTGTAATGATGGGATCGATCATCAGAATGTTATCGACTATCAGAACTGTAACAATGGTTGTAATGAGATTGACCACTAGAAGTGGCAAATTAATGGGATTGATTATATGAAAATAATATGCGAAAAGGATAAATATGATTATACATTATTCTTTTGTAGCTTCATCATGTATTAAAAGTGCATATAAAACATATATCATCATAAACTAGAAGCTTATGGATCACGATTAGTTAATTCATTGGCATGACCGGTTAAACCACACCGAGTCAATGATGATGTGAAACATAATGAAGAACTAGAAGATTCTTAAAGCTGATAATTAGCATGTGTATCCCTAAATATTATGGAAGTGATTAAAGGATAAATGTTCACTCTCAAAGGAAATTTTATATTTGCCAAATAAAGGAGGGTGTGTATCCCTAAATATTCTGGAAGTGATTAAAGGATACGTATATCCTAACTTGAAGTTTGTGTGATTATGTCTGGGCTGATGTGATAGCAAGCATCTTATTCCAAATTGGCATATTTATTTCGATTGTAACGGTGAATTTGATTTCCAAGTTATTGATGATCATTGGAATTAGTATTTTTGTTGGGACAATCGTTGACCGTCTACGATCGGTTGCAAAATCAATGATCATGAAAGTAGAATGTCTTATGTTATGGACATATTATTTAACATGCAACATTAAATCACATCGAGCCAGCAAAGTTGTAGTTCTTCCTCCCGTTTCGGTTGGTTTTGGTCAGTAACCTAATATGTCCCTTTTAATATTTGGTTGTGCAATATATATTAAAATTAATCTACCACAATGCACAACAATGGGACCTCAATGTTGGTTTGGAATATACAGTGATAAATTGAGTCTTTAAAAAGGATTTATTTACGACTCAATTAATGATTTCCGTTTTGATGAACTAAATCAACATTCCAAACAGGGGGAGATAAAAGACAGTTGGTAAATAATGAGTTTGTATGAGTTAAAATCGATCCTCAAAATAAAAGTGAACTAGAAGTTCAAAGGATAACTCATTTGCAAAGATTAGCGAATCAATTACCAGACACATTCAGACACATTCACTGACTTGAAAAGAATGACTAGCTAAGTCACCCATGCCAACTGCTAATGCTCCATTTAAGATAATTGTTTCAAAAGGAAAACATATACTGGTAATGAGTCTATGGCACGCCTGATGCATGGTAGACTAGTCGATTCTAAGAATATAAATCCTCGAGAAAAGGAGCAAGTCGTGAAGATGGTCAAGTCTAGGTATAGTATAAGGTCTCCCAAAGAGATTCTAGACATGATGGTTCTAAAAGAACATCAGGTACCTGAAAATAAAGAGATCTCATTATATTGTATCATGTTTACGATATACATGGAATCGAAACAAAATCGACGTTGTTATATCTTTGTATATAATATAGCCCGCTTAAAATGATGAGGATCAAGATTTAAGATCTGTCTATGAATAAATACAAATAAATGATTAGAAAAAATAGAAAGGCGCAAATGAGGCAGAGTTGAACTCTCTATTGAAATGGAAAATTTTTGGAACAGTAGTCCATACAATAGAAGTTGTAAAATATTTTAGATGCAAACAATGACTCTAGCAAAAACGTCGAACACCGTGATAAAATAACATGAGATTTATATCACTAACCCCGAAGTCTCTTTCGGATACAAACGCAATATAGTTAATTATGTAGCCTTCAATAAAAACGTTGGTTTATCAACAAACTACGCCCAAACGGGTTTATAAACACGAACAAAAACCCACTAATCACACCAAACAGCCTAAACCATGGTATATTGTATCAAAAAAAAAAAAACACGAACAAAAACCCACTGATTAATAACCACCTCTTTATTAAACAAACGAAATCAAGCCATTTGCTAAATGTCACACCCCAAAAACATCGCAGTGGAAATACAAACGTAGTGGTGATGGAAGTTGGTGCCCATAAATATCTTGGTGGACGATGCATCATTTATTTTAACATTCAACTTATTAAAACATAATTTAAATTTTAGAGTTTAAATACAACCACAACCCTAACATAGTTTAGTTGCTTTGATCCATATGGATCTTAGTACAAACTTGATCCTAAAAAGGTTTTAAAAGTTGTCCAAATATTATTTAACATAACATGCATCAACAACCACAAGATACGCCAAAATCTCGAAGGCGAACTCATGTACCTGAAGAACACGTTAAAATCAAGTGTCAATACAAAGGAGGGTGAGTTCACGTATTCAAATTACAAATAATTTGATCAAAGGAAAACTTTCATATTATGTGTTTGATAATAAAACATCCAAATAATTTAAGAAAGTAAATTTATTTCCTTCAGAAAATTTGAGGGTCAGCCATCGCAAGCGTTTTCCAAAAACTTCTGTTATTAAAACATCTTCCCAAGGTTATCTATATCAAATTTCTAGCATCAAATGTTTAGATTCGTAAGTTTGCTAAACATTACGAGCTATATATTAACAAACAGGGTATAATCAAAGCTATACAATAACAGAATATAAATTCGTTGCTTGACTTGACATGTAGCTACCGGTCACGACGGGGTGGTCAACCCGATAGATCTATCAACAATTCCACGCATACATGTATTAACGATTAAATGACAAAATTTGCGCAAGTGCCGCAATCAAAAAGGGATTCTGGCCGAACACTGTCCACTTATAATGCCTGCCTCATGAACTATATATATATATATATATATATATATATATATATATATATATATATATATCCTACTAAAATGATAAATTTAATATTTTGTGTTGTACGAATTTCCCGAAGTCCCCACCGAAACGTAAGCAAATACCGATACTTACTCTCTTGAGATCGAGCAAATTCGTAACAACTTAGATTTAAGCATTTTTAAATCTACACGGTCGTTTATCCCGATTACCGAAATAATCCTCGTTTCTCCCCAAAACATATCCTGTTTCTTCCTGAAACATATACATTCAATCAAACTCGTTTCTCCCCAAAACGTATACATATTCATTTCTATTTCCAAAACCATGTTTTTCCTCAAAAATATAACATATCATTTCCAAAACTATATTTTCTACGAAAATATATTTATAAGTTATTCAAAGGCATATTTTATACAAAAACGTATAATTATCCTTTTTAAAGGCATCTTCATCCCCCAAAACGTATATAAAACAGTAAAAAGATGAGTTTAGTGACACTCACCTTCGGGTGCGTTTTTATATTAGTGTAATCCCACAAATTGAACTAGACGTCCTAATTTACGTAGGAACGATTAAATAACCAATATTCCACAAAATTACTAAGTTTCTCCAATACTTAGAATTTTCACATAACTGTGAGATTTTTCTGAAAAATCTTTATTTTTGATTATGTTGGCTTATTTATATAGTGGAGGGTTCAAATGAGAAGAAACTTTTTATAGAAGAAAAAAGAAGAAGCTTCAACCAATAAGAATGCTTCATTTTACTTCATTTAATATTTGCATTTAGTTTTAATATAAGGGCATATTTGTAAACTTACATAAGTCATTAATTTCTAGTCTTCCTCTTTAATAGCTAACTACATTAAATTTATAACTTATTATCAAAATATATATTCATTAAAAAAATAAAAATTAAAATAATTTAGAGTGTAGGACAAGTTAGTGGTGTGTAAGATAAATTACGAGTTGTGTAGTATAAATTTAAATATGTGTAGGACACAAAGTTCACTCTTGAACAATCTATTTTTGTGTACATTGAAATATGCGTATTTTAGCGTTTTCGATAACGTTTTCGGGCGTCGGAAGTCCCGTATGACTAGCCAAACAACAAGGATACTTAAGATAAGTTAAATTACTTATATTTTTATCAAAAATATCAGTTTATATTCTGATCTAAAATAGTTTTGTAAAAATCTCTTTAAAAGCCGATTTTTACCGTTTTTAACGCATAGTCTTGTACCAAACTTTACTATAATCACCCCAAATCGTAACGACTTTATATTTTAACATAACACATGTTATTTACTGAATAAAATGATACTTATACTCATGTTAGTGCAGATTTCATGTAAGCCACATAAGTCATGCGATTTAGCCCATTTATTACTTTTTAAGCTACATGTACAACATGCAAAGCTATCTAACTTATGACAAAATTTCATATCATCATAACACATCAGATAATATTATTTTTAGTGTTTATATTCTAATTTTATACACTTTTTTCATACAATAACATTTTTACAACTTATGGTTATTTAATTATCATGCATGCTCATGTACAAGCATCTAATGCATGGTTATCACATTATCATCATCCTACATGAACTTAAATGCATCTTACATGTATTTAGTTCATATTCAAGTAATCCAAGACATATTCATCAAATCATCATCTAATCATCTTGACATAAATGTGAATAACATTATTTCATTTATGAATTAACTAACAAAACCCCACATGCATGCATACATATATACATATACACGACATATATATATATATATACATACACACACATAAACTTCCAAAATTTCACTTTTCATATATCCAACCCAAATCACAAGAACCGTTTATAACATCTTTTGATCATGCATGCAATCATTTTTCAAGTATCACATCATTCAAGAACCAACTAAAAATCAAAACACAAAGTCTAGTCCACATACTCTCAAATTTTCGGCCAGGTACACACCCATACAAGCTTCCATTTTTATTTTTATTTAAAACCATTTGTTGTTATATATTTCAAGTTTGTGAATAATTCAAAGACAAGGAGAAACCTTCCATTATCACCATCATCACTAAGAATCAAGAGTATAATTTAAAAAGTAAGTTTTATACCTTCAAGATTTTGGTGGGTTTTTGACAAAGTTTGATGATATGGAGCTTGCTCCTTCTTGGAATCACCTTTGGATCTTCAAACTA
The DNA here is from genome assembly GCA_947069175.1 of Scalesia atractyloides. Taxonomy (NCBI): domain Eukaryota; kingdom Viridiplantae; phylum Streptophyta; class Magnoliopsida; order Asterales; family Asteraceae; genus Scalesia; species Scalesia atractyloides. The sequence continues at coordinate 14,004,319 of CAMTDV010000010.1, read as the reverse complement.
ACTTGGAACTAGCTTGGAATGGCCTTAAATCTTCAAGACAGCATCAAATTTTCAAAATGGAGGTGGTGGTGGTTCTCGGCCGTGAGGGAGAGAGAGAGAGAGAGGTGAGAGAGTGTGTGTTGTGAAGTGTGTAAGATTTTGATGTATTTAAAAGTTAAAATGATTAGGTTAAAGAGATGTGGTGACACTTGGAGGAAATGGGTGTTGGTGGACACCACCATATGCCGCCACCCTATCACACACACACACACACATACTTTAATTATACATACACTTACATATATAATATCTAGTTAAATACATGTATTTAACTGACTACCTGGTATTTTATCTAGCGTTTTAATTGCGTTTTAGGGCGTTTAAAATTATTTTTATCAGTCTATAAAAATAAACCCGCCATAATATTGCTGAACAATATTTTATTTGCCTAGACTGGATGCGTTGGCAGTATTATGTAATATACGCGCAGTATTACGCAATACACGCTTAAACTCGCAAAATAGAGTTTATAAGCGTTTTAATTAATTTTTCCTCACGAATATGATTAAAAATAACATTTTAATCATAATGAAATATTTTTAGCATTTTAACATTAATCGGGCGCTCACCGCCGTTCGTTCGCATTTTATTCGTTACGCGATGAGCGTTTATCTTATTATTGCCAACATAATTTCTAATAAACTTTAAATTTACCAACACATCAAATACCATGAATTAACACTAATTTAATAAAATATTGTCTTTATTTATTCATAACACGTGTCACACTAGTACAGTACAGGCTCAAAATAGCCGGGTGTCACACTAAAAACCTTTGAAAAACCTTGTAAACTTTGAAAACCTTTCTAAACTTTGAAAATCTTAACAAACAGTAATCAATCAAGAGTACAAAGGCTGTGATAACAAATTGTGAGTCCCAAATTCACTACGGATCACAATGTTGGTGATTGATAAACACACAGACACTTATTGACTAGGTGTTTGAGTGGTGAAAGTAAGAAAACAAAGTAGAAAGTGAAGAATCTTGATGATGTGTGTGAATCAACCAATGTTGATTTGGAATACCATAATGTTTATCACTAATCAAAGGCCTGGATGTATAGATCTGATGTACAAAACAGAACAATCCAAAAAATACACAATAAACACACACCTAGTCCAAGAAACTTGGAATGTCTAGGCGGTGGTGATTAGTTTATATAAATACGCAGGGTAATTAAATACGCCGCGTAGGCTACAAAACCCTATTAGATTGTTACAAAATGGCCCTAAACTATTAAACTCGAATACCAATGGTCTCAGAAGTTCTAACAGCAATCGGAATCACTTCATCGCGAATGTAGAAGAACTTACTCTTCTAGTCGTGAAAACTCTTAGGGGTGGGGGGAGATATCAGTATTTTCTTTGCACCATCGTGCGAGGCGAAAGAGAAGAAGCCCAAGATGCACTGCAGCTGGTAGAAAACGCTGACCCACTCAATAATTGGCTCCAAATCTTCGAGAACGACATAGAAACTCAAAATGTCGGATGGGCACCATGCCCAAGGGGCTTAACTGGGATATGTGGAATTGATAGTATGATAGCAACTCTCCAAAAAATTGCGTCACCAGCAACCGGAAGTTGCCTTCATAATTAGGGTGAGGTAGCCGGCCGGAGACGAATTAGTATGTCACACCCCGATTTCCAACACAATCTCGGTGGGCCCGGATAGGGAGTATCGTGACGTAAGATTGATATCATCATAGACAAATAACACAAACTAGCACAGCGGAGGTCTTGGAGTAAAATTACTATTACAAACGATTGTCCGAATGTTCCAAAATAATACACAGACGTTTGTGAAAAAGATCCACAGGCGGATTGAATATTACAAAATGAAATAACAGACTATGGGCTTCTATGTAAAGGAGTTGCAAATTCCTCTTAAGCAGTACCAAGCACTTCCAGCCTATTTCGTAACCTTGCTACCTGCGCTTAGTCTTTTGAAATACATGGTAAATACAAATAACCGACACATTTTGAAAATGTTTCAAAATATTTTATGTACTCAATGGTACACGTATTTTATAAATAACTTGGGATAAACTATTTCTCATGTTATCAGTTTTACATGCTTATTAATACATTTAGGGCCCAGAAACTATGCCGAGATCATGATTAATCGACACACCACTTTAATACCTTTATTAGGTATACCCGTATTGGGTTATAAAATATTTTAATAAAGCATTAGCATCTATCAGGTGTATGCCTACACCTCGTGCTCAAGTCGTGGACATTTACAATTAAATGAGCCGTGGATATCCAAGACACGGTCGTATTAACCCCCAATGTTTAATATTAAGCAATACGAATTAAATCGGATTATTTAGATTCCCGACACATTGGCCGTTGATCCCATACCCGACCATGCGGTATTAATATACCGTATCCCAAGCCCGTATAGGGAAAATAAATTAAGAGTATTTACCTGGCTTAAACAGATCTTAGAAAGCAAAAAAATATAATAAGCATAGCCATAATCAAAATAACTAGCTTGGTCGCAATCTACCAGAAGGCTCTAGTCTAGAGTGAATGGTATTAATACCCAATTAGAATGTTAAAGGGTCTTATTCAAGTCATTGACTTGGACCGGTTAACTTAGATTAACGAAACCGGTACGATACGCTAGATTAAGCGGTGACCGGAATAGAATGTAGTTTAGACCCAACAAGTACTAAGAGTTGAATAATATGGGTATACAATAAACATTCTGGAATTTGAGATTAAAATGATAAGGTTCGACCCGTTTCGGTAAACTTACATAAAAGGCCTACATAAGCTTAACCATACACATAATTGTGATACCGGGTAACCGGATGAGTTATAAACAAGTTCTATATGGTAATATACTTTGAATAAGTTAAGGTTTTAAAATCAAACTATGCCTCATAAGGGCGTTTTAGTCATTATGTGACGTATATAAAGAACTTGCATAATAATCTGAGATATGATTATTACCTACTGTAAAAATATCATAATTATGTTATAAAATCAGTAGGTAATGAGTTTTGATTGATTGTAATGGTTAAAAACCATACTATGCGCCAAAAGGGCGTTTGGGTCATAATATGACATAATTTGCGATGATTTATCAAAACTCAGGGTATGATCAGATTCTTAACTCCAAAATAAGTTAATTATACTATCATATTAGTAGATGATCCGTTTGCAAGTTCATTGTTGATTAATATCAAGTTTTATGCAAAAAGGGCATTTTGGTCAAAGTTGGCATATTATAGACACTTGCGTATAAACTCGGAATCTGATTATGATCCTTTAGTATAACCTCAGAGGATTATAATACATTATACTAGGATCATAAGGCAACTTAGAATCAGTAGCTAAAGTTGCTAAATCGGTTCATAATCGAAAGTCAAAGCAGAAGTCAAACTTTGGGACTTTCGGTTGTGAACCGACACTAAACTGGAAATGACGGGCTGAACATGTTTATTTACCAACTTATTTAAGTGTCAAAACATGGGTTATAACATTTATAAGTTTTTCCGAAAAATGGCATTTTGACTTTTAATTAAGCATAACTTTGACCCGTCATTTAACCAACTTAACGTGAGGTGCCCTTTTGAAGGATAAACACCTACCTAATTACGATCATGTAGCCATGTTCGATTCGAACAATGGCTGGACCATAATGGTCTAACCGAAAGTCAAAGCGTTTATCGAAAACGCTTGACTTTTGGCCATGAAAGCCTGTAAACTGAAAAGAGAAAGGATGGAACACTTACTAGTGATCCAAGAGAATGTTTAGAACTCAGGGGATGCTCCTTTATAATCAGGAACAACTCCATAGAGAGTAGAGGAAGAAAAAGAGGAATGAGCAAGGAATGAGAGCAACATAAGTTGCTATTTATAGTGGGAGATGATGCACAAGATCATTCCAGATGTTAGAAGCTGCTTTAGGATGTCTCCAGGTGGTTATGGACGTGTAAGGAGCTGCAAGAAGGAGGCAATTCGCGAGAATGTAGCAGCATTGCAAGCTGCCAAACAATCTGCCACTGGCAGTCCCTTACGGACCGTAAGGGTTATGGCTTACGGTCCGTAAGCTAGTTAGCGAGCCCATGGTTTTGAATCGATAACTTTGACCCGTCATTTAACCAACTTAACGTGATTCTCAGGAGGTGCCCTCTTGAGGGAGTAACACCTACCTAATTACGATCATGTAGCCATGATCTATGTGTGCTTCATTCCCTAGCTTATCATACCATTGTAACATGTATCTCCTATGATAGTTTAAAACTGAAAAGCGTTTAAAAGTAAACTAGGACATGAACTCAAAGTTTGCGTCCAAACGTATAGTATCACAACCTACAAGTTTTCTAATCTCATTAGACCCTTAGGTCCTTACTAGACCGTGTCCAAGTTGCTCATCTTGAAAGTTCGTTAGGACTTGTATTTGTTTGGAGACCCTTATTTGTTTTGTGACGTTTGTATTTTGTTTATCGCTCGTTGATATATATATATATATTTGTGTATTCTTGTCGTGTATGAACGGGCCTTGCCCTTCATATGTCTTCATGCCTAGCACGAGTGCAAACGAGCCTAGCCCTTATGCTTATTCGTGCATCGCACGAGTGTGAATGGGCCAGCCCATATGTGTCTACGTGCCTTGCACGTGTGTTTCGTCGTTATGGATTATATATATATATATAGATATATATATTTCTCGTATATATATATATATACATTTGTGAATGGTGAACCTCGTTCACTTGTATATGTACGTTCGTTTCTTTATGTATATACTTGTTCTTCAAGCATATACATGTCTATGTTTTGTAGATAAATTTGTGTGTATAATGTTCTCTTGTATGTGTACACTTCATCAAGTGTATTTGTGTACATCAATTGTATTTTTGTAGTTATACGTATACATATACCATGTATATACTTCACTTGTATACTTTTATTGTAGGTATTTGTGTCGTAGTTTTACGTATATCTGTACATGTACATTACTTGTAATCATGTATTTTAGTAAGTGTTTTAGTGTATGTATTTCTATACGTATAAGTATAAATGTATTATCTCACTTAGTTGATTTTATTTATAATACTTTCCGGATTTTATGAATGGTGAAAAATATATATTAGCTAAGTGTCTAAAAATATATTATTTTTAGAACTTGTCGGTAAAGTTGTTCATATATATTTTACGTCGGTGAAAATACCCAAGTGTCGTGTCGGTTGAATATATATACTCATTGTCGTGACGATATATACGATTCTTATCGGAGACTATATATTTGTTTCTTACTGAGTTTTTAGTATATCTTACTTGTCGGTTTAGTACATATATTATTTCGCCAATATATATATATATATATATATATATATATATATATAAATATATATAAATATATATATATATATGTTTGTCCATTGTTTGAATTATCCGTTTGGCCAAATATAAGTTTGGGATATAATATAGATGTGTTTATATATCATTCAACCTATGTTTTATACTTGGTCATTTTTAGGTATTCTAGGGTGTCATGTATTTGTATACTTGTATTTAGTTATGTTGGCATCCTAACTTCTAAATACATACACTTTAATACACAAGTATATATACACATATGGAGTTCTAACTATATATATTTCATCCGAATATATATATATATACTTTCATTTTAGTTTAAGAAAATATTTATGAGTTTTAAACTTTCCACCAAAGTATGCCTAATCATGATTAAGGTTGCTAATCACATTTAGCCCATGTTAATCACACCTTAATCATGATTAGAATTTTAGAAAACTTTGCCATAGTTTCCCCTACACTATGGACGTTTTCCATGTTTTCAAAACATATTTAAATCAATTTTCCACTTCCTTATGATCATCAAAACCCAAGCAAGCTCAATCAAGATCATATTTCATGTATTTTCATATAATCACAACTTCTATCATCATGATCTTTTATATATATTTTGTTTAGATCTTTAAAATAACAATACTTTTGTGTTATTCTCTTGTTTCACCATTTTACATAAACTTGTTCACAAAATAATTTCAAGATCAACACCTTAAAGATATATTTTTGGTTTCTCATAAAATTATATTTTCGAAAATCCTTTTAAGATCATCACTTAGTTCATGATACTTCATAGTCGTAGATTTTGCTAGATCTAAGCATCTACATGCTTATATCATAATTTTAAACACAATCATGCAAGATCCTTTAATCTAACCTAATCTACACTAACTAACATCAAGATTAACAAGAAAACACATACTTAGGTTAGATTATCTTGTTTATTTTAGGTTTTTCTTGTATTTTTATCTTTAGTTTCAAGATGATCAAGTTGTACATCCGTAAAGTACATATGATAAGGAGCATAAAAATACAAGTTTGAAGACTCACTACTAGCTCTAGGCTAGGGATGATACTAGATGAAGAAGATGAAGATGAGATGAAGATCTTGAAGCTCCACAAGATGAGTATGATGCTCCTAAAAAGCTTCTAAGTCTTGCATCACTCTAGATCATCTTCAAATGGCTCTTGAATGCTTGTATTTAGGGTGTTGTGTTGAAGAGAATTAGAATATGTGTGTTGTGTGTACCGTAAGTTCAAGGGGAAAGAGAGAAAGAGAGAGTTGGAGTGTTTTGAGTGGTGAATTGTTAGGGAGAATGATGTGAGGTGTTGTGGTTTTGATCTTGCACTTTCCATTTAGTCGACAACATGATCTACCTGTCATGCTTTAACCATCATCTTCTTATCACATAAGTAAGGTGTATGGGGGCGAATTGGTGAAGGGGGAGGGGTAGCATGCTAGTTTGAATATAATATGTAATAAGACATGTGGTAGAATTCTATGTTAGATATTTAAGGGGTTAGGGATATACTTGGAGGATTAGGACGTTAATTGTGGTTTAAGGTGTTAAACAATCTTACTAGTTCAGTAGACTAGTTATTTGGTGGTTTAGATAACAATTTACTTGCTAGTTTTGTTATCTGGTCGTTACCGGATAATTTACGCAATGTGCATGGTAATTTATATATATATATATATATTTTATTAGCATCTTTGAGGTATCCTTAATATGTCACACCCCGACCCGCAGCGGAAAAGGTGATCAGGGCATAATTGGGTTATAATCAAAGCTCATGATATTTATTATAACGTTTCATATTCATTAATACATTTTAATGGGAAATATACAATCATAATTACATCATGTCCTAAACATCAATCTAGGCTTCATTGTTTTCTTCTAAGGCATTTCCTATGTTTTCCTTGCTTCATCCTGTTCACCTGTATCATGTGTAAAATGGTTTTTGGATCAACAAAAAGTTAGCGAGTGAATCCTATGAAAAACATTTGAACAAGTTTATTTAATTGATTATAAAATAAAGTGCACAACCACTCATGAGTAAAAATAGATGTAAACTTATTCACCAATCATTTAATATTAAATAATGCACACATGAACAATAATGGATCGTTTTGAGGCACGCGTTGCTCAACTTGTCTCCCACGAGGAACTGATGGGCCTAATGAATGATTTGCATATACTTGACAATATGAAATACATAACTACAAACAATATAAACTAAATAATACACACACAAACAATAATGGATTTGTTTTGAGGCACGCGTTGCTCAACTCGTCTCCCACGAGGAACTGATGGGGCCTAATGAATGAATTGCATATAACTTGACAATATAAAATACTTAACTACAAACAATATATACAATCTAAGTTTAGATCACAATATGGTATGGCACAAGTTTAAATAAACGAGTTAATTTTGGTGACACATGACACACCCCAAAACGTGTAATTAAAAAGGGGAGTTGTAAGATTCACTCACATTGGGTGCGTTCGGTTGATGATGTTGAATGCGCACGAAGTTGGTTTTAACCACGAGTGAAACTAACCTAGATAATGGCATAATGGTTCGGTAAGTAAACGGATTTTATTAATCAATTTTAGTAGGATTGTTGGATATATTTTTGTGAGTTTAAGGCTATTTTCTAACCTTAAAAACGTTATGTTTAAGTATTTTTAATTGATTTTTAAATAAAATAAATAAATAAAAATAATAAAAAATGTTGACTTTTTGTGACCGTTGACTGGTTGACCGGTCAGACTGTGTAATTGTGTGCGCCGGGTGAGGCTCGAACCCGAGACCTCCCGTTCGCGTGCACGCAGCTCTACCAACTGAGCTACGTGTCTAACCTGAAATATTTCTGTTTTTAATTATATTTATATACTAATTGAATTAAACCGAAAATCATTTATTTTTAAAAACGATTTTAATGCATCGAACCGGTGCGCTCCACAGGTCTCGAACCCGGGACCTGTGGATTAGGTTAACACACAGTCCACCGCTGGACTGTGTGTCTAACTTGTTAAATAATCTGATTTTTATTATACTTATATACAAACTACATAATTTCGTTTCTGTTTTAAATAAAAAGTTTGATAATTGTCCGGACCGGTGCGGTAGTCCGGACTCGAACTTGTGACGTGTGATTAAACGTTCACACAGTCCACCACTGGACTGTGTGTCTATCTTGGTTATTATTCTGGTTTTATTAAACTTAACATCTATAAGCAGTGACTCCGGTTCGGTTAAAAAAAAGAACATTTTTATTAAGGCGAGTGTGCGTGGGACAAGAATCGAACTCGGAACGTATGCGTGTTTTATTTGCACACAATCCACCGCTGGACTGTGTGTCTAACCCGAGATATATCTTGATTTTAATTATACTTATACACAATTGATAACTCCGTCTTCTTCATTAAACTTAACCAGAAACAGAAGTCCGACTGGTTCGAAGATTTAATCAAGTTCTTTAGTGTCTTGCGCTTAATTACACGTGCGATTAATAAAAAGAATGAGAGACTAAGTGTTAGATATGCCGAACAATGGCTCCTCTGTTTCGCCGGCGAAACTCCGGTGACAGCAGATGATTCCGGCAACGTGTGTCTTGCAGCAGAGGGTCTTCAGGGAGCTTGAGATAAGTGTAGGTGGCTTCGGTATGAGCTCTGGGGGGTTCAGTAAGGCACAGAGGTGAAAGGCTCGGTTTTCCGGCGAGTTGCAGAAGTTCTCCGGCGAGGGAAATTATGTCGGGAAAAAGTGTGATTGTGAGCGAAAAAGCTAGCAGAGGTTGGAGGGGGTATTTATAGGGCAGAACATTGACGAATTTAGTCCGATTTCCGTCTTGATTCGTCGGTTAATGATTTTCCAGCAGTTATAGCTTGTGTCGCGGACTGGACATCAGTTATAACCGATGTTGAAGTTTAATGTTTACGTTAAGTCATAGATAACCGACGACGTTTGACGAAATCGTCGGATTTTCCGGCGTCAACGGATTTGGGCGCGTCAGTTTTGATTTCGAGACTTATAATATGTATTAATTGTTTCCAGTAATTAACAAGAAACACAAGTGGCGCAGTGGTTGGTTGGTTGGAAGTTAAGTCTTTGCTGAATCGCTGGCTGACCCGGGTTCGAAACCCGGCAGCAGCCTTTTATTTTTATTTTCTTATTTTCAATACTTTTTCAAATATAAATTATATATTCCAATATACTTATTAATTATGTATCGTTTAAAATTATTTTGGGCATTAAATACGCAACGAAATTTTTAACTGATTGTTCGGTTAATAAACGGAGCGGGTTTGGTAAATCCGGTTTTTGACGGATGTTACAGTATCCCCTGCTTTTTAGCACATATTTGTCTAGAAAAGATGTTTGACAGTTACATGCTTAGAAAAAGAGTAAGAGTTTAAGTTTTTGTTTGAGGCGGTAACGTCCCTTGTAAGGGTTAAGTACCCTGTTACAGGAATCGCTTTTTGTTGCCTACAGTAAAAATATTGATAAGCAGGGTTGATTCACTAAATATGATATCATGCGTAAGAGTTTTGATATGTTCGGGAAGATATGGTTATATCCTAAAGCAACACTTCTAATACTACAACCTACATGGAACTTCTCATAACCGTCTAACAATGCCTCTGATCCTTTGACAAGAATACTTATATATAGGAAGTACCAGCGGCGTATCCACCATATTCTTGTCAAATTTTCATTGGTTTTATCAGTAAGTTATGATTGGTTCTATGATGTGACTCTAAACATAAATAAACGCCACAACCAATGTACCAAGAAATTACTAAATCCTACATAGAATTTCTCATAACCGCCTGACAATGTCTCTGATCCTTTGACAAGAATACTTATATATAGGAAGTACCAGCGGCGTATCCACCATATTCTTGTCAAATTTTCATTGGTTTTATCAGTAAGTTATGATTGGTTCTATGATGTAACTCTAGAGCATAAATAAACACAACAACCAATATCTGAGTCCAAATTCTGATAGCATACATGTTTGAATGGTGACAGTTCCTCTCTCGTTTGTTATGATGGAGAGGTTAGTTTATGTAGAAATAGGACACAATCCAATTTCTTTAAATGGCGAGATGATATGATGTAACACAAATTTCAACCAAGACAATACTAAATCCTACATGGAACTTCTCATAACCGCCTGATAATGCCCCTGATCCTTTGGCGAGAATACTTATATATAGGAAGTACCAGCGGCGTATCCACCATATTCTCGTCAAATTTTCATTGACTTTATCCGCAAGTTATGATTAGTTCTATGTGACTCTACAACAAACACAACAACCACAACTTGAGTCTTAATTCTGATAGTATCCATGTTTGAATGATGACAATACCTCTCTCGTTTGTTGTGATGGAGAGGTTAGTCATTGTGGAAGTGAGACATAGCTCAACTTCTTTAAATGATGAAATTGAAATACACTGAAATGTATGATGAACAAACTTTGACTAAAACATACTAAATCCTACATGGAACTTCTCATAACCGCCTGATAATGCCTCCGATCCTTTGACAAGAATACTTATATATAGGAAGTACCAGCGGCGTATCCACCATATTCTTGTCAAATTTTCATTGACTTTATCCACAAGTTATGATTAGTTCTATGTGACTCTACAACAAACACAACAACCAAAAGATCGTATTGCATGTACTGAAAATGAAAAATGTCTGTGCGATCAAGGCTCAATCAAACGGAGCCGATCGTATTGCATGTACTGAAAATGAAAAATGTCTGTGCGATCAAGGCTCAATCAAACGGAGCCGATCGTATTGCATGTACTGAAAATAATAAATTTAATCTAAACAATAATCACACAAATAGTTTATACATGGAACCTCTCATAACCGCCTGATAATGCCTCCGATCCTTTGACAAGAATACTTATATATAGGAAGTACCAGCGGCGTATCCACCATATTCTTGTCAAATTCTCATTGGCTTTATCCTTAAGTTATGATTGGTTCTATGTGATTCTAAAACATAAAGAAAAACATAAAACTAAACGATTGGAGTTGAATCTTGATTTTCGGTGAAGAGGACTAGTTGGGTGGTTTCGTTTGGGCCGTCATTATCTTCGACAAGATTGGCGTTGATGTTGAAAACTCTTCCTCTTGCTGGTGGCCTAGTGATTGGGTTTTCTTGATTTACTTGGTTAACTGGGTTTGATTGAGCTTGAGCGTTTATGATGTTAACCAATCGAGGGCACGTGTTTCTATAGTGGGTAGGGTCGCCACAATTGAAAAAGCTCGAACATAAGGTAACATGGGGTATTGAGGTTGTTGATATGTTTGGATCATATTTTGAGTAGGGGGTGTGGTTTGGTTTTGAGGGGTGCGGCAAACCTTGCTCAAATGACCATAGCATCCATAATTTGCACATAGTCGACAAGGTAAGATAAGGGGATGGTGATAAAAACAGGTGTTACATCGAGGGTGAGGTCCAAGATATGGTTTCTTATTTGGGTAAGTTGAGTTGGGTGCTACTTGAGTGATTGGGATAGCTTGGATGGGTATGGCGTGTGAAATTGGTGGATTACGTTGGATAGTAGCGAAAAGTTGCCCGTCTCTTTTTCTCTTAGAAATGGGTTGAGAAGGGGATTCGGTTTGAGTGGAGTTTGAAGTTTCAGTTGATGCTTTATCCTTCTTCTTCTCCTCCTTGAGGTCTTTGTTCCGGATTCGGTTCTCGGTGAGCTCTGTAGCTAGCTCCATTGCTGCTTCCAAAGTTGCAGGCGTGGTACTTATTACAGAGTCTTGAATTTTTGACGGAAGACCTCGAATGTAGTGCTCGATCAAACGGTAAAGGGGAGTGAACAAGTTGGGAACCATTTGATTTAACTCGAGGAATCTTTTGTTGTAAGTGGTGTGGTCGCCTTCCTTTTGCTTCAACGAATAGAACTCATCTTCTAATTTCTTGATTTCGCTCCTTGGGCAAAACCGTCTTGTCATGATTTCCTTCAACTCTTCCCAAGTCAAAGTCATAGCATCGTCAACGCCTCGTTTGGCCTTCTCTGTATTCCACCAAGTAAGTGCTATTCCATATAAACGACCGGTAGCATATCGCACTTTGCGATCGTCGGGACAATCGCAATTTAGAAAAGTGTTCTCCATTTCTTCAAACCAATGGAGGAGAGCGGTGACACCTTCAGTCCCTTCGTATTTTGGAGGGTCGCAGGATTTGAAATGCTTGTAGGTGCATTTAGTGGTATTTGGGGGAGGGTTGATAACGTGTTGATCTTCTTGATTGACAGGATTAGCGGTAAGTGCTTGTTGGACTTGAATTACAATGTTGGGTATTACGGCAGCCATTTGTTGAGCGATTAGGGCAGCCATGCGCTCGCGAGCTTTTCCTGCTCTCATCTTCCTACGAGCGGAATTAGAAGACATCTACAAGGAATACATATCAAGAGTATGAGTTGGATGCTTTTGGGATCATGTGTCGTATTTAGGAATGAACATTCATAAAATAAACATAGCAAATAAATCTACTACATCCATAGGATGTCTTGGGCTTTGCTCGTAATTGGGCCTTGCATGCCGCCATACTTCACCCTCGTAATCATGTGGGCCCCCATGAATACCGGGTTTTTCATATGGTTCGCATGTGTTAGCCTGGTTACGTACACTAAAACCCGGAGAAAATCGAGAAATATGTATATAACGTATGATATTCGGAATGTGTCCAGGTATAGACACGGTGACACCTCAAAGTGGGGTTAGTTCGAACGACGTTTGGTGTGGCATGCTTTGGCCTAATAGGTCCTTCGTACTCTCATCGTTAGTCCCCAGGTAGGCAAACTGGTCCGTTATATTGGATTTATACAAATGCCAACCTAGACAGGACGTTCCGACTACCGGTACTTGTACCCTTCCAGTTACTACATGCCCGTCGCAGAACTTACTTTGATGAGATTTGAAAATTGCAACAAAATCTTTGAATAACAAAAGTATGAAGATGATTTGAATATATGAACATTGAAATATGTATGATGAATGTGTATGTAAGTATGTATGTTTGACTGTAAGTATAAACAAATATGAAACAAATAAACATCATAAGTTTGTATGTAACCACCTAAACAATTAAAAAGTTTGATAATTGTCCGGACCGGTGCGGTAGATTGTTAAATAATCTGATTTTTATTATACTTATATACAAACTACATAATTTCGTTTCTGTTTTAAATAAAAAGTTTGATAATTGTCCGGACCGGTGCGGTAGTCCGGACTCGAACTTGTGACGTGTGATTAAACGTTCACACAGTCCACCACTGGACTGTGTGTCTATCTTGGTTATTATTCCGGTTTTTATTAAACTTAACATCTATAAGCAGTGACTCCGGTTCGGTTAAAAAAAAGAACATTTTTATTAAGGCGAGTGTGCGTGGGACAAGAATCGAACTCGGAACGTATGCGTGTTTTATTTGCACACAGTCCACCGCTGGACTGTGTGTCTAACCCGAGATATATCTTGATTTTAATTATACTTATACACAATCGATAACTCCGTCTTCTTCGTTAAACTTAACCAGAAACGAAAGTCCGACTGGTTCGAAGATTTAATCAAGTTCTTTAGTGTCTTGCGCTTAATTACATGTGCGATTAATAAAAAGAATGAGAGATTAAGTGTTAGATATACCGAACAGTGGCTCCTCTGTTTCGCCGGCGAAACTCCGGTGACAGCAGATGATTCCGGCGACGTGTGTCTTGCAGCAGAGGGTCTTCAGGGAGCTTGAGATGAGTGTAGATGGCTTCGGTATGAGCTCTGGGGGTTCAGTAAGGCACAGAGGTGAAAGGCTCGGTTTTCCGGCGAGTTGCAGAAGTTCTCCGGCGAGGGAAATTATGTCGGGAAAAAGTGTGATTGTGAGCGAAAAAGCTAGCAGAGGTTGGAGGGGGTATTTATAGGGCAGTACATTGACGAATTTAGTCCGATTTCCGTCTTGATTCGTCGGTTAATGATTTTCCGGCGGTTATAGCTTGTGTCGCGGACTGGACATCAGTTATAACCGATGTTGAAGTTTAATGTTTACGTTAAGTCATAGATAACCGACGACGTTTGACGAAATCGTCGGATTTTCCGGCGTCAACGGATTTGGGCGCGTCAGTTTTGATTTCGAGACTTATAATATGTATTAATTGTTTCCAGTAATTAACAAGAAACACAAGTGGCGCAATGGTTGGTTGGTTGGAAGTTAAGTCTTTGCTGAATCGCTGGCTGACCCGGGTTCGAAACCCGGCAGCAGCCTTTTATTTTTATTTTCTTATTTTCAATACTTTTTCAAATATAAATTATATATTCCAATATACTTATTAATTATGTATCGTTTAAAATTATTTTGGGCATTAAATACGCAACGAAATTTTTAACTGATTGTGCGGTTAATAAACGGAGCGGGTTTGGTAAATCCGGTTTTTGACGGATGTTACATAATATCCTTGAAGTTATTTAAGATAATTAACATTATCTATGGACCTTGTCATTACCATCAATGCTGAATTTTTGCTGCGGAATGCTGAATTGGTTATTTTATAGTTCAAATCCGACAAATTAGGTGTTTCCGCATTGATGTGTAAAATGTTTAATATATTTTTAAAACACCAAATTAAATGGTCAAACTAGCTTAATTATACACAATCGGCAAGTGCACCGGTCTTTATGTAGTCAAGTTGGTAAGACCGAGTATCAATCCGTGGACACAATGGCGCGACTCTCGATACTAAACTTTTGTCGAGCCCTAGTCTAATAATGTTTAATAGTGTTTGGATTTATATTTATATTAACCACTAAAATTAAATAAGAGAGCAAATACGAAAGCAGAGCAAACTTATAACGAAATTAGGTGAATTCAGATGATGGAAAAGTAGCTACCTAGGCAAGATGCATGTCAATTCACTCACGGTTCCCAGAATGGAATAACTAAGTTTTGGCTACCGGGATCTTAAGGTTCACTAAACAAGACCGAAACTAGCTCGCAGGTCATTCTCCAAACAGGTCGAAATCTAGGGTCAAGAAAAATGTATAAACTCACTGGTTAATGTCAGATCACCTCTTGGTCTCTCTAACTAGGTTATGGTACCCTAAATCTAGATTACCTCTCGATCTCACTAGAAACGGTACGTCCAAGAAGTGTAAGGGATGTAAGGAGTGGTGACTCTAGTTAAGTTCTAACACGGTTTGCTAGGGATCATAAGAAAACCTAGGGTAATTCACTCTCGTGCAATTAACACCTAACTCGTCTATGATTTAGACAACCCGACATCTAATCTCCTCTCGGTCTCAAAGATGGTAGAATATTTAATTACTGAATAATTTATTAATTTGTTCCTAGGGTTTACTACGTCTAGCATACACAAGATTTAGTCATAAACACAAAGTTAATGAAATCACCTAACCCTAGTCATAAACAATACGCAATCAGTTTTTAACCAAGATAAGGCGGAACAAATATAAATGATCATATTAGGGTATTGCCTGTTTTAATATGAAACAACATTTTTTCCTTCGGCCGGAACCCTTTTTTAATCGTGTCATGATGTAGGGCCAAAGGACCAGCTCGTGATGCGCTACCCGATTTCATTCATTTGATTATTTCTTCGCCATAATCTTGTTTAAGCTTCATTCACATCCTTTCACCTACAAACCACTATATTTATTAAGTACAAGCTATAAACGACTAAAAACGACTCAAAAACTAATAAAAATTATACAAAATTACAATGGAAAATAGGATGTGTTTGCAACACATCAAACATCCCCACACTTAAACATTTTTCGTCCCGAAAAATATGCAATGGAATCATAACTAGGATAGATGGCAAAAATTATAGTTACTTAGTTAAAAGATATAAACTACAATTACCAGTATTGTTATCCACCCAAACCCAACCGCCAACTCATCAGGCCCCTTTCATGCTAGCAATATGTTCAAGTTAAAATTCATCTAAGGGTCTCACACTTAATATCCACAAATCCAGCTAATCCCATATCAAGCTTATAGGGAAAAGATTAAAAATCTACCACTTTATATAAATAACCCTTATGTATTTAAAATTAAATATTTGATGGAATGATTTTTAGCTTTAGCAACTTTTTTTATGATCAAATCAGAGGGCAAATCCACCAAGTCGCTATCCTGGTGAAAACACCATGAGCCTCACATCTTTCTCTTTAACTTCAACCTAGCAGGTATACCCCACCCGAGTCACCATCCTAGTGGTTAATACCATAGGCTTCAGTTATATATTATTTTTAATTAGCTCGTATAAATGGATGATGGAATTTTTTCAAGCGCTACTAGATCTGAATTTAGTCTCCTAAAAAGGAAATAGCGTGCCAATTATTTAAAAATACTTATAGACTATTTACTTATAGTGGTACCTTTTATACTCTCAACAGTTTCGGCTTTTCTATTTCCCCTAAGATAAGAACCCAAAATATATCATGATCTTTATATAAGGTATATTAAAAGCAATCTAAAGAACCCTCTAAGTTGGCTGGGCCTACCGGTACATCTCGTAAAATACGTGTTATATCTATTTTATCTTTTATAAATAATATTTTGAAAACCAAAAATCCCAATTTTTTCTATCATTGTCCATTTATTTGCAAAATATTTCAAGAACATTTTTTTTATTTTTTCGATTTTTAAGTTTTATAAATTTTTTTGTGCATTTTTTTATTTATTCTGACTCAAATCTATCTAAAAAGACGTAGTCCCCCATCCCCACACTTAAAATTTACATTGTCCTCAATATAGATGGAAAATATGCTAAAATGAAATAAGAAAAAAAACATATATGGAACAAACTCGCCTAGTAGCACAAGTCTTCAAGTTCAAACCCAAGCGAGCACGGTTGTATAGCAATTCATTCGCAATCGTCTGACAAACTGATACACTTGAATTGCCTTTTACATAATGATCAACAGCTCCTCGTCTACGCCCGAATAGAGATTGAGTACGGATGGGTCAAACAAACCTCAAACAAACTCAAGCGTAAAACTGACTCAAAGATAAAAACCAACTCAAAATCGACTCGAACTGACTAACTCAGACTCAATACGACTCAAAATAATAATAAACATGAAATCAAATACAAACTCTACAACTTGGGTTGAATCCCAAGTATTCTCATCCTCTCCACACTCTACGGGGGATCCTTAAGATCCAACTCTCTCCCAAATCTAACACTCGGTCCACTATCAAAATTACTCATACCAAAACCCTTTTTTTCTCACAAACTCCCTATCATTCCAACTGAACTTATACTCACTTGTGGAGCATTTATACCTCGTATTACACACTAAATTACCATCCCCACACTTAGTTTCTTTCACACTACCAAAACAAACTTCATCCCACTCGTCTTTTTCTATCACATTCCACAAACCATCCTTAAACTTATCCTCACCTCCTATGACCTCTACATCTTCCTTGAACCTAACGTGCTTCTCCTTCTTCCTATCACTCTCCATCCTAACATCTCCAATTCCTTTTAACTCTTGCCTAATTACCGAGGGTTCCCCTACCTTCCTCGGTATTCTCACCACTGCGATCAGGGTGGCCATCCGTATGGGATTTAGAAGTATCAAGAAAGAAAACCGAATCACCCTGACCACTTGAGTTCATGACAGACTTTGTGACATCGAAGGTGACGGTTTCATCCCCTACACGAAGTGTGATCTTACTGTCATAGACATCAATCATTACCTTGGCGGTGCGCAAGAAGGGGCATCCCAAGATGAGTGGAACTTTATCATCAACCTCCATGTCAAGAACAATGAAATCCACGGGGAAGACAAATTTATCGACTTTAACTAATACATGATCTACGATCCCCCTATGATACTTAACCGAACTATCAGCCAACTGGATACTCATACGCGTCGGTACAGGCTCACCAAGGTTAGCTTCAAGAAAATTAAAGAAGGCATCAGATTAACGCTAGCACCAAGGTCGGCCAACTCATGGCTCACTGACGAACCACCAAACAAGCACGTGATGGTAAAGCTAGCCGCGCCCATCATTTTCTGAGGCTGCTTATTCTGAAACACCGCAGAACACTCCTCACCAATAGACACAATTGAAATATCCTCCAATCTCTTCTTGTTAGACAAGAGGTCCTTCAAGAACTTAGCATATTTAGGCATATGCTGTAGCGCCTCGACAATGGGAGATTTATCTTGAGTTGCTTGAACAAATCAAGGAAGTGACCATACTCTTTCTCTATATTCTGAGACTTAAGCCTAGCGGGGTATGACAATCTATCAAACTCTCCCTTAACTATCGTCTCCTTAGGAAGGCTCTCTAGCTGCGTTGTACTTGCTGGGCTGAGCCTAGATTGCACCTTGCCAGGTTGGGCCTCCAACTCTATCACCTCATCAACCGGCTCTTCTTCTACTACAGGTGATGGTTCAACAACTTTCTTAATTACCTTCTTTGGTTCTATCACCTTTTCTAACGCAAGCCTGTCATCAACAACACTCGCGCTCCTACCACTCCTAGTGAACACGACGTTCACATGAGCATTTGTGTTAACCTGGGTAGAGCTAGGGAATGTACCTGCAGGAATATCAGTAAGTCTACTAGCCATCTCACCTACGGTTCTTTCTAAGTTCTGGAGAGCTGCACCTTGGTTCCTAAACATCAGGTCAAATTCCTGATTCTTCTTCTGTTGCTCCTGATATCTATTCTCACCCTTAAGGACTATGGATTGTAACAATTTATTCGTCCTATTTTGGTTCTCCTCATTTCTCTTTAGAAACTCACTAATATCAGGCTGAACATCACCTCCACTTTGTCCTTCACCAGAGCCTTGGAACACACTCTGGTGGGGTTGAAATCCAGGGGGATTCCCGCTCCTCCAGTTCGAGTTCTGGCGTGGCTGCCATCTAGAGTTGTAACTCTGACCTCGAACTGAATTTTGGACAACACTCACATCCTCAGTAGAACCTAGGGGGCAATCTAATGTATCATGTCCTCCTCTACACACCTCACACCTAGCACTTATCTTAACCTAAATGTCCTTCATCATTTTCCCTAAGGACTCTACGAGGGCTGCTAAAACAGTGCTAGCATCTACAGTATGGATTCCTCTATAGGCAACACGAACCCCCCAGAGTTGGGCTCGGTATATGTGTTAATGGCTAAGTCCTCAATCATCTCTAAACACTCCTCGACAGTTTTGGTTTTCATCATGTTAC
The DNA here is from genome assembly GCA_947069175.1 of Scalesia atractyloides. Classification (NCBI taxonomy): domain Eukaryota; kingdom Viridiplantae; phylum Streptophyta; class Magnoliopsida; order Asterales; family Asteraceae; genus Scalesia; species Scalesia atractyloides. The sequence goes on along the minus strand of CAMTDV010000010.1, from coordinate 13,984,698 downwards.
CGTTGTGGTATCAAAGAGGCGTTTAATCGCTTCCGAAACTCCATTATAGAATTTCTCCAAAATCCTCGAATCTTCCATACCATGGTGAGGACACTTATTGAGAGGTGCCTTGAGGCGGTCCCATGTCTCATAAAAAGACTCCCCTGGCTGCTTGGTAAAAGCATAAATCATGTTCCTAAGACGAGCGATCTTAGCTAGGGAAAATATTTCTGAAGGAACTTAGTATGAAGGTCAATCCCGATAGTGATGGATCCCTGTGTGAGGGATTCCAACCAAGCAGCAGCATGTTCGGTCAAAGAGAATGGAAAGAGGCGGCACTTGATGGCGCTTTCGGTAACACCGGTAAGCTGGAAGGTGTCGCAGACCCTAGAGAATCTAGTGAGGTGAGTGTGTGGGTCCTCATCATGAAGTCCATGAAACTGGACATTTTGAGCGACGGTGTTAATCAGAGCAGGAGGAATGGTCCAGTTATTAGCCTCAACGGTGGGTTGAGTGATACTGGACCGGATGTGGGCGGGGGTGACATTTATCATATCTGCAACAATTCTACGGGTGGCCATGTCTAATGCAGAATCGAGATTAAAATCAACTTTGGGGACCCTAAATTTTAGTTGGCAAAGGCGACGATGGAATTCAGATTCGGGCTCAAAAAAATGTGGAATTTTCAGGTGTGCCCGAAAAACGAGTGCACATAAGCTGAGAAGCAAATGGCACGAATCACTAGCAGACTAGAAAGGGAAACTAAACCTTTTTTTGGAATTTTCGAATTTTATAATTTTTTGGATTTTTAATTTTTAACTAAAGAAAAAAACTAATCTAAGAAAGCAGTAAAGTTGACTAAATCCTCGACTCGGGTCGTCCTCGAAAGCGTTGTGTGTCCCCGGCAACGGCGCCAAAAACTTGATGTGTAAAATGTTTAATATATTTTTAAAACACCAAATTAAATGGTCAAACTAGCTTAATTACGCACAAGCGAAAATTGCACCGGTCATCATGTAGTCATGTTGGTAAGACCGAGTATCAATCCGTGGACACAATGGCGTGACGCTTGATACTAAACTTTTGTCGAGTCATAGTCTAATAATGTTTAACAGTATTTGGATTTATATTAACTACTAAAATTAAATAAGAGAGCAAATACGAAAGCAGAACAAACAGATAACGAATTTAGGTGAATTCAGATGATGCAAAAGTAGGTACCAAGGCAAGATGCATGTCAATTCACTCACGGTTCCCGAATGGAATAACTAAGTTTTGGCTACCGGGATCTTAAGGTTCACTAAACAAGACCTAAACTGGCTGGCAGATCATTTTCCAAACCGGTCGCAATCTAGGGTCAAGAAAAATGTACAAACTCGCCGGTTAATGTCAGATCACCTCTCGGTCTTTCTAACTAGGTTATGGTACCCTAAATCTAGATTACCTCTCGGTCTCAGTAGAAAAGGTACGTCCGGGAAGTGTAAGGGATGTAAGGGGTGGTGACTCTAGTTAAGTTCTAACATGGTTTGCTAGGGATCATAAGAAAACCTAGGGTAATTCACTCTCGTGTAATTAACACCTAACTCGTCTAATGATTAAGACAACCGACTCGTCTAATGATTAAGACAACCGGGCATCTAATCTCCCCTCGGTTCAAAGATGGTAGAATATTAATTATTGAATAGTTTATTAATTTGTTCCTAGGGTTTACTACGTCTAGCAACCACAAGATTTAGTAAAAAAACACAAAGTTAATGAAATCACCTAACCCTAGTCATAATCCATACGCAATCAGTTTTTAACCAATATAAGGCGGAACAAATATAGAACATCAATTATTAAATACGCATAAACATTAGAACCTAGATTAGAATACTTTTACCAAAACATTAATTAATTAACTAAACCAGGAAAACATTAATAGAACTAACATTTATCCGTAGCCTAGGTAGCTAGAAGAAAATTAGCTGAGCATGGTCAAGAACGAAACATAAACGAGTTCAAAGTACTTAAATTCAGCAAACATGTCTATGAATTCAAGTTCGAACAAAACTGAAAACAAATAAATGAAAGTCTAACTGAAAAACTATAAACCGTTGAGACTTACAAACCCAAGCCTTCCTTCAACTAAAATCACCTCCAATATAGTCCTTGTCTTGCCTCTCTCGTCGAACTCGTGAAACATCAGCAACTCCCCTTTTTCTCGGTAGGTTTATATATATATATATATGTATGGAGAGGATCATGTGAAAACTACTTAAATGTGAGAAAACTAGAAAACTAACTAAAAAAGCATAAAAAACATACAAAATTCTTTTTTTTTTTACAATTTTTTATAAAAAATAGCTGCTTTTTATGTATAAAAAACTTTTTTTTCAAAAAAAAAAACTTGTACTACACATGTGCACTATATTTGTACTACACATGTGCATTATATGCTTTTTTTTTATTTTTAAATTTTTTTTATATAATATATGTAGCGATTTTTTATAAAAAAATCAAAAAAAATTGATATGTTTTTTTGGTTTTTTAGTTAGTTTTTTGGTTTTGTCATTTAAACTATTTTTCACATGATCAATCCTATATATATATATATATATATATATAAATTTATACAGGTGTTGTAATATATGTCAAATACAATCCACAATTATGGGTTGTTTAGCGTGATGGGCCAATGGGGTGTATGGGCCTCATGCAATTTGCTAAATTATTGTATTAAACTCGGTCAACATTCCTTTATTTTGTCATCCATCTTTGTCTATGTGAATTATATATATGATTAATATAATATCATATTAGGGTATTGTATTTTTTAATATGAAACAACATTTTTTTCCTTCTTTAATCGAGTCATGATGCGGGGCTCGTGATCGCTACCAGTTTCACTTGTTTGATTATTTCTTCGCCATAAAATCGTTTAAGCTTCATTCACATCCTTTCACCTACAAACCACTATATTTATTAAGTACAAGCTATAACCGACTAAAAACGACTTGAAAACTAATAAATATTATACAAAATTTTAATGGAAAATAGGATGTGTTTGCAACACATCAAGCATCCCAACACTTAAACATTTTTCGTCCCGAAAAATGTGCAGTGAAATCATAACTAGGATAGACGGTTTCAAAAATTATAGTTACTATTTTCGTCCCCACACTTCAAATTACAATGGAAAATAAGATGTGTTTGCAACAGATCAACATTTTTGCATTTTACTGGAAAGTTTATATAATATTACAAGTGTTTCCCTAATTAGGACTTTTGTATATATGTTTAACTTGATAGGCTTTCATATCATCTGATAGTTGTTTCAGGGAGTACCAGAACTCTCTTTGCATGAATAGTGTGTTCGCATTGTTACTAAGGTATTTGGACATAGTTGTTTTGTTTCGCGGCACTACGAAAACGACGATATAACTTGTAATGTAATACGATGTCATGAGATTTCTAGACTTTTTACGACTCAATCATTCATATATCAAGTATAATGTACATAAGTAAATGTATAAATAGTGATTAAGTTGTACAGAATTACCATTATTTTGTCGGTTGTCACAAATTGTGCGAGTGTATTTCGATAATCCATGAATCCAAAAATGATACAATACAATTCGTATAATATTCAAACGTTCAATTGTAATCAATCACAAATTAAAAACTAAAACAAATGTGTAAACCTTAGAAATCTTACAAAATCTACACCAGTGTCAAACCTAGGAGATAAGCCACTCATGGTACGTGAGACTTGAAAATCAGATCTAGGTTGCGAAGAACAAGCCATTGAATCTTGAGTCTTGATCGTGCTAATGATTGGATTGTGATTAGGTTTTGCGATTTGGGAATAATAATGGATACAAATAATATGAGACGGTGATGTCAGGGGCGGCCCTGAGGGTGGGCGGAGAGGACCACCGGCCAGGGCCCGATATTTCGAAGGGCACGTTATATGTACATGTAAAAAATTAATAGGATATACTCATATAAACACCAACATAAGCCCTTTTACTGAACTATTCTTGTGGTTTAGATTAGTTATAGCCAATTGACATTAGGTTTAGAGCTTTAGTGATACCAATCTGTCACACCCCGACCCGCAGCGGAATAAGAGTCGGGGCATAATTGGGTTATCACCAAAGCTCATGATGTTTACTAAAATGTTTCATATTTATTAAATTCAAATTACAACTTAAATATCCAAATCAAAATTCATACAATTACAAGGAAATGAAACTATGTAAATAATCCAAAGCTTAAACTGGTTTATTCTTCTAGGCCTTCCTATGTGTTTCTTACCTCAGCTGGATCACCTGTATCATGTGTAAAACAGGGGATATTTTGGGTCAACAAAAGTTGGCGAGTGAACCTTGATAAAAATTGTTATTAATTTCTTGTTTTATTTAATATGGAAAATTTGTGCAATAATCACATGTGAGCAAACATATATAAGTAAACAAACAACAACCACTTTGGATGAGTATATGATATGAATGATGATGAATGTGAGATCAAGGCTCAATCAAACGGAGCCGATCTTATGAGTCACCTGATGCTCAACCCGTCTCCCACGGGGAACTGATGGGCCTAATGAAATGCGTACACTGAAAATGATAAATCCAATCTACATATAATCCACACAACAATTGATACACATTTGATCACGGTTATGATATATGCACAAGTGTTTAAATATAATAAAGAATTAAACGACACATGATACACCTCAAAACATGATTAAAACGGGGAATTGATAGAGATTCACTCACATTGGGTGCGTTCTTTGATGACGTTGGATGCGCACGAATTTAGGATTCAATCGATGAGGGAAAAACTAGCCTAGATAATAACAAAATGATTCGATAAATAAATAAATTTTATTTGAGATTAATATTTTTAACTAGTGCTCTTAATGGGATTTTTTTAGATTTATTTTTGTGAGTTTAAGGAAATTTTCTAACTTTAAAAATCTTATTTTTAAGTATTTTTAAATGATTTTTCTATTAAATAAATAACTAAAAAGAAATAAATAAAATAAAATAAAAGTTGACTTTTGACCGTTGACCGGTCAGACTGTGTTTTTATATGCGCTGAGTGAGGTTCGAACTCGGGACCTCTCGTATACGTGCACGCAGCTCTACCAACTGAGCTACGTGTCTAACCCGAAATATTCTCTGTTTTAATTATATATATATACTAATTAACCTTTAACTTATTTGGTTTTTATTAAAAATGATTTATATGGCCGAGCCGGTTACAGAGACCCGGAGTCGAACTCGGGTCTTTCGGTTCGAGTGCGCATAGCCCAACCAATTGGGCTGTGTGTCCAATCTGCTTATCAACTGATTTATATTCCTTTTATAAACATTCTGTGACTTGTTCTGATTCAGTTCTAAAAATGTTGGTTTTAATTCTGAAAGTCGGTACGTGTGCGATTCGAACTCGGGACGTGCGCGTTATATTTGCACACAGTCCACCGCTGGACTGTGTGTCTAACCCGTTTAATTATCTGATTTTAATTATATTAATACACCACTCAACTTCATCTTCTTCGTTTATAAGAACTCAGAACAGTGAAGTCCGACTGTTCCGTTTGAATCGATCATCAAAACTTATAATTGGTTGGAATGAAATAGATAAAGAAATTAAGGAATAAAATGTACCAAAACAGAGCGTTTACTTCAGATTTCCGGCAAGAGTCGTCGGCTCTGATTTGTGACTCTTGGCTGAGTGATTTGTTTAACAGTTTAGATCATTGTGTTATGCAATTAAGTTACTGAGCAAGAGATATCAAGAGGGTTTAGATGATTATACCGATCGACAGTGAAGCTTCGGTTTTTCAGTGATATTCCGGTGAGTGCGGGGTTTTCCGGCGACGTTGTCTGAGACAGATTCTGGGTGAGTGGTTAAGGTTAATACAGACCGAATAATGGATTACAAACAAAAGAGTCGAGAATTTTACCGATTAGAAGTAAAGCCTCGGTTTTCCGGTGAAAGTCTGGCGAATGCAATTATCTCCGGCGACGTGTTTTGGGATGAATAAAGCTTCGGAAACGATCGTGGTTCTGAGCGAAAGGGTTTCCAGAGTGTTCAAGTGGGTATTTATAGTGGAAACAGGCTGAATTGAGTTTGATTTGAGTCAAGGTTCGCGATTGAAGATTTCCGTCGGTTATGACTGAAATTGATTGCCGGCAACAGTTATAACCGACGTCGACATCAATTTGTGTGGTTCAGTCAAAAGGAATTTGGCCAAAATCGCGGATTGCCGGATTTTCCGGTGATTGCGAGTTCTGGCGCGTTGATTACCGGATTTGATTCTCAGTTTTATTATATATGTTATTTGTTTTAGTGTTTATCACAAACATAGTGTGTGGCGGAGCGGTGTGTTGTGTGTTTGGGTTTGTGGGTGACCCGGGTTCAAAACCCGGCGTCTCCAATTTATTTTTTATTCACTTTTTATTATTAATTATAAATCATGGTTTTTAAATTCTAATATATTTATTAATTATGTATTGTTTAAAATTTACTTAAGCAATAAATACGCAACGAAAAATTATAACTGAATATTTGATTAATAAACGAAGCGGGTTTGGAAACCCGTTTTTCGACGAATGTTACAGTATCCCCTACTTTTAGAAATTTCGTCCCGAAATTTAAGTAGTAGTGGTAACAGGAAAAAGATGTGGGTATTTCTCGCGCATTGAGTCTTCACGTTTCCAAGTAAACTCAGGTCCTCGTTTTGACTCCCAACGTACCCTGACAAATGGAATACGACTTCGTCTTAAACGCTTCTCTCCGAAGTCCATGATTTCTACTGGTCTTTCAATGAAATGCATAGATTCATCGATCTGAATGTCTTCTAGAGGAATATGGAGGTTTTCATCGGCGAGGCACTTCTTCAAGTTTGATACGTGGAATGTGGGATGAATTCTGTTGAGTTCTTCTAGTAGGTCAAGCTTGTATGCTACAGGACCTACTCTTTCGAGTATCTTGAAAGGTCCTACGTAGCGTGGTGCTAGCTTGCCCTTTTGGCCAAAACGAACCACTCCCTTCCACGGTGATACTTTTAAAAGTACTTGATCACCAATGTCAAACTCCAAGGGCTTGCGTCGTTTGTCTGCATAACTCTTTTGACGACTTTGAGCCGCTAGAAGATTGTTTCGAATTTGAATGACCTTGTCGGTTGTTTCTTGAATTAGTTCTGGACCGGTGATTTGTGATTCCCCAATTTCGTGCCAACATACTGGAGATCGGCACTTACGACCATATAAAGCTTCGAAAGGAGCCATGCCGATACTTGAATGATAGCTATTGTTGTACGAAAATTCAACTAATGGTAGATGAGTGTCCCAATTCCCTTTGAAGTCTATGACACATGCTCGCAGCATGTCTTCCAGGGTTTGGATGGTGCGTCAGATTGGCCATCAGTTTGAGGATGAAAAGCGGTACTGAGGTCTAATCGTGTACCCAAGGCGGTTTGTACGGCTCGCCATGTTCGTGAAGTGAAACGACCATCACGGTCTGAAATGATGCTTAAAGGTACACCATGACGGCTTACGATCTCGCTGATGTAGATACGAGCTAACTTCTCGTTTTTTAAGTCCTCGCGAATCGGTATGAAGTGAGCTGATTTTGTAAGACGATCAATGATTACCCATATGGTGTCATACCCACTGGAGGTGCGAGGTAACCCGGTAATGAAGACCATGGTTATGTTTTCCCACTTCCATACAGGTATTTCAGGTTGGACTAGAAGTCCTGAAGGTCTTTGATGTTCAGCTTTTACTTTGGAACAGGTAAGGCACTTGGAAACAAAAACAGCGATATCCTTTTTCATGCCCGGCCACCAGTAGGTGTATCGTAGGTCTTGATACATCTTGTCGGCTCCTGGGTGTACAGAGTATCGTGTTTTGTGCGCCTCATTCATGAGGAAATCATGAAGGTTATCGCGATCGGGAATCCATATGCGATTTAAATAGTATAGAATACCGTCGGATTTGGTTTCGATTTTGAGTTCAGCTCCACATGACAGCTCATCGCGTACGTCATTTTCTGTTACAGAAACATGTTGAGCTGCTCGGATTCGATCTTTGATGTCGGTTATGATTTGCGAACAGAGAACACGAATGGAGTTCGCATAACCTTTTCGACTGAGCGCATCGGCCACTACGTTTGCCTTGCCAGGATGATACCGAATTTCACAGTCGTAGTCGTTGAGAAGTTCGACCCATCTTCGTTGCCTCATATTCAACTCCTTTTGGTTGAAGATATGTTGGAGACTTTTGTGGTCAGTGTATATTTCACACTTGGTACCATAGAGTAATGTCTCCATATCTTGAGAGTGAACACAACGGCTCCAAGTTCCAGGTCGTGGGTGGTGTAATTCTTCTCATGAACTTTGAGTTGCCTAGAAGCATAGGCTATCACTTTTCCTCTTTGCATTAATACACAGCCTAGCCCTTGCCTTGATGCGTCGCATCATACTACGAAGTCATCGCAACCTTCAGGGAGTGTGAGGATAGGTGCGTCACAAAGTTTTTGCTTTAGAGTTTGGAAGGCTTCTTCTTGTTTAGGTCCCCATATGAAGGGTTTTCCCTTATGAGTCAAAGCCGTGAGTGGGACAGCAATACGAGAAAATTGGCAATGAAGCGTCGATAATAACTAGCCAAACCAAGAAATGACCTTACTTCGGTAGGGGTACGTGGCGCTTGCCATTCCTGTACTGCCTTGATTTTTGAAGGATCGGCATGTATTCCCTTGTCATTGACGACATGTCCAAGGAATTGTACTTCTCTTAACCAGAATTCGCATTTTGAGAACTTAGCGTAGAGCTTTTCGGTTCTTAAAAGTGTAAGGATGAGTCGAAGGTGTCGCTCATGATCGGATTTAGACTTGGAGTAGATAAGAATATCGTCGATGAATACTATGACGAAACGGTCGAGGTAGGGTTTGCATACCCTATTCATTAGATCCATGAATACATCGGGGGCGTTGGTTAAACCGAATGGCATGACCATGAATTCGTAATGACCATAACGAGTCCGGAAGGCGGTCTTTGGGATATCTTCTTCATGCACTCTGAGCTGATGATACCCAGAACGAAGGTCGATTTTTGAAAAGCAAGTGGCGCCTTGAAGTTGGTCTAGGAGGTCATCAATGAGAGGTAGTGGATAGCGATTTTTAACCGTTAGCTTGTTGAGTTCTCTATAATCAATGCACATGCGAAACGTTCCATCTTTCTTCTTCACAAAGAGAACAGGTGCACCCCAAGGCGATGAGCTAGGACGTATGAATCCTTTGTCAGTCAGTTCTTGCAGTTGACTGGCCAGCTCTTGCATTTCGGATGGGGCTAACCTATAAGGAGATTTTGCGACTGGTGTAGCGCCAGGTACAAGATCGATGCGGAATTCGATTTCTCTCATAGGGGGAAGTCCTGAAATGTCGTCGGGAAAGACTTGTGGGAATTCTTTCACAACTGGGATATCTTCGAGTTTCTTCTCCTTGTTTTCCTTTTTGACGACGTGAGTTAGGAATGCGACATAGTTCTTGCGGAGGTATCTTCGGGCTTGAAGGCAGGACATTAATTTGAGTCCTTTTGAAGGGGTTTCTCCAAAAATACGTAGGGTTTGACCGTCTGCAAGAGGAATGCGAATGAACTTTTCGCGGCACACTACTTCAGCGTGATGCTGGCTGAGCCAGTCCATACCGATTATAACATCGAAACTTCCCAACTTCATAGGAATGAGGTCAACTGGAAAATCGTGATCGTTTAGAGTGAGGGTACAATTTCGTATGATAGAATTTAATGAAACGGGCTTTCCGTCAGCAACTTCCACCGTTAGAGATTCCATGAGATTATCACGAGTTTGGTTGAGGATAGGTTCGAATTCTAAGGACACAAAACTCTTATCCGCGCCAGTATCGAATAACATGGATGCATAACTACCATTGATGAGAAACGTACCGTTAACCACGTTGTTGTTAGCCCTAGCTTGGTTGGCATTGATGTTGAAAGCTCTTCCTCTGGCAGGTGGAGGAGCTTGGTTAGCTTGGTTTACTTGGTTCGCTTGAGCTTGAGCATGGATGATGTTCACCAAGCGTGGACAAGTGTTCCTGAAGTGGTTTGGGTCCCCACAGTTGTAACAAGCTCGCATGGGTTGCATCATGGGGTAATTGGGTTGGTAGTAAGCTTGGGTTGCGTGTGGTACAGGTGGTAGAAGTAAGGGTTGTTGGGCTTGACCCACTATTTGATGGTGGGTTTGGGTTGGGGGTTGATTGCGGTTCATTCGTTGAAGAGTGCGACAGGTTTGGATGGTGTGACCCGCACGGCCACAGCTGGTGCAATGTTGGCAAAGAGCTTCGGGAGGGTGATGGTATTGACAACGGTTGCATTTTGGGTGTGGGCCGGTGTATGGCTTTTTAAATGGTGCAGCTGAGGGAGCGATTTGGGTGATTGGTGCAGCAGTGATAGGAGGGTTGGTTTGAGTGACAGCAAAATTTTTGCTGTTTCGTTTCCTCTTACCAGCAAACTTTGAGGAAGAGACTGAGTGGTTTGTAGTTGAGGTCTCTATGGGTGCTTTCTTCTTTTCATCCTTGAATTTGCCGTTTCGGATGCGATTCTCAATAAGTCTGTAGCTAACTCCATCGCGGCTTCAAGTGTTGCAGGCGAAGTGCTTAAAACCGAGTCTTGAATTTTCGAGGGAAGACCTCGAATGTAATGTTCAACCAAGCGGTACACGGGGGTGAACAGATTTGGGATCATTTGGTTCAGTTCAAGTAATCTCTTGTTATTGGAAGTGTGATCTCCTTCCTTTTATTTCAGCGCGTGGAATTCATCTTCCAACTTTTTGATTTCGCTTCTTAGACAGAAGCGTCTTGTCATGAGTTCCCTTAACTCTTCCCATGTTAAGGCCATGGCGTCTTCCACTCCTCGTTTAACCTTTTCCGTGTTCCACCAGGTAAGGGCAACCCCAAACAGTCTTCCAGTTGCATAACGCACCTTGCGATCTTCGGGACAATTGCAATTCAGGAAAGTGTTTTCCATTTCTTCAAACCAGTGAAGGAGGGCGGTAACACCTTCGGTCCCTTCATACTTTGGGGGATCGCAAGATTTGAAGTGTTTGTAGGAGCACTTTTTGGAGGGAGGGTTGGCGACGCTCTGGTCTTCTTGATTGGGTGGGTTGATGGGATTTGCAGTGAGAGCTTGTTGAACTTGAATCACGATGTCAGGAAGCACTGCGGCCATTTGTTTAGCAATTTGTGTGGCCAAGCGTTCATTTGATCTTCCTGACTTTCTACCTCCACGTAGTTGCCTAGCCGACATCTACAGGAACATACATAGGAAGATTGTGAGTTTAAGAAGTTTCTAGGTGTCATGTGTCGTTAAAAGAACGAAAAATAACATAACTGACAATAATGCAACTACATCTATAGGATGTATTGGGTTTGCTCATGTTTGGGCCTCCAATGTCCCCCATACCATCGCCTGTGTAGTCATGTGGGCCCCCATGACTATTGGGCTTGGTAGGATTCACATTGGTGTTGGCGGATTAACACTCGCACCACCTGAATGAAAATCGGAAAATATAATTGCGAGATGTATGGTAGGAGGGTGTCCAGGTGTAGACACAATGACAACTCAAAGTGGGGTTAGCTCACACGACGTTTGGTACAACATGCTTTGGCCTAATAGGTCCTTCGTACTCTCATCGTTAGTCCCCAGGTAGGCAAACTGGTCCTTTATTTTGGATTTATACGAATGCCAAGCCTAGACAGGACGTTCCGACTACCGGTACTCGTACCCTTCCAGGTACTACATGCCCGTCATGAGAACTCACTTTGATGTGATTTGAAAATACAAAAATCATTGCAAAAATCATGGTAATCGTGAGGTGTGTGCTCTCATGGATATGATATGTTATGAGGATATGATTCATGATGAGCATTGTATAATAACATATATTTGTGAGCATGCTTTCATAACATTGAGTGTATAAATAAACATAAAGCATATAAACATCATGAATTTTGTATGTAACACATAAACAATTTAAAATTTTAATTAACTATAGAATAGGCTCTAAGGGTCTAATAACCTATCCTATAACCCTATAGTCATAAGCTCTGATACCAATCTGTCACACCCCGACCCGCAGCGGAATAAGAGTCGGGGCATAATTGGGTTATCACCAAAGCTCATGATGTTTACTAAAATGTTTCATATTTATTAAATTCAAATTACAACTTAAATATCCAAATCAAAATTCATACAATTACAAGGAAATGAAACTATGTAAATAATCCAAAGCTTAAACTGGTTTATTCTTCTAGGCCTCCCTATGTGTTTCTTGCCTCAGCTGGATCACCTGTATCATGTGTAAAACGGGGGATATTTTGGGTTAACAAAAGTTGGCGAGTGAACCTTGATAAAACATTGTTATTAATTTCTTGTTTTATTTAATATGGAAAATTTGTGCAATAATCACATGTGCGCAAACATATATAAGTAAACAAACAACAACCACTTTGGATGAGTATATGATATGAATGATGATGAATGTGAGATCAAGGCTCAATCAAACGGAGCCGATCTTATGAGGCACTTGATGCTCAACCCGTCTCCCACGGGGAACTGATGGGCCTAATGAAATGCGTGCACTGAAAATGATAAATCCAATCTACATATAATCCACACAATAATTGATACACATTTGATCACAGTTATGATGTATGCACAAGTGTTTAAATATAATAAAGAATTAAACGACACATGATACACCCCAAAACATGATTAAAACGGGGAATTGATAGAGATTCACTCACATTGGGTGCGTTCTTTGATGACGTTGGATGCGCACGAATTTAGGATTCAATCGATGAGGGAAAAACTAGCCTAGATAATAACAAAATGATTTGTTAAATATATAAATTTTATTTGAGATTAATATTTTTAATTAGTGCTCTTAATGGGATTTTTTTAGATTTATTTTTGTGAGTTTAAGGAAATTTTCTAACTTTAAAAATCTTATTTTTAAGTATTTTTAAATGATTTTTCTATTAAATAAATAACTAAAAAGAAATAAATAAAATAAAATAAAAGTTGACTTTTGACCGTTGACCGTTGACCGGTCAGACTGTGTTTTTATATGCGCTGAGTGAGGTTCGAACTCGGGACCTCTCGTATACGTGCACGCAGCTCTACCAACTAAGCTACGTGTCTAACCCGAAATATTCTCTGTTTTAATTATATATATATACTAATTAACCTTTAACTTATTTGGTTTTTATTAAAAATGATTTATATGGCCGAGCCGGTTACAGAGACCCGGAGTCGAACTCGGGTCTTTCGGTTCGAGTGCGCACAGCCCAACCAGTTGGGCTGTGTGTCCAATCTGCTTATCAACTGATTTATATTCCTTTCATAAACATTCTGTGACTTGTTCTGATTCAGTTCTAAAAATGTTGGTTTTAATTCTGAAAGTCGGTACGTGTGCGATTCGAACTCGGGACGTGCGCGTTATATTTGCACACAGTCCACCGCTGGACTGTGTGTCTAACCCGTTTAATTATCTGATTTTAATTATATTAATACACCACTCAACTTCATCTTCTTCGTTTATAAGAACTCAGAACAGTGAATCCGACTGTTCCGTTTGAATCGATCATCAAAACTTATAATTGGTTGGAATGAAATAGATAAAGAAATTAAGGAATAAAATGTACCAAAACAGAGCGTTTACTTCAGATTTCCGGCAAGAGTCGTCGGCTCTGATTTGTGACTCTCGGCTGAGTTAATTGTTTAACAGTTTAGATCATTGTGTTATGCAATTAAGTTACTGAGCAAGAGATATCAAGAGGGTTTAGATGATTATACCGATCGACAGTGAAGCTTCGGTTTTTCAGTGATATTCCGGTGAGTGCGGGGTTTTCCGGCGACGTTGTCTGAGACAGATTCTGGGTGAGTGGTTAAGGTTAATACAGACCGAATAATGGATTACAAACAAAAGAGTTGAGAATTTTACCGATTAGAAGTAAAACCTCGGTTTTCCGGTGAAAGTCCGGCGAATGCAATTATCTCCGGCGACTTGTTTTGGGATGAATAAAGCTTCGGAAACGATCGTGGTTCTGAGCGAAAGGGTTTCCAGAGTGTTCAAGTGGGCATTTATAGTGGAAACAGGCTGAATTGATTTTGATTTGAGTCAAGGTTCGCGATTGAAGATTTCCGTCGATTATGACTGAAATTGATTGCCGGCAACAGTTATAACCGACGTCGACATCAATTTGTGCGGTTCAGTCAAAAGGAATTTGGCCAAAATCGCGGATTGCCGGATTTTCCGGTGATTGCGAGTTCTGGCGCGTTGATTACCGGATTTGATTCTCAGTTTTATTATATATGTTATTTGTTTTAGTGTTTATCACAAACATAGTGTGTGGCGGAGCGGTGTGTTGTGTGTTTGGGTTTGTGGGTGACCCGGGTTCGAAACCCGGCGTCTCAAATTTATTTTTTATTCACTTTTTATTATTAATTATAAATTATGGTTTTTAAATTCTAATATATTTATTAATTATGTATTGTTTAAAATTTATTTAAGCAATAAATACGCAACGAAAAATTATAACTGAATATTGATTAATAAACGAAGCGGGTTTGGAAACCCGTGTTTCGACGAATGTTACAATACCTAATTTCGTTAAGGCCTAAGGGCATGTTTTTTCAAGCTCGAACAGGGTACATAAATTGTCAGGGTCGGCCCTGGGTGATGTAAAAAGATGGAATGAATGATAGAAAATGGTTAGGGTTGGGGAATTCGATGAGGATGATTGATAACTCTGTTGTTGATCGTCTCATGATTATGAGAATCCCCAAAAAATGTTACTCTTCCTTAAAAAAACTGGTTCCATCAAAAAACAACACAAAAATCTCAGTTTGTGTCAAACAGGCGTTGACCTAAGTCAGCGTATGAGCTGAGCACATCAGCACGTTGGCGGCGGCCTCAGACCAAGTTGTCGACGCGGAATGGCTTCTGACGCATTTGCTAGTTGTCTATGATGCTGAAGTTGACGCCGACGGCATCGGCGAAGCCGTCTAGAACAGTCGTCGACGCCGTTAACCTCTTTTTTCCCGTTTCGATCGCACCCAATTGGTCCTATCCTCAATCCAGTGACCTGTAAAATTCCCAAAATGCTCCTTTAACTCCATTAGACCTGCTAAACGTAAACCATATCAAAGTAGATCATTTGGGGCTCAAATTCTCATAAAACATAAACTTAAATACAGATAACACCGGACTTTCAACCACGTATCACATCCCCACACTTATCTTTGGCTTGTCCTCAAGCAAATTCGTGTTTCATTTTCACATGGTCGAACAAAAAGGTGCACATTCCATTCTTAATAATTTCAAGTCAAGGTCTAATATCATACCTGGTTCACCGTTTTCACAATCAGCAGTGGGTCAACGATTAAATGGAGATTGCACTTTAAACACAAGATGATTACCCAAGATTAACCCACCCTTAATGCTAGCAAACACTATACACATCCCTTACAATGTTCTCCACTCGGTGTAACTTTTAACTAGCAAAGATATACTAGTATTTTGAAGTGATCGCTCAAACCCGATTATAAGACATATACGCATAAGCTTGCGACTCAATCATTCTCCACCAATTTACACAAAAAACGAGGCACAAGTCAAAAGGTGTTTAAACTGTTATAACGGGGCTAGACGAAGGGTATGAATGGGATATTTGAAAGTGGCTAGGGTGATAAAAACTCGCTTTTTATCACATCAAACTATCGAATCAATCTAAAAAATAAAGCATCAAACTACGAGGCAAAGTTTCACCTTTTATTCAATAAACAACTACACTTCTTTTGGATTTTTCACTACTATTTTTTGTTAGATTCTTTCGAAAAAAAATTTCAAGATGATATAACAAAAACCAATTACACAACGAAATACTTACAAAACATAAACAACCTATAATCAAATTTTCATCGCACAGATTTAAAATTAAAAAAGTTCAATGGGTTAATGGCTAAATGGGTTGGTCAAACGAAAGATTTGGCTCAACATTGGCGACTATGGGATTAATTTTAGGTAAAGTGTGTGATAAAAAATGGCGTAAAAACAAAAAGATTTATCCTAATGCCTTAATATTCTTGTGCTCGTAGTTGGTCTATGGTCTTAAACATATCCAAAGTTGCAAGTTCTATAATACGTATCATACTGACACACTCAAACAAAGAAATACATATACGTAATGTGTGTAAGTGGCTCAATATCTCACATGGAAAGGGTATGGTATGTGATATGCACAATATAAACTAAATTTTCAAGCGGACTATTTCCAAGTAACCACTCGCAATTTTACTAATAAAACTCTCATTGAACACCCATCATGCTAATATTTGGAACTTGACCATGACAAAAGACCAAATGGTTTGTATAATCCCTTGTTGACTTTTGCTAATTGTGCTTTTTTTAAACACTTTAAAAGAGGATATTTTAAATTTTTTTGAAATTTCCCCTCATCCCCACACTTGTGGTGAACATTGCCCTCAATGTGTAGTGTATAAATGAAGGGTTTAAAAATCTTAACTTTTCTCCCCATATCCACATTGATGTTAACATTGTCCTCAATGTCTAGTGTTTGGATGGGGGCTTTCAAAGCAAAAGGGATGAGACAAGCCTTTCTCCCAAAAATTTAACCCCCATCAAATTTATACAATCGCATTCCACTTATTTACTAACTAAATAGTCAAAGTTAAGTACAAGACACGTATACACCTGTTTTTTACATTCTTCAATGCAAATGACCATCCAAAATGAACATGAAAGTACCTACAAGTCTCAATACTCGTGTAGAAGCAAGCATCTCATAATAATCAAAACCCGTTAGTTGATCCATTTTTACCATTCTGTGAAAAACTTACCAAGTATTCATATTATTTAACTCTGATTTTGTGGAAATGAAGTTTTACAATAGCACAAGCTTAACTCACTTTTGTAGGAATCAGGATAGCATTTAGCATATACACGCAAGCCCTTTAAACCTCCCGATAGCTCGAGAGGACGAGATATGATCTCGTGAGGGTTATATAGGGAACACACACAAAGTTCATTTATCTAAAGGAGAACAAAGTACTCAAAAGGAAACACACCAAAAGAACAAAACTTAAGTACATTGTACACCTGAATTTCGCTTTCTTATTAATTCACGTGTTATCATCAAAAGTCATGGATTCTAACGATTTATTAACATTTGCATCTTCATTGAAGTTAACAGCTGCAACAAAATCAACATGAATTATGCATTTGAATGTACAACTTCCATTTTAAAATGATTAAAATCCTGCATTCTATTTGAAGCATTACAAATAATATTAACATTGTTGGATGCTAAGGGTGGCATGAAATTGCTGACAACCCGAATGGATTTTGATCTGATCCAACATTGACTATTCAATATTCCTGCGGCTAAAGTCACATGTGAACTCCAATTTCAACAACATGCCTAACTTATCATGAACAAAAAACATTATTCAGTTATTATGAAATTGAAAACGAAAATCAAAAGATAATCCACCTGAAAGCCATTTTGATTGAGATTCTTGATGACAACCGCAAGAGGACCACCTTGACCGTCAGGTTGTTTAATTGACCCTTTGTAACAGGCCCAAACCTTCTTCATCGATCCAAAACCTTCTGTGGAAATTATTTGTTGCAGTTTTAAGCTCCGTTAAAGAAAGCTTCCTCAATATGTGTTCTTTTTCTTTGTATAATTCAAGTAGGGTTCATGACGAAGAGGTGGATGTTGTTGATTTTACCAATCGTGTAGGTGGTTTTGTACCCAGTGACCGTTTGCCTCTTCTCTTGATTTTGAAATTGAAGATGTTGAAACAATGAAGATAAGAGGCAAACGGTCACTGGGTATAAAACCACCTACACGAATGGTAAAATCAACAACATCCACCTCTTCGCCATGAACCCTACTCGAATTATACAAAGAAAAAGAACACATATTGAGGAAGTTTTCTTTTACGAGGCTTAAAACTACAACAAATAATTTCCACATAAGGTTTTGGATCGATGAAGGGGGTTTGGGCCTGTTTACAAAGGGTCAATTAAACCACCTGACGGTCAAGGTGATCCTCTTGCGGTTGCCATCAAGAATCTCAATCAAAATGGCTTTCAGGTGGATTATCTTTTGACTTTCATTTTCAATTTCGTAATAATTGAATAATGTTTTATGTTCGTGATAAGTTAGGCATGTTGTTGAAATTAGAGTTCACACGTGACTTTAGCCGCATGAATATTGAATAGTCAATGTTGGATCAGATCAAAATCCAGTCGGGTTGGCAGCAATTTCATGCCACCCTCAGCATCCAAAAATGTTGATATTATTTGTAATTCTTCAAATAGAATGCAGGATTTTAATCATTTTAAAATGGAAGCTGTACATTCAAATGCAAATTCATGTTGATTTTGCTGCAACTGTTAACTTCAATGAATATGTAAATGTTAATAGGTCTTTAGAATCCATGACTTTTGATGATAACACGTGAACTAATAAGAAAGCGAAATTCAGGTGTACACTGTACTTAAGTTGTGTCAGTTACCTCATATCTATAAGATTCGTGCAGGAAGTTTGCCGTGAAAAAGCGTGTACATATCTGAAAAATACGGTCCTTGATAGAGTCTAGGCTTTGAAAAATTGTTGTTGAATAGCCAATGATATAGAAAATGTGAGCCCTGTGTAAGAAATTAAACGAAGTTATATATCAATAAAAAAGGAGGAAAATATGTTTGTCTCTTTGACTTAAAGTATGGCAATACACGACAGAAGTATAACCATGTGAAACCATATCAAATCCATAGTTATCAAAAGCGCATACTTTTGGCGCCTTTGATTTTGAAGATTGATGAATAACTGTAACTATAATAAATATAATATATTCTATACTAAATTATATCGGCTATACTTCACATACAGGTTTTGAAGATTGATGAAAAACTTTTGGTTTTCAAGTTTTACTATATATTACTTAATGAACATTTTGTTCAAGTGAACATTGTGGTTTTGGAGCATTGGTGTATTGGAATATTTTGGTATTTGAAGAAAATGTTATTTTCTATTACATAATATATTAAATCTTTTGCTATTTGAAGAAAGTGTTATTTTCCATTACATAATAAATTTTGATATTTCTTTATTTAAGTTTGTCTTTTTTTTTTCTCGGACCCACGCTTTTTACGCCTAGGCGGAGCCTAAGCGCCTTGAGTGCGCCTCGCGTCTTTGATAACTATGATCAAATCATCTATAAATATCCATGGAGAAGAAACCAAAATTAAACGTATATATAAAGTTGTATTGCAGAAATGTTATTGTATCAAGTACAGAAACTGAAAGTTAAAGAAGAACATTAGGTATGTCAACAAAAAAAATCCATTTTTTTCTACTCTCAGTTAATCTGATAGAAAAATAGAGCCCAATTTAGTCATTTATACTAAAGCAAATAAGGGTATTCTAGTGAGCACAATGGAGCTCATTAACGAGTTTTCTTCATGATATTCATGCGGAAGGAATGGTGCTTAGCGAGACATTCCAAGTTGCCGCAATGATCGAAAAGCTACCACCAAGTTGGGTTGATTTCAAAGTTATCTCAAGCATAAGCGAAAGACCATTGAAGATCTCGTTGTTCGTCTTCGTATTGAAGAAGATAACAAAGTGGTCTTGAAAAGATCGATGGTCCAGAAACAGTGAAGGCCAATCTTGTTGAACATGGCCAATCTTCAAAGGGAAGAAACAAAGACAGTGGAAAAGGTGGAAAGAAGAGTCATGGGAAACGCCCCAACCTTGGCCCGAAGGGGGCGTTGGGAAAAAGAAGTTCCAAGGAACTTGTTATAATTGTCGGAAACAAGGCCACAAGACCAGTGAATGCAAGCTTCCCAAGAAAGAAAATGCTCGACAAGTGAACATGGTTCATGAAGTCGACAACCTTGTTGCCATGGTCACAGATCTTTCGATTCTGGTGACCGAAGTTAATTTGGTTGGGAAAAATAACAAGGATTGGTGGGTCGATACGGGGGCTACCCGTCATGTGTGTTCTGACAAAAGCCTTTTCAACACCTTCAAGGAGGTGACTAGTGGCGAAAAGGTTTTTATGGGAAACTCCGCCACGGCAGAGATTAAAGGCGAGGGTAATGTGATTTTGAAGATGACTTCTAGAAAAGAGCTCACGTTGACCAATGTGTTGTATGTTCCAGAAATTCGTAAGAACCTTGTGTCCGGGTGGCAGTTGAACAAGTTTGGGTTCAAAATGGTGATTGAGTCGGATAAGGTCGTGTTGACCAAAAATGATGTGTATGTTGGTAAGGGCTATGCCCTCAATGGAATGTTCGAACTCAATGTAATGGTTGTGAACGCAATGAATGAAAATGCTACTAGTTCTACTTACTTGATTGGGTCTTCTAATCTTTGGCATGGTAGACTAGGTCATGTTAATTTTAATTCCATTCGTCGTTTAATTAAACTTGATTGCATACCAACATTCGATATCTACTCAATTAATAAACGTGAAACATGCGTAGAAGCAAAACAAACGAAAACGTCATTCAAAAAGGTCGAACGAATCACCGAACCCCTCGAGATGATCCATACTGATGTATGTGATCTAAAAGCAATTCCTACTTGTGGTGGGAACAAGTACTTCATCACGTTTATTGATGATAGTACAAGGTATTGCTACGTGTACTTACTTAATAGTAAGGACAAGGCGATTAACAAGTTCATCTTGTTCAAAGCCGAAGTTGAGAATCAACTAAATCGAAAAATCAAAATCGTAAGGAGTGACCGAGGAGGTGAATATGTTTCACCTTTCATTGATGTGTGTGCAAAAAACGGAATCATACATGAACTCACGGCTCCTTACTCCCCTCAATCAAATGGCATAGTGGAACTGGAAAATGGCACATTGAAAGAAATGATGAATGCCATGATGATAAGTTCTGGTGTAAACCAAAACATGTGGGGGGAAGCAATCCTATCGGCAAATTATGTGTTGAACATGATACCCAATAAGAAAAAGGATGTATCGCAGTACGAATTGTGGACGGGCAAGAAACCACCATATAAATACTTGAAAGTGTGGGGGTGCCTAGCTAAGGTGGTGGTCACACCACCAAAGCGGCTACTAATTGGATCCAAAATAGTGGATTGTGTATCTTTTGGATATACTCGTCCTTATGGTCCTTATCGTTTTCTTGTGCATGATTCTAAGAACCCTGGAATATGCAAAGGCACCATAATGGAATCTAAGGATGCATCATGGTTTGAACATGTGTTCCCTCGCTTAGATAAAAGTGAACCGAGTTCTTCTAGACCGGTTGAGGAAAGTGTTCCTGAGCGTGAAGTTGAAAACGATGAACCTTGGAACAATCTAAGACTGAGGAAGTTGAAATCAGGAAAAGTAAACGGCAAAGGACTGAAAAATCCTTTGGCCTTGAGTTTCTTACCTGTATGGTAGAAGATGAACCTCAAACGTACCAACAAGCGGTGCATTCGTCAGAAGGACCTCAATGGAGGGAGGCAATCAAAAGTGAGTAGACTCTATCTTACAAAACCATAGTTGGGAACTAGCTGATCTTCCTCAAGGATGTAAACCACTAGGATATCGATGGATCTTCAAGAAGAAGATGAAACCAGATGGAACCATCGATAAGTACAAGGCAAGGTTGGTTATCAAAGGATATAAGCAACAAGAAGGTTTAGATTACTTTGATATAGATTCGCCAGTTACGCGAATAACATCCATCAGGTTGGTGCTTGCCATTGCCGCCATTAGAAATTTGGAAGTTCACCAAATGGATGTGAAAACAGCTTTCCTGAATGGAAATCTAGAGGAAGAAATCTATATGGAGCAACCCGAAGGCTTTACATCTATTGGGCAAGAAAAGAAAGTGTGTAAACTTGTAAAATCGTATGGATTTAAACAAGCTCCAAAACAATGGCACCAAAAGTTTGATCATATCATGCTTGATGCTGGGTTCAAAATCAATGAATGTGACAAGTGTGTGTAGGCGAAGGACACATCTGATGGATATGTCATTTTGTGTCTATATGTAGATGATATACTCATTGCTGGAAGTGATGACAAAATCATAAAATCTACAAAGAACATGCTAAAGGCAAGATTTGACATGAAAGACATGGGTCTTGCGGATGTGATTTTAGGGGTCAAAATCACGCAAACCCAAAGTGGACTTGTTTTAAGTCAATCCCACTATGTTGACAAAATTCTTGAGAAATTCAATGCAAATGACTCTAATGAAGCTAGAACTCCACTTGACATGAGTCAACATCTAGCCAAGAATAGAGGTGAACCTGTAAACCAGTTGGAATACTCAAGAATTATTGGTAACTTGATGTATCTCATGAGTTGTACTAGACCCGACATAGCATATGCTGTGAGCAAGCAAGTAGATACACGAGCAACCTAAGTTCAATGCATTGGAACTGTATCACTCGGTTACTTCGCTACTTAAGATATACTCGGGAATACGGGTTGCATCATGACAGATATCCTGCAGTTATAGAAGGACACTGCGATGCAAATTGGATATCTGACATGAATGATTCTAGAGCAACAAGTGGGTATGTATTCACACTTGGAGGTGCTGCTATATCATGGAAATCGTCAAAACAAACGGTTATTGCTAGATCCACGATGGAATCAGAGTTCATCACTTTAGATAAAGCAGGTGAAGAGGCAGAGTGGCTACGTCAATTTGTTAAGGATATACCAAGATGGCCTAAGCCGGCATCAACAATTTGTATACATTGTGATAGCCAATCGGCACTTGGCAGAGCTCGTAGCACAATGTATAACGGTAGGAACAGACATATCAGACGTAGACATAATACTATATGACAACTAATCTCTACAGGAATTATCACTGTTGACTACGTGAGGTCAAAGGATAATATCTCGGATCCGCTAACAAAAGGCTAAAGTAGAGAGTTAGTACAAAAGTCGTCCATGGGAATGGGACTGAAGCCCTTGAAAATATAAGTTCATATGATGGAAACCTAACTCGGTAGACTGGAGATCCCAGGAGCTGAGTTCAATAGGAAAACCTAATTGTATGAATTAGTGAGGTCACTGTGGGGGGATAACCCTACGTATATATGTAAGGGAGTGTACTATAAAAGCTTAGTAAACTTCCTAGTCCATTCCTAAAAGTGACAAGTGTGAGGCTAAGCCTATGGCTTTTAATGATTCGACTAAAGAAATCATACATAGTGAATCACCTATGTGAGAGAGAAGTGGGGTCGCATCGAATGGTATTGTTGGGGCACAATACCTAATGGCTCTTGCAGAACCAGGCATCATGTTCATGACCATAACGAACATAACTATGAGGACTTGACTTTGTCAGGGAGAGTCTTGTGTGAAGTGTATTGTCGTCCACACAAACGACAGACGAGTTCAAAGACATCAACGTCTACTCAGAGCCAGTGGGCTAAGTGCACTTCATGAACGAAGGTTCAAAGGGTAACACCTACATATCGTATGCAAAACTCAACTGCTGAAATATAATGGGAAAAATGTTGTTCTGAGATCGACCTCCATTCATGTGGGGGATTGTTGGAAATTTGTATGTGTGAATGTAGTCTCAAAATGGTGAACATAGTTTGTCCCACATTGGTGTGGGAACAAAAAGGAAAGTTATTTATAAGGTAAAGAATTTACCTAGCCTATATAACTTTTGGACATGTTTTACCATAGGTCCTACGCGCGTGTGCGCAGGGGGGGGTGCAAAAATTGGAACCGGATTTAGTTGTACTCGTGTATGCCCGCGCATCCTATGGACACGAATGCAGCTCCGAAAACCCGGACCCGCGTGAGGTGGGTTTTTGCACTCAAAGATTGTAACCTTTATTTTTGAATGAGTTTGAAACTGAAATGATGAGATGATTATTCAAATTGATGGTGATTAATATTGGTCTTATCAGTTTTCGAAACTGACTTAATGATTACCAAATTTTGGTTTTAACTCATGCAATAATGGGGCCAGTTTCGGTTATGATCTGAGGCTATAAAACAAGATGGAGACAGCCAGTCTCGACACACCAACATCACTGCACTTCTCGTCTTCTCTCTCGATCTATCTGCAGCATCACCTCCTGTTTCGTTTCAGGAGACTGTGCAAGTCTGGCAGTGCGCTGCTTCGAACCGGCGTACCCTGGGAACAGAGGACGAATCTGTTTAGGGAATTGTGTCAAACACAAGCCCGGTTCACGCTAATGATTCTTTATCTTTCTGTTTGTTTATTTCATTTCAGTTATATTGTTTCGGATTCTGTCTTCAAAACAGTAGCAGTTTTTCTAACACTACATGCATCCATCGTAGTTCGAAAACGGAAGAGGACTCATACGATAAACGATTGTTAATTACTAAACTGATTCAACTATAAAATGAAATTCTGAAATCATACCTGGATTAAGTCGATCGAAATTTCAAAAACAAAACCAATATATGAAATCGGTGAATTTTACTCTGTGATCAAATGTATTTATAGGCATAGAAAGAGTGGAATATGACAAAAATAAAACAATAGTACACCTTCCAATGCATATCATACAATTCAACAGTGAATATTGGCCTGGACTTATAAAAAAAATGATTTGTACACAAGTACGTCAATAAAAGTTGATACAGTCACCAAATGTAACGAGTCGAGTTACATGACTCGTGAACTACATTTAAATACAACAATGCGTAGAGTGTAGACTGACCATAAGCTCAATATATATATATATATATATACATCAATACTCTAACGGAAACGATAATTGTTCGTTGATAAGCGATTAGGTTCATCACGATACCCAATGATCACGTCACTCGCTACGGCATACAACACAAAAAATACACGATTTTGAATACAACTCTATTTCAAAAAGTCCTACACCAGAGTGCTCAAGAAAAATAAAAACACTTGCGCATTCCGTTATTTTCCTTCTGTTTACAAATGAATGTTATTAAAGACTTACAAAACTAGTGAAAACTTAAACGAGTTATACACGTATATTATAAAGTGTGAAACCCAAAAGCTTTTTTGTTGCATTTAAGTTGTGTTTTAATATCTTAACTAGTCTTGAGATCCTTGCGATGCGGCGGAGACATAAAACTATGTCAAGGAGCACCAACGCCAAACCACCGCTAACGACCTCCGTCATCGGAAACTGGAGCAAATGAATAATAGTGATCGCTCCGGGTTTAACACGGAGCGTGACAAGTGTGTGTGTGTATATATATATATATATATATATATAGGAGAAGGATCTGTTAAGAATCACCCTTTATTGCGAGAACCGCGAGAACCACCCAAAAATACCTAAAAATCTAAAAAACACCCAAAAAAATAATTAATATTTTTTTTGAAAAATTCGCTATATTTCGTCGAGAATAAAAAAAATTAAAAAAAACTTTGAGTAACAGTTATCTATGCACATGTGCATTTTATCATTTCTTTGACAAATTCCGTAATACATTACAAACATTGGACAATTGCACTTTCATTTACACTACCACGTGTAATACACTACTTTTTACGTTACCAATATTAGAAATGCACATGTGTATCTATATGTATCAACATGAAATGAACATGAAAGTACCTACAATTCTCAACCTAATAGAAGCAAGCTTCTCACAATAATCAAAACCCATTAGTTGATCCATTTTTACCATTTTTATGAAAAACTTACCAAGTATTCGTTATTTAACTCTGATTTTGTGGAAAGGAAATTTTACAATAACACAAGCCTAACTCACTTTCGTAGGAATCAGGATAGCAATTAGCATAGACACACAAGCCCATTAAACCTCCCGATAGCTCGAGAGGACGAGGTAGGATCTCATGAGGGTTATATAGCGAACACACAAAGTTCATTTATCTAAAGGAAACAAAGTACTCAAAAGAAAACACACCAAAAGAACAAAACTTAAGTACAGTGTACACCTGAGTTTCGCTTTCTTATTTATTCACGTGTTATCATCAAAAGTCATGGATTCTAAAGACCTATTAACATTTGCATCTTCATTGAAGTTAACAGTTGCAACAAAATCAACATGAATTATGCATTTGAATGCACAACTTTCATTTTAAAATGATTAAAACCCTGCATTCTATTTGAAGCATTACAAATAATATCAACATTGTTGGATGCTAAGGGTAGCATGAAATTGCTGACAACCCGAATGGATTTTGATCCGATCCAACATTGACTATTCAACATTCCTGGGGCTAAAGTCACATGAGAACTCTAATTTCAACAACATGCCTAACTTTCACGAACAAAAATCATTATTCAGTTATTACGAAATTGAAAACGAAAATCAAAAGATAATCCACCTGAAAGCCATTTTGATTGAGATTCTTGATGGCAATCGCAGAGGATCACCTTTACCGTCAGGTGGTTTAATTGACCCTTTGTAAACAGGCCCAAACCCCCTTCATCGATCCAAAATCTTCTGTGGAATTTATTAGTAGCAGTTTTAAGCTTTGCAAAAGAAAACTTCCTCAATATGTGTTCTTTTTTCTTTGTACAATTCGAGTAGGGTTTGTGGTGATGAGGTGGATGTTGTTGATTTTACTAGTCGTGTAGGTGGTTTTGTACCTAGTGGTCGTTTGCCTCTTCTCTTGATTTTGAAATTGAAGATGTTGAAACAATTCATCGTTGAAAAAGCCATAATTAATGAGAATCTGAGGGAAGTAAGGAGATTGGCATGTGGGGATGCCAAGAAGATGGAAGTGTGTATTAAAATTTTAAAACAGAGGTGTTGTTACTGTTGGAAACAATTGTAAATTGGTTTGACAAGAAAATCCTCCAAAATGAAAAAGTAACTGACTTTATATTAAACTAAATGTTAATTGTATTGATGAATAAGGATTACACAAAGGCTTTATATATATACATAGTTAATTATATACAATTCAAACGTATATGATATATAGTCAAATACTCACCAACTTTAAATTCAAATGAACCTTACATCTTAAACTCAAAGTCAAACACTTTAAATTCAAATGAACCTTACATCTGAAATTCAAAGTCAAACACTTAATTTAAACATATTTCTCTCATAATTTAAATGATATTCTTGATATACATTAAAGTGTTTGACTTTGAATTTAAGTTGTAAGGTTCATTTGAATTTAAAGTTGGTGAGTGTTTGACTATCTATCATATAAGTTTGAATTGTATATAATTAATTGTGTATATATAAAGCATTTGTGTAATCTTTATTCATTAATACAATTAACGTTTAGTTTAATACTGAGTCAATTGTCAAACTAATTCACTGTTGTTTCCATCATTAACAACACCTTTGTTTTAAAATTTTGATACACACTCTATCGTCTTGGCATTCCCACCTGCCAATCTCCTTAATTCCCCCAAATTCTCATTAATTAGGTTTTTTTTCAACGATGAATTGTTTAAACATCTTCAATTTCAAAAGCAAGAGAAGAGGGAAATGGTCGCCGGAGAAAAAACCACCTACGCGATTGGTAAAATCAACAACATCCACCTCTTTGCCATGAACCATACACGAATTATACGAAGAAAAAGAACACATATTGAGGAAGTTTTCTTTTGCAGAGCTTAAAACTGCTACTAATAATTTCCACATAATGTTTTGGATCGATGAAGGGGGTTTGGGCCTGTTTACAAAGGGTCAATTAAACCACCTGACGGTCAATGTGATCCTCTTGCAGTTGCCATCAAGAATCTCAATCAAAATGGCTTTCAGGTGTATTATCTTTTGATTTTCGTTTTCAATTTCGTAATAACTGAATAATGTTTTATGTTCTTGATAAGTTAGGCATGTTGTTGAAATTAGAGTTCACACGTGACTTTAGCCGCATGAATATTGAATAGTCAATGTTGGATCGGATCAAAATCCATTCGGGTTGTTAGCAATTTCATGCCACCCTCCGTGACTTTAGCCGCATGAATATTGATAACTCTGTTGTTGATCGTCTAATGATTATGATAATCCCCAAAAAATGTTACTTCCTGCAAAAAACTGGTTCCATAAAAAAACAACACAAAAATCTCAGTTTGTGTCAAACAGGCGTTGACCCAAGTCAGCGTATGAGCTGAGCACATCAGGCGGCCTCAGACCAAGTTTTCGAAGCGGAATGGCTTCCGACGCATTTGCTAGTTGTCTACGATGCTGAAGTTGACGCCGACGGCATCGGCGAAGCCGTCTAGAATAGTCGTCGACGCCGTTAACCTCTTTTTTCCCGTTTCAATTCTATTCTCACACCCAATTGGTCCTATCCTCAATCCAATGACCTGTAAAATTCCCAAAATGCTCCTTTAACTCCATTAGACCTTCTAAACGTAAACCATATCAAAGTAGATCATTTGGGGCTCAAATTCTCATAAAACATAAACTTAAATACAGAGAACACCGGACTTTCAACCACGTATCACATCCCCACACTTATCTTTGGCTTTTCCTCAAGCAAATTCGTGTTTCATTTTCACATGGTCGAACAAAAAGGTGCACATTCCATTCTTAATAATTTCAAGTCAAGGTCTAATGTCATACCTGGTTTACCGTTTTCACAATCAACAGTGGGTCAACGATTAAATGGAGATTGCACTTTAAACACAAGATGATTACCCAATATTAACTCACCCTTAAAGCTAGCAAACACTATACACATCCCTCACAATGTTCTCCACTCGGTGTAACTTTTAACTAGCAAAGATATACTAGTATTTTGAAGTGATCGCTCAAACCCGATTATAAGACATATACGCATAAGCTTGCGACTCAATCATTCTCCACCAATTTACACAAAAAACGAGGCACAAGTCAAAAGGTCTTTAAACGGTTATAACGGGGCTAGACGAAGGGTATGGAATGGGATATTTGAAAGTGGCTAGGGTGATAAAAACTCGCTTTTTATCACATCAAACTATCGAAACAATCTAAAAAATAAAGCATCAAACTACGAGGCAAAGTTTCACCTTTTATTCAATAAACAACTACACTTCTTTTTGGATTTTTCACGACTATTTTTTGTTAGATTCTTTCGAAATTTTTTTTCAAGATGATATAACAAAAACCAATTACACAATGAAATACTTACAAAACATAAACAACCTATAATCAAATTTTCATCGCACATATTTAAAAAGAAAAAAGTTCAATGGGTTAATGGCTAAATGGGTTGGTCAAACGAAAGGTTTGACTCAACATTGGCGACTATGGGATTAATTTCAGGTAAAGTGTGTGATAAAAAATGGCGTAAAAACAAAAAGATTTATCCTAATGCCTTAATATTCTTGTGCTCGTACTTGGTCTATGGTCTTAAACGTATCCAAAGTTGCAAGTTCTATAATACGTATCATACTAACACACTCAAACAAAGAAATACATATACGTAATGTGTGTAAGTGGCTCAATATCTCACATGGAAAGGGTATGGTATGTGATATGCACAATATAAACTAAATTTTCAAGCGGACTATTTCCAAGTAACCACTCGCAATTTTACTAATAAAACTCTCATTGAACACCCATCATGCTAATATTTGGAACTTGACCATGACAAAAGACCAAATGGTTTGTACATCCCTTGTTGACTTTTGCTAATTGTGCTTTTTTTAAACACCTTAAAAGAGGATATTTTAAATTTTTTTGAAATTTCCCCTCATCCCCACACTTGCGGTGAACATTGCCCTCAATGTGTAGTGTATAAATGAAGGGTTTAAAAATCTTAACTTTTCTCCCCATATCCACACTTGATGTTAACATTGTCCTCAATGTCTAGAATTTTGGATGGGGGCTTTCAAAGCAAAAGGGATGAGACAAGCCTTTCTCCCAAAAATTTAACCCCCGTCAAATTTATACAATCGCATTCCACTTATTTACTAACTAAATAGTCAAAGTTAAGTACAAGAAACGTATACACCTGTTTTTCTCATTCTTCAATGCAAATGACCATCCAAAATGAACATGAAAGTACCTACAAGTCTCAATACTCGTGTAGAAGCAAGCATCTCATAATAATCAAAACCCGTTAGTTGATCCATTTTTACCATTCTATGAAAAACTTACCAAGTATTCATATTATTTAACTCTGATTTTGTGGAAATGATATTTTACAATAGCACAAGCTTAACTCACTTTTGTAGGAATCAGGATAGCATTTAGCATATACACGCAAGCCCTTTAAACCGCCCGATAGCTCGAGAGGACGAGATATGATCTCGTGAGGGTTATATAGGGAACACACACAAAGTTCATTTATCTAAAGGAGAACAAAGTACTCAAAAGAAAACACACCAAAAGAACAAAACTTAAGTACATTGTACACCTGAATTTCGCTTTCTTATTAATTCACGTGTTATCATCAAAAGTCATGGATTCTAACGATTTATTAACATTTGCATCTTCATTGAAGTTAACAGCTGCAACAAAATCAACATGAATTATGCATTTGAATGTACAACTTCCATTTTAAAATGATTAAAATCCTGCATTCTATTTGAAGCATTACAAATAATATCAACATTGTTGGATGCTAAGGGTGGCATGAAATTGCTGACAACCCGAATGGATTTTGATCTAATCCAACATTGACTATTCAATATTCCTGCGGCTAAAGTCACATGTGAACTCCGATTTCAACAACATGCCTAACTTATCATGAACAAAAAACATTATTCAGTTATTATGAAATTGAAAACGAAAATCAAAAGATAATCCACCTGAAAGCCATTTTGATTGAGATTCTTGATGGCAACCGCAAGAGGATCACCTTGACCGTCAGGTGGTTTAATTGACCCTTTGTAACATGCCCAAACCCTCTTCATCGATCCAAAACCTTCTGTGGAAATTATTTGTTGCAGTTTTAAGCTCCGTTCAAGTAAGCTTCCTCAATATGTGTTCTTTTTCTTTGTATAATTCAAGTAGGGTTCATGACGAAGAGGTGGATGTTGTTGATTTTACCAATCGTGTAGGTGGTTTTGTACCCAGTGACCGTTTGCCTCTGCTCTTGATTTTGAAATTGAAGATGTTGAAACAATGAAGAGAAGAGGCAAACGGTCACTGGGTACAAAACCACCTACACGAATGGTAAAATCAACAACATCCACCTCTTTGCCATGAACCCTACTCGAATTATACAAAGAAAAAGAACACATATTGAGGAAGTTTTCTTTTACGAGGCTTAAAACTGCAACAAATAATTTCCACATAAGGTTTTGGATTGATGAAGGGGGTTTGGGCCTGTTTACAAAGGGTCAATTAAACCACCTGACGGTCAAGGTGATCCTCTTGCGGTTGCCATCAAGAATCTCAATCAAAATGGCTTTCAGGTGGATTATCTTTTGACTTTCATTTTCAATTTCGTAATAATTGAATAATGTTTTATGTTCGTGATAAGTTAGGCATGTTGTTGAAATTAGAGTTCACACGTGACTTTAGCCGCATGAATATTGAATAGTCAATGTTGGATCAGATCAAAATCCAGTCGGGTTGGCAGCAATTTCATGCCACCCTCAGCATCCAACAATATTGATATTATTTGTAATTCTTCAAATAGAATGCAGGATTTTAATCATTTTAAAATGGAAGCTGTACATTCAAATGCATAATTCATGTTGATTTTGCTGCAACTGTTAACTTCAATGAATATGTAAATGGTAATAGGTCTTTAGAATCCATGACTTTTGATGATAACACGTGAACTAATAAGAAAGCGAAATTCAGGTGTACACTGTACTTAAGTTGTGTCAGTTACCTCATATCTATAAGATTCGTGCAGGAAAGTTTGCCGTGAAAAAAGCGTGTACATATCTGAAAAATACGGTCCTTGATAGAGTCTAGGCTTTGAAAAATTGTTGTTGAATAGCCAATGATATAGAAAATGTGAGCCCTGTGTAAGAAATTAAACGAAGTTATATATCAATAAAAAATGAGGAAAATATGTTTGTCTCTTTGACTTAAAGTATGGCAATACACGACAGAAGTATAACCATGTGAAACTATATAGAATCCATAGTAATCCTTTGGTTTTGAAGATTGATGAATAACTGTAACTATAATAAATATAATATATTCTATACTAAATTATATCGGCTATACTTCACATCCAGGTTTTGAAGATTGATGAAAAACTTTTGGTTTTCAAGTTTTACTATATATT
The DNA here is from genome assembly GCA_947069175.1 of Scalesia atractyloides. Classification (NCBI taxonomy): domain Eukaryota; kingdom Viridiplantae; phylum Streptophyta; class Magnoliopsida; order Asterales; family Asteraceae; genus Scalesia; species Scalesia atractyloides. The sequence continues at coordinate 13,952,476 of CAMTDV010000010.1, read as the reverse complement.
ACTTAATGAACATTTTGTTCAAGTGAACATTGTGGTTTTGGAGCATTGGTGTATTGGAATATTTTGGTATTTGAAGAAAATGTTATTTTCTTTTACATAATATTGAAGAAAATGTTATTTTCTATTACATAATATATTAAATCTTTTGCTATTTGAAGAAAGTGTTATTTTCCATTACCTAATAAATTTTGATATTTCTTTATTTAAGTTCGTCTTTTTTTTTCTCGGACCCACGTTTTTTCGCCTAGGCGGAGCCTAAACGCCTTGAGTGCGCCTCGCGTCTTTGATAACTATGATCAAATCATCTATAAATATCCATGGAGAAGAAACCAAAACTAAACGTATATATAAAGTTGTATTGCAGAAATGTTATTGTATCAAGTACAGATACTGAAAGTTAAGAAGAATATTAGGTATGACAACAAGAAAAAATCCATTTTTTTCTACTCTCGGTTAATCTGATAGAAAAATAGAGCCCAATTTGGTGATTTATACTAAAGCAAATAAGGGTATTCTAGTGAGCACAATGGAGCTCATTAACAAGTTTTTAATGATAAGTTAATAATCTAACGCTCAAGACTTTCATGTGGCAAGAAGTCATAATTTAGAATGTGTTCAATGCTATACAGTAACGGAACCAAACTTTTAAGACTGAGGGGTCGCAATGTAATTATAATATGCTCAAACATATACTTATAATTTTCTTTTTTATTGATGTACTACGACCATTATAACAAATTCAAGATGCTAACTATAAACTAGAAATTCTACCACTCAATATTTGTTTGGACTTCTTTTTATAAAGTTTATTTATGTAAAAAACTATACATTAAATCAAATAGTGTAGTACATAGAACGATATTATAATATAACCAAATAAAATAAAAGGAAATAGAGAATAAAATATAATTTATAAAAACTGAATTATTTCAAGTGTTTCAATTTCAAGAATTTGGTCAGGCCCAAATAACACTCCAATGAATAATAGTTTTAGAATTGGGCCACTAACACTTTAAAAAGCCCAGTAAAAAAACAGAAAAAGGACGTAAGCTCTGTTTCTCAATACCTCTTCCTCATCTAATCCTAATAAAAAAAGATAATGGTCATGTTAACTTCTTTCTTCTAGTTTTCTTTCAATTAGGGCAACAACTAAAGGGTCTAACTATCAATAATCGTCACTACTAGACCTTGGTTCAGTATGAAATATTACTGGTCAGATGGTCAACTGACCCCCTTTAGTTCCACCACTTGATATAACCAATAAGCTGGACCAAATTACGGTGGTTAAGCTTAGCAAGTACCTCATCCTCAATCTTGAGAGTAAGTTTAAGTGGGTACTCGCAAAGCTGAACCACCGTAATTTGGTCCAGCTCATGGGTTATAGGCACAAAGCACCTTCTAATTTATGAGTTGTTGCCACATTCTTAGGAAATACATATTTGGTAAAATTTTCAAGGGCAATTGAATTTACACTTGAAGGCCACCTACCACATTCATTATTTAAATTCTTTCTAATGCAAGGACACGAAGCATGTCTCCAAATTCATCTCTTTGTGCATCAGTTGGCGTAAGTTCAGCCTCCACATACTACACGAGAATAATACCAGAAAAGGTTAGTGAATAAGCGTCTAGTTAGATTTCAAATGAGATGCATACAGAGGGTGGTGAGTTCCAGTGAAAGCATGTAATTCTTTGTAGGGGTTCGGCCAGGTTAAGTTAGGTTGACCCAAGACATTTCCGTCCAAAAATTTGAATTTGGTTATATATATATTTGTTGTGATCCCCATTTTTCTAAACTTGTTTTATTAATCAGTGTTGTAATTCATCTTAAAATTGCATACTTTTTTACAAATAACATACAAGTTAGTTTTTAACTTAATAATTAGTACCTTTTACAGTCCGTTATAACTAAATTATGTCATTACCTAATACTATATTTTTCAACATATTTTGGCATAAAGTGTTGTACATTAGGCTTTGGGTGTTTTTCAAAAAAATTGTTTTTTTTTTTACTTTTAAGCTAAAACTATTTAATTCTTTATTTTTAACCCAAAACTATTTGGTTTTAATACTTTTAGCCCCAAAACTTTTTTTAGTTACTTTTAACCAAAAACTACTTGATTTTTTACTTTTAACCCCAAAACTTTTCCTCTTTTGCAATTTAACCTTACAACTTTTTTACTTTCAATTTTGGTCCTCTATACTTTTCATTTTTCGCAAAATTTTCATTTTACGTTCCGTTCTAAAATTTGCGAGTTAACAGGACGCAACGTGCATGTGTGGTTAAACGTTTTTACGTCGTCTATTTTTTCCCGTTTGACAAGTTCATCGTAACCCGCGGGTCATAGATCGACTTAGTTATTCTTTTATATGTTTTACGTTTCGGTTTAATTTCTTCAAATTAACACGCCGCAATTTCAGTGTTGGTGGTTGCTGACAGTAGTGTGGCATTGGTGTTCGCCCCCTGCCGCAACGCGGGTGCTTAATACTAGTTTGGTAGAAAAGGGATCGTTACTTTTGACATACATAATCAAGTTCTTCACGAGATAAAGTGATTTGTTTCTCTCTCTAGAACTCACGCACAATTATGGTGTAGAGAAGCACAAGAAAACGAAGTAATCGAAAACTAACAGTAGATTCACAAAACTGAAAAATATAGTGAACTACATTCATCGTAGTAGTTCGTTCAAACGGAAGAGGACTCATACGATAAACGATTGTTAATTACTAAACTGATTCAACTATAAAATGGAATTCTGAAATCATACCTGGATTAAGTCGATCGATTTCAGAACAAAACCAAGATATGAAATCGGTGAATTTTACCCTGAGATCAAATGTATTTATAGTCATAGAAAGAGTGGAAGATGACAAAAATAAAACAATAATACACCTTCCAATGCATATCATACAATCCAACAGTGGAATATGGGCCTGGACTTATAAAAAAATGATTTGTACACAAGTACGTCAATAAAAGTTGATAGAGTCACCAATGTAACGAGTCGAGTTACATGACTCGTAAACTACATTTAAATACAACAATGCGTAGAGTGTATATGTGAACTACATTTAAATACAACAATGCGTGGAGTGTAGACTGGCCATAAGCTCAATATATATATATATATATATATGGTTTTCCCTGCGCTTCCTGGCAGGAGTGTTGTCATTTCTTGTCAAACGCAACGTGGCTCGAGTTTGCTCATTATGGGTTTGTCTTGTCAAAAAACATAAAAGCGAACACCAATACTGTACCGGAAACGATAATTGTTCATTGATAAGCGATTAGGTTCATCACGATACCTAACGATAACGTCACTCGCTACGACATACAGCACAAAAAATACACGATTTTGAGTACAACTCTATTTTCAAAAAGTTCTACACTAGAGTGCTCAAGAAAAATAAAAACACTTGCGCATTTCCGTTATTTTCTTTTTGTTTCCAGATGAAAGTTATTAAAGACGTACAAAATTAGTGGAAACTTAAATGAGTTAAACACGTGTATTATAAAGTGTGAAACCCAAAAGCTTTTTTGTTGCATTTAAGTTATGTTTTAATATCTTAACTAGTCTTGAGATCCTTGCGATGCGGCGGAGACGTAAAACTGTGTCGAGGAGCACCAACGCCAAACTGCCGCTAACGACCTCCATCATCGGAAACTAGACCAAATGAATAATAGCGATTGTTTTGGGTTTAACATGGAGCTTAACACGTATATATATAAATTATATTTAACCGCATATCAGTTCATCCAACGCTTATAAATTTACTTATAGTAAAAAAAACCTAGAATAAGAAAAGTGTTTTATATAAACAATCAATAATAATTAAATAAACTTAATATATATATATATATATATATATATATATTATATATATATAATAAATAAGAAAAACAATAAGAAAACTATTATCAAAAGGCAACTTACAACCATTAAACTAAGTTGATAATTAATATTACACATATAATTGCCCATGGCCTTAGCGCCAAGATATTTCTTTGGGTGTGACTTTGCCACCAAACAAATTTGATGGTCAGACCGGTTATTTTAGTTTTCTTTCTTTTTTTTTTCTTTTAGTGAAAGAGCCCTCTAAAGATTTAACTAATTTTTTAGAGTTGAATGTCATTTTAGTCGCTCTAGTTTAGGTTATTTTTTCAGTTTAGTTCAAAGGTTCTATTTTTCTTTTATGGGTCTAAAAAGGTTTCACTATTGCCATTTTAGTCCACATGGTTAACTTCATCCATTTTTCTATTAACAAGAAGGGAAATTTGGTTATTTTATATGTGATTTTCTTAACTAGAAGGGCAACTTGGCCATATAAATGACCGAATTGTCCTTCTCGTTAACAAAAAAATGGATGAAGTTAACCCAATGGAATAAAATGGCAACAGTGAAATCTTTTTGGAACCACAGATGAAAAATGAAACCTTTGGACTAAACTGGCAAAATGACCAAACCACAGGGACTAAAATGGTATTTAACTTTATTTTTTCCCCTTTCTACAATACCTTTTTGACCCCTTCAGTTTTGTAATACGTGAAGTTCGACTTCATCTACATTTAACGTCATGTGACTCACTTAGTGTTATAAATTTGTGGCCCTTTTACGGTTTTTTCGGTTTTTATTAGTGTACTTATGTCTAATGCCTGCATCTTTGTATGTGTATATAGGTAGCATAATTGTGTTTTGAGTTTATAATGTAATGGACTCATACGCACGCATAAGTCCTACGTGCATATGAGTCGTCCGTGCACATGAGAAGTCTATATATAGAAGACTCATATGCATGGTGTTCACAACTTTGAGAAGTCAAATTTGGAGAGCTTATTAGAAAGGATTGTAAAAGAAACGTTATGCTGCTGAAATTCCTATGAAAGAGATATTATGAAATCAAGTGTTCACTAGATTAATATATGGATTCCGCACCTATATTAAATTCGTAGATTTCTGTACGTGTGCTAACCAAGTCTTATCTAGTATTCTACACGTCAAAACCGATCCTATAGTTTTTGTCTTGTCGTTGCAATGTAGAAGGATATCGCAGTGACCTTTTGTCACTTTTGGTTTTGGCCATCAAACTTTGTTTGGTGGTCACTTTTGGATTTGGTCCCTCGACTTTCTAGTACTTTTCGGAATAAGTTCGAATTATAATAAAGTGTTAGGGTAATTAATGATATTACAATGGAGGGGCTAAACATGTCATCATTAAAGTTGAGAAGTCAAAGGAGAAAAGAAAAAAAACATAGGAAAACTAATAAAAGAAAACCTTATCAAAGTTGAGAGGCTAAACATGTCATTCTCAAAGTTGAGTGGCAAAAAAAGAAACAAAAAAAATTGACAAAGCATTGGAAATAACCAACATTTCATATGTAAGTTGGTAATTAGTGGATGCTAGTATTAAGCCCCCAATTTTGCGGCGGGGTAGAACCATCGCAACTAGACCCAATGGCAGGCCATCGCTAGCGACCACCAAAATTGGAAAAACTCGTAAAACAAATTAAATAAAAATTAAAAAAATAAAACTGAACGAAAAGTAGACGTAAAGAGGTTGAACCACATACATGAAACGTAAAACATAGAAAACAATGACACATGAACCTTACAGAGTGTTGAGTCAAAAAGTTTTAACCGAAACAAAAAATAGAAAATTTGTAAAATATGAAAAGTATAGGGGGAACAAAGTTGAAAATGAATATTTTTTTTGTAAAAGATGTAAAAGCATTGGGGTTAAAAGTTAAAAATAGAGAAAAAACAACAAAACAAAATTGATACAACAAATAAAGCTAAAGGTACAATAATTAATGCACAACTAAGTTGATTATTAATATTAATATATATACACACACATATATATATATATATATGGTGTGGTTCACGCGAGAACCACTTTTTATTGCGAGAACCACATGAACCAGTGTGAACACAACCACAATTACTTTAAAAATCTTAAAAAAACACATTTTTTCTGAATTTTCTCTTACAAATCCCAACATTTTATTTATATATATATTTTTAAATATTTTTAATCCGAATAATAATTAATGATGCACATATGCAAATGTCACATTCTAGACAACACCTACACAGTTCCCGTTTCATCTACACTACCATTCGTAGTATATTACCAATATTATAGGAAGAAAACTCATCTTAGTTAAGAAAATTTAGAAATCCAAATGAAATGACCTATTTTTGCCACGTGTTACACATTTTTTAAGACGTTATATAATAATACAAACAATACTCTAATGTTGATTTTGAATATACCACATAAATCTTATAAACATAAACACATTGATTTTTTTAATTTTGATTTATAATATACCACATCCACACAAATATTATAAACAAAAAACCATTGAACTTATCATACGGAAAATTTAAAGAATATTATATTGTATGAAACAATTGATATACCCATCAACAATAAATATTATAATATTATTACATTTATTAACGGTATTACACATTTTTATAATATACTGGTTTATATTTTCTCAAAGCGTGTGACAAAATTCATGAATTATGAATGTATAAGATTATAATATTATTACATTCTTTAACTGTGTGATAAGAATTATATAGAAGTTCATGATTTACATTTATCCATATAATACACTGGTTATAACAACTAAAATTAAAATAATAGTAAATCTATACATTTTTATATTTAATCCGTGTAATACACGGGTTTATAAGCTAGTTCGGTAATAATCAATCGAGTGTTTTACCGTCTTACACGGTATCAGAGCCCCGCCCTACTTGGATCAAACGCTTCGCCGCGTCGCATAAAAAAAACTAAATCCTAGCTGTCACTCTTGAGGAAAAAAAACCTATACAGGGCGGCGTGCCGCCATGCCGCTTCCGCTATGTCCGGTCAATGTTTGTTTCTTTTAAGATTTTCGTTCACTTTTTTATTTCCCATTCAAAATAAACTCATTCCTAAATAGTTTTACTCGATGTTATCATGCTTCACTAGACCTGTCAAAACAAGCTCATCCATTTCATTTTTGGTTGCTATGTGTGTTTTAAATTTTAAGATAGGTTAAGATGGGTCAAAGAAAATTAGTCACTAGGTTAGGATGGGTTATGAAAGTAGCGGAAAAAAAGAGTAGACCAGGATGGGTATAAGATAAAACACAAACGAGTCGGGATTGGTATGAAATAAAATCACTATACTAATTACTACGCGTAGATATCTCTTTACAACTTTGACTTCACCAATCGCCGCCGTAGTACTCCCCCGTCGTTCTACGTTTATAAATAATAAAAAATTATAAAATAATAAAAAAATAGTAAAAAATTCTAAAAAAAATTAAAAAAATCAAATAAAATAAAAAACTATAAAAAATACAGAAAAATTATAAAAATTATAAAAAACAAAATAATTAAAAAATCAAAACGATAATAACAATCGATAAAAAACTAAAAAATCAAAAAAAAATCTAAAAAATTGTAAAAATATCTAAAAAGGTCAAAAAATCAAAAAATTGTAAAAAATAAAAAATTCAAAAAACCTAAAATTCTACAAAATATAAAATAACTAAAATTAAAAAAACATAAAAAGTCAAACAGAAAAAAAAAATAAAAAAAATGTAAAAAATAAAAACCCAAAAAAATTCAAAAAAAATAAAGCTATGTAAAAAACTAAAAAATAAAAAAAAATCGTCAATAAATAAAAAATGCCAAAAATTAAAAAATCTTAAATTCTAAAAATATTTAAAAAATAATTAAAAAATCTAAAAAGACAAAAAAATATTAAAAAATCCAAAAAAAATAAAATAAAAAAATCCATACCTAATAATTCTAAAAAATCGTAGTTGGTGCTCGCCGAACAAAGCATGTGCTTCACGTGGTGGTTGATAATGAATCAAAAAGGTCACTTTAAATTTTTATTTTTAATTTTTTTATTTTATAGAACTTTTAGGATTTTTTAGTATTTTTTTAAATTTTAGTATTTTTGACTTTTTAGAAATTTTAAATCTTTTACAATTTTTTATTTTTTAGCTTTTTATGTTTTTTTGGAATTTTTACAATTTTTTATTGTATTTTAGAGTTTGTTTTTTAATTTTTAGATCTTTTGGGACTTAAAGAGTTTTTTTAAGTTTTTTAAATGTTTGAATTTTTTAACTTTTTATTATACTTTTAGCGGTTTCTGGGATTTTTATATTTTTTAAAAATATTTACAATTGTTTTTATTTGTAGAATTGTTAGGGTTTTTTTTTTGGAAATTTAAAAGAAAATTGAATTTTTGACTTTTTATAATATTTTTAATTTTTTACATTTTCTTTATTTTTTAGTTGTTTTTTATTTATGTTATTTTTTTTGAATTTTTGGAAATTTTACATTTTTTGAAATTTTTTTCGTTTTTTAGGTTTTTTTTCTTTTTTGAATTTTTAGGATTTTATTTGAATTTTTTTATTTTTTAGAAGTTTTTAATTTTTTTAATTTTTTGATTTTTTAGAATTTTTTATTTTTAGAACTTTTATGATTTTTTAGAACTTTTTTATTTTTCTGATTCTTTATAATTTTTGACTTTTTAGAAAATTTTGAATTTTTAATAAGTTTTATGACCTTTTAGTTGTTTTTGATTTTTGATTTTATTTTTGTTTTTTGAATTTTTTAAATTTTTATTTATTTTTGTTTTTTAGAAGTTTTTGAATTATTTTGATGTTTTATAATTTTGTTGATTTTTTTTTACTTTTATAATTATTTTTGAATTTGTTTACAATTTATTTGTGTTTTTTGGCATTTTTTAGAATTTTATATTTTTGTTTTTGAAATTTTTAAGATTTTTTTTTTATTTTTAAAAACTTTTTACAATTTTTTATGATTTTTTTAGAATTTTATATTTTTATTTTTTTTATATTCTTATTTTATGTTTTTAAATTTTTTAATTATTTGAGTGTGCCAAAAACGTCCTTTAGGTTTGGGCAGTTTTGTCATTTTCATCTAAAACAACATTTTTATACCATATAGTCCTTTACTTTTGGACTTTTTTTGCCATCTTGATCCAAACGTCTAAATTGCTTTTTTTTTCTATCTGGATGAAAATGGCAAAAGTTATCAAATCTCAGGGACGATTTTGACAAAAAAGTCAAACGTTTGGATGAAATGGCAATAAACCCAAAAAGTGAAGGACTATATAGTACAAAAAAAGTTGTTTTAATTGAAAATGGTAAACATAACTAAATCTCAGGGACGATTTTAGCAATTTACTCTAATTATTTTTTCATCTCATCTTTACCCAAACCTATATTAACCTAAACCCATCCTAACCCAAACCTATCTTGACCCATTACCAAACCCATCCAACATGCCCACTTTACCACCACTATGTCTCACCACTAACCGCCGATCATTTCGTCATTGCAATCTTGCCCAATTTTCTTTGAGAATTATTTTGTTCTTTATTGGTTTAAGACAGTGTAGTTTGGCGTTGTTCAATATCCCCAATTCCAGGTGTTCTTCAAAATTTGAATCTTCTCATCATCCACCACCACTATTATCATCATACATACCACTATTATCATCATACATAGCCATCATCCCCGTGTTATCATCCTGGTACGGTTATGAATATTGTTTTTTTAGCCTCAAAAAAGAAACCTTCATTTTTTGTTGATTCCGCTTCTCGCTCCTTGTCACGACGCCTTCGTCGTTCATTGGACTACGGTCCGGCCAAGAAGAAGTTTTCCGACAACAAAAGACTTTTCCGACGACTTCAATAATTGGGGCTGTTACTAGAAAAAAGTTCAAAAAGGTCCGTAATAAGGTAAAAAGAGGTTTGGGACGAAAAGGGTGAGTTTTCCGGCCAATATTTTTTTCCCGACGACCGGAGACTAATGGCAATAGTTTGGATTATTAAAATCCAATATTCCTATAATATACTACCGTTTGACTTGATCAAAGTTAATGAATGCAACGAGTGGAGTTACTCAAAAAAATTTCACACAAATGCATTTAGGAACATATAGCCATAAAAGTATTGTTTTGTTAATAAGCATATGTTTCACCCCAAAAGTTTTAGCGAGAAAAAAAGGGGACTATATACTCACATTGATGTCTTGGTGATGAGTTTGTGTGTTCTCAAGGTTCTCAAAGATTACAAGGAATTACTAATAATAAGGACCATTCGTTTACGTTTTGTTGCGATGATGTTTGCAGATGGTATGGGTTAAAAGAACGATTGACAAATTATAATTTGTTTTGTTTATAGAAAATATAATTTTGACAGCTTTCTGTGTTGTTTTCATTTTACGTTTTAAAAATAGTAAACGACACCGAAAATTATGAAAATTTCTAGTATACCAAATCATAATGTGCTTTACAACTCTTGTTTAGAAAATATTTCTGTTTGGAACGTGGAAAATGGTCAAAATCGTGGATCTTTATAGATAGTTCAAATTTGTGCTTCACTTTAGTTTTAAATGGTAAAAGGTCCAAACATAAGTGTTATTAAGTGTATTATACATCGTTGAAACCTTATTTCAGAGTAATTGATCATGTAATAAGAGTTTACTTCATTTGGTTAAGTTTTGACCAAGTTATGGTCGTTCAAAGTGACAACACAGAATCTGTTCAAAACATGAAAAACATTTATGTGTTTCCCTTGGTAGTTTTATTATGCGTAAAAATACGGGTTCGGACGGAATTAAGATACGAAACTATTTATTTATTGAAAGAGCTCAAGGAAGGGAACTTACTAGTACCTAGGAGAACTTCAAAAGACTCCTTCAAAAGACCAAGAGAAGCTTGCAAATTGGGAACTAGAGAAGTCATACTAGACTTTGTTTATGTTTTGAGTTGGTGTGAAGAAAATGTTGATCAAAGGATTCTATCTATAGTGAAGGGAGGTTAAGGAGATTAAGACAAGTGTCCATGGAGGCTTAAGAATGTAATTAGTGACCATTGAGGTGTAAACACTAGAAGAAGTGTGACAAAGAAGAAGATAGATGGCAAAACATGGGCAAGACAAGTGTTCATGGGTGTCTTAGGAGATGATTAGTATCCTATGATGTGTTTAGAGCTTGAAGATGGTTAGGATAAGTGTCCATGAGTGTTTTAGGAAGTGATTAATGTCTTGCTAGGTGGCACACCATGGTATTAAGGTTTTTGGTATTTTTAGTCCCTAGATTTTGAGTTTCGGTGTTTTGACGATTCTAATACCTCAACTAAATTTAGAAAGGTTTTAAGGTATGTGATACTTAGACTTGTTCGGGTAATGAGACTAAGTTAAAATTATTATGTTCGTATTAATGAATATTTAGTACAAAAAATAAAGGCTCGAAATTTTCGCGAGGGTTACACTTCACAACTTCATTGGTCACTTTAACCACTTCTTTCACCCAATGATAGCTTTTATACCATACTAATTAGCTCTTTTTGGTTCTTTGTCAGTGCTTTTAGTTCAACACTTTGATCAGACCTCCTCTGCTTGTACTGATTAGAGGTAGATATGGAACTCTTTTGTCTTGGCTAGACATCTGCAGAGGGTGCATTAGTCACTTGTATTGGTCCGGTGAGATTTCTATGATTCAAGGCCAAAGTGACAGGTGTTTCAACAGTTTTAGAAATTTCAAAAGAACCATTTGATCCACAGTGACTGGAATCACTACATGGATAAAATATTGGCTTTTCATGAAAGTTTTCCAGATTTTGTATCTTGTTTTTCTCATAAGCCAAGACCGGGTAACGATCCCCAGTGTTATGGTTTGTTTTCTCACACACGGTGTAAAACAATGTCCCTTTTGTTTTCTTACCCTTTTTTAGCCAGACTATGATTTGTATTTAAAGTTTTGGCTGGGGCCAACAGTTTTGGATAGAACTGCTGGTGGATTAGCAATTGGTGCCATTTTTCCAACAGAAGTCACAAATGTCATTGGTTTGAAATTCTTGTCAACACATGTTTCATCAGACCATTTAGTGTTGTGTTGATCAATGAATTTGTGAGAAGAACCACAATCAGTGTTTACATTATCCTTTCCAATTGAAGAATTGGATTCAATGCCATAGACTTAAGTTTTTTGAGCGTAATCACTTGGTCTTTGTGCGTGATTATACCCTAGACCAAATTTGACATTGCTTTTAGTTTCATTCAACAAAATCTCAAACCCTTATGATGCTACCCATTTTTTACAATTCACTTGGGTAGATTAAAGTTAATTTAAACATGTTTGATATTTTGAAAGATATGATTTGAACTGTGTAGAGTGATTTGAAGCTTCATGTTTTAAATCAGAAATTATTTTGTCCTTTTCTTTCAACACATGTTTGTGAGACCTAATGGTTTTTGCTAGAAGTTTCTCAGAATTTTCAGTAGTTAAAATTGGAATTTATGTCATAGTGAGAGGATAACGTAAATTATAAAAACGAACGTTTTATTGTTACAAATATAACGATACTAAATCAAAATTTATTTTATTCTTTTCACATAAAAACATTTATTATACATATACACATATATATGCCCATTACAAAATGGATAGGTGTTAAAAATTTATTAGTGTAATACTTAATTATTTATATTATAGAAATTCATTAGATATGTATTTTGTAAAAATAATTATCCAAAAAAATCATTAACATTAGTTTGAATATCAACTTAATTATTATTCTTGAAAATATTTTTCTTGAGAAGTAATTATAATCTCTTGAATTATTAAAAATAATAATTTAATCTTTATTTATTATGTTTAAATTCTTTATTTTACACTTAATCATATTCATTTATTTTACAAAAGCCTCAGATTCTAGAACTCAAGCCCTAGTAATCTTTAATTTTGTTTTGTCAACTCCATATGTTTAGTATTTGTTGTCACACCCCAACTGATGGCGGAATCATCGGGATGTGGCACTAGGCGAATCAGATTGCTCAAGAGATTCCATAACAACTATTTAAATAACAATACTTAGAGTTTAACTTCCCATACAATCAAACAATATCCCACAAATAGTCAAAACAGAATACATGTCCCTTAAACAACCAAATCCGACAACCTAGATTTATTTAGTGAGTTTCTATGAGTCCTATCCATTTTGCAGCTCAAGATAATCATCAACCTGTTACATACGTTAAAATAAGAGTCAATACATAAAGTAAAGGTGAGTACACAGGTTTAATAGCATATAGTAGAGATGAAGCGTTTACGCATAACCAGCATGTAACAAGTAGACAATTGAATCTAAGTAAGCTAACAATAATGGTACAAGCTAACCAACACGACTGCGAGGTGGAGTATGCGCGATACGTGTTCACAGTAGTGAACACGCACGTAAAGTAAATTTGCGAGCCTTAACAACCCCTGAACCAATCAGGTGCTGAGTCCAAACTATAGTACTATCATTGCTAAGGGTGGTCCGCGAGTCCTCATTATTTACACATAGCAAATAAACATTCTGCAATTCACGTATAACATGCAAAGCAGTTAGCATTTAAAGAGTTTAGCATTGTGTGTAGCGTGTTTTGATATAAAGAACGTATGTAACACCCAAAAGTGCATTTAAACGAAAAAGGGTTCAAGTATACTCACAGTTCGTGCTTAGCAAGTAAACACAATCTGCTATGGATTGAAGGGAGCGTCTGGATCAGCCTGTAAGCGAAAACAGAAGTGCATCAGTCTTCCGAAGTGTTGAACGGTTGAAATGAAGTTCGGTGGATTAACAGGTTAGTTCATACGAATTAGCATCAGTTCGTACGAACTAGCACTATTTCGTACGAATTGCGTAATTCGTACGAATTAGGTAATTCGTGCGAATTAGCCTATTGGTGCGAACTAGCCTGTTTAGGTGTTCAAATCGAGTGTTTCACGTCATCTGTCGGGAAAATCGAGTGTCCATCCTTCCAACCTTGAGCTACTGAGCAACCAAAAGTTGGGAAGGTCTTTAGAGCGAGTTTAGTCAATTCACAGGAACTTGGGCTGGTTCGTACGAACTGATAGTTCGTACGAAACAGCCTAGTTCGTACGAACTGGCTGTTTTGCGTCTTCGTGCGTTATGACAGGGTTTTCGCTTGAAACGGACGTGATTTCGAATCCATTTCAGGCTGTTTTTTTACTCCGCTTCGTTCCATTGTTTTAGTGAACGAAACTCAGGTCGGTTCTCATCCGTATTTGTGTAGAAATCGAGTTTGAACAGTTTTCCTTGAGATTTACACAGTTGGTGAGCTGAAATCACAAGATTTCTACTTTGGGAAGCCAAGGCTAGCCCAAAATACTCATTTGAGTGTGTAAGCACTGTAAAAACAGAAGTTTTATGTAAAAAGATGAAGATTTTCGTAAAAGAAGGAGTTTTGATGAAATCGGAGATAGACTCGTGTAAAATCATAGTGGAAATCGTTGTGTAAATCATCGTGGTTTGCTTGAAAGTAGTTGTTTCTTACTTGGAAAAACAGAGAGAGTGCGGGTTGGGACGTTAGTGCGAAATGGCAATAAGAGTGAAAGCATGAGTGGGTTGGATATTTATATGTGAGAGAGGAGAGAGCAACAGTTCGTACGAAGTGCCCCCAGTTCGTGCGAACTGGCAGTTTCAGTTCGGTGTTTTCGTTCGTATTAGTTCTTTAAGCATGTTTAAGCGTTTAAGCGAGGCGTTAGGTGTTGCGTTAATCGTGATAATGCGATAAATGAGTTGCGTGAATGTGAGCGTTTAAGCGAGATTTTAACCATACCAAACATAAGCATAATTAACATACAACATTGCATAGACCATATAATTAACTGTGTTTGCGATTAGCGTGATAAGCGAGGTCGTAGGCACGAGTGGTTACCAAACAAACAAACACACTCGACATATAAAGTAGCATACGCTACTGTGATTCGTGTAGCGTTAGCGTTGCAAGTATATAAGCGTTTTAAGTGTACAACTATGTGGTGTGATGCCATGTATTTAATAAAGCATATTTCCATTATTTATTGAATCTCTGATTACAAAAGCGGTTACAAGGAAAGAATAACGGTAGTACGGGACAACAAGAGAAGTCGAGTTGTTACAGTCACCCCTACTTTAGGAAATTTTGTCCCGAATTTAGGTAGTAGAAGTAACAAAGAGATGTTGATATTTAGTTTTCATATCACTTTCGAGTTCCCAAGTGAACTCGGCGGCACGTTTGCCTTCCCATCGGACTTTCACAATAGGAATGCGGTTACCTCAGAGTTTCTTGGTCTCTCGATCCATGATTTCTACTAGCTTTTCTATGAAGTGTAGTGTCTCGTTTATTTGCAAATCCTCGAGGGGTACATGAAGATTTTCTTCAGCTAGGCACTTTTTGAGGTTCGAGACGTGGAAAGTCGGATGTACGTTGCTGAGTTCCGTCGGTAATTCGAGTCGATATGCCACTTTCTCAATTCTTTCCAGAATTTTAAGTTCCCCTTTCTTTCCAAATCGGATCACTCCTTTCCAAAGTAAAACCTTTAAGAGAACGTGATCTCCGACTTTGAACTGTAGGGGCTTGAGGCGTTTATCGGCGTAGCTCTTTTGACGACTGCGAGCTTTCAGGAGATTGTCTCTAATCTGGAGGATCTTGTTAGTCGTTTCTTGTATCAACTCGGGACCGGTGATTTGTGCTTCTCCGATCTCGTGCCATACAATAGGCGATCGACATTTTCTACCATAAAGTGCCTCAAAAGGTGCCATTTGAGTACTAGTATGATAATTGTTATTGTACGAGAATTCTATTAAAGGTAAATGCGAATCCCAATTACCACCAAAATCTATGACACATGATCGAAGCATGTCTTCGAGGGTGCGGATCGTGCATTCAGTTTGACCATCAGTCTGAGGGTGGAATGCGGTATTGAGATTGAGCGTAGTACCGAGAGCGGACTGAAAAGTCTCCCAGAGACGGGAGGTTAAAACGACCATCGCGGTCAGAGATGATGTCACGAGGCGTCCCGTGTCGACAAATAACTTCGTCGGTGTAGATTTGTGCTAATCGTTCAACCTTATAGTCTTCTTGTATGGCAATGAAGTGAGCGGATCTCGTAAGACGATCAACGATAACCCAAATGCTATCGTGACCAGAAATGGTGCGAGGGAGTTTTGTAACAAAATCCATGGCTATACTCTCCCACTTCCACATCGGAATATCGGCTTGCTTGAGCAAGCCAGAGGGTTGTTGATGTTCGGCTTTAACTTTTTTCGAAACATACAGAGAGATATCCTTCTTCATGCCCAGCCACCAAGACCTAGAACGAAGGTCCTGGTACATCTTGTCGGCACCGGGGTGAATGGAATATCGGGATTTATGAGCTTTGGTCATCAATAACTCTCGGAGTTATTACGGCTAGGGATCCAAATGCGATTGAGAAAGTATCGGCTACGATGTTTGCTTTGCGGGGATGGTAATGTATCTCACAATCATAGTCGTTGAGAAGTTCAACCCATCTGCGTTGGCGCATGTTTAGTTCTTTCTTGTTAAAGATGTGTTGTAACCTCTTATGGTCTGTGAAGACCGTACACTTTGTACCATAAAGGTAGTGTCGCCATATCTTTAACGCAAAAACAACCACACAAAGCTCGAGATCATGGGTAGTATAGTTCTTCTCGTGGATTTTGAGTTGTCGAGACGCATATGCCATAACCTTGTCTCGTTGCATAAGAACACAACCGAGACCTAGGTTAGAGGCATCACAATAAATGACGAAATCGTCATTTCTGTCGGGGAGTGCAAGAACAGGGGCGTTGTAAAGCATAAGCTTGAGGGTTTGGAAGGCTTCCTCCTGTTTGGAACCCCAAACAAAAGGTTTATCCTTATGAGTCAAAGAGGTGAGGGGTACTACGATTTTTGAAAAGTCAGCAATGAATCGACAGTAGTAACCAGCCAATTCAAGAAAAGAACAGATTTCAGACGGATTCTATGGAGTATTCCAACTCTTTACAGCTTCAATCTTGGCGGGATCGACATGGATTCCTTGGTCGTTAACGATATAACCGAGGAATTGGACTTCCTTAAGCCAAAATTCACACTTGGAGAACTTGGTGTAAAGGTAGTTTCCTTGGAGAAGTTTGAGAACTAAACAGAGATGGTGCGCGTGTTCGGTTCTCGACTTTGAGTAGATAAGAATATCATCGATAAAAACAATGACGAAACGATCCAAGAATGCTTTGCACACATGGTTCATCAAGTCCATGAAGACCGCAGGTACGTTTGTGAGCCCGAAAGGCATGACCATGAATTCATAAATGGCCATATCAAGTACGAAAGGCGGTTTTCGGAATGTCCTGCTCATGTACGCATAATTGGTGATATCCGAAACATAAGTCAATCTTTGAAAAGCAAGTAGCTTCTTGAAGTTGGTCAAATAATCGTCGATTCTAGGAAGAGGGTAGCGGTTCTTAATTGTAAGCTTGTTAAGTTCCCTATAGTCGATGCACATTCGGAACGATCCATCCTTCTTTTTAACAAAAAGGACGGATGCGCCCAAGGTGATGTGCTCGGGCGTATAAAGCCTTTATCAAGAAGTTCTTGAAGTTGGCTAGATAGCTCGCGCATTTTAGATGGTGCAAGGCGATAGGGAGCTTTAGCGACAGGTGTAGCACCGGGGATTTGATCAATGCAAAACTCGACATCACGAGTAGGGGGTAAACCAGGTAAATCGTCGGGAAAAACTTTAGGAAATTCACAAACAACATGTACGTCTTTCAAGGTTTTCTTTTCCTTCTTCGGGTTCACAATGTGGGCTAGGAAAGCGATGTACTGCTTGCGCAAGTACTTGTTCGCTCGGGGTACACGACAAAAGCATCAACTTCTTTGAGGGTTTTTTACCGTAGACATGTAGCTGATCCCCGTTAGGAAGTGGAAAACGAATCATTTTATCAAATCAAACGACTTTAGCACGATTCTCGCGAAGAAAATCCATGCCTACTATGACATCAAAACTACCTAATTGCCTAGGTATGAGGTCGATTGGGAAGTTGTGGTTGTTGAGTTCGAGAGTACAATCACGTAAGACGGAGGTAACGGTAACGATTCTTCCGGTGCCGATTTCGACATCGAATGTCCTTGGGAGGTTAGCGTGTTTACATTTTAAAATTTTTTCAAATTCAAGTGATACAAAACAGTTATCGGCTCCAGTATCAAATAAGCAAGAAGCATAAATACCATTAATGAGGAACGTACTATTGACAACATTGTTGTCGTTCTGAGCCTGGCGGTGATTGATGTTGAAAGCTCTTCCATGCACAACCTGTGGTCGTGGCTGCTGTGGTGGTTGTTGCTGAGGCTCCTGCTACTGTGGTTCCTATTTGACGACACGGTGTGGGCAGACGTTGCTGAAATGATTTGGGTCGCCACTAGTGTAGCAAGCACGTGCCTGAACTGCTGGTGCTTTCGGTGCCTGGTTGAGGGGATCAACGTTGAGAGGAGCTGGCGGTGCTACGAGAGCGGGAGGAGCTGGCTGACGGGGGTCTGTGCGGCAATGCGCTGTGAAGTGCCCATAGATGTTGCAGTTGGCACAAAAGCGACAGTTTCCTCCAACCGCGTGATGATATGTGCACTTAGAGCACAGAGGGTGAGGACCAGTATACGCTAGCTTTGTAGAAGGTGCGTTGGGAGCAGTAAGCTGTTGTGGCTGGTGGTTTGGTTGTGTGACTGATGTGTTGTTCTTGCTGGTGTTCCTTCGCTTACGATTCTGACGGTTGGACTTGGGGGCTTGAGACGGTGTGGTGTCGGTTCTTGGCTTGATAGTTGCTTGGTGGAGATTCTTGTTTGAGACCTTGAAAGCTCCAGCCAAGACTCGCTAATCATTGATCTCGGCAGCAAGTTCGTAGGTCTCTTCGATTGTTGTTGGTCGTGCCGCTTGAACAAAATCAGCGACACAGTCGGGGAGAGCGTGAACGTACTTCTTGATGGCCTTCTCGATGGTATCCACTTGACCTGGACAGATGATGTTGAGTTGCTTAAAGCGAGCGGTGAATCCTACGTTATCACCACCGACTTGCTTGATATCCCAAAACTCATTTTCCAACTTTTGGATTTCGTGTGGTGGGCAGAACTCCTTGATCATGAGCTCCTTAAGTTCTTCCCACGCGAGAGCATAAGCTTCATCATTACTACGCATGTTGCGCTCGGCGGTCCACCAGTCAAGTTCCCTTGACTGAAAGACTCCAGTGGCGTTAACTGTGTGGAGATTTTCAGGACATCCGCTTTGCCTGAAAGTGACCTCGATCGAGTCGAACCATTGAAACATCTTGATTGGTCCATCTTTGCCTGTGAATGCTGTAGGACCGCAGGCTTTAAACTGCTTAAAACTGAACCGAGATTTCAGGGCATCACCCTTAGAGTCCACAGACGAATTGCTGCTGACGACTTGGATCTCGCTAACGATTTGAGGGATCACTTTGACCATTTCCTTGGCCACGAGGGAAGCGATGCGCTTGTCAGCGTTGTTCCTTTGGGCGGTGCGGCGAGTGTGAGATCCCATGGAGGCTATCTAAAGACAAATATTTTGGATGAGATTCGATTATAATGGGTTTTGTTTAAAAGTTTTGAGTGTTACATCATAATATTTATTATTATTATTCACATAAGGCATAGAATCATGTAAGCACGTATTCCACATAAGCATATAAGCACGTAAGCACATATTTTATATGCATTCACTTTCACTAGATCTTGCGTAGTGCGTATGGGATGCGAGCAGTATAGCATTTGTAAATAGCGCAGGGAGTACGTAGCCCACGAGGTTAGGCGTGCGATTTAGTTTTGCGATTAGTTTGATTGTGATTTTATTTATTGTTTTGGATTGCGAGAGTTGTGCGAGTTGTGCATACATTCATGAGCGGTAAGCGGTAAATCGAGAAATCGATAAAGCGTAAAATTTTAAAATTTCAAATTATAACATATAAACACCGTAAAAAGTGCAATGATGCGAAATCGGCGATTGCAGGCTTAAAACAATTTGGAGTACCCTGGGTTTTGAGACGTTGACTACCCAAGGTGATTCGATTGTTCCAAAACCATAGACTAGGCCGAATCATGCAATTCTACCTAATTCTTGTCACACCCCAACCGATGGCGGAAACATCAAGGCGGGACGAAAAAGATTGCTCATTGCTCACAACACTAATGGTGACAATAGTTAATTAAATCCGAATTTCATTTCATAATAAATTGTCGTTACAATACATGGGAATTTTAAATAACAATAATAAAAAGACAAAATTGATACGACATAAATAAACCTAAGGCGTCTATATGTGTATATCATCGCTACTTCAATTTCATAGCATCATCCTTCTCAACCTGTAACATGTTTAAAATAAAGTTCAATGCAAAAGCAAAGGCGAGTACACAAGTTTAGGTATAAGCATATGTATAAGTATAAAGTTTAAAACGAATCCACATGGCAACTAAGTTTATACAAGAGTATTATACATGGCATGCAATATTTCTAGTCAACCCTCTTGCATACGCAAAATAAAGATAATTTAACATGACCTCTCGTTCACGGGTGGTGCGTTACTCCTATAGCGCTATGCATGTCAACTAGAGGCTCGTATAAAGCTAATGACTATCGTATTACATAAGAATGGTCCAAATATAAGCATCAAGTAATATATCAAAGTGTTCATGTCTATTGGATTGTTTCGTGCATTGCATAAAGTATAAGTTTAGTGATTTTTGTATAAGGTAAACATGTTACACCCAAAGTGACATAAAAGAAAAGTGGGTCATGTGTACTCACGGTTTTGCAAGCTTTCCAACTTGATGATTCCGTGAAGAGTTGTTTGGTTATTGGAGGAACATTGAGTTATCCTACAAGAGGAAAACGTGGGTGTTAGTATTGGATGATAACGGAGGATTCGGAATTTGGAATAAAGCATAACAAAATAATGTATACGAAAATATTCACTAAGGTCTAGCACTCGTTTTGACACTATGAGAACCCATTAGGGTTTATGTGATTTCATAGGTTATAACACCTATTAGAATGGTAACGAGGAACTAATCACTTTGGTGATTAAATTTAGTAACTTGACATATGATTATTTAGTCATCATCAAGGTTTCGGTTTCAAATATATTATATAGTCCATATATATTTTTTCATAAGTCTAACTAAAAATAATATCATGGAAGTCATGTAGGAGGTAGGAAGATAAATCTTCCATTTAGGAACCTCATTGTTAGTACAAGACGTCTATTGTCTAAGTCTTAGACCGAGTCCGATAAGAATGCAAAAATGTCAATCGTTGCGCAATTTCGATCATTTTCGGGTTCGTTAAAGCGTTTTACGTAATTTTGCGAAACGCGTAACCGTACAACTGAACGAACCGATATCCACGCAAAATCCAAGTTACATATGCCTTAACACCTTTATAGATCCTAAAAATTAGGTTAAAAGGGGTTAAAAGTGACAAGACGCGATGAAACAAGTCCAGGGACCAAATCTGCCATAATCCAAAACTTCTGCCCATGCCAGGGCCTTATGAACCGTAAGAGGTGCCCCCATATGGTCCGTAAGGGGTCAGATCAGCAGAAATGTGTCATCTTTTTGTTCAAAGCCTTGGCCTCCAATTTCACGAACTTTCCAGCTTTGTGCCACCTTTAGACATGTGTTCAAGCTTTCATCTGATCATGACACATCAAGGGACGCTTGGATTGATCCCATGAGCTCAAATGCACTATAAATAGCCTTGATCTTCAACCATTTTTCCTTGCTCATTTCTCAATTCTTTCTCCCACTCTCTTGGAGCTTGCTTCCGCTTTTGGAGGCCTCCTAACTGAGTTCTTATAGTGTTCCCAACACAAGTAAGTATTCTTCCTTAGTCTACTTCATTTATTTTGGCTATTCTAAGCCAAAAGTTAAACAATTTGACTTTCGGTTATGACCATATCTGGTCAAGTCAAAGTTCAATTGAACTTAGCAACGTGATCGTAATCACGAAGGTATTAATCCCTTGCGATTACACCTTCTGATTACCACGTCTACTAGTCGAAGTGACGAGTCAAAGTTTCGGTCATAGATGCACATAATGTGCATTTTATGACAAAACTATTTTCGGTTATTAAAACTCCAAGTTTTGATACCAAATCATTTTTATAACTTAGTTAGACATGTTTCAACATGTCTAACTCGTCACTTCAAGTTTAGTGCTTTATTTTGGGTCGTAAGCCGAGCAGTTTGACCACCGCTTTGACTTTCGAATCCGACCTGTTTGGTCAATCTTAGAATTCGACCAAGCGCATTTATAGGACCATAGTTATATATGGAATAACCCTCTGAGGTTATACCTTATGGTCTTGTGGTTTGGTTAGATATATGATGAGTTGCTTTTATGATCTTTTACATTGACCAAAATAACTTTTTTACGCATATATCAATTTTAAGCATATGTAACCAAAGTTTTGACATATAAACTGATGTGACAACATTAACAAACATGTTTTGGCATATAAAGACTTATCATAGGACATATTTAACCATCCGATCATATAATTACGCTAATGACACGTTAAAGTAGCGTAAACTACCTTAACGAGTCATAACGGGTCAAAAGCACTTAGGATCCTTTCCAAATCAGAATGTTAAGTTGCTTAAACCATATCATATGAGTTCCAACACCAATTTGGTTTATAAGACTTCATTCTACCCGAAACCTCCGATTAAAGTCTAGACACGCTAACATAGTTATCTGACACACTAGGACGCACTTGAGCTTTGTTCATTCTTGTAACACCCCAATCATGTAATACAACAAGACACGGCGGAAATATCAAGGAGTCACGTTACAAATTGATTAGCCACAACTGGTACTAAATTGTTTCATTATTATTACATTGTTTTACAATACAAAGAATACATGTAATTGTCTTCTGTTTAAAGAAGTCTAAAGCCCGGATGCATTCCTATTTGTAGCATGCTTGAATAATTGTCAACCTGAAACATATGTGAAAAAGAGACGTCAACAAACAATGTTGGTGAACACATAGTTTTGTTGGCAAAATAAATGGCAAAAGGTTTTGTATTGCAATTCTTTGACAACTACGAGAATTGCCAATTGTAAATCGACTCGTTTTAACCAAGGAATGGCGAAAAGTTAGCTTTGCAATACATTAACTTGATTATGAAACTTGTGACAAAAGAGTTTTGTATATGGCATTATGATCATTACTAAATAATTTTCATGCCTTTGAAAAATTGTACTTTGTTCTTTGTGACCATATTGAAATCGTCCATAAACTTGTAAGTATGTTATTAAAATCCAGTCAAGGATTTCGATAACTATACTGTAATTAGTCATAACTCGTGTGAGCATTAATTGAAATCAATCAATGATTTAATATAATACTAAATATCCTTCTAAGAATCTATCATACAAATCTTGAAGGATTCTTTAAGGATTTGGATATCGAACATTGAAATCAGCGTACACAAAATCCTAAAGTGACTTGAATAACGCTACAAGAGTAATGCAATAAGAACACTTATATATAGGAAGTACCGGCGGTGTATCCACCATGTTCTTATGGTATTACACTTGTTTCGTTATCCTAATCACAACTAACCACATAAACACATAATCGTCACTTGTCACTTGTCTTGTCAACTTGTATCACTTATACGCATTAAAGTACGGAGAATCCAATCAAGGACTACCAATTAGTACCTTAAACATTCCACACATATCTAACTATAAAGATAGGTAGACGTAATAGGAAATAAGCCTTGTCACATTGTCTTGTCAATTTGTATCACATATACGCATTAAAGTACACAGAATCCAATCAAGGACTACCAATTAGTACCTTAAACATTCCACACATATCTAACTATAAAGATAGGTAGATGTAATAGGAAATAAGCCTTGTCACATTGTCTTGTCAACTTGTATCATAAAATCATAATCCTAATGGTGATGTGGATAAGGCTATGAAGGGTAATACAATAAGCACACTTATATATAGGAAGTACCAGCGGCGTATCCACCATGTTCTTATTATATTACTCTAGTTTCGTTATCTAAATCACCAACAATTCTACACAAAAACCAATTGTTCATCGTTCATCGTTCATTGTTCATTGTTCATTGGTCATCGTTCATTGTTGACTGTTCATAGTTCATTGTTCCCGTAAAGTACTTCTTAGAAATCTTACTATAAAGATAGAAAGACTTAAGAGCGTACTTCCGACATCCTTTGAGAATCTAACTATGAAGATAGAAAGATTTTACAAGGATTTGGCCCTAAAAGACCTCTTTAAATATCGTAACATCAATCGTCATGTTGCATAATCGGAAATAACACACAAAAAGCACTTAGTAAACATATACATGCCATACATTTAAGAAAATATGATTACACATATGAATCACCCAAAAAGCATTTGGAAAACATAAAAGAGGGTAGCAATGTACTCGCCTGGGATAGCGTATAGATCTTGTTCAAATGATATAACAAAGCTCAAAGGATCAAGAGTTCAAGTGTTGAAGTGGTTCCTAGTGTTTCGGATAAATATAATGTTAGTGTCGAAACTTGAATACGAGAAATCGGATAGAATGAAGGATATAAACCAAACAAGAGTTGAATCTTGTATAATATGGTTCATATTACCTAACATTCTGATTTGGAAGCATTTCAAAAGGTTTTGGGTTGTTACGGCTCGCTATAGTGGTTTACGCCACTTTAACAGATCATAAACGTAACTAGGGGTTCGGATGGTAAAATATGTCCTATAACAAGTCTAATATGTCAAAACCAGTTTATTTAAGTTGTGAAATCAGTTTAGATGTCAAAATAATGTTCGTATATGTTTAAAACTAATTTATGTGTAAAAAGGGCATTTTCGGCATTTTAAAGAATACATAGTCGACTTGTCATTTGACTATCCAAATGGTATGACCATAAGGTATAACCTCAGAGTTATTCCCTATGATATTATGGTCATAATAATGGTTTTGGTCAGATCCTAAAGTTGACCAAATGGGTCAGATTTGAAAGTCAAAGCGGTGGTCAAACCGCTAGGCTTTTTGACTCTAAATAGGCATTTTAACAAAGGAGAATAATTTGACATGTTGCGACATGTCTAAATAAGTTTATAAAAGTATTTTGGCATCAAAACAACCTGTTTTGATACCTGAAAACAGATCCGTTGCAAAATGCGCAAAAATCGCATTTTTACCGAAATTTTGACTTGTCAAAATAACAAGAAATGGTGGGAATCAGTAGGCATGATTTTTAGGGATCATAACCACCTTGATTACCATCATATTGCAAGTTTCAATTGAGCTATATCTTGATCAATTCATGATCAAAACTAAAAGTCAAACAGAAAATCAAACTGTTTGATTTTTAGTTCATGTAAGCTATAATAATTGAACAAGACATGAAGGAACACTTACAAACACAAAGGATTGATCAAAGATCACCAGAGAAAGCTCCAAGGTTGTTGCAATTCGGATCTATAGCTGATTTGAGTACGAAGGTGATTAAAGAGTTCAAGAATGGACATGAGTTTGGTATTTATAATGATCCGAAGATCACCAAATCATGACAAGTGTTGGGCAAGGTTTTTAGGCATGGATTAGTGTCCCATTATGTGTCCAAAGCAGAAGAGAAGTGGCAAAATTCGTGTGCTTAGTGTCCTCAATTGAACAGCTGTTGCCAGCTATTTGCTATTTTAAATTTTGTGTCTGATAGCTTCTCACAGGCCGCCAGTCATTTAGGCTTAGGGACTCGCGCCCCGCCAGAAAGTCAGAATTTCAGAATTGGCAGAAATGGTCCCTGCAGCCTCTAAACTTGTTTTTCGACGTGTTTTGGCACTATTAACACTTGTCAACCCAATTTTTAAGCTTTATAAGGACAATAAAGTATAGGGAACTTGAAATATGTCCAAAAATGTTCCAAAGGTCAGTTCGTTTGATCGTACGGTCGCGGTTTTCGGTTAATTACGACGAAAAGCGTAACGAACGCGTGTATGGCCGTAAATGCGTAACGAATGACATTTTTGCATTCAAATCACTAAAATATAATATTTCAATGATTAAAAAAATTTTTGGATGTCCGTACATGTTTCGGATAGCGATTTACGCATAAAGGCATAGTTCCGCAAAATTTGCAAAATATCCCCTGAAGTTACAAAAGTGTAATTTTGCCATACCGAAGCCCTCAAAATTTATTTCTAAGTTATGTTATGGATATTTAAGGTATGTTAGGCTTGTGTTCTTGTTCCGGAGTGTGCGTCGCTGCGAGAATCGGCAGACTTTCACATTTTGTTGTAATTAGTCCCTGTGATCAAATAAGCTTGTTTTTGACACATCAAACCCTCCAAAACTTATTTCTAAGTTATGAAAAGGTTATTTAGGGTGTGTTAAGCTTGTGTCATTGTCTCAGAGTATACGTCATATTAAACGGCCTTCGTTGGCGTACCGGTTTACGGTTTCGCTTATAGAAGCTGTACAGGAATTTGAAATCGATCAAGGACTGAATATGTGAATTTGTTTTTGAAATAAACTCGTTTTGAATCTGTAAAATGATTAAAATGTCTCAGGTGTCACAGTCTCCCCTACTTTAGGAAATTTCATCCTGAAATTTATTCGAAGGAGACCGCGGAGTGTGATTGAAACAATTGGCTGATAACAAGGCTCGAGATTCCAAAAATGCGAAACATCATTTGGTTTTGGGAATGTTTGGGGGATCCAAAGCGTAATCGTATTTATTCAAAATATCTCAAGGTATTCGGAACCTTTAGAACTTTTGAATCTTTAAGGCGTCATCGATTGTGTAAAAACGACATATGTTATACTAAGTCTTTAGTGTAAATCCTAGCAACAAAAAGGGTGTACATTCAAGCCTGGCCATACGTACACGGTTTCTAACGTCCCACGAGGTACATCCCATGTACCATGAGCATCTCATGCATAGGAGACGGGTCAACATACCTATGGCATCAAGATCGTCACCTTTAACACCATAATATACTCCTGGTCGGCTCGAATAGAGTTAATGAATGTACTCGTCAATCGTCCATTGCATTCAATAACCAAATAAAAAGTAGTCACATAATCACATAATGGTCCAAGATAACATAAAACCTTCAAGTGATCCTGGTAACGTTCCGAAGAATAACACAATAAGAACACTTATATATAGGAAGTACCATCGACGTATCCACCATGGTCTTATTGCGTCATACCCTTCCCGTTACCTAATTACTCTAGATTTTATGCCACCATCTTAACAAAGCTTACTATGATGCTCGTAATTAAGTGTGCACCCATAATTACGCGTTTCGTCACATGGTCCACATAGCTCCTCTTGTTAAGTAAGGGAAACAAATAATAAGGTCGAAACAATAACTAAACCAGATAATCATCGTCATAACACAATATTGACATCAAACATACATCGTCCAATATAGTAATTATTGAATTTGGGCGTGTTTCATACTAGAAATGATGACACTACTTGTTATGCATACCACAAATTAGTAGCAGGTATTTCATTCTAGTATAAATATTGATATATGTTTCACACTAACCGAACTGGTAGTATGTATCATATACTAAACGAATATGTATTTGTAAATCTTATGCTAAGTCAACATGCAAAGCAACATCGTATTCATGTACTATACATAATAGGTAACCAAACCATATTGTACCGTCATGAAAACAAAAGTAGAAGTAATAGGCACATAGTATTCGTAGTGTTTGTTTTGCAGCGATTGTACGAATGCACTAGTGTGAAAATCATATTATGCTATTCTTGCTAGATTTCGTTCCTAATAATAAGAATAGAATCCTCGAAGTGGGTATGTAGTTGTAAATTTCACATAGTGTAGTCATATTGAAATTTGTAACTGGAACGCGAATAAATGAAGGAAACTTCTTGATATTCATATTGTCATTACAAACACAGTTGAAATATCATTCATAGTTTCTAGATAACATAAGGAAAACGTAAAGGTTCAAATGATCATGAGTGCTTGATCGTCAGCTTGAACCTCATTGACATTGTACATTTGTCGTTAGCATTTGCAAGCCTCAGGCAGTTTCGCTTGAAATGATTTAAATCACCACAATTGAAACATGCTCCAGCTGGATATCGAGGTCGTGTCTGAGTAGGGGTAGCTTGATTTCGGATGCGACTGGTCACATATAGATGCCCAAAAAGACCACAGATTGTACACTGGCGGCATAGAGAATTTGCTGGGTGGTGATAGTTGCAACAATTGCACCCAGGATGTTTCCCACGATAAAACCCCCTAACGGGTATGGAGTTGAGTGGGATTGGCGCAGGGATTGCATAATTCCTTGAAGTCTTGCGCTTCTTAGAATTTCTGGAAGATTCACCCGTTGTTTCTTGCGTAGCTCGTTTCTTGTCTCCGTTTCGAAAAAGTTTCCCTTTCCTGACCTAGGAGTTCGTTAGGGTGGCAACTAATTCTTTAGCCTCCCTAAGTGTCGCAGGTCTGCTGCCAGTGACAATATATTGGATTGGGTCAGGTAGGCCATCAATGTATTTTCAATGGCCCGATCCAATGGTGTGACCATAGTGGGGCAGAGTAAGTTCAATTGTTCAAACCGGTCAGTGTAGGCACGGTTTTCCCCACTATCCTATTTGAGATAGTAAAATTCATTTTCGAGTGCCCATATTTCGTGTCGTGGGCAGAACTCTTTCATTATAAGATTCCTGAATTCTTCCCATGTTTGTGCCATAGCTACTTCTGTACCTCTGTCCCTCATGATTCCGTTCCACCAAGTGACTGCTCTCTTTTGGAAAACACTCGAGGCAAACTCTACTTTGTGCTCACTAGTACACTGAACATGGCGGAATGTGCTTTCTATACTCTCAAACCATTGTAGGAGCCCAATTGCTCCTTCAGACCCATTAAACTTGAGTGGTTCAGCCAAGTTAAATTGTTTGTAGTTACATGGCATGGGAAAATTGTTGTTGTAGTTGTTGTTATGATTAACTTGGGTCACAATGTGTGGGAGTACATCAGCCAAATTCTGGGCGATCATTGCTTCCATTTCAGCGTACCAAGTAGCGCCACGGTGACGAGACATCTTGCAGAAATAGCTACAGTAAAAACAAATTAGGTGAGATTTCGTAAGATTGTTATAAGTTTAAAACACCATAGTAAATTGAAAATTTGGATTTGGCATTTGTTTAAAAGATCGTGTTCTTGTCCTTGGGAAAATTAGTGTTGTAAATTTTGTCTTGAAAATTGCTTGAAAATAAACTTTTGTTATATTTTCAGATAAGAAAATACAAACCAAATTAATGGTTTGTGTTATAAATTCTTTACCATTTAAAATTTTATTATTTTTAAGATAAAAACTTTCAATCTATTTTTAGTTGAGTATTTTTAAAATAAAGAAACTTTTGTGGATTTTATTTGAAAAATCTCATCCAAATGATAAAAATTTTGAAAATTTTGAAGGTCAAAAACTTTTATTGGAAAATAGAGTAGGATTGTAAAGTGTCGTGAGATAAAAATGAAATTTGTTTCGTGTGTGTTGAATATTGTCGTAACATATTACCGAAGGTAACATGTCGGAGTATTGTCATACAGGTAGTAGTAAATCGTTTATTGATCAAGGTAGATGGGTTTTCATAATGTTTCGAGAAATATTCTTGACAAAAACTTTTTGAGAAAGTGTTTGAGAGTAAAACGTTTTGAGAAATCCTTTTTTGATAACTTGTTTGAGATAAATGAGTAAAGAAATATTCTTGACAAAAACGTTTTGAGAAAGTGTTTTGATAAACTTTTTTAAAAATAGTTTAAGATAATTAGATTGAGAAACATGTTGTTGACTGCGTTTGAGGAAACATTTTTGAGAAACCTTTTTGATAAAACACTTGAGAGGGATACGTCGAGAAATATTTTTGACAAAAAAGTTTGTGAAAATATTTGAGAAATATTCCGTTGAAAATGTTTTGAAAGAAAAACATTTTGGAAAATTCCTTAAGGCGTAATGCCTAAGGATTTAAGATAAACCATCTAAGGATAGATGATTTGTGAATCATAGAGTAGTTGTGGCACAAGTAAGGATGAGGATTAGGATAGAAATCCTAAGTCTACTCATGTTCGGGTCCCTAGAAGGGTTGACTAGGTTAAAGGCAATCTAATAACCTAATTCCCTATAACCATGCTCTGATACCAATCTGTAACACCCCAATCGCGTAATACAACAAGACGCGGCGGAAATATCAGGGAGTCACGTTACAAATTGCTCAGCCACAACTGGTACTAAATTGTTTCATTATTATTACATTGTTTTACAATACAAAGAATAAATGTAATTGTCTTCTGTTTAAAGAAGTCTAAAGCCCGGATGCATTCCTAAGTGTAGCATGCTTGAATAATCGTCAACCTGAAACATATGTGAAAAAGAGACGTCAACAAACAATGTTGGCGAGCACATAGTTTTGGTGGCCAAATAAATGGCAAAAGGTTTTGTATTGCAATTCTTTGACAACTACGAGAATTGCCAATTGTAAATCGACTCGTTTTAGCCAAGGAATGGCGAAAAGTTAGCTTTGCAATACATTAACTTGATTATGAAACTTGTGACAAAAAGAGTTTTGTATATGGCATTATGATCGTTACTAAATAATTTTCATGCCTTTGAAAAATTGTACTTTGTTCTTTGTGACCATATTGAAATCGTCCATAAACTTGTAAGTATGTTATTAAAATCCAGTCAAGGATTTCGATAACTATACTGTAATTAGTCATAACTCGTGTGAGTATTAATTGAAATCAATCAATGATTTAATATAATACTAAATATCCTTCTAAGAATCTATCATAAAAATCATGAAAGGATTCTTTAAGGATTTCGATATCGAACATTGAAATCAGTCGTACACGAAATCCTAAAGTGACTTGAATAACGCTACAAGAGTAATGCAATAAGAACACTTATATATAGGAAGTACCAGCGGCGTATCCATCATGTTCTTATGGTATTACACTTGTTTCATTATCCTAATCACAACTAACCACATAAATACATAATCGTCACTTGTCACTTGTCTTGTCAACTTGTATCACATATACGCATTAAAGTAAGGAGAATCCAATCAAGGACTACCAATTAGTACCTTAAACATTCCACACATATCTAACTATAAAGATAGGTAGACGTAATAGGAAATAATCCTTGTCACGTTGTCTTGTCAATTTGTATCACATATACGCATTAAAGTACACAGAATCCAATCAAGGACTACCAATTAGTACCTTAAACATTCCACACATATCTAACTATAAAGGTAGGTAGATGTAATTGGAAATAAGCCTTGTCACATTGTCTTGTCAACTTGTATCATAAAATCATAATCCTAATGGTGATTTGGATAAGGCTATGAAGGGTAATACAATAAGCACACTTATATATAGGAAGTACCAGCGGCGTATCCACCATGTTCTTATTATATTACTCTAGTTTCATTATCTAAATCCCAACAATTCTACACAAAAACCAATTGTTCATCGTTCATCGTTCACTGTTCATCGTTCATTGTTCATTGTTCATCGTTCATTGTTCACTGTTCATCGTTCATCGTTCATTGTTCCCGTAAAGTACTTCTTAGAAATCTTACTATAAAGATAGAAAGATTTAAGAGCGTACTTCCGACATCCTTTGAGAATCTAACTATGAAGATAGAAAGATTTTACAAGGATATTGGCCCTAAAAGACCTCTTTAAATATCGTAACATCAATCGTCATGTTGCATAATCGGAAATAACACACAAAAAGCACTTAGTAAACATATACATGCCATACATTTAAGAAAAAATGATTACACATATGAATCACCCCAAAAGCATTTGGAAAACATAAAAGAGGGTAGCAATGTACTCGCCTGGGATAGCGTATAGATTTTGTTCAAATGATCTAACAAAGCTCAAAGGATCAAGAGTTCAAGTGTTGAAGTGGTTCCTAGTGTATCGGATAAATATAATGTTAGTGTCGAAACTTGAATACGAGAAATCGGATAGAATGAAGGATATAAACCAAACAAGAGTTGGATCTTGTATAATATGGTTCATATTACCTAACATTCTGATTTGGAAGCATTTCAAAAGGTTTTGGCTTGATACGGCTCGCTATAGTGGTTTACGCCACTTTAACGGTTCATAAACGTAACTAGGGGTTCAGATGGTAAAATATGTCCTATAACAAGTCTAATATGTCAAAACCAGTTTATTTAAGTTGTGAAATCAGTTTAGATGTCAAAATAATGTTCGTATATGTTTAAAACTAATTTATGTGTAAAAAGGGCATTTTCGGCATTTTAAAGAATACATATAGTCGACTTGTCATTTGACTATCCAAATGGTATGACCATAAGGTATAACCTCAGAGAGTTATCCCCTATGATATTATGGTCATAACAATGGTTTTGGTCGGATCCTAAAGTTGATCAAATTGGTCAGATTTGAAAGTCAAAGCGGTGGGCAAACCGCTAGGCTTTTTTATTCTAAATAGGCATTTTAATAAAGGAGAATAATTTGACATGTTGTGACATGTCTAAATAAGTTTATAAAAGTATTTTGGCATCAAAACAACTTGTTTTGATACCTGAAAACAGATCCGTTGCAAAATGCGCAAAAATCGCATTTTGACCGAAACTTTGACTTGTCAAAATAACAAGAAATGGTTGGAATCAGTAGGCATGATTTTTAGGGATCATAACCACCTTGATTACCATCATATTGCAAGTTTCAGTGGAGCTATATCTTGATCAATTCATGATCAAAACTAAAAGTCAAACAGAAAGTCAAACTGTTTGATTTTTAGTTCATGTAAGCTATAATAATTGAACAAGACATGAAGGAACACTTACAAACACAAAGGATTGATCAAAGATCACTAGTGAAAGCTCCAAGGTGGTTGCAATTCGGATCTATAGCTGATTTAAGTATGAAGGTGATTAAAGAGTTCAAGAATGGACATGAGTTTGGTATTAATAATGATCCAAAGATCACCAAATCATGACAAGTGTTGGGCAAGGTTTTTAGGCATGGATTAGTGTCCCATTATGTGTCCAAAGCAGAAGAGAAGTGGCAAAATTCGTGTGCTTAGTGTCCTCAATTGAACAGCTGTTTCCAGCTATTTGCTATTTTAAATTTTCTGTGTCTGATAGCTTCCCGCGGGCCGCCAGTCATTTAGGCTTAGGGACTCGCGCCCCGCCAGAAGGTCAGAATTTCAGAATTGGCAGAGATGGTCCCTGCAGCCTCTAAACTTGTTTTTCGACGTGTTTTGGCACTATTAACACCTGTCAACCCAATTTTTAAGATTTATAAGGACAATAAAGTATAGGAACTTGAAATATGTCCAAAAATGTTCCAGAGGTCAGTTCGTTTGATCGTACGGTCGCGGTTTTCGGTTAACTACGACGAAAAGCGTAACGAACGCGTGTATGACCGTAAATGCGTAACGAATGGCATTTTTGCATTCAAATCACTAAAATATGATATTTCAATGATTACAAAAAATTTTGGATGTCCGTACATGTTTCGGATAGCGATTTACGCATAAAGGCATAGTTTCGCAAAATTTACAAAGTAGCCCATGAAGTTACAAAAGTGTGATTTTGCCATACCGAAGCCCTCAAAACTTATTTCTAAGTTATGTGAAGGATATTTAAGGATGTTAGGTATGTGTTCTTGTTTCGGAGTGTGTGTCGCTGCGAGAATCGGCCGACTTTCACAGTTTGTCGTAATTAGTCCCTGTGATCAAATAATCTTGTTTTTGACACATCAAACCCTCCAAAACTTATTTCTAAGTTATGAAAAGGTTATTTAGGGTGTGTTAAGCTTGTGTCATTGTCTCAGAGTATATGTCGTGTTAAACGGCCTTTGTTGGCGTACCGGTTTACGGTTTCGCTTATAGAAGTTGTATAGTAATTTGAAATCGATCAAGGACTGAATATGTGAATTTGTTTTTGAAATAAACTCATTTTGAATCTGTAAAATGATTAAAATGTCTCAAGTGTCACAATTCTCTTGATCAAGGACACTTTCACAATCCCAAGTGAGTACATAGTTCCCTCTTTTACGTTTTGCAAATGTTTTGGGGTGACTTATTTGTGCTGAATCATTTTCAAGATTTCAAAAACAAGGTCTATGGTTTATATAAAACAATACAATTTCAATAATGTGAACAACTTGTTGGTGTGTTATCCATGACACGAATGAAATTCATTAACATTGATCAAGCCGACCAGTAGTATGTTATGGTACCATAGGATTGGAAATCCCGTTATCAGACTGTCCACTGGATTTGGTGGAACTTTGGGTAATGACAGAAACTGTTTCTGATTAACAAATCATTTATTGATTTGTTAGTCTAGTTAAAGAGATCCTTTGGTGGTCTATTAAAGATACCCTTTAGTGGTATAGTCAACACAGGCTTGAATGTATTTATTAAAGAACGACCAAAAGTTTTCACAATTAAAAATGGACGATTGGTTTATAACACGGACGATTGATTGATGACACGGACAATCGGTTTATGACACGAACAAATGATTTATGACACATACAAATGGTTTATAACACGGACGAATGGTTTATAACACGAACGATTGGTTTATAGTAAGTGATTTGGATAACGAGACATGTGTAATATGATAAAAGCATGGTGGATACACTGCTGGTACTTCCTATATATAAGTGTTTTTAACGTATTATATATCGTAACGTTATTCGAATCACTTGGACAAATGGTTTTGAACAATGTCACGCAACGATTTTCACTTAAAGATATAAATCGTACGAAATTTTCTTTTAAATCAATTTACTACTCGGTTTTACAAAAGAGATGTTTTGGTCAAGATTAATGGCTACAAGGTTTTCACAAACTCTAACCAACTTAATTTAGTTGGTTAATGTATTGCAATATCAAACACTTTTTGATACAAGGTTTTCGCTTAACGACTTTTGTAGTCGGGCGAGATGTTGTAATATATATACAAATCCATGAATTTGACATACTCACAAAACCTATGTACTCGCCAGCATTTTTATGCTGACTCTCTTTTCACGTATGTTTCACGAATCTATGTTTGATGATTTGATTGCATGCTACACATAGGATGGACACGGGCCTTAGTTACTTTAAAATTTGAAAGACAATTGTTTATGTTTGTTTGTTTTTATAAACCAAAGACAATGTAAATTATCAATGAAATAAAATAAAACAAAACTTTGTTGATGCACTTTGTGTTCGTCACTTGTCGAATAGGCTAGATAGAGCGTTTGTTGAATATTGTATAGGTTAGAATCGAACACACGACCGAAATACGGAGATTTCAGTGTAAAAGGGATCAAGTTCGCCCGAATTTGACCTGTATTGGTCAAGTTCGCTCGAACTTGATGTGCCTTTAGTTAAGATCGCCCGAACTTGACCATAGTACATCCGGGCGAACTTGTCTCCCTATATATATGTGCGTGTTCATTTGTCATTTAAGTTTTTGGCATCCCTACAGGGAGGTGCTTTCGGATTCTCTCCAGGAACTCCGGCAGCTGGACTTATAAAGATGTATACTTTTTCGGTATGAATGAAGACTTCCGTTGCATTCTACTTCTACTCCATTGTTAATAACTTTCTACCGAATCGGTTTACGTTTATCCATTAACTTCCGTCTAGAACCGCCTGATCACGGACCTTCAATTGGTATCAGAGCTACGGTTATCACCTACGCTTATGAATTTGGACATTTATGGACATTAGGAGGGGTTTTAGACGTAAATCATCAAATAAACATACAATCCACGGACAAAATCTAAAATTGAATGGATAGGATTGTTAGAAAACCATTTTCGACCAGATCTATGGTGGAATCATCTCGAAATTCAAAGAAATAAGGATTTTGGATCGAAAAATATGAAAAAAGGCTGATTTGGGAGACCAAGTTCGGCCGAGCTTGACATGTGGAGGTCAAGTTCGCCTAAACTTGACAAGGTTTTTCAAGATTTCTCTCAAGTTCGCCGGAACTTGATAGATTTTCTTTGAAATTAAGCACAAGTTCGCCCGAACTTGTCTTATTCATGCAAGTTCGCCCGAACTTGGTAGTGGCCAACCAAGTTCGCCCGAACTTGTCATAAACTGATTAAGTTCGCCCGAACTTGTCAGGATGCCTAAAAAAATTATTGCTCGGTTTTATGAGACCGGTGTCCAGAAAAAATTTGGTGATAGAAATTTTTTCGAAATTTTAATGTCCGATACTGACTGTTCGGGGACACCGTCGGAGGCCTTAGAGAGAGGCTGAGATGATGAGGTTAGAGATGGTTGAAGATGAGAGGGTAGTCACTGATACCAAAGCATTTTGGTGATCATTAGGGTTGAAGACTACCGATGGGCCTTAAAGTAAATTCCGCATTTGTTAAATACTGAAAATTCCGGATTTGAGGGGGAATTTCAGTGAAAAAATTGGTATGGTCAGAATTTGAAAAAATGAGGGGAATAAAAAATTTTCATCTTATGAAGATTCCGGCATTTTTGAAATTCGTGACACTGCAACAGTATTCGGGTGGTTTCCGACTACAGATTAACCGGGAAATACAGAGATTTGAGATTCATTTGTAAATTGATCAAGTTGATTTCTAGTTTGAAAGCAGGTGGTTACATAACTGAGTCTTGGAGGAGTTGTTTATCAGATTCTGAGGTCATGGTTGTGGATTGACACCTGAGTCGCGCGCATGGTTTGGAAGCACACACGACTGCCTATCTTTAACTCTGCTTTGCACATGAATTATTGACTGGACTAACCGCCATGAGATAAGGATGCTTTGTAGTTTTAGTTTCCCTGGGTTGTACGCAATACCATGATTAAGGAAGATGATTTATGGGATCGGATCTTCCAGACAAAGAAGTGTACCAGTTGCTGACGAAAGAGATTATCCATTTGGGATTCTGTGATCACAGGAAGTTCAGATTATTTAGATCATGATACAGAGTGATGCTTAAGGGTTAGAGTCCTGATCTCCGGTGAAGGAACAGTTAGCTGGATTAGCAGTCGTTAATACCAGTGAGGAACTGAGGACGTTCAAAACGTTCGGTGATGATCTTAGGAATTAATGACTAGCTCCGAAGACGGATGGTTTCAAAATTACCAAGGAAATCTGATGATAACCTTTGGTGGCCATTATTTTTAATCTTCAAGCAGATGAATCATTCTTCTCTTTGGACTAACCGCCGTTGGATGATGATGTTTGGTGATTAAGTGGCGCTGGTCTACCGGAAATAGCTATATATCTGACATTGTGACTGAAGAAGAAGAATGTGATTTTGATCGCCGACGAATGTTTCTCAGAGTCGAAGTGTTACCAGATTATTTGGTTCCGATGAAGATTTGCTGATTGAAAAAGATTACCGATTTGCTGATCTGGAGTGATTACGTAAATCGGGATTTCAGATTATGGCGGGTAAACATTGATTTGAAGTTTACCAGTGTGGTAATTCGAAGTTTCTATCAATTGCCGGTTGAGTTTTTGAAGATCGGAAGATCAGATATGCGCGAAAACTGAACGCGGATGTGGTTAAAGTTGAAATGGAGAGGCTGTATTGATGAATTTCAATTTGGTGTCTATTCAAGATAATATGTCGGTCAAGCAAATCAGAAGAGGTTGGAAACTGTGCAACAAATATCTGAATTGGAAATTTCAGGGGGAATTAGATGTTGATAATGCAAACTCGAATCATCAATTAAGGGGGAATTTGTTGACGCGTTTCGACGACATCATCAAACATCTTGATTGAAGTTGCAGAATATTCAAACACGGCTCACATTTGAAGACCAAGATTCGACATTAACAAACTAGGGGGAATATGTTGATGCACTTTGTGTTCGTCACTTGTCGAATAGGCTAGATAGAGCGTGTGTTGAATATTGTGTAGGTTAGAATCGAACACACGACCGAAATACGGAGATTTCAGTGTAAAAAGGATCAAGTTCGCCTGAACTTGACCTGTATTTGTCAAGTTCGCTCGATCTTGATGTGCCTTTAGTCTAGTTCGCCCAAACTTGACCATAGCACATCCGGGCGAACTTGTCTCCATATATATGTGTGTGTGTTCATTTGTCATTTAAGTTTTTGGCATACGGGGAGGTGCTGTCGGATTCTCTCCAGGAACTCCGGCAGTTGGACTTATAAAGATGTATACTCTTTTGGTATGAATGAAGACTTCCGCTACATTCTACTTCTACTCTTTTCTGTAATAACATTCTACCGAATCGGTTTCGTCTATCCACTAACTTCCGTCTAGAACCGCCTGATCACTGACCTTTAAACTTTAAATACCATATGTTGTGAAACAATTTCTGTAACGTGACTCCAATTGTTACCAATGACATTAGCAGGCTTCGATGTCATTCTTGGAATGAATTGGCTAACAAGTAATCAAGCTCGAATTCTCTGTGACAAGAAAGTCATCGAGCTTCAGGCGCCTACTGGAGAAACGATAACCATTTATGGCGATAAGTTAACTACACCGATTAGGATAATTTCGGTAATGAAGGCAGCAAAGTGCTTAAGGAAAGGATGCCTAGCATACCTAATTTCCTTATCAGCCGATAATAAAGAAAAGAAAATTGAAGATGTACCCATCGTGGCAGAGTATGCAGATGTGTTTCCTGATGAATTACCAGGACTACCACCAGATCGCGAGGTGGAGTTCAAAATAAATCTAGTACCGGGTACAGCACCGATTTCTAAGTCTCCCTACCATTTGGCACCAACTGAGATGCAAGAGTTGAAGAAGCAGTTAGACGAGTTGTTAGAGAAGGGTTTTATCAGACCAAGTTCTTCGCCACGGGGAACTCCAATCATGTTTGTAAAGAAAAAGGACGAATCAATGCGTATGTGCATTGATTACCGTGAATTGAACAAGGTAACAATCAAAAATCGATATCCGCTCCCAAGAATCGATGACTTGTTCGATCAGCTATAGGGAGCATCATATTTTTCGAAGATAGACCTTCGTTCGGGCTATCATCAGTTGAAAGTTCAGGAAGAAGATATTCCTAAAACAGCTTTTAGAACAAGATATGGACATTATGAGTTCAGTGTTATGCCATTTGGACTCACTAATGCTCCAGCCGCGTTCATGGATATGATGAACCGGATTTGTAAGCCATATTTAGATAAATTTGTTATCCTTTTCATAGACGATATACTTATTTATTCTAAAAGTCAAGAAGATCATGAAAATCATCTTAGGGTGTTATTTGAATTATTAAGAAGCAAGAAGTTGTACGCTAAATTCTCCAAGTGTGAGTTTTGGCTTCCTGAAGTACAATTTCTTGGCAATGTTATAAATGTAAATGGTATTCAAGTAGATCCTGCAAAGATAGAAACTATAGCTAAATGGGAGATTCCAAAGTCGCCAACCGAAGTTCGCAGTTTCTTGGGTTTGGCAGGATACTACCACCGCTTTATCCAAGATTTCTCTCGAATTGCGGTTCCCTTGACATCTTTGACACGCAAGTCTGTTAAATTTGAATGGGGATCAAAGCAGAATGAGGCGTTTGAAACGCTAAAGCAAAAGTTGACGAATGCACCCATCTTAGCCTTGCCAGATGGTATTGAAGATTTTGTTGTCTATTGTGATTTTTCACACACTGGCATGGGTTGTGTGTTAATGCAACGAAACAAAGTTATTGCTTATGCGTCACGACAACTAAAGACTCATGAGAAGAACTATACGACTCATGATCTAGAGTTGGGCGCCATAATCTTCGCTCTAAAGTTATGGAGGCATTATTTATATGGAGTTAAGTTTACAGTTTACACTGACCATAAAAGTTTGAAATATATCTTTGGTCAGAAAGAACTTAACATGAGGCAAAGAAGGTGGATGGAAGTTTTAAGTGACTATGATTGTGAAATCTGCTATCATGAAGGAAAAGCTAATGTAGTAGCTGATGCACTGAGCAGGAAGGAGAGAGAAAAGCCAAAAAGAGTTCGTGCTTTGCGGCTTGACCTCCAAGTTGATTTGTTAAGTCAATTAAAGGATGTTCAGAGGTTAGCTCAGGAAGAAGGTAATGTGGAGAAAGAAAGAATAGAAAGGAATGACTAATCAGTTGGTTAAAGGAGATGAAGAAATTCTAAGAATGAATACAAGAATTTGGGTGCCAATCACGGGCAATCTACGAGAAAGAATTTTAGAAGAAGCTCATAAGTCAAAATACATGATGCACCCAGGAAGTGAGAAGATGTATAAGAATCTGAAAGGAAACTATTGGTGGATTGGCATGAAAAAGGACATTGCCGTCTATGTTGCAAAATGTCTCACTTGTTCTCAAGTGAAGGCAGAACACCAGGAACCATCTGGTTTACTGTAACAGTTAGAATTGCCAGTTTGGAAATGGGAAATGATAACCATGGACTGTATTACTAAACTTCCCCGAACCACTCGTGGGAATGATACAATTTGGGTTATTATAGACAGATTGACTAAGTCTGCCCATTTCTTGCCTATGAAAGAAACCTATAGTATGGATAGGTTAGCACGATTGTATGTTGATGAGATCGTTTCCTTACATGGGGTACCATTATCCATTGTGTCAGATAGAGATAGTCGTTTCACATCTCGATTCTGGCAAAGTTTTCAGAAGGCTATGGGTACACGTTTGAACCTTAGCACTGCCTATCATCCGCAAACGGACGGGCAGAGTGAAAGGACAATTCAAACACTTGAAGATACGTTTAGAGCATGTGTGATAGATTTAGGAGGTAGTTGGGATGATCATCTACCCCTAATGGAGTTTTCATATAATAATAGTTATCACACAAGTATTCAGGCTGCACCATTTGAAGCCTTGTATGGGAGAAAGTGCAGGACGCCTGTATGTTGGTCAGAAGTTGGGGAGAGTCAATTGTCAGGCCCCGAGTTAGTGCAAGAAACGACTGACAAAGTATTACAAATACGTGAACGTCTGAAAACGGCCAGAGCCAGACAGAAACGATATGCAGATAGAAGAAAAAAGCCGTTAGAATTTAAGGTCGGAGATAAGGTGTTATTAAAAGTTTCACCTTGGAAAGGTGTTGTCCGATTTGGCAAGAAAGGAAAATTAAGTCTACGTTTTGTTGGACCGTTTGAAATTATCAAGAAAGTTGGACCGGTAGCTTATCAGTTAAAACTGCCAGAAGAGATGAACGGAGTACATGATGTGTTCCACGTGTCAAACCTGCGCAAGTGTTTGGCCGATGAATCTCTAATAATGCCTCTACTGGACGTAGAGGTAAATGAAAAACTAAAGTTTGTGGAGCAACCAATGCAAATCGAGGACCGACAAATCAAGAAACTAAAAAGGAAAAGACTTGTATTAGTCAAAGTTAAATGGAACTCCAGACGAGGACCAGAATATACTTGGGAACTGGAGTCGGAAATGCAAAGGAAATACCCACACTTGTTCAACTAAATCTCGAGGACGAGATTTATATAAAGGTGGGGAGGATGTAACGTTTCTAGTTTATGCATTAAAATAAAATATATAAGACTCATATTATTAAACGAGTAGGTAACGCGCAAGATAACCATTAGAATTATGAGTTATCTGAAGGGGCATGTATTTATAGAAACCGTTTAATAATAATAAAGTAAAATATATTACGTTTAATCGTGCTCTGCTTTT
The DNA here is from genome assembly GCA_947069175.1 of Scalesia atractyloides. Classification (NCBI taxonomy): domain Eukaryota; kingdom Viridiplantae; phylum Streptophyta; class Magnoliopsida; order Asterales; family Asteraceae; genus Scalesia; species Scalesia atractyloides. Next base: position 13,910,876 of record CAMTDV010000010.1, on the reverse strand, counting down.
ATTGCAACTTATGTTAAAACGTAGAGGAAAATAAATAGGTTCCAATGACATATCCATGATTTTATAAAACAGTATTATTTAAAAAGTTATAAGAAAAAAATACGATTTTATTTAAAACAACTATATTATTGTAATAATAATAATACTAATATAAATGTGTATTTATAAGTAGGTATATAATAATAACAACAAATAATAATCATAGTTATATTATGGATGAACGTAATGTAAAGTAATAAGAATAATAAGTGCATGTATAATAGACTTTTGTATATGAAAAGAAAATTGTAAGTAAAATCTCAAATAGACATGTCAGTTGAAATATTATAGTTTGATTCTCATCATGTCACTTAATAAAAAGAAAACAATGAGAATAAGTGTATGTATAAATAAAAGAACATAATAAAATATATTAAATACTATCTACATGCAAAATAACCTATCCATAAATTCAAAACCCACGTGAATGGGTTCACCAAAAGTTGACAGTTGTAATACAAGGTGACATTTGTTTGGCATACTCATCTTTTATTGATAACCTTGAAAATAAAAATATTAAGATATTTAGCTTTTAAGACATATATAATCGTACAGGGGAAATAATTTTTTTCATCCCATGTTAAATTACTTTTCAAAACACTTTTAAGTAACCTGTTCGTAGCCCAGGATAAATAGCATGGTGTTGAACTCGGGTCTTGTTTAGAAGTTCTAAGCTTTCATTAAGCACAAGTTATCAAAGGTGAATACGTTTAACTACTTTTTAAAATGGGTATAATAGCATGAGTTGTATTAAATATATTTTGCATATGGTATTCTATGGATAGCATTCGGAACATAAGTGCACATATAGTTTGATCAAATTATAGACGTGTTATGAACCGTAAAACCGGGCTCGAAGTTCGGTAGGAGAAATATGTAAAACCGGGCACGAAGTTCGGTAGTAAAAACGGGCGGGGAGCTCGCTGGATGTGTAGATTACTATTATGTTTTAAATAGCTTTAATACTGCTTATGCTAAAAATGGTTTAGTGTCGGTTAAACGATATTCACCAGTTTTCCGCTGACGTGTTATTTTCAAAACGTTTTCAGGTAATCATAAATAGTTATGAATAGCAAGACTAGTGCTTAAAGGAAGACGATTCCCTAGGCACCGAAGAATCTTGTGGCTAATATATTTTGTAAAAGTGTCGCTAGACAGAAATTTTGATTACCATATGTATGAAACGTTTTGTATGGAAAAAGGGGAGTTTAATTCCCCGTTTATGAAATATGTTTCGTTCAACTTAAAAGTTGTTTAAATAAATAAAAAGTAAATATAAACATTTTTCCGCTGTGTATTTATCAAAATAGGTACCAACCGATTGGTCGCACTTCCGGGGTGTCGAAAATTCAGGGTGTGACTAATAAAGTCATGGATATACTTAAAATGATGCAACAAGACATGCAAAGGATAATTCAGATGGATGAAGGTCGTTTGTAAAAAGACGAAATTCGAGACAAAGCCATCCAATTTTTGACCACTCAAATGGGTCAACTTGCAAGTGAGGTGACACTTTTGAAAAAAAAGAATAAAGGTCAACTACCAAGTGACACAGTGACAAATCCCAAGAACATCAAAAGTGTGAACATTAATGTGGTAAGCACCGTTCCTAATAGTGAATTTAATGAAACATTTCTAACCTCTTCGTGTCAAGTAAGTGCAGGTATAGGAAAAGATGCCAAGGTAGAAGATGACAAAGAGCATGGAGCACCAATCGTGCCTATCCGGGTGGGAAAATTAAAAATTCCTTAAGCGTTGTTGGACTATGGGGCATCTATGAGTGTGCTACCATGTAGCTTATATGACATGTATGACTTTGGTCCCCTGCAAGATATAGACACCATAGTGAGCTTGGCGAATGAAATTTGGACGTGTCCACGGGGAGTGGTAAGGAATGTTTGATTCAATTAGGAGAATTTGAATATCTGGTGGATTTTCTGGTCTTAGACTATGCTTCTACCAAAATGGCAACACAACAAAAGGTAATCTTAGGTCGGCCGTTTCTATACATAGCAAATGCTCAAATCAATTGTAGAGATGGGATTATTGCTATGACCAAAAATAACTGTAAGTTGTCCTTTAATGTTCAGACTAGGGTGATTAGTTATGAGTTTGTTGAGGAGAAGGGTAGTGACTAGTAATCATATGAAACGTATGTGTCAAAGTATGAAAACAAATAACCCACCGGATTGTGAAGAAAAGTATGAGGCTTCAAGTAGGTGTGTATTTGATTACTTATCGAATGGACATGTGATGGATGCACTTTACCCAATGGCACAATGCAGTGATGGAGATGGCAGGAACCGTTTCTTTGAGCCACCATAAACGGGGGTGGCAAGGTCTGGCTGAAGACCTGAAAACTTAGCGTTGCTCGGGAAGCAACCTGGGATTTTACACTAATCTTTTCTGCTCCTTTGCTTTTCTTTGTTTCAGGGCCATGGAAACACTTAAGTGTGGGGAAGGTATGCGGATATTTGTGTGAAGGTGGTGGTAGGGAGTCGGAACATCCACAATATCTATTGTACCAACTTCACCAGGTCCATGTACTCATTCCTTAGTCTTTTTATGTTTCTTAGCTTTGAAATGTTGGTAGTTTGTTTGTGTGCTTTTATTTCAAAAAATAAAAAAAGAATTGTTTTGTAGTTTTCACATCTTCTAAAACCATACATTGGGGACAATGTATCCCAAGTGTGAGGATGGGGGAATTTTTTCAGAAAATTTCAAAAAAAAAAAAAACATTCGAGGGTGCTCGTCTCAGTGGAATGCTTAACATTGTACCTACACAACATACCGGCAACCCTTTAGTCCCACATTGTGAGTGATTGAGCCTTGTATTTTCAATGTGCTAGTCTCATTTCTTTGGAGTGTGGCAGTGTGTGGTAGTACATTAGAACTTGCACAATAGATGCGTCCGAAGCCTTAGCTTAATATACATGTGAAAATGACAGGCATTAGGTCAGCCTCGTCTAGATGTGTGTGAGTGTGGGAATTTGGGGGTTGGGCCTCATACAGTATACATATGAGCATGTTAACGAGTGGGGCGGGTGTTTGGTCCATTAGATGCTATTGTTGAGTTTATTGCCTATTGCTTGACATCCCGCGCTTCTTTCCTACAAATTGCTACCCTTTTGAGAAGATCCGGCCTAATAGTTCTCTTATGTTTAGTGTGGATTTATGTTTAGTGTCTATGTATTATGTTTAGTAAAAGAAAAAAAAATTATGATGAGAAAAGCAAAAAGAATGAGAATAAATGTTTGTAGTAGTTTGAAAGGAAAAAAAAGAGAAAAGGAAAAAAGAAAGAAAGCGAGATGTTGTGGTTAGTCGTTTTGTTTGTTTTGTTAATTTTTAATAATTAGGCCGGATCGGATCATTTAGCTACTTTATATATACTCCCATTTCATACCTTTACACCTAGCCCCATTACAGCCCATTTTAAAGTCCTTTTGATTTGCATGAATGTTCAAGTATTTGTCTAGGCGAAGGTTTGATTGTTGCAAGCTTATGATTGTAGGATGACACATGTGCTTTGAGTGTATGCTAGCACATTTTGCTAACTACTATATATCGCCGAGTGGAGTGTTATTGTGAGGGGTTGTTGTGTGGGATGGTAATGGGAAGTGTGTAAATTTGGGCGGGTGCTTAGTTTGAGTGGTACATTACATCATGTTTAGGTGTTCGAGTGGTTAAGTTAATTGATGAGTTTTTTTGAATGAGTTGCTTGGGGGCAAGCAACGGTTAAGTGTGGGGATGTGTTGGGTGAATCGTAGGAGGATCTTTAAGTTGATTAAATAAGAAAGAAATTGATATGTTTGATGTTTAAATTGGTGAATCTAACGACTATCGCGAACTTGATGATTGCAGGTTAAAGGAGCTAAGGAAGTGCAGAGAAGAAGCATGGAACAAACGGGAGCTTAAAATGGAAGGAATACGGAGCATAAATGAAGAAAATAATATATTGGAATTGAAGAATTAAGAAGATAACATGATAGAGGATGAAATTACGAGAACGTGAGCAAAAACGGTGAAGAAAACGGAGTTGAAACGAGAAAGTTCTAAAGAAACAAAATTGGTTAGCTGCAGCCTACCGTAGCTTACGGTGGACCCTGACCAAAATTGGCACTGTAAGACAGTTTAACATCACCGTAGGCCATTTGAAGGCCACCGTAAGCTCCGGTGGCCACCATAGCTTACGGTAGAGTTAGACAGGAAACGTGTAACTCCTTTTAGATGGTTGGTGGTTGTCACCTTTGGACATCTTATCATATTTATTAGATTTCTTGTTGACAAATATTGTTGGGCATTGCCTTATTGGGTATTTGTGTGGTCATTTGACCTTTCGAGTGTTTTATTGCAACCATAGACACTAGGAGTTATGGCTTTTCCTTGAGAGCGTGTCCAAGGACGAGGGGTGCAACCAAGGGTAAGGCAAGGGGTATAGTTTGCGTGTGGGGTCTTGGAATGTAGGAAACCTAAGTAGCAAATTGTTGGAGATGGTAGACGCACTTAAAAGACATAGGGTAGACGTAGTGTGCCTTCAGGAGACTAGGTGGAAAGGGAGCAAAGGGGAAGAGCGTAATGGGTATAAGTTGTTGTATTCTGGGTCTGATGGGGCAAGGAACGGGGTAGAATTTCTAGTAGCTATGAATTTATACAAAAATGTGGTTGAAGTGATACGACACAACGATAGGATTATGGTGTTAAGGTTAGTTCTGGGAGAGGAAGTAGTGGCAGTGGTTTGCGCTTACGCACCACAAATAGGATTACGGGAACATGTGAAGAGAGACTTTTGGGATTGTTTTGATGTAGTTATGAGGACCATACCTAGGGAAGAAAGAATTTTTATAGGTGATGATTTTAATGGCCACATGGTAAGGATAACGATGGTTTTCAGTCGGTACATGGAGGTTTTGGTTTTGGTTTTGGTGATAGGAATGGCCCTGGTAGGGATCTTCTAGACTTTGCGGTGGCCCACGACCTAGGTATTATCAACTCGTTCTTTAAGAAAAGAGAGTCACAACTGATTACTTTTAGTAGCGGAGGACGCAACACTCAGATTGACTATATTTTAATGAGGCAAGGGGACCAAAAATGGTGGAAGGACTGTAAGGTTATACCAGGGGAAACAGCAGTGCCTCAACATCGTTTGCTGGTAGCAGATATAGTCATGAGAGATAAGATTTCTAGAGGGGAAAGGAAAATGCGACCTAGGATCCGATAGGGTAATTTGAAGGGCGACAAGATTGCGGTGTTTAGAGATGAGGTTTTCTCGACGACATCGACTCGACCTGATGGGGACACAAACCTAATGTGGGAGACTATGGCGACCACCGTTATTCATGCAGCAAAGGAGACTTTGGGGGTCACAATAGGAAATATAAGTGGGCAAAGGGAATCTTGGTGGTGGAGTGAGGATGTACAATCAAAAGTTAGGGATAAGAAAAGGAGTTTTAGGGAACTAATGAGATGCATGGACGATGAAGAGCGGATGAGACTAAGATATGAATACAAAAAGGCCAAAAAAGAGGCGAAAAAGGCAGTGACAGAGGCAAAAAACACAGCCTATAAGCTTATGTATCAACGCCTCGAAACAAAAGAGTTGCCAAAGCTAGGGAGCGTATGAGAAAGGATTTAGAAATAATGAAGTTCATAAAAGGAGCTGATGGGCGTGTTTTAGTCAAGGAAAAGGACATCAAGTTGAGATGGCAAACCTACTTTCACAACCTTTTCAACAGTGGGATGGCTTACCAACAAGAAAGTAGTAACACCACTATTCAAAGGCCACAACAAAATAAATGCTACTGTCGGCATATCACACATGGAGAGGTGATGACAACACTTAGGAAGATGGGAAGGGCTAAGGCGGTTGGTTCAGACAACATACCGATTGAGGTGTGGAAGTGTTTGGGAGATGAAGGAGTTCAATGGCTAACTAAATTTTTTAATCTTATTTTCAAATCTGGAAGAATGCCCAATCAGTGGAGGAGTAGTGTCGTAGTGCCCCTATATAAGAACAAAGGTGACGCACAATGTTGGGGAATTACAGAGGGATTAAATTATTATGCCATACTATGAATTTATGGGAGAGGGTAATTGATACTAGAATTAGAAGAGTAAATCAGGTTATTGTAAACCAATTTGGTTTCATGCCAGGACGATCAACTACGGAAGCTATACACATTCTAAGGAGATTGATGGAAAAGTATAGGGAAAAGAAGAAAGATCTACATTTGGTGTTCATTGACCTCGAAAACGCATACGAAAGTGTGCCACGCAACCTGATTTGGGAGAGTTTGGAGGATAGAGGGGTTCCAGGGAAGTATATAGACGTAATTAGGGATATGTATGTTAGGACTAAAACTAGTATTCATTTGCCTGTAGGAGATACAGATTTCTTCCCATTGGACGTGGGACTCCACCAAGGGTCTGCTCTGAGCCCGTTTTTGTTTGCGATTGTCTTAGATGAGTTGTCAAAGTCAATCCATGAGGCAGTTCCGTGGTGCCTACTTTTTGCGGATGATATTGTATTAGTCGCGGAGAGTAAATAGAGCCTGAATACAAGGTTAGAGGAATGGCATGTAGCTTTAGAGGGCAAAGGTTTAAGGATTAGTCGCTCTAAGACTGAGTACCTTTATTGTGATTTTAGTGGTGCGGGCGTGGATGAGGACATTCAAATCACCATTGAGGGACAAGTGGTCCCGCATGCAACTAAGTTCAAGTATCTAGGATCATTTGTTCAGAGGGATGGAGAGATAGATAGTGATATAGCCCATCGTCCAGGTTGGATGGTGTAAGTGGAGAGCAGCTACTGGGGTATTGTGTGACAAGAGGTTTCCAACTGAACTTAAGGGGAAATTTTATAGGGCTGCAATTAGACCCGCTATGTTATACGGAACAGAATGTTGGGTGATTAAGAAAACACAAGTGCACAAACTAGAGGTAGCAGAGATGAGAAAGTTGAGGTGGATGTGTTGGCATAGTAGGTTGGACAGGATAAGAAACCAGGTTTTCAGGAATAGATTAGGGATAGCTAGTATAGCAGATAAGATACGGGAAGGGAGGTTGAGATGGTTTGGGCATGTCAGGAGGAGACAAACGACAGTCCCAGTTAGAACCTTGGAAACTCTTGTTGTGGAGGGAAAATGGAGTAGAGGCAGACCGAAGATGACTTGGGAGGAGCGGATTAGGCAGGATCTTATAGACTTGCACCTCTCTGAGGACATGGTCGATTATAGGTATTCGTGGAGGCGTAAGATTAGGGTTAAGGACTTTTAGGAGTGTACACTAGGGTATTAGAGTCTTGTCCTAGGACCTAGCTGTTCAATTTATTTTGGTTGCCTTTGCATGTTAGCGTTGCCTTGTGCGGATATGTTATGTAATGGGTTTCTGTATGATGCTTTAAAAGAATTTTTAGTTATTTATTTCGTTTTTTCCATAACCTGCTTTATCTTTTATTTTTTAGAGTAGTTGTGTGCCTATTTATGTTGCATTTGACTTTTGTGGTTGGATGTGTCTTTGGAGCTAGGGGTCTCACTGGAAGCAGTCTCTTTATCCCTTGGGATAGAGGTAAGACTTGTCTACATCCTACCCTCCACAGACCCTACCAATAGCTTTGCTGTGGGTGGGGTTATACTGGGTACGATTGATTGATTGATCATTTGTTTTCGATCCAGAACTTGTGAGAGGAGAATTTAGGGTGACAAAACATTGTTTTGGGTGTTTCTATCATTGCTTTCATATTTGGTTCGTATGAACAACGGAATTGAAGTGATGATCAACCGAACGATGTGTTGCTAAGTTCTTATATGTTTTCCCTCAGATTATAAGGTTTCAAATTGAATGTTTTGTGATTGTTTATGTTATTTCTAAGATAGTGTTTTATCATTTTGATTATATTGCTATGGTGTTTGTGAGTTTGATTTGTAATTGTTGATATTGTTGATTTTCGTATTCTGAACCATCGGCTCTTGGTGCCATAGGTAATCAGGATTATTGGGAGGGATTCATGGTTGGCTATACTAAACTGGTTATCGGGTAACTACCTTGCGTTCTTGTAATCTAAGTACTTAGTCCCCTTTTATCACAATCAAAAACACAATCACGAACTATGTCTGTGTAGTTCATCTCAGATTAAACTTTCACAATATCATTCGTAGAAACCTAAAACCGAGGGAGAACATATTCTCTTATCTTTGAATCAAAACTTTGTTAAGTGCTTTTTAGATTGTTTTAGTTAATCAAACCAAACAACCAAATCATTGAAATTACTTTTCTGCATTCTAGTTTTAAATTTAGTTAATTTGCAAATCTTCTTAGTGAACGCATTTTCCACAAACTCCATGTGTTCAATACCCACTTACCACTATCTATTTAGTGTAATTGGTTTATTTTTGAGTGAGTCTTCGACCTCACATCAACCTCCTACAACATGTCAAGTAAGTATTCGCACATAGTGATATATTTGTCAAATAAAATAAAATCAAATGATCAGGAATACTTATCTTTATTTTGACTTTGTAGGCGCTGCTAAATCATCGTCCAAATCTGCCTCAAAGTTTGGCCTTGGTGATCTTGACAAAATACTCTCCCTGTGTTCAATCAAGAAGGAGCTGGCTAAAGGCCCAAGCCAACCGGAACCCAAGGTCATGACCACTCGCGCTAAGGGTAGGTCCAAGAGGAAGAAGACAAGCGATGTTGATGAAGACAACTTCAAGATAGAGCGTCAGTTCAACGAATTTGTCACCGAGGTAAGGATCCGTGATGTTCACAACCAATTTTTTCTTTTGCTAAGGATCACTGATCCTGACTTTTCTGACTTTCAATTTGCGGAAGTTCATCCGTATTCAGGCTAACTAGGACAAGCACCTAGCCGATGCTAAAGAGAGTCTAGATGATCTCCGTGCCATTGCCACCGCCAAAGACAAAAGGATCTACCAGCTTGAGAAGGAGGTCAACGCTCTAGAGAAGCAGATCATGGTCGCGGAGATAGAGGCCAACAAAGCCAAAATGGAGGCTGCTGATGAAGCCAGAATCAGTGCTGCATGGTTCATCCTACAAGCAAGGGTTCAACTGGCCCAAGAGGCTATGCATCCTGCTTTTGACATGTCTGCCTTGGATCTCGCTGGCTGGAAACAAAGACTCTTGGAGCTGGATGGCGAAGTGGAGCCGGAGCCAGTACAGATGTTGGAGGCTGGGACCAGCGGGACAAAGGAGGTAGCAGCAGAGGTGATGGTGAAGGTGGTGAAGCAGGAGGTGCTGGTGCAGCTGAAGGTGATGTTGTTTAAGTGGGCAATGAAGGATGTTGATACCTAGGCCTGAGCCCACTTTTTTTAGGATTTGTGGTTTTTGTTTGATGGTGTTTTTTGGTTAAAACAATTTGTGGTTTGTAATTCCTGAACAATAGTCTTCTAGGTTAAGGATCACTGATCCTTAGAACAATGGGGGTGGAAAAGGTGGATGGGTCCTTCTGTTTATGGAGGATGAAGCCTTTACACCCCTCGCCCTTACTTTCTTGTAAAACTTCATAAACCTGTACAAAACCACTTGGGACTAAGCGAAACATTCTGGGGATAAACCCATCATAACTAAGGACAAGCCCAAATAAACTGGGGATAAGCCCAATTGTAAGTAACATGAAATCGCCTAACTTTAGCTAAGACGTTAGAAATCTTAGGATACTGGGGTTCGGCCCAAACTGATGACAAGCCCAACATAAGTGACATGAAAATGCCAAAACCTTAGCTAAGGTGAAAACGTTAGTGTTTTGGTCAAAAATCACACAAGGATAATGTAACCAAATCTGATTTTTGTGAGGTTGGATGCTTAGGTAAACGAAAGTGTTTGAACAAATATCAAAAGTAAATGACAATGAACACAATGATTTGTACGAGGAAAAAGCCCTTGATCAAGAGATGATCTCCGGCACAAAAAACCTCGGGTGATGGCAAATACCGATCACCAATTGGTATTAAGCAAAAACAATTACAACTTCGGAAATATGGAGCTTGTTACAATGTTGCTAGTGTGCGTATCAGAGAGTAGTGTAGGTCGCAGATGTGTGTGTTCGAATCTTTTTCTTATTAAAGCTCAATACCCCTTTTATTCAGCTAAAAATTATCCTTAACTAACTATCCGAAAATCTTGGCAATATCCCACGTTCACCAATAATGGTCATGAACTCCTGGCACGTGCTGGAATAATGGCATATTCGCCTTGATTCTCGGCGGGTAGGTCATCTTCGTAAAGCTCCTGCAAAACCATGCTATAATACATTGGAAACAATTGTTAGCTAATTAGAACAATAATGAGGATCAATGATCCTTAGCCTTCCTGCACCGTGTCTTGAGGATCCATGATCCAGACATATAGAGGGATATATGATCCATGAACATTAAAATTCTATCCCTAACAATTGCCCCCAAACATGACTAATTAAATGCCCTAACGATTAGTCATGTTTCCGTTAGAAAGAAACTAGTTGTTGCCACTTGCATATATCTGTTGCACAGTATGACGTCACTTGATTTGATAACCTGCAACAAACATCATTATTTATAGCATAGGGATAGAGATCAAATCTCTTATTTAAACTTGATCTCTGCCTTTTTATACGCATATCCAGAGCATCAAACAGGTATCCTCTTTCTCTCTCTCTATTCAATCCTCTGGTTTCCATTATCTGATCCATGGGAAAGATGGTAACCCGATCCTCTCCTCTTAAAGATCAACCACAAGATCACACTCCCAAGAGCCAAAACCTTCTGAAAAATCCTTCAGATGAGCTTTGCCGTTTTACCGATCCCGAAATCGATCAAATACGCCCTATTTCCCGGAGGAAACAGTTTTCAGACCCTTTGATTCATCACTGAGAAGTGATTGTGAATCAGACTTCTGGATCTGTTTTCCTGCCGCTCCATTCTTGATCGGCTATACATATCCTTTCCCAGTGTTTACTCAAACCTTTTTCTCTCATACTGGCATGTGCTACAACCAGGCCATTCCTATGCTGTGGAGGGTATTGTATACTCTGGAACAGTTGATCAAGAACGAGGGTCTAAGCTTTGGTATCACCAAACTCCCCAACCTGTACAGCCTTGTGACTCATGGGTCTTATCGATATCTTTTCAAATCCAAATCCAAAACTCACCCCCACTGCTCAAAATCACCAAGAATGACACCAACTGGAAAAACCAGTTCTTCTTTGTGAGAGGAGACTCCATTCCTCAAGGGGAGTATCTTCCCAAAAAGTGGAACTTGAAGGGTAAGATTTAGGATATGTTACTTTTTGTTATACTGAGGATAGCTGATCCTGTTTTTTGTGCATGTAGTGACCAGCTACGCTGCCTTGAGAGATTTACCTGCCACGCCAGTAAGGATTGCTGCCTTTTGGGCACTTGATTCATCTGTGAGGACCGTTTACCCCAAGATCAAGGATTTAGAAGAAGATACATCTACCTCTGTCACGATGTCAAGTAAGTATTTGTATACAAGTATATGAAAATATTCAACAAAATAGATAGCTTATAAATACTTATCTGAGTTTGATTTGCATAGGTGCTGCCAAGTCTACATCCAAATCTGCCACCAAGTTTGATCTCGGGGAACTTCAAAGTATCATCTCCCCCCGCTCCATCAAGGCTGAACTGGCCTCAGGCCAAAGTAAGCCAGGAACAAGGGCCATGCCTTCAAGAGCCAAATCCGGGAGCAAAAGGAAGAAACTGAGCGAACCAACCAAGGACACCTCCCATATCAAGCAGCAAATCCCTGACTTCATTGTTGAGGTAAGGATCACCTATTCTTGAATTACACTTGAACTTTGAGGATCACTGATCCTGAAAATTTCAACCTATGCAGAAAATAGCCCAACTCGAAGCCCTCCAAGGAAAATTCCTAACTGAAGCTGAAGAGCACATTGACAAGCTCCGCGCCATTACTGCTGCCAAGGACAAAAGGATCTCCAATTTGGAAAAGGAGGTCAAGCGCTTGGAGAAGGAGATCTTGGTGGATCAAATCCGGGCTAACAAAGAGAGATTGGAGGCTTCTGACGAGGCGAAGGTTTCTGCGTTAGGTCTATCCTCAAAGATAGGATAAAGATGGTTGAAGAGGCCATGAATCCTTCTTTTGACAGGGCTGAGTGGGATGTGGCTGCTTGGAAGCAGAGGTTGATCGAGCTGGGTGACGAAGAAAGTCCTGAGCAGGCACCCATCCCGGAGGCAGAGCCAAGTAGCAGGATGGATCTGGCAGAGGCAGCGGTTGGTGGCAAGGGAGAAGGAGGTGAAGGTGATGAAGCAGCCGTGGAGTAGGTTGCATGAATGGGCGATGATGGATAATTCTAGACGTGGCCGGAGCCCATTTTTAGGATTGTTGGTTTTTGTTTGATGGTATTTTGATTTCAAACAATGATGGTCTGTAACTAAACAATAGTATTTAGGGTTAAGGATCACTGATCCTTCGAACAATAGGGGGTAGCAAAGGTGGATGGGTCCTTCTATTTGTGGAGGATGAAGCCCTTGATGCCCCCCGCCTTTTATTTCCTGCACTTTTAAACTCTGCAATGTATGACCCGTTAGTATGGACACCCTTTGCCAACCCAAGCGGACGGGCCATGTTTTGTTGGTAGAAGCTTGGGTAGGCAATTTTGACAACCTCTTAAAGGGTTTTAAATAAATAAAACTTTAATCTTTTGGCTATCTTTGGTGTCACCTACTTATTTTACGTTTTGAATATCGTTGCATCTATACGTATTGGTCAATTCCCTATATGATTTTGGAATTTATAAGTTGTTAAAAAGGACACCGAATATGTGTCAAAACAAGTTCTATCTTAAAGACTTTGCATCATATGATCAAGGATCACACACCCTGTTGTCAACGGTTGAAGGGTAACATAAACAAACCAAAAATAAAACAAAGGCAAATGAAGGACTGTACCAGTGAACCCAAGTTTGGATTCTATATCCTTATCACTTACAATTGTGCCAACCAAAGCATAACAATCGATAGGACTTTAGGATTCAGGATCCTTAGCTGTTAAACCTCGTAAACCTGTAGCAGTATTTAACTTGGGGCTAAGCTAAACATCAAATGAAAGAATCATTAGTTACTTGGGGAAAGCCCCACAAACTGGGGACAAGCCCAAATAAACTGGTGTAAACTGGAGTATGGCCCAAACTGGCATCTATCCAATCGTAAGCGACATGAAAATGTCGAAACCTTAGCTAACATGAAAACGTTAGAAACCTTAGGAACGGATGTATGGTACGTCTACCATTATACTTAGGATCCTACATACAGCCAACAACAATGAAATTGTCAGCCCCTAAAGCGGGTACTAGTCCCATTGCCTCGAACTATACTTGGATAATGTGCGCTACTGGCGGGGTGTTGAAACCCAACTCGTGTGAAAGGTGAAAACCTTTAAACCTTAGAAGGTATTGGATACCTTAAACTGGGGACATGCCCAAAGTCTTGGATAGGTGGCCAACCTCTTGATCCTTTTTAATAACTTCTGCAAAACTTAAAACTTCATAAGGATGAATGTTGAAAATTCAACATCCTTACTTTAGAATAAATAATAAGAAGTACAATAAGAATGAAAGCATTAGTAAAATGTTACCGAATCAAGAACCTCATATCCTTTGAGGATTCATCAATCTGAATTGATCATTAGGATACTTAAGGATCCCTGATCCTTTACATAAAATACTTTTTTAGGTGGATAGCATTCCAAGCTCTTGGAAGAAGGTCACCATCCATAGTCAGTAATCGATATGCCCCCTTTCCTGCCTCGGCTTCAATTAGATAGGGGCCTTCCCCTTTTTGGTGCCAATTTGCCATCAGAAGGATTCGTGGTATTCTAGAAATGCTTTCCTCAGCACCATGTCACCAACTTGAAATCTTCTTATTCTGATATTCTTATTATAAGCACCAGCCATCCTTTGTTGATAACTAGCCAGCCTTATCCTTGCCAAGTTTCTTAATTCTTCCACGGTATCTAGGTCTTAAGCCAGAGTCTCAGCATTTGCTTCAGGATCACGGATGCTTGTTCTGGCTGTAGGGACTACCATTTCTGTAGGGATCATTGCCTCAGCTCTAAAGACTAAGGAAAAAGGAGTTTGACCCGTAGCATTCTTGGGAGTTGTTCTATCTGCCCATAAGACATATGGTAGTTCTTCAGCCCACTTTCCTTTCTTTGATCCAAGCTTTTTCTTCAAATTGTTGATGATGATCTTGTTGGATGATTCCGCCTGGCCATTAGCTTATGGGTGGACTGGTGTTGATGTAATCATCCTAATCCCCCAGCTGTCATAAAAGTTAGTAGTACGGTTCCCAAAAAACTGGGATCCGTTATCACAAACAATCTCAGAAGGAATACCAAATCTAGTAATGATATTTCTTTTAATAAAGGATATAACTTCCTTTTCCCTGACTTGAGTAAAAGCTTCAGCTTCTATCCACTTAGAGAACTAGTCTGTCATAGCTAGCATGAACACTTTTCCTCCTGGTGCCTTGGGAAGCTTGCCTACTATATCCATTCCCCATCTCATAAATGGCCAAGAGGAGGATATAGGATGCAGAGGTTCTGCGGGCTAATGAAGGATATTACTGTGTCTTTGGCAAGCATCACATTTCCTTGCATACTCCACAGAATCCTTCTTAATTGTAGGCCACTAATATCCTGTTATGAGGATCCTTGAAAATAGTGCTATGCTGCCAGTATGATTTCCACAATCTCCTTCATGAAAATCCTTCAAGACTTCTTGGATCTCAGGATCCTCAATGCACCGTAGATAGGGTCCTGTAAGAGATCTCTTATATAACATGTTATTAATGATAGTGAATTGGGATACCTTTATCTTGAAGTCTCTAGGATTTTCCCCAACGGGAACTTCCCCATTTTGGATATAATTCAGGATTGGAAGGATCCATGATCCTGGAGTTGATTGTGCATCAGCACTAGATACAATTGCAGCATCTTCCACTATCTCCATTGCTTCATTTTCCTCTATTGCAGGAGTCAGAATATGGATGATGGGTATGTTTACATCCTCTGGCATCTTCAGTGAGGATCCCAGATTGGCTAAGGCATCCGCTTCTGCATTTTCTTCCCTAGGTGCTTGTGTAAGGCTGAAAAAAGCAAAAGAATATGCCAATTTCTTGATTATCTCCAAATTTTGATTAGTTTCTCACCTTTAACAGCATAGGAACCATTATAGTGATTAGTAATTAATAGAGAATCCACAAACACTTGAAGATACCTGATCCTCATATGCTTAGCTAACTGCAAACCTGCTATTAAGGCCTCATACTCTGCCTCGTTATTAGTGGTTTGGAATTCACATACTATTGACTGGGGTATAATGTCCCCCTGTGGCGATTTTAGTAGTAAACCTAGTCCAGTTCCTTTAACATTTGAAGCTCCATCTGTGAAGAGTGTCCAAGGATCCTTGGTCTCCTCAAATTGTTGCACTTCCAATTCAGCTTCTCTTTGTAGATCACTACTAAAATCAGCCACAAAGTCAGCCAAAGCCTGGGATCTAATAGCAGTTCTAGGCTCATACTTAATGTCATATGCACTAAGTTTAACAGCCCATTTTGCCATTCTCCCCGACATCTGGTCTCCTCAAGTTGTTGCACTTCCAATTCAGCTTCTCTTTGTAGATCACTACTAAAATCAGCCACAAAGTCAGCCAAAGCCTGGGATTTAATAGCAGTTCTAGGCTCATACTTAATGTCATATGCACTAAGTTTAACAGCCCATTTTGCCATTCTCCCCGACATCTCTGGTTTCCTGAGAACACTCTTGATAGGAAAGTTGGTTTTAACGATAATAGTATGAGTTTTGAAATAATGTCTTAATTTAGTAGAAGCCATGATTAGAGCAAGAATACGTTTTTCTAAATGAGAATACCTGGCCTCAGCATCAATTAAACTTTTACTTACATAGTATACCGGATGTTGTTGGCCTTCATGATCCTTAACAAGGACCGCACTTACTGCTTTACCTGAAACAGCTAGGTATAAGGATAATGGTTCCCCATTTTCAGGTTTCATTGAAGTCGGTGCTGAGGATAGGTAATCCTTGAGAGCCTGTAGAGCAGCTTCATGCTTCTCCGTCCACTCGAACTTCTTATTCTTCCTCAGAATATCATAGAAATCCTTGCATCTTTCTGAGGATTTTGAAATGAATCTGTTTAGGGCGGCGACTCTTCCTGTCAATCTTTGCACATTCTTAGCGTTGGCAGGAGACTTGATGTTGATTATAGCCTTTATCTGCTCCGAACTTGCTTCGATCCCTCTCTTGGTCACCATGTATCCTAAGAACTTTCCAGCTTTGACTCCGAAATGGCATTTGGAAGGATTCAATTTCATATTGTATTGGTCAAGGATATTGAATGCTTCTTCAAGATCCTTAAGGTGACCCTCAGCTCTTTTAGACTTGACCACCATATCATCTATATATGTTACACCCCGACCCGCAGCGGAAAAGGTGATCGGGGCATGATTGGGTTATCATCAAAGCTCATGACATTTATTTTAACGTTTCATATTCATTAATACACTTTAATGGAAAATTACAATCAATATTACATCATGTCCTAAATATCAATCTAGGCTTCATTGTTTTCTTCTAAGGCATTTCCTATGTTTTCCTTGCTTCATCCTGTTCACCTGTATCATGTGTAAAAAGGGTTTTTGGATCAACAAAAAGTTGGCGAGTGAATCCTATGGAAAACATTTGAACAAGTTTATTTAATTGATTATAAAATAAAGTGCACAACCACACATGAGTAAAAATAGATGTAAACTTATTCACCAATCAATTTAATATTATACAATACACACATGAACAATAATGGATCGTTTAGAGGCACGCGTTGCTCAACTCGTCTCTCACGAGGAACTGATGGGCCTAATGAATGAATTGCATAAACTTGACAATATGAAATACATAACTACAAACAATATAAACTCAATAATACACACACGAACAATAATGGATTTGTTTTGAGGCACGTGTTGCTCAACTCGTCTCACACGAGGAACTGATGGGCCTAATGAATGAATTGCATATAAATAGACAAAATGAAATACATAACTACAAGCAATGTATACAATCTAAGTTTAGATCACAATATGGTATGGCACAAGTTTAAATAATCGAGTTAATTTTATGACACATGACACACCCCAAAACGTGTAATTAAAAAGGGGAGTTGTAAGATTCACTCACAGTGGGTGCGTTCGGTTGATGATGTTGAATGCGCACAAAGTGGTTTTAACCACGAGTGAAATTAACCTAGATAATGGCATAATGTTTCGGTAAGTAAACGGATTTTATTAATCCATTTTAGTAGGATTGTTGGGTGTATTTTTGTGAGTTTAAGGCTATTTTCTAACCTTAAAAATGTTATTTTTAAGTATTTTTAATTGATTTTTAAATAAAATAAATAAATAAAATAATAAAAAAAAATGTTGACTTTTTGACCGTTGACCATTGACCATTGACTTTGACTGTTGACCGGTTCGTATGCGTAATTGTCTGGCTGGGTGAGGCTCGAACCCGAGACCTCCCGTACGCGTGCACGCAGCTCTACCAACTGAGCTACGTGTCTAACCCGAAATATTTCTGTTTTTAATTATATTTATATACTAATTAGATTAAACTGAAAATCATTTATTTTTAAAAACGACTTAATGCGTCGGACCGGTGCGCTCCACAGGTCTCGAACCCGGGACCTGTGGGTTGAGTTAACACACAGTCCACCGCTAGACTGTGTGTCTAACTTGTTAAATAAACCGATTTTTATTATACTTATATACAAACTAAATATTTTCATTTCTGACTTAAATAAAAAGTTTAATAATTGTCCGGACCGGTGCGGTAGCCCGGACTCGAACTCGTGTCCTGTGATTAAACATTCACACAGTCCACCACTGGACTGTGTGTCTATCTTGGTTATTATTCCGGTTATTATTAAACTTAACATGTAACAGCGGTGACTCCGGTTCGGTTAAAAAAAGGACATTTTTATTAAGGCAAGCATGCGTGGGACAAGTTTCGAACTCGAGACGTAAGCGTGTTTAATGTGCACACAGTCCACCGCTGGACTGTGTGTCTAACCCGAGTTATATCGTGATTTTAATTATACATATAGACAACGGAAAACTTTGTCTTCTTCGTTAGACTAAACCAGAATCGGAAGTCCGACTGGTTCGAAGTTTTAATCAAGTTCGTTAGTGTGTTTCAGTTAGTTACAGGTGAGATAAGTAAAAAGAATGAAAGAATTAAGCGTAGGGTATACCGAACTGGGCTCCTCTGTTTCTCCGGCGAAACTCCGGTGACAGCAGAAACTTCCGGCGACGTGTGTCTTGCGGCAGAGAGTCTTCAGAGAGCTTGAGATGGATGTGAGTGGCTTCGGTATAAGTTCTGGGTGTTCAGTAAGGCTCAGAAGTGAAAGGTTCGGTTTTCCGGCGAGGTTCAGAACTTTTTCGGCGAGTGGAATTACGTCGGGTAAAGGTGCGGTTTTGAGCGAAAAAGCTTGCAGAGGTTCGACGAGGTATTTATAGGGCAGGTCATCGATGAATTTGGTCCGATTTTCGACTTGATTCGTCGGTTAGAAACTTTCCGGCGGTTATAACTTGTGTCGCGGACTCAGGCGTCGGTTATAACCGATGTCATAGTTAAAGTTTACGTTATAACTGAAGTAACCGTCAATTCTTGGCGAGTTAGTCGGGATTTCCGACGACTGCAATTAGGTGCGCCGGTTTTTGAATTTGAGATTCATGATATGAATTAATTGACTCCAATAATTAACAAGAAATACAAGTGGCGCAGTGGTTGGAGAGTTAAGTGTTAAGTTGTTGTTGACCCGGCTGACTGACCCGGGTTCGAAACCAAGCAGTACCATATTATTTTTATTTCATTATTTTTAACAGTTTTTCAGAAACAAATTATATATCCCCATATACTTATTAATTATGTATCGTTTAAAATTATTTTGGGCATTAAATACGCAACGAAATTTTTAACTGATTGTTCGGTTATTAAACGGAGCGGCTTTGGTAAATCCGGTTTTTTGACGGATGTTACAATATATACCTCCATCGTATGTCCAAGTTGTTCTTTGAACATCATATTCACCAGCCTTTGGTATGTAGCACCTGCATTTCTTAAACCATAGGGCATAGCAATAAAGCAGTATATGCCGGTGGGTGTCATGAACGTTGTATCCTCTTGATCAGATGGTTCCATCTGAATTTGCTGAAATCCAGATGAAGCATCCATAAAAGTTAACAACTCATGACCCGCCGTAGCATCCACCATGGAGCCAATGTGGGGTAAAGGGAAAGGATCCTTGGGACATGCCTTGTTTAAGTCAGTAAAATCGACACATACCCTCCACTTTCCATTTTTCTTTTGACAACAACCACATTGACTAACCATCTTGGATACTTGACTTCTATAATCATACATGCCCTTAGTAGCTTGTCTACCTCGTCTTGGATGATCGCATTTCTTTCAGGAGCAAACTTTCTCCTCTTTTGGTGTATGGGCCTGAAATATCTGTCAATACCAAGTTTATGAGTAATAACATCCTTAGATATACCTGTCATATCTTCATGCTTCCAGGCGAAGGTAGACTTCCTTCGTTTAAGGAAGGATACTAGATCCTGCTCTATGCTCTCCTGGATCCCGGATCCTATATACACCTTGGATTCAGGATCCTCAGGATCTAAGAGTATATCCTTGACGTCCTGTTCTCTTGCCTCCATGACGTCTCTTGGAGGATGCTTTTAATGCTATGCTTCCCTAGACTTGGAAGCAGGTTTCATTGAGGAAGTGTAGCAATTCTTCGCCTCCTGCTGATCACTTTCTATCTTGACTATCCCCCATGGGCTTGGAAGCTTGACGCATTGGTGGTATGTTGAAGGGACCACCTTCATCTCATGTATCCATGGCTAGCCAAGGATAACATTACAGCAAGATAAGCTATCTATTACACAACATTTTTGATAGAATTCACTCCCTCTATGTAAATAGGGAGCTTGATGTCCCCTAATGTATTCTTGGTTTCCCCACTGAATCCCACGGGCACCGATGATCTTGGTATGATCTCAGATTCAGGGATATTCATCTTTTTGAGGACATCCAACTGGATTATGTTCAGTGAACTCCCTCCATCGATAAGGATCTTGCGAACAAAATGATTAGAAATAAATAAAGTAATGACAAGACCATCATGATGAGGATCCTGAATGTCTACGCGATCTTCTTCATCAAAAGATATCACTTTTTGCTTTGTTCGGGTAGATGTTCGAACTGGTCTCTCCCTATTCTCCATCTTCGTCTCCTTAGCATGCCTTTTTGCTGCCGAAAACAAAGTTCCACAGATATCAGAACCACCAGAAATAAAGTTAATGATCTGAGGATCTGCTGGTGGTGGAGGAGCTCTCTCAGGCACTTTCTCAGTATCCTGAGTCCTTGAACGTTTCCTTCCTAACAGTTCCTTCAAATACCCTTTGCTAAGAAAATAGCCAATTTCCTTCCTCAACGTTATACACTCGTCAATGAGGTGGCCAAAATCTTCATGACAAGCGCACCACTTGGATTTATCCTTAGTGGCTCCAGGTTTATCAGTTTTCCTTGGCCATCTAGCTTTGTCACCTAAATTCTGCATAGCAAGTATTAGTTCATGATTATCCACAGAAAAACAATATTCAGATATTGGAGGATAATCCTCATCGTCTTCGTCTTGTTCAACTGCATTCACATTGTGATTGTCATGTTTAGAGTAAGACTTGGATCGATTATTCTTAAAGAATGATCCTTGTTTTTCCTGTTTTGAGGATCCTGAGAGTCTCTCCTGGATCCTTTTGTCATCTTCTAAACGAATAAATCTCAATGCCCTGTTCCTTACTTCATCTAAATTCCTGCAAGGTGTCATAACAAGGTCATCATAGAATGAGGAATCCTTAAGCAACCCCATTTTGAATGCCTCTACAGCAGTGGCAATATCTAAATTAGGAATTTCAAAGGATTCTCGACTAAACTTAGTGATGTAATCTCTTAATGATTCATCACGACCCTGAGTTACCCTATATAAGTCACTAGTTAACCGTTCAAAAGTTCTACTACATGAAAATTGGTTATTGAACAAATTAACTAGGTGAGAAAATGAAGTAATTGAGTTAGGAGGAAGACTTAGCAGCCATTTTAGTGCTGTCCAGTGAGTGTGGATCCGAAGCCCTTACAAAGACAGGCTTCCTTTAGTCTCTCTGGAATGGGGTTGATCTCCATTCTCTCCCGGTATTGTGCCACATGCTCCTCTGGATCAGTCGTACCATCGTACAGCTTCATATTGGGGGTCTGAAATCGTTTTGGTATCTCTGCATTGCATATAGGAGGTGCGAAGCGAGACACCCTGTGACTTCCATCCGGGATCTCAGGAATGGGCTTAACCACTCCTAGGATGCTGGATATCATATCCTTAAGCTTCTGGAGCTCCCGCGCCATAGCCTGATTGATACCTGTATCCTGCATGGAACCGTAATTAGTACCAAAAGATGTATTGACATGGTTACCTCCTGATTGGTTTGGAACCGGTATCGTTGAAGTGTAACCGAAAGTAGACACTTCAGGTGCAACAGTTGGACCAAATGAAGCAATAGTCTGCATAGGGATGAAATCCCCTTTGTGAACTTCAGAATCCTTGAATATCTGACTCTCTGAAGATCCTTGATCCTGAAAGATATTAGGTCCATGATACATGTGTGCTGACGACCTTAAAGGATACTGCAAGGATCCTTGAACCTTATCCCAAGCAGAGGATCCTTGATCCTTAGAGAAGGATCCTTGATGCTGGGAATAGGGTCCCTTTGGTGCAACTGTCTCCAAATATCCTCCCGAGCTGAGATAGCCTCCTTGTACTGATAGATGATCCTGGAGATTGGGATGAGGATCCATAAGGCTGGTCATGAGATGCTTGCGGCTGCGTCATTGCCAACGATCCATGCTGCAATCCAAAGGATCCTTGAGCCTATGTCATCGCCATTGATCCCTGCTGGTAATTGGAGGATTCTTGGATTTGAACACCAGATCCCCTTGAGTGCTGGATTGCTGATGCCGGAGAAGTGAAATCCAATGATCTGGGCATCAGCGGAGAGTGATCATCCACTGATCTCTTCTGTTTCTTGATTTCATCAATCCCCTGAGTCCATGTATCCCTTCATCTGCAAAATCAAAGTAGAAAGATCATTGTTAGTTACTGTAGATGAAGAAACAGTGGAGGTTTTCGATCCTGTGTAAACAGGTGTAGTTTTCTTCTGAGGATTCTCAGCATTCTTCTTATACGCAGGAGGAATGGGTGGCAATGATGCACTAGGCTGAGATGTGGTAACCGCCGGCATGGCACTTGAAGTAGATTTTCCCTGAGAAGCCATGTGGTTGAAGGAAATGAATAAAAATACATGAAATGAACGGAATTTTCAGAATTGAAACACCGATTGCCCCACAGTGGGCGCCAAACTGTTTTGGTCAAAAATCACACAAGCATAATGTAACCAAATCTGATTTTTGTGAGGTTGGATGCTTGGTTAAACGAACGAGTGTTTGAACAAATATCAAAAGTAAATGACAAGGAACACAATAATTTGTACGAGGAAAAATCCCTTGATCAAGAGATGATCTCCGGCACAAAAAACCTCGGGTGATGGCAAATACCGATCAACAATTGGTATTAAGCAAAAACAATTACAACTTTGGAAATATTGAGCTTGTTACAATGTTGCTAGTGTGCGTATCAGAGAGTAGTGTAGGTCGCAGATGTGTGTGTTTGAATCTTTTTCTTATTCAAGCTCAATACCCCTTTTATTCAGCTAAAAATTATCCTTAACTAACTATCCGAAAATCTTGGCAATATCCCACGTTCACCAATAACGGTCACGAACTCCTGGCACGTGCTGGAATAATGGCATATTCCCCTTGATTCTCGACGGGTAGGTCATCTTCGTAAAGCTCCTGCAAAACCATGCCATAATACGTTGGAAACAATTGTTAGCTAATTAGAACAATAATGAGGATCAATGATCCTTAGCCTTCCTGCACCGTGTCTTGAGGATCCATGATCCAGACATATAGAAGGATATATGATCCACGAACATTAAAATTATATCCCTAACAGTTAGAAACCTTAGGATAACGGATGTATGGTACGTCTACCATTATACTTAGGATCCCACATATAGCCAACAGCAATGAAATTGTCAGCACCTAAAGCAGGTACTGGTCCCATTGCCTCGAACTATACTTGGATAATGTGCGCTACTAGCGGGGTGCCAAAACCTAATTCGTGTGAAAGGTGAAAACCTTTAAACCTTAGAAGGTAAAAGATACCTTAAACTGGGGACAAGCCAAAAAAACTCCGGAGAGGTGGCCAACCCCTTAATCCTCTGTAAAAGATGTTAAAATTTCTGCAAAAGCTTAAAACTTGATGAAATTGAATGTTAAGAGTCTAAAACCTTTTTCTTATAACGAATAATAAGTAAAAATTGAAAGAGAGTAATCTGTAAGATATTACCTAAGTAAGAATCATATATCCTTTGAGGATCCCCCATTCTTGCTAGAATATTAGAATCTCTAAGGATCCTTGATCCTCCTTACAGGAAGTATTTCTTCAGATGAACAGCATTCCAAGCTCTTGGTAGGAAATCACCATCAATAGTCAACAAACGATGTGCCCCATTTCCAGCTTAAGCTTCTATCAAGTAGGGGCCTTCCCATTTTGGTGCTAACTTGCCATCAGTCGGATTCGTGATGTTCTGGAATGCTTTTCTTAGTACCAAATCACCAACTTAAACCTTCTGATCCTGACATTTTTGTTGTATGTCCTAGCCATTCTTTGTTGATAGCTAGCCAATCTTATTCTTGTCAAATCTCTGAGTTCTTCCGCAGTATCCAGGTCTTGAGTAAGGTTCTCTGTATTTGTTTCAGGATCACGGATGCTTGTTCGGGCTGTAGGAACCACCATTTCTGTAGGGATCACTGCCTCAGCTTCAAAGACAAGAGATAATGGAGTTTGACTTGTAGCATTCTTCTGGGTTGTTCTATCTACCCATAAGACACATGGTAGCTCTTCAACCCATTTTTCTTTCTTCGATCCAAGCTTTTTTTTCAAGTTGTTGATGCTGATCTTATTGCTTGATTCTGCCTAACCATTAACTTGTGGGTGGACTGGTGTTGATGTTATCATCCTAATCCCCCAGCTGTCACAAAAGTTAGTAGTTCTACTCCCAATAGTTGGGATCCATTATCACAAACAATTTCTGAAGGGATTACAAATCTAGTAATAATATTTTTTTTAATAAAGGATATGACTTCCTTTTCTCTGACTTGAGCAAAGGCTTCTGCTTCTATCCACTTAGAGAATTAGTCTGTCATGTCTAGCACAAATACTTTTCCTCCTGGTGCCTTAGGGAGTTTGCCTACTATATCATTTCCCCGTCTCATGAATGGCCAAGAGGAAGATATTGGATGTAGAGGCTCTGTCGGCTGATGTAGAATGTTACTGTGTCTTTGACAAGCATCACATTTTTTTGCATATTCCACAGCATTTTTCTTTATTCTAGGCCCGTAGTAACCTGTTCTGAGGATCCTTGAAAATTGTGCTCTGCCTCCAGTGTGATTTCCACAGTCTCTTTCATGAAAATCCTTCAATACTTTTTAAATTTATGGATCCTCAATGCACCGCAAATAGGGACCTGCATGAGATCTCTTATATAATATGTTATTTAATATGGTGAATTGACATACTTTAATCTTGAAGGCTCTAGGATTTTCTCCAGTAGGAATTTCCCTAATTTGAATAGACTTCAGAATTCGAAAGATCCAGGATCCTGAATTTGACTACACGTCATCACTAGGTACAATTGCAGTATCTTCCACTATCTCCATTGCTTCATTTTCCTCAATTGCAGGAGTTAGGAGATGGATGATAGGTATCTTCACATCCTCTAGCATCTTTAGTGATGACCCAAGGTTAGCTAAAGTGTCTGTGTCTGCGTCTGCATTCTCTTCTCTAGGTACCTGTGTTAAGCTGAAAAAAGCAAAAGAATCAGCCAGTTTCCTGACTATCTCTAAATATTTGATTATCTTTTCTCCTTTGACAGTATATGAACCATTACAATGATGAGTAATTAATAATGAATCTACATACACTTGAAGATACCTGATACTCATTTGCTTAGCTAATTGCAAACCTGCTATTAAGGCGTCATACTCTGCCTCATTATTGGTAGTTTGGAATTTACATGCAATGGATTAGGGTATAATGTCCCCCTATGACAATTTAAGTAGTATGCCCAGTCCAGTTCCTTTGACATTTGAAGCTCCATCTGTGAAGAATGTCCAAGGATTCTTGATTCCTTGGTCTCCACAAGTTGTTGAACTTGTAGTTCAACTTCCCTTTGTAAATCACTACTGAAATCAGCCACAAAGTCAGCTAAAGCCTGAGACTTGATGACAATCCTGAGCTCATACTTAATGTCATATACACTAAGTCTTTCTCATCTTAAGTCTTAGTGTGAAACAACCGTGGCCAGACCCTCCGTTTTCGCTTTCTCATCTTAAGTCTTTCTCTTTGAATCTCTTTCTTTCTATCTTCCTGTTTTCTATCTCTCTTCATCTTAGTTTGGTGGCCAAAGCCCATGGCGGTGAGGCTTTGATGGAGATAAGCAGGCAGTGGCGTGTTGAAGGTAGATAAAACTATGTGGCATTAACGTAATTGTCATCCTAACTTTCTCTAGTTAGTATATTGTTTATAAGGAACTACACAAATTGTTATATATAGATAATATAATACTAACTTAGGATAATAGTGCAAACTTAAATTAAATCAAAAAATAATTCTGATGGTAGAAATACAGATGCAAGAAAGCAACTATTGGTATCTTATAATTCCCTTGGCGTCCTGATAGACGCTTGGGGAGTGCTGATGACGGTGATAGGTTTCGGAGAAATCTGTCGTGGTGGTGATTTCACTTAAGGTTGGAGAATTCGCTAGTTGTTAGTCAGCCGGTGAGGTTAGGACTAGCGACTAATTGGGATTAATCGAATCATGTCCTTCAAATTGAGTTTTCTACGAGGGCAAAACCGTGCAATAAAACATTTTTTTCTTTTGCTGCCTATAACATTCATTTTCACCGCCTAAATTAATCATTTTCTACTAGTGAAATTAGCCAATTTTTTAGAGTATTAAAAGGATGTTAATTTAATTATGTTTTATATAAACAACAAAACTAGTAATTAGGCTCACGCGAGTTGTGGCGCGGGTACATTTTATACGTCGAATGGGTTAGTATAAATGTTATATGATGTGTTAATCATATGAAAGCGTACGTTTTGATGTATCCAATTTAACTCAATAGCATTGCGATTTATCAAAATTACCTAAAGCAATCAATTTTTTACTATACAATCATAACGTATCAATATGTGACCCGACTCATACATAGGAAACGTACAAAAAAGCATAAAACATGTATAAAAGGGAAAACTGACATGTGTAATCAAAAGACAAAGTTACATTAAAGATTGATATTTTACTTGTAGCTCATTCCAACGTAGTTGAAACGTAGAGTAACTCTAATCTATATTATTGAATAAAAATATGTATCATATTTGATCCCACTCAATTCAGAACTAAATTTACGACGAAATGTAGAATAACTAGAAACATACATAACATAAGCATGAAAACGTCTTATATTTTACCTGGCTTGTTTCTAAAAAAATGTTTACTTGGAAACGTATACCAACTCAAATTTGTATAGAAACATAAATAAAAATACTTAAATAAAAAGTAGCTTTTATTTTAAGTAATGGAACAGAAGGGGGCAAACACACAAAATGGAGTTTCCAAAAAAAGTTTACTTCAAAATACATATATCAATTTGAGTTTTAACCGACACATACATAAATATACGTACGTAACTTTTTTTTGTAAGTGAAGGAAAGAAGAGGCAAATGCGCAAATTAGAGTAATAATACAGGTGATAAAAATGCAATTTAAAAGTTTTCGTAAAACTTGTAAAATAGAGCAGTGGTTTAGTGCTTAGAATTTCAATGTTTTAAAGTTGATAGTATAAAAATTACTAATAGTAAAAAGGTAAAAAAAATTATCAAAGTTGAGGTTAAAAATGCAAATTATCAAAACAACTGGTTTTAAAAAAGCTTTATGGTTTTAATTTCACTTTTTAATTTGACAACCAATAAAATAAAAGGACTTTAATTCCGTTATTTCACATCATTTGCTAAAATGGAAACGACATGGTATTGTGAAAAACTGCTACACTCCACATACAGAAAGTGACAGCACTACACATCATTCGCCAAGATCATGTAACTATCCTATTTATTTTAAGCTTTATTTCAATTATTGTTAGTGAAATAAATATGAGAATATTAGTGTTTTGGAATATTAGTAAATATCATTTATTATCATTTCATGCAAAATATGAACATTTGGTTTTAAGTGAAACTGAATTTTTACACTTATTAACTGTAAATTTGGAATATTGATACATCACTGGAGTCTTCTCGTGTTATCAACGGAACCACTCAATCATATGCATCTTCACTAGGCAACAATGTCTATACACCAATTCAGGAAAAACAACGATAAATCCTCGGCCCAATGATGTGTTTATTAACAACAAAACTTTAGAATAGAAAATAACATTTTTGTTTTACTATTTTTTTAACTGATATCCTTCAAATTAATTTATCATTCATAAATTAATATTTTTGCTTTTCTTTTGTCGTTTTTGTATTTCTTCTGAATGTGTGAATAACATTTTTGTGGTATTTATTCTTTTCTAGGTTTTTTTTTTACAAAACACAAAAATATCATTTAACAAAAGTAATGTTAAAAGCTATAATATTCTTGATTTTATCGTTCATCTGTTATTAAAAAAAATAGCAAACATAAATTATCAATAAAAAAACAATATAAATAATAATAATAATAATAATAATAATAATAATAATAATGATTAACTAATCATTAATCAAGCCCCAAACCAAGCCCCTTCCATTACACCCATTGTAGGTATTTTATAGTTAGAAAAAAGTGTGCCTACATGTCGCCTGTATGGCAACTCTTTTTTCTCAACCAAGCCCCTAACCAAGCCCCAACAATAATTACCCCAGTATTATCTTTTAAAAAATAAAACAAATAATATTAGTTGGAATGTTCTTATTGGTCAAACACAAGTGGAGGAGGCGTGTTAAAAAAAAGGCAAACACATTTTTAGACAAAAAACACCTCGGAAGACAGTGTGCAGGCGTTTTATGACATTATTGGCTAAAAACACGCCTAAAACACGTCACTTAGTTTTTAGATGTTTGGAAATCATTATTGATTTAAATTATACATAAAACCTTTCAAGTCGATATTGTTTTCACAAAAGTTCGATTGATGATTTATCTTATAATATTTTTAGTTTAATTCTGTGGCAATAAACTGTTTTTTCAGCTTTTGGGTAATTAATTTAGTTTAATTATTGCATGATTTTATATTTTTGTTGATTATAAATTTATCATACCATACTCATATACTCTTTTTTAAAATCCCTCTCACTAATTATAATAGAATTTCCTCACCACGCGTATCGGAGAAGAATCTTAGTATGAACCAAACGGTAAGAAGTTGCAATATATAAATGTAACAACAAAAAATAAAATACAATGTAACAATTAGAAGAATAAATGGTGACGTAGTCTAGCAGCCAAACGGATGAACGATAAAATGATGGTGGTGACGTAGTGTTGCGCCATTTTCATAAGAATTCATATCGGGTATTGAGTTTTTTAAACTAACGAACAAAAGTTATAAAAGGAAATTAAAATTATTGAGTTAAAGGCGTATATTGTTTATAATATAAGGGTTAATTTGAAACACTCCAAAAATATTAATAGAAACCATTGTAGCTGCTATAATTATTTGTGTGTTGTTATTTAATACAAAATAAAGGATATAATAAAAAAAGTGTAAAAAAATTAATTGGGACAATGTAAAAGCTTAATAAATTAACATTTTTAATTGTTAACCGCTTATGGTCCACAAATAATAAAAGTAGGGATGAGCATATAGTACTTGGTACGGATAGTGAATCGGTACCGTACAAGTGCCGGTATCGAATTTCCCGTATTGATTTTTTTCCGGTACCAAACATGTAATTTTTTGCGTTTTTGATACCGGTACTTTCGGTTCAGTATGACACTGGTATTTTACCTTCAAATACTAGTATTGTAACAATATCGTACTGAATTTCAATATCAGTACCGAGCTTAAGCCTAAATAAAAGTATATATTTTATGACGTTACATGTTTGACGATGTTAATGGTAAAACAAAAGGGTAAATAGAGATTGCGGCTAAAAACAAACATAAAAAGGATCCGGTAACCAACCCAACATGATGTTCTTTAATACAATATAGTATATATAATATGAAACGGGATTCGGAGAAAACGATTTGAAGTGTGAGAACGGTGAGAACGGATCCTGGCCTAACACGTGGCTGGTCTCGCAAAATGTTACGCGGGGTATGATTGTCATTCTCCAACCCGCTTAATATATGGCGTTTTATCATTTTTTATAATTTAATTATAAATTATCAATGGCGTTTTATCATTTTTTATAATTTAATTATAAATTATCAATGGCGTTTAGACTTTCTTGTTTTCATCGTGGCGTTTATACCTATTTTTTTACATTTTGTCTAGTAACTTACAAAATACAAGGCGTTTTAGGCGTTTTTGTCCAGTAAATGTAAAATTCAAGGCATTTTAATATGTGTCACATTTTATGAAAATTTTATTTAATTTATTTAACCCTGGGCAAATGGCGTTATCATTTTCATTCATACTATATTTATATCAATGGCGTTTTAGACTTTCTTGTTTTCATCGTGGCGTTTATGCATATTTTTTTTAAATTTTGTCTAGTAACTTACAAAATACAAGGCGTTTTAGGTGTTTAATATGTGATAACCTAAAACAAAATACATCTGATTAGATAAAACCCCGTCGTTTTAACATGTAACATGCTATAAAATAAAATTCATTAGCCCCATTTTCCACCATGAAAATTGGGAATATGAGGTAATTCACGGCGTTTAAGTTAATAAATACATGGCGTTCAACTAATCTATATAATCTGTCATCCTTTGTTCTATTCTTTTGAATCTTGTATCATACAACTCATTCATTTTTGCTGCCCCTAGCGCTATGAACTTGTTTAAGGATTTGACCAACCTTTTTCTGTGTTCAATTTTGTAATGTAGCAGTAGTTTTGCAATGTATTTAACCCTGAGATCATTTAGTTGTCGTTATTGTAGGGCATTTGCTGCAGTTTCATTTGCCAGACCACATCGCCAACTAGTTATCTCTCCCATATACGTTTCCATATGCCTCATTGCAAAAATCCCACAGCCAATCACATTTTTCTTTGTCCTCCAGTCCATTTTTGTCTGATGATAGGCGCGTTCTTCATGATCCGGGCTTTCGGGTGTTTTTGAATATGCAAGTAGTTTTCAAAAGCATCTTGCATTTTCTTTATTATGCATTTTTGTCAACATAGGTTTTATATACAAAGTTATTAAGATACTTACCAACTTTTCCACCCATCCTACATACTTTATTTCGATGCTGACTTTATCCTCTTTAGCGCTGTTATCCAATACATCAACTCTGTTGTGTTTCATATTGAAGCAGACAACATAGAAATGTCTTTCGTATAATATTGGCACGAAGACCAGCTCATATTGTTGTATATTTCTATCATTGCGGTCTTCTTTGAAATGGGCGTGTTGCAAAACCGTTTCCATGTTGTTGTTGAATTCGTTGTATCGATAACTCTTTGTTTTTTTATAAGCGGGCGTATTCTGCAATTTTGATGAATGACATTTTTATAATTAAAACAAAGTTACAATATAATTGCATCAATTAAATATAGTTGAAAGAGTTACCAGCATTATTTGTGTGCAAAATAATCTTGAGGGTGATTCAGGAGCCTTGTATCTTTCTTCGTAGTTCAGGATATGCCCCCAACTTAAAACAATGCATATGTGTGCATACAATCCTGGTCTCATGCTCTCAGCCATCACCCTATGGAGTGCCGCACACCATCGATGTTGAACACTATACTACTGGAAAAAAAAACAGGACATGGCATTTTAGTTACTATGACTTACGTCCACATAAACATGGTGTTTTAATATAAAGGAATGTACGTACTCATAATCTCTGCATCCAGTGAATATGTACTTGGAAATGCAGATTTCTTGGGTCTCTTTTGGTGCGTTAACAACCACTTGCCTTCTGATATAAGGCGACAAACATGCTTTACTCCTTTTTTGTCCTCTCTTCTCCTTTTTTTCCACATTCTTATCCTTTTTATCATTATCATCCTCATCATCATCATCATCATTAGGCATTATTTGTGTTTTTAGAATGGGGTTATCTTCTATCAGCATTTTGATGTTTGGCGTTTTGGTCCCATCACCCTCTTCATGCATATCTGAACTTGTTGGCGTTTTGGGGTGTGATATTTCGGTGGCTTCTTCACTTTTGGGGTTCTGTGGTGTCTTCGGGTCTTCAAAACTTTGCATGAGGTTTTTCCTACCTTCAAAGGTTGGATGTTGACATCTTGCTTCATCAACCACTGCACCTTGCTGGTCAACACTTTTGCTTATTATTTCTCTTTCTGTTTTTTCTAGATGAGAAATGAAGGCATCACTGTACTGTGTCTCTGGCATGGGTATGTTTGGCGTTTTGTCATTGACTGACTCAGTTGCCTTTTCGAGTCCAGTGATAAACCCCTAGTGTATTGTGTTTCTGTTTGGGGGATATTTGGCATTTTGTCAAATATAGGCATACTTGGTGTTTCTTCATCAGGGTTCAGGTGTTCTTTTATAGCTACGAGCATCATAGTCACCATACTTGAACAATCTAAAACTTCTTTTACCTCAATCATTTGGTTTAGGTCTTCCCTCGGCAGTTCCAAAATCTCAGCAATATTCCTTTTAGTTATTTTTACCCCATTATATATGAGAATATGATATTCACAAGTTTTAAAATCATAATCCCACCTTTGAATATCATTTTCATTCACATCTTCTTCATCTGTACTTTCACCACCCTCAGGCACTTCATTGACGTTTTCAACAGCCACATTACTGTTGTCTTGACTATCTTCCCTCTTAGCATTCAATACATTATCATTGGCGTTATCATTTTCCCTATCAGTCGTCACTTCTTCAACTTTTTTCCTTTCACTAGCCAATTCATTGGCGTTTTCACTTTCTTCTCTGTCCTTATGCAACTCGTTGGCGTTTTCACCAACAATTGTTGCCACTCCCCTCCTGATCATCAGTTACCTTTTTGGCGTTTTCATCTCCTTGAACACCCAATCCAACCTCATCTTCATTTATTTACATTGCCACTACCTTGGTGTTTTCATTCTCTTCTATCCATTCCCCTTCCCTTTGCACTTCGCTTTCACCACCTTCAATAACCCAGTCTCAAATTCATTTTCTTCTTCATCTTCTCTCACATCCGGCACTTCATTTGCGTTTTCAGCAACAAATGTTGACATGTTCTTTAACAATGTCAGACATTGTGAGTATTTTATGTGTACCAAGAGGCTGTTTGGATGTTCAATCTTTGACTGATTTAACAATGTTGTCATTTTATTGTTACAGTTTTCTAATTCCATGTATGCCCCATCTAACTTCTCAGCCATTGCCTGATAAACAAAAAAAGAAAAGGAATTATTAGGTATGGCGTTTTGTGTTGA
This sequence comes from Scalesia atractyloides, assembly GCA_947069175.1. Taxonomy (NCBI): domain Eukaryota; kingdom Viridiplantae; phylum Streptophyta; class Magnoliopsida; order Asterales; family Asteraceae; genus Scalesia; species Scalesia atractyloides. The sequence continues at coordinate 13,877,985 of CAMTDV010000010.1, read as the reverse complement.
TTGTTATAGTTATCATTCGAACAACATACCTCCTCAGCTTTATTGTTTTGTTGTTTCTCACCAGCATCGTTATCTTCGTACTGTGTTATCGCTCTGACTACAACATGATTTCCTGATGCAGAAACTTCAAACCGCATGTTTTGGTCTTCTAATTCTTCATTTACAACATGTTGATAAAAAAAGCCTCTTCTCTGTCACCATCTATCATCATGGCGTTTTGAACGTCGGGGTTGGCTTCAGCATTAACATAATGATCATCATGACCAAAACCATCATCATCATCCACCTCATCATGATCATCACCATCATCATCATTCACCTCATCATGTTCATCACCATCATCATTATCTACCTTATCATCATCATTATCATCATCATGTTCCTCATCAACATCTTGTATTCTTTTTGATCTTCTTTCTGTTTTTTGTTCTAACTTTCCTTTATTAGTCACTATAACACTTTTCTTTTTTATTTTTTTTTTTCATCTTGGCGTTTTGGCTCTCCTTCATCTTTCCTTTTAACCAGTAAACTCTCAAACATGTCAAGAGTGTTTGTTCTAACCCACTCAATTGGGTATCATTTTCCTGGTGGCAACCTTTTTTTATTGCAAGCATCATTCACCAAGGCAAGCTGCAAACACAATAAATTTTGAATTCATAAAATTGTTATTGTTTTGTTCAAGCCTTTTTTGTGTATTGAAATTGTCTTTTTCTTACTGCAAGTACAATCAATGGTCCTATGAAATGCTTTTTTGGAGACCATGCGGTTTTGGCTTTTTGCAATCATTGGATGAGATAACCACACCAGTTCATTTGGTTTATTTGAGCTTCTTGGGTAACGTGGTGCAAGAACAGTAGGTCGACGACCGTATTATCATTTGCATGCCCTATTATAGTGAAGAATGCTACAAGGAAATTTAGGCAGAAGTTTCTCCCTGAGCTGCAAATCTGAGGCAATATGTTATCAAAGTAGATCTTCACAGTTGGTCTCTCAACCCAGCCAGTCTCATTGAACTGTGATCTCCACTCTTCCACTACTTTATCCATTTTCTGTGACCTTTTTCCCCTCCACGGCCACGTTTCCATTCGGTATACCCATCAAAGAGTTTATCAATTCGTCATTGATGTGTATTGTATGGTTGCCAACATGAAGATTGTTTGTTTTTTCGTTACAATTTCAACCAACCAGTATCCAAGCATGTGGGTATGCTGTCTATTTTCATGTTCAGCGCAGCAGCAAACCCCATATTGTTAACTACCTGTCTTTGATCTTTGTTGAGATTTATAAACCAACCAGTCAGGTTTGTATGTTTTACTCTTAATAAACCCCTAGCCCAGTGAATTGGAAGAATGGTTGTTCATCAACCTCAACATTCTTACTTGAGGCCTTCCTCTTATTGGCGTTTTGGGTTTTCCCTGTCTGCTTATTTATTGTCAGCCTTAAACCCTCTTTGCCTATGAAACAAGTTTTATTTAACGGCGTTTTAGAACCAGACAAAAGTTATATATAACAAGTACACTACGGACAACAAATTGCATTTTAATGGCGTTTTCAACAATACAAATGATGCAAGGGGGATGGCGTTCTACTAATACAGTCATAAACTATCATAACGAATTTGGTGTTCAGAAACAAGCTATCAAAGTATAAACATAAACATTCATTAAACTTTAAACATAAACCATTAGAAAAATAACCATCCGTACCATGTTTTGTTGCTTTCTCATGCTCGGGGGTTTTTTTTGGCGTTTTGGAGCAGGCGACCCACCAGATCCCTCACCCATGGAAGCTGCAATGAATGATAATCGTTAAACGCCAAAAACTGTAACATCCGTCAAAAAACGGATTTTACAAAACCCGCTCCGTTTATTAACCGAACAATCAGTTAAAAATTTCGTTGCATATTTAATGCTCAAATTAATTTTAAACGATACATAATTAATAATTATATTAGAATATATAATTTATTTTTGAAAAACTGTTAAAAATAATGAAATAAAAATGAAAGGTTGTAGCCGGGTTTCGAACCCGGGTCAGTCAGCCAGCGTTTCAGCAAACAACTTATCTTCCAACCATCCAACCACTGCGCCACTAGTATATCTTGTTAAATATTGGAAACAATTAATACATAAAATAAATCTCGAATTCAAAAAACGACGCGCCCAATTGCAGTCGTCGGAAATCCCGGCGATCTCGCGAGATTGGACGGTTTCTTCAGTTATAACGTAAACTTTAATCACTACATCGGTTATAACCGACACCTGAGTCCGCGACACAAGTTATAACCGCCGGAAAGTTTCTAACCGACGAATCAAGTCGGAAAACGGGCCAAATACGTCGATGTCCCGCCCTATAAATACCTCCTCGAACCTCTGCTAGCTTTTTCGCTCAAAACCGCACCTTTACCCGACGTAATTCCACTCGCCGGAAAAGTTCTGCACCTCGCCGGAAAACCGAGCCCTTCACTTCTGAGCCTTACTGAACACCCAGAACTTATACCGAAGCCACTCACATCCATCTCAAGCTCTCTGAAGACTCTCTGCCGCAAGACACACGTCGCCGGAAGTTTCTGCTGTCACCGGAGTTTCGCCGGAGAAACAGAGGAGTCCAGTTCGGTATACCTTACGCCTAATTTTTCATTCTTTTTATTTATCTCACCTGTAATTAACCTCAAAACACTAAAAGAACTTGATTAAAACTCCAAACCAGTCGGACTTCCGATTCTGGTTAAGATTAACGAAGAAGACGAAGTTTCAGTAGTATATAAGTTTAATTTAAATCAAGATATAACTCGGGTTAGACACACAGTCCAGCGGTGGACTGTGTGCACATTAAACACGCTTACGTCTCGAGTTCGAATCTTGTCCCACGCACCTTCGCCCTAATAAAAATGTTCCTTTTTTTTAACCGAACCAGAGTCACTGCGTAAGATGTTAAGTTTAGTAATAACCGGAGTAATAACCAAGATAGACACACAGTCCAGTGGTGGACTGTGTGAATGTTTAATCACAGGACACGAGTTCGAGTCCGGGCTACCGCACCGGTCCGGACAATTATTAAACTTTTTATTTAAGACAGAAATGAAAATATTTAGTTTGTATATAAGTATAATAAAAATCGGTTTATTTAACAAGTTAGACACACAGTCCAGCGGTGGACTGTGTGTTAACTCAACCAACAGGTCCCGGGTTCGAGACCCGTGGAGCGCCCCGGTTCGATGCTTTAAAATTGTTTTTAAAATAAATGATTTTCTGTTTAATTCAATTAATATATAAATATAATTAAAAACAGAAATATTTCGGGTTAGACACGTAGCTCAGTTGGTAGAGCTGCGTGCACGCGTACGGGAGGTCTCGGGTTCGAGCCTCACCCAGCGCACACAATTACACATGCGAACCGGTCAACAGTCAATGGTCAACGGTCAACGGTCAAAAAGTCAACATTTTTTATTATTTTTATTTATTTATTTAATTAAAAATCAATTAAAAATACTTAAAAATAGCATTTTTAAGGTTAGAAAATAGCCTTAAACTCACAAAAATACACCCAACAATCCTACTAAAATTGATTAATAAAATCCCATTATTTACCAAACCATTATGTTATTATCTAGGTTAGTTTCACTCGTGGGTAAAACCAACTTCGTGCGCATTCAACATTATCAACCAAACGCACCCACTGTGAGTGAATCTTACAACTCCCCTTTTTAATTACACGTTTTGGGGTGTGTCATGTGTCATAAAATTAACTCGTTTATTTAAATTTGTGCCATACCATATTATGATCTAAACTTAGATTGTATACATTGCTTGTAGTTATGTTTTTCATTTTGTCTATTTATATGCAATTCATTCATTAGGCCCATCAGTTCCTCGTGAGAAACGAGTTGAGTAACGCGTGCCTCAAAACAAATCCATTGTTTGTTCGTGTGTGTATTATTTAGTTTATATTGTTTGTAGTTATGTATTTCATATTGTCAAGTTTATGCAAATCATTCATTAGGCCCATCAGTTCCTCGTGGGAGACGAGTTGAGCAACGCGTGCCTCAAAACGATTCATTATTGTTCATGTGTGCGTTATTTAATATTAAATATTGGTGATTATGTTTACATCTATTTTTACTCATGTGTGGTTGTGCACTTTATTTTATAATCAATTAAATAAACTTGTTCAAATGTTTTCCATAGGATTCACTCGCCAACTTTTTGTTGATCCAAAAACCCTTTTTACACATGATACAGGTGAACAGGATGAAGCAAGGAAAACATAGGAAATGCCTTAGAAGAAAACAATGAAGCCTAGATTGATGTTAGGACATGATGTAATAATGATTGTATAATTCCCTTTAAAATTGTATTAATGAATATGAAACGTTATAATAAATGTCATGAGCTTTGATGATAACCCAATCATGCCCCGATCACCTTTTTCGCTGCGGGTCGGGGTGTGACAAAAACATCATTAAGTAGTATAATGTAAATCCAAGTTAACTTACTGTGTTTGTTGCAGATGGATCTTGTTGCGACGCCATAATATATCTTGTTCGCGTTTTCTTCGAATTGGGGGAGGTTTCTTTGAGAAAATACATGTTTTGGTCCCGTATTGTATGGCTTTTTGTAGTTGCATTTTTAGTTTTTTTACTCTTTTGCCCTTAATGAAGTGCGGCAACGTAATAAAGTTGAGAAAATTTACGAAAACGTCATCGCGCCAATCTGATCCATTGATTTTTTTGATCTAATGGCTGATGTCCGTTCTCACCGTTTTCCCTAAATCCCGACCCTATAGAATATATAATTATAATATAACGTTTATAAAACTTTGTAAACTAAATCGGCCTTCTTTTTTTTCTAACCCCAGGTTCATCTTCAAGACATTTTTTAATCTTTATGGACAAAGATAAGTCGATATTAATAATTTTAGTATCATACCGATTTTAAAACCGGACGTATCGCATACAAAAAAAAATGATTTTGAGGATACATAATATGAATTTCTAAAACTCTTAGTCGTGTGCCCTTATTTAAGATATATTATACATACCTACAAACACAAGTTTTGTCTACAGACACTGTTTTTTTATGACATTTTTATTTTTATGTATATTTACCCATCAACTTTCAGTATCAACACTTACAACCCCTAACTTTCTAAATATTTTGTAGTTGAGTTTGATGTGCTTATTTTTTGTACATGTCGTGATTTTTTTGTACGTATCACAATAAAGTCACCTTTACTTACGTTTCGACGTAAGTTTTTTTGAAAACCAGTCGAATCAAATATAATATGTTTTCGTGTTTATTTTTATGTATGTTTGCAGGTGGTCAATGTTTTGACATAAATTTGGTTCGAAACGAGTCACGTCAAGTATAATACGTTTTCATTAAACGATATAAATTCAAGTTATTTTAAGTTTAAACGCCACCACAACACGTTCTACCATTCTTTAACTTAAAAAATTATATTCTTGTTGGCTTATGCTTATTTACGTGTCGATATAATTTATGTTGTTTTACGTTTCGACATGAGTTTCTTTCAAAAAAATAAGTTATATAATAAGTTGTTATGCTTATTTTTATATATGTTTTCAGTAGATCTACGTGTTAACATAAATTTTGTTCGGAAATGAGTCGTGTCAAATATAATATGTTTTCATTAGAAGCATAAAGTCGAGTTATTTCATGTTTCGACGCCGGCGCAACTAAGAAGTTACGTATACAGTAACTTCAAGTGGGCCAACTTTTTTTTTCTGTTAGTGTGTTCTTGTTTTTTTAACCTTTACCATTCAACATTTTTATTTGAACTTACAACCCTTCAACTTTCTAAAAATATTATAATCATTTATTGACATGCTTATTTTTATTTACGTGTTAATATAAATTAAAGTTGAGTAAATGGGTAGGCTCAGATATAATATGTTTTTTTTTTAAGTTTTCAGTTGTTCTACGTTTATTTTTATATACGTGTCGGTATAGGTTCAAGTTGGTGTTCGACGTAAATTTCTTTCGTAAATAAGTTGGATCAAATATAATAAGTTATCGTGCTTCTTTTATGTACATCTTCAGTATATCCGATGTAAATTTTGTTCAGAAACGATTCAAGACTTGACGGTAGGGAAGAGCTCGGTACCAACCGGGTCCGAAAATCCTCAAAAATGGGTTCCGATACCGGTATCGAATATACCCGGTACGGTATGGTACCGGTATTTGAGAGTAAAAACCGGTACCGAAAACGTCAAAAGTCGGTATTGAAGAGAAAATGTACCTGGTTAGGTAAATTCGGTACCGGTACAGGTACCAGTTACCGGTACCATTTACTCATCCCTACTTAACGGTACAAATCCAAGCAACTTTACATTTGGACCCGCCGCAACGCGCAAGGAAATTTACTAGTTATTGCCAAAAACAAGTTGGATAACTCAATACACAGCTTTTAACACTGTTACTGGTGATTTATGATCTATTTGGTCACAAGCCGAACAAATATTTTTCGAATATAAACCAAAGAAAAACTAGTACGATTCCACCATGCTATGCACCGGATATTCGATCGTTATTAGTAAAAAAATATTTGATAAAATAAAGTCGTGATGTGCCCAAAAGGATAAAGATATTTACATCAATCAAAAATCATATAAAGAATGTCGGTATTTCAGATTATACCAATGTTGTTTGTCAAAACCATGTTCGTTAAGGTACTAACACTCGTATAGCTTATAGCATACGATACCAAAAACACATTGTATTTTGAATAAAACTCCGTTGCCAACAAAATTTATAACGAAATGTAGAAAAATAAATCAATATTTAAACACGTGCGTATTGAGTAAAAAAGGTTAATAAATTCAACTTATAATCAAATTAAATGAAAATTAAACGAGTTAATAAATTATACTACTTATTATTGTATAGGAAGTAAAACTGGAAATAAAAAAAACATATAATATGAATTATAACATAATAATAATAATAATAATAATAAAATAAAAGAATTTTTTGAGAAAGGTAAATTTATATGTAGAGGCGAGTTAACGTACAAAGGGAATAAACGTACGAAGTATTCGAAGTTAATTACACATTTAGTAAAATAGTTGCGTAACCTACATTAATCATTGAGTAAATTACAATTTGTTTTCCTATGGTTTGGGTTACTTTTTATTTTACCTTCTTATTTTAAATATTTTTGTATTGCGCCATGAAACTTGTATTCTTTTTGACTTGATCCCCACAGTTACATCTATTTAAATAAAGGAATATTATGTTAACTTGTTTAACGATGCAAATAGTGCTGTATTTTTTAACCGAAACGTGAAACCGAAGTCAATCGAACCTGAAGTAGACGAAACCCAAAGAATCCGTAACCAAATAACTGTAAACCCGAACCCGAATATAGTTTTATGGATTGGTTAACGGGTTGAATAATGGGTAATCGGTTTAACCCGAAATAGCTATAAAACAATTAGTATGTTTTCTAGATATAGTCCTATCTTATAAAAGGACCTAATAATCCTTTCCTATTCCATGATGTAGCCAACCAAATCTTCTAAAAATTTTACATCATCCTATTCTAAAAATTTTAAACCACAAAGTCCATATCTCTAATTTCTAAAAGTTTTAAATCACAACATACATAATACATTCAATATCTTTGATATCCTCCATTCTCAGCGACATACAAGAGTTGTTTTACAAAATCTTTTTTATAGTGTTCGCTAACAACTAATATTGATATTTTAATGTTTAAAAGGTTGTACTTTTCTGTTAAACTAGTTCATTTTCTAACCCGAAAGCTGACCCGTTCTAAACCCGAACCATTTAACCCGAACACCGAAGAACCTGAACCTAGAATGGTTCGGTTATTGGGTTAGATATTTAGCTTTAAAAACCTGGAAAACCCGAAATCCTATTAAAAAACCCGAAGAACACCCCTACGCGGAAAGGTATTATGGTCAACCCCCTAATTTAGATAAATACCCTTCCCCTTAATGTATACATTCATGATATTTTGAATTCAACACGCAACCACCGCATTATTCCCCTCTTTTGACCCCAACGCCCTGTTTACCCTCTCAAACCACCATCCATCATGCCTGACTTCCCGGTCAGCATCTTGAGTCGACCTAGCCTGAGACTACCCACATCATTTTGACCCGTAAGGTTTCGACAGGAATTGTTGCGACCAGCAGCGTTTTGCCATGTGGTGTTTCACAGGGGCGGACATACTCCATGTCAAGGGGTAGCCCACGTTGCCCCTTGGCTCGGCCGCGATGGTGTAAAAAATTTTTTTTTTGCGTTTTTCGGATTTTGTTACCCTGTGATAAATATTATGTTACCCCTTTTGAAAGCCCAAAAAAGTTATACTACACAACTAATTACCCAATAATTGTAATCCCAAATATTATAGCCCAAGTCCCAACCCCATACCCATTATTTTAACAGAGAAGAAAAAAAGCAGCAAAAAGAAAAGAAGCAGCAAAAGAGTCGAACATTCACATCTCCACCTCCACATAATTGAACGAGCAGAAGCAGCGCCGACCTCAGCTCCCCCTCCCTCCGCCCTTTGCTGCCGGCCCGCCGCTGCTGGGTTTATTGTCATAATCGTCCGCCACTCCAGTCGGTAGTCCATCCTCAAATAAGTGTTTTTCCAAATTCCAATTGGGTATTTTAGTTAGTGCTTTATTTCTCATGAAAGTTGAATAATTTATGTTTGTTTAATTGCAAATTACAAATGTTTCATTTAGTTTTTTAGTTATAGTTATGTGCAATTGTTATAGCCTTTTAGGGTTTATGTGAAATTGATTTAAGACTTATTGTTTAATTTTATTTGTCTTATAAAATTAGGTAATTTGGAAGTTGAAAGATGAAAAAACAAACTATCATTAGTAGTCTTTAAATGAAAATTCCAAGAAAATGATGATTTGGGTGCAACTCCTTGTTCAAATATTATTGACGATAAGCAAGAAAATGAAGATATTGGTCCAAGTTCAAATAATCATATGAATAACCAAGAAAATGAAGAAATTGGTCCAAGTTCAAAGAATGATATTGATATGCAAGAAAATGAAGATATCGGACCAACTCCAAGTCCAATTTTACTTCGGCTTCAAGTCCTTCAACACGAAACAAAATCGATTTGAATGATCTTCCTTCGGATCCCTCCGATAGACCGCCTATTACTAGTTTTCATCCAAATCAAATAGACGACATAAGAAGAGCGTATCTTGTTAAAAAGGCTTTTCAACCACGAGGTCATGACTTTAAATGGACAAACTATTCTAGTGGCCGAAGACGTTTTAATGTTAAATGGTTTGATAAATATCATTAGTTGGAGTATAGCACTAAACAAGAAAAAGCATATTGTTTATTTTGTTACTTGTTTAGTGAAAGTGTTGGTAATAAAGGTGGAAGAGAGACTTTTGTAAGTGGAGGCTTTTGTAATTGGAGTAAACCGGGTGTCTTAAAAGAACATGTTGGGTAAGTTAATAGTATACATAATAAGGCGGCGCAAAAATATGAAAATCTGTTGAACCATAAGCGATCCTATGATGCGAATGAAAAAAGGCGTAACAAGGAAATAAGGATTGGAAATCGGTATCGATTAATGGGTTCTGTTCATAGTGCTGGATTTTGTTTAGGAAATAGTTTACCTTTCGTGGTCATGACGAATCTGAAAAGTCTCTTTAAAAAGGTATATTTCTTTCGGTGTTAAAGTTGATTAGTGTGAACAACCCGGATATTGGTAAGTATACTTTAGGGAAAGCCAAAAAGAATAATAAGTTGACGGCTCCATTGATTCAAAAGGAGATTGTCGATTGCTATGCGAAAGAAGTAACGAAAATGCTTTGTGAAGAAATTAAAGATGATGTTTTTGGGTTGTTAGTAGATGAGTCTAGCAACGTGTCTTGCGACGTGTCTTTAAAGGAACAAATGGCCGTAGTGGTGAGATATGTCGATAGGCTCGGAGTTGTTAAAGAGAGTTTAATTGGAGTTGCCCATGTGAAGAATACATATTCTTTAACTCTTAAAGAAGCCATTGTGTCTTTATTAGCCGATTACCAGTTGAGCATAGATCAGTAAGTTATGTGTTTCATAATTTCATTACATAAACTATAATAAAGATTATATCCAAAAGCTTATGATGGTTTGTTTTTGTTTAAACAGATCAGAGGTCAAGGTTATGATGGTGCAAGCAACATGGGGGGAGAGTTTAATGGATTACAATCTTTAATTCCATAAGACAATCCATCGGCACATTACATACATTGCTTTGCACATCAACTTCAGTTAGTGATTGTGGCTGTAGCAAAAAAGCATGATGGTGTTAAAGAATTTTATGAAACTCTTAGCATGGTTGTTAACACGGTTGGTGCTTCTTGCAAAAGAAAAAATATGATGTTGGAGGCAAAAAAAGAGAGAGTGGAAATCGAAATTCTAGCGGGTGAAATTATCACTGGAAAAGGATTAAACCAAGAGGTTTCCCTTGCCCGACCCAGAGACACACGATGGGGTTCTCATCATAGAACCATCACAAGTTTGTTGAAATTATTTTCAGAAGTTGTTGAGGTACTTACTTTTATTAAATAAGATGGAGAGACCTTTCAACAATGATCTAATGCGTCAGATATTCTGTCATATTTTGAGAGTCTTGAATTTGTGTTTTACATACACTTGTTGAACGATATCTTAGGCCTCACAAATGCTCTATCAAAACATCTTCAAAAAAAGAGTCAAGACTTGTTAGAAGCATCTCATTTATAAACAGGACAAAACGAGCTTTGAATCATCTAAGACAAAATGGGTTTTAAAAGATGTTGGCAAACGTGACATCTTTTTGTGAAAAAAAAACAACATTAAGATGTTAGATATGGCGGGAAGTTATGGTAATCAAAGAAGCCGAAAGTATGTCATTACTAACCGAAATCATTTTGAAGTTGAGGTTTTTAATACGGTTTTGGATATGCAACTTCAAGAACTTGGAAGCCAATTTAGTGAGGTATCAACTAGTTTGATAGAAAATATATCGGGTTTAAATCCTTGTAATTCGTTTGCTAAATTTGACATATCTAAGATAGTGAAGTTTTCCGAGATGTATCCGAATGACTTTAATAAAGAAGAAAGAAGGTGTCTTGCGGGTGATCTTTCGACCTTTTATCACACTTCAAAGGAAGATGATAAATTTGCAAATTTGACCGGATTGAGTGACCTTGCTTGTAACAACTCTCCAAAACACCCCAAATCGGACCGTAAATGATGAACCGGACATGCACCACGAGACCCGACGCGAAAAACGAAGAAGTTCCACCAGGGCGTCTCAGGCGACACGCGCTAGAAACCCTGGCATCTCCCGCGACGAGCGGGAGACGTCCAGGTGTCGTGTCACCATTTCGCGCCATGTGGCAACCCTAAACTTGTGACCAGGCTGACCTAGCCTAGCTAGGTGTCTCAGGCGCCACGCAAGGGAGGTCCAGGAATCCGCACGACACGCGGGAGAAGTCAATTTCGAGTGTATAAAAGCGGCGTGGGACTGAAATCTCTGTTCATTTTCGATCGAATTCTCTGATCGTATACTCTTTCGTATCCCCGTTTTTCTGATCAACACCCCCCTAAACCTGCGAAGCGCTGGCCGCTGTAAGTATCTTAACCCCCGATCACTAATTCGTTACCCTACCCAATTGATTTAAGACCCACCGACGCATGTCGAGGTTCTGCTTGACTAAGTTCGTTGGGGTTCTGTCTCGCGTTGTATGGGCATCCTAACCGATTGATTTAGGACCCACCGACGCATGTCAAGGCTCTGCCTGACTAAGTTACGTTGGGGTTCCGTCTCGTGTTGTATGGCTAAAGTGACTTGGGTTAATATACTAACACATGTGCATTGTATGTTTTTAATAGAAATCCCAGGAAGTAATCAGGAATTGTTACAAGGAAGCCTGTAGGAATACCTAAGTTTCCAAGGCGAGTACATTCTCTTTTTGTAAATCTTTTTGTGAGTCAAATTGTTTTACCAAAACCTCAAATGTTTTAATTATGCTTAACAGTAATTGAGTATATGTATTCTACAATTACTGCCGGTATGTTAGGGTTTTCTATGCATTACTAGTCCACGGTCACAGGATTGTGACAGGAACCGTTACTGTTGGGTGACAGGGCCCAAAGTAATATGTCCCACAAGTCAGGAGTGACAGTACTGAATGAGTAATTGTGTAGATATAAACATTATAAATGCGGATGCTCTCAATAACTGTAAAGTATAAGCACTTGTTTTGATAAAACTGATATGAATTCGCCAGTATTTCTTGCTGATAAAATATTTTTAAAACGCGTTTCATGTAACTTAATGTGAAGCTAATAGAAGCCAGTTGGAAAGCACTGAAGGCTTAGAAAAGTGGCTATAAAAGTTACCTAAATAAAAAGGAGTTTATATTTTTCATAAATTGGGGTTTACCCCTCTACGAATGTATTGTAAAGGAAACATGGGTTTTATCCCATTTGTTATTTATAAAAGTTGGTGTTTTGAAACTCTGATATTTATTTCCTAACTTCGATCCTGATGTTTTAATTCCGCTGCCAAATTAATAAACACCGGTACCACTTGACTGGTTCACGGCTCCCGCTCCCAGGGTGGGGTCAGGGGTTATGACAGAAGGTGGTATCAGAGCCACTGGTTTAAGCCATTTAGGTGTTCCTTTAAATACCTAAATTTAAACCATTTATGTTAAGGAAATACCTGCGACTTCTATGTTACTCTGTTATATATATATATATATATATATATATATATATATATATATATATAATTTGGTATTATTTTAATAACTTTTTTAGTATCCAGTATGAGTGATCAGGGTACACCTAACGCTTATCGTCACCTACCTCATCCTCTTATGGATGAAGGAACATCCCAGCCAACCACAGACTAACACCGCCGATTCTGAAGACATCTTTGTTTTCAAAGCCAAATCCACAGAACCTTTTCCCCCTAAAAAGAGAGGTTGGTTTAGTAGAGCCCGAGGAGAGAGAAGGAGAAGAATAAGACAAGCACAACAACAGGCCATAGCAATTAGAACTGAGAGAAATACTCAAAACCTAGAAGCAAGACCTTTATGGGAAGAAGAGTTGGATAGACAATTAGCAAATTTTCACATGTTTGGAAATGTAGGAGGAGAACCCAATTTCAACCAAGTAGCAAATCCAAAACCACCGTTACTTCCCTTGTTTCCTAACCAACCCATGAACCTAGATCAGAACCAGGAAAACCAATTTCCAATTCCAGCCTTTGATCCCAATGAGATACCTAGAATTCCAGCACCAAACCCTTTAGATCAATGGTGGGCTAACAACTGGGCAATTCATAACCTACTAGAAAACCCAATTCCCTATGAAGAACAAGTTCCACCTTACCCTGAACCAGTGCCAGCCCCAATACTACCCAGAGATCATGTGGAGGAACTCCGCCAGTATGGTGAAGAGTTAGTGGAGGAAGGAAACCAGATTCGCCAAATAGGGGAGAAGCTCGTCTGGAAATATGACGAGCAGGAGATGCAGTTTTTAGGAAACCATAGCTTAATATATATATATATATGTGTGTGTGTGTGTGTGTATTTTGTTACAAAAAAAAAAACTAAAACTGAAATACACATAAAGTAATATCACCTATATAAATATATCGATGCATAGGTTAGTAATGTTTGAATTCCAATTATGTTTGTACTAGATGCATATATATGAAAAGAGTAAAAGTCACAATGCTCGACGATTTTGGTTCACTGTGTTGGTGTGATTGTTATTTAATTTATTCTGTGATATTAATACCTGATAAATGTTTACAATTCAGATGTCAGACGAAGTAAATCAGGAAATCCAGAATAACGAGAATCAAATGAATTAAAGTGCTATCGAACACATAGTGGCCCAAGGAATCAGAGATGCTATGCCCTATATTATCGATACTATTAAAAAGGCAGAAAATAATTCCATAAACGGGAATAAACGTGTACCCCCTGAACCAAATCACAGCGTGAATGGAAATCACGAATTGTTAATCCAAGCTCCAATTCCAAAAAGAAGAAGAACCATCTCAAATGGTTGTTCTTATAAAGAATTCTTATCATGCAAACCGATGGAATTCTCCGGCAATGAAGGAGCTATTTCAGCCTTGCACTGGATAGAAAAGACAGAAGCAGTCCTAAAGATAAGGAAATGTGCAATCAAGATAAAGTCATGTATGCTTCTAATCATTTTAAATATGCAACTTTAGAGTGGTGGAATACCATTCTTCAGTCCAGAGAAAGTGACAGAGTTTACAGAATGGAATGGAACAACTTTAAGGAAATAGTTGAAAGGAAATTTGTCCTCCTAATGAAAAGGAACAGATTTCTAATAAATTCCTAAATCATAGAATGATTGGGATAGATTGCAGAGAATATACTACCACGTTCTTTGAATATGCAAGGATTGTACCAACCCAGGCCTCACCAGAACCAGTATTAATCTCCCGTTACATCTGGGGAATAATCAGTGAAATCAGACATGTAGTCAAGGCAGCTAGACCACAAATGTCACACCCCTATTTCCACGTGTAACCCGGTGGGCCCGGTTGGGGAGTATCGTGAAGTAGTTGATAAAATCATAACCAAACAAACACAGCACAACGGAAGTCTTGGATTTAAATTACTATTACAAACCGATCAAAGTTCGAATACAAAATTTACAAGGCTTGTAAAGAAAGATCCACATGCGGATCGAAATAAATATATATACAAAGTAATGTTCAACTGACTTTAAGCAACCTAGGGACTTGCAAAATCCTCTATTGTCACTATAGCGCAGCTCCCGATCTATTGTGTGTTGCCACCTGTAACTTGATCTTTTAAAAAATGTCAGTTTACACTGGTAAATACTAATAACCGACTCATTTTGAAAAGTATTTCTAAAATGGCTTTTGGTGCACTTGGCACATTTTTATAAATAACTTGGGATAGTTCAAAATGACCTTGTTTACAGTTTTACATGTTTGTCAATACATATGGGTCCGGTTCAAAAACCGAATAACCTGATTAACCGACACGCCACTTAAATAATCCACCAGTGGGATTCAATCTTTTATTAGCATTAGCGTCTGTCAGGTGTATGCCTACACCCCGCCCGTAAGGTCGTGGCCATTAGTAACTTAAATGAGCCAAGGATATCCCAGACATGGTCGAATTAATCCCCAATATTTAAGTTATCAAACCATACTATTTTAAAACGGGTTATAAGGGGATTCAGTAAATCACAATCCGATAACATGATCCCATACCCGACCAAGCGGTATTATTATACCGTATCCCAAGCCCGTATAGGGAAAATAAGTTAAAAGTATTTACCTGAGCAAATTATTCAAATAAGATAAGTAACTTAGCCGAATATTCAAAAAGTAAGCTTAGATGGCAATCTACCGGGAGGCTCTAAGTCTGGAAATGATGGTGTTTATAACCAAATAGAATGCTAACAGGTCCTATCTACTTTGTAGACTCGAACCGGGTAGCTTAAGAATAATAACGGTACTAAACGCTGGATTAAGCGATGACCGGAATAGAATGTAGTTTAAACCCAACAAGTATGGAGACTTTTTTAACATGGGTAAATATGTTACATTCTGGATTTAAAACTAAAATGATAAGGTTAAACCCGTTTCGGTTAAATTACATAAACTAGTTACGTAGGCCGAACCGTACGCATATAAGCGAAACCGGGTAACCGGGTGAGTCCTATACAACTTCCATATGCCAATATACTTTAAACATGTTGTAACATAAGTAAGTTATCAACATGTTGGTCCATTACGGTTTAAAAATCAATTTATTCCTCAAAAGGGCATTTTGGTCATTTTACGGCTTACAAAAAGACTTCATGAGCAAATTGATGTAATGGTTATAAACTTACTATAAAAATAGTTTAATTATGATGTTATATCAGTAGGATATCAAGTATGTGTGTGGTTTTAGAGTTTAAGACCAAACTATGCCTCGAAAGGTCATTTTGGTCATTTCACACATCACTTGACGAATTATTTGGAAATCTGAGTTTAGACTATGTACCTAATGTAGATATGTTTAAAATAAGTTTTGAAATCATTAGGTATCAAGTCTTGATGCTTTAATATGGTTTTAAACCATACTATGCGCCGAAACGGCGATTAAGTCGCTAAATGATGATTTAAATTGTATTTGAGCGAAACTGATGTTATGAACGGGTTTGTATGATGAAAATATGTTGTATAATATATACATCAGTAGATAAAGAGTTTTGAGGCCAAAATCATATTTAAAGTAATTAACGTGGTTAAGGGTAATTTAGTCGTAAAATGCGTAAACTATGTGAAATAACCATTTCTTAGGTTTTAGATCAGAACGTTGGACTCAATACAAGTTCAATGACTTGGTACATCGGTTTATAACTCATTTTATGCTCATTTATGTTTAAACTTTGTTTTTAAGCTCTTAGGGACCTTTTAGCAAAATTCGGCATATTATATGGAAACTTGCATAAACACTCGGATTACTAAGTAACCATGTCATATAACTCCAGAGGGTTATAGTACAATATATCATGGTCACAATGCAACCTAATTTCAGTAGCTAAGGTTGCTAAATCAGGTCAGAACTGAAAGTCAAAGCAAAAGTCAGCTTTTGTGACTTTCGGTTGTGAACCTACCTTAAACCTGGACTTGACGGGCCGAACACGTTTAGACATGTTCTAATACTTATTGCCAAGTTATTAAAGTGTTGAAACTGATTTTATAGCACCTACGTTGCTAGATATGAATTTATTTCAAAACTGACCCATTTGACTTTTTATTAATATAACTTTGACCCGTCAATTGACCAAGCACGTGGTAATCAGGAGGTGCCCTCTTGAGGGATTAATACCTACCGAATTACAACCACGTAGCCACATTCGATATGTACATTGGCTGGACCGTAATGGTCTTAGCCGAAAGTCAAAGCGTTTTTACGTCAACGCTTTGACTTTGGCTCAAAGCCTATTAAAATTTAAAGATGGGAGTCAAGGACACTTACATAATGTCCTAGCATGAAAATAGAACTGAGTAGGATGCTCCCAAGGACTAGGAACTTCCAGAGAATGATGAAGGAGAACTAAGAGAAGGTGCAAGAAAAATGGTTGCAACCTTCATCTATTTATACTTGAGAATCATGATCCAGGGAAAGCCAGGTGTCAAGGGGTGTTGTGAGGTTGCAACAAGTGTTAATGGACTTGTCAAGAGTAAAGGAGTAGTGGCAAAATGCGAGATAAGTGGCAGAGGCAGAAGCTGCCATGAATCTGCCTCTGGCAGTGGCTTACGGACCGTATGGCTTCTATGCTTACAGTCCATAAGCTTCTCTGGCGCCCACAGTTTTTCATTTGTTACGAACCGTAAGGGTGGAGCCTTGCGGTCCGTAACCGCCTTCCAGAAGTAATACCTTTGGCCAAATTCCATATTTGGTCCCCCGACCTTGAGTAGCTTATCGTTCAGAGGTTATATTTTAACATAACAATGTTTTTGGTCCCTCTCGGCCAACATGTGGCAAACGAGGAATAGCGGGACACGTGCCGGAATTTTATAGGACGGGTTTTTACGAGGTGTTACAACAAACCATAGAAGAAGTAGTAGAACTGGCAAACACCTTGACAGATGAATTGGTACATACTCAAGAAGAAAACCAGAAAAGGAACCTAGCTCAAAAGATCACCCAGGAACTACGTTATGGTAATTCCAATAGTAGGAAGGGGCAAGTTCTTCTTCACCCCCATGTAAGTACTGCAAAAGGAAACATTCAGGGAAATGTTCTACATATTGCAATTTCTGGAAATTCCCAAGGCATAAGGAAGAAGACTGCTGAAAGAAAGTTAGCAATAGGTTGTGCTACAATTGTGGAGAAGCTGGTCATATCAAAACCAACTGTCTAAAACTAGTTCCAGCAGCAAACAACAAAGCAAAGACGACGGAAGGACCCAAGAGAAATGCCAGAGCCTTGTACTGACCGCTGAGGAAGCCAAGATGATTCCGGAGTGATTGCCGGTACGTTTTTAGTTAATGATGTATATGCAAAAGTATTATTTGACTCTGGTGTAAACCAAAGTTTCATAAATACTTCCTTCTGCAATTTTCTTAATCAACCATTAACTAAACTTCACCAAGACTGTTTGGTGGAAATGGCAAATGGATACTCTATCAAAATAAGGGAAATCCTGCAAGGAGTAAAGATAGAAATTAAGTCATAATTTTACTGCTAACCTTTTTCCCATGGATCTAGCCGGATTCGATGCTGTGTTAGGAATGGATTGGTTAGTAGCCAATCAGGCAAGCATATTATGTGATCACAAGTCTGTAGAAGTAAAGGCACTATCTGGCGAAAGGATCACAATTAAAGGAGATAAGTCGACAAGGTCAACAAAGTTCATCTCTGTGATGAAATCTGCAAGCTATATACAGAAAGGAGGAATAGTGTATATGATTTCCTTAATCATTAACACTAAAGGAAAAGAATTAAAAGATATTCCGTAATATCTGAATTCTCTGATGTTTTCCCAGAAGAGTTTCCTGGATTACCGCCAGATCGGGAGGTTGAATTTAGAATTCACCTAATACCAGGAACGACACCAATTGCCAAAGCACCCTATCGCCTTGCGCCAACAGAGATGCAGGAACTGAAGAAACAATTGGATGAATTACTAGAGTTATTTGTCAAGAAAAAAGACGGATCAATGCGAATGTGCATTGATTACCGAGAATTGAATAAGGTGACAATAAAAAATCGGTACCCATTACCGAGAATTGATGATTTGTTCGATCAATTCCAAGGAGCCTGATTCTTTTCTAAGATCGACTTACGCTCAAGATATCATCAATTGAAAGTACAGGAAGAGGACATTCCTAAAACTGCTTTCAGAACGAGGTACGGTCATTATGAATTTACAGTCATGCCATTTGGTTTAACCAATGCCCCAGCTGCATTTATGGACATGATTGTAACAACTCCAAATTTTTGTTGTTATCTTTTTCTTTTATTACCGTTGTATCTATCATTTGTAATCCCGAGATTCGTTTATAAGAAAGTTATGTAAATTAAATTATGTTGAATTACATTTATATCGCATCTAATCGATTATTAAAACCCATCGCTAATCTAATCGCAATCACAAGTAATTATGCTACTACACGAGCCGAGTGTGTTATTGTTTAATAAACACTTGTGCCATCGCATCGCTTATCTCATCACATTGCAAATCGTAGTTAATTATGTGGAATTATGTTTTATGTGTTATGTTTGTTTATGTTATGGTTACAATAGCTATCGCATCGCTCTCGCTTATTTTAATCGCTAAATCGCACTATTTCACTAATTATAACGCTTAATATAACTATCTAATATGAACCGAATCGCCAAATGAACACTTAACGCGAGATAATCAAACGAAACTTGGCCACCAGGTCAAGTTCGGCCGAACTTGTATACCATAAGTTCGCCCGAACTTGCCTGAGCCACATAAACCCTTCATAAATCACAAGTCCACCCGGACTTGTTCCAAAACTTAGCAAAACACACAAGTTCGCTCGAACTTGTAACAAGTTCGCTCGAACTTGTAACAAGTTCGGCCGAACTTGATACAAGTTCGCTCGAACTTGATGTCTGCTCCCTCATATTCACCCTCACCTATAAATACTCAGCTCCTCCTCATTTGAACTTACTGACTAAGTTCGCCCAGAGCTCTCCTAACCCGAAACCCTTGTTTTCTAAGTAAGATTCAACCCGTTTTCAACTACAATGATGTTCCTTAACGATTTACAAAGGTTTACAACAATTTTGCACAAGGCTTTGCCTTCGTTTTTCATCAAATCTCTTCTATTTACGAAAATCTTCATCTTTTTCTAAAAAACTTCTGTTTTTCACTCAGATCTATATTTAGATCAGAGTAAAACCTATAAAACATCGATTTTTACACAATTTCGGACTAAATGACGTATGTTTCGTTCACTGTGAAGTGGAACGAGGCGTTTGCCAAAGCAGGATCTCAGATCCAGAAGCTCAAGGACGAAAACGTCACTTTACACAAGCTGGACTAACCCGTACGGACCACAAGTTCACGCGGATTAGCCAGAGCTTCTGTAAAATGGCTAAACTCGCTCCAAAAGACCTCTCCAGCCTAAGTTTTACTCAGTGGCTTAAGGTTGGAGGGATGAACACTCGATTTCCTTAGCAAACGACGCGAAAACGCACATTTGGATGCCAAAAAGATCAAGTTCGCCCGGAATACACCAAGTTTGCTCGAACTTGTCACCCGTTGGTGACTAAGTTCGCCCGAACTTGGTCTACCTTGTCAAGATTACAAAAATGGCACAAGTACGCCCAAACTCTGTCCAACGCTCAAACTTGTATAATTTCCTTGGAAATTAGACAAGTTCGCCGAACTTGTCCCACATCTCAACAAGATTCCGCAAGTTCGCCCGAACTTGTATGGAAACATACAAGTTCGCCCGAACTTGTACACTCAGTAAGTCAAGCATGCAAGTTCGCCCGAACTTGTCTGCTTTTCTCTCAACCGTTAACCGTTTCAGTAATTCGGAAGACTGATACACTGATGTTCGCTTACAGGCTGATCCGGCACTCTCCACAACTCCTCTCAGATCTCAAATCTCTCCTAAAACGCACCCACAGTGAGTATACTTGAACCCTTTTACGCTTAAACGCACTTTTGGGTGTCACATATGTTCGTATATCAAAACACATCACACAAAACGCGTATTCGCAACCTGCTGTTTGTATGACTATAAGTGAAATCTGCTGAATTGTATGTATTGCTTGATTGCTGGTACGCGACCCTTAACGTGATAGTATACTAGAGGTTGGCCGCCACCCGGAGGCCCGGGGTCGTTAAGGCTCGCATTTTACATTTCTCATTTACTTTTCTCTTTTAGGATGTGGACACTTGTTCGCATGCCTCGATCAATCGCGGTTTGTTGGTTTGCATGAATCTAAGTAGTTACATAATTCACAACTATCTCGTATGTCATGTGGTGTATGCTAAACGCTTTTATATCTATTATGTACGCAAACCTGTATGCTCACCTTTACTTAATTGTATTGACGTTGTATTTTAACATATGTGGTAGGTTGAGGATTTGCATTGGATGCATTTGGATTTTGCTTAGTTTAGTTGTTTTAGTTTGTTTTGATTTGGACGACTCGGAACACGACGTAACTTGAAGGATAAATGTCGGTAACCGTGCATTTGTCTATTAGGCCAAATCGTGTGTTCGAACTCGGAGAATTTTCGAACCACTTTGGGTAATCACTGTCTCAAAACCCAGGACGCTCCCAATTGATTTAAGCCTATATCGTCGATTACGCATCATCGAGTTTATTACTGTTTATGTGTTTAAATTTTGGGAATTTTTGTTTATTCGATTTCTCGCTTTATCGGTCCTCGCTTATCAAAGTATGCACAACTCGCACAACTCTCGTAATCTAAAACGCTAAATAATCACCAACAAAACTGAAATGCTCATCTCTCGCACGCGCATGACCTCATGCGTGGTGTTACTCGCTTGTCTCGCTATTGTATATCACTTATATATTGCTTATTATGCTTCTATCTCACATCCCATATCGCGCTACGCATGATTTTGATTTAAGGTGAATACGTGCAAAATATGTGCTTACATGCTTATGTGATTATGTGCTTACGTGCTTATGTGCTTACGTGAATACGTGCTTATGTGTTTTGTGCCTTGTATGAATAATAATAAATATTTTAAACATAAACCTATTATAATCGAATCTCATCTAATCTAAATCCTTCGTGTAGATGTCTTCAATGGGATCACACACGAGGAGTAACATCCAGCGCAACAATGCTGATAAGCGTATCGTATCGTGGTAGCCAAGCAAATGGCTAAAGTCATCCCCCAAATTGACAGCGAGATCCACGCCGTCAGCAGCAACTCGTCCGTGGATTCAAAGTCCGACACTCCAAAGACTTCCTTCAGCTTTAAACAGTTCAAAGCATGTGGACCTCTCACTTTCTCTGGCACCGAAGGACCGAGTGCCAGATTCCACTGGTTTAACTCTATCGAAGTTACCTTCCGCCAAAGCGGATGTCCCAAGGCCCTGTGCACTATTAACGCCACCGGCGTGTTTCAATCGAGGGCTCTCGATTGGTGGACAGCCGAGCGCAACAGGCATGGGAATGATGAGGCCTACGGACTCACTTGGGAGGAACTTAAGGAAATTATGGTGAAAGAGTTCTGCCCTCCATATGAGATTCAAAAGCTGGAGAATGAGTTCTGGAATATCAAGCAGGATGGTCCCGACAACGCTGGCCTCACAGCTCGCTTCAAACAGTTGAGCATCATCTATCCCGGTCAGGTGGACACTACTAAGAAAGCAATCAAGAAGTACCTCAACGCTCTGCCTGATTGCGTCGCTGACTTTGTGCAAGCAGCATGCCCTGCTACTATCGAAGAGACCTACCAGCTTGCCGCAGAGATCAACGACAAACGGGTTCAGTCTGGTTATTTCAAGACCAGAAAGTTGCAAACCAGGCCATCACCGAACCAGCAGCTCCTACTACCGATCAGTCTCGAGAGTCAAAGAGCAGTCGCCGTGGTCGCAAAAGGGAAAACCCGAGCAAGAACTTGGCCCTTACAGCTCTGCAAAACCCTCAGCCACTCCAGCCTGCAGCACCCAACGCACCTCTAGCTAAACATGCTTATACTAGTCCTCATCCTTTGTGCTCAAAGTGCACCTATCATCATGCAGTTGGAGGCAATTGTCGCTTCTGTACCAACTGCAACATCTACGACCACTTTACTATCAGCTGCCGTAGTGGTCCTCGTCAGTCAGCTCCTCAAGCTCCAGTAGCACCAGTTTTACCAGCTCCTCCTCAGGCTAATCAACAGCAAGCTCTGAAGGCACATGCTTGTTACACGTGCAGTGACCCTAACCATTTCAGCAATGTCTGCCCAAACAAACCTGTGAAGCAAGAACAGCAGCAGCAGCAACCACCACCGTAGCCTCAGCAGCAGCAACCACAAGTTGCGCGTGGTAGAGCCTTCAATCTGAATCATCGCCAGGCTCAAAATGACAACAATGTTGTCAATGGTACGTTTCTCGTAAATGGTATTTATGCTTCATGTTTATTTGATACTGGTGCCGATAATTGTTTTGTATCGCTAGAATTCGAAAAGGTTTTAAAATGTAAACGCGCTAAACTTCTAAAGACTTTCAATAAGGAAGTCGCCACCAGAAGAACCGTTACCGTTAACTCCATTTTACGTGGTTGTACTCTCGATCTCAACAACTACATCTTCTCGATCAATCTCATACCTATGCAGATAGGTAGCTTAGATATCACAGTAGGCATGGATTTTCTTCGTGAGAATCATGCAGAAGTTGTTTGTTTCGATAAAATGATTCGCTTTCCTCTCTCGAACGGTGATCAACTCCATGTTTACGGTGAAACTCCCTCAAAGAAGTTGATGCTTTTGTCATGTACTCGAGCACACAAATGCTTGCAAAAGCGATGTGTAGCTTTCCTCGCCCATATTGTGAACCCAGAGAAAGAAAAGAAGACTTATAAAGATGTTCCCGTTGGTTATGAATTTCCTAAGGTCTTTCCCGATGATTTACACGGTTTACCCCCTACTCGAGATGTTGAATTCCGAATCGATTCAATTCCCGGTGCTGCTCCAGTTGCTAAAGCTCCTTATTGCCTCGCACCCTCTAAAATGCGCGAGCTATCTAGCCAACTTCAAGAGCTTCTTGATAAAGTTTTCATACGCCCGAGCACTTCACCTTGGGGCGCACCCGTTCTTTTTGAGAAAAAGAAAGATGGGACGTTCCGAATGTGCATCGATTATCGTGAACTTAACAAACTCACGATAAAGAACCGCTATCCTCTTCCTCGTATCGACGACTTATTTGATCAGCTTCAAGGTGCTACTTGTTTTTTAAGATCGATTTACGTTCCGACTATCATCAGTTACGCGTGTTGGAAGAAGACATTCCAAAAACCGCCTTTTGTACCCGTTATGGCATTTCGAATTCGTGGTCATGCCTTTTGGTCTCACAAATGCACCCGCGGTCTTCATGGATTTGGTGAACCGTGTGTGTAGAGCTTTCTTAGATCGTTTCGCCATTGTGTTTATCGATGACATCCTTATCTACTCGAAGTCGAGAACCGAACACGTGCGCCATCTACGTTTAGTTCTTGAGCTCATTCAAGGTAACCACCTTTATGCTAAATTCTCAAAGTGTGAATTCTGGATCGAAGAAGTCCAATTTCTCGGCCACATCGTTAATAGTCACGGAATTCACGTCGACCTTGCCAAGATTGAAGCTGTCAAGAGTTGGATTACGCCGAAGAATGCATCCGAAATCCATTCATTCCTTGGATTGGCGGGTTACTACCGTCGATTCATCGCCGACTTTTCTAAAATCGTCGTTCCGCTTACCGTTTTAACTCATAAGGACAAACCTTTTGTTTGGGATTCCAAGCAAGAGGAAGCTTTTCAAACGCTCAAGCATATGCTATGCAACGCTCCCGTTCTCGCTCTCCCCGACGAAAACGACGATTTCGTTGTTTACTGCGATGCCTCTAATCTTGGTCTTGGTTGTGTGCTTATACAACGAGACAAGGTTATCGCGTATGCGTCTCAACAACTCAAGATCCACGAGAAGAACTACACTACCCATGATCTCGAGCTCGGTGTAGTTGTTTTTGCATTAAAGATATGGCGACACTACCTTTACGGTATTAAGTGCACGGTCTTACGGTACTAAGTGTACGGTCTTCACCGACCATAAGAGCTTACAACATATCTTTAATAAAAAAGAACTGAACATGCACCAACGCCGATGGGTTCAACTTCTCAACGATTACGATTATGAGATATGCTACCATCCCGGCAAAGCAAACGTCGTAGCCGATGCTCTCAGTCGACGAAGCTATGTGTATAGTGTTCGTGACTCTCAAGCTTTGAATGATTTTGAAATATTGATTCGCGCAACCCAATTTGCTTGTTTTAACGAGAATACCCTGCAAGACAAAATGAAATGTGGTGCCGAAACTCAGCTCGTAGCTAAGCCTAATGGTATTTACTACTATCTCGATTGCATTTGGATTCCAAGCCGTGACAATCTCCGTGAATTGCTAATGACCGAAGCTCATAAATCTCGATATTCCATTCACCCCGGAGCTGACAAAATGTACCAGGACCTTCGTCCTAAGTATTGGTGGCCGGGCATGAAAAAGGATATCGTCGTTTATGTCTCAAAGTGCTTAACCTGCTCGAAGGTTAAAGGCGAACATCAAAGGCCCTCTGGCATGCTCGAACAACCCGAAATCCCGATGTGGAAGTGGGAGAGTATAGCTATGGAATTTATTATGGAACTCCCTCGCACTTCCTCTGGTGACGATAGCATTTGGGTTATCGTCGATCGTCTTACCAAATCTGCGCACTTTATTGCTATACGAGAAGACTTTAAGGTCGAACTGTTAGCCCGAATCTATACTGACGAAGTCATTTGTCGACACGGGACGCCACGTGACATCATCTCTGACCGCGACGGTCGCTTCACCTCACGTCTCTGGGAGTTTTTTTAATCAGCACTCGGTACTAAGCTAAACCTTAGTACTGCGTTCAATCCACAAACCGACAGTCAGACCGAGTGCACGATCCGCACCCTTGAAGACATGCTTCATGCGTACATAATAGATTTCGGTGGTAACTGGGATACGCAATTACCTTTAATCGAATTCTCGTACAACAATAGCTATCATACCAGCATTCAAATGGCTCTTTTTGAGGCGCTGTATGGAAGAAAATGTCGATCGCCTATTGCATGGCATGAGATCGGATAAGCGCAAATCACCAGTCCCGAGCTGATTCAAGAAACGACAGACAAAATCCTCCAGATCAGAGACAATCTCTTGAAAGCTCGGAGTCGCCAAAGAGTTACACCGACAGACGCCGTAAGTCCCTACAGTTCAAAGTGGGAGATCACGTCCTCCTAAAGGTTGCACCTTGGAAGTGAGTGATCCGCTTCGGGAAGAAAGGAAAGCTAACGCCACGATATGAAGGACCCTTTAAGATTCTGGAAAGAATTGGCAAAGTGGCCTACCGACTCGAACTGCCGGAGGAACTTAACAACGTTCACCCGACTTTCCACGTGTCTAACCTCAAGAAATGCCTAGCTGAAGAGAATCTCCGTGTACCTCTCGAAGATCTACTAATCAACGAGACTCTCCATTTTGTGGAAAAGCCCGTCGAAATCATGGACCGAGAGACCAAGAAACTACGGCGCTCTCGCATCCCTATCGTGAAGGTCCGATAAGAAGGCAAACGCGGCGCCGAGTTCACTTGGGAATTGGAAAGTGATATGAAGGCCAAATACCCGCATCTCTTTGTTATGGCCACTACTTAAATTTCGGGACGAAATTTGCTAAAGTAGGGGAGACTGTAACAACTCCAAATTTTCGTTGTTATCGTTTTCTTTTATTACCGTTGTATCTATCATTTGTAATCCCGAGGTTCGTTTATAAGAAAGTTATGTTACTTAAATTATGTTGAATTACAGTTATATCGCATCTGATCGATTATTAAAACGCATTGCTAATCTAATCGCAATTACATGTAATTATGCTACTACACGAGCCGAGTGTGTTATTGTTTAATAAACACTTGTGCCATCGCATCGATTATCTCATCGTATCGCAAATCGCAGTTAATTATGTGGAATTGTGTTTTATGTGTGTTATGTTTGTTTATGTTATGGTTACAATCGCTCTCGCTATTCGAATCGCTAAATCGCACTATTTCACTAATTATAACGCTTAATATAACTATCTAATACCAACTGAATCGCCAAACGAACACTTAACGCGAGATAATCAAACGAAACTTGGCCACCAAGTCAAGTTCGGCCGAACTTGTATACCACAAGTTCGCCCGAACTTGCCTGAGCCACATAAACCCTTTATAAATCACAAGTTCGCCCGGACTTGTTCCAGAGCTCAGCAAAACACACAAGTTCGCTCGAATTTGTAACAAGTTTGCCCGAACTTGATACAAGTTCGGCCGAACTTGATGTCTGCTCCCTCGTATTCACCCTCACCTATAAATACTCAGCTCCTCCTCCTCATTTGAACTTGCTGACCAAGTTCGTCCAGAGCTCTCCTAACCCGAAACCCTTGTTTTCTAAGTAAGATTCAACCTGTTTCAACTACAATGATGTTCATCAACGATTTACAAAGGTTTGCAATGATTTTGCACAAGGCTTTGCCTTCGTTTTTCATCAAATCTTTTCTATTTACGAAAATCTTCATCTTTTTCTATAAAACTTCTGTTTTTCACTCAGATCTATGTTTAGATCTGAGTAAAAACTTTAAAACGTAGATTTTTACACAATTTCGGACTAAATGATATGTTTCGTTCACTATGAAGTGGAACAAGGTGTTTGTCAAAGCAAGATTTCAGACCTGGAAGCACAAGGACGAAAACATCACTTTACACAAGCTAGACTAACCCGTACGAACCACAAGTTCGCCCGGATTAGCCCGAGCTTCTGTAAAATGGCTAAACTCACTCCAAAAGACCTCTCCAGCCTAAGTTTTACTCAGTGGCTTAAGGTTGGAGGGATGAACACTCGACTTCCTCAGTAAATGACGCGAAAACGCATGATTTGGATGCCAAAAAGATCAAGTTCGCCCGGAATACACCAAGTTCGCTCAAACTTGTCACCAGTTGGTGACTAAGTTCGCCCGAACTTGGTCTACCTTGTCAAGACTACAAAAATGGCACAAGTACGCCCGGACTCTGTCCAATTTTCAAGAAAATTAGACAAGTTCGCTCGAACTTGTCCTCCTTAGTTAACAACCCTACAAGTTCGCTCGAACTTGTATAATTTCCTTGGAAATTAAACAAGTTCGCCCGAACTTGTCCCACATCTCAACAAGATTCCACAAGTTCGCCCGAACTTGTATGGAAACATACAAGTTCGACCGAACTTGTACACTTAGTAAGTCAAGCATGCAAGTTCGCCCGAACTTGTACTTTCAGGTACAAGTTCGCCCGAACTTGTCTGCTGTTCTCTCAACCGTTAACCGTTTCAGCAATTCGGAAGACTGATGCACTTATGTTCGCTTACAGGCTGATCCGGCACTCTCCGCAACTCCTCTCAGATCTCAAATCTCTCCTAAAACCACCCACAGTGAGTATACTTGAATCCTTTTACGCTTAAACGCACTTTTGGGTGTCACATATGTTCGTATATCAAAACACATCACACAAAACGCTTATTCGCAACCCGCTGTTTGTATGACTATACGTGAAATCTGCTGAATTGTATGTATTGCTTGATTGCTTGTACGCCACCCGGAGGCCCGGGGTCGTTAAGGCTTGCATTTTACATTTCTCATTTACTTTTCTCTTTTAGGATGTGGACACTTGTTCGCATGCCTCGATCAATCGCGGTTTGTTGATTTGCATGAATCTAAGTAGTTACATAATTCACAACTATCTCGTATGTCATGCGGTGTATGCTAAAAGCTTTTATATCTATTATGTACGCAAACCTGTCTGCTCACCTTTACTTAATTGTATTGACGTTGTATTTTAACATATGTGGCAGGTTGAGGATTAGCATTGGATGCATTTGGATTTTGCTTAGTTTAGTTGTTTTAGTTTGTTTTGATTTGGAACTCATGTATTAAATCTAGGGGATATCGAACCTGATTAGTTCTTATGAGAAAACGAAGTTTCTGTAATAATTGTTTGGAAATGTTATATTTGATAGTATGGGATGTTAAACGTTAAGTAATGTTGCTAGATAATTGTTATGCAATTCTCGTGAGACAATCTAGTCGCCTAGTGCCACTACCCCGATGTTTCTGCCATCGGTTGGGTGTGACCATGATGAACAGGATATGTAACCATACCTGGATAAATTCATAATTGTTTTTATAGATGATATCTTAATTTACTCTAAGGTAAGGAAGATCACGCAGAGCATTTGCATATACTCCTGTCATTGCTAAGAAAGGAAAAGCTTTATGCGAAATTCTCAAAATGTGAATTCTGGTTACAAGAAGTACAATTCCTTGGACATTTGGTAAACCACGAAGGAATTCATGTGGATCCCACAAAGATTGAAGCAATTACCAAATGGAAGGTCCCAGAATCACCAACGGAAGTAATAAGTTTTCTTGGATTTGCATGATATTATAGACGTTTTATTCAAGATTTTTCTAGAATAGCCATCCCGTTAACCAAGCTAACTTGCAAATCGGTTAAGTTTGAATGGGGACCAAAGCAAGAAGAAGCATTCAGGATTTTGAAGCAGAAGTTAACCAACACTCCAATACTCGCTTTGCCAGAAGGGACTGAAGACTTCGTAGTCTATTGTGATGCGTCTAAGTTAGGATATGGATGTGTGCTGATGCAACGTCAAAAAGTAATTGCTTATGCCTCTAGACAACTTAAGAAGCATGAAGAGAATTATACAACCCATGATCTAGAGTTAGGAGCAATAATTTTTGCCCTTAAGATTTGGAGACACTATCTTTACGGTAGTAAGTTTTGTGGTATTCACAGATCATAAGAGTTTAAGATATATCTTTGGACAAAAGGAATTAAACATGAGACAGAGGCGATGGATGGAAATCCTTAGTGACTATGATTGTGATATCCATTATCATGCAGGAAAACCTAACGTAGTAGCAGACGCTTTAAGTCGGAAATATCATGAGAAGCCGAAAAGAGTACGCTCTCTTAGAATAAACCTGCAGATATATTTAAATGAGCAAATTAAACACACACAGGAAACAGCAATCAAGGACGATGCTGAAGGATTAGAAGGGATGATTAAGGAATTAGAGAAAGGAACAGATGGAATTTGGAGATTCCATAAGGAAAGGATTCGGATTCATATCCAAGGAGACTTACGAAATCGAATCTTAGAGGAAGCCCATAAGACTAAGTTTGCAATGCATCCTGGAAGTGATAAGATGTATAAAGATTTAAGAAATAATTTCTGGTGGATAGAATGAAGAAGGATGTAGCAAGCTACGTTGCGAAATGTCTAACCTATTCACATGTTAAAGCTGAACATCAGAAACCTTCAGGACTGTTGCAACAATTAGAAATACCAATTTGGAAATGGGACTTGATAACAATGGACTTTGTTACCAAACTACCTAGAACATGAAAAGGTAATGATACAATCTGGGTGATTGTAGACAGATTAACCAAATCTGCTCATTTCATACCGATGAAGGAAACTTTCAGTATGGAACAATTAGCTAAATTATATGTAAATGAAATAGTTTCATTACATGGAATTCCTTTGTCTATTTTGTCTGACAGGGACAGCCGTTTTACCTCTCATTTTTGGACAAGTTTCCAAAAAGCAATAGGAACTAGATTAAATCTAAGTACATCATATCATCCTCAAACAGACGGTCAAAGTGAAAGGACAATCCAAACAATGGAAGATCTACTTAGAGCCTGTGTAATTGATTTTGGAGGAAATTTGGATGAACATCTATCTTTGATAGAGTTTTCCTACAACAAAAGTTATCATTCCAGCATCAATGCTGCACCCTTTGAAGCACTCTACGGACGGAAATGTCGAACACCAGTATGTTGGGCAGAGATTGGAGAAAAGCAACTATCAGGTCCTGAAATTGTGCAAGAAACCACCGACAAGATCATTCAAGTCAAGGAAAGACTCAAAGCGGTCCGAGATCGTCAAAAGAGTTATGCAGATAACAGAAGCAAACCTTTGGAATTTCAAGTTGGAGATAAAGTGCTATTAAAATTCTCACCATGGAAAGGAGTTGTAAGATTCCGTAAGAAAGGAAAACTAATCCCAAGGTATTTCGGACCTTTCAAGATTATCAAACGAGTAGGGCCAGTAGCTTATCAGCTACAAGTTCCAGAGGAAATGGCAGGAATACATGATGTATTTCATGTATGTAATCTCAAGAAATGGCTAGCAGATGAATCATTTGTGATATCTCTTCAAGATGCAGAGGTAAATGAGAAACTTAAGTTTGTGGAAAAACCCATTCAGATTGAAGATAGAAATAGCAAGAATCTCAAACGCAAGAGATTAGTTTTGGTCAAAGTAAAATGGGATTCAAAGAGAGGACCAAAATATACATGGGAGCTAGAGTCAGAAATGCAAAGAAAGTATCCACACCTATTCTAGTGAATCTCGAGGACAATATTTAAAACAAGGTGAGGAGGATGTAACAACTCTCCAAAACACCCCAAACCGGACCGTAAACGACGAACCGGACACGCACCACGAGACCTGACGCGAAAAATGAAGAAGTTCCACCAGGGCGTCTCAGGCGACACGCGCCAGAAACCCTGGCATCTCTTGCGACGTGCGGGAGATGTCCATGTGGCAACCCTATACTTGTGACCAGGCTGTCCTAGCCTAGCTAGGTGTCTCAGGCGCCACGCGAGGGAGGTCCAGGAATCCCGCGCGACACGCGGGAGAAGTCAATTTCGAGTGTATAAGGAGCGGCGTGGGACTAAAGTCTCTGCTCATTTTCGATCGAATTCTCTGATCGTATACTCTCTCGTATCCCGTTTTTCTGATCAACACCCCCTAAACCCCTAAACCTGCGAAGCGCTGGCCGCTGTAAGTATCTTAACCCCCGATCACTAATTCGTTACCCTACCCGATTGATTTAGGACCCACCGACGCATGTCGAGGCTCTGCCTGACTAAGTTCGTTGGGGTTCTGTCTCGCGTTGTATGGGCATCCTACCCGATTGATTTAGGACCAACCGACGCATGTCAAGGCTCTGCCTGACTAAGTTATTTGGGGTTCTGTCTCGTGTTGTATGGCTAAAGTGACTTGGGTTAATTTACTAACACATGTGCATTATATGTTTTAAATAGAAATCCCAGGAAGTAATCAGGAATTGTTACAAGGAAGCCTGTAGGAATACCTAAGTTTCCAAGGCGAGTACATTCTCTTTTTGTAAATCTTTTTGTGAGTCAAACTGTTTTACCAAAACCTCAAATGTTTTAATTATGCTTAACAGTAATTGAGTATATGTATTCTACAATTACTGCCGGTATGTTGGGGTTTTGTATACATTACTAGTCCACAGTCACAGGATTGTGGCAGGAACCGTTACTGTTGGGTGACAGGGCCCAAAGTAATATGACTCACAAGTCAGGAGTGACAGTACTGAATGAGTAATTGTGTAGATATAAACATTGTAAATGCGGATGCTATCAATAACTGTAAAGTATAAGCACTTGTTTTGATAAAACTGAGATGAATTCGCCAGTATTTCTTGCTGATAAAATATTTTAAAACGCGTTTCAGGTAACTTAATGTGAAGCTAATAGAAGCCAGCCGGAAAGCACTGAAGGCTTAGAAAAGTGGCTATAAAAGTTACCTAAATAAAAAGGAGTTTATGTTTTTCATAAATTGGGGTTTACCCCTCTACGAATGTATTGTAATGGAAACATGGGTTTTATCCCATTTGTTATTTATAAAAGTTGGTGTTTTGAAACTCTGATAGTTATTTCCTAACTACGATCCTGATGTTTTAATTCCGCTGCCAAATTAATAAACACCGGTACCACTTGACTGGTTCACGGCTCCTGCTCCCAGGGTGGGCTCGGGGGTTGCGACATTGCTCGTGTAATGGTGGAAACCGGAAAAAATGAAACTTTTCCTTTGGTTTATCGAACGTTGAAGCTAGCACTGGTTTTATCGGTTGCAACCGCAACCGTTGAAAGATGTTTTTCTAAATGAAGCTTATCAAGAAGGATTTACGCAATCGGATTGGTGATGAGTATTTGAACAATGCTCTAATTTGTGCTGTTGAAAAAGAAAGTTTTTGTAAAGTAAAAGAAGAGGATGTCATGGCCCGGTTTCAAGCTTTCAAAAAGCGAAGATGAAAAATATTTTAGGTACATGTTTAAATTTATTTATTATCGCGCTACTATCGTTGTTTCGTTTTATTTGTATGCAGTATGTTAAAAAAATTTGAAATGTTGCCTCTTTAGTAATTTTCTAGATCCGCCACAGGTGTTTCGACCCGCACCGTTTTGATTCAAATCGGTTCGATCTGTACCGTTTGGACCCAGACCATTTTGACCGGACCGTTTCGGCCCGAACCGTTCAATCCGTACCGTTTCTACTCGTACGATTCGAACCAAACCGTTTCGACATTCATGGTTTCGACCCGAACCGGGGGTGGTGGGAGCCAGGGTGATCGACTCTAATTCATTTGTCAACCAAACACATGAAATATACAATGGAGATTCAAACTCTAGAAATTTCAATTTCTATTGGAATGTTTAAATTTCAAATGGGGATCCTCCAAATTCCAATTTATATACAAATTCCATTTCCAAAACATTCCTCAAACCGAACACACTGTTAAAAGCTGTAGGTGTTTAAGTTGTTCAGTCGAGTCATTTTATGTCATCGTCATGCTCATTGTCATGCCTGTGCCTAGCTAAAGTATTAGAAGTTAGAGTAAACTGCCATTTTGGTCCCTGAGGTTTAGGCAGTTTTGCCACTTTAGTCCAAATCTCAAACTTTTTTCATCTAGGCCCCTGTGGTTTCAGTTTTATTGCCATTTTGGTCCAAAAGTGATTTTTGTCTTCTAAAATCCAGCTGTTTTGTCCTTTTCCTCAAGGGCAAAATGATCATTTTAAGCAGAGTTTGAGGTTTATTTATATATATAATATATGTTAATGCTTAAAATGACCATTTTGCCTCTGAGGAAAAGGACAAAATAGCAGGATTTTAGAAGACAAATGTCACTTTTGGACCAAAATGACCATAAAACTGAAACCAGAGGGACTCAAATGCAAAAAGTTTGAGATTTGGACTAAAGTGGCAAAACTGCCCAAACCTCAGGGACCAAAATGATAAAAGGAATAAATGTATACTCGCCATAACAGTGTATGTTATGGTGGGTGAAATTAGAAAAAAAAATTATTATGCAAGTGTCTCGCAGACAGGTGGTTTAACCTTTCACTTTTTATTAAAGTGTGTTATGATAACGTGAAATGGAGTGAGTTAAGCAATAAAAAAACAGTGTCTTGAAAACAAATGACCTCTTATATGTATGTACCGATTTAAGTTGGTAACCAACCCACGACCCCTCTGGTTTGATGTGCGATACTTCACAAGCCAAATGCCCTTCTTCTGCACCCCTGTTTCTTCCACAACACATGCTTTGGTCAACAACTTAAATCGGTTCTCATGAGTTCTTGTAATATTTGTAGTTTTGAAGTGATTTATATATGGTTTTAGACGGGAAATCTTGGTGCAAAGTATTGTATGCACAACTAAAAGCTTGAGATTTCAAATCCTATACGATACAGATTATAATACATAATCTAGGAATTGTTGTTTAAAAATATATATCGACATATAATGTAGGACTTGTTCAGAAAAATATATATTCACGCACATTAAATGTAAAAGTAAAACTCAATGTTTAGAATCAGCTATGGTAAATACATCACAAATCATCACCATCATACTCAGTAGTCAGTAAATCCCACCAATAGCATAGCTAAGGCAGGGTCTGAGGAGGGTAGATGTAAACAGCCTTACCTCTACCCCGTAGGAATAAAGAGGCTGCTTCTGGTAAGACTCCCAACTCGATTGTAGTTTTGTATCAAGCCTTGGACCTAAGGCACATAACACTTAACAATCAGGACAGAGACCGATTGGTGCATGTACCCCGTGTCTTTCAGCTATCAACGCCACCACATGATTCTTGATTAACCATCCGCCGTTTTTAACATTATTTTCACGAAATTTAGTAAAATAACGTTAAAGTTAGTATCATTTCATTTTTGTCCCCCGAGCGCCCACATATATATACATTATATGTGCACACCGCAAGCAAGGCATAAAACTTCATGCATTCTGTTTACTCGAGTTATAGATAATTTAAGTATAATATTTCTTAAATTTGAAGCAAAACTATAAAAAAAACCCTATGTATGTATGTGTATGCAATAGTGGATAAAGAATTTCTTTTTAAGAGGGCAAAGTACGTCCCGCTAAATATGTTTTGAAAAAAAATTATAAATAAATCAATACAAGTATGTAATATACATTGTTATTTATAGATCTCTCCTTTTGTGTATAAATAAATAAATATATAAAATCACCTTATTTTAAGAGCTAAGAAAAACCATTAAATATGCAGCAGATAGTTTTTTTTGTTTTGCTGCGAATAACAATGTTTTTCATGATTGAACTTTGAACCAGACGTTGAACTCCATATCTGGTCTCTTTGCGTTCCAACGATCGGACGAGATTAATTGGCTTATTTAGAAAGTTAACTATTAGAAATAAAAGTTTATTATCAAATAAATTAAGTTAAGTTCTTTTTTTGAACTATATAAAATAAGTTAACTAGGGACTTATAAAAAATCATAATTTTTTTGAATTTTCCATGACAGTTGAGTGTGATATTTCTAGTGTGTTGTCAACCTCTTGTTACCTTTCCACACTATGTAGTACTTTATGTTTGGTCTAAAGAGAAAAATATAAAATGAATAGCTTTAAATTAGAACATGACTTGTTAACCGAATATATTTTATCAATCTTCACTTCGAATGGTTGATGTCGTCGCATCCGTTACCCTGTCACCATCCATCATGCCTGAATTCCTGGTCACCGTCTTGAGTCGACCTGGCCTGCGACTACCCGCATCATTTCGCCCCGTAACGTTTCGACCGGGATCGTTGCGACATGAACCGTTTCGATTTGAACCGTTCCTGCACGTACAGTTTCGACTTGCACCATTTTGACCTGTACCGTTTGGACCCAAACCATTTTGACCAGACCTTTTCGATCCGTACCCTTTCTACTCGTACGGTTGGACCCAAACTATTTCAACCCACGTGGTTTCAACCTGAACCGAGGGTGGTGGGGTGCCAGGGTGATAGATTCTAAATTATTTGCCAACCAAACACATAAAAATCTGAATGGAGATTCAAATTCCAACAATTTTAATTCTTATTAGAATGTTTAAATTCAAAATCAAGTCCCTCTAAGACCGTGGGGTATGGTGAGGCGGGGGTTGGGGGTGTGGGTCGACACGTGTCAATGGAGGGGCACCGCCGGTCACACCACAATTTGGTGGGTATGGTGGGGCGTGGCTAGGTCGCGTGGCTAAGCCACGTGTATATTTATTTATTTTTCTTTTTTTTTTATAAACAAACCTAAAAATATTATTAATAACTCCTAAAAATTACAAAATACATAAAAAACATTAATATTAAACATAAACATACTAAAATTAAAAAAAACTACATAAAAAAAACCATTACAAATATTAAACATAAACATACTAAAACTTAAAAAAAAAACCTAAAGGGTTAAATAAATCTCGAAGAGGGCGAGCTTTTCGAACGGGCGCCTCTCCTTAGATCGGTACTCGATATTTGCCATCGCCACCCGGTCGTCGTGGCTAATGTCCCCGCCCGGGACGCTTTCGTAGTAGGCCTTGAAGCGATCTAGTTTCGGGCGTAGTTCGCGCCACTTGTGTTAGCACGCTTTGAGGTTGTGGCGGTTGTTACCAACATTATGTTGATAACTTGCGAAAGCCGCTGGCCAGTACCAGGTTTCGCCGGGTTGTCGAGCTTTCATGGCGTCCACGACGCCAGTTACGAGTGCGATCTCTTCTTCGTTAGTCCAGGAAGCCATGGGTGTCGGTTGTGAAGGATGGCGGTTTGGGTTAGCGAAGGGGGACCAGTGGGCTTTAAATAACAGCTGGGCTTGGCCAACCCAACGGTTGGTTTTAAAATTTAACCGGTCAACCGCTTGGTCAACCCGCCTATAATGTTGGCCAATTAAAACCCGCCACCTCAGCTGGGTAGCCCCGCCCAACGCCGGGTGCAAAGCCCCACCCAAGGGGCCACTCCATAAGCCATACCCACCCGGGATGGTAACACCGACGTTCCACTCCGACCCACACCCCAACCCCCACCCCATACCCCACAGCCTAAATTCCAATTCTTATACAAAATCCACTTTCAAAACATTCCTCGAGCCAAACAAACTATTAAAAGCTGCAGGTGTATTAAGTTGTTCGTTCAAGTCCTTTTACATCATCATCCCCACCACTGCTTCTTGTAAGTGATAATTGTCATAGTCATGTCATGTCTGTGGCTAACTAAAATTATTAGAAGTTATAAAGGGAATAAATGTATATTTGTCATAACAGTGTATGTTAAGGTCGGGTCAAATTAGAAAAAAAAAGTTATTATGTAAGTTTCACATAGACAGGATGGTTTAACCTCTCACCTTTTATTAAAGTGTCATGATAACACGGAATGTGGTGAGTTAAGCAATAAAAAAAAGAGTGTGGTGAAAATAAATGACCTCTTATATAATAACTAATAACTAAAATATAAACGATTTAAGTTGGTGAATATATATATATATATATATATATATATATAAAACAAGGATCAGTTAGAACCACCCTTTATTGCGAGAACCGCGAAAACCAGTGTAAACACAAACAGTAATACTTAAAAAAAATCCAAAAAAAATACCAATTTTTTTTGTTTTTTTTTAATATTTTTTTTAAAAGTCGCTATATTTACTCAACAATAAAAAAAATTTCAAAAATTTTTTTTTTTGAGTACCAGCTATCCATGCACATGTGCATTTTCGTCATTTCTTTGACAAATTTCATAATACATTACAAACATTAGACAATTGTACTTTCATTTACACTACCATGTGTAACACACTACTTTTTACGT
Source organism: Scalesia atractyloides (assembly GCA_947069175.1). Taxonomy (NCBI): domain Eukaryota; kingdom Viridiplantae; phylum Streptophyta; class Magnoliopsida; order Asterales; family Asteraceae; genus Scalesia; species Scalesia atractyloides. The sequence continues at coordinate 13,840,164 of CAMTDV010000010.1, read as the reverse complement.
TGCCAGTATTAGCAATGCACATGTGTATCTATATATATCAATATGAAATAAGGTGTTTTGGTACACTAATTTGAATACATTTTCTCTTTCATCTATCATACCATCCATAATACACTACCATGCACATGTGCATTTTCATCATTTCTTTGACAAATTCTGTAATACATTACAAACATTTGACAATTGTACTTTCATTTACACTACCATGTGTAATACACTACTTTTTACGTTACCAATATAAGAAATGAACATGTGAATCTATATGTATCAACATGAAATAAGGTGTTTTGGTACGCTGCTTTGAATACACTTTCTCTTTCATCTATCATACCATCCATAATACACTTCCATTACCTCCTACCATCCATAATACAATACCATTACCTCCTACCATTTATAATACAATACCAATACCAATATTTTCACTTTATTACATGTATATCAACATCGTTAATACCATCTAATCAACATATTACATCATAAAGTGACAACTATAATGAACCCATCAACCACTAGATATAACTAACCAAAAAACATATATATGAGCCTACTTCATCATTAAAATCACAAACTTTTTATACCAAAACACGGTATCTAATTGTTATACATAATAATGCACATGTGCATTTAATGTAAAATTGAGTATATTATGGATGATTTTGTAAATTAAAGTGCAATTGTCTACTAGTGATAACGTATTACTGAATTTGTCGAAGTTATGATACATATGCACATGTGCATGGATAACTGTTACTCGAAAAAAAGTTTTATTTTGTAACGAAATATAACGATTTTTATTAAAAAAATATTAAAAAAAAATTTGAGTGTTTTTTTGATTTTTTTAGATTTTATTTTGCAATAAAGGTGGTTCTCGCGGTTCTCACAATAAAGGTGGTTCTTGCATGAACCTCCACCTTTATTGCAAAAAAAAATCAAAAAAAATCAAAAAAACACTCAAATTTTTTTTAATAGTTTTTAAATAAAAATCGTTATATTTCGTTAAAAAAAACTTTTTTTTTCGAGTAACAGATATCCATGCACATGTGCATATGTATCATAACTTCGACAAATTCAGTAATACGTTATCACCAGTAGACAATTGCACTTTAATTTACAATGCCATCCATAATACACTCAATTTTACATTAAATGCACATGTGCATCATTATGTATAACAATTATATACCGTGTTTTGGTACAAAACGTTTGTGATTTTGAATGATGAAGTAGGCTCATATATATGTTTTTTGGTTAGTTATATCTAGTGGTTGATGGGTTCATTATAGTTGTCACTTTATGATGTAATATATTGATTGGATGGTATAAACGGTGTTGATATACATGTAATAAAGTGAAAAAATTGGTATTGGTATTGTATTATAAATGGTAGGAGGTAATGGTATTGTATTATGGATGGTATGAGGTAATGGAAGTTTATTATGGATGGTATGATAGATGAAAGAGAAAGTGTATTCAAAGTAGTGTACCAAAACACCTTATTTCATGTTGATACATATAGATGCACATGTGCATTTTTTATATTGGTAACGTAAAAAGTAGTGTATTACACATGGTAGTGTAAATGAAAGTACAATTGTCTAATGTTGTAATGTATTACGAAATTTGTCAAAGAAATGATGAAAATGCACATGTGCATGGTAGTGTATTATGGATGGTATGATAGATGAAAGTGAAAATGTATTCAGATTAGTGTACAAAACACCTCATTTCATGTTGATATATATAGATGCACATGTGCATTGCTAATATTGGTAACGTAAAAAGTAGCGTGTTACACATGGTAGTGTAAATGAAAGTACAATGTCTAATGTTTGTAATGTATTACGGAATTTGTAAAAGAAATGACGAAAATGCACATGTGCATGGATAGTTGGTACTCAAAATTTTTTTTATTGTTGAGTAAATATAGCGACTTTTTCAAAAATTATTAAAAAAACAAAAAAATTGGTTTTTTTTATTTTTTTAGATATTACTGTTTGTGTTTACACTGGTTCTCGCATTTCTAGCAATAAAGGGTGGTTCCTAACGGATCCTTGTCATATATATATATATATATATATATATATATATATATATATATATATATACACACACATAGGGTAAGGTTATTGTAAAAAAGGTTAAAAGTGTGAGAAGTGTGAGAAATATTGTGGAGATGACATGTGTCCTAAATCTAAATTAATTCAAAAGGGTAAACAAGTAATTTTATCATTGATTTAATTAATTCAAAACCTTCCATAACCGCCACCCTAATTTATAAGAATATGTTTTTTTAAAGATCTCTATAAAACACTACGAATAACATTCCAAACACTATTCAACACGTATATAACACCATTCAATAAGTATATAACACCCTTCAATAAGTATATAACACAATTTTAAAGATCTCTATAAAAACACTACGAATAACACTGCAACTACCATTCAGCACGTATATAACACCATTCAATAATATATAACACCATTCAGTAAGTATATAACACCATTCGATAAGTATATAACACCATTCAATAATATATAACACTATTAAAGACACTGCAAAACACCATTCAATAGTTCATAACAATGTAATAAGTACATAACACAACAAAAAAGATATAACACTACAACCCGTAATGGTGGGCGTCTGAAACAGCAACGACACGATGGAGAGTGGTGTAACATCCCTCAATATATCAAATATTTAATAAATAATATTTATCTTAACGGTAGAAATTATATACTTGTTTATTGTTATGAATTTAACTTGGTTAGTTACTTGCGGATAACTAATAAAACATTTTGATAGTGGCAAAATTATTGGTGGCCCGGAATGAAAATAGATGTGGCAAAATATGTCAAAAAATCTTTAGCTTGCTTGCAAGTAAAAGCGGAGCATCAAAAGCCTTACGGAAAGCTCCAACCATTAGACATACCCGTTTGGAAATGGGAACATATAACTATGGACCTATTGACCAAATTGCCGAGAACGGCTCGGGGTTTTGACGCCGTTTGGGTGGTCGTGGATAGATTGACTAAAAGTGCTCACTTTATTCCTATCGGCGAGACTTATACTTCAGAAAAGATGTCGGAAGTGTATACAAATGAGATCATAGCGCGCCACGGAGTACCGGTGTCCATTGTATCCGACAGGGATACTCGATTCACTTCAAATTTCTGGCGCGACTTTCAAGGACAGATGGGTACTAAGCTGTTAATCAGCACAGCGTATCACCCACAGATAGACGGGAAAAGCGAACGAACAATTCCGACGTTAGAAGACATGCTACGGGCATGTATTATTGATTTTGGAGGTAGTTGGGATGTTTATCTACCGTTAGTCGAATTTTCTTACAATAACAGCTACCATTCGAGCATTGGTATGGCGCCGTATGAAATGCTTTATGGCCAAAAATGCCGAACCCCGGTATGTTGGGGTGAAGTAGGTCCGAGAGAACTCGCCCATAAAGACGTAGTCAAAGCCACGAACGAAAAGATTGACGCAGTTCGAGCCCATTTAAAAGCGGCTCAAGATCGACAAAAGTCATACGCGGATAAAAGAAGAAGACCTATCGAATTTCAACTAGGCGATAGAGTAATGCTCAAGGTGTCTCCATGGAAGGGGATTATTCGATTTAGGAAAAGAGGAAAATTGAGCCCACAATTTATCGGACCATTCAAAATTATTAGTCGAGTGGGAAAGGTGGCTTATCGCCTAGAACTTCCAAACGAGTTAAGTGGAATACATAACACCTTCCATGTATCGCATCTTTGAAAATGCTTAGCGGACGAGACTGCTTACGTACCGCTTGATGATATTGAAGTTGACAACAAACTTAACTACATAGCTAAACCGACTGAAATCCTTGACCGAAAGGTCAAAGGTTTGAGAAGCAAAGAAATTAACCAAGTGAAGGTCAAATGGGAGCATCGAAAGGGATCAGACACCACTTGGGAGTCCGGAGAGGAAATGGAACGACTCTATCCTTCACTTTTTGGTACGTATGCATGTTTCGAGGACGAAACCCCTTTAAGGGGGATGGGCGTGTAACATCCCTCAATATGTCAAATATTTAATAAATAATATTTATCTAAACGGTATAAATTATATACTTGTTTATTGTTATGAATTTAACTTGGTTAGTTACTTGCGGATAACTAATAAAACATTTGGATAGTGTATTATATAATAAACCAAACAAGAGGGACTAAACTAGTCAAGTGGGTGAAACTTGGTATGTTAAAAATGCTAATTAAAAACACTGCACATCTTTATGTGCGTGTACATGTGTGTGATCAGACCAAAAACCCCAAGAACCCCAAGAACCCACATTTCACCAAATTGATCAAAATTGAAAGGGGGAAATTGAGGCTAAGTTCTTGCATGAATCAATTTTGTGATCATCTAGTCAAGGGGATCATGAGGTATGTTGAATTTTGATGTTTGGTGATGTTATGAAAATTGATGAACTTCATTAGTTATAATTCAAGTAGGAATTTTAGATGCTATGGCTGGATTCGAAATGAATTCAAGTCTAGGAACAAACTTTTGATGAGAAATTAATAATCAAATGCCATAATGTTAGTATTTGAATGATTAATCACGCTTGTGTTAAATAGGTTTTATAAATATGATGAACACTTAGATTGTGAATGTGAGATGATGGGATTTGATGTTTATATGTTAAATTCTTAGTGTTAATTTCATATACTAGACATAAAGGTTTGAAAAGATGTGAATGCATGGCTAGTAGCTAAATCATGGACTTGATAAAGGTAGTATAAAAATCTTGCCCACAAGGTGTTTGATATAATGCCTAGGTGATTAATTAATAGTTGAAAAGTATGAAAGAAATCACGTAAATGATAATTCAGATGATTTACGTGTGATATATTTTAAGATGAGTTCTAAAGAATATATCAGATTGAACTCTATAGGCAATTTGGGTGAAGCATCAAGTGGTCAAGTCGGGGCGGATACGCGTTTGAAAGGGAAACTCTAAGGTATGTGACTTAATGTTTCGTTACATTTTTATAAACAAGTTTAGTCGTAATTACGTTTGATGTTTTGATATAGCGAAAATGGTTGCGTTTGGTGTGTCAATGAAGTGATGGATTTCGCTAAGACAACCACACGGGTCGAAATAAAGTCTTAACGCTTACCAAATGGGTGCGTAAATGACTGATTGATTTGAACCCGGAATAAGGGTAAAATTGGAGTATACGCGTGAACCGAGTAACGGTACTGTGAACTAGTTGTAAAGCAAGCCCGGAGAATAGGGCAATGTATGGGAAGTAACCTATGTGAGGAGGAAGCAAATGGATTGGATTTATTCACCTAAATATATTTAACGGGTAAAAATAAACTTTACGCAAGCCGGTGACAGAAGCGTAAGTGAGAAAAAGTTATAAACTTGAACTAATATTTTAACACTATATTATAGATAATCGAATTACGATCGCGTAGATTCGAAAATGAAGGAAAAAGGACTTGTAACAACAAAGTTATGAGGATTTAAGCGAAAAGAAAATATTAAAGAAAGCTGCAGCTGGGTAAACTGTGGGTTACGGTTCTGAACTATGACTCACGGTCCAGTAGTTCTGTTTTGAGCTGGGTAAACTGTGGGTTACGGTTCTGAACTGTGACTCACGGTCCAACAGTTCTGTTTGAGCTGGGTAAACCGTAGGTTACGGTTCTAAACTATGACTTACGGTCTGGAAGGGCTTTTTTTGGGCATTTACACCTACCATATGTTACGGTAGGAAACCGTAACCTACGGCGGGCTTTCAAACAAATATTTTAATGTCGTTCTTTGATTGTTTCGAGCTTTCGGGTCCGTTTAGATGGGTTCTAAGGTTTCAATTACTAATGTTCGTATTAAATTTATAATGTAGGTGTGTTATAACTTAGGATGGGTGAAGATCAAGCTTCCAAGTGAACCGAACACAAGGAGATTTAAGCTTCCGCAATGGTCGAAAAATCATAATAACAAAATGTTTTTGTTAAACTAAAACCATCACATATGAACTAGTATTTAAAGTTTGTAAATTGATCTAACGAGATTATGTATTTGCAACCCATGAAGTTTTTATGCATTTTGTTAAATAAATAGTATGGGTGTTACATGTTGGTAATCAGAACTCAAGGTTATTGGCAAAGTGTGTGCGGTTCGAGGCTTGATCAAGACATCCGGTAAGAACTAGCTATGAAATGAGTTCCAACTGGAAACACTAAAAAGGAAATGATCTAAAGTGTAAGGGAGGAGTGTGTTAATACACTCGAACCCGGGGAATGCACTAAACACAAACGGTTTAGACAAGTTGCATACTTGGTCAATAAAAAAATAATAAAATATATATATTCTCATTTAGTAATGTGAGAATAACAAAATGAAATGTTTACTCATTTATTGTAAACGTTTCAGATAAACGATGTCGACTGGGGACGGTGATGACACGGTACCCCTAATTACTAAACAGATAAAAGAAAAGATTTCCGAAGAAGTCGGAAAAGCCTTGGAAGCTAGCCTACCGGGATTCATGGATAGGCTACAAACGGTGATACTCTCGACTGTTGAAAGAGGATAAGAGAATTAAAGGGAGATCTTATCAACGAAAGAGATAAGACCAAAGAAAAGAAAGGTTGCTCATACAACAAGTTTGTAGCATGTAAACCCCCGATCTTCAATGTTGAAGTATATCCAATCGCTTGCCAAAGGTGGATAAGCGATATTGAAGGCGTATTTAAACGGACTCACCGTGATTCGAGTGATTTCGTGATCTACGGAACGGGCCAACAAAGAGGCCAAGCTAAAGATTGGTGGGATAATCTCAAGAAATAACTAGGAGTGGAAGCTACTCGAGCCATGACATGGGAAGAATTTAAAGTACCTTTTCTGAAACACCACAGGCCTAGGGCTGTGATTAACAAGATAAAAGAAGAGTTTATGCACCTGAGGCAGAAGGGTGAATCGATCGACAAGATCACAGGGATATTCCTTGACAAATTGAAATTTAGTGATGAGTTGGTGAAAACCGAAGAACAAAAGGTATATCACTACCACAATGTGTTGAGCAGAGTATATGGAATTTATGACCCCCTCGAATTACAAGAATCTCACGGAGATTATCAACGCTGCTCGGGAGCGTGAAATCGAATTGAAGAAACAGGTTGAAAGGGGTGAGAGAAAAGGATTTGATGCAAACCAAACCCCACAAAGAAGTTGGAAGTGGCTGAGTCCTCAAAGAAAGCAAATGCAAAAGGAGGATCACCTAGTTGTAAGACTTGTGGTCGTGCTCATAAGGGTGAATGTTATTTCAAAGAAAAGCCTTGTGTTATATGCGGAAAGACGGGACATGCGGCGTCGATTGCCCCGACAAGGTGTCGGTATGCTACAAATGTTACCAACCGGGACACAAGAAATCCGAGTGCCCGGAGTTGGTAGGGAAGAAAGAGATGCCTGACGCTAAAGCTGAAGTCCCAAAGTCAAAAGCAAGATCCTTTCACATAACGGCGGCTGAGGCTAAAATTGACCCGATGTGGTTTCAGGTACATTTACCATAAATTCAATTCCCGCACGTATTTTATTTGATACGGGTGCAAATAAGTCTTTTGTTTCGCATAGATTTATTCGACACCCTTTGTTTACATTAACGAAATTACCTATGCCTATAGAAGTAGAAGTAGGTAACAATAAAAGCTTTGTTGTTTGCGATATATGTCGGGATTGCAAATTAAACGTTGATGGCGAGGATTACTTGGTTGATTTGATACCCATGTCGATGGGTGAATTCCAAGTGGTGATTGGGATGGATTGGTTGTCTCGTCACCACGCCAAGGTAATATGCTTCCGTAAAGAGATACAACTAACATCTCCGAGCGGAATACAGGTTATTATTTATGGAGAAAAGAATTGCAACCCCATAGTATGTTCGATGATGGAAGCTCATAAACTAATTCAACATGGGTGTAAGGCTTATTTAACCTATGTACGTGATTCGGAAAAAGAGTCACCAAAGGTTGAAGACGTACCTGTCGTACGAGAATTTGGAGACGTGTTCCCGGAAGATTTACCGGGAATACCACCTAAGCGAGAGGTGGAGTTTGGAATTGAATTAGTTCCGAATGCAAAACCGGTGGCTAAAGCCCTATATCGGTTAGCACCATCGGAACTCCAAGAGTTACTATCACAATTGCAAGATTTGCTGGACAAGGGATTTATCCGACCAACTGTCTCTCCCTAGGGCGCGCCGGTATTATTTGTAAAGAAGAAAGATGGGAGCATGCGTATCTGTATCGATTACTGAGAGTTAAACAAGCTTACGGTAAAGAATCGATACCCGCTTCCGAGAATTGACGATCTATTCGACCAATTAAAGGGTGCGAGTTGGTTTTCAAAGATTGACTTGAGATCGGGATATCACCAGCTAAGAGTGAAAGAAGAAGACGTACCAAAGACGGCCTTCCGTACACGATATGGGCACTACGAATTCCTTGTAATGTCATTTGGATTAACGAATGCTCCCGCGGCTTTCATGGATCTCATGAACCGGGTTTGCAAACCAATGTTAGATAAATCGATAATAGTGTTTATTGATGACATACTTGTATACTCAAAAAGTGAGGCGGAACATGCTCATCATCTATGAGAAGTGCTAGAGACGCTTAGGAAAGAGAAACTTTACGCTAAATTCTCGAAGTGTGCCTTTTGGCTTCGAGAAGTGCAATTCCTAGGGCACATCATTAGTTCCGATGGAATCTTAGTCGATCCATCTAAGATAGAAGCAGTGTCGAAATGGAATACTCTGAAGAATCCTTCAGAGATTAGAAGCTTTATAGGACTTGCGGGTTATTATAGGAGATTCATTCAAGATTTCTCCAAGATTGCCTCACCATTAACTAAACTAACCCGCAAGAATGAAAAGTTTATCTGGAGTGACGATTAAGAAAGGGCATTTCGAATTCTCAAGGAAAAGTTGACCAGCGCTCCAATACTGACGATACCGGATGGCACCGATGACTTGGTAGTATACTCTGATGCATCACACCTAGGTCTCGGATGTGTACTTATGCAACGAGGCAAGGTAATTACCTATGCTTCCAGACAACTGAAAGCTCACGAAAAGAAATATCCGACACACGATCTTGAATTAGCGGCAGTAGTATTTGCTTTAAAAATTTGGAGGCACTACTTATATGGGGTGAAGTGCACTATTTTCACCGACCATAAGAGTTTGAAATACTTCTTTGATCAAAAGGAGTTGAATATGAGAAAAAGGAGATGGCTAGAACTGGTAAAGGATTATGATTGTGAAATCTATTACCACCCGGGAAAAGCCAACGTAGTGGCAGATGCTCTTAGCCGGAAGGGAAATTATACCTCTATACGGGTACGGTCCATGCAACTTGTGGTGACCTCAGGTTTACTTGGACGAATTCGAGAGGCTCAACTCAAGGCGGTAAAAGAAGAGAATTGGAAAAAAGAGCGTATTATAGGGTTAGTGAAAGATATAGAGGAAGGTGACAACGGGTTAAAATCTCGATTCGGTAGAATATGGGTTCCAAACACATGTGGTGTAAAGGACCTATTACTCGACGAAGCTCACAAATCACGTTATTCAATTCACCCGAGAGCAACCAAAATGTATCGAGATTTGAAACAAAATTATTGGTGGCCCGGAATGAAAATAGATGTGGCAAAATATGTCAAAAAATCTTTAGCTTGCTTGCAAGTAAAAGCGGAGCATCAAAAGCCTTACGGAAAGCTCCAACCATTAGACATACCCGTTTGGAAATGGGAACATATAACTATGGACCTATTGACCAAATTGCCGAGAACGGCTCGGGGTTTTGACGCCGTTTGGGTGGTCGTGGATAGATTGACTAAAAGTGCTCACTTTATTCCTATCTTCGAGACTTATACTTCAGAAAAGATGTCGGAAGTGTATACAAATGAGATCATAGCGCGCCACGGAGTACCGGTGTCCATTGTATCCGACAGGGATACTCGATTCACTTCAAATTTCTGGCGCGACTTTCAAGGACAGATGGGTACTAAGCTGTTAATCAGCACAGCGTATCACCCACAGATAGACGGGAAAAGCGAACGAACAATTCAGACGTTAGAAGACATGCTACGGGCATGTATTATTGATTTTGGAGGTAGTTGGGATGTTTATCTACCGTTAGTCGAATTTTCTTACAATAACAGCTACCATTCGAGCATTGGTATGGCGCCGTATGAAATTCTTTATGGCCAAAAATGCCGAACCCCGGTATGTTGGGGTGAAGTAGGTCCGAGAGAACTCGCCCATAAAGACGTAGTCAAAGCCACGAACGAAAAGATTGACGCAGTTCGAGCCCATTTAAAAGCGGCTCAAGATCGACAAAAGTCATACGCGGATAAAAGAAGAAGACCTATCGAATTTCAACTAGGCGATAGAGTAATGCTCAAGGTGTCTCCATGGAAGGGGATTATTCGATTTAGGAAAAGAGGAAAATTGAGCCCACAATTTATCGGACCATTCAAAATTATTAGTCGAGTGGGAAAGGTGGCTTATCGCCTAGAACTTCCAAACGAGTTAAGTGGAATACATAACACCTTCCATGTATCGCATCTTTGAAAATGCTTAGCGGACGAGACTGCTTACGTACCGCTTGATGATATTGAAGTTGACAACAAACTTAACTACATAGCTAAACCGACCGAAATCCTTGACCGAAAGGTCAAAGGTTTGAGAAGCAAAGAAATTAACCAAGTGAAGGTCAAATGGGAGCATCGAAAGGGATCAGACACCACTTGGGAGTCCGGAGAGGAAATGGAACGACTCTATCCTTCACTTTTTGGTACGTATGCATGTTTCGAGGACGAAACCCCTTTAAGGGGGATGGGCGTGTAACATCCCTCAATATGTCAAATATTTAATAAATAATATTTATCTTAACGGTATAAATTATATACTTGTTTATTGTTATGAATTTAACTTGGTTAGTTACTTGCGGATAACTAATAAAACATTTGGATAGTGTATTATATAATAAACCAAACAAGAGGGACTAAACTAGTCAAGTGGGTGAAACTTGGTATGTTAAAAATGCTAATTAAAAACACTGCACATCTTTATGTGCGTGTACATGTGTGTGATCAGACCAAAAACCCCAAGAACCCCAAGAACCCACATTTCACCAAATTGATCAAAATTGAAAGGGGGAAATTGAGGCTAAGTTCTTGCATGAATCAATTTTGTGATCATCTAGTCAAGGGGATCATGAGGTATGTTGAATTTTGATGTTTGGTGATGTTATGAAAATTGATGAACTTCATTAGTTATAATTCAAGTAGGAATTTTAGATGCTATGGCTGGATTCGAAATGAATTCAAGTCTAGGAACAAACTTTTGATGAGAAATTAATAATCAAATGCCATAATGTTAGTATTTGAATGATTAATCACGCTTGTGTTAAATAGGTTTTATAAATATGATGAACACTTAGATTGTGAATGTGAGATGATGGGATTTGATGTTTATATGTTAAATTCTTAGTGTTAATTTCATATACTAGACATAAAGGTTTGAAAAGATGTGAATGCATGGCTAGTAGCTAAATCATGGACTTGATAAAGGTAGTATAAAAATCTTGCCCACAAGGTGTTTGATATAATGCCTAGGTGATTAATTAATAGTTGAAAAGTATGAAAGAAATCACGTAAATGATAATTCAGATGATTTACGTGTGATATATTTTAAGATGAGTTCTAAAGAATATATCAGATTGAACTCTATAGGCAATTTGGGTGAAGCATCAAGTGGTCAAGTCGGGGCGGATACGCGTTTGAAAGGGAAACTCTAAGGTATGTGACTTAATGTTTCGTTACATTTTTATAAACAAGTTTAGTCGTAATTACGTTTGATGTTTTGATATAGCGAAAATGGTTGCGTTTGGTGTGTCAATGAAGTGATGGATTTCGCTAAGACAACCACACGGGTCGAAATAAAGTCTTAACGCTTACCAAATGGGTGCGTAAATGACTGATTGATTTGAACCCGGAATAAGGGTAAAATTGGAGTATACGCGTGAACCGAGTAATGGTACTGTGAACTAGTTGTAAAGCAAGCCCGGAGAATAGGGCAATGTATGGGAAGTAACCTATGTGAGGAGGAAGCAAATGGATTGGATTTATTCACCTAAATATATTTAACGGGTAAAAATAAACTTTACGCAAGCCGGTGACAGAAGCGTAAGTGAGAAAAAGTTATAAACTTGAACTAATATTTTAACACTATATTATAGATAATCGAATTACGATCGCGTAGATTCGAAAATGAAGGAAAAAGGACTTGTAACGACAAAGTTATGAGGATTTAAGCGAAAAGAAAATAATAAAGAAAGCTGCAGCTGGGTAAACTGTGGGTTACGGTTCTGAACTATGACTCACGGTCCAGTAGTTCTGTTTTGAGCTGGGTAAACTGTGGGTTACGGTTCTGAACTGTGACTCACGGTCCAACAGTTCTGTTTGAGCTGGGTAAACCGTAGGTTACGGTTCTAAACTATGACTTACGGTCTGGAAGGGCTTTTTTTTGGGCATTTACACCTACCATATGTTACGGTAGGAAACCGTAACCTACGGCGGGCTTTCAAACAAATATTTTAATGTCGTTCTTTGATTGTTTCGAGCTTTCGGGTCCGTTTAGATGGGTTCTAAGGTTTCAATTACTAATGTTCGTATTAAATTTATAATGTAGGTGTGTTATAACTTAGGATGGGTGAAGATCAAGCTTCCAAGTGAACCGAACACAAGGAGATTTAAGCTTCCGCAATGGTCGAAAAATCATAATAACAAAATGTTTTTGTTAAACTAAAACCATCACATATGAACTAGTATTTAAAGTTTGTAAATTGATCTAACGAGATTATGTATTTGCAACCCATGAAGTTTTTATGCATTTTGTTAAATAAATAGTATGGGTGTTACAAGTGGTCGGACCGGTGGCGGAGGTGCGGCAACTTAAGTGGTTCTCGGTGGGAACCGATCGGAGCAGGTGGGTGGCTTGCGATGGTTGTTCGGTGGTGTCCAGCAGGCCTGATTCGGAGATGTCAATGCTGTTGTATCGACGATGATGATGATGATGATTCGAGATGTAAACTGATGATGATGAAGATTCGAGATGGATTATTGATGATGATGATTCGAATTCTGGAAGAAAGAGGAGGATGATTCGGATTCTGGAAGAAGAAAGAGAATTCGTAATTTTAAGGAATTGATTTACAGTTTCCTGTTTTCAGGTGGATATAAAAGACACAATTGCCCCTACACTTTTCAAATCAGTCCAAACTAATAAAAACATTTTACAATTTGGTCCCTATTGATCAAAAGATATAATGCCTGAGATTCTTTCTTACCCTTATCACACTTTTGGTCTTTTTTACAGGAACCTCTACCTACACGCACACACACACACACACACACACATATATATATATGTATAGGATTTGGTTCAAGAGAGAACCAATCCCAGATGCAAGAACCATGAGAACTCCTATCATCCAACAGCATATTTACACATCACCCATAACTAAATTAAATCAAAAGGGTATTTTAGTCTTTTACTTCACATGTCACATCTTTTCTCTTTTTCTATTTAAAAGTCAACATGTCACATCTTTTCTCTCTCTTCTATTTAAAACACAACATGTAACATCTTTTATTTCTCTTCTATTAAAATTCAACACGAGACATCTATTGAGTCGTGATTTTTGGGGTGAGTTCGTTTGTTAAGATCCTCAAATTTCGTAAACCCGAAATCGGGGTGTCGGGGGCGTAAATAGATGTTTGGCATAAAAAAAATTTGTAAAAAAGTTTTTGAAAAAAAAAAATTGTAGAAAAATTTTATGTAAAAAAGTTTTTTGTAAAAATAAAATATTTTGGTTTGGCGTAAAATATTTTTGTTTTTTGTAAAAAAGTTTAAACCCGTAAAAAATTGTTTTTTTGTAAAAAAAATTGTTTTAAAGTTTAAAACCACGCGTAAAAAAAGTTTAAACCCGCGCGTAAAAAAAGTTTAAAACCCGCGCGTAAAAAAGTTTAAAACCGTGCGTAAAAAAACTTTTATATCTGCGTGTAAAAAATTTAAAACCACGCGTAAAAAAGTTTAAAACCGGCGCGTAAAAAAGTGCAAAACCGACGCGTAAAAAAGTTTTAAACCATCGCGTAAAAAAGTTGAAAACCGCGCGTAAAAAAAGTTGAAAGCCGGCGCGTAAAAAATTTTTAAAACGGGCGCGTAAAAAAAGTTTAAAACCGATGCGTAAAAAAAGTTTAAAACCGCGCGTAAAAAGTTTAAAACTGGCGCGTAAAAAAACGTTTAAAACCGCGCGTAAAATAAATGTAAAACCGGCGCGTAAATAAAGTTTTAAAACGGGGCTTAAAAAAAGTTTGAACCCGCACGAAAAAAACTCTAAACCCGCGCGTAAAAGTGTTTAAAACCGGCGCGCAAAAAAAGCTTGAACCATACGTAAAATAATTTTTTACTGCATGATTCAAAAATAACATTAACTAAATCACATTAATTAAATCACAAACATTAATTAAAGCACAATGATTACAACTTTAATTACTAATCATTAAAAAGCTTAGTAAAAATGCCAATTTACCCTTATCCCACTAAAAAGGAAAACTCATTAATTAAAGCACAATGATTACAACTATTTTATTGTTTTTTAATCTCATCCATTAAAACACTTTTTATCAATGGCTTATATTGGTTCATACGGTTCTCACAACTCAATGTGGTTCTCATTTTACCCATCCCCTATATATATATATATATATATATATATATATATATATATAGGGGAGGGTTAGATAGAAAACCCTAAAAATTTGAGAAAACCCTAGAAAACCCAACCTCCCGACATTTTTTTTTTGAAAAAAATAACACATGTAATATACATGTTTTTAAGAGTTTTTAGCAAAAAAAACACAAAAAAGCGCCAAGTGGATATTTAAAAAAAATAAACAAAATTCAGCAACTTTTGTTTAACACATGTTAGTGATGAAAGTTGTTGAAACTTGTTTATTTTTGTAAAAATATCAACTCGGCGCTTTTTTTTTTATTTTTTTGGCTCAAAACTCTTAAAAACATGTACTTACATGTGTTATTTTTTAAAAAAAAAATGTCGGGAGGTTGGGTTTTCTAGGGTTTCTCAAATTTTTAGGGTTTTCTATCTAACCTTATACTATATATATATATATATATATATATATATATATATATATATATATATATATATATATATATATATATAAGTCTATGGAGAAAACTCATTTTATTGAGAAAACTCAGCAAACTCCAATATGTGGTCATGGTTGTTCCACATCAACCATTTTCAAAACTATTTTTTTAATCTTAAAGAGCATTTTAGTCTTTACACCAACTTATTCCCCATCATCCATCACCATCTCATCTTCTAGTAAAGTCACATCATCTTTTCACCAACCCATTTTTCTCTCTTCGTTTAAATACCAAGAAAACCATTCCCTCTCATCATCATCCATTCTCTCTCGTCATGTTCAATATGAACACCAAAAACACACACACAAGTATGTGTGAGAGAAGCATGCCTGAATCATTGTTGTTTAAGAAAGAGAAACACCAAAAACACACACAAGTGTGTGAGAGAAAGAGAAACAAGATTCTCCATCGTGTTCATCAAGAACACCAAGAACACACACACAAGTGTGTGAGAGAGAAGCAGGCCTAAAATCGTTTTGTTGCATGGGTTTTTAGAGAGAGAAGGTTGTTAGAACACCAAGACCAAGAACACACGCACAAGTGTGTAAGAGAGAAGCAGGTTTGAAGACCTTCAACGTGTCCATTTTTCAGAATTTGTTTAACATGTGGTGTTATACATGCGATTATGTTTGTTGGTATTTTTTGGCTCTCATGTTTTTTTCAACTTTTTCACATGGTAGCTTCCGTCTTTTTGTTTTTTTAAACATTTTTTAAAGTTATTTCAAATGTTTTCAGTTGTTGTTTTATACATGCGATGATATTTTTTTGTTGTGTTTCTCCTGTTTTGAAATGTACCAGTAGATGACACCCGCATTTTAGGGGTTTTTTTAGTATGTTTTATGGCACCTGCCTAACTTTCATCATTTTTTTCTAATCATAATCAGGTGTTGGATACATAGGAGATGAAAACACCGTTTGACATAGCTGCATCACCAACTGAAGAAGGTCTAATATCCACTTATAAAGTTTTTATGTTCCTATTTTCGTTTTTCTAATGACTGAGATTGGCAACATGTTACAATCAATTATTTTTGGCAACTAAAAAAAATGTTTGGGAAATGTGGCTTAGTATAATAGGTGTTAAACGGTTTCATCAAAATATATTACTTAAAAGAATTTCAAATAACATACATTTATAACATGTGTTACAAATGTATTCAGTTCAACAAAATAAAGTTTATAACACGTGTTACAAGGTTTACCCTGAATTGTGTACAATGTTACATTACAAAATCAAAGAACATACCGTTGTAACACGTGTTACAATGGTGGTTTAATTTACAAATAAAAAGTTACCTTTAAAAATTCCATAATCTAATTGTTGATTATCTCGTTTATTTTACAAATAAAAAGTTGTGTTTGGTTTGGTTGCTTGTTTGGGGCTTTTAATCTGAAGAGTAACTGTTTTTGTCGCTTTAGATGCTTCTTTGGGGCTTTTGATCTGAATAGTAACTGTTTTAGTGTGTTACGCCATGTTACACATGTCACATATAGTTGTTATATGTGTTACAACAAAAATTTTGCACATGTATAACATGTAACACATGTTATACATGTGTTACCACTCTAATGTAACACAAGTTCCAAACATGTGTTACATATGTGCAACCCCTTTTGTATCCATGTATAACTCGTAACACATGTTACATAAATGTTGTTACATTTGCGTTGATAAATTTAACTATACAAGATTAACAATGATGTACTTGCTTTGTTCATAGGTATAGGGATGTTTGTGTTCAAGATAAAGATGGTTATCAAGAAACGAAGCGTAGTTAGATTTTTGTTACCTTATGACAGTTTTTTGGATCATTTTTATATATTTGAATTTGTATAAAACACTTTTGTTACATTTAAGTTTGATTGTAACTGTTTTTTTTAATACATATAATCTATTTGTCCCTTTACTGTGTTACACCAGTCCCACATGCTCAGTAGTTGCAACATTACTAGCAATTTGAACAATCAACTTCCTTTTACGTATGTAATATTACTGGGGATACTAACTTTTATAAAATCTAATGGCGGGGTTGGAAAAAATAGAAGGACTTCGGGTGCATATAAAATCTCAATAGTGGGATGGGGAAACTAAATTTTATAAAATCTCAACCCGTAATATGCATAGCAGTCACTTTTTACATGATATACGCCATGCCACATACGTTATACAATAAATGCAACACTTTTTAGCGTTGTTACACATGTTACATGTTGTTTGTAACATGTGTAACATCGTATCCATAGTAAACCAATACTTGGTTCTGTATCATGTTACAAGTTACATGTGGCTTTTATGTGTTTTCTGGCAATCGTCATGTCACACATGTTATATACTAGAAACGTAGCAACAGTTTTGGACGCTGTTACACACGTTGCATTATGTTGTAACATGTGTAACATTCAGCATATCCATGTGTTTAGTTTTGCTACATCATATTACGCATGTTATACAGAACCTGTACCATTTGTAACATGTTGACAAATGTAACAATCTCCATTTTTGGTTGTTTTATCACCCTTTTGTGGTCATCATAACTATATGATGTTTGTAACCTTAAAATCCTTGGTTGGCTGCCACTTTTAATGATGTTATGGGTTACAGTTAATGTTATATTACCCTTTTCTGTGTCACACCCCAACCTATGGCGGAAACATCGGGCCGTGGCACTAGGCGAATCAGATTGTCTCATGAGAAATTCCATAACACTATTTAAGCGACAATATTTAAATGTTAATATCTCATACTATCAACATATAACCCTTAAACAAAGTTACAAAATAAAAGCAATCTCATAAAACAATTCAAATTCGATCTTCCCTAGATTTATTACATGATTTTCTAAAGGCAATCCTAAATCAAAGCATCCGTAGCAAATACCATCAACCTGCCACATATGTTAAAATAAAACGTCAATACAATTAAGTAAAGGTGAGCATACAGGTTTGCGTATATAATAGATATAAAAGCGTTCAGCATACACCGCATGACATACGTAAGAGTTGTGAACTATGTATCTACTTAGATTCAAGTAAACCAACAAACCGCGAGTGCGAGGCACGCGAACAAGTGTCCACGTCCTAAAGAGAAAATAAATGAGAAATAAAAATGCGAGCCTTAACAACCTCGGGCCTCCTAGTGGCGGGTCAACCTCTAGCAAGCTATCATGTTAAGGGTGGCGTACTAGCAATCAAGTAACACATACAATTCAGCAGATTTCACGTATAGTCATGTATAGCGGATTACGAATAAGCATTTGAGTTTGTGTGGGGTGATTTGATATACAAACATATGTGACACCCAAAAGTGCATTTAAGCATAAAAGGGGTTCAAGTATACTCACAGTCGGTGCGATTAAAGAGAGATACGGGATCTGAGGTAAGTTAAGGAGAGCGTTAGATCAGCCTGTAAGTGAACAGAAGTGCATCAGTCTTCCGAAATGCTGAAATGGTTAACGGTTGAAGGAACAGTAGACAAGTTCGGGTGAACTTTACTGTTTTGACTTACTGGAAGTACAAGTTCGGGCGAACTTGTCTGGTTTCTTAAGAAACTGGACAAGTTCGGGCGAACTTGCCTTAATTGTTGAGGTTTGATACAAGTTCGAGCGAACTTGTCTTGCCTGAATTGTTGAAGGGTTTAAGCAAGTTCGGGCGAACTTGGTCACCATTCTGGTGACAAGTTCGAGTGAACTTGACTGTTTTGGTCACTAATTCGTGCGTTTTCGTGTCGTTTGCTGAGGAAATCGAGTGTCCATCCCTCCAACCTTAGGCTACTGAGCAAAACCTAAGCTGGAGAGGTCTTTTTGGAGCGACTTTAGCCATTTTATAGAAATTCAGACTAATCCGGGTGAACTTGAAGGCTCGAACGGGTTAGTCTAGTTTGTGCAAAGTGACGATTTCGTGCTTCCGGATCTAAGATTTTGCTTGACAACACCTGGTTCCAGTTCAAAGTGAACGAAACATACGTCATTAGTCCGTATTTTGTGTGAAAATTGACGTTTAAAAGGGTTTTACTTAGATCTAAGTATAGATCTAAGTGAAAAACATAAGATTTTCGTAAACAGAGGAGTTTTGATGAAATCGAAGGTAAAACCTTGTGTAAAATCGTTGTAAAACGTTGTATTTGGATGAAAACGAGTTGATTTTTACTTGGAAATCAAAGGTTTTCGGTTTCGGGAAGTTTCGGGCGAACTTAGCAGCAAGTTCAAATGAGAAGAGGAGTTGAGTATTTATAGGTGAGGTGGGAAAGTGGGCTGGATACATCAAGTTCGGGCGAACTTGTACCAAGTTCGAGCGAACTCGATGGATTTCATAGGTTTCGAAGCCAGTTCGAGCAAACTTGACTTATAAGCTGAGTTCTAGTAGCCTGAGCAAGTTCGGGCAAACATGGTGTTACCAAGTTCTGCCGAACTTGGCCTAAAGGCGAAATGTCGTTTGTTATTTTCGTGTCAGGTGTTTGTTTGGCGATTCGGTTCGTATTAGATAGTTATATTAAGCGTTTTAGCGAAGCATTAAGCGTTATACAACCATTGTATTGAGAGAGAGCGAGTTACGTGTGCGTGTGAGCGTTTTAGCGATAGTAAACCATGACATAAACAAACATAACACATATAAAACATAATTCCGCATAATTAACTGCGTTTTGCGATGCGATGCAATAAGCGATGCGATGGCACAAATAACACACTCGGCTATTAAAGTAACACAGTTACTTGTGATTGCATTGAATTAGCGTTGAGTTTAATAAGTGATTAGATGCGACATTTATGTGACAAAATATAAATATCTTAACATAAACTTTTCCATAATCAAATCTCGGATTTACATTGGAAGATACAAACGGAATAAACGGAAAAAGATAACAACGAAATTACAAGTTGTTACAGTCTCCCTACTTTAGGAAATTTCGTCCCGAAATTTAAGTACTGGCCGTAACAAAGAGGTGTGGATATTTAGCCTTCATATCACTTTCCAATTCCCAAGTGAACTCGGCACCGCGTTTGCCTTCCCATCGGACTTTCAAAATAGGAATGCGAGAGCGTCGTAGTTTCTTGGTCTCTCGGTCCATGATTTCGACTGGCTTTTCCACGAAGTGAAGGGTCTCGTTTATTTGCAAATCCTCGAGAGGTACATGGAGATTTTCTTCAGCTAGGCATTTCTTGAGGTTTGAGATGTGGAAAGTCGGATGTACGTTGTTAAGTTCTGCCAGTAGTTCGAGTCAATAGGCCACTTTGCCAATTCTTTCCAGGATCTTAAAGGGACCCACGTATCGTGGCGCTAGTTTCCCTTTCTTTCCGAAGCGGATCACACCTTTCCAAGGTGCAACCTTTAAGAGAACGTGATCTCCCACCTCGAACTGTAGGGGCTTGCGGTGTTTATCGGCATAACTCTTTTGGCGACTCTGAGCTTTCAAGAGATTGTCTCTGATTTGGAGAATCTTGTCTGTCGTTTCTTGAATTAGCTCAGGACCGGTGATTTGTGCTTCTCCGATCTCGAGCCATGCAATAGGCGATCGACATTTTCTTCCATACAGTGCCTCAAAAGGAGCCATTTGAATACTAGTATGATAACTATTATTGTACGAGAATTCTATTAAGGTAAATGCGCATCCCAATTACCACCGAAATCTATGATGCACACACGAAGCATGTCTTTGAGGGAGCGGATCGTGCGCTCAGTCTGACCGTCGATTTGAGGGTGAAAAGGGGTACTGAGATTAAGCGTAGTACCGAGAGCGGATTGAAAAGCCTCCCAGAGACGTGAGGTGAAGCGATCGCGCGGTCAGAGATGATGTCACGAGGCGTCCCGTGTTGACATATGACTTCGTCGGTATAGATTCGTGCTAATCGTTCTACCTTAAAGTCTTCTCGTATGGCAATAAAGTGAGCTGACTTAGTAAGACGATCAACGATAACCCAAATGCTATCATGACAAGAGGAGGTGCGAGGGAGTTTCGTAAAAAAGTCCATGGCTATAATCTCCTACTTCCACATCAGAATTTCTGGTTGTTCGAGCAAACCAGAGGGCCTTTGATGTTCGGCTTTAACTTTCGAGCAAGTTAAGCACTTTGAGACGTATAAAGCGATATCCTTTTTCATGCCCGGCCACCAACACTTAGGACGAAGGTCCTGGTACATTTTGTCGGCTCCGGGATGAATGGAGTATCGAGATTTATGAGCTTCGGTCATTAGCAAATCTCGGAGATTATCACGGCTAGGAATCCAAATGCGGTCGAGATAATAGTAAATGCCATTTGGTTTAACTACGAGTTGGGTTTCGGCACCACATTTCATTTCTTCTTGTAGGATATTCTTATTAAAACAAGCAAACTGGGCGGAACGAATCAGAACTTCGAGATCATTCAAAGCTTGAGAGTCACGAACACTATACACATAGCTTCGTCGACTGAGAGCATCGGCTACGACGTTTGCTTTGGAAGGATGATAGCGTATCTCACAATCGTATTCGTTGAGAAGTTCAACCCATCTGCGTTGGCGCATGTTCAGTTCCTTCTGGTTAAAGATATGGTGTAAGCTCTTATGGTCGGTGAAGACTGTACACTTGGTACCGTAAAGGCAGTTTTGCCATATCTTTAATGCAAAAACAACTGCTACGAGTTTGAGATCGTGGGTTGTGTAGTTCTTCTCGTGGATTTTGAGTTGTCGAGACGCGTACGCGATAACCTTGTCTCGTTGCATAAGAACACAACCAAGACCAAGATTAGAGGCATCGCAATAAACAACGAAATCGTTGTTTCGTCGGGTAGAGCGAGTACGGGAGCGTTGCATAGCATACGCTTGAGAGTTTGGAAGGCTTCCTCTTGTTTGGAGTCCCAAACGAAAGGCTTGTCCTTATGAGTTAAAGCAGTAAGAGGTACGACGATTTTAGAAAAGTCGGTGATGAATCGACGGTAATAACCCGCCAATCCAAGAAAAGAACGGATTTCGGATGCATTCTTTGGCGTAATCCAACTCTTTATAGCTTCTATCTTTGCAGGGTCGACATGAATTCCTTGACGTTAACGATATGACTGAGGAATTGGATTTCTTCGAGCCAGAATTCACACTTGGAGAACTTGGCATAGAGGCGATTTCCTTGAAGAAGTTCGAGAACTAAACGGAGATGACGCACGTGTTCAGTCTCGACTTCGAGTAAATAAGGATGTCATCGATAAACACAATGACGAAACAATCCAATAAGGCTTTACACACACGGTTCATCAAATCCATGAAGACCGCGGGTGCATTTGTGAGACCAAAAGGCATGACCACGAATTCGAAATGGCCATAACGAGTACGAAAGGCGGTTTTCGGAATATCTTCTTCTAGCACGCGTAGCTGATGATAACCGGAACGTAGGTCGATTTTAGAAAAACACGTAGCACCTTGAAGTTGATCAAACAAATCGTCGATTCGAGGAAGAGGGTAGCGGTTCTTTATCGTGAGTTTGTTGAGTTCACGATAGTCGATGCACATACGGAACGTCCCATCTTTCTTTTTCACGAAAAGAACGGGTGCGCCCCATGGTGAAGTGCTCGAGCGTATGAAGCCTTTATCAAGTAACTCTTGAAGTTGGCTAGATAGTTCGCGCATTTTGGATGGTGCAAGGCGATATGGAGCTTTAGCAACGGGTGTAGCACCGGGAATTAGATCGATACGAAAATCAACGTCGCGAGTAGGGGGTAAACCAGGTAAATCGTCAGGAAAAACTTTAGGAAATTCACAAACAACGGGTACGTCTTTCCAGGTTTTCTTTTCTTTCTCCGGGTTCACGGTATGGGCTAGGAAAGCTATGCATTGCTTGCGCAAATACTTGCTCGCTTGGGTACATGACATAAACATCAACTTCTTTGAAGGAGTCTCGCCATAGACATGTAATTGATCACCGTTGGGGAGAGGAAACGAATCATCTTATCGTAACAGACGACTTCAACATGATTTTCATGAAGAAAATCCATGCCTATTATGATATCAAACCTACCTAATGGCATAGATATGAGATGGATCGAGAAGATGTGGTTGTTGAGATCGAGAGTACAACCACGTAAGACGGAGTTAACAGTAACGGTTCTTCCGATGGCGACTTCAACATCGAAATTCTTTGGGAGTTTAGCGCGTTTACATTTTAAAAGCTTTGCGAATTCTAACGATACAATACAGTTATCGGCACCAGTATTAAATAAATAGGAAGCATAAATACCATTAACAAGGAACGTACCATTGACAACATTGTTTTCGTTCTGAGCCTGGCGGTGATTAAGATTGAAAGCTCTTCCACGCGCAGCCTGTGGTTGCTGCTGCGGCTGCGGTGGTGGTTGCTGCTGAGACTACTATTGTTGCGGCTCTTGCTTCACGGCTTTGTTTGGGCAAACATTGCTAAAGTGGTTCGGATCACCCCAAGTGTAGCAAGCACGTGCTTTCGGAACTGGTGCTTGCTGCTGAGGCTGCAGCTGATTGGTCTGAGGAGCACGAGGTGGAGCTGGTAGTGCGACTGGTGCTGGAAGAGCTGGCTGACGAGGACCTGAACGGCAATTGACAGTAAAGTGGCCGTAGATGTTACAGTTGGTGCAGAAACGACAATTGCCACCAACTAGGTGATGATAAGTACACTTTGAGCACAACGGATGAGGACCGGTGTACGCATGCTTTGCAGGAGGTGCGTTTGGTGTAGGAGCTTGAAACGGCTGAGAGTTCAAAGGTGCGATAGCTGCAACGTTCTTGCTCGGGTTTCCTCTCTTGCGACCTTGGCGACTGGACTTACACTAGCGAGATGGCTCGGTGGTAGGGCTCGGTGATAGCTTGGTTCTCGACTTTGCTGTTCTTGAAGTAACCAGCCTGAACACGTTTGTCATTGGTTTCTGCGGTAAGCTGATAAGTTTCCTCAATGGTAGTAGGGCGAGTTGCTTGAACAAAATCAGCGACGCAATCTGGTAGAGCACGTAGGTATTCTTGATTGCTTTCTCAGTAGTGTCCACCTGACTGGGACAGATAATACTAAACTGCTTTAAACGGGCTGTGAGACCAGCGTTGTCGGGGCCATCTTGCTTGATATCCCAAAATTCGTTCTCCAGTTTCTGAACTTCATGGGGAGGACTGAATTCTTTCACCATGATTTCCTTGAGTTCTTCCCAAGTGAGCCCGTAAGCTTCATCTATTCCGCGCTTCTTACGCTCCGCGGTCCACCAATCAAGTGCCCTCGATTGGAACACGCCGGTAGCGTTGATGGTGCGCAGAGCTTCAGGACATCCACTTTGACGGAAGGTAACCTCGATGGAATCGAACCAATGAAACATAGCACTTGGTCCTTCCGTGCCAGAGAAAGTAATAGGTCCGCACGCCTTGAATTGTTTGAAGCTGAACGAGGTCTTTGGCGTGTCGGTTTTAGAATCAACCGATGAGTTGCTGCTGACAGCATGGATCTCGCTGACAATCTAGGGAATCACTTTAGCCATCTGCTTGGCCACGAGCGAAGCGATACGCTTGTCGGCGTTGTTGCGCTGGATGTTCCTCCTAGTGTGAGATCCCATGGAAGACATCTACATGAAGGATTTAATTGGATGAGATTCGATTATAGTAGGTTTATGTTCAAAAGTTTACTATTATTATTATTCAGGTAACACACAAAATCACATAAACACGTAGCCAAGTAAACACATAGGCACATAAACACATAGTCACATAAGCACGTAAGCACGTAGTTACATAATTCACGTAAGCTTATACTTTGCACGTATTCACCTTCTTATAAGTAAAGCGTAGCGCGTTCGAGACGCGAGATATAAGCGTAATAAGCGAGTAAAGCTGCGTATGAGGCACGAATGCCCTCATGAGCGTAGGCGAGTTGCGCGATTAGTTTGGTTGGTGAATTAATTAGCGTTTTAGATTACGAGAGCTGTGCGAGTAGTGCATGTATCGATGGAGCGTAAAAGCGATAAATCGAGAAATCAAACAAGCGTAAAATCCATAAATTCAAACACATAAATAAGATAAAACTGGATGATGCGCAAAATCGACGATTGTAGGCTTAAATCAATTGGGAGAGTACTGGGTTTTGAGACAGCGACTACCCAAAGAGGTTCGAAAATTCTCTGAGTTCGGACACACGATTTGGCCTAATAAAAAAGTTCTCTTGTCGTACAACGGTTAACGACATTTAACCTTCCAGTTACGTCGTGTTCCAAGTCATCAAAATAATCGAGACTTTGGTGAGAGTGAAAATCGAGGAGTGGAACTAGTTATTAAGATGCGGGTTTCACCCCTAACTTAACAACTTACTTCCTAGTTGTGGTTATGCTCACCGATCAAATCGGGTGTAACATTCGTCGAAAAACGGGTTTTCCAAACCCGCTTCGTTTATTAATCAAATATACAGTTATAAGTTCCGTTGCGTATTTATTGTTCATATTAATTTTAAACAATACATAACTAATAAACATTTCTAGAATTTTAAACCATAATTAATAAATAATAAAAATAGTGAATAAAAAAATAAAATGGAGACGCCCGGGTTTCGAACCCGGGTCACCCGCAAGCACAAACACGCAACACACCACTCCGCCACACACTGCTTTTGTGATAAACACGGAAACAAATAACATTTATAATAAAACCGAAAGTCAAATCTACAATCAGCGCGCCCAGAACTCGCACTCACCTAAAAAACAGACATTCCGCGATTTTGGCTACTTTTCCTTTGACTGAAACGCACAAATTAATCTCGACGCCAGTTATAACCGTTGCCGGCAGTCAATTTCGGTCATAACCGCCGGAAACCTTTGACCGCGAATCAAGACTCAAATTCGAACCCAATTCATCCAGTTCTTCCTTATAAATACTCACTCAAATCTCCTGTAAACCTTTCGCTCGGAATCGCACTCTCTTTCGAAGCTTTAGTCCCTTCAAAGCTCGTCGCCGGAGATTTTCATTTTCGCCGGAATCCTGCCGGAATCGCTGATCAGAAAACCGTATTCGTTCATCAGACGGTATAAATCATCTAAACCTTTTTGCTATCTTTTGCTTAGTATTCTACTTGCACAACACAATGATCAAAACTGTTAAAAAGTCCACTCAGCCGGAAATCACAAATCGGAGCCGACGACTCTTGCCGGAAATCTAAAGAAAACACTCTGTGTAGGTACATCTTATTCCGTAATCTTCTTTTTCTACTTCATTTCAATCAATTATAAGTTTTGTTGATCGATTAAACAGAACAGTCGGATTTCACTGTTCTGTGTTCTTGTAAACGAAGAAGATGAAGTCGAGTATATGTATAAATATAATTAAAACTGGATATTCAAACGGGTTAGAAACGCAGTCCAGCGGTGGACTGTGTGCAAATATAACACGCACGTCTCGAGTTCGAATCGCACAAGTTACCGACTTTCAGAAATAAAACCAACATTTTTAGAACTTAATCAGATCAAGTCACGGAATGTTTATAAGAGGAATATAATTCAGTAGTTAAGCAGATTAGACACACAGCCCAACTGGTTGGGCTGTGTGCACTCGAACCAAAGGACCCGAGTTCGACTCTGGGTCTCTGCAACCGGTTCGGCCATATAAATCATTTTTAATAAAAACCAAATAAGTTTAAGGTTAATTAGTATATATATATAATTAAAACAGAGAATATTTCGGGTTAGACACGTAGCTCAGTTGGTAGAGCTGCGTGCACGTATACGAGAGGTCCCGAGTTCGAACCTCACTCAGCGCATAGAAAACACAGTCTGACCGGTCAAGATCCGGTCAACGATCAACGATCAAAAAGTCAACTTTTTTTATTTTTTTTATTTATTTATTTAATTGAAAAATCATTTAAAAATACTTAAAAATAAGATTCTTAAAGTTAGAAAATTTCCTTAAAACTCACAAAAATAAATCTAACAAACCCATTAAGAGCACTAATTAAAAATATTAATCTCAAATAAAATTTATTTATTTATCGAATCATTTTGTTATTATTTAGGTTAGTTTTTCGCTCGTCGATTGAATCATAAATTCGTGCGCCTTCATCGTCATCAAAGAACGCACCCATTGTGAGTGAATCTCTACCAATTCCCCGTTTTAATCATGTTTTGGGGTGTATCATGTGTCGTATAATCCTTTTATTTTATTTAAACTCTTGTGCATACATAATATCCGTGATCAAATGTGTATCAAATGTGAATCAATTGTTGTGTGAATTATATGTAGATTGGATTTATCATTTTCAGTGCACGCATTTCATTAGGCCCATCAGTTCCCCGTGGGAGACGGGTTGAGCATCAGGTGCCTCATTAGATCGGCTCCGTTTGATTGTGCCTTGATCTCACATACATCATCATTCATATCATATACTCATCCAAAGTGGTTTGTGTTTGTTTATCTATATATGTTTGCTCACATGTGATTACTGCACAAATTTTCCTTATTAAATAAAACAAGAAATTAGTAATAATGTTTTATCAAGGTTCACTCGCCAACTTTTGTTGACCCAAAATATCCCCCGTTTTACACATGATACAGGTGATCCAGCTGAGAAAAGAAACACATAGGAAGGCCTAGAAGAATAAACAAGTTTAAGCTTTGGAATAATTATATAGTTTCATTTTCTTGTAATTGTATGAATTTTGTTTTGGATATTTAAGTTGTAATTTGAATTTAATAAATATGAAACATCTTAGTAAACATCATGAGCTTTGGTGATAACCCAATTATGCCCCGACTTTTATTCCGCTTCGGGTCGGGGTGTGACAGATTGGTATCAGAGCTTATGACTATAGGGATATAGGATAGGTTATTAGACCCTTAGAGCCTATACTATAGTTGATTAAATTTTAAATTGTTTATGCGTTACATACAAAATTCATGATGTTTATTTGCTTTATGTTTATTTTCACACTCAATGTTATGCAAGCATGCTCATAAATACATGTTATTATACAATGCTCATCATGAATCATATCCTCATAACATATTATATCCATGAGAGCACACACACGATTTCCATGATTTTTGCAATGATTTTTGTATTTTTCAAATCACATCAAAGTGAGTTCTCATGACGGGCATGTAGTAACTGGAAGGGTACGAGTACCGGTAGTCGGAACGTCCTGTCTAGGCTTGGCATTCGTATAAATCCAAAATAAAGGACCAGTTTGCCTACCTGGGGACTAACGATGAGAGTACGAAGGACCTATTAGGCCAAAGCATGCTATACCAAATGTCGTGTGAGCTAACCCCACTTTGAGTTGTCATTGTGTCTACACCTGGACACCCTCCTACCATGCATCTCGCAATCATATTTTACGATTTTCATTCGGGTGGTCCGACTGTTAATCCGCAACACCAATGTGAATCCTACCAAGCCCAATAGTCATGGGGGCCCACATGACTACACAGGCAATGGTATGGGGGACATTGGAGGCCCAAACATGAGCAAACCCAAGACATCCTATGGATGTAGTTAAATTATTGCCAATTATGTTGTTTTCATTCTTTTTACGACACATGACACCTAGAAAATTCTTAAACTCACAATCTTCCTATGTATGTTCCTGTAGATGTCGGCTAGGCAACTACGTGGAGGTAGAAAGTCAGGAAGATCAAATGAATGCTTGGCCACACAAATTGCTAAACAAATGGCCGCAGTGCTTCCTGACATCGTGATTAAAGTTCAACAAGCTCTCACCGCAAATCCCGTCAACCCTCCCAATCAAGAAGACCAGAGCGTCGCCAACCCTCCCTCCAAAAAGTGCTCCTACAAACACTTCAAATCTTGCGATCCCCCAAAATATGAAGGGACCGAAGCTGTTACCGCCCTCCTTCACTGGTTTGAAAAAATGGAAAACACTTTCCTCAATTGCGATTGTCCCGAGGATCGCAAGGTACGTTATGCAACTGGAAGACTGTTTGGGGTAGCCCTTACCAGGTGGAACACGGAAAAGGGTAAACGAGGAGCTGAAGATGCCATGGCCTTAACATGGGAAGAGTTAAGGGAACTCATGAAAAGACGCTTCTGTTCAAGAAGCGAAATCAAAAAAGTTGGAAGATGAATTCCACGCGCTGAAACAAAAGGAAGGAGATCACACCTCCTATAATAAGCGATTTCTCGAGCTGAACCAAATGATCCCTAATTTGTTCACCCCTTGTACCGCTTAGTCGAACACTACATTCGAGGCCTCCCCTCGAAAATTCAAGACTCGGTTTTGAGCACTTCGCCTGCAACACTTGAAGCCGCGATGGAGTTAGCTACAGAACTCACTGAAAATCGCATTCGAAACGGCAAATTCAAGGATGAAAAGAAGAAAGCACCCATAGAGACCTCAACTACAAACCACTCAGTCTCATCCTCAAGGTTTGCTGGTAAGAGGAAACGTAATGGCAAGAATTTTGCTGTCACTCAAACCAACCCTCCTATCACTGCTGCACCAATCACCCAAATTGCTCCTTCAACGGTACCATTCAAAAAGCCATACACCGGCCCTCACCCAAAATGGAACCGCTGTCAATACCATCACCCTCCCGAAAACCCCTGCCAACATTGCACAAGCTGTGGCCGTGCGGGTCACACCATCCAAACCTGTCGCACTCTTCAACGAATGAACCGCAATCAACCCCCAACCCAAACCCACCATCAGATAGTGGGTCAAGCCTAACAACCCTTACTTCTACCACCTGCACCACACGCAGCCCAAACTTACTACCAACCCAACTACCCCATGATGCAACCCATGCGAACTTGTTACAACTGTGGGGACCCAAACCACTTCAGGAACACTTGTCCACGATTGGTGAACATCATCCATGCCCAAGCTCAAGCAAACCCGGTAAACCAAGCTAACCAAGCTCCTCCACCTGCTAGAGGAAGAGCTTTCAACATCAATGCCAACCAAGCTTGGGCTGACAACAACGTGGTTAACGGTACGTTTCTCATCAATGGTAGTTATGCATCCATATTATTCGATACTGGCGCGTATAAGAGCTTTGTGTCCTTAGAATTTGAACCTATTCTCAACCAAACTCGTGTTTATCTCATGGAACCTCTAACGATGGAAGTTGCTGACGGAAAACCCGTTTCATTGAATTCTATTATACGCAATTGTACCCTCACTCTAAACGATCACGATTTTCCAGTTGACCTTATTCCTATGAAGTTGGGAAGTTTCGATGTTATAATCGGTATGGACTGGCTCAGCCAGCATCACGCTAAAGTAGTGTGCCGCGAAAAGTTCATTCGCATTCCTCTTGCAGACGGTCAGACCCTACGTATTTTTGGAGAAACCCCTTCGAAAGGACTCAAATTAATGTCATGCCTTCAAGCCCGAAGATATCTCCGCAAGAACTATGTCGCATTCCTAACTCACGTCGTCAAAGAAACAAGGAGAAGAAACTCGAAGATATCCCAGTTGTGAAAGAATTCCCACAAGTCTTTCCCGACGACATTTCAGGACTTCCTCCTATTAGAGAAGTCGAATTCCTCATCGATCTTGTACCTGGCGCTACACCAGTCGCAAAATCTCCTTATAGGCTAGCCCCATCCGAAATGCAAGAGCTGGCCAGTCAACTGCAAGAGCTGACTGACAAAGGATTCATACGTCCTAGCTCATCGCCTTGGGGTGCACATGTTCTCTTTGTGAAGAAGAAAGATGGAACGTTTCGCATGTGCATTGACTATAGAGAACTCAACAAGTTAACGGTTAAAAATCGTTATCCACTACCTCGCATCGATGACCTCCTAGACCAACTTCAAGGCGCCACCTGCTTTTCAAAAATCGACCTTCGTTCTGGTTATCATCAGCTCAGAGTACATGAAGAAGATATCCCAAAGACCGCCTACCGGACTCGTTACGGTCATTACGAATTCATGGTCATGCCATTCGGTTTAACCAACGCCCCCGCTGTCTTCATGGATCTAATGAATAGGGTATGCAAACCCTACCTCGACCGTTTCGTCATAGTCTTCATCGACGACATTCTTATTTACTCCAAGTCAAAATCCTATCATGAACGACACCTTCGACTCATCCTTACACTCTTAAGGACTGAAAAGCTCTACGTAAAGTTCTCAAAATGAGAATTCTGGTTAGGAAAAGTACAATTCCTTGGACATGTCGTCAATGACAAGGAATTCATGTTGATCCTTCAAAAATCAAAGCAGTGCAAGAATGGCAAGCGCCACGTTACTGAAGTTAGGTCATTTCTTGGTTTGGCTGGTTACTATCGCCGCTTCATTGTCAATTTTTCCCGTATTGCTGTACCACTCACGGCCTTGACTCATAAAGGAAAACCCTTCATATGGGGACCTAAGCAAGAAGAGGCCTTCCAAACTCTAAAGCAAAAACTTTGTGATGCACCTATCCTCACACTCCCTGAAGGTTGCTGTAACATCCGTGCGATGACTTTGTAGTATATTGCGACGCATCAGGGCAAGGGCTAGGCTGTGTATTAATGCAAAGAGGAAAAGTGATAGCCTATGCTTCTAGGCAACTCAAAGTTCATGAGAAGAATTACACCACCCACGACCTGGAACTTGGAGCCGTTGTGTTCGCTCTCAAGATATGTAGACATTACCTCTACGGTACCAAGTGTGAAATATACACTGACCACAAAAGTCTCCAACATATCTTCAACCAAAAGGAGTTGAATATGAGGCAACGAAGATGGGTCAAACTTCTCAACGACTACGACTGTGAAATTCGGTATCATCCTGGCAAGGCAAACGTGGTGGCTGATGCACTCAGTCGAAATGGTTATGCGAACTCCATTCGTCTTCTATGTTCGCAAATCATAACCGACATCAAAGATCGAATCCGAGCAGCTCAACATGTTTCTGTAACAGAAAATGACGTACGCGATGAGCTGTCATGTGGAGCTGAACTCAAACTCGAAACCAAATCCGACGGTATTCTATACTATCTAAATCGCATTTGGATTCCTGATCGTGATAACCTTCATGATTTCCTCATGAATGAGGAGCACAAAACACGGTACTCTGTACACCCAGGAGCCGACAAGATGTATCAAGACCTACGATACACCTACTGGTGGCCTAGCATGAAAAAGGATATCGCTGTTTTTGTTTCCAAGTGCCTTACCTGTTCCAAAGTAAAAGCTGAACATCAAAGACCTTCAGGACTTCTAGTCCAACCCGAAATACCTGTATGGAAGTGGGAAAATATAACCATGGATTTCATTACCGGGTTACCTCGCACCTCCAGCGGGTATGACACCATATGGGTAATAATCGATCGTCTTACAAAGTCATCTCACTTCATCCCGATTCTTGAGGACTTCAAGAACGAGAAGTTAGCTCGTATCTACATCAGCGAGATCGTAAACCATCATGGTGTACCATTAAGCATCATTTCAGACCGTGATGGTCGTTTCACTTCACGAACATGGCGAGACGTACAAACCGCCTTGGGTACACGATTAGACCTCAGTACCGCTTTTCATCCTCAAACTGATGGCCAATCTGAACGCACTATCCAAACCCTTGAAGACATGCTGCGAGCATGTGTCATAGACTTCAAAGGGAACTGGGACGCTCACCTACCATTAGTGGAATTTTCGTACAACAATAGCTATCATTCAAGTATCGGCATGGCTCCTTTCGAAGCTTTATATGGTCGTAAGTGCCGATCTCCAGTATGTTAGCACGAAATTGGGGAATCACAAATCACCGGTCCAGAATTAATTCCAGAAACAACCGACAAGGTCATTAAATTCGAAACAATCTTCTAGCGGCTCAAAGTCGTCAAAAGAGTTATGCAGACAAACAACGAAAGCCCTTGGAGTTTGGCATTGGTGATCAAGTACTTTTAAAAGTATCACCGTGGAAGGGAGTGATTCGTTTTGGCCAGAAGGGCAAGCTAGCACCACGCTACGTAGGACCTTTCAAGATACTCGAAAGAGTAGGTCCTGTAGCATACAAGCTTGACCTACCAGAAGAACTCAACAGAATTCATCCCACATTTCATGTATCAAACTTGAAAAAGTGCCTCGCCGATGAAAACCTCCATATTCCCTAGAAGACATTCAAGTCGATGAATCTATGCACTTCGTTGAAAGACCGGTAGAAATTATGGACTTTGGAGAGAAGCGTTTAAGACGAAGTCGTATTCCAATTGTCAGGGTACGTTGGGAGTCAAAACGAGGACCCGAGTTTACTTGGGAACGTGAAGACTCAATGCGCGAAAAATACCCGCATCTCTTTCCAGTTACCACTACTACTTAAATTTCGGGACGAAATTCCTAAAAGTAGGGGATACTGTAACATTCGTCGAAAAACGGGTTTTCCAAACCCGCTTCGTTTATTAATCAAATATACAGTTATAAGTTCCATTGCGTATTTATTGTTCATATTAATTTTAAACAATACATAACTAATAAACATTTCTAGAATTTTAAACCATAATTAATAAATAATAAAAATAGTGAATAAAAAAATAAAATGGAGACGCCGGGTTTCGAACCCGGGTCACCCGCAAGCACAAACACGCAACACACCACTCCGCCACACACTGCTGACCGGTCAAGACCCGGTCAACGGTCAACGATCAAAAAGTCAACTTTTTTTATTTCTTTTTATTTATTTATTTAATTGAAAAATCATTTAAAAATACTTAAAAATAAGATTCTTAAAGTTAGAAAATTTTCTTAAAACTCACAAAAATAAATCTAACAAACCCATTAAGAGCACCAATTAAAAATATTAATCTCAAATAAAATTTATTTATTTATCGAATCATTTTGTCATTATTTAGGTTAGTTTTTCGCTCGTCGATTGAATCATAAATTCGTGCGCCTTCATCGTCATCAAAGAACGCACCCATTGTGAGTGAATCTCTACCAATTCCCCGTTTTAATCATGTTTTGGGGTGTATCATGTGTCGTATAATCCTTTTATTTTATTTAAACTCTTGTGCATACATCATATCCGTGATCAACTGTGTATCAAATGTGTATCAATTGTTGTGTGAATTATATGTAGATTGGATTTATCATTTTCAGTGCATGCATTTCATTAGGCCCATCAGTTCCCCGCGGGAGACGGGTTGAGCATCAGGTGCCTCATTAGATCGGCTTCGTTTGATTGAGCCTTGATCTCACATACATCATCATTCATATCATATACTCATCCAAAGTGGTTTGTGTTTGTTTATCTATATACGTTTGCTCACATGTGATTATTGCACAAAATTTCCTTATTAAATAAAACAAGAAATTAGTAATAATGTTTTATCAAGGTTCACTCGCCAACTTTTGTTGACCCAAAATATCCCCCGTTTTACACATGATACGGGTGATCCAGCTGAGACAAGAAACACATAGGAAGGCCTAGAAGAATAAACAAGTTTAAGCTTTGGAATAATTATATAGTTTCATTTTCTTGTAATTGTATGAATTTTGTTTTGGATATTTAAGTTGTAATTTGAATTTAATAAATATGAAACATCTTAGTAAACATCATGAGCTTTGGTGATAACCAAATTATGCCCCGACTTTTATTCCGCTGCGGGTCGGGGTGTGACATCGGGAGTTAGATAGAAATGGAGACTTTCGTCGAGGTTTGGATATCACTCCTAACTCAACGAAGATATCTCGTGTGATAGAGGATGCGCGGAGTGAATGATCTTATCGAGAGTTCTTGGTTTCCACACCTAATCTCGACTTGATCACTCGTTTTGTGTGATACAAGCGTCCCTTCACGTGTATTGTGGTAGCTTTAGGAAAAGCATATATAGTTTAAAAGTCCATTTCGAGGGTTTAGGATCAAGTTCGGGCGAAGTTGTTCAACTTCGGGCGAAGTTGATTCCTCGAGCGAACGTGTTTGTATGTTGAGAGGGAACTAGTTAACTTCTGGCGAACTTGGGTCAAGTTCAGGCGAACTTGATCAATTTCGAGCGAACTTGGCCTACTTCGAGCGAAGTTGTCAGTTCGTACTAGTTTTGGGCGTTTAATCGATCCGTAACGGTCTGATTCGGTATCCTAACAATAGACTAGGTCAAACATGGTAGTTCTACCTAATTTTCCTATAGTTATGGCTCTGACACCAATCTGTCACACCCCAACTGATGGGGGAAACATCAGGGCGTGGCACTAGGCGAACCAGATTGTCTCTTGAGAAATTCTATAACACTATTTAAGCGACAATAATTAAATGTCAATATCCCAAACTATCAACATATAACCCTTAAACAAAGTTACAAAATACAAGTAATCTCATAAAACAATTGAAGTTCGATCTTCCCTAGATTTATTACATGATTTTCTAAAGGTAATCCTAAATCAAAGCATCCGTAGCGAATATCCTGAACCTACCACATATGTTAATATAAAACGTTAATACAATTAAGCAAAGGTGAGCATACAGGTTTGCGTACATAATAGATATAAAAGCGTTCAACATACACCGCATGACATACGTAAGAGTTGTGAACTATGTATCTACTTAGATTCAAGTATACCAACAACCGCGAGTTTGAGGCACGCGAACAAGTGTCCACGTCCTAAAGAGAAAATAAATAAGAAATAAAATGCGAGCCTTAACAACCCCGGGCCTCCGGGTGGCGGGTCAACCTCTAGCAAGCTATAATGTTAAGGGTGGCGTACTAGCAATCAAGTAACACATACAATTCAACAGATTTCACGTATAGTCATGTATAACGGATTACGAATAAGCGTTTGAGTTTGTGTGAGGTGATTTGATATACGAACATATGTGACACCCAAAAGTGCGTTTAAGCATAAAAGGGGTTCAAATATACTCACAGTCGGTGCGACTAAAGAGAGATACGGGATCTGAGGTAAGTTGAGGAGAGCGCCGGATCAGCCTGTAAGTGAACAGAAGTGCATCAGTCTTCCGAAATGTTGAAACGGTTAACGGTTAAAGGAACCGTAGACAAGTTCGGGCGAAGTTGTACCAAATCTCTTGGGTTTGGTACAAGTTCGGGCGAACTTGACTGTTTTGACTTACTGGAAGTACAAGTTCGGGCGAACTTGTCTGGTTTCCTAAGAAACGGGACAAGTTCAGGCGAACTTGCCTTAATTGTTGAGGTTTGATACAAGTTCTGGCGAACTTGTCTGATTCTCTTGAGAATTGGACAAGTTCGGGCAGACTTGCCTGAATTGTTGAAGGGTATAAGCAAGTTCGGGCGAACTTGGTCACCATTCTGGTGACAAGTTCAAGCGAACTTGAGGTTTTCCGAGCGAACTTGACTATTTTTGTCACCAATTCATGCGTTTTCGCGTCGTTTGCTGAGGAAATCGAGTGTCCATCCCTCCAACCTTAGGCTACTGAGCAAAACCTAAGCTGGAGACGTCTTTTTGGACCGAGTTTAGCCATTTTACAGAAACTCAGACTAATCCGGGCGAACTTGAAGGTTCGAACGGGTTAGTCCAGTTTGTGCAAAGTGACGATTTCATCCTTGTGCTTCCGGATCTGAGATTTTGCTTGACACTGCCTCGTTCCACTTCAAAGTGAACGAAACATACGTCATTAGTCCGTATTTTGTGTGAAAATCGATGTTTAAAAGGGTTTTACTTAGATTTAAGTATAGATCTAAGTGAAACACATAAATTTTGCATAAAAAGATTAAGATTTTCGTAAAGAGGAGTTTTGATGAAATCGAAGGTAAAACCTTGTGCAAAATCGTTGTAAAACGTTGTTATTTGCATGAAAATGAGTTGATTCTTACTTGGAAATCAAAGGTTTTCGGTTTCGGGAGGTTTCGGGCGAACTTAGCAGCAAGTTCAAATGAGGAGAGGAGAGGAGTATTTATAGGTGAGGAGCAAGTTCAAACGTTATTATTTGCACGAAATTACGAGTTGTTAAATTCTGACATTATGGTTTACGTTTAATGTAGTAGTCTACAACAACTTTTAATGATGTTATGTGTTACATGTAATGTTATATTACGTTTAATGTAATGGTTTAAAGAACTAGATCATACCCTACATTCAACAATACTCCTCTTTACGAGATGTAATACTTCTTCTAATTTTAAGAGAATCTATTTATGCTAACATTATGGTTTACGTTTACTGTAGTAGTCTACAACAACTTTTAATGATGTTATGTGTTACATGTAATGTTATATTACGTTTAATGTAATGGTTTAAAGAACTAGATCATACCCTACATTCAACAATACTCCTCTTTACGAGATGTAATACTTCTTCTAATTTTAAGTGAATCTATTTATGTTAACATATGTAACACCTTCAGGGTTTTGGTTCCTGGAAGTTGTAATATAATACATAAGGTAACAAAAGTGGCAAAAGTGTTTTATACAAACTTAAATATATAAAATGATTCAAAAACTATCATAAGTTAACAAAAATCTAGCTATGCTTTGCTCCTTGATAACCATCTTCATCTTGAACACAAAA
The DNA here is from genome assembly GCA_947069175.1 of Scalesia atractyloides. Lineage (NCBI taxonomy): Eukaryota > Viridiplantae > Streptophyta > Magnoliopsida > Asterales > Asteraceae > Scalesia > Scalesia atractyloides. The sequence continues at coordinate 13,802,503 of CAMTDV010000010.1, read as the reverse complement.
CATCCATTCACCTATGAACAAAAGAAGTACATCAGTATTAATATCCTATATGTTATAACATGTGTACTTGTGTAAAGTTTTGTTGTAACACAAGTAACAACTATATGTAACATGTGTAACGTGGCTATACATGTGTTACCACCCTAATGTAACACAAGTTACAAACATGTGTTACATATGTGCAGCCCCGTTTGTGTCCAAAAAGGGCTGGGGTACTATAAATAACATGTGTAACGTTGTTACTACATATGTATCTAATTATCCCACAAAAGACACTACTTTTTATTTGTAAAATAAACGAGATATTACGAATAAATTATGAAGTTTCTAAAGGTAACACATGTTATAAACATATACGATAAACAAAAGCCCCAAACAAGCAACATATAGGGGCTTACACATATGTAGCACATATTTGTAACTTGTGTTACACTATAGTGGTAACACATGTATAACATGTGTTACGTGTTATACATGTGTAAACTTTTTGTTGTAATACATGTAACAACTATATGTGACATGTTAACATGGCTATACATGTGTTACCCCTAGTATAACACATAAAAACAGTTATTATTCAGATCAAAAGCCCCAAACAAACAACCAAACCAACAAAAAACAGTTACTGTTCAGATCAAAAGCCTCAAACAAGCAACCAAACCAAACATAACTTTTTATTTGTAAAATAAACGAGATCATCAACGATTACATTATGGACTTTTCAAAGGTAACGAATATATATCAACAATAACATTCATTATCACAATTCTAAAAAAATTTTAATCCCTTTAAAACAAAAAAAAACCCAACAAACTATCAATCTATTTTACCAATACACACACAAAATCATTCAACTTTTACCAAACAAATAACATTAAGACATGGAACCAGTCCATGTCATATGTGTGTGTGTTCTTGGTGTTCTAACAACCTTCTCTCTCTAAAAACCCATGTAACCAAACGATTTCTGACCTTCTTCTCTCACACACACTTGTGTGTGTGTTTTTGGTGTTCTAACAACTTTCTCTCTCTATAAACCCATGAATGAAATGATTTCTGACCTGCTTCTCTCTCACACACTTGTGTGTGTTCTTGGTCTTGGTGTTCCAATAACTTTCTCTCTTTAGAAACACATCAACCGAATGATTCAGGCCTGCTTCTCTCTCACACACTTGTGTGTGTGTTCTTGGTGTTCCTCATGAACATGAAGGCGAATCTTGTTTCTCTTTCTCACACACACTTGTGTGTGTGTTTTTGGTGTTTCTCTTTCTTTAACAATAACGATTCAGGCTTGCTTCTCTCACACACACTTGTGTGTGTGTTCTTGGTGATTAAAACATGAAGAAAGAGAGAGGATGAGAGAATGGATGATGATGATGGTTTGATGGTGAATGTACATAAGAGAGAGAAGGAACAAGATGATTGTGTGTGTGTATAAAGTCATTCTATCACATCCAAACCATATTTTAATATATAATTTTACTCATGTTCAATTGGTTTTGACAAATATACCCCTCATTCATTTATGAATGGAATAAAATTAATTCGTTAATCCTCTATTTTTTCTTAACCGTAGGATGATAAGATCTATGGCTAAAAGTTAGTTTCCTTGGTTTTCTCACTAATAAATGGTTTCCTATATATCCTGTCCCTATATATATATATATATATATATATATATATATATATCCACACACATTAAATGAAAAGTTAAAACTCAATGTTTAGAAGTGTTTTAACGACTAACTGCTTTCCACGTGTAAATCCACCATTTCAGAGCTATGTCCAAAGGCCGACTACTCGACCACCGCTAGAAAGAGCACAACTATAAAAAAGAAAACTATGTATATGTGTTCGTATGCAGTGACAGATAAAGAATTTTTTTTGTAAGTGGACAAAATACGTTCGGCTAAAAATGGTTTAAAAAAATATAAATAAATCAACACAAATATACACTTTACATTGTTATTTATAGATCTCTCCTTTTGTGTATAAATAAAAAAATATATAAAATCACGTAGTGGGGTTTTTTAGGGTTTTCCTAACGAACGCCGGGTAACCGCCCCCGGGGGTGTTTTTTTCAAAAAAAAAAATGGCCGGAGGGTGCTTATTTTAATGCCTTGAAAGTTTTGTTTGGCCAATAGAATTTTTTTATGGTTTTTATTTTTATGTTTTATTCAATTCTATTAAAATATAATGCCTCACAAGATTTCAAGCTCCACTACACCTATTTTAACATGATGACCACATGCTGACAAGACCACCACATAGCCTAAAATGCTTAAGAATCTGCTCCTTCCCATTACACATGGTCTAATACTATGGGGTATGGGCTTGGGTTTCGGCATGGGTGTTGATGCATATGTTTGTTTCTTACGTCATCGTATAATATCGAGTCAGTATTTAGGAGCGAAATGTCGAAGTTTATGTATATTTAACGACAAATTCGCTTGAAATGGTAGTGTTGTAGTCAAGTTCGGCCGAACTTGACTAAGCAAGTTCGCCCGAACTTGCACTCCCACCAGCGAACTTGTGTTAGTATAAATAGGAGCTTTGATGTTTCATTTGTAACTTCAGAGATTTTGTCACGGCAGAGGCGAAGCTCTGTCCAAGTGTTTCCAGGGTCTGTAACGTCATATAATCAATGAAACTGTGTTAAACAGAAACAAATGAGTGTATCCAATGTCGCCTAAGCAAACGGATTTCGCACGTTTACCTTAGGTAGCCAGATTAGTGCCCGAACGATCCTTACAACGGACCTACAAGTGGTATCAGAGCAGGATTGACCTAATTTGAAGACATTGGATATAGAACATCTCATCTTCTACTCATTTCTTCTATTTTTAACTTTTCTTGGACAATTCACGGACAAAATGGACTGATTTTCAAGTATAATACGTAAAATCCATAATAGATAAACCCTTGAAAAGATCAGAGCTTAAAACAAACGAATTCATGTCAAAAATTGCAAAAAACCATGTCGAATAACTCATGTTCGCTCGAACTTAACATCAAGTTCGCTCGAACTTGACTGAAAAATTCACATTTTTCATCAAGTTCGCCCGGACTTGATTGATTTTTCAAGGATTTTGGGTAAGTTCGCTCGAAGTTGCTTATTTTTCAAACAAATTTCATCAAGTTCGCCCGAACTTGATTAAATATTGTTGAAAAATATTACAAGTTCACCCGAACTTGTAAAGCCTCTTGAAATTCTTATAAGTTCGCCCGAACTTGCTTATTTCTCTTGAAACTTATACAAGTTCGCCCGAACTTGTTAAATAGCTCAGTTTCACACACTGTGACAAGTTCGACCGAACTTGTCCAAGGTTTCTAAAAAAAAGGCATGAAAATCCCGAAAAAGTCTCGAACATTATATATCGTTAGATTCGTATTGACAAGACGAGTTTAAAGCTCTAATCTGGTAAAAAAAAAATTCCGAAAAATTTTAAACGTTTTTAGCAAACCGATACGTTGATATTGTCGGTTAAAAGTCAAATTTTTCTAAAAATTGTCTATTTGCTAATCATTTTTCAAGTGTTTTGAACGATAGATTAGTTTGGAAAACGAAATGGAGTCCATGAAGCCTCCTATGTTGATAAATATAGATGAATATGATGTTTGAAAAGGAAAATTTGAGAGCTGGGTCAAAGCTACGCATTTCCGTAGTTGGGTCGTGATTGAGACAGGTTATGTCATTCCTAGAGATGAAAATCAGCAAATTCTGGAGAAGTGCAAATATTCTACTCAACAACAAGATGATTATTTTGCTGAAAAGAAAATGATTAATCTGATACAGCAGTCGGTGAAAGGAAATATCTTGAATCTGCTACCAGAATGTGATACGGCACAAAAGCTATGGAATGCTCTACGTGCTAAATATCTGGAGCGTGCTGAGATGATTAAAAGCAAGAAGGTAAAGTCAGAGGTAAAAATTGTTGATAAAGAAGTGGTAAAGGTACAAATTGTGGAGGTCGAAAAACCTTGCACAAAGTGTACTGAATCTGTGTGCTTAAATTGTCAAAAATTCAAATCTTAATGTCAAACTTTTGAAAGATTTGGAATGTTTGTCATTAGAAAATAAAAAGTTAAAAGAAAATGAAAAGAATTTTGAAAATCAAATAAAAATTTTAGAAAATAAAAAAATTACAAAATGTGAAATACTTTCAAAATAATATAAAAATTTTAGAAATGATAAATCTGTTTTGAATAAAAATGTTATTGAAAAACAAAATATAATAAACTCGCATCTTGAAAAAATTAGAAAACTTGAACAAGATGTTGAGATTGCAAAAAATAAAATTGATGATTTAGAAAAACAATTGAAAGGTTTTGTGACTTCATCTGTAATGTTAGATCAGATATGTCCTAAATCATTCAATAAGAATAAAAAGAAAATTCCAATAAGTGATGCTATCACAAATTATGACGATGTCATAATTGAAGATTGTGATGATGATACCGATGATGAAAGAGCTAAAAATGATAAACATGAAATATTTTTAAAACTAAAAGAGAAATTCCAAGATACTATTCTACAATCTTCTGAGAAAGGTGAATGCTCAACGCAAAAACCTTCTAAGCAGAATGAAGAACGAAAACAAAAAGAAAAACAAAGTTTTAAGAATTCTGCAAAATTTTCAAAAGAAAAATATAAGCTCAAAGTCAAATCAATTTTATAGAAGAAGCAGGAAAGATGACTACTACATGTCAAATCAATGTGCTTATTTGGGTGTTAGGTCTGAATGGAGAGATTGGTACGATAACAGAGTGCGTTACAACTGTGGATTTGGTGGACACATTGCTGTTAACTGCCTGAAAAAGAGAGTTGATACGAGAAGATGCTATAAATGTCAAATCAAATGTCATATTTCTAGGGATTGTCCGACTAATCTGAAAAGAAGATCGGTTAAATCTCAGGGGGAGAAAAGACCAGAGGAGAAGAAAACAGAGAAGAAAAATGAGAAAACTGTAGAGAAGCCCAAAGAACAAAAAGTCAAGTTATCAAAAGGGCAAAAAGACAGATTGAGAAAAAAGAGAAAAAAAGTTATAGAGTATTTGGAAAAGATTTTGTCCTCGGATACGTCTAGAAAATCAGATAAAAGTTCTACTGAATCATTTTACTCACAGTCAAGTAAAACGAATTCATCAGATACAAATCTGAGAACAAAAGAGAGAGCAGTGGAGAAAATTTGATAATTCAAACAGTTAAAAAATCAAAGAAAGTACAATTTTCAAATAAAGTTTTTATCAAACTGTTTGAATATCAAAAAGAGTGTGAATGTTTGTTTACTTCAAATATTAATGATTTTGGTAAACCTAAATCCAGAATGGATTGAGTTCCTATTCAAAACTGATTGAAGTTTGTTTGAATGTGCATGATAACCAAGCTTCAAGCCGAACATCATTTGAGAAGCAGTGGTTGTTCATGCAGAGAGACAAGAGACAAGAGTGATATTCCACACAAACAAAATGGTAGTCTCGCGTTCACATTCGTAAAAAGTCGTTAAATGGTTAAAATGGAAGATTCTTATTTTCGATTTTAATAAGATGTTTTCAATTTTAGGGGGAGAAAAAATTTTAAAAATTGTAAAAAATTCTTGTAAAATTGAAAAACATCGTTTCAAAATCATTTTAGATAGATAAAATGATTGAAAAAGCCAAAAACAATAGAAAATCTTAAAATATAAAAACATTGAAAAATGAAAAATGAGATTACTTGTGCGCAAAAAAGAAATGATAGTACATCAGTGGACTATCATAGTACGCTAAATATTTGTAAAGTTTAAAAAGTTATAAACAAGTCTTATTGTGGATGTGTCGATAGGCTTAACATGTTCAGTAAATTGTTTTCGAGATATAAACTAAATTTTACAATTGCTTAATCTTGTGGATTAACACATCTTGGATATATGGACTTAGTACTCCGAAATTTCGTTTGAAAGATTGCCTGATTCTGAGATACGAGGTCTTTATAGATAGTTGATATCTGGGGTATTATACAAGTTCTTCTGATTTTGCGGAAGCAATGGCCTAGAACTTCTATAATACTTTTGCAATAAACCCCTAAACTGCATGCAATCTTGAAAAGTATTGAAAGATCTAATCATTTGCAGTGCTGAAAAGATTCCTTAAATGGAACACACCTTAAAGTCGAGCCTTCATCTCTTTGTCTGTACGGTAGTACTAACCTGAGCTCTCAAGGCATCGCATTACCCTGATACAGATATCAATTACGCTATATTTTGAAATCTAGGGAATTTTGATACGGGAGTATATTTAAGAAGTGGGAACCACAGATAAGTCAAGTTTCATAATTCTTACCCTAACATATCTTGGAACAATTGAGAAATGTGTTAAAGTTTATGTGGATAAACATATCGACAATCTAGGTAAACAAGTTTAAAACTTAAAGTCATTAAAAGGTCAACGGTACTGGTGGTATGTCTCAAAAACTGATATGATCCTCTAGCACGTTTTCTCACAAAAATATAAACTGTAAATATTACATTTTAGTTTGTTTATATTTCTGCATTCAATATTAAAAATCCAAAACGATTTTCTTTCAAAATCTTCCATGGTAACCTGATAATGTTGAATGTGAGTCGGACCAACGAGACTGTTAAGAAACTGTTTGTGTGTGGATACGTGTGATTGTTCTTAATCGTCAAATCTTAGAGATTCAGAGCATCATTTGAGGGGGAGCTAGATAAAAATGTTGATTAAAGATACCAGAAAGCTCAAAGCAAGGGGGAGCATGGATGTTAAAGTTATTCAAGATATAAAGATCAAGAGAATATTAAAGACTCAGGAACTTAATGTAAGAATGATGACTACGGCAACATCCAAGGGGGAGTCTGTTGATGCATATGTCTGTTGCCTACGTCATCGTATAATATTGAGTCAGTATTTAGGAGCGAAATGTCGAAGTTTATGTATATTTAGGGACAAGTTTGCTTGAAATGGTAGTGTTGTAGTCAAGTTCGGCCGAACTTGACTAAGCAAGTTCGCCCGAACTTGCACTCCCACCAGCGAACTTGTGTTAGTATAAATAGGAGCTTTCATGTTTCATTTGTAACTTCAGAGATTTTGTCATGACAGAGGCGAAGCTCTGTCCAAGTGTTTCCAGGGTCTGTGACGTTATATAATCAATGAAACGGTGTTAAACATAAACAAATGAGTGTATACAATGTCGCCTAAGCAAACGGATTCCGCACGTCTACCTTAGGTTAGCCAGATTAGTGCCCGAACGATCCTTACAACGGACCTACAGTGGGTTGTGTACAAACGCCCAAGTCACCACCCCGGGTGGGCTTGGGTTTCGACGTGGCCCCTTGGGTGGGGGTTTCAGCACGGGCGTTGGGCGGGCCTAGTGGTCCACTGTGGCGGTTTCTTATTGGCTGGCTTGGCTAGGCCGCTGATAAGGATTTGAATTTTAAATTTATAACCGTTTGGCCAAGCCAAACGGACACCCCGAGTAGTATAAAACCCCCACCGCCATCCTTGTTCGCTATCCCTGTTCGCCACCACGAGTAATATAAAATCCCCCACTGCCATCCTCACCCGACACTCGGAATCATGGCCTCATGGACGAATGAGGAAGAGATAGCACTAGTGACGAGCATGCTGGACGCTATGAAGGCCCGCCGACCCGGTGATACAAGTTACTGGCCGAAAGCTTTCGCGAGCTACCGGCACAACGTAGGGAACGACCGGCACAATCTAAACGCGTGCCAACACAAGTGGCGCGAACTTCGACCGAAGCTCGACCGGTTTAAAGCGTACTACGACAGCGTGCCCGGGCGGTGACATAAGTCACGACGACCGGGTGGCGGTGGCCAACATCGAGTGCCGGGGCAAGGAGCGAATGTCGTTTGAGAAGTTGGCCCTCTTCGAAATCTACCTAACGCTTTAGGGTTTTTTATGCTTAATTATGTTTTTTTTAGATTTGTAATTTAGGGTTTTTTTTATAGATTTGTTAATTTTTTTTATTTAGATTTGTAATATTTAGGAAATTTTTAGGTTGTTTTATTTTGGTTTTGTTTATTTATAAAAAAAAATTGGAAAAAAAAATTACACGTGGCCTAGCCACGCGGGCTAGCCACGCCCAACCATACCCCCCGATAATGGCACTAACTAGCGGTACCACTCCAAGTCCATGTGTTAGGCCATGCCCCAAAGTCCTTTCCCACCATACCCACGGTCTAAGAAAGACCATTATATAAGCATCATATAGTTTATTCAATTAGCTCTGAATGGCAATGATTTTTTTTTGCACCAATGAAACAGATGTTGAATAAGGCTCTATAGAAAATAAGTTATCTTTTTCTTTTTAACAACGATATTCTACAACAGACGATAGGTATCGCATCTGTTTAGCAGGCCCTCCATCCCACTCTAGCACAAGACTATGTTGTTTTAACCGGGTCTACGCTTGGCATCAGAGTTTGGCTTGGCGCTCCCCGAGAAAATTTCCAGCCACCGGCATCCCAACAATTGCATCCTCCACAAGAGTCAGGACTCTCTGGAGTAAATACACTGTAATAGAAAACTCAAAACTCATAAAAAATCAAAAATATTATTGAATTTTCCATGACAATTGAGTGTAATGCTTCCGTAGTGTGTTGCCGACCTTTTTGTTGTCTTTCCACGCTCTCTAGTACTTTATGTTTGGTCTAACTAGTTGACTCAACTGTTGACTGACTAGTTGAACCAGATTAGAACATGGCTTGTTGACTGACTAGTTGAACCAGATTAATCGACTTACTTAGATAGTTATCTATTAAAAAGTAAAATTTTATTATATAATAAATTAACTTAACTTCTTTTTCCCGAACTTTATAAATTAAGTTAACAAAGGACTCATAAAAAATCATAAATATTTTGAAATTTTAGTGACAATTGAGTGTGATTTTTCTATAGTGTGTTGTCAACCTTTTGTTGCCTTTCCACACTCTTTTGAAGAAAAATATAAAATTATTAGGTTTAAATTAGAACATTAGATGTTGACTGAACATTAGTCTTTGTCTGGTTGACCGGACCAAAACGTCGCGTTTTGGCCACAGCTTGACATTGGGGGAGGGGGGGGGGTGTGTGAATAGACAAAGTGGGTGTGTGAATAGACAGACATGACCAATAAAAAATCTGATAGTCATGGAAAAATTCCTCTTGTCGTTATTGTTAATTTCCATACTTTAATTAAAATCATCTCGTTATCTCAACCCCAATACCAAAAGAAATCCACTGGATCTAAAAAATCCGCCAAACGGTAATGAAATCGAAAAAACGTCAAATTTTTCCAAAATTTACACTAATTTTACAATACCGCCGGAGCGCCAAGCCGTAGCGGGGGTTGCCCCTTGTTATACACTAGGTCCGCCCCTATGGCTAAGCATCAACTCTGTGGCCCTTTATCGAGCAGCCAGACTGGTGTTGTAATTGTCTAAATGAGACCCTGTGAGAGATTTGTTTGTGCCAAAATGGAGCAGTTTTGTAATACGAACGCCAAGTTTTATTAATAACCTATATTTTTATTATTATGTCGACATCGAACATTACACGTTTTATTGGGTGTTTCGATTTTGTTGCGATCATAAGTTGTAATAATCAGCTTTTGATATGAAAAAAATGTCTAATAATGGGTTACATTAACAAAACTTAGACTATGTGTAGTGGTGAGTGAAATAAATCTCCTACCCTTGGGCATGAAACGACACATTACGCCTAGTCAGCAAAGGGGCTTGAAGTTAAAAAAGGGTGTAGTGGGGCTTGTACTATTAGATATTTTATTGTAACCGGGATTAACTTGGTGACTAAAGGGAATTATGATACACATCGAACAAGTTAGGAGGTGCGAGCACGTTTGTTCGAGTTGTTATAATTCAAAGCATCCGGGCGGAGCCCCGAATGGGGGTTTCAAGGGGGCAACGCCCCTTGGCGGGGGTCCGAGGGCAGCGCCCCTGGGAGCAAGGTCCAAGGGGCAGAGCCCCTGGATGGGGTCGAGCTTGAAAATTTTACTTTAGTTAAATTGTTTATAGAAAATGTCTTAGAAAAATTAATTTTATGCTGTGAAACACCAGTCTATTAGCAACCAATATACAACTGTACTAAATATGAGAGAACAAGACTATAGAGATCATGTAGAGAACAAGAATATGAGGAATAAGAGAATAGGAATTCTTATTCATTGGATGTATGAAATACAAAAGCCACTGTTTATAGGGCTATAATTCAATACAACTTAAATGCCAATGAGAGTTAGGCATTGGATAGTCATATCATAAATATATTATAACACTCCCCCTTGACTATCCACGTGATATAAGAAAATAATATGTTATTCATTAATACGCTTGGTATGCTGCCTTATTAAAAACCTTGCTAGAAAAACCCAGTGGGATAAAACCATAGCTAAGGGAAAAAGAGTGCAGCGCGTATTTTCTCCTCTTGGAGATATAATACTATCATCAACATATCTTATAATATCTCTAAACACGATATTTTTTACTTAATAAAACACATGATCAAGTACACCATATTCATATCTCTTTTCGAATACTATATCAACATATCTTATAATATCACTAAACACGATATTTTTGACTTGATAAAACACATGCCATCTCGGCTATTTTTGTCCATATATTACTCGTTAACTCCATATAATATATTTCTAAACTCCATATAATATACTTCACGAACCTTTACTTTTAATGCCTCATGCCTTTACAATCCATCATGGACTTCCTTCATGTTGACTAATCATATACATGAACGCACTCTTCAAGAGTTTTGTCTAATAAACTTCATCATTTGGTATATCGTTTTCCATATCATATTCAAAGAACTCGTTAATAGTTGTTTCATTTTCATTTCGTCTTGTAGCATCTTGTACATACTTTATTGCAATATCATAATCACCATATGCTTACTGATGTATAGGAATTACATCCTCATGATGTTTGCTTCTAAGCACTAAACTAACTCTCGAAAGTGGAAACTCATCATGAGTTCAATTTATATTCAATTCATGAATATATACAACAAGTATAATGTATTTGGATCCAAATTTGTGTACATCATTTATATCGTTCTTGAGAACTTACTTTACATGACTTTGATAATTTAAATCCTTCAGGGACTTTCATGTAAACTATCAGTATCAAGTGATACATACATATCACAAGACGCATATCAATTCTCTCTTTATATCACCAGACGAATAAAATATTGGAAAATTAATGCATCCACCACTAGAGAATGTTCATCTTTATAATCAATCCTGGGTCTTTGGGAAAATCCTGGTGCAGCTTTGCCTAATGTCACTTAATTTGACTTTCACATGAATCGTATAGAAGACCCATATGTATCCAACATATATTACAACTTCAGTTGTATGTACTGTTGGTCCAGAAACTTTCAATTTAGAGAATTCAACTCTGCCTTATTTGCGTCTTTCCATTTTCTTTTGGCCAATCATATATATATATATATGTTTTCATTCGTAGGCAGATCTTAAATCTTGATCCTCGTCATTTCATCATTTCAAGCGCTATATTATATACAAAAGTATAACGACGTCGATTTTGTTTCGATTCCATACACTTCTAGACATGAATAATTTACTAACAGCTCTTTATTTTATCAGGTACCTGAGGTTTTTCTGGAACCATCATGTCTAATGTCCCTTCAAGAGACCTTTTTACTATATCCTCGACTTGACCATCTTCTTCATTACTTGCTCCAACTTTGTTCGAGGAATTTTTTATTTTTTGGAATCAACTAGTCTACCACGCTTCAAGTGTGCAATAGACTCATTACTAATATATGGTTTGTCCTTCTAGGACAATTAACTTAATTTGAGCATTAGCAGTTGACTATGTGACTTAGTTTGTCACTATATTTAGGTTAGTGACATGTCTGGTAATTGATTCTTTAATCTAAGTAAATGATTCACACAATTTAGTTTGAGGATCAATGATAATTCATGCATACTCATTCCTTTTTCAACTGCCATTGATCTCCCCTCAGTGTTGGGAATGTTAGTTTACTTAAGGTAAGATCCAATGAGTCGTAAATAAATCTCTAATTAATTTTTATAAGTATTTAATCATAAATAGTATTTTCACCCAACATATATTCCCAACATTATTTGAGTTTCAATTTTTTTATGCGTTGTGGTGCATCAATTCCAATGTATACCGCACAACAAAAAGTTTGAAGGGAAATATTTGGTTCCTAACCAAAACCAACTATAATGGGGAGTCACTATTAGAACATGTTGGCTTGATGTGAAATAATGTTACTGCATGTAAAATCACACGGACTCAATTATAAACGTGAACTTTTGCTCTCATGATTATTAGTTTTGCAATCAATTGTAGACGTTTCTTCATCGTCTTCAACAAAAGCAATTTGTATCTGAACATTTAGAAAGTTTAGTACTTGTTCCAATAATCATTGGTAAAATGGGCATCAAGTTTAACGCATGTTCTTTTTTCAAAATTATGTGATAGTGTAGAATAACATGCTTGTTATCTTATTAGCTAAGCCACAAGTCACGCAAATTTCATGTTGCGATTTTGATAACCATTTAAACAGTGCACTGATTTAAAACAGTAAATGGTATACACAATGGATATATCCGTTTATCATTTCCCAAATATCTTTCAGCGATTTACGCTAAACGTTTTTTTGTAAATAATTAACCTTCCCTTGAGAGCAAACATTACATGTATAATTATCACAAAGAATCTTCAAGTTCTTCCATAATTTCACATCTTCATTGACTCGGTATGGTCTAACCGGTCATGCCAATCATTAAATAATTATGATCATTTTAGGTTTATGATCATATATTCTTTTAGTTGCACCCGTGTTTGTCTAATACACAATAGGAAGTACGAGAGAATAATGTATTATTATTTCAAACATTCATGTTATAACATGCTCCCATATTTTATTCTCGTATAATCATAACATGTTTCCTATGTTTGGTTCTCGTATAATCACTCTCTTAGTGTGTCACTTCTTGTGGTCTATTTCAATATTAACATGGTTTTCAACATGAGGATCATTATAATTTCCCCATTTACTGTAACATCCGTCAAAAACGGATTTACCAAACCCGCTCCGTTTATCAACCGAACAGTCAGTCAAAATTTTCGTTGCGAATTAAATGCCCAAAATATTTTTAAACGATCCGTAATCAATTATTATACGCGAACATATATTTAGTTTTTGAAAAACTGTCAAAAAACGCAAAATAAAAATGATTTGTTTCAGCCGGGTTTCGAACCCGGGTCTGTACCGAGTCAGGCAATGACTTAACAACTCACACACAAACCACTGCGCCAACTGCTTTGTTTGTTATATATTTCAAACATTTAATTGATATAATAACTTTACAAATTCAAAACCGGCGCCCAATCGTTTCAGTCGTCGGAATCCCGGAATTTCCGCGAATCTTAACTACAATTTACGTTATAACGTAAACCTTTAATCACTTATCGGTTATAACCGATGTTTGAAGTCCGCGACCAAAACCAAAACCGCCGGAAAAATTTAAATATCGAACATAGTCCGAAATCAGACCAAATACATCTCATTTTTCCCCTATAAATTCAACCACAACCGTCTACAAACACTTTCGCACAAAAATCACAACTTTTCACAGCGTATTTTCACTCGCCGGAACTTTCCTGTTTTTCGCCGGAAAACCGTGTTTTAATCCCTGAGCTTTATTGAATCCCCTAAACCTTCACCGAAGTCACCCTTACCTTTTTCCAAGTTTTCTGGAGGCTAGCTACTACAAGGAACACGTCGCCGGAGTTGAATTCAGTCGCCGGATTTTCTGCCGGAAAACAGAGAGTTCAGTCGGTATATTTCTCCGCTCAGTTTCCTTTCCTTTTCACTTTTATCTTATCTTAATCGACGGTAAAACACTAATAAAACGGATAAAATCTTGAACCAGTCTGTCACCGATTTCTGGTTATTCTTTCGGTGAAGAAGATGAAGACTTGTTATCATATAAGTTTAATTAAAATCATGAAATTAATCGGGTTAGACACACAGTCCAGCGGTGGACTGTGTGCACATATAAAACGCAAAACGTCTCGAGTTCGATTCCCGTCTCACACACGCTGCCTTAATAAAATGCATTTTTTTGTTACTGAACCGGATCGCCTTAGTTATATGTTAAGTATATTGATAACCAGAATAATAACCAAGTTAGACACACAGTCCAGCGGTGGACTGTGTGTTTGTTTATATCACAGGTCACGAGTTCGAGTCCGGTCCTCAGCACCGACTCGGACAATTATCTTTTCTTTTAAATAAGGCAGAAAAGGAAATATCTATTTTGTATTTAAGTATAATAAAAACCGAATATTATAACATGTTGAACACACAGTCCAGCGGTGGACTGTGTGTTGGATTGAACCACAGGTCCCGGGTTCGAGACCTGTGGTGTGCATGACCGTTTCGTTTAAACTGTTTTTAAAATAAAAAGGATTTCTGTTTAAACTAATTAGGGTATATATATAATTAAAATCGGATATATAACGGGTTAGACACGTAGCTCAGTTGGTAGAGCTGCGTGCACGCGTACGAGAGGTCTCGGGTTCGAGCCTCACTCAGCGCACAATAATCTGTCAACGAACCGGTCAACCGGCCGGTCAACGGTCAGAAAAAAAAAAATAAAATTTTTATTATTTTTATTTAATTATTTTAATTAAAAATCAATTATAAATACTTAAAAATAACATTTTTAAGATTTGAAAATAGCTTCAAACTCACAAAAATACACCCAACAATCCTACTAAAATAGTTTAATAAAATCCGTTTACTTACCAAACCATAATGCGATTTATCTAGGTTAAATCTCACTCGTGGTTAAAACCACTTCGCGTGCATTCATCATCATCAACCGAACGCACCCACTGTGAGTGAATCTTACAATTTCCCCTTTTAAATTACACGTTTTGGGGTGTGTCATGTGTTTTGAATTAATTAATTTATTTATTTAAACTTGTGCCATACCACATCATGACTTAAACTTAGATTGATTTATCGTTGTGATTTATTTATATACCGTTTGTCAAATTACATGAAACTCATACACTAAGCCCATCAGTTCCTCGTGGGAATCGAGTAGAACATCGCGTGCTTCAATTCAAATTCATTATTATTCATGTGTGTATCATTGAGTTTATATTGTTTGTGGTTGTGTTATTCATATAATCATGTTTATGCAATTCATTCATCAGGCCCCTCAGCTCCTCGTGAGAGACGAGTTGAGCATCGCGTGCCTTTAATTGTTCCATTATTATTCATGAGTGTTTCATTTAACATATTATGATTGTTGATCAAGTACATCTAATTTTATTCATGTTTGGTTGTGCACATATTTCATAATCAATTTAAATAAATTGTTCAAATGTTTTCCATAGGATTCACTCGCCAACATTATGTTGATCCAAAAACCTTTTTACACATGATACAGGTGAACAGGTTGAAGCAAGGATAGCATAGGATATGCCTTAGAAGAGAACAAAGGAGTTAGATTGTTAGTTAGATCATGTTGTAGCAATCATTGTAAACTTTCATTTAATTTGTATTAATGAATATGAAACATTTAATAAATGTCATGAGCTTTGATGATAACCCAATCATGCCCCGATCACCTTATCCGCTGCGGGTCGGGGTGTGACAGATTGGTATCAGAGCCATGACTATAGGGATATAGGATAGGTTATTAGACCCTTAGAGCCTATACTATAGTCTGCCTAAATTTTAAATTGATTAGGTGGTTACATACAAACTTGTGATATTTATTTGTTTCATATTTGTTTACATTTCAGTCAAACATACATGCTCATATACATGTTCATTATACATATATACATATTCATTATACATATATCGATGTTCATGTGTTCAATTTATTTTCATACTCTCGCTATCCAAAGATTTTATGCAATTTTCAATTCTCATCAAAGTAAGTTCTGCGACGGGCATGTAGTAACTGGAAGGGTACAAGTACCGGTAGTCGGAACGTCCTGTCTAGGCTGGCATTCGTATAAATCCAATATAACGGACCAGTTTGCCTACCTGGGGACCAACGATGAGAGTACGAAGGACCTATTAGGCCAAAGCATGCCACACCAAACGTCGTTCGAACTAACCCTACTTTGAGGTGTCACCGTGTCTACACCTGGACACATTCCAAACATCACACGTTGTATACATATTTCTCGATTTTCACCGGGTTTTGTGTACGCAACCAGGCAGAAACCGTGCGAACCATATGAAAAAACCGATAATTCATGGGGGCCCACATGATTACATAAGGTAAAGTATGGCGGCACGACGGGCCTAACAGCGAGCAAAGCCCAAGACATCCTATGGATGTAGTATTTTTGTATAATTATTTTATGAATGTTCATTCTTGAATGCGACCCATGATCTCAAAAGCATCCAACTCATACCCTTGTCATGTATTCATTGTAGATGTCTTCTAACCTCGCCCGTAGGAAGACGAGAGCAAGAAAAGCCCGCGAACGCATGGCTACCTTAATCGCTCAACAAATGGCTGCTGTAATACCCAATATTGTAATCCAAGTTCAACAAGCACTTACCAATAATCCTGTCAACCAAGCAAACCAAAACATTTTCAACTCTTCCCCAAACACCACTAAATGCACCTACAAGCATTTCAAATCATGCGACCCCTCCGAAATATAAAGGGACTGAAGGTGTCACCGCACTCCTCCATTGGTTTGAAGAAATGGAGAATACTTTTCTAAATTGCGATTGCCCTGATGATCGCAAAGCGCGTTATGCTACCAGTCGACTATATGGGATAGCACTTACTTGGTGGAATACAGAGAATGCCAAACGAGGTGTTGAAGATGCTATGTCCTTAACTTGGAACGAATTGAAGGAAATCATGACCAGACGATTTTGTCCAAGGAGCGAAATCAAGAAGCTAGAAGATGAATTTTACTCATTGAAGCAAGTGGAAGGAGACCACACCACCTACAACAAAAGGTTCCTCGAATTTCATCAAATGGTTCCCAACATGTTTACTCCCCTCTACCGTTTGATCGAGCACTACATTCGTGGTCTTCCGTCAAAGATTCAAGACCCCGTGATAAGTGCCAAGCCTGCAACTTTGGAAGCAGCAATGGAGCTAGCAATAGAGCTCACCGAGAACCGAATCCGAAACAAAGACTTCGAGGAAGAGAAGAAGAAGGATAAAGAATCAACTGAAACCTCCGAATCCTCTTCTCAAACCGAATCCCCTTCTCAACCCGAATCCCCTTCTCAACCCAAACCTAAGAGAAGAAGAGTCGGGCGACTTTTCGCTGCTACTCAACGAAATCAACCAGTTTTTCACGCTATACCCATCCGAGCTGTCCCAATCACCCAAGTGGCACCCAACTCAGCTTACCCAAATAAGAAACCATATCTTGGACCTCACCCTCAATGCAACCACTGTTTTTATCACCATCCCCTTACTTTACCTTGCCGGCTATGTACAACTTGTGGACGTTATGGTCATTTGAGCAATGTTTGTCGCACCTTTCAAGACCAAACCTTTTCCCCTACTCAAAACATGGCCCAAGCTTATCACCAACCTCAATACCCCATGTTTCCATATGCTCGAGCTTGCTTCAATTGTGGCGACCCTACCCACCTTAGAAACACATGCCCTCAATTGGTTAACATTATCAGCACTCAAGCCCAATCAAACCCAGTTAACCAAGTAAACCAAGAAAACCCAACCACTATGCCACCAGCAAGAGGAAGAGTCTTCAATATCAACGCCAACCCTGTCGAAGATAATGACGGCCCAAACGAAGATACTCAGCTAGTCCTTTTCGCCGAAGATCCAGATTCAACTCCTATTGTTTAGTCTTATGTTTTCTTTATCACATGTGTAGACTGTTAGAGAAATTATGGCATATTATATATTATATATTGTTTTTCAGTATATGCTTTTGCTGAGGCCGTAGCTCCCCATCCATCGAGGTTGAGTTTGATCCCCATTTTATTATGTGGTTGATCTTGGCGTGCCCGCACGATCGGCTCCGTTTGTTGAGCCTTGATCGGTTACGTAATATTACATTTCAATACATGCAATATGCTCGGCTCCGTTTGATTGAGCCTTGAGTACACAGATTTATTCTCATTTCCAGTACATGCAATATGCTCGGCTCCGTTTGATTGAGCCTTGAGTACACAGATTTATTTACATTTCCAGTTCATGCAATACGCTCGGCTCCGTTTGATTGAGCCTTGAGCACACATACAATTTCATTATCAGTATCTTGTGGTTGTGGTGTTTGTAGTAGAGTCGCATCGAACTAACCATAACTTGCGGATAAAGTCAATGAAAATTTGACAAGGATATGGTGGATACGCCGATGGTACTTCCTATATATAAGTATTCTTGTCAAATAATCGGAGGCATTATCAGGCGGTTATGAGAGGTTCCATGCATAGGCTGTTTGTGTGGTTAAGTTATTCATATACAGTACATGCAATATGTTCGGCTCCGTTTGATTGAGCCTTGAGCACACAATTTCAATTTCAGTACATTCAATATGTTCGGCTCCGTTTGATTGAGCCTTGAGCACACAATTTCATTTTCAGTACATGCAATACGATCGGCTCCGTTCGATTGAGCCTTGATCGCACAGATATGTTTCATTTCGGTAATTTATGTATGTTATATTGATTGTAGAGTTATAGGACTAATCATAATTCACTGTTAAAACCAATGAAAATTTGACAAGAATATGGTGGATACGCCGCTGGTACTTCCTATATATAAGTATTCTTGTCAAAGGATCAGAGGCATTAATGGATGGTTATGAGAAGTTCTATGTAGGATTTATTAGTTTCTTGGTAACCAATCATAACTTGTGGATAAAACTAATGAAAATTTGGCAAGAATATGGTGGATACGCCGCTGGTACTTCCTATATATAAGTATTCTTGCCAAAGGATCAGAGGCATTATCAGGCGGTTATGAGAAGTTCCATGTAGGATTTATTATTGCCTTGGTTGGAATTTGTGATACATTTATATCATCATGTTATTTAAAGAGATTGGATTGTGTTCCATTTCTACATAAATTAACCTCTCATCATAACAAACGAGAGAGGAACTTCCATCGTTCAAACATATATGTTATCAGAATGTGGGTTCAAATATTTGCTGATGTGTTCATTCATGTTCGAATATTTGCTGTTATATTCATGTTCAAATATTTGATGATGTGTTCATTCATGTTTGGATATCAGCTGTTGTGTTTTTATTTATGTTCCATGTAGATTGTAGTGTTAGAAGTTTTGCCTTAGGATGTAACCATATTTTTCCCAAACGTATCTAAACCCTTATGCATGATATCATTTTTAGCGAATCATTCCTGTTTATCAATATTCATACAGTAGGCAACAAAAAGCGATTCCTGAATAGGGTACTTAACCTTTACAAGGAACGTTACCGCCTCGAACAAAAATTTAAACCCTCATTTTTCTGAGCATACAACTGTCAAACAAAACATCATTATTCTTATAGTCAAAATATATCATTATTTAAATTTCGGGACGAAATTTCTAAAAAGCAGGGGATACTGTAACATCCGTCAAAAACGGATTTACCAAACCCGCTCCGTTTATCAACCGAACAGTCAGTCAAAATTTTCGTTGCGAATTAAATGCCCAAAATATTTTTAAACGATCCGTAATCAATTATTATACGCGAACATATATTTAGTTTTTGAAAAACTGTCAAAAAACGCAAAATAAAAATGATTTGTTTCAGCCGGGTTTCGAACCCGGGTCTGTACCGAGTCAGGCAATGACTTAACAACTCACACACAAACCACTGCGCCAACTGCTTTGTTTGTTATATATTTCAAACATTTAATTGATATAATAACTTTACAAATTCAAAACCGGCGCCCAATCGTTTCAGTCGTCGGAATCCCGGAATTTCCGCGAATCTTAACTACAATTTACGTTATAACGTAAACCTTTAATCACTTATCGGTTATAACCGATGTTTGAAGTCCGCGACCAAAACCAAAACCGCCGGAAAAATTTAAATATCGAACATAGTCCGAAATCAGACCAAATACATCTCATTTTTCCCCTATAAATTCAACCACAACCGTCTACAAACACTTTCGCACAAAAATCACAACTTTTCACGGCGTATTTTCACTCGCCGGAACTTTCCTGTTTTTCGCCGGAAAACCGTGTTTTAATCCCTGAGCTTTATTGAATCCCCTAAACCTTCACCGAAGTCACCCTTACCTTTTTCCAAGTTTTCTGGAGACTAGCTACTACAAGGAACACGTCGCCGGAGTTGAATTCAGTCGCCGGATTTTCTGCCGGAAAACAGAGAGTTCAGTCGGTATATTTCTCCGCTCAGTTTCCTTTCCTTTTCACTTTTATCTTATCTTAATCGACGGTAAAACACTAATAAAACGGATAAAATCTTGAACCAGTCTGTCACCGATTTCTGGTTATTCTTTCGGTGAAGAAGATGAAGACTTGTTATCATATAAGTTTAATTAAAATCATGAAATTAATCGGGTTAGACACACAGTCCAGCGGTGGACTGTGTGCACATATAAAACGCAAAACGTCTCGAGTTCGATTCCCGTCTCACACACGCTGCCTTAATAAAATGCATTTTTTTGTTACTGAACCGGATCGCCTTAGTTATATGTTAAGTATATTGATAACCAGAATAATAACCAAGTTAGACACACAGTCCAGCGGTGGACTGTGTGTTTGTTTATATCACAGGTCACGAGTTCGAGTCCGGTCCTCAGCACCGACTCGGACAATTATCTTTTCTTTTAAATAAGGCAGAAAAGGAAATATCTATTTTGTATTTAAGTATAATAAAAACCGAATATTATAACATGTTGAACACACAGTCCAGCGGTGGACTGTGTGTTGGATTGAACCACAGGTCCCGGGTTCGAGACCTGTGGTGTGCATGACCGTTTCGTTTAAACTGTTTTTAAAATAAAAAGGATTTCTGTTTAAACTAATTAGGGTATATATATAATTAAAATCGGATATATAACGGGTTAGACACGTAGCTCAGTTGGTAGAGCTGCGTGCACGCGTACGAGAGGTCTCGGGTTCGAGCCTCACTCAGCGCACAATAATCTGTCAACGAACCGGTCAACCGGCCGGTCAACGGTCAGAAAAAAAAAAATAAAATTTTTATTATTTTTATTTAATTATTTTAATTAAAAATCAATTATAAATACTTAAAAATAACATTTTTAAGATTTGAAAATAGCTTCAAACTCACAAAAATACACCCAACAATCCTACTAAAATAGTTTAATAAAATCCGTTTACTTACCAAACCATAATGCGATTTATCTAGGTTAAATCTCACTCGTGGTTAAAACCACTTCGCGTGCATTCATCATCATCAACCGAACGCACCCACTGTGAGTGAATCTTACAATTTCCCCTTTTAAATTACACGTTTTGGGGTGTGTCATGTGTTTTGAATTAATTAATTTATTTATTTAAACTTGTGCCATACCACATCATGACTTAAACTTAGATTGATTTATCGTTGTGATTTATTTATATACCGTTTGTCAAATTACATGAAACTCATACACTAAGCCCATCAGTTCCTCGTGGGAATCGAGTAGAACATCGCGTGCTTCAATTCAAATTCATTATTATTCATGTGTGTATCATTGAGTTTATATTGTTTGTGGTTGTGTTATTCATATAATCATGTTTATGCAATTCATTCATCAGGCCCCTCAGCTCCTCGTGAGAGACGAGTTGAGCATCGCGTGCCTTTAATTGTTCCATTATTATTCATGAGTGTTTCATTTAACATATTATGATTGTTGATCAAGTACATCTAATTTTATTCATGTTTGGTTGTGCACATATTTCATAATCAATTTAAATAAATTGTTCAAATGTTTTCCATAGGATTCACTCGCCAACATTATGTTGATCCAAAAACCTTTTTACACATGATACAGGTGAACAGGTTGAAGCAAGGATAGCATAGGATATGCCTTAGAAGAGAACAAAGGAGTTAGATTGTTAGTTAGATCATGTTGTAGCAATCATTGTAAACTTTCATTTAATTTGTATTAATGAATATGAAACATTTAATAAATGTCATGAGCTTTGATGATAACCCAATCATGCCCCGATCACCTTATCCGCTGCGGGTCGGGGTGTGACATTTACACCAATTATTATATCATCACCTTCAGTTCAAGGAATGGATTATAAACACACAACATTTATGGTGGCATCATTACGATCTCCTTAGTTATGTACATGATCACGACCTTTGCATCAATCATTATATTATCACAATGATTATAACCACACAACATTCATGGTGGCATTTTTACAATTTCCTTAGTTATGTATGTTTTGGTCAAAAATTACCAAAGCAATTTAGTGATCAAATTAGTTTTGTGAGGTAGTGTGCTAACAGTGTTAATGAAGCTTGTATCGGTTTGCTAGTATGTAAAAACACTTTTCAGGATACAGCTCAGGATATTAAGCTATATTAACAATCAAACAATGAGTAAAAACATAAAGGTTGACACGAGATGTACGAGGAAAGCCCTTGATCAATCTAGATCTCCGGCATAAAACCTCGGGAGCTGACAATCGCCGCTGCCTTGTTCTTCTTATTGCATAAAAATCAGGATACAATGCAGGATAATTCCCAGATCGTTGCTAAGTGTTACAAGAATTGCTAGTGTTGAGTGTTTGTGTGTAATTGTGAAAGTAAATGACAGAATTCGAGAGTAGTGTGAATGTGTTGTGATCTATCGATCTGTTTATCCGGTATTTATAGTTACAAAGAAAAACAAACTCTCCTAAAATGGTGGGATCCCTTGGAATATTCACTAGTGAACGTTGTTGACCAGGTATTGCGGCTTCAACGTCTTTCTTCCAACCATTTAGACTGAGTCTTCAGGTGAACGAGTCTCTGTGAACGTTGTGATCCTGCAGCTATGTCCTGCATGCGAATAATTAGTAATCACCAGGATACTGCCTCAGGATGTTACCAATATCCTGGTTTATTATCCTGATCGTTAACAACTATAATTAAGTCAAGATATAATTCAGGATATGGGCTCAGAATTTCACCCATAACAATTGTCCCAAAAATATAGCTATTGGGATCCTGACCTTAACGGATATATTTTTACGTTTATCGAGGCAAATTAAAAGATAAGACTTTGATGCGATAACTTGTAACTGCTCAGGCTATAAACACTCATCACCCCTCTATATTGATTCACCTTCATCTTCATTTGCCTTCACCAAGAAATCCAGAGGTAACGTGTTTCTCTCTTTCTTCATCCTCTTTCTTCTTCCTATTTTCTGACGAAGCATGGCAAGACAAACTCGATCCAGCTCCGGTGATTCAGCCCATGTCTTCATACCTTAAAACCTTCTCCAATACCCGGAGAATGAAGTCTGTTCATTTGAAAATGCGCATTTATCGACGCTTCAATCTTTCGGCATCTTCCCGGAAACGGCGGTGTTCAGACCATACGATCGGGAACTCCGATCGGACATGGTGTTCACCGAATGGCTCTGTTTCAACGCCTTCCCCTTTAATTAGGTCTTAGGTTTCCATTTTTTGATTTTATCACCGAATGTCACCGGTCTCAGTTTCAGTCAGACCATGCCCATGCTTTGGCGTGTGTTGATCGTTCTTGATCAAATCAAGAATACCCACATTCCTGAACTATGTGTCAATGATCTTCCACTAGCATACCGGTTGAGATCCCATGGGTCCAGCAGGTTCCTGTTTTACTCCACTTCTAACGACCCTCTGATTCTCCGAGCCACCAGGAACGAAGAGGAATGGAAATCCAAATTTTTTTTCATGGAAAGAAGTTCGATCCCTGGTGGAGCGGATTATCCGGTGAAGTGGTTAACAAAGGGTAGGAACTAGGGTTTTAGGGTTATCCTCAGATATATCCAATTCACTATCTTGTCTTATATCTTCTTTAAGTTTTGTGCAGCTGACTTCAGAAAATTAGTACCTCCCCTTGCTGATTCAGTGAAGAGGATTAAAGCCATCTACCAGCTCCCAGACTCCGAAAGAAGTTTCATTCCGCCTTCAACATCCTCAACCCAACACTCAAGTTCGAACATGTCTGGTAAGGATCTTGTTTGATATCCTGCGTAT
This sequence comes from Scalesia atractyloides, assembly GCA_947069175.1. Taxonomy (NCBI): domain Eukaryota; kingdom Viridiplantae; phylum Streptophyta; class Magnoliopsida; order Asterales; family Asteraceae; genus Scalesia; species Scalesia atractyloides. The sequence goes on along the minus strand of CAMTDV010000010.1, from coordinate 13,778,266 downwards.
TTTGTTAGACAGTATATTGAATTATTAATTCTAAAATTACCTCCCTGTATGCAGCATCAGCCAAGACCCCTGAGTGTAACGCCTCGTATTTTAACATCCTTATTTTATAAAAGTGATATCCGCATCGTAATCCGAGGCGTTAACCAATATGTATATATGCATATATCTACTATTACATATTCATTAATTACGCAACAGGTCGTTCAAATGCATGCTTATACGCAAATCGGTGCTTCTCGGTTTGTAAATTTCGCGTTTTAACGCAACAGGCCAAGAACGCGCCTAATATAAGTTACCGACACCGTCTTAATTATTTTATAACTTTAAATAAAATAATTGCTATATCTTACGACACTCGAGTTTGAAAACGGTCCTCGCGGTTGTGACCGGGCCGCTAAAAAACCCTAGAACCAAGTTAACGGGCTCTAGGCCCAACCTAACTAAACCTATCTAAAACCCTAACTTATATAAAACTAAGCCTACACACACTAACACACACACACCCTAAAACACATCAGCCGCCCCCACTCCCCCTTCTCCCTCAACTCCGGTGACCTGAGTTCTTTTCCGGCGACTTACTCCGGCGCCGCTCCTATTCTGACCGACCAAACACCTCCACGCACCCACCTTCCTCTCACACACTCACCTCACCGACCTTACCCCTCTCCCGTTTCTCTCTTTCTGTACCGACATCGCCGGCCACCATTATGGTGGCGGCGCACCATGAGCAAAGCCGCAGCAGCGGCGGAGGTCTCCAACCACCCTCTCCTCGTCTCCCTTTCTCCCAAACAGCGGCGGCCGCAACACCCTTTAGGTGTTGGCGGTGTTTGATTGCGGTGGGTCGTTTCTGGTTCAGGCCACGGCATCGACAGAGGCATCGGCTCGGTCTAGCTTCCGTCTCGAGTTCGAGTTCCGGTCAGTCTCAGTCAACCTCAGTCAACATCAGTTTGGTCCGTTCAAAGACAGTCAACGATGGTTGGGTTCGAGATGCAGGTTCGTTTCGACTTCAGTTTCGGTTCGATGTTTTGGTTTTCAGTTCGGTCAAAGACGGTCAAAGTCTATCGAACAGCCAACCGAGCTAAGCGCGGTCAATAAAAGTCAACTAGTCAATTGCTGGTCAAACTCAGTCAGCATGAGTCGGTCAAATTCTAACGCCGTGACGTTCTTAATATTATTTACGTTAATGTTATTGTGAAACTGACTTGATTATTATTTATGTTAATATTATTTTAGTCGAAGTTTATTTTTATGTTAAAATCATTTTAATCAGGTAACAGACGGTAATATTATTCATATAAATGTTATCTTATGTCGTGTGACAATTGTTAAAATCCCGGTAAACTTTGATTGGTACAAGTCCGTGGTCACCGACGTGATATGTATATCGTGATATTGTTGTGATTATGTGTGATGATACGAATTCTAGAAAATGATAAACCGACTATAAGGGGACTATATGCATAGTAATTAACAAAAACATTACAGTGACATTATGCGTCACCCACATGACATGACAAGACAAAGTCGTGAATGAACTGACGACTCTGGGAATAAGTATTAGTAAACACACATGACTTGTGTGCTATGCCTAGCGATATTTGTAATGTCTCGGAAGAATCCAAGAGCACGTCATGGTTGACATGACACTGCTAAGGACCAACAATGCGAGGTTGCCATCCTTAGCCTTGAACAACGTGTTAAACGAAGACTTGACGTTTAACAGCGCATTAAACCTTTAATGTTGATTATTAGCTTATCGGTAGCCTTATTTAAGGTTCCGAGTTCCAGGAATAACTTAGATTTGTGCCATAGACTGTGACATAAGGTTTAAAAATAATCAAAGCCCGGGCACGCAAAACGAAGCAGCTCCTGGTTGAGGAAACGCATTCGTTCCGGGCATAACTTAAGGCAACCGAATGTGCAAGGAACGATCGATCAAGCTTAAAAACACTCAAACGAACGTCAAACGAGACTTTTATGATTAAAACGTAACTGGGTTCGGATTTTAAGACGGTTATGTATAATTTTTAAAACCGAGTCTTTTGACACTAAGTGCGCGCAAAACGGAGTCCGTCGCGCAAATCGAGAACGCGCGCCAAACCCAAAACGAACCTATTCTTATCCAGAAGAGAAACATCATCCTTACGCACGTAAAACGAAGCACGAGGTGGCCTTAGGGGCCCACCTCCCACATGGTTATAAATATAGTTTTTTTTTCTTTTTCTTTTAATTTAATCACAAATTCATCAAAAATCCCAAAAATCCTGCTCTCAACTCTTCTTCTTCAGCTGAATTCATCCATAAACCAACTCAAATCAAAGGTATTAACTCAAATCATTAAGGTTTCAAGCATGGTTTCTTGATTAAACATGATTTCTAGCCGAAAAACGCTTTTTATTCCATGAATTTTGGAGTTTTAAACAAGTTTTAGGGCTAAATATGAACACCACATGAAACTCCTGGTATTATATGGCAGCCATGGTTACTAATCAATGGGGTTTGATACCCTAATCAACTTTTATTCGACAAAAATCGCTTAACTATTCGATTAACCGAAAAACAATGAATTAAAGCTTGATTGATCTAAGTTCTAGCATATTTGGATTGTACTTGGTGTGTAGGTACTGAATATAGCCTTTACACACTTCTGGGATCAAGATAAACACTTGGAAACGGAAGAATCGCTAGGTATATCACCCGAAAACCGAATCTAGGCTAGACAGTAAATTGTTTTGCCTATAACTTGGTCCGTGTAGCTTGGATTGAGCTGAAATATGGTATGGTGATGTAGGGTATTGTCAGGAAGGTCCACGTAAAATTTTAGAATTTTTGGAATTTTCTATGATTGTTGGTGAATTTTTAACTGTTTTACCGAAAGGGAAAAATATCAAACGGGTTCAATAAATCATCAAATTTTACAGAGATACTAAGGAACATATGGGAAATGATTTGGGAAAATTCCGAGTCCATTGGTTAAGTTCTGATTCGGTTTAAAAATCCGTGTTTTTGGGAGTTTTCGGTAGCCAGAAACACACAGAAATGAAATCGGAAAATTCTCAAAATTTTTGGAGATGTTCCTGGACATGTATAGAAGGTTCAGGAATTTTGAACTTCTAAAAGTATTTTATGTTAATTACGTGGTTAAAAATGGGTTAATAAATAATTTATGTAAATAAGAAAATTACCAAAATAAATTCCCAGAAAATTTATCTCACGATCTACTGATTTTTACTGATTTATATAAATTTTTATAGATTTTTAGTCCAATTCTAGATTAAATGGGAATTTATTTGCATTAAAAATAGGTTATTTAAATCATTTTCGGTAGTTTAACGTGTAACGAACCTACCAGAACTGGGAACTAACCCAACCCGACAAATGCTATAATGGGAACATGGGAGTATTCCGGGAGGTTCCCGGGCAAATTGGGCACTATGGGTGTGTTCTAAGACAATCCGGGAGAATTTCCGACGGTGAAAACGGAAACTCAAATTTGGGTAACTTAGACCCCCCGAACACTCAAACTCCCTTAATGGAAAATTAATCATTCTTGAATAACCACGTGTTGGTATTATTGGTATTTCCATACCATTATCCGAACACGTTAAACTATTGACTATGGCTGGCACGCGAATCGGTGCCTGGAAGCCAAACTGAAAACTAATATTACCCTGACAAACCAGTGTCCTATAGACTCAATCCAGAGTAAAAATTCCTGACCAGATCCAAGTTATAACCATTACCAGCTTAGATACTGATTTGAGTCCATGCTTGCATGTGTGTCATTAAAGTTGATCCAACTATTCGACCACTCGTGTGTTGAGACCCCTATTGGCACTGTGAGTCTCACTACCCCGCTTTTATGTGTTTTATTATTTTACTTGGGGTGGAATGCATGTTACAAACTGTGTTGACTACACAAACTTATGAAGGGAATTTCACTTCCCTAACACATAAACTTGTTACAAACTGTGATCATTGCCCCAACTTGGGAGTGAGTTTCACTTCCCCACTTTTGAGTGATTTTACTGTTTTCTGGGGACTTGCATGTTAAAAAACTGTGTTGAATACACGAATTTGGGAGTGAGTTTTACTCTCCCACTTGTAAATTGTTTCACTATTTTCTGTAATGACTTGCATGTTACAAAACTGTGTTAATTGCACCAACTTGTGATGATGTGAACAATCTAACACACGAACTATCTCCCCCCTACAAGTGATTGACGTAAGCCATGGGCATGGTTTGACTAACCCAGTTGGTCCAGGCAGCGTCTAGGTGACGCTGTGTGTCGGTGACTATGCAACTGCACGCGTCCTAAATTTGGTTATGTTAACTAGGCATAACTGCAGGGGATATGACTTAGTTGCCAGGATGACGTGCCTGTCTTGACACGGCCCGGTGGGAAGTGTCTGCGGCGATGATGTGTCTGTCTGGCACGGAGTGACCATGACCACGACTGTGACTGTGACTGTGACTGTGACTATGACCGTGACAGTAACTGTGACTGTGATTATGACCGTGACAGCAACTGTGACTGTGACGAGTGCAATTAAACTTGTTAACACATTTTGTTGCACAACAATTAAACCAGTGGAACTCACGCAGCGTTTAGCTGACCTTTAAAACTAACATGCATTTCAGGTAACTTGAGACTGATTTGATCCGTGTATGTTGTTCAAGACATGTTGTAGGCGAACCCTGATATAGACGCATGTGGCGTAGAATACTTATATGGTTCATGGGAACACGCAGTTGTAACATACATGTAGTATGTAATCAACGTTTTGTAAGTAATAAAATGCAGTGTCTTTATAAACAATGTGCTTGTACCAGAGGTGTCTGTTGCATCCCGTATTTTTTCTTCCGCAGCAAGTTGGGGTGTGACAGAAGTTGGTATCAGAGCCATTGGTTATAGAGAATTAGGTGCCTTTAAGGAAACCTAGACTATAACTACAGGCTCGGACTTTAGTGGACATCCTGGGAAAAATTAACCTCAACTAAAGACGCTTAATGAACACTGTAAAGTATCCTATTTGCAAGTACAAGGATGGCCTTGTGGGGCAAGTGGGTTATTATGGTCCGGAACGTAATAACAGACTTGCTCATACGAGGCAGTGTTGGGAAAGCCGCGGTAATAAACACACTTAAATACGTGGAATGATACATATGTGTGCCAAGGTGACAGTGTGTGAATGTTGTGCGAGAATTGATACATGAATTGGGATTGGTGGATAATGCGTTACTACATATGCCTTTGGGATAGGCAGAAAACTGGTATTACAGTCCATTCCACATTCCTACTGACCACCTGTTTAATATACACTAGAGTTGGATTCATACCACTTTTACAGTGGTTACTTATACTTTATGATGTGAGACCCCAAGCCTTTAGTGCAATACGATCTCACCAACTCTATCCTTATAATTATTATGACAACGATTGCATACCAGCATGGTATTTTAAAATAAACATAGATACATAAAGAACGTGTGGGTCGTTCTGATAAGCTGGAAGGACGTATACGAATCCTTACTCCGCTTCTCGTTGCTTCACACTCGATTGTATACAATCGCAGAATTCAAACATCTTACGAAACTTTTTCATCCTTGAATCCGCGATTCATTTGATTGTCTGCTGGATTCCTCTGTGGCTTGCAATATTGGCTTTAGCTTTTACACCGTCTGATACCATAATACTTAGCGGTACGCATTAGCACGTGTTTTGATATATATTATATCTGGATATGACGATCTTCGGGTCATGGAGATGGCATTGGGTGCGTGAATAAGTTACCTTTCCTGTTGTTATTTGATTCTTTGGGATATAAAGTGGGTGATGGTACAGGTCCCTTTGAAACGCTTTGTGTTGTGGAATCTCGTCTCGTGTGACCATCGGTTACATTGTGTTCTTTTACGATTGTTGATTGTTTCGAATTTCAGTTGTTTATTTGCAGAAAGTAGTATGAGGCCCGAATATCGTGGAGAACGGAATATTGATCAGGTATATGGGTGTGGTGGATATGCTGCGGTACTTCCTATATATAAACACCTAGCTACATGATCAAGGTACCGTTACTCAGCGCAGACGGGCTTCATGTTGCGATTTGGTCGGTTATGTTTTGGGCGATGCGGTATTGAGACTCCGACCCTGTTTGATACGATGGATGACGCCATAGTTCGTAACCACGGTGTCTATACATTGTTGTAGTAATTTTACATGAACAGTAGTTTGGGTCGACATATAAACGACCACTGAATTAATCTTGGGAAAGTCTTTTTTTTCTCTCAAATACGTGACACGATTTCTAGTGGTACTACACCTTGGTAGTACTCCATACTAAACTATTTGGGTATAGCCGGTGATAGCTTACCCACATCGATGACACAATGATCGATTCACGATCAGTAATAATGTTTTTGTCTTCGATAAGACAATCAGCGTAAGTATTTCTTTTTGCGGGATTTGCTAGAATGTATAGGAATATATCCGGAATCATTGCGATACGGCGAACAACGTATACTCATGTCATCGACCGTTGTTTATGAAACTACTCAGTGAAGCATATATTTCCGTTATTAGTTGTCATTCGCTAAAGATGTAATCACTAATTCTTAATAAGAACACGTAATTATCATCGGTATCTATAACCCAAGAGGGTTTAGGGGTAACACATAAATCGAAAAAAAAAAACTTATTTGATGTAATCAAAGTTTGGTGAGGAATAGTGTGAATGCGGATCTGATGGTGATAAGACTTGTGGAGGCGAGAACGGTTTTGCCGGTATTCCTCGTAACCGTTCATACTTCGTATTAACATGACACTCTTATGTATACATTTAATCATAAATATACAACATTAACCGCGGTCTAATCTAGGTGTCAATTTGGTAAATTTCGGTTGAGGATGACGTAACCCCGGTGCAAAGTCGGAAAACTATAATCATGAAGTAATCTGATTCATTGCTTCAAATCACTTCAAGTCTTCTTACTAACACTATTGGAAAGTGTTATGGTCTGGTATATATAAATTACTAATTTGATACACCCTATCGACTTAGTTCAAACCCATTCAAGATAAATCCCCTGTAACTCGAAATAATAATAAAGGAGCGATACGAAGGGTTGTAACGAAGCTACCTCTTAATGAATATTTAATAAACGAATGACACAAAGTGAATTTTCCGTCGAACGATTATTTTTATTTATATATATATATATATATATGTGTATCAAATTCGAAGGGCGATATTAAAATAACCGTATAAAATTTTTATATATCGAACGATCCCTTGTTTTCAGCCTCGCATAACTTAGTGAAATTATGTTCTAATGAAAGACGAGATCACCTGCGAGTAGTATTCAAGTACTGTAATACGATGATTAACCTGTGACAACTCTTATTTACATCTTCAAACTCTAGACTACACTGGGTCCTGACCTGAATTCTTTTGGTAACCCTGAGATACTAGGTCTTGAATCTATATCACTCGTATAAGAGCAGTGCATTCATGCTAGAAATCGCATAAGTGGATACATGGTTCTTTGAATCCTTTCGATTAAGGCTTTTCACGTCATGATACCTACGACGACCGTGCGATTGGTCCTTAGTAGGGACCAACTCAGATACTTATACGTCTATAGAACGTATTGACTCCCCGACTCTACGATAATAATAATACATGGGGAACACCATATGTCTACTCCTCTTCCTCGAAGAATTTGAGGAATCCAAATAATTATACGCGAGGTTATTCACAATTCCTATGGAATGATTGAAATTCCCTATGGACCTTTGTAAAGGTGTTATTTGAAAACGGTCTCCTACATGTGTAGGAAGATGATACATGGGATACACTGACTTTCATCCGTTGATTGGATACAAAGTGAACGATACCCTATTCTTGTGAGTAACCTAAAGTTATTCGGTAAACGGCGTTGCTAGTCCTCATGAGTATAGGAGGACTAAATTCTCTAGATCCGGGAAATATTGTTGAAACACCCCTCGTCTTCGTTCGACTAGTTGGTACCTTTAATTAATTTCCAGTTTGATCGATTTAAATGAGTATTCGTGAGATACAATGTTACCGAGCAACCCGATTCTTCGTTATTTTCGAGTGACGAAAATTCTTTTTTACTTAAGGAAATAAGAACGGGAGAAATCATAAGTATAATACTGTATATATATATATATGTACCTGTGTATTCGTACCACGAGTGAAATTCATGATCATGGGGATGATGGTCGTACGTTGTTGTGTTATCACTTGCGTGATTACCACCTCAGTCATTTGTGGTGAGCGTTTCGGGGCCATTCTAGTATAAACAATACTTATATACGTGCATTAATGTCACATATACAATCATCCCATACCGCACAAATTCGTCCCACGCATGAGTCCACAACCTGTATAACCAACATCATTATCATGTATGTAATAATATCCATCATCATACCACTGCTAAACTTGCACTTAAACTTAACTAAAAAAGGGCCAGTGCTTAAATGTGTGGTCAAAGCATGTCACTGAAGTGACGTATATACGCCAAACTATGAAAAGCATGAACTACCATGTATGAAGGAACACGGTCAAAACAAAACTTTCTTTGTAACAGGAATAGTCACGAGTTGTCCGAATATTATAATTGGTGTCTTTTGTGCACTGAACCCACTTGGGGAAAAGCTAAACCAGAAATTTCGTAATCCCGATAATTCTAGATGAAGGGACTAGTGAATCTTCCAAGTACGTCCCTCGGATATCATGTCCATCCAGAGGGAAATTCCGTTAGTAAGCACGTCATACATACTTAAAGGAGGAATAAACTTTGACACGACAACTAATACTCTTCAAAGAGTTACTTAACACACGCTACGAATTCTAAATAACTCGATGTGCGGTACTAGGTCAAACTAAATGACCAAAGTGTAGATCGGTGCTTGGTTGGATGCACCGACCGGATGTGAAATGGCATTCATAACCTTTATTCGTATCCTAGCCGTCAGAGTCCTAGGCTTACCTCGATGATTACGGTTTTCATTCAGCCTCCTTGAAACTGTTTTTGTAATTTTAAGAGATTGCCGAGCGATTGTGGATCTATGTTATTACATTTCCTAGCAGCATGTATTCCTTCCGTGTCCTATTGAGAAACAGAACTGACTAATCCTACGACCAAGGGGTCGAGAAACTCAACAAGCCTAGTCTCAACCAACCCGGGGGCCGGGTCTTCATTCTTATTTGCCTTATTACGAATATGAGACTAAGGGGAAAAATCAGATTCCGTGGTCAATTATCTCTATCGGACTAGAGTGACTATGAATTCGGGCTTTAGCCCATGGTTTCGTAAAACCACACGAATTTCTTAATCTCAACCAAGGTGGTTTGACATAAACGAATTCGATGAAACCCTTACGTTTAAGTGGTGATTCAGTTGGCGGAGGTGCCAAGATGGGAAGGCATTATATCTTTTTATACTTATATACAGTTTAGATCTTACCAAGTCCTAATTTGACTTGAAAAACCACGAGACCGAGACGGTCAAGTGGTGATTAACCACCTTGTGACTAGTACGGGTTATATTCGCCTATGCATTAGGTAATATTTCAAGAACATCATGGGAAATGATTACTTCTCATTGTCTCCATTAACGACATCCTTATGAAATGATAGTCGAGCATGGCTATGTTCCCACCCTGCGAAGGGTACTCCGTCAATGGTGAACCTTAATTCGATGACTCGTTACCTAGTCATCTTTTACCAAATTACCCGTACGTCTACAATCAATGTTGATCCCATGTGTAGGGGTATCATAGTGATACTTGTGATCGTGAGACACTCATCACGCCTAAAGCATTTCCACATGATACAGTAGCATTCTAGATGTGGTGCTACTGGAATTAAAACCGCATTGGGCGCACACCCTATCATTCCCGGTATATGGGAATTTTTATACGATATCTCTCGGAGAATCACATCGATGTCAACGAAGTCACTAAGTTGTTTCCTTCGGGAAAAGTCGCAGACACTTGTATAACAGCTGGAGCCAAGCTCCCAAAAACTTAATGCAAACTGGAATTATTACCTGTAAAAAAATTCCATATCCTTTCAACGTGATTAGATGACTGGTGAGTAGTTCGGGCACCCTGTTGATGCGAGGGTGCAGATTCATTGTTACTCGTGTACATGCTTGCCTCATGGCAACCATAGGCTCTTAAAAGCCTTTCTTTTTCTTACTCTCTACCATAGAGTAGGGACTCTCGTGGTCGGTTAGCATTAACCAAAGATACCCAAGTACACGACAACAAAGGAGACGTTGGTGAAACGAAATTTATTCTCTTTACACAAATATGCGGAACATGATGCTCGCTATTGCGACAGGTGCAACAAACCCTAGAAGAGTACCCATACCCCTCCTCTACAGGAGGTATGCATGAACTATTAAGCAAAATCGTAAATGAAACCTATAATGTGTGAATGGTGAAAATAAGGTTTGCAAAGAAAACATAATAACTGCAGTTATCTGCAAGCTGAATGCGCGACTCCTGTTCTACTGTGAGTCCAACAACACTCTCACTTTCAGATTGGAAGTGTTGACAAATGTACTCTTAACAATACGTAGGAATTGTGGATGGACAAATTACACTGCTACTAGGTAGCACAATTATCATCTCCGTAGGAGGATGATACTTAATGAAAAGCGAAAATATACTTGTCTGTCAGATGACTGACACGAATATAAATACGGAGGAGCTCTCCAATGGATTACTAAACGGAATTTCGAGGACGAAATTCTTTTAACCGGGGGAGACTGTGACAACTGTGAAAAATCCCGGTAAACTTTGATTGGTACAAGTCCGTGGTCACCGGACGTGATATGTATATCGTGATATTGTTGTGATTATGTGTGATGATACGAATTCTAGAAAATGATACACCGACTATAAGGGGACTATATGCATAGTAATTAACAAAAACATTACAGTGACATTATGCGTCACCCACATGACAAGACAAAGTCGTGAATGAACTGACGACTCTGGGAATAAGTATTAGTAAACACACATGACTTGTGTGCTATGCCTAGCGATATTTGTAATGTCTCGGAAGAATCCAAGAGCACGTCATGGTTGACATGACACTGCTAAGGACCAACAATGCGAGGTTGCCATCCTTAGCCTTGAACAACGTGTTAAACGAAGACTTGACGTTTAACAGCGCATTAAACCTTTAATGTTGATTATTAGCTTATCGGTAGCCTTATTTAAGGTTCCGAGTTCCAGGAATAACTTAGATTTGTGCCATAGACTGTGACATAAGGTTTAAAAATAATCAAAGCCCGGGCACGCAAAACGAAGCAGCTCCTGGTTGAGGAAACGCATTCGTTCCGGGCATAACTTAAGGCAACCGAATGTGCAAGGAACGATCGATCAAGCTTAAAAACACTCAAACGAACGTCAAACGAGACTTTTATGATTAAAACGTAACTGGGTTCGGATTTTAAGACGGTTATGTATAATTTTTAAAACCGAGTCTTTTGACACTAAGTGCGCGCAAAACGGAGTCCGTCGCGCAAATCGAGAACGCGCGCCAAACCCAAAACGAACCTATTCTTATCCTGAAGAGAAACATCATCCTTACGCACGTAAAACGAAGCACGAGGTGGCCTTAGGGGCCCACCTCCCACATGGTTATAAATATAGTTTTTTTTCTTTTTCTTTTAATTTAATCACAAATTCATCAAAAATCCCAAAAATCCTGCTCTTAACTCTTCTTCTTCAGCTGAATTCATCCATAAACCAACTCAAATCAAAGGTATTAACTCAAATCATTAAGGTTTCAAGCATGGTTTCTTGATTAAACATGATTTCTAGCCGAAAAACGCTTTTTATTCCATGAATTTTGGAGTTTTAAACAAGTTTTAGGGCTAAATATGAACACCACATGAAACTCCTGGTATTATATGGCAGCCATGGTTACTAATCAATGGGGTTTGATACCCTAATCAACTTTTATTCGACAAAAATCGCTTAACTATTCGATTAACCGAAAAACAATGAATTAAAGCTTGATTGATCTAAGTTCTAGCATATTTGGATTGTACTTGGTGTGTAGGTACTGAATATAGCCTTTACACACTTCTGGGATCAAGATAAACACTTGGAAACGGAAGAATCGCTAGGTATATCACCCGAAAACCGAATCTAGGCTAGGCAGTAAATTGTTTTGCGTATAACTTGGTCCGTGTAGCTTGGATTGAGCTGAAATATGGTATGGTGATGTAGGGTATTGTCAGGAAGGTCCACGTAAAATTTTAGAATTTTTGGAATTTTCTATGATTGTTGGTGAATTTTTAACTGTTTTACGAAAGAATTTTGGGAAAACTATCAAACCGCTTCAATAAATCACCAAATTCTACAGAGATACTAAGTAACATATAGGAAATTATCTGGGAAAATTCGGAGTCCATTGGTTGAGTTTTGATTTGGGTTAAAAATCCGTGTTTTTGGGAGTTTTCGGTAGCCGGAAACGCGTATAAATGAAATCGGAAATTCCTCAAATTTTTGGAGATGTTCCTGGACTTGTATAGAAGGTTCAGGAATGTTTTAGGAATTTTTAAACTTCTGAAAGTATTTTATGTTAATTACGTGGTTAAAAATGGGTTAATAAATAATTTATGTAAATAAGAAAATTATCAAAATAAATTCCCAGAAATTTATCTCATGATCTACTGATTTTTACTGAGTTATATAATTTTTTATAGATTTTGTGTCCAATTCTAAATTAAATGGGAATTTATTTGGATTAAAAATAGGTTATTTAAATCATTTTCGGCAGTTTACCGTGTAACGAACCTGCCGGAACTGGAAACTGACCCAACCTGACAAATACTATAATGGGAACACTGGGAGTATTCCGGGAGATTCCCGGGCAAATTGGGCACTATGGGTGTGCTCTAAGACAATCCGGGAGAATTCCCGACGGTGAAAATGGAAACTCAAATTTGGGCAACTTAGACCCCCCGAACACTTAAACTCCCTTAATGGAAAGTTAATCATTCTTGAATAACCACGTGTTGGTATTATTGGTATTTACATACCATTATGCGAACATGTTAAACTATTGACTGTGGCTGGCACGCGAATCGGTGCCCGGAAGCCAAACTGAAAACTAATATTATCCTGACGTCCATCACCATACCAGTGTCCTATAGACTCAATCCGGAGTAAAAACTCCTGACCAGATCCAAGTTATAACCATTAACAGCTTAGATACTGATTTGAGTCCATGCTTTCATGTGTGTCATTAAAGTTGATCCAGCTATTCGACCACTCGTGTGTTGAGACCCCTATTGGCACTGTGAGTCTCACTACCCCGCTTTTAACTGTTTTATTGTTTTACTTGGGGTGGAATGCATGTTACAAACTGTGTTGACTACACAAACTTATGAAGGGAATTTCACTTCCCTAACACATAAACTTGTTACAAACTGTGATCATTGCCCCAACTTGGGAGTGAGTTTCACTTCCCCACTTTTGAGTGATTTTACTGTTTTCTGGGGACTTGCATGTTAAAAACTGTGTTGAATACACCAATTTGGGAGTGAGTTTTACTCTTCCACTTGTAAATTGTTTCACTATTTTCTGTAATGACTTGCATGTTACAAAACTGTGTTAATTGCACCAACTTGTGATGATGTAAACCATCTAACACACGAACTACCTCCCCCTACAAGTGATTGGCGTAAGCCATGGGCAGTGGATAGTACTATTGGTTTGACTAACCCAGTTGCTCCAGGCAGCGTCTAGGTGACGCTGTGTGTCGGTGACTATGCAACTGCACGCGTCCTAAATTCGGTTATGTTAACTAGGCATAACTGCAGGGGACATGACTTAGTTGCCGGGATGACGTGCCTGTCTTGACACGGCCCGGTGGGAAGTGTCTGCGGTGACACGACCCGGTGCGATGATGTGTCTGTCTGGCACGGAGTGACCATGACTGTGACTGTGACTGTGACTGTGACTGTGACTATGACTATGACCGTGACAGTAAGTGTGACTGTGACTATGATCGTGACAGCAACTGTGACTGTGACGAGTGCAATTAATCTTGTTAACACATTTTGATGCACAACAATTAAACCAGTGGAACTCACGCAGCGTTTAGTTGACCTTTTTTAAAACTAACATGTATTTCAGGTAACTTGAGACTGATGTGATCCGTGTATATTGTTCAAGACATGTTGTAGGCGAACCCTGATATAGACGCATGTGGCGTAGAATACTTATATGGTTCATGGGAACACGCAGTTGTAACATACATGTAGTATGTAATCAACGTTTTGTAAGTAATAAAATGCAGTGTCTTTATAAACAATGTGCTTGTACCAGAGGTGTCTGTTGCATCCCGTATTTTTTCTTCTGCTGCAAGTTGGGGCGTGACATGTCGACGTTCATTATATTAGTTACTTAACATTATTTTGAGCGCGAAATCATTTATTGATGTGTTTTGTAAAATATATCGACAACTTGTGTTGTCGGGAAACTCTGCCCGTTTTTTTTAAATCCATAACTCGAAACGCGCCAAGAGTATAAGACAAAGCTTAACGGATTCAATTAAATTTTATAAAAATAAATACAAACGTATACTTATTTTAATAACACTTTGGCAACCTCTAATATTTAAATATATATCTTCATTTGTCCATGTGAGGTGACCTCGGTGTTTCATCGTTCAACCTTCAACACTTCACGAAATACCAAGAGAAACTTCGCAAAATAAGTGAGCATACTCGACCCCCTTTTATACGCTTTAACGCATCTTTGGGGTGCAACATGTATACCAAACCCACTTTACTAAATCAATTGTGATCAAACGCTTAATCCATCGAATATGTTCATTGTATTCCTAGGTTGTTTATACTTGTTAGCTTCGGCTTGTGTTACCATGATAGTGTATTGTTATGCATGCTAGTTCAAGTATCGTAAATTCATATTATTTTCCATGTTTAATTTGTTGTTTATGCTCGTTGACTTGAACATACAATGACATGTGAATTTGCGATAAACTATTATTTTAAATACTTACATTCAAACTTGTATGCTCGCTAGTGCTTTTGTATTGATCCATGCTTTTATTACATGTTGCAGGATTGTGACCGACGAATCTAGTAGGATTGCCTAGAAACGCACTTAAATTTTAATGTCGTCGTACTGTAATATTTTCTATCATGTTGTATTTCGTTTCAATACTTTGTACTAAACTGTTATCAACGAAATGAAATTATAATCCTTTTATACTTGTCATAACTTAAATTTGTATTATCTGATTTTAAACAATGCAATTATTAAACACTTGACACAAATAGTGTTATGAAGCCTCTTGCAATCTCGTTTTCGTCTCATCCCGATGTTTCCGCCATCGGTTGGGGTGTGACACTGAGGTTTTCGATCTTGATGAGTTGGATAGCTACTCTGGACCTGCCCCAGTGAAGAAAGAGCCAAGCTCCAAGCCTTCAGCCGCATCGAAGCCCTCTTCCAGCTCCAAGACTACCGCTGTCCCTAAGTCTTTTTCAGCTTCCAAGCCTCGGGCCTCTAGTTCTTGAAAGAGAAAGGATACCGATTCCCCGCCACTTCTGCTGAGGTTTCTCCTTTCAAGAGTCTTGGGTTTGCTGAGTCAAGCAGCCTTATGACTTCTTTTCTTAACCAGATAGATACCTTCATTTTATATCCTGCTAGTATATGCTAAACTGACATTCTGGTTAACTATAATGATACCCATACCTTATATTGTAGGGCCTAAACCGTCTACTGGTCACATATGAAGAGGCTTGTGGAACTGCGGTCTTCCATAAGGTTAGAGCAAAGAAGGCAGAGGCCCTCATCGAACAATTGCAAACAACCACTGCCACCAGGACCCGACATTATGAGGATAAACTCAAGAAGGTCAGCGAGGATGCCAAAGTCGCTCTGGAGAAGGCGGTCTCAGACGCTCGGTTCAAATTGGATGTTGCACATGCCCAACACGAGCAGGATATGGTCTCTTACCGTGATATCCTCAAAGGATCTATGGTAATTTCCCTCCTTCAAGCTAGATTGAAGATGGCTTATGAGGCCAAGGCTGCGGGCTTCGAATGCCCTTCTTGGAACATCGGCGCTTGGGAGGCGAAGTTGAAGGATCTTGGTGGTAATCCTATGGAGCATCCTGCCAAGCCAGCGGTTGCAGAGGCTTCCAAGACGGTTGAAGTAGCGGTTGAGGTGCCGGTTGAGGCTGAAAAGAATCCCGGAGCGGATGCTGGTGACGGAGCTGGTGGCAAAGGTGTGGTGGAGAAGGTTGGTGAAGATGTTGCTGTGTGAGAGCATCGAAGTGGGCAATGATGGATATTATTGCTTAGGCCGGAGCCCACTTTTTTATATTTGAATGGTCTGTACCCCCTTTAAACACTTTACTTTTCCTGCACTCAAACAATTTACTTTTTCTGCACAATATGATGGCCAAAGGTGGAGGGATCCTGGGTTCCAAGACGAAGCCCTTGGTCATCAATGTTCATATGCTTTAGAACTTATCATACTCTTGGTGGATGGGTCTTAGTTTAAGACGAAACCAAGAGTGCGATATTTTGGGATGTTCATAATAAACTAACCGTTTAGCCTTATCCGATGTTGTTATGTTATTGTTCTGAAAAAACCTATTTTGGGTATCCTGATCAAATATCTTGTTCAGGATACTGATGAGATGTTCAACATTTTTGTTACCTTTAATCAAAATGTTAGACAGAAACTTGGTTGAATAAAATCTGGATTATTTAGACACGGCTTTCAAGATTTGAAAAAGAAAACCATACCAGAAACACTTGTGCAATAACTTTCAACTCCAACCTTGGAATCCTTTGCAATTTCCCCAGCATGGATGTCCCCTGTCCGTGCAGGATATTGCATCAATGTATGACATACTTGAGTATTTCTTCACTTAGTGACTAAGCTTTGTAGTTTTTTCTCCACAAAAGAATGTGTATGAACACAATCATAATCTGCTATATCTTTATTGTTAACAACTTTAGTTTCACTAGGGATAAACCCTTAATATCCTGGGGTTAAACCCTTAGTATCCTGGGGATAAACCCTTGTTTTCGTGCGCTACATGCGAGAGTGTATAAACTCCAAGACTTAGAAAGGTGAAAACCTTTAAACCCTAGAGAGTATGAAAATACCCTTTCGCGAGAGAGTGTGATCAATCCTCATATACCTTAAGGATCCAGGATATAGCCAACAATAACGAAATTGTCAGCCACTGTTACATTAACTGGTCCCGCTATCTTGAACTCTTCCTGGATACTGGCGCTCCAGGCGGGTGTTTAAACCCAACTCGGAAGAAAGGTGAATACCTTTAAACCTGTGAGGGATCTGAATCCCTTAAACGTGAGAGAGGGGGCCAATCCTCTAGTCTTTTAATCCGTCTTGAGTACATATGTTGGAGTAATATCCTGAAAAGTATCCTACAAAACACCTTTAAACTAAGGTGGGTGTTAACTTGGCTAACACCCCTCCGATGCTTAAGTCAGTATTGGGTTTCACAGAATATTAAATTAAACATATTTAAAAGAGATAGAATTCATACCATCCTGAGTCAGAAAGTAAATCCTAAATTCACTTGAAATAAGCTTTAAGATGTATAGCATTTCAGGATCTTGGCAACATATCCCCTTCCATAGTCTTGAGTTGGTATGCTCCTTTTCCTGACTCTGATTCAATTTCATATGGTCCTTCCCATTTTGGGGCTAACTTGCCGTCGGCAGGATTGGTTGTGTTTTGAAAAGCTTTTCTCAATACCCAGTCTCCAACTTGGAATCTTCTGGTTCTTAAATTTTTGTTGTATGACTTAGCTATCATCTGGTGATATGCTGCCATCCTTAGCTTTGCTGCATCCCTTGTTTCATCTACGGTGTCTAATTCTTGATATAAGACTTCAGGATTTGCTTCAGGATCCCGTAGGCTTGACCTAGTTGTGGGTATAACCATCTCTGTTGGAATCACTGCTTCTGCCCCAAATACCAAAGAAAATGGAGTTTGCCCAGTAGCATTCTTCACAGTTGTTCTATCTGCCCACAATACAAATGGTAGTTCTTCATCCTATTGTCCTTTCTTGGCACCTAACCTTTTCTTCAAGTTGTTGACAATTATCTTGTTGGAGGATTCTGCTTGTCCATTAGCCTGAGGATGCACCGGTGTTAACGTGATCATCTTGATTCCCCAACTTTTACAAAAATCAGTTGTCCTCTTGCTGATGAATTGGGAACCATTGTCACAAATTATCTCCGCCGGTATCCCGAATCTAGTCAGGATATTCCTCTTGATGAAAGATACCATTTCTTGATCCCTAACTTGGATAAACGCTTCTGCTTCAACCCACTTGGAGAAATAATCCGTCATTTCTAGCATGAAGACTTTTCCTCTCGGAGCTTTTGGGAGTTTTCCTACTATATCCATCCCCCATTTCATAAATGGCCAAGGAGATATGGTAGGATATAATGGTTCTGCAGGCTGATGTAGTATATTGTTGTGTCTTTGGAATGCATCATATTTTCAAGCATACTCTGCAGCATCCTTCCTCATGGTCGGCCAGTAATATCCTGTTCTCAATACTTTTAAGAATAAAGATCTGCCCCTAGTATGGTTGCCACAATCTCCTTCGTGTATATCCTGAAGTACTTCCTTAGTTTCAGGATCTTCCAAGCACCTTAGGTATAGACCTGCAAGGGATTTCTTGTACGAAACATCATTTATAATTGTAAAACGAGATACCTTCATTCTGAAAGCCTTTCATCCTTCGGGATATCTCCTTTTTCAAGATACTTGACGATTGGCGTCATCCAGGATTCAGGATCCTTATCAGGATATGCTTTACCAGGATCCTGTACACTTGTTACCTCCTTATCCTGAGACTTCAAAAGTTTCGTCGCAGGGTACAGGATATGTAATATTGGTATCTGAGTTCCTTCGGTATCCTGACAGTAGATCCTAGATTTGCTAGAGCATCTGCTTCAGCATTCTCTTCTCTTGGTACCTGCTCAAGTGTAAAATTTTCGAAATATCCTGCTAATTTTTTAACAATTACAAGGTATTCAACTAACTTTTCACCCTTGACTGCATAAGATCCATTGAAGTGGTTAGTAATCAACAGGGAATCAACATACACTTGTAAAATTTTAACATTCAATTTCTTAGCTAATTCTAATCCTGCTATCAGAGCTTCATACTCAGCTTCATTATTAGTAGCAGAAAATTCACATCTAATAGCCTGGGGTAATATATCCCCCTATGGCGATTTAGTAGTATACCTAACCCTACACCTCTTATGTTAGATGCATCATCAGTATACAATATCCAAGATCCTGAATTCTCACCTAATTGTTGTACTTCTAAGTCAGCCTCATTTTGAATATCACTACTAAAATCAGCCACAAAGTCTGCTAAGGCCTGAGACTTTATAGCATTTCTAGGTTCATATACTAAATTATATGCACTTAGTTTTACGGACCACTTAGCCATTCTTCCAGATATTTCGGGTTTCCTAAGCACATTTTTAACAGGATAATTGGTTTTAATATGTATTCTATGTGTTTCAAAGTAATGTCTAAGCTTAATTGACGCCATAACTAGAGCTAATATGAATTTTTCTAAGTATGAGTATCTAGTTTCAGCATCTAACAAA
This sequence comes from Scalesia atractyloides, assembly GCA_947069175.1. NCBI lineage: Eukaryota > Viridiplantae > Streptophyta > Magnoliopsida > Asterales > Asteraceae > Scalesia > Scalesia atractyloides. Next base: position 13,758,562 of record CAMTDV010000010.1, on the reverse strand, counting down.
CTTTTACTAACATAATAAATAGGATACTGCTAACCTTCATGATCCTTTACCAAAATAGCACTTACTGCATTCCCTGATACTGCAAGATATAGGGATAAGGGTTCACCATCCTCAGACTTCATCAGCAGGGGTGCACTTGAAAGATACTGCTTCAGCTCTTGTAGGGCAGCTTCATGTCTTTCACCCCATTCAAACTTTTTTTTTCTTTAGGATATCATAGAATTCCTTGCATTTTTCTGAGGATCTTGATATGAACCTGTTTAATGCTGCTACTCTTCCCATTAACCTTTGAACATCCTTCATATTGGATGGTGATTTAAGATTCTAACTAGCTTTAATTTGTTCCAGACTTGCTTCTATCCCCCTCTTGGTCACCAGGTATCCTAAAAACTTTCCTGCCCCCACTCCAAAATGGCACTTAGCAGGATTCAGTTTCATATTATACTAGTCCAGGATATTAAAGGCACACTCTAAATTCTGGAGATGATCCTCCGCTTTCTTGGATTTCACCACCATATCATCAATATATACCTCCATGGTGTCCCCCAGTCTGTCTTTAAACATCATATTAACCAGCCTCTGGTACGTTGCACCTGCATTTTTTAAACCAAAGGGCATGGCAGTATAACAGTATATACATGTGGGTGTCATGAATCCTGTATCCTCCTGGTCGGAAGGTTCCATTTGGATTTGTTGAAATCCTGCCGATGCATCCATGAAAGTCAGCATTTCATGTCCAGTAGTTGCATCCACCATGGAATCTAAATGGGGCAGTGGGAATGGATCTTTTGGACAAGCTTTGTTGAGGTCTGTGTAATCTACACAAACTCTCCACTTCCCATTCTTCTTTTGGACCACCACCACGTTTGCTAGCCACCTAGAAAACTTGGCTTCCCTAATCATCTTGGACTTCAACAATCTTTCAACTTCCTCTTGTATAATTGTATTTCTTTCAGGAGCAAATTTCCTTTTTTTTTTGTTGAACGGGCCTGAAAGATTTATCAATTCCAAGTTTATGAGTTATAATATCTTTTGATATACCTGTCATGTCTTCGTGTTTCCATGCAAACGTAGACATCCTGCATTTCAAAAAGTTAATAAGTTGACTCTCAATATCCTGAGGGATATTGGTCCCTACAAGCACCGAGATATCTGGATTATCCTGATCCAGGATAACTTTCTTAACATCCTGCTCAGAGGCTTCCACGACACCCTGGGCTTGGATCTTTAATTGCTATCCTGCCCTGGATTTTGTTGATACCTTCATCGAAGAGGAGTAGCATTCCTTTGCCTCATGTTGGTCGCTTTCCACTTTGACTACCCCCAAGGAGTAGGGATCTTGACACATTGATGATAGGTGGAAGGCACAGCTTTCATATCATGAATCCATGGCCTGTCTAATATAATATTATAGTAGGATAACGAGTCCATGACACAAAATTGTTGCATCAAATTAACTCCTTCAACGTATACAGGAAGCTTTATCTCTCCAACCATGTTCTTCGCTTCTCCGCTGAACCCTACAAGCACAGTGGACTTCGAGGTAGTCTCCATTTCTGGGATGTTCATCCTCTTCAGGGTCTCTAGTTGAATGATGTTGACCGAGCTACCATTATCCACCAATATCCTGCGCACAAAATGGTTAGCAATATACAAAGTGATTACCAGACCATCATGATGAGGATCCTGAATGTTATCCCGGTCGTCACTATCGAATGTTATGACTTTGTCATTCGTAAGCATCGTCATCCTCGTTGGCGTATCCCCTCTTTCTGCCTTTGCCTCTTTGGCATGCCTTTTAGCGGCAGACTAAGAGTCCCATATATATCAGATCCTCCGGATATGAAATTGATTATCTTGGCATCTGGGGGAGGCGATGCTGCTCGTTCAGGATCCTTGTCATTATCCTAACCCTTATTCTTCTTCCTGCCAATAAGATCTTTCAAGTAGCCTTTGCTTAGCAGATAGCTTATCTCCTTTCTCAGGGCTATGCAATCTTCCATTACATGTCCGAAATCTTCATGGAAGGCACACCACTTGGATTTATCCTTCCAATCAGGCTTTTGTTGGCTTTTCCTAGGCCACCTTGCTTTATCTCCTAAACCCTGCATGGCATATATTAGTTCAGGAGTATTAACAGAAAAACAGTATTCAGATAACTCAGGATACTCCTCAGGATCTTCATCCTCAACAACATTCACTTTTTTGATGTCATACATGCCATATGGCTTAGAGCGATATGGCTTGTATGAGGATTCTAACTTCCTGTTAGTTGATTGATATGTTGAGGATGAATTCATCCTCTCTTGCATTTTCTTGTCGTCCTCAAGCCTGATATATCTTAGAGCCTTGTTTCGAGCTTCGTCCAGGTTCCTGCAAGGGTTGATTACAAGATCCTGATAAAAGGGATAATCCTTTTGTAATCCCATCTTGAATGCCTGTACAGTTGTAGTAACATCAAGATGTGGGATATCTAAGGATTCCCTACTAAATTTATTCACATAATCCCTAAGGGATCTTGAGGCCCCTGTGTTATCCTGTAAAGGTCACTTGTTAGTTTTTCAAAGCTTCTACTACAAGAAAATTGACTGTTAAACAAATTAACCAAATGAGCAAACAATGTAATTGAATGAGGTGGAACGCTTAAGAGCCATTTCAAGGCTGATCCTGTCAGAGTAGAGCTGAAGCCCTTGCAAAGACATGCTTCTTTAAGATTCGGTAGAATAGGATTCACTTCCATCCTCTCCATATACTGGGCAATATGCTCTTCAGGATCCGTCGTTCCATCATAAAGCTTCATGTTGGGGGTTTGGAATCTCTTTGGGATTTCAGCATCACAAATGTGGCGAGCAAAACGGGATATGTTGTGACTATCCTAGGATACTTCCGGTAGGGGTTGCACTACCCCAGGTACACTCGATATCATATCCTTCAGTTTCTGAAGCTCTCTGAGAGTGTTGAGGTTACACTTGTATCCTGCGAAGATCCAACATTGTTAGTAGCAAGAGTATTAACATTATTAGATAGGTTACCAGCCTGTTGATTCTGGCCATATCCTGGAGCATATCCTGGGCCCCTTATAGTCGATATCCTGGCTGATGAGGGTATCTCAGGAACATTGCTCCGGGAACGGCTTGGTACGACATTGCCCTGATTATCCTCAGTATACACCGCTGAACTAAATTTCAGATTCCTGGGTTGCAAGGGAGGGACAACATCCTCAGCAGGTCTCTTGGAGTTGGACTTTAAGAGTTGTATTTCTCTCATTATCGTTTGATTAGTTTCCTGTAGTTGCTTCATCTGATCCTGTATATTACCAGACAAAGCTAAAATTTCATCATTAGAAGCCATAATAGAAGTTCTCCCTAGAACACCAGATCTGTAGACATTCTGAGTAGGCAGAGTGTCCCGGGATGGAGGTGGTGGAAGCACTGAACCAGTTGCAGAGGTTGTAGCAGGCGTGGAGGAAGAGCTCCTGTTTGATTTCGAAGCCATTGGAAACAGTTGTGAAAAAAATTTTGAAACAAAAAGCCAAGTAATGATTTTAACAAAGCTTTTAGTAGAAATAGCACCACTTGCCCCACGGTGGGCGCCAAATTGTTTTGGTCAAAAATTACCGAAGCAATTTAGTGATAAAATTAGTTTTGTGAGGTAGTGTGCTAGCAGTGTTAATGAAGCTTGTATCGGTTTGCTAGTATGTAAAAACACTTTTCAGGATACAGCTCAGGATGTTGAGCTATATCAACAATCAAACAATGAGCAGAAATGTAAAGGTTGACACGAGATGTACGAGGAAAGCCCTTGATCAATCTAGATCTCCGGCATAAAACCTCGGGAGCTGACAATCGCCGCTGCTTGTTCTTCTTGTTGCATAAAAATCAGGATACAGTGCAGGATAATTCCCAGATCGTTGCTAAGTGTTACAAGAATTGCTAGTGTTGAGTGTTTGTGCGTAATTGTGAAAGTAAATGACAGAATTCGAGAGTAGTGAATGAATGTGTTGTGACCTATCGATCTGTTTATCCGGTATTTATAGTTACAAAGAAAAACAAACTCTCCTAAAATGGTGGGATCCCTTGGAATATTCACTAGTGAACGTTGTTGACCAGGTATTGCGGCTTCAACGTCTTTCTTCCAACCATTTAGACCGAGTCTTCAGGTGAACAAGTCTCTGTGAATGTTGTGATCCTGTAGCTATGTCCTGCATGCGAATAATTAGTAATCACCAGGATACTGCCTCAGGATGTTACCAATATCCTGGTCTGGTATCCTGATCGTTAACAGCTATAATTAAGTCAAGATATAATGCAGGATATGGGCTCAGAATTTCACCCATAACAATGTACATGATCACAACCTTTGCATCAATCATGGATTAGAACTACACCACTTTCATGGTGGTTGTTTTAAACATTTTTATATTCTTTAATAATCTTGCTACTTCAATAGCATATTTGTAATTTGACAATGGAAATTGCTTTAGTCAACCCATATAAACAGTATAATAATCTTCTCAACATGTTGAGAAGAACTTATATGATTGTTACATTAAGATTTACCAGTCCAAAATATTACAAGCTTCCATAAATTTGATACTTTGGGTGTCATATTAAAATTGAATATTGATCACATTCATATACCACAACTCTGGTTATCTTATAGTTATATTCAAAACCAATAACATATGGAACACAATGTATACAAGAGGTTAGATTATACAATTCATGACGTTATAGCATATCACCAAATAAAACGAGTTAATGATACAACCTAATGAAATAATGTTTTCTCATCACTTATAAGAGTATGCATATAATTTACGTATTAGTTTCTTATGATATAACCAATGAGAAGTTATTTTATATACCAACACGGATGTACATATGTCACTTTTAATTAAAACATAAAAAAATATCTACATCAAGTCCTTACAATGTTTTAATAACATACGAGAGTATGCCCATGTTTTACAAAAACAAATTTTGTTCTTCCATATAAAATAAAAGGTTTCATAACGCATAAACATGTATCTCTTTCCATGCAATATGATAGCGTTATATCATACTATCATATAAAAGAAGTATGAATTTCTGATTTGTAAAGGATCCTAAGTGCTTTTGACCCGTTATGACTCGTTAAGGTAGTTTATGCTACTTTAACGGGTCATTTGCGTAAATATATGTTCGGATGGTTAAATATATCTTATGATAAGTGTAACGCCCTGCTTTTTCATACTTTCCGTATTTAGAAAGCTCGATTGTAATTATATTTTTGGAAACTTTGTAATCTTGTATTGTCCTTTCGTTGTAATGGTCGTAAAATCCGAGACTTGGATCATAATAAAATTCGTATTTTTTACAATTCATGCTTTACACATTCATACATGTCCATACTTTTGAAACCGTCATACATATTATACTTAATTAGTGATACTTGAAATCATGTGATAAATTACGAATACGTGACATACATGCATAATACAATACTTATCCGCAATTCTCATACGTAATCATACTTGTTTATACTTATTCCTATGCTTAAAATACTCAAAAGGCCCATAAAATACACCTTTGTTGCATAAAACACCCTAAAACATGACAAATACAAACTAGAGGAACTAAAAGTGACAAAAATCAAATATTTCCCACGGCCGAAGCCTCTCGCGGGCCACGACCGCCCCAGCCCAATTCTCACTCCCCCCGCCAGAAGGCATAATCCGCAGAATGTATTTTCCAGCTCATGGATTGGGCAATTGTGTGTTTGTTTGATGTGTTTCTTGCATTAAACACCATCTAACTTAACCCTAAACACCTCCTATAAAACCCAACTCATTCCCACTCATTTTCCACTTTATAAACAGTCTAAACTTTTTCTCCAACTCACTAAAATTAGTTGCTAATCTCATAATCTTAGTAGAAAGTTCAAGGTTCTCAAAGTGAGTTTGTGACATCAGTGTAAATCGGGTTTTGAAAAACCCGCCCCATCTTTATTTCAATAAAAGAATATTTAATTACGTCGTTCGAGTATATTTTTTTTATTATTTATTTGATTGTTCAACTAATTCTTAGATAATTGTTAAGTCTAAAATAATTATGAAATAATAACAAATCAACTAAATAAAAAAACTGACTATTGGATGAAATAAAAATAATAATAATTTAAGCTTGAAATAAAAAAAAGGGTGAATCGGGAATCGAACCCGGGTTCCCCCGATTAACACACACCGCCAACACCACTGTGATACACCCACTAGATGTGTTAATGTGGGATTTCAAATATTCTAATATGCAAACCGAGATGAACCTGCTAAACGGTTGCAAATCTCCTCACCGGAAATCACGGCAATGCACGCGTATTGCCAAAGAGATCGACCACAGTCTCGCTTAATTTTGGTAAAAATCCAATCACGAATGAACTGGCAATCAAATCGAGACAATTTACCAAACCGAGCTCGCGATTTCTCCCCTATAAATTCCAGTCGAATCCTTCACCAGAATTCGCTCATTCCCCTGTTCACTCTCTCTCTTATCACGGTCGTCGGAAACTTTGTTTCACCGGAGGACCACCGGACCATCAGAAACTAACCGCCGGAGCTCGCGAACCTACAGTTCGGTTTATTCGGTACAATTTTGTTTTCTTTTCTTTGTGTATCGCCTGTGTTCCTTTCTATTTCGCTGCATACAATTGTTAATCAGAAGGAGAACCAGATTGAATTTAGGGCGGGTACAGGTTGGTTCAAAATTGAAATGAAGAAGACGAAGTACTGATGTATGCATTTTATATCTATTATGTCCCGGCTTACAAACGGGTTAAGCACCCAGCCCAACTGGTTGGGCCGGGTGCAAACAAGACCCGGGATCACTGGTTCGACCCCACGCACACATCGGCTCGACTTAAATTAAAACCCTTTTTAACTTATCATTTCTGAATACACTTAAGCAGCGCATAAATATAATTAAATTTTAGATACTAACGGGTTAGACACCCAACCCAGTTGGTTGGGCTGGGTGCAGGCTTCAGTCAAGGTCACGGGTTCGAGATGCAGGACACACGTCCGGTTCAATACAGTTAAACCTTTTTAAATTTAAATGGATTTAAATAAACTTAAGAAGTGTATAAGCATAACTAAAATCGTAATTCTTTCGAGTTAGACACGTAGCTCAGTTGGAAGAGCTGCGTGCACGCAACCGAGAGGTCACTAGTTCGAGTCTCACCACACGCATGCCTAAAAGTCGATCGAACCGGCCACTGACAGCCTTGTCAGTCTGGCCAGAATTTTTTTTATTATTTTGTTCTATCTTATTTTATTCTTATTTTTGTTTTAATGATTACTTTATTTATTAATTTAAATCAATTAAAAATATAAATATATATATTTCCAAAGGTTTTAATATATCAATAAAACCCACAAAAATAATCTAAAAACTTAACAAAAGATTATAACCTATACAATATCTTATTTATTTACCGAGTTATCACGTTATTATTTCTAGGTTAGTACTATCTCGTTGATTAAATTCCCAACTCGTGCGCTCTCTTTACCATTCAAGAATACGCACCCAAGGTGAGTGAATCTCTACAAATTCCCCGTTTTAATCACGTTTTGAGGTGTATCATGTGTCGTATCATTTCTTTATTTTATTTAACACTTGTGCTTATATCATTTCGTGATCAAATGTGTATTGCTTGTAGTGTGGTTTATATGTGGATACATTTTATCATTTCAGTGCACTCATTTCATTAGGCCCATCAGTTCCTCGTGGAATACGGGTTGAGCATCAGGTGCCTCATTAGATCGGCTCCGTTCGATTGAGCCTTGATCTCAGATACATCATCATTCATGTCATATATTCATTCAATGTGGTTTGTGATTTGTTACATTATACATTTATTCACATGTGATTATGCACAATCTTATTTAAAACAACGATAAAATTGATTTACTTAAATGTTTTATCAAGGTTCACTCGCCAACTTTTGTTGACCCAAAATTTCCTCTGTTTTACGCATGATACAGGTGATCAAGTTGAGGAAAGAAACACCTAGGATGGCCTAGAAGAATAATCAAGTTATTTCGTTGGAACAAGCATTTAGATTATTATTTGTGTTTGTATGAAATTTTGTTGGATATTTGAAATTTTAATTTGAATTTAATAAATATGAAACTTCTTAGTAAATATCATGAGCTTTGGTGATAACCCAATCATGCCCCGACTTTTATTCCGCTGCGGGTCGGGGTGTGACAGATTGGTATCAGATCTTGTGACTATAGGGATATAGGATAGGTTATTAGACCTTTAGAGCCTATACTATAGTTGACTAGATTTAAATTGTTTATGTGTTACATGCAAAATTCATGATGTTTATATGTTTCATGTTTATATCCACACACAACATTATGCAAACATTCTCACAAGTACATGTTAATATGCAATGCTCATCATAGATCATACCCTCATATGATATCATATCTATGAAAGCACACACCTCACAATTTCACAATTTCCGTTATTTCTTTTCAAAGATTTTTGCAATGTTTTCATATTTTTCAAATCACATCAAAGTGAGTTTTCACGACGGGCATGTAGTAACTGGAAGGGTATGAGTACCGGTAGTCGGAACGTCCCGTCTAGGCTTGGCATTCGTATAAATCTAAAATAAAGGACCAGTTTGCCTACCTGGGGACTAACGATGAGAGTACGAAGGACCTATTAGGTCAAAGCATGCTATACCAAACGTCGTGCGAACTAACCCCACTTTGAGTTGTCATTGTGTCCACACCTGGACACCTCCGACCATACATCTCGCAATCATGTTTTACGAATTTCATTCGGGTGGTGCGAGTGTTAACCCGTCGACACCAATGTGAATCCTACCAAGCCTAATAGTCATGGGGGCCCACATGACTATACAGGCAATGGTATGGGGGACATTTGGAGGCCCAAACATGAGCAAGCCCAAGACACCCTATGGATGTAGTTAAATTATTTTCAGTTATGTTGTTTTCATTATTTTTACGACACATGACACCTAGGAAATTCTTGAACTCACAATCTCCCTACATATATTCTTGTCGATGTCTGCTAGGCAATTACGTGGAGGTAGAAGGTCATGAAAGTCAAACGAACGCTTGGCCACGCAGATCTCTGGCTATGGCCAATTCAGGACACAGAAATACCAAGTCATGGTGTTTTGCAGTGTAAGCTTCAATTTCCGATCCCACCATCTTGTGGTTCCATAGAGCTTGCTCTAACTGTTGCACTCTGTGTCGTGGACAGTACTCCTCTTTAATCAGGGCCTTGAACTCAGTCCATGCCATTGCATTTGCAGCTAACAGTCCACGTGTTTGGACTTGGCATTCCACCATGTCAGTGCCCCATCTTCCAGTGTGGAGGCTACGTATTTGACCTTGTTTGCCTCTAGGCAGTTGCACATTTCAAAAACGGATTCTGATTTTTCGATCCAGCGGACCAATCCAATGGGTCCTTCCGCCCCGAGAATTTGCTAGGCTTTGCGTCAAGGAACATCTTATAGGGGTTAAAGCCCCCTCCTGCTGACAGAGAACAGGAAGTCAGCAAGGAATTGTACTAGCCTCACTATTAGATTTTCACGCGAAAATTTAATAATGGTTACCTGCCGGCTGGTTCTGAACACCCGCTAAAGCTGCGTTCACATGCTCCTGAATCATGGCAGCTAGCTCTTCGGGCGTCAAGTTAAGGTTTCCACGTCTTCCAGTCGCCATTTAGATCTTCGAAACACAACACAAACACACCCTGATAAGTCAATATATCCAATATAGTTATCCTACTTCGTACTTTAATAATTATTAAGTTATGTCAACTCAATATGTTAAATAGTCAAAAGAAATACTTGATTAACTGAAATCTCAACGTCTTACAAGGGTGCAAATCAAACATACGAATTTACTATCAAGTCTCAAGTTTAAACACAAGTGGAAAATAATATACTGGTGGAAAACAAATAAAATAAGCGGGACGTGTCAATCGTCTACGTCTCCATCCCCCAAGTCACTGTCGTTGCCGTCATCATGTGCGGCATTTCCAGCTTCCTCAGCTGGGTCCTCCTCCGGATCCTCTTCAGGATCCTCCTCTTCCGGCACTGGAGGGGCCGGTGCTGGTTCAAGTGCTTGATTTTGCAGTTCCTGAATGTTCCAACTATTTTCCAGGACTCTGTCCTCAAGCCAGTCAGCTCTTATCTGCTCAGCACGCAGATCTCTGGCTATGGTGTTACGAGCTATCTTACTCGTACGATGCTCTTCCTCGAGCGAGTCGGTCTTTCCTGTAAGGTGTCGGATCATCCATCCTTGTGCTAAGATGGTTTCCTGCATTCTTTCTAACTGTTTTTGTTGTGTATGCACTAGGATTCTAAGCATGTCGATTCCTATTTCTACAGGATTAACCGGTTCAACCGGTACAGCAATAGTTGGACGTAACGACGACTCCTCCCCCAGAGCGAGCCTCTTCCTCGCCGCTGAGCGTGTCTCTACGCCATAAGGTAGTATGGGTTCCACCATTGGTGCCTTTCCTAGTGCTCTTGGTGGCGTAAGTCTGTCGGATGATGATGACGATGAGGATGATGACATTGCCTGTTAGGTTGTGTAGTTAGTTATAAGTTGTTTTCATTTCTTATTATGAAGGCATAATCTACCAAACACAGTTGTGGTATACATAACAAGATATAATAATTCGGTGCCAAACTAAGTCTAGTGTCGTGATATCAGCTATAGTTTAGGTCTACTTCTAATGCAAACCTGGTTCTCTATAGCTAGTGGCTCTGATACCAATCTGTCACACCCTCAATTTCCACTTGCGGAGTTTTACCGCGAGGCGTGTGAACAAACCAGAATCTGAAACACTAGTACGTCGAACAACTCTACATGATTTGATTATACGTTTTGCAAAATCGTTCATTGTAGATTTTATATCAATTACCAATATTTAGCAGAGCATTATTTTTAAAGTTTGAGCGGAAGCATAAATAAGTAATGATGCGGGCGCCAACACAAACGCCAAAACAAATGAAAAATCCCAAAACAATATTAATAAATAAGACTCGATAAAGATGTCTTGTTCAATGCATGTGCGTGCACCTAGAGCTCCTAGCGTCCTGAGAAACATGTAAAGAAACAAGTGTCAACATTAAAGATGAGTGAGTTCACAGGTTTTCATAAATTCGTTTGTTCGGTTATAGTTTGTTACTCCGTTATCCCCAACCCGGGATAACGTATCAGTTCCATTATTCCAATCCCGGAATAATAAGTTGTTGCTTCCAATATTCCCCACCCGGAATATTAAGTTGTTGCTTCCATTATCCCCAACCCGGGATAATAAGTTGATGTTTCCAATATTCCAAACCCGGAATATTAAGTTGATCCGTAATTAAGTTCAATATTAATGTATATAGGTAGCTAGCCTAAAGTCATGTCACTAAGTGTTCGCGATCGAAGCTGACAGTTGTGCCTCCGTTTTGCCAGGCCTATCACATGACCATGGCGATGTTAGGCCAATCATACACCCGTTGACCATACCCGGTCGGCTAGCGCGACTAGCTCGGATGGGGCTCGTCAGACCCAGTAGTACTACTTATAATTCCCCGCTATTTAACCCAAATACTAACGATCCGAGGAGATTGTCGAGGACTTAAGTGATAAAGCTGCTTAGTGCCCATAACATTACATTAACATTAACTTAGTTACCGTATAGTTATGTGACGTTAAATTCGTTTAACGTAAAGAGATTGAGTTTGAGAGTGTATACATGTTTCTCCCCCTGTTGTTTAAAAACCGGATAGAGTTAGGGGCCGTGAACTCACCTTTATTTGCTCGGTTAGTGTAGCAATGATGTTATAAGAGATGGGACCGCTAGTTGCGTCCTAACAAACCAATTAATTCCACGTCAGTGTGTAATCACACCAATACAAATTCCACACGCAATTTACTCACAAGGTGATACACACAAACAACATATTTAACACTCAAATATGCATGCAAGTACTCTCATGTGATCATGGTAAACAATCAACTTATCATGAACATATTCCAAATTCATGCAACACTTTAATGCATACAATCACAAGTTATCAACTTTCTGCTTAACACTCAATTATTCAGCTGTTTTCTAGGATTTTTATAAAATAGTTCTAACATTCCAAAAATTCCAATATTTTTACAGTAGGTGACATTTATACCATAGAAATTTATATAATTTTTCCAAGTCCTAAATCTTTACCAATTAACCATAAATATTAATTCACTAAGCTGCAGTCAGATTTACCGCTTTCTGACTGCAGTCCACGGAAGAATTTATTTAAAAATCACTGATCGTCCGATTAACAAAATTCCAATTGGAGTTGCCCGGAAATTTCTATACCTAGTTGCTGTACAAAAAAATCATGACTCAACTCCCTACTGATTTTAAAATCTAGCTTGATAAACAACCAACAAAATTCCAGAATTTTCACAGCTTTAGCTACTGAACTTGTTTAGCCCTTTAAAAATATCAAACGACTTTAGAAAATTATGAATCCAGCGCCATTAGATTCCTTATTCAAATCTCTACGTTTTAGACATCAGAAAATCCGTTTTTCGACAACTAACGACCGAGTTACAGCCAGATGAAATCGGCTGTAACTATTATTCAGCAGGCTGTTTTCTGCATATGTTTATCCTGAACTCGTATAACCCGTTCATGCGATTAACCTAAGCGATCTAGAACTGATTTCTAGTCCTAGATTAATACTAATAACCTTTCCATGCAAACCCTACACAATAACTTTTGTCTTTATAACAAATCACAGCCTACATATTCAGTTTTCAAACAACATGCAAACTCTAAATCTTGTATTAACAATCCGAAACTATACCGTCATGCGATCTGAGAACATCAACAATCAAGACACATATATCCGAAACAACTAAGCATTCAAGCATACACATAATCCGAACATGATCTTGTAATCAGAGATAACCTCTAATCTTTTAATAACAATGTAAACGAACCGTGAATACGATGAGGGGAGATGGCGAGGGCTGCTGCTTGCTGAGACCGAGAGAAAGAAAGCTGATCTCGCGAACGAGACTGAAAAGGGACTGAAGGTAACCGGCTGTTAGCGACCGAGAGAGTGAACCAGCTGATTAGATCGAGATGATGAAGGAATGGAAGCTGTTTTGCGATCAATGGAGCATGAGGAAGCAGCCGACGGCTGTTTTGCTTGTTAGGGTTTTAGGAATTGTGAAGGAAGATGCATGTGAGTTGTATATATATAGGCGCAACAAGATGAGGATCACGGTTTTGGTTTGAGTCGCGGCCGAGGAACTAAAGTGAGTTAGTTTGGTTTGGACTTGATCTCGCGGTCAAGGAATAGGGTGGGTTCGGTTTGGGTTTGAACTAAATAAATCCGCGGTTTTGATCATGTGGCCGAGAGTGTTTTGGTTTAGGGTTTAGGTTTTGATGTTGTGGTTTCGGGTTTGATCTTGCGGCCGGATTGTTTTTAGTTTAAGGTTTAACTTTGATCTCGGTTTTGGGTTTGCGGTTTGGTTTGCGCACGGCCGATAATGGTTTGAGTTCTAAACTTGGTTAATTCCTAGAGTCACAAAGAATCGAGGTTGGTTCGTGTCGCGGTTCGGTTCGTGTACATATCTACAATAATTACTTTATAACTAAACAATCACACAAACACTCATCACGTATTCATTCCATGCACGTTTAATACTTAGCACATATATTATTCGACAAGTGTCACGTGTAAGTTATCCGAAAAACCCGGGATATCACACATTAACCCTCCCAACCAAGAAGACCAAAGCGTCGCCAACCCTCCTCCCAAAACCCCCAAATGCACCTACAAACACTTCAAGTCCTGCGATCCCCCAAAATATGAAGGGACTGAAGGTGTCACCGCTCTCCTTCACTGGTTTGAGGAGATGGAAAACACCTTTCTTAATTGCGACTGTCCCAAGGACCGTAAGGTACGTTACGCGACTGGAAGATTGTTTGGGGTAGCCCTTACCTGGTGGAACACGGAAAAAGGAAAGCGAGGTGTAGACGATGCCATGGCCTTATCATGGGAGGAATTAAGAGAGATAATAACAAGACGCTTCTGCCCTAGAAGCGAGATCAAGAAGCTTGAAGATGAATTCCATTCTCTAAAGCAAAAGGAAGGAGATCACACCTCCTACAACAAGAGGTTTCTTGAGTTGAACCAAATGGTTCCCAATCTGTTCACCCCGTTATACCGCTTAATTGAACACTACATTCGAGGCCTCCCCTCGAAAATCCAAGATTCGGTTTTAAGCACTTCGCCTGCAACACTCGAAACCGCAATGGAGTTAGCTACTGAACTCACTGAAAATCGCATTCGAAATGGCAATTTTAAAGATGAGAAGAAAAAAACACCCATCGAGACCCCAATTCCAAACCACTCAGGTTCATCCTCGAAGTTTGCTGGTAAGAGAAGAGAAATGGCAAGAACTTTGCTGTCACCCAAACCAACCCTCCCATCACTGCTGCTCCAATCACCCAAGTTGCCCCTCCAGCCGCACCGTTCAAAAGGCCATACACTGGCCCACACCCAAAGTGTAACCGTTGCCAATACCATCACCCTCCTGAAAACCCTTGCCAACATTGCACAAGTTGTGGTTGTGCGGGTCACACTATCCAAACCTGCCGTACCCTTCAGCGATCGGACCGCAGTCAACCTCCAACCCAAACCCAAAATCAAATGGTGGGCCAAGCCTAACAACCCTTACTTCTACCACCTGCGCAACTCGCAGCCCAACCTTACTACCAACCCAACTACCCCACGATGCAATCCAGGCGAGCCTGTTTCAATTGTGGGGACCCAAACCACTTCAGGAATACTTGCCCACACCTGGTGAACATCATCCATGCCCAAGCTCAAGCAAACCCGGTAAACCAAGCTAACCAAGCTCCTCCACCTGCTAGAGGAAGAGCTTTCAATATCAACGCTAACCAAGCCAGGGCTAACAACAATGTGGTCAACGGTACGTTTCTCGTAAATGGTAGTTATGCATCCATATTATTCGATACTGGTGCGGATAAGAGCTTTGTGTCTTTAGAATTCGAATCTATTTTCGACCAACCTCGTGATAATCTCGACCACTTCATTAAATTCTATTATACGCGATTGTACTCTCACCCTAAATGATCACGATTTTTCAATTGATCTCATTCCTATGAAATTGGGAAGTTTCGATGTTATCATCAGCATGGACTGGCTCAGCCAGCATCACACTGAAGTGGTGTGCCATGAAAAGTTCATTCGTATTCCTCTCGCCGACGGTCAGACACTACGTATCTTTGGGGAAACTCCTTCGAAAGGGCTCAAATTGATGTCCTGCCTTCAAGCCCGAAGTTATCTTCGCAAAAATTACGTCGCATTTCTAGCTCACGTCGTCAAGAAGGAAGGCAAGGAGAGGAAGCTCGAAGATATTCCAATTGTGAAAGAATTCCCGCAAGTTTTTCCCGACGAGGTTGCAGGACTTCCTCCTTTGCGAGAAGTCGAATTTCGAATCGATCTGGTGCCTGGCGCTACACCGGTTGCAAAAGCTCCCTATAGGTTAGCCCCATCCGAGATGCAAGAGTTGGCCAGTCAACTGCAAGAGCTGGCTGACAAAGGATTCATACATCTTAGCTCATCGCCTTGGGGTGCGCCCGTTCTTTTTGTGAGGAAGAAAGATTGAACGTTTCGCATGTGCATTGATCATAGAGAACTCAACAAGTTGACGGTTAAGAATCGCTATCCACTGCCTCGTATTGATGACCTTCAAGACCAACTTCAAGGTGCCACCTGTTTTTCCAAAATCGACCTTCGTTCTGGTTATCATCAGCTTAGAGTGCGCGAAGAAGATATTCCATAAACTGCCTTCCGAACTCGTTATGGTCATTACGAGTTCATGGTTATGCCCTTCGGTTTAACCAACGCCCCCGTTGTCTTCATGGATTTGATGAATAGGGTATGCAAACCCTATCTCGACCGTTTCGTCATAGTCTTCATCGACGACATTCTTATCTACTCCAAGTCAAAATCCGATCATGAGCGACACCTTCGACTCATTCTTACACTCTTAAGGACTGAAAAGCTTTACGCTAAGTTCTCAAAATGCGAATTCTAGTTAAGAGAGGTACAATTCCTAGGTCATGTCGTCAATGACAAAGGGATTCATGTCGATCCTTCGAAAATCAAGGCAGTACAAGAATGGCAAGCGCCACGTACCCCTACCGAAGTTAGGTCATTTCTTGGCTTGGCTGGTTACTACCGACGCTTCATTGCCAATTTTTCCCGTATCGCCGTTCCGCTCACGGCCTTGACTCACAAGGGAAAACCCTTCATTTGGGGACCTAAGCAAGAGGAGGCCTTCCAAACTTTAAAGCAAAAGCTTTGTGACGCACCTATCCTTACACTCCTTAATGGTTGCGATGACTTTGTGGTTTATTACGACGCATCAAGGCAAGGTCTAGGCAGTGTATTGATGCAAAGAGGAAAGGTGATAGCCTATGCCTCTAGGCAACTCAAAGTCCATGAGAAAAATTACACCACCCACGACCTGGAACTTGGAGCCGTTGTGTTCGCTCTCAAGATATGGAGACATTATCTTTACGGTACCAAGTGTGAAATATACACTGACCACAAGAGTCTCCAGCATATCTTCAATCAAAAAGAGTTGAATATGAGGCAACGAAGATGGGTCGAACTGCTCAACGATTACGACTGTGAGATTTGGTATCATCCTGGCAAGGAAAACGTGGTGGCTGATGTGCTCAGTCGTAAGGGTTATGCGAACTCTATTCATTTTCTATGTTCGCAAATTGTAACCGATATCAAAGATCGAATACGGGCAGCTCAACATATCTCTGTAACGGAAAAGGACGTACGCGATGAGCTGTCATGTGGAGCTGAACTCAAAATTGAAACCAAATCCAAGGTTATTCTATATTATTTAAACCGCATATGGATTCCCGATCGCGACAACCTTCGTGATTTCCTCATGAATGAGGCACACAAAACACGATACTCTGTACACCCAGGAGCCGATAAGATGTATCAAGACCTACGATACACCTACTGGTGGCCTGGCATGAAAAAGGATATCGCTGTTTTTGTTTCCAAGTGCCTTACATGTTCCAAAGTGAAAGCTGAACATCAAAGACCTTCAGGACTTCTAATCCAACCCGAAATACCTGTATGGAAGTGAGAAAACATAACCATGGACTTCATTACCGGGTTACCTCGCACCTCCAGTGGGTATGACACCATATGGGTAATCATTGATCGTCTTACAAAATCAGCTCACTTAATTCCGATTCGCGAGGGCTTCAAGAACGAGAAGTTAGCTCGTATCTACATCAACGAGATAGTAAGCCGTCATGGTGTACCGTTAAGCATCATTTCAGACCGTGATAGTCGTTTCACTTCACGAACATGGCGAGCCGTACAAACCGCTTTGGGTACACGGTTAGACCTTAGCACTGTAACATTTATGAAAAACGGCTTTAAAACCCGTTTCGTTTAATAATCAAATATTCGGTTAAAAGTTCGTTGCGTATTTATTGTGCCGATTATTTTAAATATTTCATAATAAATAAATATTATAGAATTTAAAAACCATAATTAATAAATAATAATAATTAATAAATAATAATAATAAAATTAAATAAAAGAACAGAACAGGGTAGCCGGGTCACGAACCCGGGTCTCCCGCGTGGACACACACACATCACACCACTCCGCCACACAAGTTTTGTGTTCAAATACCTAAACAAATAACATTTATGGTAAAGTCAAACTCGTAAACCAGCAAAACCCAGAACTCGAAATCGCCGGCAAAGACTGAGACTCCGAAATTTTTGCTACTTTCCCTTGACTGAAACGCGTAAACTGATTTCGACATCAGTTAAACCGTTGCTTAACACTCAATTGAGTCAAAACCGTTTCTTTTGAGAATTGAAATCATTGACCGAGAATTTTGGCCTCTAAATTGAAACCGAGCAAGCTTGTCCACCATATAAATACCCACCCTATTCCTTGTAAAACGTTTCGCTAAGAACCGCACTCTCTTCCTGAAGCTTGATTCCTTTCAAAGCACGTTGCCGGAGATTTTTGCACTCGCCGGAAACTCTCGCCAGAATCACAAATCAGGGTCGACGAAAACTTTGCTGGAAATCTGAAGAAACTCTCTGTTTTGGTATATCATGTTACTTAATCTTTTTATTCAA
This sequence comes from Scalesia atractyloides, assembly GCA_947069175.1. Lineage (NCBI taxonomy): Eukaryota > Viridiplantae > Streptophyta > Magnoliopsida > Asterales > Asteraceae > Scalesia > Scalesia atractyloides. Next base: position 13,740,308 of record CAMTDV010000010.1, on the reverse strand, counting down.
TCTAGTATAAGTTTGTTGGTCAATTAAGCAAAATAGTCGGGATCACTGTTCTGTGTTTTTCTTAGTGAAGAAGACGAAGCTTAAGTTGTATACTAATATAATTAAAATAGGGTATTTAACCGGGTTAGACACACAGTCCAGCGGTGGACTGTGTGCAATTACAAAGCACACGTCCCGAGTTCGAGTCGCACATGTTTCCGATTTTCTGAAATAAAGCCAACAATTTTTAAACTTATTCAGATTAATTCACAGTATATATATCAAATGAATATAATCCAGTGTTTATGCAAATTAGACACACAGCCCAACTGGTTGGGCTGTGTGCACTCGAACCACAGATCCCGAGTTCGAGTCCGGGTTCTGTAACCAGTTTCGGCCATATTAAAACCTTTTTAATAAAAACTAAATAAGGTTAAAGCTTGTTAGTATATATATAATTAAAACAGAGAATATTTCGGGTTAGACACGTAGCTCAGTTGGTAGAGCTGCGTGCACGTATACGGGAGGTCACGGGTTCGAACCTCACTCGCCGCCTGAATTTCATGTTGTCCGACCGGTCAGACCTGACAAGGTCAACACATTTTTTAAAATTTGTTTTCTTATTTTTTTACTTATTAAATTGAAAAATTAATTAAAAATACTTAAAAATAAGATTCCTAAGGTTAAAAATTTGTAATTAACTCATAAAAATAAATCTAAAAATCTCATTAAGAGCACTAATTAAAAAATATTAATCTCAAATAAAATTATTTATTTATCGAATTATTTCGTTATTATTTAGGCTAGTTTTCCCTCGTCGGTTGAATCAGAAATTCGTGCGCATTCATCATTAACAAGGAACGCACCCACTGTGAGTGAATCTCTACCAATTCCCCGTTTTAATCATGTTTTGGGGTGTATCATGTGTCGTACTATTCTTTTATTTTATTTAAACACTTGTGCATACATCATATCCGTGATCAAATGTGTATTGATTGTTGTGTGAATTATATGTAGATTAAATTTATCATTTCAGTGCACGCATTTCATTAGGCCCATCAGTTCCCCGTGGGATACGGGTTGAGCATCAGGAGCCTCATTAGATCAGCTCCGTTTGATTGAGCCTTGATCTCAAATACATCATCATTCATGTCATATACTCATCTAAAGTGGTTTGTGATTGTTTACATATATATGTTTGCTCACATGTGATTAATGCACGAATTTTCTTTAATAAATAAATAAGAAATTAGTTAAAATGTTTTATTAAGGTTCACTCGCCAACTTTTGTTGACCCAAAATATCCCTTGTTTTACACATGATACAGGTGATCCAGTCGAGACAGGAAACACTTAGGATGGCCTAGAAGAATAAACAAGTTTATGCTTTGGAATAAATATATAGTTTCATTTTTCTTTGTAATTGTATGAATTTTGTTTTTGGATGTTTAAGTTTGTAATTTGAATTTAATAAATATGAAACATCTTAGTAAATATCATGAGCTTTGGTGATAACCCAATCATGCCCCGACTTTCATTCCGCTGCGGGTAGGGGTGTGACAGATTGGTATCAGAGCTTGTGACTATAGGGATATAGGATAGGTTATTAGACCCTTAGAGTCTATACTATAGCAGATTAAATTTTAATTGTTTATGCGTTACATGCAAAATTCATGATGTTTATATGTTTCATGTTTATTTTCACACCCCATATTATGCAAGCACGCTCACAAATACATGTTATTATGCAATGCTCATCATAATTCATATCCTCATAACATATCATATCTATGAGAGCACACACCTCACGATTTCCATGATTTTTGCAATGATTTTGTATTTTTCAAATCACATCAAAGTGAGTTCTCACGACGGGCATGTAGTAACTGGAAGGGTACGAGTACCGGTAGTCGGAACGTCCTGTCTAGGCTTGGCATCCGTATAAATCCAAAATAAAGGACCAGTTTGCCTACCTGGGGACTAACGATGAGAGTACGAAGGACCTATTAGGCCAAAGCATGCTATACCAAACGTCGTGTGAGCTAACCCCACTTTGAGTTGTCATTGTGTCTACACCTGGACACCCTCCTACCATACATCTCGTAATCATATTTTACGATTTTCCTTCAGGTGGTGCGAGTGTTAACCCGCCGACACCAATGTGAATCCTACCAAGCCCAATAGTCATGGGGGCCCACATGACTACACAGGCAATGGTATGGGGGACATTTGGAGGCCCAAACATGAGCAAACCCAAGACATCATATGGATGTAGTTAAATTATTTTCAGTTATGTTGTTTTCATTCTTTTTACGACACATGACACCTAGGAAATTCTTAAACTCACAATCTTCCTATATATGTTCCTGTAGATGTCGGCTAGGCAACTACGTGGAGGTAGAAGGTCAGGAAAGTCAAACGAACGCTTGGCCACACAAATTGCTAAACAAATGGCCGCAGTGCTTCCTGACATCGTGCTTCAAGTTCAACAAGCTCTCACCGCTAATCCCATCAACCCTGCCAACCAAGAAGACCAGAGCGTCGCCAACCCTCCTTCCAAAACCCCCAAGTGCGCCTACAAACACTTCAAATCCTGCGATCCCCCAAAATATGAAGGGACCGAAGGTGTTACCGCCCTCCTTCACTGGTTTGAAGAAATGGAAAACACTTTCCTCAATTGCGATTGTCCCGAGGACCGTAAGGTACGTTACGCGACTGGAAGACTGTTTGGGGTAGCCCTTACCTGGTGGAACACGGAAAAGGGTAAGCGAGGAGTTGAAGATGCCATGGCCTTAACATGGGAAGAGTTAAGGGAACTCATGACAAGACGTTTCTGTCCAAGAAGCGAAATCAAAAAGCTGGAAGACGAATTCCACGCAATGAAATAAAAGGAAGGAGACCACACTTCATATAATAAGAGATTTCTCGAGTTAAACCAGATGATCCCCAATTTGTTCACCCCTTTGTACCGCTTAGTCGAACACTACATTCGAGGCCTCCCTCGAAAATCCAAGATTCGGTTTTAAGCACTTCGCCTGCAACGCTTGAAGCCGCAATGGAGTTAGCTACAGAACTCACTGAAAATTGCATTCGAAACGGCAAGTTCAAAGATGAGAAGAAGAAAGCAACCATTGAGACCCCAACTCCAAACCACCCAGTCTCATACTCGAAGTTTGCTGGTAAGAGGAAGCGAAATGGCAAGAATTTTGCTGTCACTCAAACCAACCCTCCCATCACTGCTGCACCAATCACCCAAGTTGCTCCTCCATTCGCACCATTCAAAAAGCCATACACTGGCCCACACCCAAAGTGCAACCGCTGTCAATACCATCACCCTCCCGAAAACCCTGCCAACATTGCACAAGTTGTGGCCGTGCAGGTCACACCATCCAAACCTGTCGTACCCTTCAGCGAATGAACCGCAGTCAACCTCAAACTCAAACCCAAAATCAAATGGTGGGTCAAGCCCAACAACCCTTACTTCTACCACCTGCACAACTCGCAGCCCAACCTTACTACTAACCCAACTACCCCATGATGCAACCCATGAGAGCTTGTTTCAACTGTGGGGACCCAAACCACTTCAGGAACACTTGTCCACGCCTAGTGAACATCATCCATGCCCAAGCTCAAGCGAATCCGGTAAACCAAGCTAACCAAGCTCCTCCACCTGCCAGAGGAAGAACTTTCAATATCAATGCCAACCAAGCCAGGGCTAACAACAACGTGGTCAACGGTACGTTTCTCATCAATGATAGTTATGCATCCATATTATTCGATACTGGTGCGGATAAGAGCTTTGTGTCCTTAGAATTCGAACCTGTCCTCGACCAACCTCGTGTTAATCTCATGGAATCTCTAACGGTGGAAGTTGCTGACGGAAAACCCACTTCATTAAAATCTATTATACGCAATTGTACTCTCACCCTAAACGATCACGATTTTCCAATTGACCTCATCCCTATGAAGTTGGGAAGTTTCGATGTTATAATTGGTATGGACTGGCTCAGCCAGCATCACGCTGAGGTGGTGTGCCATGAAAAATTCATTCGCATACCTCTTGCAGACAGTCAGACACTACGTGTTTTTGGGGAAACCCCTTCGAAAGGACTCAAATTGATGTCCTGCCTCCAAGCCCGAAGTTATCTCCGCAAGAACTATGTCGCATTCCTAACTCACGTCGTCAAGAAGGGAAACAAGGAGAGGAAACTCGAAGATATCCCAATTGTAAAGGAATTCCCACAAGTTTTTCCCGACGACATTTAAGGACTTCCTCCTGTGAGAGAAGTCGAATTTCGCATCGATCTTGTACCTGGCGCTACGCCGGTCGCAAAATCTCCTTATAGGTTAGCCCCATCCGAGATGCAAGAACTGGCCAGTCAACTGCAAGAGCTGACTGACAAAGGGTTCATACGTCCTAGCTCATCGCCTTGGGGTGCACCTGTCCTTTTTGTGAAGAAGAAAGATGGAACGTTTCGCATGTGCATTGATTATAGAGAACTCAACAAGTTAACGGTTAAAAATCGCTATCCACTGCCTCGTATTGATGACCTCCTAGACCAACTTCAAGGTGCCACCTGTTTTTCCAAAATCGACCTTCGTTCTGGTTATCATCAGCTCAGAGTGCACGAAGAAGATATCCCAAAAACCGACTTCCGGACTCATTATGGTCATTACGAGTTCATGGTTATGCCCTTCGGTTTAACCAACGCCCCCGCTGTCTTCATGGATTTGATGAATAGGGTATGCAAACCCTAACTCGACCGTTTCGTCATAGTCTTCATCGACGACATTCTTATCTACTCCAAGTCAAAATCCGATCATGAGCGACACCTTCGACTCATCCTTACACTCTTAAGGACTGAAAAGCTTTACGCTAAGTTCTCAAAATGCGAATTCTGGTTAGGAGAAGTACAATTCCTTGGACATGTCATCAATGACAAGGGAATTCATGTCGATCCTTCAAAAATCAAGGCAGTACAGGAATGGCAAGCACCACGTACCCCTACCGAAGTTAGGTCATTTCTTGGTTTAGCTGGTTACTATCGACGCTTCATTGCCAATTTTTCCCGTATTGCTGTACCACTCACGGCCTTGACTCATAAAGGAAAACCCTTCATATGGGGACCTAAGCAAGAGGAGGCCTTCCAAACTCTAAAGCAAAAACTTTGTGACGCACCTATCCTCACACTCCCTGAGGGTTGCGATGACTTCGTGGTTTATTGCGACACGTCAGGGCAAAGACTAGGTTGTGTATTGATGCAAAGAGGAAAAGTGATAGCCTATGCCTCTAGGCAACTCAAAGTTCATGAGAAAAATTACACCACCCACGACCTAGAACTTGGAGCCGTTGTGTTCGCTCTCAAGATATGGAGACATTACCTCTACGGTACCAAGTGTGAAATATACACTGACCACAAGAGTCTCCAACATATCTTCAACCAGAAAGAGTTGAATATGAGGCAACGAAGATGGGTCGAACTTCTCAATGACTACGACTGTGAAATTCGGTATCATCCTGGCAAGGCAAACGTGGTGGCCGATGCGCTCAGTCGAAAAGGTTATGCGAACTCCATTCATCTTCTATGTTCGCAAATCATAACCGACATCAAAGATCGAATCCGGGCAGCTCAACATGTTTCTGTAACAGAAAATGACGTACGCGATGAGCTGTCATGTGGAGCTGAACTCAAAATCGAAACCAAATCCGACGGTATTCTATACTATTTAAACCGCATATGGATTCCTGATCGCGATAACCTTCATGATTTCCTCATGAATGAGGCACACAAAACACGATACTCTGTACACCCAGGAGCCGACAAGATGTATCAAGACCTACGATACACCTACTGGTGGCCTGGCATGAAAAAGGATATCGATGTTTTTGTTTCCAAGTGCCTTACCTGTTCCAAAGTAAAAGATGAACATCAAAGACCTTCAGGACTTTTAGTCCAACCCGAAATACCTGTATGGAAGTGGGAAAACATAACCATGGATTTCATTACCGGGTTACCTCGCACCTCCAGTGGGTATGACACCATATGGGTAATAATTGATCGTCTTACAAAGTCATCTCACTTCATTCCGATTCGCGAGGACTTCAAGAACGAGAAGTTAGCTCGTATCTACATCAGCGAGATCGTAAGCCGTCATGGTGTACCATTAAGCATCATTTCAGACCGTGATGGTCGTTTCACTTCACGCACATGGCGAGCTGTACAGACTGCTTTGGGTACACGATTAGACCTCAGTACCGCTTTTCATCCTCAAACTGATGGTCAATCTGAACGCACCATCCAAACCCTTGAAGACATGCTACGAGCATGTGTCATAGACTTCAAAGGGAACTGGGACGCTCACCTACCATTCGTTGAATTTTCGTACAACAATAGCTATCATTCAAGTATCGGCATGGCTCCTTTCGAAGCTTTATATGGCCGTAAGTGCCGATCTCTAGTATGTTGGCACGAAATTGGGGAAGCGCAAATCATCGGACCAGAATTAATTCAAGAGACAACCGACAAGATCCTTCAAATTCGAAACAATCTAGCGGCTCAAAGTCGTCAAAAGAGTTATGCTGACAAACGACGAAAGCCCTTGGAGTTTGACATTGGTGATCAAGTACTTTAAAAGTATCACCGTGGAAGGGAGTGGTTCGTTTTGGCCAGAAGGGCAAGCTAGCACCACGCTACGTAGGACCTTTCAAGATACTCGAAATAGTAGGTCCTGTAGCATACAAGCTTGACCTACCAGAAGAGCTCAACAAAATTCATCCCACATTCCACGTATCAAACTTGAAAAAGTGCCTCGCCGATGAAAACCTCCATATTCCCCTAGAAGACATTCAAGTCGATGAATCGATGCACTTCGTTGAAAGACCAGTGGAAATCATGGATTTCGGAGAGAAGCGTTTAAGGCGAAGTCGTATTCCAATTGTCAGGGTACGTTGGGAGTCAAAGCGAGGACCCGAGTTTACTTGGGAACGTGAAGACACAATGCGCGAAAAATACCCGCATCTTTTTCCGGTTACCACTACTACTTAAATTTCGGGACGAAATTCCTAAAAGTAGGGGATACTGTAACATTTATGAAAAACAGGTTCAAAACCCGCTTCGTTTAATAATCAAATATTCGGTTAAAAGTTCGTTGCGTATTTACTGTGCCGATTATTTTAAATATTTCATAATAAATAAATATTATAGAATTTAAAAACCATAATTAATAAATAATAATAATAAAATTAAATAAAGAACAGAACAGGGTAGCCGGGTCTCGAACCCGGGTCTCCCGCGTGGACACACACACACACATCACACCACTCCGCCACACACAGTTTTGTGTTCAAATACCTAAACAAATAACATTTATGGTAAAGTCAAACTCGTAAACCAGCAAAACCCAGAACTTGAAATCGCCGGCAAAGACTGAGACTCCGAAATTTTTGCTACTTTCCCTTGACTGAAACGCGTAAACTGATTTCGACATCAATTATAACCGTTGCTTAACACTCAATTGAGTCAAAACCGTTTCTTTTGAGAATTGAAATCATTGACCGAGAATTGTGGCCTCTAAATTGAAACCGAGCAAGCTTGTCCACCTTATAAATACCCACCCAGTTCCTTGTAAAACGTTTCGCTCAGAACCGCACTCTCTTCCTGAAGCTTTATTCCTTTCAAAGCACGTTGCCGGAGATTTTTGCACTCGCCGGAATCGCAAATCAGGGTCGACGAAAATTTGCTGGAAATCTGAAGAAACTCTCTGTTTTGGTATATCATGTTACTTAATCTTTTTATTCAATCTAGTATAAGTTTGTTGGTCAATTAAGCAAAACAGTCGGGATCACTGTTCTGTGTTTTTCTTAGTGAAGAAGACGAAGCTTAAGTTTTATACGAATATAATTAAAATTGGGTATTTAACTGGGTTAGACACACAGTCCAGTGGTGGACTGTGTGCAATTACAAAGCACACGTCCCGAGTTCGAGTCGCACATGTTTCCGATTTTCTGAAATAAAGCCAACACTTTTTAAACTTATTCAGATCAAGTCACAGTATATATATCAAATGAATATAATCCAGTGTTTATGCAGATTAGACACATAGCCCAACTGGTTGGGCTGTATGCACTCGAACCACATATCCCGAGTTCGAGTCTGGGTTCTGTAACCAGTTTCGGCCATATTAAAACCTTTTTAATAAAAACTAAATAAGGTTAAAGCTTGTTAGTATATATATATAATTAAAACAGAGAATATTTCGGGTTAGACACGTAGCTCAGTTGGTAGAGCTGCGTGCACGTATACGGGAGGTCACGGGTTCGAACCTTACTCGCCGCCTGAATTTCATGCTGTCCGACCGGTCAGACTCGGTCAGACCTGACAAGGTCAACACATTTTTTAAAATTTGTTTTCTTATTTTTTTTACTTATTAAATTGAAAAATTAATTAAAAATACTTAAAAATAAGATTCCTAAGGTTAAAAATTTGCAATAAACTCATAAAAATAAATCTAAAAATCTCATTAAGAGCACTAATTAAAAAATATTAATCTCAAATAAAATTATTTATTTATCGAATTATTTCGTTATTATTTAGGCTAGTTTTCCCTCGTCGGTTGAATCAGAAATTCGTGCACATTCATCATTAACAAGGAACGCACCCACTGTGAGTGAATCTCTACCAATTCCCCGTTTTAATCATGTTTTGGGGTGTATCATGTGTCGTACTATTCTTTTATTTTATTTAAACACTTGTGCATACATCATATCCGTGATCAAATGTGTATTGATTGTTGTGTGAATTATATGTAGATTAAATTTATCATTTCAGTGCACGCATTTCATTAGGCCCATCAGTTCCCCGTGGGATACGGGTTGAGCATCAGGAGCCTCATTAGATCAGCTCCGTTTGATTGAGCCTTGATCTCAAATACATCATCATTCATGTCATATACTCATCCAAAGTGGTTTGTGATTGTTTACATTTATATGTTTGCTCACATGTGATTAATGCACGAATTTTCTTTAATAAATAAAATAAGAAATTAGTTAAAATGTTTTATTAAGGTTCACTCGCCAACTTTTGTTGACCCAAAATCTCCCCTGTTTTACACATGATACAGGTGATCCAGTCGAGACAGGAAACACTTAGGATGGCCTAGAAGAATAAACAAGTTTATGCTTTGGAATAAATATATAGTTTCATTTTCCTTTGTAATTGTATGAATTTTGTTTTTGGATGTTTAAGTTTGTAATTTGAATTTAATAAATATGAAACATCTTAGTAAATATCATGAGCTTTGGTGATAACCCAATCAGGCCCCGACTTTTATTCCGCTGCGGGTCGGGGTGTGACAAGCACCGCCTTTCACCCTCAAACTGATGGTCAACCTGAACGCACCATCCAAACCCTTGAAGACATGCTTCGAGCATGTGTCATAGACTTCAAAGGGAACTGGGATGCTCATCTACCGTTAGTCGAGTTTTCGTACAACAATAGCTATCATTCAAGTATCGGCATGGCTCCTTTCGAAGCTTTATATGGTCGTAAATGCCGATCTCCAGTATGTTGGCACGAAATTGGTGAAGCACAAATCACCGGACCTGAATTGATTTAAGAAACAACCGACAAAATCATTCAAATACGAAACAATCTTCTAGCGGCTCAAAGTCATCAAAAGAGTTATGCTGACAAACGACGAAAGCCCTTGGAATTTGACATTGGTGATCAAGTACTTTTGAAAGTATCACCGTGGAAGGGAGTGGTTCGTTTTGGCCAGAAGGGCAAGCTAGCACCACGCTACGTAGGACCTTTCAAGATACTCGAAAACCTCCATATCCCTCTAGAAGACATTCAAGTTGATGAATCAATGCACTTCGTGGAAAGACCAGTATAAGTCATGGATTTCGGTGAGAAGCGCTTGAGGCGAAGTCGTATTCCCATCGTTAAGGTGCGTTGGGAGTCAAAACGAGGGCCTGAGTTTACTTGGGAACGCGAAGACTCAATGCGCGAAAAATATCCGCATCTCTTTCTAGTTGCAACCACTACTTAAATTTCGGGACGAAATTTCTAAAAGTAGGGGATACTGTGACATCAGTGTAAATCGGGTTTTGAAAAACCCGCCCCATCTTTATTTCAATAAAAGAATATTTAATTACGTCGTTCGAGTATATTTTTTTATTATTTATTTGATTGTTCAACTAATTCTTAGATAATTGTTAAGTCTAAAATAATTATGAAATAATAACAAATCAACTAAATAAATAAACTGATTATTGGATGAAATAAAAAAATAATAATTTAAGCTTAAAATGAAAAAAAATGGGTGAACCGGGAATCGAACCCGGGTTCCCCCGATTAACACACACCGCCAACACCACTGTGATACACCCACTAGATGTGTTAATGTGGGATTTCAAATATTCTAATATGCAAACCGAGATGAACCTGCTAAACGGTTGCAAATCTCCTCACCGGAAATCACGGCAATGCACGCGTATTGCCAAAGAGATCGACCACAGTCTCGCTTAATTTTGGTAAAAATCCAATCACGAATGAACTGGCAATCAAATCGAGACAATTTACCAAACCGAGCTCTCGATTTCTCCCTTATAAATTCCAGTCGAATCCTTCACAGAATTCGCTCATTCCCCTGTTCACTCTCTCTCTTATCACGGTTGTCGGAAACTTTGTTTCACCGGAGGACCACCGGACCATCAGAAACTAACCGCCGGAGCTCGCGAACCTACAGTTCGGTTTATTCGGTACAATTTTGTTTTCTTTTCTTTGTGTATCGCCTGTGTTCCTTTCTTTTTTGCTGCATACAATTGTTAATCAGAATGAGAACCCGATTGAATTTAGGGCGGGTACAGGTTGGTTCAAAATTGAAATGAAGAAGATGAAGTACTGATGTATGCATTTTATATCTATTATTTCCCGGCTTACAAAAGGGTTAAGCACCCAGCCCAACTGGTTGGGCCGGGTGCAAACAAGACCCAGGATCACTGGTTCGACCCCACGCACACATCGGCTCGACTTAAATTAAACCTTTTTAACTTATCATTTCTGAATACACTTAAGCAGCGCATAAATATGATAAATTTCAGATACTAACGGGTTAGACACCCTGCCCAGTTGGTTGGGCTGGGTACAGTCTTCAGTCGAGGTCACGGGTTCGAGACGCAGTACACACGTCCGGTTCAATACAGTTAAACCTTTTTAAATTTAAATGGATTTACATAAACTTAAGAAGTGTATAAGAATAATTAAAATCGTGATTCTTTCAGGTTAGACACGTAGCTCAGTTGGAAGAGCTGCGTGCACGCAACCGAGAGGTCACGAGTTCGAGCCTCACCACACGCATGCCTAAAAGTCGATCGAACCGGCCACTGACAGCCTTGTCAGTCTGGCCAGAATTTTTTTTTTTATTATTTTGTTCTATCTTATTTTATTCTTATTTTTGTTTTAATGATTACTTTATTTATTAATTTAAATCAATTAAAAACATAAATATATATATATATATCCAAAGGTTTTAATATATCAATAAAACCCACAAAAATAATCTAAAAACTTAAACAAAAGATTATAACCTATATAATATCTTATTTATTTACCGAGTTATCACGTTATTATTTCTAGGTTAGTACTATCTCGTTGATTAAATTCCCAACTCGTGCGCTCTCTTTACCATTCAAGAATACGCACCCAAGGTGAGTGAATCTCTACAAATTCCCTGTTTTAATCACGTTTTGGGGTGTATCATGTGTCGTATCATTTCTTTATTTTATTTAAGACTTGTGCTTATATCATTTCGTGATCAAATGTGTATTGCTTGTAGTGTGGTTTATATGTGGATACATTTTATCATTTCAGTGCACTCATTTCATTAGGCCCATAAGTTCCTCGTGGGATACGGGTTGAGCATCAGGTGCCTCATTAGATTGGCTCCGTTCGATTGAGCCTTGATCTCAGATACATCATCATTCATGTCATATATTCATATGTGGTTTGTGATTTGTTACATTATACATTTGTTCACATGTGATTATGCACAATCTTATTTAAAACAACGATAAAATTGATTTACTTAAATGTTTTATCAAGGTTCACTCGCCAACTTTTGTTGACCCAAAATTTCCTCTGTTTTACGCATGATACAGGTGATCAAGTTGAGGAAAGAAACACCTAGGATGGCCTAGAAGAATAATCAAGTTATTTCGTTGGAACAAGCATTTAGATTATTATTTGTGTTTGTATGAAATTTTGTTGGATATTTGAAATTTTAATTTGAATTTAATAAATATGAAACTTCTTAGTAAATATCATGAGCTTTGGTGATAACCCAATCATGCCCCGACTTTTATTCCGCTGCGGGTCGGGGTGTGACAGAGTTCTAGCTCACGTCTACTCTATTTTTCTCATTGTTTCTTCCTTCTTAGCACTTGGAACACCTTTAGGGTTTCTTCCTTAGGTTTTCCATGGAAAAGCAAGATAGGAATTCCTCCATATTGGAGGTTAAAGTGTAAGAAACTTTCTGTTTTGAACAAAACTTCTTTAAACTTATGATTTACCTCAAACAAACTTGTGTTCTTATGCTCCTAACCAAGTTCATGGTTAGTGAGCCTAACCAAGCTTGTTCTACATGAAATAAGGAGTGCTATAACACTCTAAACTTTCTATTTTACATGAGCTTTAAGCTCACAAGTGTTGCCAAGTCTTGAACTTGAAGCTAGTGTGACTACAAGGTTAGCTTGGGGTATCCTACTTCCAAGTCCACACAACACTTGATGTTTTCTTATTCCATCCTAGGTAGCTTGCTAGTTGAAAGTGACACAACCCCGTCTAGCCTTCGACTTGTGTCGAAGTCGGCTCACCGGGTTGTAGATTACTTGGCTACTTAGTGTCTTGATAACATGTTTCAATTCCTTTATTATTCTTGTTCTTGACCCTCCTTGTTGTCTATGACAACTTGTGTAGTGGTGAACTCTTATGAGGTTCCTAAATGGATGGTTATACCACCTACCTCCTACATGACTTCCATGATATTATTGCTAGACTTATGATATAATATATATATATATATATGGACTATATAATATACCTAAAACCAAAACCTAGATGATGACTACATAATCATATGTCAAGTTACTAAGTTTAATCACCAAAGTGTTTAGTTCCTCGTTTCGATCCTAATAGGTGTTATAACCTATGAAATCACATAAACTCTAATGCATTCCCATAGTGTCAAAACGAGTGCTAGGCCTTAGTGAATACTTCCGTATACACTATTTTGTTATGCTTTATTCCAAATTCCGAATCTTCCATCATCATCCAATACTCACACCTACGTTTTCCCCTTGTAGGATAACTCGGTGTTCCTCCACCAACCAAACAACTCTTCACGGAATCGTTAAGTCGGAAAACTTGCAAAACCGTGAGTACACTCGACCCATTTTCTTTTATATCACTTTGGATGTAACATGTTTACCTTATACAAAAATTACTAAACTTAAACTTTATGCAATGCACGAAACGATTCAATATACATGAACGCTTTGGTACATTACTTGACGCTTATGTTTGGACAATTCTTATGCAATACCATAGTCATTAGCTTATCTTAAGCCTCCATTTGACATGTATAGTGCTATAGGAGTAACGCACCACCCACTCGTGAACAAGAGGTCATGTTAAATTATCGTTATTATGCGCAAGCAAGAGGATTGACTAGAAGTATTGCATGCCATGTATAATGCTCTTGTATAAACTTAGTTACCATGTGGATTCGTTTTAAAACCTTATTCGTATACGTATGCTTATGCTTCAACTTGTGTACTCGCCTTTGCTTTTGCATTTAACTTTAGTTTAAACATGTTACAGGTTGAGAAGGATGATGCTATGAAATCGAAGTAGCGTTAAGGCTAGATACACACATAGACGTTTTAGGTTTATTAATGTTGTATCAAATTTTGTCTTTGTTATTATTGTTATTTGAAATTCCCATGTATTGTAATGACAATTTACTTAAGAAATGAAATTCGATTTAATTAATTATCGTCACCATTAGCGTTGTGAGCAATGAGCAATCTTTTTCGTCCCGCCTCGATGATTCCGCCATCGGTTGGGGTGTGACAATAAGTCTTACATGTTAAAACATGTTTGATAATGTTGTAACACCAGTTTATATATCAAAACTTTGGTTACATATGCTTAAAATTGATTTATGCGCAAAAAGAGCATTTTGGTCATTTTTAAGAACATAGAAGTGACTTATCATAACATTAACCAAACGACGTGACCATATGGTATAACCTCAGTAGGTTAGTCCCTATACAACTATGGACACAAATATGTGTTTGGTCGGATTCTAAGATCGACCAAACGGGTCGGATTCGAAAGTCAAAGCAGTGGTCAAGACCGCTCGACTTACGACCCTAATAAAGCACTAAACTTGAAGTGTCGAGTTAGACATGTCAAAACATGTCTAACTAAGTTTATAAAACTGATTTGGTATCAAACTTGGTGTTTTGATACCCGAAAATAGTTTCGTCGTAAAATGCACATTATGTGCATCTTTGACCAAAACTTTGACTCGTCACTTCACCTAGTAACCGTGGTAATCAGAAGGTGCAATCGTAAGGGATTGTAAGCTTCGTGATTACGATCATGCTGCAAAGTTCAATTGAACTTTGACTTGACCAATTATGGTTAGAACCAAAAGTCAAACTGTTTGACTTTTGGCTTATAAGTAGCCAAAATAAGGAAATAGACTAAGGGAAAGTACTTACTTGTGTTGGGAACACTATAAGAACTCATAATAGAAGGCCTCCAAAGCTGGAAGCAAGCTCTAAGAGAGTGGGAGAAAGAAGATGGAAATGATCAATTTGGAAGTGAAGACTTCATGGCTATTTATAGTGTTTTTGAGCTCACAAGATCATGACAAGTGTCCCTTGATGTGTCATGATCAGGGGAGAGGTCCTAACACTTGTCAAATGCAGGAACAAAGCTGGAAATTTTGAATTCTTAGGGACCAAGGCTTCAAACAAGAAGCTGCCACATTTCTACTGTACTGGGCACCCCTTACGGACTGTAAGGGGTGTATGCATACGGTCCGTAAGGCTTGGCTTGGAGGCCAAGTTTTGCTTTATGGCAGAATTGGCGCCTAGACTTATTTCGTTGTGTTTTGTCACATTTAACCCCTTTTAACCTAATTTTTAGGCTTTATAAAGGCGTTAAGGCATATGTAACTTGGATTTTGCCCGGTAATGTCGTGGATGTCGGTTTGTTCGGTTGTACAGTTACGCGTTTCGCAAAACTAAGTAAAACGCTTTAACGAACACGAAAAGGATCAAAATTGCGCAACGATTGATATTTTTGCATTCTCGTCAATAAAATGCGATATTTTATTGGATAAAATGTTAGGATTTGTATATGTGGTTCGTATCTTGAATACGAACCAACAGACTTTCGCAGTTTGTCGAAAATAGTCCCTGAACTTAAATAAGTGTGTTTTTGTCATACCTAACTCGTCAAAACTTATATCTAAGTTATGTTAAGGGTATTTAGGGTATGTGTAGCTTATTTCCTTATTCCGGAGTGTATGTTGCGTAAAACTTATTATGTTTGAGGACTGAAAATGTGTAGATGTCATAGATGGACCATTTTCAAGTGCCTCGTTCATCCCTTTTCTCGCTTTTGAATTTTAAAAAGAAAAAACCCGCAGAACTTTTAGAGATAGATTCCAAATCAAACGAATACCACAAGCGTCTAAAGCAAGAATTAACAACCTTAAAATCCATGGATGTTCCAAGGAAGTAACCATATAAGTGTAAGGCAAAGGATTTGGCCGAGTACCTAAGATCCTCCTCCGAGATAATCACTTGTTTCTTTCCATCCGGAGATTCAACTGGGGGATGTATTCGAGTCTTGTGTCTTCCAGAGCATTGTTCATCCTCATTTGATCCGCAAACACCTTAGTGTAACGGGTTGACCAAACTAATGTCACATGGAATCAACTTAAAAAACTTCTTAACTTTAGTTTTGAAAGTGGCGGTAAGGGTTGTTTGCATATTGTTAGAAAATTAAATTGGTTTTACTTTCGTTTTTTTTGAAAACTTAGGTGTAACCGGCTTACCATAAACACCAATGATCGTCATCCATGATTTGACAAATTAGTTTCCTCGACAGTTCCATCTTTCGAGTACATGGACAAGATTAAAGACCAGATAAGAATTGGACATCCAAGTCCAAATTCCACAGTTGCTCCATGTAAGCATCTTCGAGCATTCACCACCGCCTCTAAATCACCACACGCTTGAAACCACTGGCGAAGCTTCTTTGGGGCCAGGAGGTGCCCTGGCCCCCGCCGGTTTTTCGCTCACAGTGTTAAATTTTACCGAAAAAACATTTTTGTAGTGTAAAATATTGGACTTTTAAGAGCATGGCCCCCACCGATTTGGATATTAAGAGTGCAGCCCTCGTCGAGTTTTCGTTCAAGCTCCACCACTGCTAGAAACCCATATGAAACAGTTTGCTTGCAAGCAAAGAACTAAACGGCCCTTTTGAAGTGGACATGTGACATTTGGGAGTATGCTAATGACATACAGAGTTTGAGTGTTAGTACATCCTTGAGGTCAAGGATCCTTAACCAGGGAAGAGAATTGTTATGTACATAAGAGTCCAGGGGTCTAATTTGTAATAATGAGAACTTGAAGGTAAGTTATGTAACTGTTTAACTAATTAACGATTGCTCAAATGAAACCCAAGTTTGTCTCTCAGATTGAACCAACCACAGGCAAATCGGAGCCAAAATGCATATCCACTCAATCCCCAATTTAATCAAAGTATACCCGAATTCCAGAAAATATAAACCCTACATTTCATTTGATTAACAAAGAAAGAAAGATATTTTGATTTCTTCTTGCTTTTGGTATAATAATCATCGTATGGGCGGTTGTTAGCAGATATCGATTTCAATTACAGGTTTTGGGATGGACACTTTGGACAATTTGTTAGGTCTTCTGAAAATTAAGGTTAAAAGAGGCATAAATCTTGTCATTCGTGATTTTCGATCCAGCGATCCCTATTGCGTTTTCAAAATGGGCGAACAGGTAATCCCTCACTTTCATTTTCAATTAGTTTTCATATCTGATGATGAAGAAATGTCAATTGATTTTAAAGCCCTAGATGACAACAATTCGAGTGATGTGTGTCTGCCATTGTGAGTCAGTCACTCCACTGTTTAAAGATTTGGTATATATTTCCAAAATAATTGCCTGTTATGATCAAATTAGGGCTCAGCTATTTGCCATGCTATTGTTATATACTATGATTCTTAGCCAAATCCTGCATATTATATTAAACGTCACCTTAGCTGTCACGTCGGATTATTTTCAAACATCCATTCTATTTTCAACACTACATCAGTTTTCAAGCATCATTCTATTGTTCAAATATTATATATATATATATATGTGTGTGTGGGGGGGGGGGTGGGGGGTGAGAGACGTGAGTGGGGCCCAAAATTCATTCGTTTGAAGATCCGGATGAAATGCTGTTCTGAAATCAACGGATGAGAGGTTAATGGGGTTGTCCAGATTTGTTGTCGATGTGGGCATCCGTTTTATTTGTCTCAATTACTACTAACGTGTTTTGGGTGCATTGAGTGAGTTGTGGAAGGGAAAAGAACTCCGCAACTAATCGTGCTTCGGGGGAGCCTTGGTTTTAAGAAGCGTGCGTTGAGGTGACGCCTCATGCACTTGTGGATCAAATTTGGTCAAAGTTAGGGTAGGATGCTCGTATGTGAAACACAACGAAAGGGATGGAGAGTTATATATGGTTTTACTTGATAAAAAAAAATATTGATATGTAAAAGGATGAGAGAGACGCGACTTCTAGCTATATATAAAGCTTATTTGGTTGTACATAGAGCAATGCCTCACATACATGAAGCTCTCACCTCACGCCTTGAGCATGACACTTTGGCTTTTGGAACTTAAATGTCTCGAAGCACCTCATGCTTATTAAGACCAAGGGTGGAGCAACCCTAGATGGGTCACCTCTTGGAAGTTTCCACTCGGGTGAAAAGAAACAAATCCATGAGCTCTTTGTGAATAAAGTGGATAATATTGGTTGGTGTGTGGGAATGGATGTTAGTATGTTACATTCACTTATTGTTATCATAATTGGTTTTGGTCTTACAAGAATTTTGTATGTTCTAAAGCATGTTTTAGACCTTTAATTGGCGGTCTTTATCTTTTAGCATAACAGTTTCCTTTTAAAATAGCTTGCGATACCAATAGGCCTTTGGCCTAGTGATAGGTGACACAACTTGTGGCTTTGAATTTCACTAGACATAGGTGTATAAAACGTATCTTTGCCATTCAAAAAGAAGAAAAACAAGATTTATAATGAATTTTGGCATTTTGTTTGGCTTGGGTAATGAAAGTGATTAGAACTTGCTTGTATGTATGTTTGTTTGTTATTTTATTTTTACTATCTTTATACCTTTTTTGGTTTATTTGATGTAGAGGCTGAAGACTCACATTATCTATGGAGACCTCAACCCAGTGTGGGATCAAGACTTGACTCTTTCCATCGAAGATCCCGATCTTCCAATTGAATTGGTAAGTATCCGACGCTCGAAAACAAAACCTTTTATTAATGTTTACATCTTAAATTGTTCATAATATTTGTTCAAAATGATATTGACAAACCTAGCACTTCTTTAAGAAAAAAAAAATAATAAATCTTATAAATAGGTCGATCGAAGTTATGTTTTATCTATAAGTGGTCAAACAGGCAAAGTCAGAATATTGATTAGAAAGAAACCGGTCAAAGTTAATACTTAAAACGTCCTAACTTATTTTATTAGAAAAATTGATTATTATTTAAATTATATGATTTTTTTTTTCGTAATTCACACTAATTTGGTTTTAAAGAAATTGAAAATTTTGGACAAAGTTCGGTCCATGTCAACCCAACCCAAGCCAACTCGTTTTAACTGTCAAAAAAAATACCTTTTTGACCCAACCTGACTCGTTTACTATTTCTTGATATTTATATTGCAGTTGGTGTTCGATCATGACACGTTTACCAGGGACGATGAAATGGGGGATGCAGATTTTGACATCCAACCATTTCTGGAGGCACTTAAGATGCATCTAGATACTGCAACTGTTCCAGATGGCACTATTATAAAGCGAATTGAGCCGTTGAGATCAAACTGCCTCTCTGAAGAAAGTTGTGTGATGTGGAAAGATGGTCAGATCGTTCAAAACATGCTTCTTAGATTGCGGAATGTTGAATCTGGTGAAATTGAAATCGAGTTGCATTGGATTGACATTCCAGGTGCCCATCACATTTAGAATGTGTTGTGTTATGAGTTTTATATGTCCTGGATTGACCATTAAACATCGGATATAGAAGGGGTTCAGTTTTTTTTCTTTTTTTTAACTTTTTGTGTGTAAAAAATAAAACATAACATGATAAATGTTTGTAATAGTAAAGTAATAGTAATACATATCCAAATTCCTTTTTTTATATAAAAATAATTTTTTGCATAAACTCGTTAAGACCTTTAATTTGTTATGGTTTAGTCTCATATGTGACACAAGTTTGGTGTGTTAGGTGGTTTTAAAGAATTGTAAGAAAAGTACTTTATAAGAATTGAAAATTCAACTCAAAGATTGTGTGTGCACGTGCGCATTTGTATATGGACATGTGTAGATGAGGAATGGTTGTGGGGGTCTAGAATGTCTTTAGATTATTGTTTGTCTATGGTTGAAGGTATCTAAGGTCCTGATTTCTTGCGAGCACGGTTTGTTTGGACAATCGCGGGTCCATCAACTGATAACACTGCATACTTGTGGACGTTGCTTTCTTGTTCCTTAATGGTTTTTGTACTCCTTTTGAGACACGACCTTAGTTGTCTCCCTACCTTTCTCCCTAAGACATTTGGAGATCGAGACTACTTAGAAATGTATTTAAATGCTCAAGGAAAGGTCTGCCCTAGAATTGCATATCTTTTGGGAGCACCTCAACGATCAAGGAAAACGTGTGCTACACCTACAAGTGTTTGCATATGTGTGTACCCAATGGTGGGGAGTTGGCGCAATTCTACGATGAGTGCAAGGTAGGACAAGTGCAAGGTAGGACGAAACCAATGGCTCATAGAATGTTTGTGGAATGGACACAACACAAGGCTTGCATGATGAATTTGTAAACAAATGGTATTCGAGCGGATTTGACCCTTCTAGTAGTTTGGCATGATAAAAATTACTCTCCAAAGTTCATTCATGGTTGCGCATTGGTGGTGGGAGAAAACCTATTGACGAAGCTCCGGTATGTGATTCAGATAGGTTAAACTTAGCATAACTTAAGTGACACGTGTAAGCCTTAAAAGGATAACAAGTGGCATGTCAATATTTAAAAATCGAGTCTACTCGGAGATGTGCTTAGATGCGTCGGTTCCAGTGAATATGTTTTGGGAGTGGCTCGACGATTGAGGAAAGGCGTGTGCAAGCTCTAATCGGTCACTCTTCTTTGATTTTTAGGTCTAACACTAACCGTGATCTAGGATGTGGTGAGGGTCGTTGATGATGGTCAATGGTGGAGTCACCAAGTACAACGTTTTAAAAAAAGTTAAATAACTAAAATTGATGTCTGATAATACATAAAAACCTAAAATGAATTAGGATCTTTTTAGCTAAAACACTAAGTAAACAAAAGTCTATTATAAAACATGGCTAAAAAAATTTAAAGAATTAAAATAGAAATTTATGGGAACTTTCAGAATTAAACAATGGGTTAATAATGGTTTCTGTATACGTTCGTGCATTCAGTGGTGACTAACGAAAAAGGATGGGGTGGGATGAAACAGGGTTAAGTTTGGTTTTTTTTTTCTTTTTTTTTTATTATCTTTTAGGGGCTGTTTGGTAACTTTTGAATGGTTAAGTACTAAATCACTAAGAGGTCTGAACCATTAATTGCTGAACCAATAAGAGGTCTGAACCATTAAGAGCTAGTATAACGTTTAACCGTTCAGAGGCAAATGTCTAACCAATTCAGATTAAAGGTCTTAAACATTCAGACTCAGTATAAATCTTAACCATTCAGAGGCAAATGTCTGAACCATTTAGACATATGCTTACGAAACAAACTGTCTGAACCATTAAGTGCTGAACCAGTAAGAGGTCCGAACCACTAAAAGCCTCATTAAGAGGTAAACAAACAAATGAAATGGAATGGGACTATGGGAGGTTGCGGATAGAGGTGTGTACAAATCGGTTTTTCTCATCAAAACAAAAAACCAGTTTTTGTATAACCGGTTCCGGTTACTAACCAGTTTTTTTTTTACAAAAATCACTAACCGCCCCAACCGGTTATGACCGGTTTTTAACCGGTTTATAAAAAATCGGTTTTTTCCCGGTTTTCCATAACCAGTTTCGAAGGTGAATAACACTAACCGGTCTATAACCGCCGGTTCGGTTCGGTTGTAAAACCGGTTAAAAAAAACCGGTTTCAGTTTTTTTCCAGTTTCGGTTGTAAAACTGGTTTTTTTTGTACACCTCTAGTTGCGGACGATCCACCAATATAGGTTGTGAAAAACGGAAAAGGTGGGTTTTGTAGTTGCACTCAATGTTTTAAAAATCGGTATTTTAATCGTATCGGGTTAGACTTGTAAATGGTTTAACTGGTTGAAACGGATTGTACTGGGTGGTTTCAACCGTGTTGACTAATTAACTCTGTCAATCCATAAAATATAATTTCAACTCAAAAAATAATCTAAAACTACATCATTCCATAGTAAAAAAATATTCCAAAAGTTCATTCATAATCAAAAAATTGAGTTAATTACTGTTTTCGTCCCTTTGGTTTGTCAAAAATCACTATTTTAGTCCATTAGTTTAAAAATTGCGATTTCAGTCCCAGTGGTTTCACTTTCGTAACCATTTTAGTCCACCTCGTAACCATTTCAGTCCCTGTACTTACAGAATAAATGGATTGAAGTGGTTACAAAAGTGAAACCACAGGGACTGAAATGGATACGAAAGTGAACCACGGGGACTGAAATCACAATTTTTAAACTAATGGACTGAAATAGTGATTTTTGACAAACCACAGGGATGAAAATAGTAATTAACTTCAAAAAATTATCCAAAGGTTCTCGAGCCACATTTTCTAAACGAACCAAGGCCAATCCAAATTGCACATGATTAAATATCCATTAGATAGCAATTGGCAAACACTATAACAATTAACAAAATAAATGATTGAACAAAAGTCAAAAGAATGTAAACCTGGATGATCGGTTGAAAAACTTAATTTGAAAAACCTAATGATTTTCTATCTTTGAGTGAGGCAGAAATTTGATCGATGTGGATTGTCAATTGTGAGCACTAAGTGTTACACTTTAACTAAGAATGTAAATAGTCACATTTTTAAGCACTTAAAAATTAAAAGTTCTTTGGCCCGGTTTAAACCGGTATCGGTATACCGATTTAAACCTGTATAACCTAATTTACGGTGGTACAACTTTTTTTTCATTTCCTTAATTTACCAGTATGATTCGTGCCGGCCAAGCATTCGGCATCTGGTTTAACCGGTTCAACTGCCCGGTTTAAACCGTTTTTAAAACATTGGTTGCAGTTATTTTTTTTTCTTTTGTATCTTCTCTTTGTTTTTCTATTATTTTAAAAAAAATGAGTTATTGGATGAATGGCCCCGTGTTTGCCGAGGTATTTGGGACCATACGATGCATATGAAAAGATACATGTACTATAAAAACAATCCTAAACACCCTTTCTCTCTCCTGCATATGAAAAGATACATATACTATAAAAACAATCCTAAACACCCTGTTTCTCTCTCCTTCTTGTTAAACTATATTATTTAGTATTTTATATTGTTCTTAGTATTATTTAAGTTGTAATCCTATTTTATGTTGAATAGGATATTAAACTTCAATATTATGCTTTAAAGTTAAGATCCGGTACAAACCATGCTAATTATAAAACTCTGAGAATAGACATGGACATCTAAATATTTAATCAATGATGTCATTGATTACACATAAACCTTTACTATTAGTTGTGTCAATTAGTAGTATTTCAATTCAATGTATTTTAGTAATTGTGTTTTTTTAATTAAATAAAAGATCAAAACTAAAAGTTTGTTATGTTACTTTTTCAACTACTTCCACCAATAATTTTTAAATATCTTATTATTTTTCTAAAAGATACACTATAAAATTAAGCATTTTTTGTTAAATAAGAGTATAATATTGCTATATTTTTTAAACAAAGTATAAAAGTAGCACTCAAAACTACGTGTGCTGGTTTTGATACTCCTGATTATGTCACTGCTACTTTAAAGCTTGTTTTGTGTTGATTTTGCATGTGCTAGTTTCAAAACTTTGTGTTCTAGTTTCAAAACTTTGTGTTTTAGTTTCAATATTGTTTTTGTTAATTTCAAACATGTTTGTGTTGGTTCAGTTTGTTCTAATCAACACATCAACATAATCAACTAAAATTGTTGATTATGTTTGTTGGCATAAACTGTAAATATACATGTATAATATACACATCAATTAAAAAAACAAATATATTTTCCTAATTAGCACAACTATGTATACATAATCAACACATCAACTATATTAGGTTCTTGTTCTCCTTCAAACGTGATATGATTTTAATGAAACCTAAATGTTTTTTTGTTAAAATGGATTTCATAAAATGATTTCATTGATTTAAAAAACAAAAGGTATAATGAAAGGTTTAAAATAAGGAACTTAAAATTGTTTTCGTTGAAATTGATGATTGCAAACGCATATTTGATTTCAGTTTGTTAATGATCATTTTTTTTAAACAAACGTAAAAATTGATTTATTAATTGAGAGGAACATAATTTAAGCATAAATATAGGCTATGACAATAATACCCCGGAAACTTGGTCATTAAATCATCCATGTGGCAACAAACTAGTGGTTCTCACAGATTTTAAGAAAAATAAGGTTTGTATATGATCTTGCTTCTTCTGCTAGATATATATATGTGTATATATATATATATATAAAATCTTTATTCAATCAATACAATTCAGATTTAATACTTGATAGCCACACACCGGGCCCAACCACGACTACAAGTGAACCTCATGACTCGGTCCATAATGATGCAACATGGGTCGGCATAGTACAAGCAAAGCCCAACACCTGATAAGCCCATTTCCATTTAGCTAAACCCACGTTCAACATACCTGTTTTTAATTCCTAGCAAGTTGTTTTTTTAATTTCTAATTTATTATCTTTTGTATCGTAGATGATGAATGGAATGAACATACTTGAATTTTCCTAATATTTTATTCTCTTGTTTTGGAGAATTTCTTCCGTTGCTATTCTAATTGTTGGAGGAATTAGAAGGTGACCTTGGAAGCTAATTTGAATTTACATGGTGTATGTATCGTGAATTCGAGTTAGAGCTCCCAACGAGAGCTTCAAGTGGTGTGATTGTATCTCGAGGAGACCGTTGTTGATTGTGTTTTTTTGTTCCAGTTCATACGTTTCTGACTATCGATACTCCCCCTCATCAACAAAATGGCCTTCTCCTATGATAATGGTGACCCACGGCAACCACATATTTGCTATGGGAAGTTGTGTCATCCTTCAGCCTTCCCGACCAATTTGGAGCCACGACGACGTCTATGAAGTAAAGGATGTTGCATCGCAAAAGCTCTTAAACCATGCACAATGTGGATGTTTTTTAGGCAAGGACACCGATGTGGCAAGTCACAAGCACGAGACCACGGACCACCCATTGTGGCACTGGTTCTTGGCTCCAAGTCCGTACAGACTGCTACGGACGCAAGACGATGGGCCCATGTTCATCGTCACATAGAACGAAAAGTACCCTGAAGGTAGAAAGAAGGGAGACACATCATTATTATATAACCATCCTCCCTATATTCGACAACTCTATCCCTTCTCTCCCCACATCATCCTCTTTGATTATCCTCCTCACAGAGAAAGAAAATCACCCTGAAGATGGGAAGAAGGGAGACACATTGTCATATTATCATCGTCTCTTTATATTCGACACAGCTCTATCCCTTCTCTCCCAATCCATTCCTCGCCATATCATTGTCTTCTTTGATAATCCTCATTCGCCTTTCATCACTCCAAACAAACACACCAGCACCACACCACATGCGACAATTTCATAGCCACTCCCTTCATTTCCCAACAACCTGCCCTCTTATGACAACCACCAATGACATCGTACGCGCCACTAACCATGTGCAAATGTTTTGATTCTTAACGTCAAAACTAATACCCATTTACTCGCTTTTATATAAGAATTTTCTTTACATGTTGACCACCACTAGTATTCTATTTCTAAAGCCTATCATGTGACAGTTTTCTACCAATGTTAAAAGTTAAAAACCACAACAAGATTGAAGCTTTCATCAAAACCCCTGCCCTGTTTAAGGTGTGTTGATTGATCTTGCATAAAAGATTTTGAATTCAACAGCCATTAATCTGTAATTCACAAATTAAAAAAAAAAAAAAGTAGATTCTGGATCTTGATAACAACAAATTATAAGCTAAAGAGTCGATACATGTTTTTGCGTGTAAGCCGTCTGCATCTCAAACTACATATATGTATGTACACAAAACAACCATTAAACAAAGTTAGTATTCTCAGCTGCTATCAGACGGTAGCCTGTATGTTCGCGAGATTCTGATCTGAGACATGAAAACAGTGTATAAATTCAAGAGAAATAACGTTTTTACTGTTAAATCAAATTAAATATTCATTTTAAGCCCATAAAGGTTGGAAAAATTAACCATATATATGTATTCATAATAGCCCTTTAATCTAGTCTGTAACATTCAAATCAGAGATGTTCACAGTCGGTTTGGATGTTTTTGATGGGGAAATTCTGGGTTGAACCGATAACTGCGGTTTCAAAGCATACAAACCCTCCGAGTTGGTTGGTCAGCTGGACCGTCCAAAACAGTTCAGTTTTGGCTTTTTGGGTGGTTTTAACTGTTTTTTAATTCAAAATCTAGTTTGTATAATATTAAAAAAAAAGATAAAGATGGTTAATTAATGTTATACACAGGATTAGCTGCATAATCTAAACATGAAAAGAATACATAATAAAGGTAAATGGACAGTCCGGTTTACACGGCTAGTTTGGCAGTTCCAAGTTCCAAACTGTATATTGAACTGTATAAATCTCGAACTGGCCGATTTGCCTCTTTTGCTTTAGGTCTTGTCGGTCTTGACACGTTTTTGCCATCATCTACAGATTGCAAAATGTAACAACGCACTTCCATACTGTTTCTAATATCGTCGCTTGATTTTTTTTTAAATACAATAACGATCCAACTTTTGAAACCTTTATAAAAACCATTAACTTTCTAAGACGGTTATATATAATCATTCGCACAAAATAATCAATTTTGAAAGGTACAATGACTTTAGGAAACCAGTTGTTAAAATCAAGTGACCGAATAAGGAATAAAGTTAAAGTATATAGTTATTTATTGCATTTCCCCTTTTAAGATCAAGGTAAAAGAATCCCACAAATCTAAAGCACCAAACTTGTATCCCCTAAAATTTCATCCTAAGATCAAAATGACTATTGAGAGAAAATGACTACTTCTAAACTTGGTAATCTGGAACAGAAAATATTGTTTGTGAGAGAAAATTAGGTACCTGTGCGAATGCATAAATTGCACGCAAGATTCTTGCATAATCAGTTCCAAGCATTTGAATAACAAGGTCCGCCAGAAACGTTCCCCATAGCCTGTAGACATGTAGTTCACCATGTTTTAGCAAACTTAAATCATCTTAGCGCATTTAAGGCTTGTGTTCATAGTTCAAGTTAGAAACTATAACAATATAGGTTATAATCCGTGTGAACAAAATATTGAAAAATAAAACTATTAGCGTAATGGAGATAAGTGCATACATTGGACCAAATAACACCATTATGCTCCGAACGCCAAGATATCTAGATGCAGCGCCCTTTAGCCCCTGTTTAGCATCACCATAAGAAAACTATTGAGCATATATTTTTTGTAGCTTGATAAATCATGATCATAAAGAAGAGTTGCCGTATGTGCATCCAACTCTATTTAAAGAAAAAAAATAAGGTAAAAGAAATTAATATAAAATGACACAGTATAGATAATAAACAAGCAACCATAGCATCCCGCACTCCCTATTGTATTTTGAATCATGGTGATATAAATTAATGTTTTTCCATGTTTCCGGTTTCCTTAAAGTTCAGTTTGAGCATAACTGGATACCACTGGATCGAATTGCAAAATTGTCTGCTTAGAGATCGGTTTGAAAGTTGATTAATAACTCTTAGTTGCACTCCATGTTCTTTACTTGTGTTAGTGTATTAAGTAAAGGTAGCAAAACAGGTGAAGCAGGCAGGTTGGGTAACGGGTTGAACGCATATGGATTAAAACCATAACTTTTAGTGTAATGCAAAACAATCGGGTCAATTTGGGCTGACTATAAACTCTATTTCCTAATTTTCTTTTGATTTTACTAACTAGATAATGTGTTATATATGCTTAGAGAAACTATTTTGTTACAATTATTATCTAACTTTTATCTCGTTCGACCTGTTTCCATTTTAGCTAAATCTTAACCCATTTGACCTGTTCGAGACAACATATAACCTAACTTTACCTATAAATCGGTTAATATTATTAAATTTTTACCACATTGATGTTGGTAATACACAAAATCACTCATCGCCGACCCAAAAGTTTCCAAGACAAAGGGAAAACCAGTAATAACAATATCATCGACATACACTAGCAATATGAGATGTATTTTAGAAAATGTGAAGGGGCAAAATGTGTCAATTTAAATGTATTTCAACACAAAAGTAACTTATCGAATTCACTCACTTGTTTTGCTGCAAGTAAGGCTGCTCTTGACTCCAAGTTAATAGCTGCCAAGCGTCCACCCTTAAGAAAACATAGACATTAGAATATGATACATACGTTAGCAGAAAAAAATCAAGCGCTATAGAATTTTGTAACAAACAAAAACACAAGGGTACAAATGTCATAAATTTGAAAATGGGTATATTTGATATTATGATTTTTTTGTTCAATAAATATGATATTATGCAAGTTTTAAGGGGATATATGAAGGTATCCCAAATAATTTCATGTTGAAGAAACAAATTACGTGCGTCGACCTCTTTGGCTCTTTCATGACTTAATAATAAACCGTCACTTTTAAAGATTCTCATCGAGTCAAGTGTTTACCTCCTTGAGAACTTCCTTCTTTATTTGATAGTTGGCTGCTTCTAAGAACACCTTCCCTGATAACTTACTTGATATCTATCACAACAGAGGATTACTCATTTTTTCAGATGGGGAACTCACAATGAAAAATTATTTACGAGTAATATCTTACCAAATTGTATAGTCTTCCCACTGTGAACATCCCTCCACCCTAGAACACAAAGGCAAAACAAATAAACATCCGAACTGATCATTCTTTCTGGTCAAACAGATTTTATACTGCGTGATGTAAGATTCAATATTCACAAAAGTAAGAAATAAAATCTGGAGCCACGCGTGGTGGCCCGACGGTGCACTACCTCACTAAGCTAGGGGTGTTAACGAGCCGAGCCGAGCCGAGTAGCAGGTAATTAAGAACTCACCTCGTTTGAAAATTGCTCGACTAGAGCTCTGTTCAAGCTTGAATTTTATGAGTCTTTGAGCTAGGGCAACGGCTCAGATATTTTACCATGATTTGGGCTCAATGCTTGTTAAGTCATTCGATATTTTTTGCAATGAACTTACTTTTTAACTCGAGGAACTCATATGTGTGTATGCATGCATGTATGTGTGTGTGCATGTGTAAGTGGCTCGTTAATTGCTCGACTCTTGAACACCCCTACGGCCTTACATCCTATTAGTCATCTCAAAATGAATTATGAGAACATATGCATCCAAAACCAATCATCTAAAGCTCATGATATATTTTGGGCCTAGTCAAAACAGTTCATCGTATTCTTTTTTAAAGTGGCCGGTGAAATATTCCTTGAGTTTGAAACTGTACCAAAATTTTTAAATAGAAGTAGTACATTTGAACCTTAAAACGATGACCTTCTAAAGTAATTAATGAAAACATTTTACAGATACCCAAAAACAAAAAAAACAAAGTCGGTGAATGAAAAATGTGACAGAAAGAGAATAGTGAAAAGAATCACAGTTGAGAAGTAAGAAAAACCTTTAGAACCATTGTAATGAACTCTTCTGCCCCACGTCCTAAAGCAGCAAATGCTTGTACCTTCCACGGACTTAATCCAACTTCCAGACTATCAGAGCCACGTTTCAAGCTTCCAGAACCTTCGCTGTAAACATTTACTAAGAATGAAAGATTGGTAATTTTAAAGAAAGTCATGCTTACGTGCCAGCTAGAGGTGGCAACATTTGTGGATGGGATGGGTTGGGTAACGGGTCAAAACAGCTAATTTTCTGTAAGGATGGGTTTTTTTTAGAATTTTCAGAAGTAACCCGATATGCTTTTAAAATTAACTCACCCGATACATCGTTACAATATCCCTAAAGAAACTTTTTCAATTTGGGATTGCAAGAGAGCATCATTATAACATTTTAGCCAAACCAATTATTCTCCTTAACTTTTATAGTACTTTGGTTAAAAGTTAAAACTTTAATATAACTTCAGTAATAGTAAAACTAAAGCAGTTGGTATGCTGAAAATTTGATGAGCATAAACCCATCCGGTGTTTTAGTTGGAATGTGTGATCAACTGATCATATCTTATTCCCCTTTAAAATGTAAAATTATGCTTACTGATGCAACAATGGGCTCCAATATTTTAGAAACTAGGTTTAAAAAAAGCGCGTGACACTCCAAGGTGTTTTGGTACCAAAAGCCAAGGCGAAAGGCACGAGGATCACGTACATGAGGCGTGCATCTATGTCCCATGGGTTGTTTTTTCATATTCCTACATACCCTAGTTTTGACCAATTTTGACCCACAATTACATGAGACATGCCTTTTTTACCCTAATCTGTTTTACACATCAACCTATTTATCAAGCAAGCCTTTCATAGTTTCTTATCATATAGGTTGTTTTTACATATAAACCTCCTACAGACCCAAGTTTTGATATGCTTTTTCCTAAGCACTTTGCACCTTTGGCGCGCCTTTTTAAAGCAAGGAATATAAAACACAAATTGATGATGGATTGTTCTACTGTCTTATAACTTCAAGTAGAGTTAAAGTGAACTCCTAACTAGAGAAAAAAAGGGTAGTTGCACGGTACCCCTGACCGCGGAAGTGATCTCACTTCCCAAGCTAGCGACCCGGCAACGCTGCCTGGCGGCGAATACCCTGCCAACTCGAGGGGAGCGAAGAGCCTGGGGTTGCCAGGATTCGAACCCGCGTCAGTGAAGACCTCGAGCCGGTTTAAGCAGGTGCCGGTGGCCACTGGGCTAGAGAAGGGGCAAATATTCAGTCTTTCTGCACATAATGCAATTAGTACTTTCAATCAATCCACAATTAACAATTAGCCCCTTATATCAAAACAAAACTTGTATTTATAATTTACCAATTTAATAACAAATTAAAAATAACTTTAACTATGATTTGCTAGCATAGTAAAAAAGATGACTTCTTGCTCCTTTTGTACATATCATGTCACCAATGTGCTACATTGTCA
The DNA here is from genome assembly GCA_947069175.1 of Scalesia atractyloides. Lineage (NCBI taxonomy): Eukaryota > Viridiplantae > Streptophyta > Magnoliopsida > Asterales > Asteraceae > Scalesia > Scalesia atractyloides. Next base: position 13,709,597 of record CAMTDV010000010.1, on the reverse strand, counting down.
TGTCTAATCCTAAACTCTTATGAAGTATGAAACTTACTCTTGGAAACAATGAATAAACTAAATACTTTTAATATATTTTACCTTGAGTATTCCTGCAACAAATGAAGGAAAATCTCTATTTCCAAATCTTCGGTTGATAGTTTTGTTGAACAGGGTATTTTTAATTCTTTTCTCACACCAAGCAAAACATTCCTGTATGTTGGCCGCCAACCCCTGATCAAATTTGATGAATCCAATCAAATAATGTATTTGGTGGACATTTTTTATTAGCAGTCATGATATGGGGCCGTTTGGATATGTTTTCAAACTAATTATTGCAATTTGAGTTTGCAGTCATATCAGATTATCTAAATCTGGTTCTTCAAGTCACAAAAACCAACTTAAAAGTTAAAACGCACATCCAAACACCCCAAATGCATGATTGAAGTATATTCTTGGTTTTAAAAAGCGCACCTAAGGCGCACTTAAGCGCGAGGCGCACACCCTGGGGCTTTTTCACTCAGCGCCTATAGTAATTACAAGAAGCGCCAAAAAGGCGCACTTTTTTGGGATTTTTCTGGGCTTTTTTGGCCTGAGGCGCGCGCCTCTCGTACCTGAGGCGTTTTTATGCATCTAACTTTTGTACCTTGGGTTTTTTGGCTTGTACATGCCACTAAAATCATACAAAAACTAACTTATAGCTATATTTTGGGTAGGGAAAGCGAAAAACAATGGGATATAAAAAAATATATATACTATTAGCTTGCGCCTCGGGTACGAAAAGCCCGCCGCTTTTGCGCTCCGCGCTTCGCGCGTCGGTATTAGACCTCGTCGCTTTTGTGCGCCTCTCGCTTTTTAAAACCAAGAGTATAATTATATCGTTTTCCCTACTTTTCAAGCTGTCAGTAACTAGACATGAATGGTGACATATGTTTAACCTCAGTGAGGATCGAGCATCGGCTGCAAGGAAGAAGAATCTAGCTTCCAAAATGCTTATAAACTCCTCTCTCTCTTCCGGGTCTTCCTCGATCATCACATAATCGACATTGGAAGGTTTTGCTATGGACTTCAACAATGGACTAAAGTAACTGGATTGAAGAGGATTCAAATTTCAATATTAGGAACATTTAGCACGATATATGGTATAACCTCGATAAATGAATAACTCGCTAAATGAGATACTTCATTGGTCCCAAATTGTTATCATTATCGATATATAACTACCTCACCACATGATACTTTTTAGGCATTCATTTATTGAGGTTTTAGTGTACGGAAATGTCGATCAAAAAAAGTAATAACTAAATGTAAATCAGATCGTAACATAAACATATATCCACAAATAATTTCTAACAAGGGTGAATAGATTACACCTTGTGCCAAAAAGAATTCTTTCCACCTCATACAATTCAGAGCCTGTAGCCAACTGAAGTACAGAACGTAATTCAGAATCGAAAACACCTGTAAATTAAACCAATAACCCAAATATCTCATATCATTTGCTTCATGTACAAACAACTAATTACTGCATTTTACTAATATAAAGAGAAAAAATCAAGATCATATTCATATAACTGGACTACCAGTGACCAAATAAGAAATTTAAATAAACATTGATTCAAGTTAGGGGGTGTGGAGTAGATGCTCGTTCGGCAGCACCCAAGCAGGGTCCAAAGGGCAGAGCCCTGGCGGGGTCACATGATCATCAGTAGTAAGTTGCCACTTACAATCAGTGGTGACGGTTGCCAGCAACAACTTTGTTCATCAGTGGGAAGTAATATCAGTTGCAATTTAGTTGTAAGTGGTAAGTTAGAGGCTGTTTGGCAACTTCTGAATGGTTAAGTGCGAACCAGTAAGAGGTCTGAACCATTAAGAGGCAAATGTCTGACCAATTCAGATTACAGGTCTTAACCATTCAGACTCGGTATAATGCTTAACCATTTAGAGGCAAATGTCTGAACCATTCAGACATCTACTCCCGAAACAAACAGTCTGAACTCTGAACCATTAAGTGTTGAACCAGAAAGAAGTCTAAACCACTAAAAGCTAAACAAACAGCCCCTTGCTACTAATGCGAGCGTCAGTAGTAACTTGGACATCAGCAATAACTGAGTTACTGTTGATAGAGTCTAATAGTTTTCTTACTAATGTAACTTTCTAACTTCTCAAAAGCATAACTGCTAACCGTCAATCGCCAGATGAAACATTGGTTTAATTTCGGTACTGGTTTTCGTAACAGAACTGGCATATTCGTTTTTGTTATTCTCTATGAATTATCCGATCAAACTTTCTATAAGTAGCATCAAAACATTTCAATCTACAACAGATATCCACACCCTAACAATTATAAAACCTACACTATTTCCACTTCAAATTCAACTAAACTGCCAATCAACAAGCGCCAACTCCCACATAAACAACATTACAGTCGCCTAATTTAACCATACCTTGGTCTTGTGACGAAACAGCACGAGGAACAAAACCCAGAAGACGAACACCATTATAGCGCAAAGGGGGTGTGAATACCTGTAATTACAACAAAACCCATTGAGTATATGAATCAAAACTGTCGATGGATAACAGAAATGGGTGAAATTACTGAAGAATGGGGGAGATTGGCGGTGACTGGGGAAAGGGTGTAGAGTTGATTGAAGGTTGTAAATGTCGCAGAAATAGACATGATTTTAGAGTGTGCAGTTGAATATCTATCTGCCCACTACAAATTATCGATATAAATAGGAGGGAGCTCTGTTTCTCAGTGATTTGTGATTTTAGTTGGTCAAATTTGTGGTTTACAGTTTTTGTACTTTGAAACTTCTTGGGGCAAACGTCAAAATTGGAAAAACTCAAATCAGGTTTTGTTTAAATGCGAATGAGCTAAGGTGTGTTGCGGTAATCATTAGTTAGTCGGGCTAATCAGGATTAATCAGAATTAATCGACGTCTACTCGGGATTTTTACAACCATGGCTATAGCTTAACTAAGTGAAGATTGAGAGTTAAAGATCACAGGTCTCAAGTTTGAATCTTATCTTAGATGGGTGACGGGTTTTCCTCGAAACCAGAGATGGGGCAAGGCCGGCCAACTCGTGCTGTCGCCCAAGACCCAAATTTTCAAATGGCTCGAAAGGTTTTAATAAGCTTTTATGTATATATATATATATATATATATATATATATATATAAACGGAATCTGGAGAAAACGTCCTAAAGTGTGAAAACAGTGAGAACGATTTTTAGCCATAAGATATTTGTGATTTGTGGCTGAGATTGATGCGGTGACATTTTTTGTAATATTGGGACCTGAGAACTACCACGAGGGGTAAATTGGCAATATCCAAGCAATGGTGCACATGCTAATCACATGTCATTTTCCGTCTCATATTTAGACGTCCATAACTTTTTTGTACATGATTATTTTTAAAAAATAATACACAATAAAATCGAGCGTTTTTTATTTTTCCAACGAGTATACCATTGATATATTTTCTAGAAAAAAAATGAACTGGGTTTTTTATGATGTTTTCAACTTTGTGTTTTATGGCGTTTTCAATTAAGTTTTTATGGTGTATATCCGAACTTGATATTTTTATGGCATTTTCAACTAAGTTTTTTTGGCGTTTTTCTGAACTAGTTTTTTATGGCGTTTTCAGCTGGGTTTTCATGGTGTTTTTCTGAACTGAGTGTTTTATGGCGTTTTCAACTGGGTATTTCATGGCATTTTTTCTGAGCTAAGTGTTTTATGACGTTTTTATTTGGACACCCAGTTAATGTCATTTTTTTTTAATTTCAAAAGTATAGCAGTAGGATACTTCTTGGAAAGATAAAACACTCGATTTATTATGTAATTTTTTTTTAAATAATCACGTATAAAGAAGTTACATTAGTTTAAAAAAGATTGTGGAATATGCATGTGCATGGTATTTAGCACGTGAGTGGCATGTGCATGGAGTTTTTGACCATATTACCCTAATGTAGTTAGCACCAACGTCACATGTCAACACCAAAATCGTTCTCACCGTCTTCACACTTTTAGGCGTTTTCTCCAGATCATGCCCCTATATACACACACACACACATATATATAGAGGAAGGTTCTATGCAGAACACTAAATATTGTGAGAACACGCATAACAACAAAATGAATAACCCATTTTTTCAATCCTAAATGTCACACCCCGAATTCCCGGTAGGCCCCGAGGGGCATATTCGTGACGGTTGGATAACAGTTATCACAATGTAATAATATGCAGCGGAAATATTGGAGTAAAAGTATCGAATTCAATAAATCTTGAATATATAAAAGTATTACAAGTGTTCGATACAAGCCCATAGACAGGATCTAATAAACAGAGCTTTAGACATCATAAGCCTTAAGCATAAAGGTTGCAAATTTCATAGCCTTCATTCTAGCCGACCTGGATTCCCAGTTATAATGAGGTTCGGTACCTGCGGTTCAATCTTTTGAAAATACGTCAGCTTTCGCTGGTAAATACAATTAACCGACTCATTTTGAAAACATTTCAAAATTTTGAATTAGGTGCACAGGGCACGAAAAATCTTTATAAATAACTTGGGATAATTCAAAATGATCTTATACAATTTTACATGTTGATAATAAATATGGGGCCCAGTATAAAAACCGAGACATGATTAACCGACACACCACATATAAACCTCAAGGGGTACAAAGTATAAATTAGCGTTTACCGGGTGTACGCTTACACCCCGCGCTTAGGTCGTGGCCATTCACAATTAAATAAGCCAAGGATATCCAGGACACGGTCGAGTTAACCCCCAATGTTTAAGTTATCAGACAATACAGATTAAAACGGGTTATGAATCTAATTAAATCGCAATCCGACAACATAATCCCATACTCGACCAAGCGGTAATAATTTACGTATCCCAAGCCCGTATAAGAAAATAGGCTAAGAGTATTTACCTTTTTGCTAGCTTCCAATCAATAAGATTATAATTTAGCAAAAAGCCGCAAGTCTAAGTATTATTGACCCAAGTCCGATATCTGGGTACTACAGTCTGGAATGATGGTATAAATAACCAATTAGAATGCTAACGGATCTTATTTAAGTCATAGACTTAGATCGACTAGCTTAAAGTATTAAAAACGGTACGATACGCTTGATTAAGCGATGACTAGAAAAGAATGTAGTTTAAACCCGATAAGTACAAATACTTGTATAATATGGGTAAACATATAACTTTCTGGATTTTGAAGTGAAAATGATAAGGTTAAACCCGTTTCAGTAATCTTATGTAAATGGGATACATAAGCCTAACCGTGCGCACATAAGCGATATCGGGTAACCGCAAGAGTCATGAACAAGTTTCCTATGCCAATACACTTTAAACAAGTTATAATATCAGTAGGATATCAACTTGTATGCCCGTTATGTTATTAAAATCAAACTATGCCTCGTAAGGGCGTTTTGGTCATTTAGCGACGTATAAAAAGGAACTTGCGTGTAATCTGATGTTATGATCATAAACATTCTGTGAAAACACTTTATTTATGATATAATATCAGTAGGATATCAAACATATGTGTGTTTTATAGTTTAAGACCAAACTATGCTCCGTAGGGGCATTTTGGTCATTTCACACATAACTTTGAAGGCTTATTTGGGATTCTGATTTTATAACAAGTACCTACTGTAAAAAATATTTTAATTGATTTATAAAATCAGTAGGTAACAAGTCTTGGTTGGTAAATATGGTTTAAAACCATACTACCAAAAAGGGCGTTAAAATCGTTAAATGACGATATTTGCGATGTTTCATGAAAATTTATGTTATGACCAGGTTTATGTGATTAGGATATGTTATTTAGTATAACACATCAGTAAGTAAAAGGTTTTGTATGAAAATCATGCTTTAAATTCATTTTATGTGCCACAACCCATTATCGTCATTTAAGAGCGTAATACAAGAACTCGTGCATAAACTCAGTTTATAAACTGAAATAATATCCCAAAATATCCTAATTATGATATTACATCAGTAGGTAATGAGTTTAGCATGTTAGATTATGTTTAAAACCGTTCTATGTGGCGAAAGGGCTTTTTGGTCGCTTTAAAGCATCATTTGCGATTTTCTTCGAAAATTCAGTTTTTGATCATATTTGTAACATCGAAATATGTTAAATATGTTAAAATATCAGTATCTAAATCATTTTCAAGTTCATTGGTGATTAAAACCTTATTTTTAATAAAAAGGGTATAATAGTCAAAGTAAGGCATAATTACGGAAACTTGCATAAAACTCGGATTATTATTATGATCGTGTAATATAACCTCAGAGGGTTATGCTACATCACAATACGATCATATAGGAACCTTAAATCAGTAGCATACTAATCTAATTCGGTTTATAATCGAAGTTCAAAGCAATAGTCAAACTGTGGACTTTCGGTTGCGAACCGACCCTAAAACAGGAATTGACGAGCCGAACATGTTTACACATGTTCTAATAATTATTACTAAGTTGTTTAAATGTTAAATCATATTGTAGAACACTTTTAAACTCAGATTATGATTAATTCAAAATCTGACCCGTTTACTTTTTAAAACTTTAATAAGTTGACTCGTCAATAGACCTATTAAAGGTGATTCTTAGGATGTGTCCTTTAAAGGGATTAACACATACCTAATTACGATCACTGAAAGTCAAATCGTTTATCAAAAACGCTTGACTTTCGGCTTTAAAAGCCTACAAAATGAACTAGCCACGAAAGGAACACTTATAAGTGGTCCTAGGGACTGAATATAACTCAGAGGGAAGTTCCAAATGCTCAGGATCCTCCACAATAGAGTTATAAAGAAGAAAGGAAGAATGGTGCTAGTTTAAACTATGAAACCTACCACCTATTTATACTTGAAGAAGATCAAGGAGATCATTCCAAGTGTTTAAAGGCCTCTTAGTATGTTAACAAGTGTTAATGAAGTGTCAAGACCAGAGAGAATGGTGGCAAAACATGCTAGGTGTCAAGATATGAAGCTATGCTTGATGAACAAGGAAATTTCTGATCTGCAGACCTGCTTACGGATCGTAAGGGTCTGGGTATACGGTCCGTAAGGACCTTGGTCAGCAGTTGCAACTTTCACTTGTTGGCAGCTTTGGCCCCTGGACTTGTTTCATCGCGTTTCATCACCCGTAACCCCTTTTAACCTAATTTCTAGGCTTAATAAAGGTGTTAAGGCATGTGTGACTTGGATTTTGACTGAAAGTATCATGGATGTCGGTTCGTTTGGTTGTATGGTTACGCGTTTCACAAAAATGCGTAAAACGCTTTAACGAACACGAAAATGATCCAAATTGCGCAACGATTAACATTCTTGCATCCTTATCAATAAAATACAAAGTTTTATTGAATGCAAAGTATTTGGATTATATATTGGGTCCGTATTCAAATTACGTGAATCGGCAAACTTTCATAGTTTGTCATAAATAGTCCCTGAACTCATAAACTCTCGTATTTTCACATTTAATGGCATAAAGCCTTAAATGATCAATATTAGGCATCCCTGAGAGTATGATTGAATATATAAAGCTCTTGGTTTGTTAAAAGGTCACTCAGAGGCTTAGTTTTAGTATGTTGACACTTTTAGTCCCTTTACATCCAAAATTTTAATTTTTTGGCAAAAGTATAGAAACATAAAATTTAAAAAAGGGTAAATTACACATTTCATCATTTATGTGTGTATCGGATTATAATGGATGTCTTTTAAATTCAATAATTACAATCAATCAATCATACCCAGTATAATCCCACTCATAGCAAAGCTAATGGTAGGGTCTGGGGAGGGTGGGATGTAGGCAAGCCTTACCTCTATCGTAGGGGAAAAAGAGACTGCTTCCGGTGAGACCCTCAGCTCCAAAGACACACCCAACCATAAGAGTCAAATGAAACATAAATAGGCAAATAGCTACACTAAACACACAAGATAACATAGGGTACCAAAAAAATCTTTTTAAAACTAGCATACAAGAAATAGGTGAGAACGCATAAAATAAAGAATTACACAACATATACACACACCAGCAAGCGATAACATGCATAGGCCACCAAAAACAGACTAGGCTCCTAAGACAATACTCCAATACCCTACCATACCACTCTCCTAAAAGTCCTTAACCCTAATCATACATCTCCACAAACAATACATCTCCACAAATACCTATCCTCGACCATATCCTCAGAGAGGTGCAAGTCTATCAAATCCTTTTCTAATCAGCTCTTCCCAAGTCAGTTTCGGTCAGCCTCTACTCCCCTTTCCCTCCACAGTTCTAACTGTGGTCGTCATATGTCTCCTCCTGACATGCCCAAACCATCTCAACCTCCCCTCCCGTATCTTATCTGATATACTAGCTACCCCTAATCTATCCCTAAAAACCTGATTTCTTATCATGTCTAACCTAGTGTGCCCACACATCCACTTCAACATTCTCATCTCTGCTACATCAAGTTTACGCGCTTGTGTTTTCTTGATCGCCCAACATTCTGTTCCATATAACATAGCAGGTCTGATAGCAACCCTATAAAATTTTCCCTTTAACTTAGTTGGAAATCTCTTGTCACACAATACCCCAGTAGCTGCTTTCCACTTACACCATCCCGCCTGGACACGGTGGGCTACATCACTATCTATTTTCCTATCCCTCTGAACAAATGATCCTAAATACTTGAACTTAGTTCCATTCGGGACCACTTGTCCCTCAATGGTGATCTGAGTGTCATCATCATCGCCCGCACCACTAAAATCACAATAAAGGTACTCAGTCTTAGAGCGACTAATCCTTAAACCTTTGCCCTCCAAAGCTGCTCGCCACTCCTCTAACCTTTTATTCAGGCTCTGCTTACTTTCCGCGACTAAAACAATGTCATCTTCAAAAAGCAGGCACCACGGAACTGGCTCCTGAATTGACTTTGACAACTCATCCAAGACAACCGCAAAAAGAAAAGGGCTCAACTCAGACTCTTGGTGGAGTCCTACCTCCAAGGGGAAGAAATATGTATCCCCGACAAGCGCACGGACACTAGTTTTAGTCCTAACATACATATCCCTAATTATGTTTATATACTTTTCAGGAACCCCTCTATCCTCCAAACTCTTCCAAATCAGTTTGCGTGGCACACTATCGTCTACCTTTTCAAGGTCTCTAAAAACCATGTGTAGATCTCGCTTCTTCTCCCTATACTTTTCCATCAATTTCCTTAGAATGTGTATAGCTTCCGTAGTCGATCGCCCTGGCATGAAACCAAATTGGTTTACGATAATCTGAGTTTCTCCTCTAAGTCTAGTTTCAATTATCCTTTCCCATAATTTCATAGTATGGCCTAACAATTTAATCCCTCTGTGATTCCCACAACATTGGGTATCCCCTTTCTTCTTATATAGGGGCACCACGACATTACTCCTCCACTGATTTGACATTGTTTTGAATTTGAAAATAAGATTAAACAACTTTGTTGGCCATTGAACTCCTTCTTCTCCCAAACACTTCCACACCTCAATCGGTATATTGTCCACACCAACTGCCTTTGCCCTTCCCATCTTCCTAAGTGTTGTCATCACCTCTCCCTGTGTGATACGCTGACAGTAGCAATTATTTTATGGTCGCCTTTGCATAGTGGTTTTGTTACTTTCTTGTTGGTACAGTATTCCGCCGTTGAAAAGCTTGTGAAAATAGGTTTGCCATCTCAACTTGATGTCTTGTTCCTTGACTAAGACACGTCCATCATCTCCTTTTACAAACTTCACTATTCCTAAATCTTGTCTTCTACACTCCCTAGCTTTGGCAATATTGAACATATCATGTCCCCCTCTTTTGTTTCGAGGCGTTGATACATATGCTTATAGGCTGTGTTCTTTGCCTCTGTCACGGCCTCCTTCGCTTCCTTTTTGGCTCTTTTGTATTCCTCCCTCAATCTCAGCCGCTCTTTATCATCCATGCATCTCATTAGAACCCTAAAAGTCCTTTGCTTATCCTTTATTCTGAATTGTACTTCCTCACTCTGTTGGGACCTAAGGTTTATGCATAGTGGGTTGCTAGTAGTGGTTATGAGTTATCTTGTGTTTGTGTTTAATAGTGTTTTGGGTCGCAATATGTAGTGTGTCATAGGTATGGTTTCGGATGGGCTATAAAGGTTTCGGCCCACATAGTTAGCTAGTATATAATCACCTCTTTCATGTTGTTTAGAGGGTGATCAGGAATTAGAACAGATTCGTGGCCATCCGAAACCATCAAGGAGTCTTGTATCAGTCTCGTTTAACGTTGAATGCAAGATCTTCTGGTTTGTTTTGTTTACATATTATTTTGGCTTTATTTATTTATTCTTGAATCCTTGTGTTTGATTTCCACACACTCACAAGTTCACGTTTGATATCATTGAAAGATCTAAAGAGGAATTTACAATTGGTATCATAGCCAAGAAACCATTTCTTGGGTCGGTTTGATATAATTCTGATTCAAGAAAGGCCTATTTATTACTGATCTTGTTTTGCTTAGTGTGTTAACAACAATTTTAGTTGGAGTGTGTTTTATTGATTTAAAAATTTATAATTCTTCAAATTGTTCTTCGCATATATTCCGCTGATTACCGATTTTGGTTCTGTGATTCTCTAAAAAGGTGTTTGCTGATTTGTCGGAGGTTGTTGGGATAATTTTCAAAGATCTCGAGATCTTTGAATTTTGGAAGCTGCTGGAAATCAGGGATATTGGTTGTTATTATTTCACAGTTTTTTTTGCAGGATCTCGACTCAAAATTAACTTGTCTCGACTCGCTAACAATTGTATCGAGTTGTCAACGTTTCTGTCTCGACTCACAATCAACAGTGGTCTCGAGTTGTCAACATTTTTGTCTCGACTCGCAACCAGTTGTCTCGAGTTGTCAATATCTCTGTCTGGACTCGCAATTTTAGTCTCGACTCACTGTCTTGAGTCAAAACGAGAATCTGCTACGTAGTTTCTGTTTAACGATGGACTGTGATTCTTGGACTTAATAATTAATCCATCAGTTAATAATTTGATCAATTAATTGACCAAACCCAAGAAATAATGACTACAAATAATCTAAGTGTTGACCTGGCAGCCATGAATACACAGCAAGAGTTAGATTAAAAAATTGGAACCACTACGCGTATTCCTAGGTTACTGGATAGAAATGACTTTCCCGAATGGAAGTGGCGTTTTGAACAACATGTGAAAGTTAACGATTCAAAGATCTGGAGAAACATTCTAAAGAGGTCCTAGGGAGATTGTGTTTGAACGAGAAAATGCGCCAGGAATTAAAGTCAAGAAGCCTGTTGCAGATTATACTGAAGAAGATTTTGCTATAGTCGAGGAAGATGACAAGGCTCTTTCTTATCTGACCATGGCTCTGGGTTCAGACATTGCTATCGGATTTCGCACTTGCAAATCAACTAAGGGAATGTGGGAATCGTTGATCGATGTCTATGAAGGAAATGAAGACATGAAAGAGTCGAAGGAATTTGCTGAGCTAAAACTTCAACAATTTCAACTATATCTATGGAGAGACTATTGATAATCCAATTCAGCGGTTTGTGAAGCTTGTTACTCAGATGAATATGGAATATATACCAGTGTCTAAAGCCGCTACTAATCGACAGCTTCTTATATGGAATCTAAAGAGGAATTTACACACTCCACCACCAGTATTCCCTTAGCCCACTTATATTTCCTGTTGTGACCCCTAGAGTTTCCTTCGCAACGTGAACAATGGTGGTTGCCATAGTCTCCCACATTTGGTTTGCATCCCCATCAGATCGAGTTGTCATCATCGAGATGACCTTATCTCTAAACACTGCAAAAGAAATATGGACTTTGTTTGGTTGTACAGAGAGATGATGTACGGAGAGAAAGCTATATTCAATAATTACAATCGCAGTTGTAACAACTCAGAATTTCGTTGTTATCTTTTCTTTTATTATCGATTGTATCTATCCTTTGTAAATCTCGAGATTCGTTTATAAGAAAAGTTTATGTTAATTAATTACAATTATGTATGTCATATCGCATCTAATCGCTTATTAAATCGCATCGTTAATCTCATCGCATCGCAATTCGCAGTTAATTATATGGTTTTATGTTATTTATGTGTTATGTATGTTTGTGATTACGATTACGCTCGCTATCGCATCGCTCTCGCATGCTCAAATCGTTAAATCATACTATTATATCAATTATAACGCTTAATATAACTACCTAATATGAACCGAATCGCCAAACGAACACTTAACGCGAAATCAGCAAATAAACTTGGTCACAGGCCAAGTTCGGCCGAACTTGACTACAACAAGTTCACCCGAATTTGCCTGAGACACAAGAATCCCTTATTTTCTTCAAGTTCGCTCGAACTTGTACAAGTGTGTACAAGTTCGGCCGAACTTAACTGATTTCTCTTGAAAACCTAGCAAGTTCGCCCGAACTTGCATGAATTTCATGCAAGTTCGACCTTTTTGACTCCACCACCTATAAATACCAGCACTATCCTCTCATTTGAACTTGCTGTAAGTTCGCCCAGAGCTCCCGAAACCCGAAGCCCTCTGTTTCTAAGTAAGAATCAACCCGATTTCCACTACAATGATGTTCAACAACGTTTTACAACAGTTTACAACGATTTTGCACAAGGCATTGCCTTCGTTTTCATCGAAACTCTTCTGTTTACGAAAATCTTCATCGTTTTCCATAAAACTTCTATTTTCACTCAGATATATACTAGATCTGAGCATAACCTTTTAAAGTATTGATTTTTACACCAATTTCGGACTAATGACGTATGTTTCGTTCACTTTTCGTTGTCAAGCAAGAATCTCAGATCCGGAAGCACAAGGACGAAAACGTCACTTTACACAAGCTGGACTAAATCGTACGAACCCTCCGGTTCGCCCGGATTAGCCCGAGTTTCTGTAAAATGGCTAAGTTCGTCCAAAAGACCTCTACAGCCAAAGTTTTACTCAGTGGCTTAAGGTTGGAGGGATGGGCACTCGATTTCCTCAGTAAACGACGCGAAAACGCAAGATTTTGGACCCGAAAACATCAAGTTCACTTGAGAATCACCAGCACACCAGGTCAAGTTTGAGCGAACTTGGGTCTTTCTCACCAATTCCCACACAAGTTCGCCCGAACTTGTCTTTCCAGTAAGCTTTTCTCACAAGTTCGCCCGAACTTGTCTAGTTTCTTAGGAAACTATACAAGTTCGCCCGAACTTGTCTTTCCAGTAATTATTTCTCACAAGTTCGCCTGAACTTGTCAAGTTTCCTAAGAAACTCACCAAGTTCGACCGACCTTAACACCAAAATCACCATAACTTAACAATTTCGCTCGAACTTGTATGTTTACATACAAGTTCGGCCGAACTTGTCTACTGCTCAACCCAAACTTAACCATTTCAGCAAATCGGAAGACTGATGCACTTCTGTTCGTTTACAGGCTGATCCGGCGCTCTCCGCAACTCTTCTCAGATCCATCATCTTACCTAAAACGCACCCACAGTAAGTATACTTGAACCCTTTTATGCTTAAACGCACATTTTGGGTGTAATAGCCGTCTCTCTATCAAAATACACAACACAATTCAACTGTTTATCAAAACGCAAATATCCGTTACACTTGACTACACATGATTGCTTGACATACGTGCTAGGTATATCCTGTTGATTTCTCCTTAGCTAGTATGGTACTATAGTGTGGCTAACACCCGACGGGGTCTAGCTAGGATGGACGCGTCAGCCTTCTCACGAAATTGAATGTGTGATATTATCTTGATTGTAGTATGTCGCATGAATCATGTTTATGTATGCGATATTGCGCGAACGCTTTAAACAACTATGATATTACACGAAACCTGTATGCTTACCTTTACATTTCATGTATTGACCTTATTTTGACGTATGTTGCAGGTTAGAAATTAGCATTGGATGCATGGGATTATGCTTAGCTTAGTTTTTGTTAGTTTGTTTCGGTTCAGAACTCATGTAATAAATATAGGGAAAATCGAACCTTATTGTTTTATGAGAAATCATGTGTTTCGTGACATTGTGGATGACGTATTGTTTAATAGTATTGGATATTAGACGTTAAAATATTGTTGATTAAATAGTGTTATGGAAATTTCTCGTGAGACAATCTGGTCGCCTAGTGCCACTACCCCGGTGATTCCGCCATCGGTTGGGGTGTGACAGATTGGTATCAGAGCCCATAACCTTAGGATAATAGGTAGAATTACCATGATTCGACCTAGTAGCATGTTTAAGTACCCGATTAACCGATCTTTGACTTAAATATTAAACTACTTGCAATAAATGCTTAAATGTGCCTTTCCTAAGGCTAACACAATATACACGCTTACAAACGCTCGTATCACACAAAACGAGTGATCAAGTCGAGATTAGGTGTGAAAACCGAGAACTCTCGATGAGATCATTCATTCCGTGCATCTCTATCGCACGAGATACCTTCGTTGAGTTAGGAGTGATATCCAAACCTCGACGAAAATCTCCATTTCTATCTAGTGGAATGCCCGATGTGATCGGTATGCGTAGCTACAACTAGGAACGACGTTGCTAAGTTAGGGGTGAAACCCGCATCTTAGTAACAAATTCCGCCTTTCGATTTTCAATCTCACCAAAGTCTCGATTATTCCGATGGTTTGGAACACGTAGTAACCGGAAGGATAATGGCGTTAGCCGCTTGCGGTGAGAGCATCCATCTATTAGGCCAAAACGTGGGTCCAAGTTCAAAGGGTAGTCGAACCACTTTGGGTAGTCAACGTCTCAAAACCCCGGACACTCCCAATTGATTTAAGCCTATATCGTCGATTTACGCATCATCGAGTTTATTATTATTTATGTGTTTAAAATTTTGAGAATTTTCTCTTTATTCGATTTCTCGCTTTATTTATTTCATTATCGATTTCTCGATTTATCGCTTTACGCTCCATAAACGCATGCACTACTCGCATAGCTCTCGTAATAAAAAACGCTAATTAATACACCAACCAAACTAAATCGCTTATCTCTCTCATCTCACTTATCTCACTTATGTATATCGCTTATATCTCGCTTATATACCCATCTCGAACATGCTACGCTTTACTTATAAGAAGGTGAATACGTGCAAAGTATATGCTTATGTGAATTACGTGCTTATGTGCTTATGTGTTTACGTGCTTACGTGTTTGCCTGCTTACGTGATTACGTGCCTACGTGTTTATGTGATTTTGTGCCTTGTATGAATAATAATAATAATAAATATTTAAACATAACCCTATTATAATCGAAACTCATCATATCAAATCCTACGATGTAGATGTCTTCAATGGGATCACATACCAGGAGGAATCTCCAGCGCAGCAACGCCGATAAGCGTATCGCTACAAAGGTAGCCAAGGAAATTGCTAAAGTCATCCCGTAAATCGTCTCAGAAATTCATGCTGTGAGTAGTAACTCCTCGGTCGACTCGAAAACTGAAACCCCCAAGTCACGATTCAGCTTCAAAAATTTCAAAGCTTGTGCACCTCTCGCCTTCACGGGCAACGATGGACCGACTGCTATGTTCCATTGGTTTGGCGCCATTGAGGTCACCTTTAGGCAAAGTGGATGCCCTGATGACCTCCGCACGGTGAACGCTACAGGAGTCTTCCAGTCCCGTGCTCTCGACTGGTGGACCGCCGAAAGGAATAGGCGCGGTAATGATGAAGCCTATAATCTGTCTTGGGAGGAACTCAAGGAAGTGATGATGAAGGAGTTATGTCCTCCGCACGAGATTCAGAAGCTCGAGAATGAGTTTTGGGGTATAATGAAAGATGGTCCCGACAATGCTGGATTTACCGCTCGATTTAAGATTTTGAGCATCATTTATCCCAGCCAAGTTGATACAACCGAGAAAGCTATCAACAAGTATATCCGTGGTCTACCCGAATGTGTCGCGAATTTTGTGAAAGTTGCTCGTACTACAACCATCGAGGAAACCTACATGCTCGCCGCTGAGATCAATGATCAGCGAGTTCAAGATGGTTACTTCAAGAACTCTGTGAAAGTTGCCAATCAAGCTGTCACCGAACCAACTGCTGCTACCGAACTATCCAGTGACCCAAAGGAAAAGCGTCAGGAACGCAAAAGAGAAACCCTAGCAAGAACTATGCCGCTGCTACACCGCTCAACTCTCAGCCTTACCAGGATTCTTCTCAGGACGCACCCCCAGCTAAACGTGCGTACACCGGTCCTCACCCACTGTGCCCTAAGTGCACATACCATCACGTGGTGGGTGGAAACTGCCGTTTTTGCACAAACTGCAATATCTACGGTCACTTTACTGTTAGTTGCCGTACCGGCCCTAGCCAAGCAGCTCCTCAAGCGCCAGCACTGCCAGCTCCTCAGCGTACTCCCCAGAACAACCAGCAGCCCCAAAAGCACGTGTGTGTTATGTATATGGTGATCCAAACCACTTTGCCAATACCTGCCCAAACCGTACCGTCAAGCAAGAGCCTCAACAACAACAGCAGCCAGCACAACCACAACCTCAGCAGCAACAACCTCAGGCTGCGCGTGGAAGGCTTTCAACCTGAATCACCGCCAGGCTCAGAATGACAACAATGTTGTCAATGGTACGTTCCTTGTTAATGGTATTTATGCTTCATGTTTATTTGATACTGGTGCCGATAATTGTTTTGTATCGTTAGAATTCGAAAGGGTTTTAAAATGTAAGTGCGCTAAACTCCCTAAGACTTTTGATGTGGAAGTCGCCACCGGAAAATCCGTCACCGTCACCTCCGTCCTACGTGGTTGTTCTCTCGATCTCAACAACCACATCTTCTCGATCAATCTCATACATAGTCGGTATGGATTTTCTTCGTGAAAATCATGCTGAAGTTGTTTGCTTCGATAAAATGATTCGCTTCCCTCTCTCGAACGG
Source organism: Scalesia atractyloides (assembly GCA_947069175.1). NCBI lineage: Eukaryota > Viridiplantae > Streptophyta > Magnoliopsida > Asterales > Asteraceae > Scalesia > Scalesia atractyloides. The sequence goes on along the minus strand of CAMTDV010000010.1, from coordinate 13,692,665 downwards.
TGATCAACTCCATGTCTATGGTGAAACTCCCTCAAAGAAGTTGATGCTTTTGTCATGTACTCGAGCACACAAATGTTTGCGAAAGCAATGCGTTGCTTTCCTCGCCCATATCGTAAACCCAGAGAAGAAAAGAAGACTTTCAAAGATGTTCCCGTTGTTTGTGAATTTCCTAAAGTCTTTCCCGACGACTTACCCGGATTACCCCCTACTCGCGATGTTGAATTCCGTATCGATTTAGTTCCCGGTGCTACTCCTGTTGCTAAAACTCCTTATCGCCTCGCACCATCCGAAATGCGCAAGCTATCAAGCCAACTTCAAGAGCTTCTTGATAAAGGTTTCATACGCCCGAGCACTTCGCCATGGGGCGCACCCGTTCTTTTTGTGAAAACGAAAGATGGGACGTTCCGAATGTGCATCGATTATCATGAACTTAACAAACTCACAATAAAGAACCGCTATCCTCTTCCTCGTATCGGCGACTTATTTGATCAGCTTCAAGGTGCTACTTGCTTTAAGATCGACTTACGTTCCGGTTATCATTAATTGTGCGTATTGGAAGAAGACATTCCGAAAACTGCCTTTCGTACTCGCTATGGTCATTTCGAATTCGTGGTCATGCCTTTTGGCCTTACCAATGCACCCGCGGTCTTCATGGATTTGATGAACCATGTGTGTAAAGCCTTCTTAGATCGTTTCGTCATTGGTTAGATCGATGATATCCTTATCTATTTGAAGTCGAGAGACGAACACGCGCGCCATCTCTGTTTAGTCCTCGAACTTCTTCAAGGTAATTGCCTTTATGCTAAGTTCTCTAAATGTGAATTATGGCTCGAAGAAGTCCAATTTCTCGGCCACATCGTTAATAGTCAAGGAATTCACGTCGACCCCGCAAAGATCGAAGCCGTCAAGAGTTGGATCACACCGAAGAATGCCTCCGAAATCCGGTCATTTCTTGGATTGGCAGGTTACTACCATCGATTCATCGCCGACTTCTCGAAAAACGTCGTTCCGCTTACCGCTTTAACCCATAAAGATAAACCTTTTGTTTGGGATTCCAAGTAAGAGGAAGCTTTCCAAACTCTCAAGCGTATGCTATGAAACACTCCCGTACTCGCTTTACCTGACAGAAACGACGTTTTCGTTTTTATTGCGATGCCTCGAATCTTGATCTCGGTTGTGTTCTCATGCAACGAGACAAAGTTATCGCGTATGCGTCTCGACAACTCAAGATCCACGAGAAGAACTACACAACCCAAGATCTCGAACTCGGTGCAGTTGTCTTTGCATTGAAGATATGGCGACACTACCTTTACGGTACTAAGTGTACGGTCTTCGCCGACCATAAGAGCCTACAACATATCTTTAATAAAAAAGAACTAAACATGCGCCAGTGCAGATGGGTTGAACTTCTCAACGATTATGATTGTGAGATACGCTACCATCCCGGCAAAGCAAACGTCGTCGGCGATGCTCTAAGTCGACGAAGCTATGTGTATAGTGTTCGTGACTCTCAAGCTTTGAATGATCTCGAAATCATGATTCGCTCCGCCCAATTCGCCTGCTTTAACGAGAATACTTTGGAGGAAGAAATGAAATGTGGTGCCGAAACTCAGCTTGTTGTTAAACCTAATGGTATTTATACTATCTCAATCGCATTTAGATTCCTACCCATGACAATCTTCGTGAATTGCTAGACCGAAGCTCATAAATCTCGATATTCCATTCACCCCGGTGCCGACAAGATGTACCAGGACCTTCGTCCTAAGTACTGGTGGCCGGGCATGAAAAAGGATATCGCCGTGTACGTCTCGAAGTGCTTAACTTGTTCAAAAGTTAAAGCCGAACATCAAAGGCCCTCTGGCTTGCTCGAACAACCTGAAATCCCGATGTGGAAATGGGAAAGTATAGCCATGGACTTTATTATGAAACTTCCCCGCACTTCATCTGGTCACGATAGCATTTGGGTTATCGTTGATCGTCTTACTAAATCCGCGCACTTTATTGCTATACGAGAAGACTTTAAGGTAGAAGGGTTATCCCGAATCTATATTGACGATGTCATTTGTCGACACGGGACGCCTCGTGACATCATCTCTGACCGAGACGGTCGGTTCACTTCGCGTCTCTGGGAGACTTTTCAATCTGCTCTCGGTACTACTCTCAATCTCAGTACCGCTTTTCACCCTCAAACCGACGGTCAGACTGAGCGCACGACCCGCACCCTCGGAGACATGCTTCGTGCGAGCATCATAGATTTCGGTGGTAACTAGGATACTCATTTACCTTTAATCGAATTCTCGTACAATAATAGTTATCATACCAGCATTCAAATGGCTCCTTTTGAGGCACTGTATGGAAGAAAATGTCGATCGCCTATTGCATGGCACAAGATCGGAGAAGCACAAATCATCAGTCCCGAGCTGATCCAAGAAACGACAGACAAAATCCTCCAGATCAGAGACAATCTATTGAAAGCTCGGAGTCGTCAAAAGAGTTACGTCGATAAACGCCGCAAACCCCTACGGTTCAAAGTGGGGGATCACGTTCTCCTAAAGGTTGCACCTTGGAAGGGAGTGGTCCGCTTCGAGAAGAAGGGAAAGCTAGCGCCTCGATACGTTGGTCCCTTTAAGATTCTGGAAAGAATTGGGAAAGTGGCTTACCGACTCGAATTACCGGAGGAACGCAACAACGTATATCCGACTTTCGACGCGTCTAACCTCAAGAAATGCCTAGCCGAAGAGAATCTCCATGTACCTCTCGAAGATCTGCAAATCAACGAGACTCTCCATTTCGTGGAAAAGCCTATTGAGATCATGGAGCGAGAAACCAAGAAACTACGACGCTCTCGCATCCCTATCGTGAAAGTCCGATGAGAAGGCAAACGCGCGCCGAGTTCACTTGGGAATTGGAAAGTGACATGAAGGCCAAGTACCCGCACCTCTTTGTTACAGCCACTACTTAAATTTCGGGACGAAATTTCCTAAAGTAGGGGAGACTGTAACAACTCAGAATTTCGTTGTTATCTTTTCTTTTATTATCGATTGTATCTATCCTTTGTAAATCTCAAGATTCGTTTATAAGAAAAGTTTATGTTAATTAATTACAATTATGTATGTCATATCGCATCTAATTGCTTATTAAATCGCATCGCAACTCACAGTTAATTATATGGTTTTATGTTATTTATGTGTTATGTATGTTTGTGGTTACGATTATGCTCGCTATCGCATCGCTCTCGCACGCTCAAATCGTTAAATCGTACTATTATATCAATTATAACGCTTAATATAACAACCTAATACGAACCGAATCACCAGACGAACACTTAATGCGAAATCAGCAAACAAAACTTTGTCACCAGACCAAGTTCGGCCGAACTTGACTACCACAAGTTCGCTCGAACTTTCCTAAGACACAAGAATCCCTTATTTTCTTCAAGTTCGCTCGAACTTGTACAAGTGTGTACAAGTTCGGCCGAACTTAACTGATTTCTCTTGAAAACCTAGCAAGTTCGCCCGAACTTGCATGAATTTCATGCAAGTTCGACCGAACTTGACTCCACCAGCTTTCCGTTTTGCCTTCACCTATAAATACCCAGCTCTATACTCTCATTTGAACTTGCTCTAAGTTCGCCCAGAGCTCCCGAAACCCAAAACCCTATGTTTCTAAGTAAGAATCAACCCGATTTCCACTACAATGATGTTCAACAACGTTTTACAACAGTTTACAACGATTTTGCACAAGGCATTGCCTTCATTTTCATCAAAACTCTTCTGTTTACGAAAATCTTCATCGTTTTCCATAAAAACTTCTATTTCTGAGCAAAACCTTTTAAAGTATTGATTTTTTACGTATGTTTCGTTCACTTTTGAGTGGAACGAGGCGTTGTCAAGCAAGAATCTCAGATCCGGAAAGCACAACGACGAAAACGTCACTTTACACAAGCTGGACTAACCCGTACGAACCCTCCGGTTTGCCCGGATTAGCCCGAGTTTCTGTAAAATGGCTAAGTTCGCTCCAAAAGACCTCTCCAGCCTAAGTTTTACTCAGTGGCTTAAGGTTGGAGGGATGGGCACTCGATTTCCTTAGCAAACGACGCGAAAACGCAAGATTTTGGACCCGAAAACATCAAGTTCGCTCGAGAATCACCAGCACACCAGGTCAAGTTCGACCGAACTTGGGTCTTTCTCACCAATTCCCACACAAGTTCGCCCGAACTTGTCTAGTTTCTTAGGAAACTATACAAGTTCGCCCGAACTTGTCTTTCCAGTATGCTTTTCTCACAAGTTCGCCCGAACTTGTCAAGTTCGACCGAATTTAACACCAAAATCACCAAAACTTAACAAGTTCGCTCGAACTTGTATGTTTACACACATTTTGGGTGTAACATACGTCTCTCTATCAAAATACACAACACAATTCAACTGTTTATCAAAATGCGAATATCCGTTACACGTGACTACACATGATTGCTTGACATACGTGCTAGGTATATCCTGTTGATTTCTCCTTAGCTAGTATGATACTATAGTGTGGCTAACACCCGACGGGGTCTAGCTAGGATGGACGCGGCAGCCTTCTCACAAAATTAAATGTGTGATATTATCTTGATTGTAGTATGCCGCATGAATCATGTTTATGTATGCGATATTGCGCGAACGCTTTAAACTACTATGCTATTACACGAAACCTGTATGCTTACCTTTACATTTCATGTATTGACCTTATTTTGACGTATGTTGCAGGTTAGAGATTATCATTGGATGCATGGGATTATACTTAGCTTAGTTTTTGTTAGTTTGTTTCGGTTTAGAACTCATGTAATAAATCTAGGGAAAATCGAACCTTATTGTTTTATGAGAAAATCATGCATTTCGTGACATTGTGGATGACGTATTGTTTAATAGTATGAGATATTAGACGTTAAAATATTGTTGATTAAATAGTATTATGGAAATTTCTCGTGAGACAATATGGTCGCCTAGTGCCACCACCCCGATGATTCCGCCATCGGTTGGGGTGTGACAACAGTTATTTATTTGTAAAACTCCTTACACTCTATGTCCTTTAGCACTAACTTAGTTTATTTTAAATGTTAAGTGGGGTCATGTGCAACCCATGTAGGGGCAATAATGTCATTTTACCCCTGTTTCATCTCCCCTTATAACCCTCATCTCTCTCGTCTCCTTCTCTCTCTCTCTCTCTCTTCAGCCCTAACTTTCTTTCTCTATCTAACAACCAAACACCAAAAGGCACAATTCTTTAACCCGAACTCCCCAATTCACACCTACACTTTTTAATTACCTAACTCAATTTCACCCAATAATTGTTTACTCACTGTAGTGCGAGTATGGGGAACTAGAGTTATTCTACCGGATCTGCTGATGGGTATGGGTCGGAGGATTTTTTGTCGGATCGGGTTCAGGTTGCAAGCTTTTGATGAGATGCATTACCATGATGCCTACAATTGTGGAACATCTTTTTCTTGCAATTATGGGATATCATAGTTGATGATCTAAGTATCATTTGTTGGGCGGATTTGGTGGTGGTGGTTGTTGGATACGGTGGTGGTGGTTGGATCTAGTGTTAGTTGAGGTTGGTTGAAGAGAGATAGAGAAAGAGGGAAAGAGATGGTAGGTAGAGTTTATGTGTGTGTGTATACATTTTTAATTTTGTAAACAAATGAGTAAAACTATCAATCTACCCTCATGTGCAAGACACATCATCAAACTTAACTTAAACTTTTAACCTGGTTAGTGCTAAAGGACGTAGAATGTAATGAGTTTTACAAATAAAGGAATATGACTATAATTATTGAAGTTAAAGGGCATCTATTGCAATCCAATACAAATATAAAAGATGAAATGTGTAGTTTCCTCTTTAAAATAATGAATCCCAAAATTTAGTAATTTATAGTTGTTTTTTTATTCTCGCAACAATTAGTGTTATGTAAAGATCATCATCCTATATATGTATATTTATACTATATTATAATGCATGCATAAAGGGCATTTTAGGATACCCAAAGAATAAGAACTTTTTTACTCTTAATTTATAAACACACCCCTAAAATGAGGGTAAATTGGTCAATTATATTTTAGTCCCCCATTTTATTACACTTAAACCCCTAAGTTTTAACATAAATATGGAGATTGGTTACACTTTTCTCCCCCCACAACAAACTTATAATTCTTTTACATATTCTTGTCATATTTTATAAACTATAATGTTTTAAAAAATCCAAAAGTACCATGACGACCTTCTCAGTTTTGTCGACGTTCAATAGTTGTCTTGGTCAGTATTGACGTGTGGATTAAAAGATACAAGTAGATGATGCCTTAGTGTACGAGTGATTAAAGCCCAACGTACTTAGTCATTATCCTAGAATGTTTAACCACGACAGAATGTCAAGTGACTAAACCCTTATCTTCAACAAAATTATAGATAATTAGTTAGTGGTTACACTTTATCCCCTTATAAAAAGATAACCCTCTATTTTTAAACGGTCATAACTTTTTTGTGTGTTAGTATTTTTTTTAAATTACACCATCTAAACGAGTATTTTATTCTCTTTAATTTGAGTGTAGTATTGCTATAGTTTTTTAAATTAAAAACCGATATGTTACGTGATTAACAGTGTCTAAGGGTGAGCAATAACTGAATCATTAACCGAAACCGAACAGAAATCAACCAAAAATTGAGTTAACTGAAAACTAATTAACCATAACCCGAATTAACCAAAAGCGGTTATCGTTTTTTGTACCCTCATTTAACCAAAATTAATTGAACCGAACCATTCATATTTTCATATATTTATAGCTTTTATACCTCCAGTTCATGTATTTATTATTTATACCCCAATTTTATATATTTGTACCTCTATTTCATGTACCTATACATCCATTTCATGTATTTATAATCAAAAGTTTTAGCCCAAGTTTGGTTTTGGCTATTAATCGAAATTAAAAAATCAAACCAAAAACCGTCAATCTAATTGAATAAACTAAACCGATTAACTGAAAACAGATTAGTTAATAAAATAGACTAGTCGATGACCTCGATTTCGGTTGATAATAATAATATAACCAACCAAACAATGCACACCGTGGCAATGTCTGTGCTTCACGTCGCATCGCGCACTCACCTATCGATTATTAACCCGGTTATCGGTGAGCAATAACTAAATCGTTAACCTATACCAAACCGAAAACAGACAAAAAGAACCGAAAGCAACCAAAAAATGAATTAACTAAAAACGAATTAACTAGAAACCAGTTATCAATTTTTGTACTCTCGTTTAACCAAAATTAGCTGAACCGAACCATATCATTCATAGTTTCATATATTTCTAACTTTTATACCTCCAATTCATATATTTCATATTTTATATCTCCATTTCATATATTTATACTTTCATTTCATGTATATATATATATATATATATATATATATATATATATATATACATATAAGCAAAAGTTTTAGCCCATATTTGGTTTTTGCTATTAACTGAAATTAAATGAACCAAACCGAAAACCGTCAATCTAACCGAATAAACCGAAGTGATTAACCGAAAACCGAATGGTTAATAAAATAAACTAACCGATGACTTTGGTTTCGGATTCGGTTGAGGATAATAATTGAACCGACCAAACCATGCACATCACAACGAAATGGATTACCCGATTACTTCGCTATTGATGCATATCTATCACCATAATGCTATAATAAATATTATATAAATAAGAAAACTACAAAAAACGAGTATCGCAATGCGACATGTTGCTCCCGCCGCATTGCGCGGGCATATACATATTTGTATATATATAATATATATATATATATATATATATATATATATGCATGCATCCGTTTATTATACATAAAGGTTATCACACCCCGACCCGCAGCGGAATAAGAGTCGGGGCATAATTGGGTTATCACCAAAGCTCATGATGTTTACTAAAATGTTTCATATTTATTAAATTCAAATTACAACTTCAATATTCCAAACAAGTTCATACAATTACAAGGAAAAAGTAACTAAGTAAACAATCCAAAGCCTAATCTGATTTATTCTTCTAGGCCGTCCTATATGTTTCTTGCTGCAACTGGATCACCTGTATCATATGTAAAAATGGGGGATTTTGGGTCAACAAAAGTTGGCGAGTGAACCTTGTTAAAAACATTTGATATTGATTTCTTATTGTATTTAATATGGAAAAATTGTGCAATAATCATATGTGAGCAAACGTATATAATCAAACAATAACAAACCACCTTGCATGAGTATATGACATGAATGATAATGTATATGTTGGCAACGTCACGTTCCGCTCATAGGTAATGGGGAACGGACGAGCCTATGATGATGTATGTGAGATCAAGGCTCAATCAAACGGAGCCGATCATATGTTGGCAACGCCACGTTCCGCTCATAAGTAATGGGGAACAGACGAGCCTGTGATAATGTATGTACTGAAAATAATAAATTTAATCTAAACATTAACCACACAAATAATTGATACATGTTGGATACACATTTGATCATGGATATGATGGATGCACAAGTGTTTAAATGTAATAAATAATAAGCGACACATGATACACCCCAAAATGTGATTAAAACGGGGAATTTGTAGAGATTCACTCACATTGGGTGTTATTGGTTGATGATGTTGAATGTGCACGAGTTTTGGGATCATTATCGACGAGGAAAGACTATCCTAAAATAATAACGAAATGGTACGGTAAATAAGTGGATTTTATTAACAATTTTAATAGGATTTTTAGATTTATTTTTGTGAGTTTAAGGTCATTTTCTAACTTTAAAAATATTATTTTAAGTATTTTTAATTGATTTTTAAATTAAATAAATAAATAAAAATATAAAAAAAGTTGACTTTTTGTTGACCGTTGACCGGTCGGACAGTGACTTATGTGTGCGCTGGGTGAGGCTCGAACCCGAGACCTCTCGTACGCGTGCACGCAGCTCTACCAACTGAGCTACGTGTCTAACCCGAAATATTCTATGCTTTAATTATATATATATACATACTAATTAAATTTTAATTTATTTGGTTTTATATTAAAAGAATTTAAATGGTTGAACCGGTTGCAGGGAAACCGGATCGAACTCGGGTCCTTTGGTTTGTAAGCGCACAGCCCAACCAGTTGGGCTGTGTGTCTTATCTGTTAAACTTACAGTTTATATTAATCTTAAAAACATCCTGGGACCTACTCTGATTCAGTTTAAAAAAAATTTGGTTTTAATTCGGAAAGCCGGTGCGTTTGTAAGATTCGAACTCGTGACGTGCGCTGTGTGTTTGCACACAGTTCACCGCTGGACTGTGTGTCTAACCCGGTTTAATATCTAGTTTTAATTAAACTTATACAAAATGTTCGACTTCATCTTCTTCGTTCAAAGACACAGACAACAATATCCGACTGTTCTGGTTTAATTCGATTAACGAAACTTATAATGGGTTGGAAAGTATTAGATAATGAGATTAAAGAACAGAATTGTACCAAACAGGATGTTTTTCTCAGAACTCCGGCAAGGGTCGTCGGCTCTGATTTATGAATTCCGTCTGAGCGGATCAATTAACAGTTTTGATCAACTAACTGTGAAATTGAGTTACTAAACAAATATTATCAGAGGGTTTAGATATTTGTACCGATTCACAGCGTGATTTCGGAAATTTTCAGAGATTTTCCGGCGAGTGCAGATTATCCGATAACGTCGTCTGGGACCGATTCTGGTTGAAGGATTTAAGTTAGTATAAGTCTAACAATGAATAGAAGATGAAAGAATCGAGAAATTTACCGATTTGATGTATGTCTCGGTTTTCCGGCGAAAGTCCGGTGATAGCAAATAACGATTCCGACGAACAGAAGTTAGAGTGAAAATGAAATTGAGAGTGTTGCGATTGTTTCCGAGATGTGAGACGTTGGAATTATTGGTGCAAATCAGGAGTAATATGATTTCGGTTTTCAATCTCGAAAATCATATGAATCGAGGCATTGAAGACTGAATTGATTGAGAACGTGGGTTGGCATTGATTTATCGGTTATACTCAGGAACTCGCGATCACTCAAACGTCTCTGGATATTTGAAAGCCGATGATCGGTTTCAGTTTTTGGCGCAAACAGATGAGTTCACGGGTGCAACTTAATTTTTTATTTGATTCATTGATTACACAAAAGAATCAAGTGGCGGAGTGGTGAATGGCTTGTGTGTTAAATGAGTCGGCTGACCCGGGTTCGAAACCCGGCAACGACATTTATTTTTTTTTCGACCGTTTTTATTATTTATGAATTATAGTTTATAAATTCTAATATATTTATTAATTATGTATTGTTTAAAATTAAAAAGAGCATTAAATAAGCAACGAAAAATGTAACTGACTATTCGATTAATAAACGAAGCGGGTTTTGAAAACCCGTTTTTCGACGGATGTTACAGTATCCCCTACTTTTAGAAATTTCGTCCCGAAATTTAAGTAGTAATGGTAACAGGAAAAAGATGCGGGTATTTTTCGCGCATTGAGTCTTCACGTTCCCAAGTAAACTCAGGTCCTCGTTTCGACTCCCAGCGTACCCTAACAATTGGAATACGACTCCGTCTTAAACATTTTTCTCCGAAGTCCATGATCTCTACTGGTCTTTCAATGAAGTGCATAGATTCATCGATCTGAATATCTTCTAGGGGAATATGGAGGTTTTCATCGGCGAGGCACTTCTTCAAGTTTGATACATGGAATGTGGGGTGAATTCTGTTGAGTTCTTCTGGTAGGTCAAGCTTGTACGCTACAGGTCCTACTCTTTCGAGTATCTTGAAAGGTCCTACGTAGCGTGGTGCTAGCTTGCCCTTCTGACCAAAACGAACTACTCCCTTCCACGGTGATACTTTTAAAAGTACATGATCACCAATGTTAAACTCCAAGGGCTTTCGTCGTTTGTCTGCATAACTCTTTTGACGACTTTGTGCCGCTAGAAGATTGTTTCGAACTTGATGGATCTTGTCTGTTGTTTCTTGAATCAATTATGGACCGGTGATTTGAGCTTCCCCAATTTCGTGCCAACATATTGGTGATCGGCACTTACGACCATATAAAGCTTCGAAAGGTGCCATACCGATACTTGAGTGGTAACTATTGTTGTACGAAAATTCAACTAATGGTAGATGAGCGTCCCAATTCCCTTTGAAGTCTATGACACATGCTCGGAGCATATCTTCAAGAGTTTGGATGGTGCGTTCATATTGTCCATCAGTTTGAGGATGATAAGCGGTACTGAGGTCTAATCGTGTACCCAAAGCGGCTTGTACGGCTTGCCATGTTCGTGAAGTGAAACGACCATCACGGTCAGAAATAATGCTTAAAGGTACACCATGACGGCCTACGATCTCGCTGATGTAGATACGAGCTAACTTCTCGTTCTGAAGTCCTCGCGAATCGGAATGAAGTGAGCTGATTTTGTAAGACGATCAATGATTACCCATATAGTGTCATACCCACTGGAGGTGCGAGGTAACCCGGTAATGAAATCCATAGTTATGTTTTCCCACTTCCATACAGGTATTTCGGGTTGGACTAGAAGTCCTGAGGGTCTTTGATGTTCAGCTTTTACTTTGGAACATGTAAGGCACTTGGAAACAAAAACAGCGATATCCTTCTTCATGCCAGGCCACTAGTAGGTGTATCGAAGGTCTTGATACATCTTGTCGGCTCCTGGGTGTACAGAGTACCGTGTTTTGTGTGCCTCATTCATAAGGAAATCACGAAGGTTATTGTGATCGGGAATCCATATGCGATCTAGATAGTACAGAATACCGTCGGATTTGGTTTCGATTTTAAGTTCTGCTCCACAAGACAGCTCATTGCTGTGACAACCTGGAAATTTCTCATACTTTCGTGTACTATTATTGACTAAATTCTTGTGCATGGCACTTGGAAATCTTTGTGTATGACACTTGGGAACTTCTTGTAACGTTGCGTACCATTATAAACGAACTAACTCCTTGTGCGTGGCACTCAAAACATGTACGCTACATGCTAAACCGCGTTTACTCAATTTTCGGGACGAAAATTCTTTCAACATGGGGATAATGTGATATCCCGGGTTTTTTGGATAACTTACACGTGACACTTGTCGAATAATATATGTGCTAAGTATGAAACGTGCATGGATTAAATACGTGTTGTGTGTTGTGTAAATTTTTAGTTATAGAATAATTACTGTAGATATGTACACGAACTAAACCGAACCGCGACGTGAACCAACTTCGATTCATCGTGACTCTAGGAGTAACAAGTTTTAAACTTTAGCTCAAGTCAAGTCCTCGGCCAAGATCGAATCCAAACCAAGAGCAAACCTAAACCAAACCAAATCAGACTTTTCGACCGAGATCAAACCCAAACCAACCACCCTAGTTCCTTGGCCAAAATCTCAAACCAAAATCCGCAATCCTTATCTCTTGCGCCTATACAACTTTCATCACATCCAAACCAAACTAACTCACCCAAGTCCCTCGGCCACAACTCTAGCCAAAACCGTGATCCTCATCTTGTTGCGCCTATATATACAACGCCCATACATACTCTTTCACAATTCGAAAACCCTAACAAATAAGACAGCCGTCGGCTGCCTTACACACGCTTTCTTCTCGGTCGCAGCAAGCAGCAGCCGAACCCTTCTTCATCTCAGTCGCAAAACAGCCTTCATCTGATCAGCCCACTATTCTTTCCAGTCGCGAACAACATCCTTTTCTCGGTCACGGATCTTCTCGGTTGCAAGCAATCTTTGAACACCGGATTCCTTAGCCTAATCACGGACGTAACTAGCGGTCCCATCTCTTATAACATCTTTGCTACACCAACCGAGCAAATAAAGGTGAGTTCACGGTCCCTAACTTTATCCGGTTTTTAAACAACAGGGGGAGAAACATGTATACACTCTCAAACTCAATCTCTTTACGTTATACGAATTTAACGTCACGCAACTATACGGTAACTAAGTTAATGTTAATGTAATGTTATGGGCACTAAGCAGCTTTATCACTTAAGTCCTCGACAATCTCCTCGGATCGTTAGTATTTGGGTTAAATAGCGGGGGAATTATAAGTAGTACTACTGGGCCCGACAAGCCCCATCCGAGCTAGTCGCGCTAGCCGACCGGGTATGGTCAACGGGTGTATGATTGGCCTAACATCGCCATGGTCATGTGATAGGCCTGGAAAAACGGAGGCACAACAGTCAGCTTCGATCGCGAACACTTAGTGACATGACTTTAGGCTAGCTACCTATATATATTAACATTGAACTTAATTACGGATCAACTTAATATTCCGGGTTTGGAATATTGGAAACATCAACTTATTATCCCGGGTTGGGATAATGGAAATAACAACTTAATATTCCGGGATGGGAATATTGGAAGCAACAACTTATTATTCCGGGATTGGAATAATGGAACTGATATGTTATCCCAGGTTGGGGATAACGGAGTAACAAACTATAACCGAACAAACGAATTTATGAAAACCTGTGAACTCACTCATCTTTAATGTTGACACTTGTTTCTTTACATGTTTCTCAGGACGCTAGGAGCTCTAGGTGCACGCACATGCATTGAACAAGACATCTTTATCGAGTCTTATTTATTAATATTGTTTTGGGATTTTTCATTTGTTTTGGCGTTTGTGTTGGCGCCCGCATCACTACTTATTTATGCTTCCGCTCAAACTTTAAAACTAATGCTCTGCTAAATATTGGTAATTGATATAAAATCTACAAAGAACGATTTTGGAAAACGTATAATCAAATCATGTAGAGTCGTTCGACGTACTAGTGTTTCAGATTCTGGTTTGTTCACACGTCTCGCGGTAAAACTCCGCAAGTGGAAATTGAGGGTGTGACAGATTGGTATCAGAGCCACTAGCTATAGAGAACCAGGTTTGCATTAGAAGTAGACCTAACTATAGCTGATATCACGACACTAGACTTAGTTTGGCACCGAATTATTATATCTTGTTATGCAATATACCACAATTGTGTTTGGTAGATTATGCCTTCATAATAAGAAATGAAAACAACTCATAACTAACTACACGACCAAACAGGCAATGTCATCATCCTCATCGTCATCATCGTCCGACAGACTTACGCCACCAAGGGCACCAGGAAAGGCACCAATGGTGGAACCCATACCACCTTATGGCGTGGAGACACGCTCAGTGGCGAGGAAGAGGCTCGCTCTGGGGGAGGAGTCATCGCTACGCCCAACTATTGCTGTACCGGTTGAACCGGTTAATCCTGTAGAAATACGGATTGACATGCTTAGAATCCTGGTACATACACAACAAAAACAGCTAGAAAGAATGCAGGAAACCATCCTGGCACAAGGATGGATGATCTGACACCTTACCGGAAAGACCGACTCGCTCGAGGAAGAGCATCGTACGAGCAAGATAGCTCGTAACACCATAGCCAGAGATCTGCGTGCTGAGCAGATAAGAGCCGACTGGCTGGAGGACAGAGTCCTGGAAAACAGTTGGAACATTCAGGAGCTACAAAACCAAGCACTTGCACCAGCACCGGCCCCTCCAGTGCCGGTAGAGGAGGATCCAGAAGAGGATCCAGAGGAGGATCCTGAAGAGGATCCGGAAGAGGACCCAGCTGAGGAAGCTGGAAATGCCGCACAGGATGACGGCAACGACAGTGACTTGGGGAATGGAGACGTAGACGACTGACACGTCTCATTTATATTATTTGTTTTCCTTCAGTTTATTAATTTCCCACTTGTATTTAAACCTGAGACTTTATAGTGAATTCGTATGTTTGATTGCACTTTTGTAAGACGTTGAAATTCCAGTTAATCAAGTATTTCTTTGACTATTTAACATATTGAGTTGACCTAACTTAATAATTATTAAAGTACGAAGTAGGATAACTATATTGGATATATAGACTTATCAGGGTGTGTTTGTGTTGTGTTTCGAAGATCTAAATGGCGACTGGAAGACGTGGAAACCTTAACTTGACGCCCGAAGAGCTAGCTGCCATGATTCAAGAGCATGTGAACGCAGCCTTAGCGGGTGTTCAGAACCAGCCGGCAGGTAACCATTATTAAATTTTCGCGTGAAAATCTAATAGTGAGGCTAGTAAAATTCCTTGCTGACTTCCTGTTCTCTATCAGCAGGAGGGGGCTTTAACCCCTACAAGATGTTCCTGGACGCAAAGCCTAGCAAATTCTCGGGGGCGGAAGGACCCATTGGATTGGTCCGCTGGATCGAAAAATCAGAATCCGTTTTTGAAATGTGCAACTGCCTAGAAGCAAACAAGGTCAAATACGCAGCCTCAACACTGGAAGATGGGGCACTGACATGGTGGAATGCCCAAGTTCAAACACGTGGGCTTATAGCTGCGAATGCCATGGCATGGACTGAGTTCAAGGCCCTGATTAAAGAGGAGTACTGTCCACGAGACAGAGTGTAACAATTGGAGCAAGCTCTATGGAACCACAAGATGGTGGGATCGGAAATTGAGGCTTACACCGCAAAACACCATGACTTGGTATTTCTGTGTCCTGAATTGGCCAACACGGTGGAGAAAAGACTCGAGTTCTATCTCGGGGGTCTGGTTCCGGAAATTCAGGGTATGGTGATGTCTAGTAACCCTGTAACTGAACATCAAGCAATCCGATTGGCTCACAAACTCACCGATAAAGCGGTGGAACAGAAGAAACTGCCAGCACGGGGTACCACCGAAGTCGCCCCAGATAACAAAAGAAAATTTGAAGACTCCACTGTTCGACAGTCTTCGTCATCACATCCGCAGCAAGGGAACCAGAAACGGTTCAATCATTACCACAGCCACCGGGGTCATCAAAATCATTCCGCCAACAACAACAACAACTACAATAACAACAACAACCAGAATGCAGGCGGCTATGTAGGTCGAAAGCCGCAGTGCAATCGCTGCAATCTTCATCATCACGGCCCTTGTGCCGGAATTCGCTGCCACAGATGTGGCAAGATGGGACATGCGGCAAAGGATTGTCATGGGGAAACCATGCCCCGACAAAATCAGAATCAGCCCCAGGGTCAGCAGCAGGGTATAAACCGGGGATGCTATCAGTGTGGTAGCACTGCTCATTTCAGAAGAGACTGCCCACAGTTGCGCAACAACAACAATAATGGTGGAAACAACCACAACCACAACAACCACAACAATAATAACAACAACAATAATGGGAACGGTGGCACAGGAGGTGCCAAGGGTCGCGCATTTACATTGGGCCGCGGAGAGGCCAGAAACGACACGAACGTGGTCACCGGTAAGTTTCCCCTTAATGAACATTTTGCTTCTGTGCTTTTTGATACGGGTGCGGATAGGAGTTTTATATCTGAGTCTTTTAGGAAGAACCTAAATCTCACGCTTAAACCATTAGAGACCCCTTATGTGATAGAGTTAGCCAATGGTAAATCGGTAGATGTGACCCAAATCGTATCCGGCTGTCAACTCAAACTCGCGGGCCACACTTTTACCATTGATCTGATGACAACTACCCTGGGTAGTTTTGACGTGGTAGTCGGAATGGACTGGCTATCCGACGTCCGGGCTGAAGTTCTCTGCTTCGAAAAGTCTATCCGTATTCCACTCTCGAATGACGAAATCCTGACAGTACAAGGCTATAAGGCAAGCGCCGTCACCAACATCATCTCATACATGCAAGCGCAGAAATATCTTCGGAAAAAGAATTCCTTCGCTTTACTCGCACTGATTACCGAACAGCCTAAGGACGAGAAACGTATAGAAGACATCCCTGTCGTCCGTGATTTTTCCGATGTATTTCCAGAAGAACTACCTGGCCTTCCACCACATCGACAGTTGGAATTTGAAATCGAATTGGCAAGCAATGCAACTCCTATCGCCAAGGCTCCATACCGCCTAGCTCCAGCCGAGCTGCAGGAGCTGTCTACCCAGCTTCAAGAGCTGCTAGAAAAAGGATTTATCCGACCAAGCGTTTCGCCATGGGGAGCTCCAGTCCTGTTTGTCAAGAAGAAGGACGGGACTTTCCACATGTGCATTGACTATAGGGAACTCAACAAGGTTACAGTCAAGAACCGATACCCGTTACCTCGCATCGACGATCTCTTTGACCAACTTCAAGGGTCAAGTTACTACTCTAAGGTTGATTTACGGTCCGGTTATGATCAGCTACGCGTCAGGGAGGAGGATATCGCTAAGACAGCGTTTCGCACTCGGTATGGCCATTACGAGTTCTTGGTCATGCCATTCGGTCTTACTAACGCACCTGCGATGTTCATGGACCTCATGAACCGCGTGTGTAAACCATACCTCGACAAATTTGTCATTGTGTTCATCGATGACATACTCATTTACTCCAAAAGTGAAGAAGAGCATGCTGAGCACCTACGATTACTGCTAGGATTACTTCAACAGGAAAAGCTATATGCCAAGCTCTCGAAGTGTGATTTCTGGATCCGGGAAGTTCAGTTTCTCGGGCACGTCGTGAATGAAAAGGGTATCCATGTAGACCCTGCCAAGATTGAAGCCATTAAAAACTGGGAAGCACCTAAGACACCGACGGAGATCCGCCAATTCTTAGGATTGGCCGGTTACTACAGACGCTTCATCGAGGGGTTTTCAAAGACTGCACAACCGCTCACTACCCTCACCCAGAAAGGCATCAAGTATGCTTGGAGTGAAAAACAAGAAGCAGCATTTCAATTGCTGAAGCAGAAACTTTGCAGTGCACCCATTCTGTCCCTGCCGGAAGGGACAGATGACTTCGTAGTGTATTGTGATGCTTCCATTCAGGGATTGGGATGCGTACTCATGCAACGCGATAAGGTCATCGCGTATGCGTCGCGACAGCTGAAGGTTCACGAGAAAAACTACACGACGCATGACCTGGAATTGGGAGCAGTAGTGTTTGCACTTAAGATTTGGAGACACTACCTCTATGGAACGAAGTGCACAATCTTTACTGACCACAAAAGCCTCCAACACATCTTTGATCAGAAGGAGTTGAACATGCGATAGCGTCGCTGGGTCGAACTCTTGAACGATTATGAGTGTGCCATTCGGTATCACCCGGGTAAAGCTAACGTGGTAGCTGATGCCCTCAGTAGGAAGGAACACTTGAAACCTCGTCGTGTACGAGCACTACAACTCACTATTCATTCGGGGCTACCCGATCAAATACGCGACGCCCAGTTAGAAGCAGTTAAGGAGGAAAACATCAAAGCCGAATCAGTGGGAAAAATGGAACGTGATTGGGAAGTAAAGCCCAATGGAGCCCGGTATTTCATGAATCGCATATGGGTACCTCTCTACGGAAACCTTAGAGAGCTAGTCATGGACGAAGCTCACAAATCTCGATACTCTGTCCATCCGGGTTCGGATAAGATGTATCAAGACCTTAAAGTTGCGTATTGGTGGCCCAACCTGAAAGCCGATATAGCCACCTACGTGAGTAAATGTTTGACTTGTGCAAAAGTCAAGGTGGAGTATCAAAAGCCATCGGGGCTACTCCAACAACCTGAGATCCCAGTATGGAAGTGGGATCAGATCTCAATGGATTTCATCACTAAACTCCCGCGAACCTTGGGTGGTTGCGATACCATCTGGGTGATCGTGGATCGTTTAACTAAGTCCGCCCACTTCCTAGCTATTAAAGAAACGGATAAGATGGAGAAGTTGACTCGCATCTACATTAAGGAAGTAGTTTCTCGGCACGGAGTGCCAACGTCCATCATCTCAGACAGAGATGCTCGCTTCACGTCGAACTTCTGGCAGTCACTCCAGAAAGCGTTGGGAACCCGCTTAGATATGAGCACAACTTATCACCCTCAGGCTGATGGTCAAAGTGAAAGGACCATACAGACCTTGGAAGACATGCTTAGGGCATGCATGGTGGACTTCGGAAATAATTGGGAAATACACCTGCCTCTAGTAGAATTCTCATATAACAACAGCTATCATACGAGTATTTCGGCAGCACCGTTTGAGGCATTATACGGTCGTAAATGTAGATCACCGGTCTGCTGGGCAGAAGTCGGTGACAGTCAACTCACAGGCCCTGAGTTAATACTTGAGGCTACTGAAAAGATTGTACAAATCAGAAACCGCATGGCGGCGGCACGAGATCGACAGAAAAGCTACGCCGACCAACGACTCAAACCGCTTGAATTTCAAGTAGGCGATCGCGTCCTACTAAAGGTGTCACCCTGGAAGGGTGTAATCCGCTTTGGAAAACGGGGCAAACTTAACCCACGGTATGTAGGCCCGTTTGTAATCTTGAAACGTATTGGACCCGTAGCATATCAATTAGACCTTCCTGCCGAACTCAGTGGAGTTCACAACGTATTTCACGTGTCAAATCTGAAGAAGTGTCTATCAGATAAAACTTTAGTTATTCCATTGGATGAGATCCAAGTGGATGAACAACTACACTTCGTGGAAAAGCCTATTGAGATCATGGATCGTGAGATCAAGACTCGAAGGCACAGCAAGATTCCAATCGTTAAAGTTCGTTGGGACTCTAAGCGTGGACCGGAGTTCACGTGGGAAAGAGAGGATCAAATGAAAAGCAAATACCCACACCTCTTCGCAACTGAGCAACAAACTAGAGATACCAGTAACTAAATTTTCGGGACGAAAATTCTTTCAACAAGGGGATGATGTGACAACCTTGAAATTTCTCATACTTTCGTGTACTATTATTGACTAAATTCTTGTGCATGGCACTTGGAAATCTTTGTGTATGACACTTGGGAACTTCTTGTAACGTTGCGTACCATTATAAACGAACTAACTCCTTGTGCGTGGCACTCTAAACATGTACGCTACATGCTAAACCGCGTTTACTCAATTTTCGGGACGAAAATTCTTTCAACATGGGGATAATGTGATATCCCGGGTTTTTCGGATAACTTACACGTGACACTTGTCGAATAATATATGTGCTAAGTATGAAACGTGCATGGATTAAATACGTGTTGTGTGTTGTGTAAATTTTTAGTTATAGAATAATTACTGTAGATATGTACACGAACTAAACCGAACCAAGACGTGAACCAACTTCGATTCATCGTGACTCTAGGAGTAACAAGTTTTAAACTTTAGCTCAAGTCAAGTCCTCGGCTAAGATCGAATCCAAACCAATAGCAAACCTAAACCAAACCAAATCAGACTTTTCGACCGAGATCAAACCCAAACCAACCACCCTAGTTCCTCGGCCAAAATCTCAAACCAAAATCCGCAATCCTTATCTCTTGCGCCTATACAACTTTCATCACATCCAAACCAAACTAACTCACCCAAGTCCCTCGGCCACAACTCTAGCCAAAACCGTGATCCTCATCTTGTTGCGCCTATATACACCCATACATACTCTTTCACAATTCGAAAACCCTAACAAATAAGACAGCCGTCGGCTGCCTTACACACGCTTTCTTCTCGGTCGCAGCAAGCAGCAGCCGAACCCTTCATCATCTCAGTCGCAAAACAGCCTTCATCTGATCAGCCCACTATTCTTTCCAGTCGCGAACAACATCCTTTTCTCGGTCACGGATCTTCTCGGTTGCAAGCAATCTTTGAACACCGGATTCCTTAGCCTAATCACGGACGTAACTAGGGGTCCCATCTCTTATAACATCTTTGCTACACCAACCGAGCAAATAAAGGTGAGTTCACGGTCCCTAACTTTATCCGGTTTTTAAACAACAGGGGGAGAAACATGTATACACTCTCAAACTCAATCTCTTTACGTTATACGAATTTAACGTCACGCAACTATACGGTAACTAAGTTAATGTTAATGTAATGTTATGGGTAAGCAGCTTTATCACTTAAGTCCTCGACAATCTCCTCGGATCGTTAGTATTTGGGTTAAATAGCGGGGGAATTATAAGTAGTACTACTGGGCCCGACAAGCCCCATCCGAGCTAGTCGCGCTAGCCGACCGGGTATGGTCAACGGGTGTATGATTGGCCTAACATCGCCATGGTCATGTGATAGGCCTGGAAAAACGGAGGCACAACAGTCAGCTTCGATCGCGAACACTTAGTGACATGACTTTAGGCTAGCTACCTATATATATTAACATTGAACTTAATTACGGATCAACTTAATATTCCGGGTTTGGAATATTGGAAACATCAACTTATTATCCCGGGTTGGGGATAATGGAAATAACAACTTAATATTCCGGGATGGGAATATTGGAAGCAACAACTTATTATTCCGGGATTGGAATAATGGAACTGATATTTTATCCCAGGTTGGGGATAACGGAGTAACAAACTATAACCGAACAAACGAATTTATGAAAACCTGTGAACTCACTCATCTTTAATGTTGACACTTGTTTCTTTACATGTTTCTCAGGACGCTAGGAGCTCTAGGTGCACGCACATGCATTGAACAAGACATCTTTATCGAGTCTTATTTATTAATATTGTTTTGGGATTTTTCATTTGTTTTGGCGTTTGTGTTGGCGCCCGCATCACTACTTATTTATGCTTCCGCTCAAACTTTAAAACTAATGCTCTGCTAAATATTGGTAATTGATATAAAATCTACAAAGAACGATTTTGGAAAACGTATAATCAAATCATGTAGAGTCGTTCGACGTACTAGTGTTTCAGATTCTGGTTTGTTCACACGTCTCGCGGTAAAACTCCGCAAGTGGAAATTGAGGGTGTGACAATTGCGTACGTCGTTTTCTGTTACAGAAACATGTTGGGCTTCTCGGATTTCATCTTTGATGTCGGTTATGATTTGCGAACATAGAAGACGAATGGAGTTCGCATAAACCTTTCGACTGAGCGCATCGGCCACCACGTTTGCCTTGCCAGGATGATACCGAATGTCACAGTCGTAGTCATTAAGAAGTTCGACCCATCTTCGTTGCCTCATGTTTAACTCCTTTTGGTTGAAGATATGTTGGAGGCTCTTGTGGTCAGTGTATATTTCACACTTAGTACCGTAGAGGTAATGTCTCCATATCTTAAGAGCGAACACAACGGCTCCAAGTTCCAGGTCGTGGGTGGTGTAGTTCTTCTCATGAATTTTGAGTTGTCTAGAAGCATAAGCTATCACTTTTCCTCTTTGCATCAGTACACAGCCTAGTCCCTGCCATGACGCGTCGAAATAAACCACGAAGGCATCACAACCCTCAGGAAGTGTAAGGATAGGTGCGTCACAGAGTTTTTGCTTTAGAGTTTGGAAGGCTTCTTCTTGTTTGGATCCCCATATGAAGGGCTTTCCTTTATGAGTCAAAGCCGTGAGTGGTACAACAATACCGGAGAAATTTGCAATGAAACGGTGATAATAACCAGCCAAACCAAGAAATGATCTTACTTCGGTAGGTGTACGTGGCGCTTGCCATTCCTGTACTGCCTTGATTTTTGAGGGATCAACATGAATTCCCTTGTCATTGACGACGTGTCCAAGGAATTGTACTTCCCTTAACCAGAATTCACATTTCGAAAACTTAGCGTACAACTTTTCTGTCCTTAAGAGTGTAAGGATGAGTCGAAGGTGTCGTTCATGATCAGACTTAGACTTTGAGTAGATGAGGATGTCGTCGATGAAGACTATAACAAAGCGGTCGAGGTAGGGTTTGCATACCCTATTCATTAAATCCATAAATACTACTGGAGCGTTGGTTAAACCAAATGGCATGACCATGAATTCGTAATGACCATATCGAGTTAGAAAGGCGGTCTTTGGAACGTCTTCTTCCTGTACTCTGAGTTGATGATAACCAGAACGTAGGTCGATTTTTGAAAAACAGGTGGCGCCTTGAAGTTGGTCTAGAAGATCATCGATGCGAGGTAATGGGTAGCGGTTCTTGACCTTTAACTTGTTGAGTTCTCTGTAGTCGATACACATGCGAAACGTTCCATCTTTCTTTTTCACAAAAGGATAGGTGCACCCCAAGGCGATGAGCTAAGACGTATGAATCCTTTGTCAGTCAGCTCTTGCAGTTGACTGGCCAGCTCTTGCATTTCGGATGGGGCTAACCTATAAGGAGATTTTGCAACTGGTGTAGCTCCAGGTATAAGATCAATGCGGAATTCGACTTCTCTCACGGGAGGAAGTCCTGAAATGTCGTCAGGAAAAACTTGCGGAAAATCTTTTACTACTGGGATGTCTTCGAGTTTCTTCTCCTTGGTTCCCTTTTTGACGACGTGAGTTAGGAATGCGACATAATTCTTGCGGAGATATTTTCGGGCTTGAAGACAGGACATTAATTTGAGTCCTTTCGAAGGGGTTTGTCCAAAGATTCGTAGAGTCTGGCCGTTTGTAAGAGGAATGCGAATAAACTTTTCGCGGCATACAACTTCAGCATGATGTTGGCTGAGCCAGTCCATACCAATTATAATGTCGAAACTTCCCAACTTCATAGGAATGAGGTCAACTGGAAAATCCTGATCGTTTAGGGTGAGAGTACAATTGCGTATAATAGAGTTTAATGAGACCGGTTTTCCGTCAGCAACTTCTATCGTTATGGATTCCATGAGTTTATCACGAGTTTGGTTGAGGATGGGTTCAAATTCTAAGGACACAAAACTCTTATCCGCGCCAGTATCAAATAACATGGATGCATAACTACCATTGATGAGAAACGTACCGTTAACCACATTGTTGTCAGCCCTAGCTTGATAAGCATTGATGTTGAAAGCTCTTCCCCTAGCAGGTGGAGGAGCTTGGTTAGCCTGGTTTACTGGATTTGCTTGAGCTTGGGCATGGATGATGTTCACCAAGTGTGGACAGGTGTTCCTGAAGTGGTTCGGGTCTCCACAGTTGTAGCAAGCCCGCATAGGTTGCATCATGGGATAGTTGGGTTGGTAGTAGGATTGGGCTACATGTTGGGCAGGTGGTAGGAGTAAAGGTTGTTGGGCTTGACCCACTATCTGATGGTGGGTTTGGGTTGAGGGTTGATTGCGGTTCGTTCGCTGAAGTGCGCGACAGGTTTGGATGGTGTGACCTGCGCGGCCACAGCCGGTGCAATATTGGCAGGGATGTTCGGGAAAGTGATGGTATTGGCAACGGTTGCATTTTGGGTATGGGCCGGAATATGGCTTTTTATATGGTGCAGCTAAGGGGGCAACTTGGGTGATGGGTGCAGCAGTGATAGGGAGGTTTGTTTGTGTGACAGCAAAGTTTCTGCCGTTTCGTTTCCTCTTACTAGCAAACTTTGAGGAGGAGGTGGAATGGTTTGAAGTTTGGCCCTCAATAGGGGCTTTCTTTTTCTCGTCCTTAAATTTGCCGTTACGGATGCGATTCTCGGTAAGCTTGGTAGCTAGTTCCATAGCGGCTTCCAGTGTTGCAGGCGAAGTGCTTAGTACCGAGTCTTGAATTTTTGAGGGGAGGCCTCGAATATAGTGTTCAACTAAACGGTACACTGGGGTGAACAAGTTAGGGATCATTTGGTTCAACTCTAAAAACCTTTTGTTGTAGGAAGTATGATCTCCTTCCTTTTGCTTTAACGAGTGGAATTCATCCTCTAACTTTTTGATCTCGCTTCTTGGACAGAAGCGTCTCGTCATGATTTCCCTTAACTCCTCCCATGTTAAGGCCATTGCATCTTCGATTCCTCTCTTACCTTTTTCTGTATTCCACCAGGTAAGAGCTACTCCAAATAGTCTCCCGGTTGCGTAACGTACCTTGCGATCCTCGGGACAATCGCAATTGAGGAAGGTGTTTTCCATTTCCTCAAACCAGTGGAGGAGAGCAGTGACACCTTCGGTCCCTTCATATTTCGGGGGATCACAAGACTTGAAGTGTTTGTAAGAGCACTTTTTGGAGGGAGGGTTGTCGACGTTCTGGTCTTCTTGATTGGGAGGGTTGATGGGATTTGCGGCGAGGGCTTGTTGGACTTGAATTACGATGTCAGGAAGCACCGCGGCCATTTGTTTTGCGATTTGGGTGGCCAAGTGTTCGTTTGACCTTCCTGACTTTCTACCTCCACGTTGCTGCCTAGCCGACATCTACAGGAACATTCATAAGAAGATTGTGAGTTTAAGGAGTCTTTTTAGGTGTCATGTGTCGTTAAAAGTAATAAAATAACATAATCATAAATAATGCAACTACATCCATAGGATGTCTTGGGTTTGCTCATGTTTGGGCCTCCAATGTCCCCCATACCATCACCTGTATAGTCATGTGGGCCCCCATGACTATTGGCTTAGTAGGATTCACATTGGTGTTGGCGGTTTAACACTCGCATCACCCAAATGAAAACCATGAAATATGTTTGCGAGATGTATGGTAGAAGGGTGTCCAGGTGTAGACACAATGACAACTCAAAGTGGGGTTAGCTCACACGACGTTTGGTATAGCATGCTTTGGCCTAATAGGTCCTTCGTACTCTCATCGTTAGTCCCCAGGTAGGCAAACTGGTCCTTTATTTTGGATTTATACGAATGCTAAGCCTAGACAGGACGTTCCGACTACCGGTACTTGTACCCTTCCAGTTACTACATGCCCGTCATGAGAACTCACTTTGATGTGATTTGAAAAAAATACAAAAATCGTTGCAAAAATCATGGAAATTGTGTGGTGTGTGCTCTCATGGATATGATATGTTATGAGGATATGATTCATGATGAGCATTGTATAGTAATATGTACTTATGAACATGCTTGCATAACATTGAATGTAACAATAAACATAAAGCATATAAACATCATGAATTTTGTATGTAACACATAAACAATTTAAATAATTCTAATCAACTATAGTATAGGCTCTAAGGGTCTAATAACCTATCCTATATCCCTATAGTCATGGCTCTGATACCAATCTGTCACACCCCGACCCGCAGCGGAATAAGAGTCGGGGCATAATTGGGTTATCACCAAAGCTCATGATGTTTACTAAAATGTTTCATATTTATTAAATTCAAATTACAACTTCAATATTCCAAACAAGTGCATACAATTACAAGGAAATAGTAACTAAGTAAACAATCCAAATCCTAATCTGATTTATTCTTCTAGGCCGTCCTATATGTTTCTTGCTGCAACTGGATCACATGTATCATATGTAAAAATGGGGGATTTTGGGTCAACAAAAGTTGGCGAGTGAACCTTGTTAAAAACATTTGATATTGATTTCTTATTGTATTTAATATGGAAAAATTGTGCAATAATCATATGTGAGCAAACATATATAATCAAACAATAACAAACCACCTTGCATGAGTATATGACATGAATGATAATGTATATGTTGGCAACGTCACGTTCCGCTCATAGGTAATGGGGAACAGACGAGCCTATGATGATGTATGTGAGATCAAGGCTCAATCAAACGGAGCCGATCATATGTTGGCAACGCCACGTTCCGCTCATAGGTAATGGGGAACGGTTCCGCTCATAGGTAATGGGGAACAGACGAGCCTGTGATAATGTATGTACTGAAAATAATAAATTTAATCTAAACATTAACCACACAAATAATTGATACATATTGGATACACATTTGATCATGGATATGATGGATGCACAAGTGTTTAAATGTAATAAATAATAAGCGACACATGATACACCCCAAAATGTGATTAAAACGGTGAATTTGTAGAGATTCACTCACATTGGGTGCGTTTGGTTGATGATGTTGAATGCGCACGAGTTTTGGGATCATTATCGACGAGGAAAGACTATCCTAAAATAATAACGAAATGGTACGGTAAATAAGTGGATTTTATTAACAATTTTAATAGGATTTTTAGATTTATTTTTGTGAGTTTAAGGTCATTTTCTAACTTTAAAATGTTATTTTTAAGTATTTTTAATTGATTTTTAAATTAAATAAATAAATAAAAATATAAAAAAAAGTTGACTTTTTGTTGACCGTTGACCGTTGACCGGTCGGACAGTGACTTATATGTGCGCTGGGTGAGGCTCGAACCCGAGACCTCTCGTACGCGTGCACGCTCTACCAACTGAGCTACGTGTCTAACCCAAAATATTGTATGCTTTAATTATATATATATACTAATTAAATGTTTAATTTATTTGTTTTATATTAAAAGAATTTAAATGGTTGAACCGGCTGCAGGGAAACCGGATCGAACTCGGGTCCTTTGGTTTGTAAGCGCACAGCCCAACCAGTTGGGCTGTGTGTCTTATCTGTTAAACTTACAGTTTATATTAATCTTAAAAACATCCTGGGACCTACTCTGATTCAGTTTAAAAAAAATTGGTTTTAATTCGGAAAGCCGGTGCGTTTGTAAGATTTGAACTCGTGACGTGCGCTGTGTGTTTGCACACAGTCCACCGCTGGACTGTGTGTCTAACCCGGTTTAATATCTTGTTTTAATTAAACTTATACATAATGTTCGACTTCATCTTCTTCGTTCAAAGACACAGACAACAATATCCGACTATTCAGGTTTAATTCGATTAACGAAACTTATAATGGGTTGGAAAGTATTAGATAATGAGATTAAAGAACAGAATTGTACCAAACAGGATGTTTTTCTCAGAACTCCGGCAAGGGTCGTCGGCTCTGATTTATGAATTCCGTCTGAGCGGATCAATTAACAGTTTTGATCAACTAACTGTGAAATTGAGTTACTAAACAAAGATTATCAGAGGGTTTAGATATTTGTACCGATTCACAGCGTGATTTCGGAAATTTTCAGAGATTTTCCGGCGAGTGCAGATTATCCGATAACGTCGTCTGGGACCGATTCTGGTTGAAGGATTTAAGTTAGTATAAGTCTAACAATGAATAGAAGATGAAAGAATCGAGAAATTTACCGATTTGATGTATGTCTCGGTTTTCCGGCGAAAGTCCGGCGATAGCAAATAACGATTCCGACGAACAGAAGTTAGAGTGAAAATGAAATTGAGAGTGTTGCGATTGTTTCCGAGATGTGAGACGTTGGAATTATTGGTGCAAATCAGGAGTAATATGATTTCGGTTTTCAATCTCGAAAATCATATGAATCGAGGCATTGAAGACTGAATTGATTGAGAACGTGGGTTGGCATTGATTTATCGGTTATACTCAGGAACTCGCGATCACTCAAACGTCTCTGGATATTTGAAAGCCGATGATCGGTTTCAGTTTTTGGCGCAAACAGATGAGTTCACGGGTGCAACTTAATTTTTTATTTGATTCATTGATTACACAAAAGAATCAAGTGGCGGAGTGGTGAATGGCTTGTGTGTTAAATGAGTCGGCTGACCCGGGTTCGAAACCCGGCAACGACATTTATTTTTTTTTCGACCGTTTTTATTATTTATGAATTATAGTTTATAAATTCTAATATATTTATTAATTATGTATTGTTTAAAATTAAAAAGAGCATTAAATAAGCAACGAAAAATGTAACTGACTATTCGATTAATAAACGAAGCGGGTTTTGAAAACCCGTTTTTCGACGGATGTTACAAAGGTGTTGGTAGTGGAGTAGAAAAAACTATCTTAAGAATTAAGATAATGTACATGTCTCAAGTTCAAGCTTTGACTTAGCAATAAGATCTTGTTTTTACTAATTTGATTCCCCTTAACCACAATTTTAGGCACAACTTTTTATGTCACCCAGAGCCTAAATTCCTTTAGAGTTCTCGGGGACGACCCTGGATAGTGGGCTTGGGATATCCAGCGTTGTTTGCGTTCGTGGTTGTACGAGGTCGCCTTTTATTATTTGGTTACCCTGAGTATCTGGTTTTTTTATTTTTTTTCATTGCCTCGCATTCATTCCTCTAAACCTAACACTACAAAGTGGGTAGTGGGAACACACATGTTGAACTAGTCGCGTGGGTTGGAACTGGCGCGACAGTTCGTCCTTGTCGTGCGCACCCCGCCATTCGGACCATCTGACTTGCTCCATGTGCGAACTGGACTGAGCTCGTGCCATATGTGCTTCTTCCACGCCATTCAGATGAGGTGTGCCATACAAGTGCCCATTGAACTGAAACACACGCCACAAACGCGGGTCACCTATGGCCCGAACCATGTGCAGACGATAAAAAATATAAAGACGACTGTCAAGCGGCTCACAACGATGCAAGTGTGTAAAGCTATGCAGTTAATGCGGTAAAATATCGGATATCGGTCAAGGACCGATATTTGAGATATAGGTTATCTCCGTGAGTTATCGGTGGGATATCGGTATATTTAATATAATGCAGAATTTATATATATATATATATATATATATAGCAAATTAACACCAATAATTAATATTGGTGATATAACGGTTATATCGATTATATATTGGTGATATACTAGGGGACCGATTTTACCGATATATCACCGAGGTTAACTGCATAGGTGTAAAGTGCATCATCAAAGTGTCACATTGTGCTCATGCCACGTGCGTTTGTGTGCAATTGTGGGTTAGGGTGCGAACCACACCCTTTTAAGGTCACATTAATAGTTGCTTAAAAGGAAACAATAACAAATAAGTGCTCCTTATTATATGCCACTCTATCTTTAATCACTCTATCTACGTGGTACAAGTATCATCCACTAAGTTGTTCCAACTTTTTAACAACTTTGACATTTCAAACACACGCAGTTAAGCTTCGATATCTCATTCATCTTAGCTTTGTTTTGGACATGGTTGGTTCATTGCAAAATTCTCACATAATAGAACACAAAATCGGCAAATAATTATTATATTAATCACAATTATGGATAATTATTTGTATCCAAAGTTAGTGAGAAAACACGTTTCTCACTTAGTTAAACACTCATTTTCACTATATTTTCCACTAGTATTGTAACACCCCACCCAGAGGTAATGTGAATATGCACAATCGCTTCAACTTAACAACGGAATAAAACGTAACTTTTAGAATGATATGTTTATTTATATGGATGTAAGAAAGATCTATAGTAAAAATATAAAATGACATAACATATAGTTTATCAAGACAAAAATTGACTATGTTGTACGAAGTGTGTTTGCAACTTTCTGACAATATTTACTCATGACCACCCTGCACATCGCTGACGTCAAACTCACAGATTTTGTACCTATTCTTAAAGGGCATATGCTTGTGTGCATTGAGGATATCTCCCAGTTTGGTTTTGATTCCCAAGACATATTTACTCCATATTTCTCTCTTGATACCTCTTGTTTTATTGCAAGTGCATTGGAAATGGTAAGCTATAAACATAATTATGATGAGAATTTAAATAAGTTATATCATTACGATAATAATACGAATGTCTAAATATAAATTATATTTGATCTTGAAGTTTGTATGCATTAAAGATAAACTGTCACGAATCCCGTTTCCCTTTTAGCTATTTTTTTTCCAGCCAATTTGTGATTGAACACAATCTAAACCGACCCATTCATAAGTAAATGGCTTACTACCATGGGTGTAACAAGCTGAACCAAGCTCAAGCTCACCTAAGCTCGAGCTCGGGTTGTTTCGAGCTCTATGTCTAAACCTTGAGTTGGACTCGTTTATTATTTTTAGGTTCGCCTGTTTTAATTATTTTTTATACATGTAACTATATAACTATTTATATATAATAGATCATAATATATAATGTAGCTACGTTTATCATAATTATATATATGTAACAATATTCAGGTACATTGGAATCTAATACTCCAAACTATGACCCATTGGCTGGTAATAATTTGTACTGTAATGTGACCATTGACACTCCTAGCTTTCACCTTCATTACTAAGTGCAATCCCACTCCAACGGAAGATCAACTCCAATTATCTAACTAAAATTTATATTGTTTCAGAACAGTTTCAACATTTTGATTGAGATAAAAATCAGCCGATTGTTTATTAATGTTTTTTTGTTAGTGGGATTTGCCTTAGCAATGAAAGTGAAAGTCAGGAGTGTCATAGACCCATAGTTTGGATTATTAGAATCCAATTTGCCTAATATTTATCGTGTAGTTCTATATTTGTTATCTCAAATTAAAAATGATTATATTTATGTCAAATTGTAAATAATAGGCTCGTGTAGGCTTACGAGCCTAGTCGAACTCGGTATAACTGTATGAAGCTCGGGATCTAACTCATTTGTTAATGAGCTCCAACTTAGGCTCAAGCTTCTCGATTCGACCTTTTAGCAAAAGCTGATTCAGAGTAGCTAACAAGCCCTCCGCTCTTTAACACCTCTACTTACTACTTTAATTTAACCAAATTAATGAAACTATTGTACCTCTGTTTTCTGGTTATAGACACCAAAGAGAGGTGGTGTGTGACATTAACTCTCAGCTCTGTTACATCAGAGTTCACCCCTTCGGGCTTAGCCATGACATCACAAAACGGTTCACTCAACGGCCCGGGTACGGTTCCTGTGCCCGGGAAGCTGAGGTTGTTCAGCGAAGACGGTTTGCTCAAATTCATTGCACTTGTGCAGGCACTCCATGCCGGAGCTGGACCCGCATCTCCTTTCAAAATAAGATACGTTTCATAGAATATGATTTAGGTCTTTCATTCATTTTATTCATTGATTCCCTTTTGAGTTTTCGGTCACTTGAAATAGCGTTTTCTTGTAAAGGTCGTTTTGTGCAGAATAAATGTATAGTGTTGTGGTCGAAATGATATTATGGTTCTAAAATTTTGCATGTTTTCTTTTTCTTATCTAAAGTCTGTTCTTTTGTGTGTTGTCCCCTGATTGTCTTTAAAGTTTGCCCTAAAACAACTCGTGAGGAAGACCGATAACCTTTTAAGTTTTGAGGTTAAGGTACCTGGAACTTGTGTTGGCAGTAACGCGTGCATCGGTTATTAGTTATCTAGCTATACTGTGCAACTTTCTTTCGTTTTCTATGCCAGATCATCATCTTGATCACTACCTCCTTGACATAATGTATATATCTGAATCCAAAAATGTGTTATCCTCTAGGTGAGGTTTTCGAGAAGTAATAGGAATACGATAAAGTGAAGATAGAGGTTGGTTTATTGGAAAATAGTGATTGTTGTTGCATCGTTTGTAAAGCTTTATGTTAGTGGGTTTGTTACTGATAGGGTTTTTCGGTTGGTTGTAATAGCTACAACCGTCAAATAGCTCGTGGCTTGAAACTCACTCTTCGAAATCAGCTTGGATAATAAACGAGCTGAGTTGAGGTGACTTGGTTTATAAACGAGTCAACTCAAGACTACTTCGGTTTGCTAGTTAGTGACGTGCTTATCTGATCTGCTTCACTGAATACTGTCGCTTCAATTCCACTGGTTGATGACTTGCTTCTTCGATCTGCTGCTCATACCAGAACAACAAACACGTGGACAGTGAGATGCTTGACATTGGACAAACAATGCTGTCATTTCCTGTAAATTATTAAGGACATCGAAAAGTACAGAAATCTTAATCGTCATTCAATACATATATTAGATATATAGCATAATGTGTTAAAAATAAAAGGATATCAAAGAATAAGTTTGGAAGAAATTTGCGGGATCAGTCAAACATCATTTTAGAGGGTCAAAGACAGCCATTAACCAGCCTTAAATCCAGCCCATAAACAGCTCATCTTCTATGTTTAGATTGTTCTTCTTTAGCTATAAATTGTATGTATTTTTCCCTGTAATAAAAACATAGAAAATAATACAACAATTCTACTTTTCAATCATCTTTTTAACATGGTATCAGAGCAGCGTATACGGTTCTAAACCGACCTGCTTACCATCATCTACCTTTGTCCCCGGGTCTATTATTGGAGAGCTGCCATGTCCGAAGACGATAGCTCAACAAATTCTTTAGCTATAAATTGTATGTATTTTTCCCTGTAATAAAAACATAGAAAATAATACAACAATTCTACTTTTCAATCATCTTTTTAACATGGTATCAGAGCAGCGTATATGGTTCTAAACCGACTTGCTTACCATTATCTACCTTTGTCTCCGGTCTATTATTGGAGAGCTGCCATGTCCGAAGACGGTAGCTCAACAAATGACCTCTCAATCCAAATAGCCAATCTGTTGAGAAATGGTCTCCATACCCAAAACACAAAACAAAATCTTTCCGACAGCCTCAAGATCAGCCTCAAACTCAACAATCAGAATTACGCCTTATGGACTCGAATGATTCGGGTCGCCATAGGCGGTAAATCGAAAGCCCTTTTAAGCATTTATCAACCAATCCACCAAACCAAACCAGTGAAGAGTATGAACAATGGGAACAAGACGACCTAGTCGTCTTCTCATGGCTCATACAAAATATTGAACCAACCCTCGCCAGCAATCTAACCGAGTTTCCGACAGCAAAATCGCTGTGGGATGCCCTGGTTATAACATATAGCAGTGGTAAAGACAAGCTTCAAACTTTTAACCTACATGTCAAAGCCAATGAAGTCAAGCAAAATGGAGTACCACTTGAAGAATTCTGGATAGTGATGCAGGGTATCTGGGGAGAGATCGAACGAATCGACCCCAATCCCATGACATGTGCATCTGATATCAATACTTATACAAAAATAAGGTCAGAACAAAAGCTGTTTCAGTTTCTTAATGCTTTGGACAGGAAATATGACTATATAAAACGAGAAGTTTTAAGAATGGATCCCTTACCCTCTCCGGAAGGTGCCTACGCCACTGTCCGAAAAGAAGCCGCCCACCAAAAAATTTTGGGTTCAGTTTCTGACAATACACCGCAACAGGGCGTGGCGGCCGAACTTGTTACCGTCGAACCAAGAGAACCCATCGGAGCCGGGTTAGCCTCTAAAGGGCAACGATACTCATCAGGAAGACTTGCCGGAACCGTGTCTAAGCCCGACAAGTCTCACCTCAAGTGTAGTCATTGTGCTCTATCGAAACATACTAAAGAGCAATGCTTCAAAATCGTGGGATATCCAGAGTGGTGGAACGATGGACACAAACGGGGACAGGCAGCTGCCACCGTAGGTAGCTCTACCGGCGCCGCACAACAAGTGACTGGAGGTACTGGTTTCGGCGGAATGGCAGACGCAAAAGGAGAAGAAGATGCAGTGACAGGTAACGGGTTTGGGGCTGCTCCCTCAAACCCTTTGCTATTTAACCCTAATTCAAAAATAAATATGTCACATTTAGTCCCTGGAAATAGTGGAAATGCTAATATGGCCCAAGTACACCATAAAAAACAAAAAACCATGGATCTTTGATTGTGGCGCGACCGACACAATGACTTATGAGTTATCGGATATTATTTCAACAACCAAACCAGAAAAAACACATATTCAAACGGCGAACGGAGGGATACTAGATGTAAAATCGGGAGGGACTATTGAGATTTCACCCACAATAAAAATCTCTAATTGTCTTTATGTTTCCTCGTTGTCACATAAGTTGCTTTCCATTAGCCACGTCACAAAAGAACTCAATTGTACCGTCCTAATGCACCCTACGTTTTGTATTTTACAGGATATCAGGACGGGAGTGATCATTGGGCGTGACACTGAAAATCAAGGGTTGTATTATGTGGACGAGGTGACTCAAAGTGGTACTGTGATGTTGACTCATGGGACATCGGAACGAGAAGCTTGGCTATGGCACCGAAGATTAGGTCATCCTTCTACAAGTTATTTGCATATTTTATTTCCAAAACTATTTCCAGTTAATTCTATGTCACATTGTGAAACATGCGTTTTAGCAAAGAGCCACAGGAAAACTTTTAAACCCAATAATACTAAGGTTGCTTTGCCATTTTCATTAATCCATTCTGACGTAGGGGTCCTGCCCCAGTTCTTGGGGGGCAAAACTTTCGTTACTTTGTGATGTTTGTTGATGATTGTACCCGAATGACCTGGGTTTATTTTTTGAAGAACAAATCCGAAGTCTTTGAAAAATTCACTATGTTTTACGCCATGATCCAAACCCAATTTCAAACAAACATCCAAATTTTCCGATCCGATAATGGCGGTGAGTTTGTTAATACCTCTTTTAAATTTTTTTTCCAAAACAAGGGAATAATTCACCAAACTACATGCCCAAACACCCCAGAACAAAACGGTGTCGCCGAAAGAAAAAATCGCATTTTGCTGGAAATGACACGAGCCCTCCTAATTGAATCCCAAGTCCCGAAATATTTTTGGCCTGAAGCCCTTGCTACCGCTACCTATCTTCTCAACCGACTTCCAACAAATACCCTCAAACTTAACACTCCATTACAAACCCTTTCAAAATTCACCAAACTACCCTCGGTCCTTACTCTTCAACCACGAATCTTTGGATGTACCGCCTTTGTTCACATACCTAAATCAGATCGAACCAAACTTGACCCTTGTGCTGAAAAATGTGTCTTTGTTGGGTATGGAATGAATCAAAAAGGATACAGATGTTATAACCCAAAGACACGTCATATGTTCACCACAATAAACTGTGACTTCCTTGAAACCGAGTATTACTACAATTCCCAACTCAGTGGTCAGGGAGAGAAGGAATGTTTAGACACACTAAGTTGGTTGAAATATGTTCCCTATGTACCAACTACAGAGTCACCAGAGTCCAATTTCAGTGCCACTGAAGGCCCTAATGTTCCTCCTAACCTGGTGTCTGAGGTAAGTAATACTCACCCTATTCAGTCTGGTGATACTTTTGAAGTTTCTAATGACTCCGAAGATACCAATACTTCTAACCATGAAACTGCCACAGAACAAGCTGAAACTTTGCAGGCAAATGAATCCATACAAGAAGAACCACCATCAAGATATGTATTACCCCCTAGAACAAACAGAGGGGTTCCTCCGAAACGGTATTCTCCTGAAAAAGAGCCAAAAAGATCTAGTTATCCTATAGCTAATGTGGCTAATGGAAATTTCACTAAGGAAGCAAAAGCATTTATCTCATCTGTTTATTCTGAAGAAACTCCTACAAACGTGAATCAAGCCTTAAAGTCTAAACATTGGAAGGAAGCAATGAAAACAGAAATAGAAGCCCTAATCAAGAACAATACTTGGGAAAAGTGTACTCTCCAGTCGGGAAAGAAATCCGTGGGGTGTCGTTGGGTCTATACGGTTAAGTATAAACCAGATGGTACAATTGAAAGATATAAAGCCCGACTGGTAGCGAAAGGGTATACCCAAACACGTGGGATTGATTATGCTGAAACATTCTCCCCGGTTGCCAAAATGAACACAATTAGGGTCCTTTTTTCGATAGCTGCAAATGAAGGGTGGCCACTTTAACAGTTTGATGTAAAAAATGCCTTTCTACACGGGGACCTAGATGAAGAGGTATTTATGGATGCTCCTCCAGGATTCACAAAAGTTTTCAAAACTGGAGAGGTTTGCCATCTGAAGAAGTCTCTTTATGGTTTGAAGCAATCTCCCCGGGCTTGGTTTGGCAGATTTACCGTAGCTATGAAAAAGTTTGGATATAAACAAAGTAATGCTGATCATACTTTGTTTCTAAAAAAAAAGGCAAATTCGTAACCTGCCTAATTATCTATGTAAATGATATGATCATTACAGAGAACGATAAAGAAGAAATGGTAAAACTGAAAGAAAACTTGTTTGCTGAATTTGAAATGAAAGATTTGGGCAGGCTCAAGTATTTCCTCGGAATTGAAGTACTAAGGTCGAAACAAGGAATTTTCATTAGTCAGAAGAAGTATGTCTTAGACTTGTTGGCAGAATTGGAATGATTGATTGCAAACCAGCAGACACTCCTATGAGTGTAAATCAAAAGCTCTATATGGAGGAAGGAGCAAAGTTAGCAAATAAAGAAAGATACCAACGGTTGGTGGGAAAACTAATATATCTCTCACATACTCGTCCAGACATTGCCTATGCTGTAGGGGTGGTAAGTCAGTTCATGCACCAACCTCAAGAGTCCCATATGGAAGCAGTTTGGAGAATTATTAGATATCTCAAAGGAACAGTGGGTCATGGAGTCCTGTTTCAATCACATGGACACCTAAATGTTCAAATCTACACTGATGCAGACTGGGCAGGAGATAAGGGAAGTCGGAGGTCAACAACAAGCTACTTCACTTTAGTTGGTGGGAATCTTGTCACTTGGAGAAGTAAAAAACAAAAGGTGGTTGCTCTTTCAAGTGCAGAGGCTGAATTTAGAGGCATAGCTCGAGGTTTAACAGAAGCCATGTGGATGCGAAGACTCTTAGCTGAGATTGGCTTTCCTTCAAAAGAAACAAGTAAGATTATGTGTGATAATAAAGCTGCAATTCAGATTTCAGAAAACCCAGTACAACATGATCGAACTAAACACGTAGAAGTTGATAGGAACTTCATCAAAGAAAAATTGGAAGATGGTACGATTGAACTACCGTTTGTTCGATCAAAGGATCAGCTCGCTGACATTCTAACAAAGACAGTTAACGGAAAAATCTTCAGCGATTGTTTAGTCAAGTTGAATTTTGGAAATCCGACTATTCAACTTGAGGGGGAGTGTTAAAAATAAAAGGATATCAAATAATAAGTTTGGAAGAAATTTGCGGGATCAGTCAAACATCATTTCCCATTTTAGAGGGTCAAAGACAGCCATTAACCAGCCTTAAATCCAGCCCATAAACAGCTCATCTTCTATGTTTAGATTGTTCTTCTTTAGCTATAAATTGTATGTATTTTTCCCTGTAATAAAAACATAGAAAATAATACAACAATTCTACTTTTCAATCATCTTTTTAACATAATAGTCTGTCTTTTGTCTGGAATAATTGGGTTCCAAAGTAATTTTTATTATGTGGAGAGCAAGCCTAAATTGAATAGCAACTTTGGAAGCCTTATGCAGACCGGGTAGTTCTATTCCCTCAACTATGTGCCTAGGGCTGCAAACAAACCGAACAAGTGTTCGTTTGTTAGAGAAATACATGTGTTCACAAACTATTAATGAACACTTATCGAACGAGATTTCTTTTCGTGTTCGTTAAGGAAATGAACGTATTCATCTTGGTTTGTTAAATTTAGGTAACAAACGTTCATGAGCACAATAAAAACAAATGAATGCAAACATTCATGAACATGATATATAACACACTAATATTTATTAAATAATTTATTTGTCAGAATTTTGAAGTATCGAACATAAATTAATATGTTACCAACTGTTTACAAACATAAATGAACAAACACTACCTCTGTTTTTGGTCGTTCATTTAACTAAACAAACAAAATTTCATGTTTGCGTTCCTTCATTAGTTAAACAATCGGACACAAACGAACTTCCAGCCGAACGATTCACGAACTGTTCGCTAACCGTTCGGTTCGTTTGCAACCCTACATGTGCCTTTATGATGTCGGATGCTGGAGTCTCCATATCATCTTCTGGTAACTTGTGAGTTTGCAAAGCTGGTATATTATAACTTAAAAAAAAAAGATAAATAGGCATGTTGTAAGAAAACATCTACTCATTTTGCTTGAAAAAAATCAACATGAAAGTTAATAGAATGATAAATATGAATGATGAACAAGAGCTGGATAAAAATAAATAAAAACCACTAGATTTACCTGCAATCATTACAATACAAAAAAATCAAGCGTTACTAAAAGCTTTTTTCTTTGCGTTTTTTGGAATAATACACATAATTTGAGTGCCTAAATGTTCACATATTATCCTAACAAATTACCTGATTTGATATGTTAATAACATTAACAGATTGTTATACTACTGCTATAGTAGATTCATAAAGTTATTTTTCGTATATGTTGTTACTTTATATGTCCAATTTGCTTGCTTTCATATACTTTATATAAAAAAATTCTTTTAAGAATAACTCAGCTTTTGTCTATATATTTATATTTTATATGTATACACCTACCAACATTTGTTAACATATAAAACCACACACAAAAGAAGAAAAAAACAAAGTGAAAGATATTACAAAACAACACCCCTCCCCCTCCTCCCCCACCACCACCTTTGGAGACCAAGATACTTTGGTTTCTAAATACACCACCTTCCCAGTTCCCACCTCTCAAAACCTTAAAACCTCATTGATCACTCCCAGCTCCTTCACATCTCTTCACCATGATCACTCTTTCAGATTTCTACCA
Source organism: Scalesia atractyloides (assembly GCA_947069175.1). Lineage (NCBI taxonomy): Eukaryota > Viridiplantae > Streptophyta > Magnoliopsida > Asterales > Asteraceae > Scalesia > Scalesia atractyloides. The sequence continues at coordinate 13,653,698 of CAMTDV010000010.1, read as the reverse complement.
TGTCATGACCGCGGTCGTCCCGCTCTACGTCGCCATGATCCTAGCCTACGGCTCGGTCAAATGGTGGAAGATCTTTACCCCTGATCAATGCTCTGGGATCAACCGCTTTGTCGCCCTTTTCGCCGTCCCCCTCCTCTCATTTCACTTCATTTCCACCAACAACCCTTACAAGATGAACCTCCGATTCATCGCAGCCGATACGCTCCAGAAACTGGTGATTCTGGCTGCCCTGGCTGTCTGGAGCAACTTCAGCAAAAGGGGTAGTTTAGAATGGTCCATAACACTGTTTTCAGTATCCACATTGCCAAACACATTGGTTATGGGGATTCCTTTGCTTAAAGGAATGTATGGTGGTGAATCTGGTAGTTTAATGGTCCAGATTGTTGTCCTTCAATGCATTATTTGGTATACTTTAATGTTGTTTTTGTTCGAGTTTCGCGGTGCCAGAATGTTGATTTCTGAGCAGTTTCCAGGGACCGCAGGCTCCATTGCGGCTATTCATGTTGATTCCGATGTTTTGTCGCTGGACGGACGACAAGTGTTGGAGACGGAAGCCGAGATTAAAGAGGACGGAAAACTTCACGTTACTGTTCGGAAATCGAATGCGTCGAGATCCGACGTGTTTTCGAGGAGGTCGCATGGGTTTTCCAACACGACCCCTCGTCCGTCGAATCTCACGAATGCAGAGATTTATTCTCTGCAGTCGTCTAGAAACCCGACCCCTAGAGGGTCGAGTTTCAACCATAATGATTTTTATTCTATGGCAGGTGGAAGGAATTCAAACTTTGGGGCTTCAGATGTGTATGGGCCTCCTGTATCCAGGGGGCCCACACCCCGACCTTCCAACTACGAAGAGGAAGGCGGGGGAAGTAACGCTAATAAGGCTCGTTTTCATCATGGGGTGTTGGGTGGTAATAACTACCCACCACCAAATCCAGGGATGTTTTCTCCGTCAACGGGAAAACCAAATACACCGTTGACCAAAAAGGCTAACGGGCAAAAAACTGACGAAGGTTCAAATGATCTACACATGTTTGTTTGGAGCTCGAGTGCTTCCCCGGTTTCCGATGTATTCGCGGCTCGTGAATACGCACTCGACCAACCAACTACAAAAGATTTGAAAGTGCCCATATCACCAGTAAAAGGTTATTTTTTGTCTAGAAATTCTTTTTTTATTATTATTATTATTATTATTATTATTATTATTATTTTTCGAATTTAAGTTGATAAAATGTAACGTTTACTTTAGGTAACGGAGAAGAGTACTTGGAGGGTTGTGGAACTAACAACATTAACATCGAAGGGACGGGTAAAGCCGGGCTTGTTAGCGTCACGTCAATGCTGCCAACGAGCGTGATGACGAGGTTAATACTGATAATGGTATGGAGGAAATTGATCAGAAACCCGAATACATATTCGAGCGGGATCGGTCTTGCCTGGTCTCTAGTATGTTTCAGGTGCTAAACAATAAATACTTTTTATACTATAATACATTTGTATCATACAAGCAAGATTTATTTGTCATGTTTTTTAAATTTAATTTAATTGCAGATGGAATGTAGAGATGCCTGCAATCATAGCCAAATCCATTTCAATATTATCGGATACTGGGCTGGGAATGGCAATGTTCAGTCTTGGTTAGCACCAAACATTCTCTCTAAACATTTTACAATATTATTCTTTTACATAATAATTATCTTTATATTATATTCATATAGTCTTTAATTATAAAATACACTACCTGCCTGAGAGATGTGTATTTACTTTTACGTACGTGTGTGAGTTATTAAAATAAAAAATGACTTAAATTATTGTGAAACGCGACACCATATCATGCATCTGTCACTTGGAGTTTAGACGGGTAAAAGTAGATATGCGAGTAAAAGTAAAGTTTACGTATCTCATACCTATATGCATGAATATGTTCGTGTATTGCGATAACTTAATCGTTAGTTCCGTAATTCACTTAGTTAGTGTTATGAGAAGCTAGATTTTAAAAAAAGAGAGAGAAATGAAGTCATCTAAACATATCTATAAATATATAATTTTTTTAAAAGGTAACCCTAAACCCTAATTAAACATAAAACATATTTGATTATTAATTAATTATATATTATATATTTATATATTTTAAAGTGTCGGTAAGAAAAGTAAATTAAATTAAATTTTCAAAAAGGATCAAAAGGGAAACAAAAATATATTGGAATTAGTTAGGCATGGTGATGATGACGATGATTGCTAACTAGTAGTGGTGTGGTGGGGATATGATGAAAAGGTGTTTTAGATTGTCTGGAAAAAAAAAAGTAAAAGGCTAGATTGATTTTGGGCGTGTTTCGTAATATTCTGACATAGTCAGATAGTTACTTCATCTCATTTTAATCCTTTGAAGATTATATCATAACACCATATCATGTCACACTACAACATAGACAAATGGCTCTAAGTAATTAACAGGTAGTGGTCCATTGGCTAACCTTTTAAACATCTAGGTTTATGAGAAGAAGGTCCTGAGTTTAAGTCTTACAGACGACAATATTAAAAAAAACTCAGTTAAAAAAAAGGCTCTAACTAACACAAACTTTAACAAATCATGTTATGATTTAACTATTAAATAAATAAAAGAAAAAAAATAATCCTAGTTTTATCTCTTAAACAGGTTTCTTTATGGCTTTACAACCAAAGATGATAGCATGTGGGAATTCTGTGGCAGCGTTTTCAATGGCTGTCAGATTCCTTACGGGACCAGCTGTCATGGCAGCCGTTTCTATTCCAGTTGGCCTACGTGGCGTTCTTTTACGCATTGCCATTGTCCAGGTCATCTTCTCTTCCTCCTTAGACTAAGCGGTGTGAGGGACATTTTCATCAATGAATGTTCATTATTCTTACTCTCATATTTCAAAAAACTGAATTTAAAACAAATCGAATAAGTAATATGAACGTGGGTTTTTAATATTCGAACCATGGCCTTAACTGAACCGAATTTCTATTCGAACTTATGAATTTTAAACCATCCCGACCTAATTATTCAAATTTAAAATTTATACATTTTTGGTAATTTATTTATATATCCTCAAATTTCGGGTTATTCGAATTAACCTGAATTCAAAACGATTTGAAATAGTTTTTTAGTTTCGAATTAAGTTTCAAAAACTTCACATTCGAATAACCTAAATAACCCAAAAGTGAATAAATGAGGGTTAGATGAGTATGAAACCAAATTTAACTAAAAAATTGGCATAAGCATTTGTAACTTTTGTTTTCCTTTCACACATGAAACTTTTTATAATCTCTCTTTCTAAGTTTCATCGTATTTGTTAAACACTATGCAAAATTACATTATGTGATTGGTGATTCTCTATCGAATATCATTATATAACTTTATATATATATATATATATATATAAAGATGTTTCTTAATTAACGATCTTTTTTTTATTTTATAAAATGAATGATATTGAGGGTCACGTGAGAGTCACATGGGGCATATACATGCCTTGATTAAAGCAAAGCAAAGCAAAGCGTGCGTTCAGTTTAATTAATTACACACGAAATCCGACCTTCCCATTTGTCTGCCACTCTTTGTCTTTTTATTTACTTTTTACTATAATTTTAAAAAGATAAAAATCTATTAAATAAATTATTATTATTTTAATTTTATCATCAATTTTAACGTTTGTCGTTTTATCAATTTGTAGTATGACTTCAGAAGGATAAATGTCTGATAAAAATAATAACTGTTATTTTACTTTTATCATCAGCTTTCATGTTTGTCCTTTTGTAATAATCCAAATTTTCATATATAAACAAATACATAAAAAATAATAATAATTTCATATATCCTCAATGGCTCAATGTGTGTATGTCATCAAAATACGAAAAATTGAAAATATACTCATCTTTTAATTTTTAGTATTTATATAAGTTATAGTTGACAAGGATTCAGTTGAAATGAGAACCATCACTAGTTGCGAGAACCGCGAGAACTACACCATCCAAAAGATTTTTCTGAATTTTTCTTCTTAAAAGTCGTAAAAATAATCACTTGTTTCAGCAAAAAAAATTGAAAAAAGTGTCGCATACCCACATTTACATGAGGCGTAAAAAATATTTATCTTTTTTCAAAATTTACGTCTGCCGTAAAAAAAATTGCATCAGTCAAAACTACCGACTTGGCAATTTTTTTCTTACTTTTTTTACAGATGTGTTTATAATTTTTTCATCAACGTTTATGCAAAGTTCTTTTGACTCAACTCGCGCCGAATTAAATAGTTCTCGTGGTTCTCGCAACTCATGGTTGTTCTCATTTTACCCTTTCCCTAGTTGATAAAATACATAAATGTGAGCTTCAAATATTTTAAATTGGGTGATTCTATTTACATGTGACATTAATAAAATTAAATATGTGTTTTCCTTTTATAACTTTTGATATATGATGTTTTAATAAAAAATAAATACGGTTTTGTAATGTGCTTATTTTTATCTACGTTTTGATAAAAATGGAATATAAAAATTTATAACGACTTATAAAACGTTATATTTGATACGGCTTCATTTTTTATAAAATTTATATCAAAATGTAGATAAAAATAAGCACATCGCAAAATCATATTCGTTTTTTATAAAACATCATATATCGGAAGTTATAAAAGAAAAACACAAATTGTAATTTATTAATGTCATATCACTTGGTGTATATAGCAAAAAGTTTGGTGTAAATAGTAGGACGCTTAGTTTAACAATTCACTTTGTATTATAATATGTATTATTAAGTTTGATGGATGTACTCATATAGTCCTTTAACTTTGTTCTTTTATTTGTGTAAAAACAAAACGAAACAGGCTGCTTTACCACAGGGTATTGTCCCCTTTGTGTTTGCCAAGGAGTACAATGTTCACCCTCATATTCTTAGCACAGGGTATGCCTTTTTTACTCACTTTACTTTTATTTCTTCAATTTCAACCCCCCCCCCCCTTCAAAATAGATTCCTTGTGCTACTGTTTTTTTTTTCAACCAACAAATTTTACAAGTCCAATAAATCATTATAATCGAACAATATATCTATTCAAATCGATATAAATTAGCTTGATTCACAGTTTATGATTTAAAAAAAACTGAGTTTAGTGGTTCTCTTTCGTGGTTAAAAACTTGAAACGGTGAATATTTATATTTGTAACATTCACAAACAATTTTACAAATTTTAAAAATTCAATTGAGACTATCGATTTTATTTTAAAAGTTAGTTCAAACATTTAAACCACGGTGAATATAGGCATTTGATATTGGTGGACCATGATTATAAGGGTGCAAACGAGCTGAGGTAAGCCCGAACTTGACTAAGCTCGAGCTCGTTTAACTTATAAAAGCTCAAGTTCGAGCTTGGCTCGATTCATGCTTTGTTTCTAAAGCTCGAGCTTGGCTCGATTCATGCTTTGTTTCTAAAGCTCGAGCTTGGCTCATAAGTAGTCTTTTAAGCTCGGGATCGGCTCGTTTATTATATTGGTTAGAATTATTATTTTATATATTATTTTTCAAAATTATGTAATTTGTAATTATATATCTATAAATATTAAAAAAAATATAGTAATTATATATCAATAAATATTAATAAAAATATATATCTATATAAACAGTAGACTCGTTTAGGGAATCGAGCTCGACAAGCGAAGCTCGGGCTCAGGTTCGTTTACTAAACAAGCTTGTTTTTAGGCTTGGGCTCTAGCTGGTTTAAGCTCGGCTCGTTCGAGTTTTATTTTTAGCCGAGCTCGAGTAGCTTGCGAGTAGTTCGGCTCCTTTGCACACTTCGTGTTATTCAAGTCATTTAATTATAAAACTTTAATAAGAGGGAAAAAAAATAGTGCCATTTAAGTTATAAAACTTTAATAAGAGGGAAAAAAATAGTGCTAATTTTGTGATTAAAAATTGATATATGTTTTAGACAGAAAGATACTATTCTTATTATGGAAATGCTTAACTTTTGTTTTCATCTAACCCTTGCAGTGTTATATTTGGAATGCTAATAGCATTACCCATCACGCTTATATACTATATCTTCCTTGGGCTAGAGAAATAAGTAATGTTGACATCATCATAAATTTGATGAAAAATACGTCAATACTCATGCTCCAAACCAATTTGTTATGTAGTTTATGGTTGCTAGAAATAGGAAAGGATGGTGGTTGCTTTATGAGATTTGTTCCACATTGTTTAGTCGAGCTAATGTTACACGACAAAATGTTAAACTTGCCACGGTTGATGTAGGTTATGTATTTATTTGCATTGCATCATTTACATGCCAAGTGCAATCCATAGATGTTAAATCCGGTCGAATACGCAATGTTATACATACTAAAGGAGCCGACTATCTATGGGTAAATTGGTTGATTTGGAATTTGGATTGTAGTTTCTTCAAACTAGTGAAACGAGTCAACTTAAAAAAGACTTGGTTAAACTGAAGACAACTACAACGAGTTTAAAAGAACACAAAGTGCATTCCACAAGAGCATTAATCGCTCATAAAATGTAAAAATATTTAATTGAATATGTTTAATTCAATGAAGATCATTGATGGTCAACGAAGGTTATTGATAGTTACTATTCGTCATACATAGATATAAGTGGGTTATTACGGCTCCATAATATTTGCTACAATCCAATACGACTTGTTAACAGATGTATCACCTAGTATGCCACATTAGGTCATCTATGGTTTTATTGGTTAACGATGCTCATCGAGGGACATACATCGACTTAAGTGCTTGTTATGGCTTGTTAAGACTTATTATTACCTAAATAGCTTATTAAAACATGCATCACCCAATGCATCTCATTAGGTTAACCATGGTCAATCACTATCAATCATGGTTAATAATGATCAATCATTGTTCATTATGGTTAAACATAGCCAACCATGGTAAGTAATAGTAAATTTATTTATATCAATCATGGTCAATACATAGTGGAACATAGTCATCATCATCAACCACAGTTAAACATGGAGATACTTGCCTCATTAACAATCATTATATATAGAGAGAGATATATATGGGTAACACATATACATAAATTGCCAAACAAAGTCGACACTAATGCATTATGCAATTATAGTAGTACAAAATCAAATACCGAACAAGGACCGCTATTTGAGATATAGTTTATCACGGCATGATATCAACAAGTTTAATATCATACAAAATTTATACATAAAAATATAAAACATATATAATAGTAATAGTAATACCAAAACTAAAAACACAAAAATGTCAACATTTAAAACATGTATAATATTAATCATAAAATATATATAATATTAGTCCTTAAGTCTAAACTCTTATAGCTGATACAAATATACAACTGAGCACATGTAATTCTCAATCATCAACGCGTCTTAGCTACATTAGTATGCGGTAGAAATGAACTTTTATTTTAGTGGTGATATGTTGATAATAGGTGAGAAGACAAATCATATTCACTGGTTCATATAGTCTGCAGTGATCTCTTCTAAGGCCATGCGTAGTGTGTGTGTGTGTGTGGGGGGGGGGGTTATATAGCGCCATATTGGGCTATAACGCCCCGGAACAACCGTGGGGGGGGGATATGTGGCTAAGCTAGTATTTTTAGAGAGAGAATCTAGAGAGAAAGGAATTCCCAAAATATGGTTAGCTTAACTGTCATATAACCTCTTTCAAACGCTTCTTACAATGTTTACACAATTGGTCCCTCGACTATTAACAATCACATTCTAACCCCTGAACTATCAACTAACTATTATTACACAACAATACCCCCCCATATGAAAGAAAGACTTGTCCTCAGGTCACATAACAACAACAACAAAACATTAAAACTGAAAGTCCGGAAATCTCAGCTGGTATTCATGTTTGATCTCCCAAGTTGCATCTTGTTCCGATTGAGTTATCCACTACACTAATACTTGTGAAACTGGTTTCCTCCCAACTCTCTGGTCTAAGATCTTCAAAGGTTCATGTAATGAGAACCTGGGTACATTAGGAATAGGGACCACTGTAGCTGGTGGCCCATTAGCCTTCTTAAGCAAAGACACATGAACACTGGATAAAGTTGTGACTCTGGAGGTAAATCCAACTTATAAGCAGCCTCTCCAATTTTTGAATAGTCAAATAAGGTCCATAGTATTTAGGAAAGAGTTTGTGATATCCAGTCAGTCTTAAAGACGACTTTGTAAGGCCTCAATTTCAAATATACCAATTACCTTCTGCAAATACTCTTTCAGTTTGATGCTTGTTAGCTTGTTGCTTCATTCTATTCTGGGCTATCTGTAAAGTAGCTCTTAAGGTAACAATAACTTCTTTCTAGCACACATATTTTCATCTAAAGCTGCAACTTTTGTATCTCTATGCACATAAGGCACAAGTATAGGAGGTGGGAAGCCATATAAAGCTTGAAAAGGAGTCGTCTTGATTGCAGTGTGATAATTGGTGTTATACCACCATTCAACAAGAGATAACTAAGAAGCCCATGAACCTGAATAATGCCAAACCATACATCTCAAATACGTTTCCAAGCACTTATTAACCACCTCAGTTTGGCCATCGGTCTGAGGGTGGTAGGCAGTCGACATGGCCAAAGATATACCCTGGAGCCTTATAAATTCTTGCCAAAAATTGCTGAGAATTATTGAGTCTCTATGAGAAACAATGGTAGTTGGCCAACTATGAAGCTTATAAAATTTAATAATAATTATCACGATAAATGACAAAAAACAATTTACCGTGTTATAAAATTTAATAATAATTATCACGATAAATTAAAATAAACAATTTACCGTGTTATTATATGTAGTTGGCTAACCCTGAAGCTTATAAAATTTATTAATAATTATCACGATAAATTATAATAAACAATTTACCGTGTTATTATATGTAGTAAATAAATACTTTCTAGACAACTTAATAAAAATCCATTTAATACTTTATAAAATCAGAGAGTATATAATTATTTCATATTTTTAATTAAAATTACTAATTTTGTAGAAAAAACCCTTTTTATTCTATACTTAAATACATTCTTTTATTACAAAATAATTTACCAAAATCCAAGAAAATTCTTATAAAATCTCATGACATAAATTTTTTTCTATAATAATCAAAATTAATATTTATACGATTTTATTTAAAAATCTTGTATTTTTTAATATAAAATTCTTATGTACTATAAACAATAATAATGTCATCATAAATCCAATTAATGTAAAAAAAATCCTCAAAAAATCCATAAACTTGTTTAACATGAATACGAACAGTAGCATAAATTCAATTTCATCAAAACACAATCCTAAGATCAAAGGCTCCAAAATTCATAAACTAATAACCCTAAAATAACAAGAATCTAAATTCATATTTGAATGTTCTCTATCATAAAAATTCATAGAGGGATTTCATAGTGCACGAAAAATAAACAAAGTTAGGCTCAAGAACTACCTGATTTGACCAGGAAACGAAGGAAAATTCGAAATGTGAAGTTCCAAGCGCTAGTTCCTTCTTTCTTTGAATCTGCGGGTTAGACAAGATTTTGTAGAGTTTGGGAGTGGGGTATTAGGTGATAACAAATAGCAAGCTCTAGTTCCTTCTTGTTAATATCGTTAAACCCAAATACCATTTATATTAATTAATTTCCAACAATATTAATGGTATTAGGTGATAACGAATATTCACATTTTTATTTGATTACGATTCGGATCCAGTTTACGAAACGAGTCAGATTTTCTAAGATCATTTTTGCGAATGTTACCTATTTGGGGTTAAACCTGATATCATGGGTTTCCGGAATCTTAGTACAAAGCTCTCACTGACAATCGCTTAACTAACATGGTTAGAAGTGCTACTTCGTGAACTTGGTAATATTACACATTCGGTTCCTACTTTATTTGTCAATCCAGTCTTTTATGCCATGACAAAACATGCCGAAGTTGATTTCGACTTTCTAAAAGAAAAATATATAAATTAATTTATATCAACAAATGATCACAATCCTCGCATTTTCACAAAGCAACTGCCAACTAAGCGAGATTTATATTTATACGGTCCAAACTGCATATAGTTCCATGTCCTTAGTTTGTGGGGAAATATTAACAAAGTATAAATTAGCAACATTTGTATGCATATAGGTATGTATATCATGCTTTGGGAGGTTTTTTAAAAAAAATTCAATGTTTCACTTTTGACCAAAAACTATTTGTTTTTCTACTTTTACCACTAAAAGTTTTCATCTTTTGAAATTTTACCTCACAACTTTTGTACTTTCAACTTTGGTCCCCACACTTTTCATATTTTGCAATTTTTTTAATTATGCGAGTTAACACGACGTAACGTGTGTGTGGTTCAACGTTTTAACATTTTGTTTTAACGCTTCGTACTAGATTTTACGAGTTAACACGGCTCAACGTGCACGTGTGGAACAACGTTTTTACGTCGTCTATCTTTTCCCCGTTTGACAGGTTCGTTACAATGCGTGTGGTCCTAAATCGACTTAATTATTATTTTCTATGTTTTATGTTGCAGTTTAATTTCTTCTCATTAACACACCGTAACTTTCAATATTGGTTGTCGTTGGCGATGGTGTGGCAATGATGCTATTTGACACGACTTTACGCCCCGCCGCATTGCGGCGGGTGGTAAATCTAGTTATACTAGAATTGTAATTAATAGAGAGTACTAAAACGTAGCATTGTTTCTTGTAAAAAGGACTTTTTTCATGAGGAAGCATAGGAATTAACATGTAGTCATCATGTTTTGGATTTAAGCATGATGTTTTGGGTTTTTTTTGGCAAGAAAAACACTAAATATAACAATTTAACACACATTGCAATGAATTCTAGGCATGAAATTTAAAACACAACTAAAACTAAGGTTGAGCATTTGGTATTGAGTACCGATACCAAATTTCTCGTACCGAAATTTTTAGGTACCGGTTTGGACGGTACCGATACCACGCTCATCCCTAACTAAAACACACTACTTAACATTCTTGTCATGTTGTTTTAAGTTTTAAGCCAGAATTCATTACATTTGTCTTAAATTGCTATGTTTGGTGCTTTTCTTTTCAAAACAACCTAAAACATCATGACTAAGTCCAAAATATAGTGCCCACATGTCAACTCTTATGCATTCTCACATTTCTCACGAAAAATATCCTTTTGACAAGTACCTAAACCAACCGACCTACATTAATAACTAACATTGAAATGCCATAATAACTTGTGTATAAGACGCGTTAAATACTGAAAAATATGTAATATATATATATATAGAAAAGTGCCCGGATAGTCCTTGTGGTTTGCTCCGATTTCACATTTAGTCCATACATTTTCAAAATTACAACTGTAGTCCCCAACTTTGGCAAATTTGTTCTTGGATAGTCCCTGAAGCGGATGGGGGTTAGTTTTTGGTGTTAGGTGGGTGTGAAATGATAAAAAAAACCCTTATTATGAAAAAAAAACAATTAAACAAAAGAGTTAATATAAATAATGCGGGACCCACCAGAAACCTTCTTCTTCATCTTCTTGCAACCATCTTCATAACCCTAAAACAACCCCAAACCACCGTCACGACCTCCGCTACAACAAACCACCTTCATCACCACCCACAAATCCACCATCACCACACCCACAAACCCCACCGTCCACCAAGTCAAACAACCATAAATTAATTTCTGGCGATTGATTCCAATCTCCAACGAGATAGCTCATTTGTAGCAATGTTTTACCACACTAGTGCACGAGCAGATCGGAATCGACATTATTGACTCGTTAAAACGGATACGGTCCATCAATCCAACACTATATAAAAAACCAACACCTTCGATCAACATATATCCAACACCGGCGTAAGGCCCATACTTGATATGTATATAAAATTCATAAAAGTTTGCACTATATTCATATATATATATATATATATATATATATATATATATATATATATATATATATATAGTGCTGTTACAAAAACCTTAAATGTAATTTGGAACAAAATAAAGTTTTAGGTATTCAAACATCATTACTACTAGATTACAATGTTTGGTTAAGTGAAAACATCAAACAGGAGCGGAAGCTAGATTTAGTCTTTGTGTTTGGTTCGTCATCGAGCTTGATCTTCATCCGTATCACTTAGTAAGCACCTAGATACCTAAATTTATCCTATACTTTAGTTAGGATGAACATAAAACATATTTAGATAGACCTAAATATAAAAAAGAGCAAATTACAATTTTTTTTCATAACCTCAACCGTAGCTTACGATACACCTACTCTCTCTAAAATAGCAGGTCTACACCGTAAACTACGATGCAGACCGTAGCTTATGCTACAGCCCAGCTGCAGATTTTTACTTTCAGCCCTTGTTACGAAAACGTCCAAAATTTCTCATTTCTTATCCGTTTTACGACCCGTTTCTTCCTACGTGATCGTAATTCGATTCTCCATCATATGGAGTTAAAATTCAACATCCGCACTTACAAAATTCTACATTTTTAAGCACTCGGATTTATATTCAATTTTAATATATTTGACCAGTTGATGTTTTAAACCACAAACTTGTTTCTAAATAATCATAAAGCATACACCAACGTATTTAACTCAAAATCTTTAGCTCGACTTCATAACTTTTATGAATTACGCGGCCAATACCCAAGCTATGCGCATAATTCGTTTTGACCCGTTTAGAGGATTTAAACATTTATGTTTAAATCTTGCTCTTTCTTTTCACATATCCTATTTCCAGATTAAGATATTTATTTATCTTCCACCACGACTATATTTGTGGTGGATTTAGTAAAATGAAACATTTAGTCCAAATTCTACCCTTCGGTTAGTCCTTTTACGGAAAAGACCCAATTTGAGGCGTTTGACCCAAAGGGCTTATACTTAATACTTTTTACACTTATCCAAGACTTACTTGATCATAACTCTTATTTCTAAATAACCATTAAGGGTTGTTTTCCCGGTTTATCGATCAAGGGTGTTTTGGTCAACTTTAGTCCCTCATTTTTCGACGAAGGACTTTCAATAACCTATTTGACCAAAATCGCACATTTTAGCTAAAATATTATTTACACATACCTGGCTCGGGTCAAAGTATTGACCCGTTTTAATACTTCATCATATAAATTGCTAATCCGTAAAAACAGCGTCTCACGCGCTATTCGTTCCTGTGAGCATAAAAACTGGACAACAACATTAATCACTAACGTCAAATGGTGATATCATCACCTTTTCACCCGTTTAGTCCATTTGACCATTTATTCATCGTGAGATGTGTCAGACTCCGACATCCACGTGTCTACCGGTGGGCCCGGTGGGGAGTATCGTGGCGTACAGTTGATATCATCATTACCAAATAAGCATAACACAGCGGAAGTCTGGAGTAAATAAACTATTACAACCGATAATGTCTAGTGTCCAATATAAATATATACATGCATGGTTGTAACAAGATCCACAGGCGGATCGAAATACATACAAAATGATAACAGACTATAAACAGGCAATTCCCTAAGGTCGCAACTCCTTGGTTATTCGCCCCGCAGCTCCCGGCCTATTCCGTACTGGCAACCTGTAACTTAAGCTTTTGAAATACGCCAGTTTACACTGGTAAATACGCTCAACCGACTCATTTTGAAAACCTTTTCGAAAATGGTTTTAGGTGCACAAGGCACATTTTCATCAATAACTTGGGATAGTACAAAAGACTTTGTATACAGATTTACATGCTGGCTTTTACATATGAGGCCCGGTACAGAAACCGAGACATGATCGACTGACACGCCACTCTGAACTTTCACACAGAAAGCAGGATAGCAATTACCCAGTGTATGCCTACACGCCATGCTATATTGTCGTGGCCACTACCAATTTAGTGAGCCAAGGATATCCCAGACAAGGTCAAGCCCACCCCCAATGTTTTAGTTTCAGTCAAAACAGATCAAAACCGGGTTATGTAAGATTTCAGTTAATTATCACAACTGGATAAAACATTATCCCATACCTGACCAAGCGGTAGTAATCTACCATATCCCAAGCCCGTATAGGGAAAATAAGTTAAGAGTATTTACCTGAATTGAAGTTCACAAGTAATCCAAATTCAGCCGTATTCCAGAGCAAGTACAGGAGCAATCTACCGGGAGGCGTTCAGTCTGGAGTGATGGTAATTAATAACCAGTATTAGAATGCTAACAGGTCCTTAGTTAAGTCCTAGACTTGGACCGGTTAGTCTTACGCTAAACTATGATAAGGTACGATACGCTAGATTAAGCGGTGATCGGAATAGAATGTTAATTGGACCCGACAAGTACATAGACTTGTATAATATGGGTAGACCAATAACATCCTGGATTTGATGAGGAATGGACAAGGTTAAACCCGTTACGGTTTAAAATACATAAACTAGCTACGTATGCTTAACCGTATGCATAAAAGCGAAACCGGGTAACCGTATGAGTCATATATAAGTTCCATAAGAAATCGCGTTTAATATATGTTATAAAATCAGTAACATTTGCAAAGATAGGCCCGAGTTAAATTAAAAACCGTTTTATGCCTCAAAAGGGCAATTCAGTCATTTTTAAGTTTATCAAAGACGTTAACCATGAATCTGATGTAATGACCTTAAATATTCTGTAAAAACATATATTTTATCATGTTATAACAGTAGGATATCAAATACATGTGTGTTTGATGATCTTGACACAAATTATGTCCCGTAGGGGCATTTTAGCAATTTCACACATAGCTTAGAAGCCGAATTTGGGATTCTGAGTTCGGGACTTGTACTTACTGTTTTTATATTAAAAATAAGTTTATAAGTCAGTAGGTAACAAGTCTCGGCCTATGGTTATGATTTTAAACCATACTTATGCGCCGAAAGACGTAAAAGTCGCTAAAATGCCGTTAAATCGATATTTATTATAAACTGAAGTCAAGACCTGTTTTGAATGGTCAAAAGTATGTCATTTAACTTATAACATCAGTAAGTTAAAGTTTTAATTATAAAAAATTTAATTCTTGCTATTTTTCCGTAAAAAAAGGTAGTTTAGTCGTTTAGCGGCGATTAGCGATTCTCAAGCATATATTTAAGTCATAAATTGAACAAACATCCCAAATGGTCCTACTTGTTATAACATATCAGTAAGTATACTATCCATATGCTCATATGTGCTAAATCTTATTTTGCGTAAAAGGACCTATTTGCAAAGTTTTAAGTATTTTTACGGAACTTATGAAATAATCCGGATTTCTTAGGAATTGAGTCACCAAACTTTAGGACAATATTATAGACATAATCATGGTCATAAAATGACCATAACTTAGTATCAAGAATGGCTCAAAACGGGTCAGAACTGAAAGTCAACAGAAAGTCAATTGTTTGAGACTTTCGGTTACAAACCGAGCCTAGACCAAAAATTGACGAACCGAACCTGTTGACATATGTTCAAATACTTATTTTAAGGTTATTAATGTTTTAAAACATATTTTATAACATCCGGATCGTTAGTTATGAATTTTACAAAAACTGCTCAGTTTGACTTTTATTGACTTTTCGGTTGATTCGCCAATCGGCCATGAATCCGTGATAATCTGGAGATGCCCTCATGAGGGATTATCACCTCCATCATTATGAACATGTAGGATCTTCCTTTATGCACAATGACGGAGTACACACGGATTTAGAGCAAAGTCAAGGCGTTTTTACGACAAGACTTTGTTCTAGGCTAACAGCTATAAGAATTCAGTTAGCACGAGTTTGAACACTTACATTAGGTCCAAATGAGCAGTAGGAACAAAATGGAACACTTAGATTTGATCAGAACTACTCTGTCATGAACTTGGTGAGTCTAGAGTGCATGAAGATTGTTGCAACTCATAAGATTGTTTATTTTAAGAGCTATGGAGGAGAGAGGGGAGGTTGCCAGGTGTTTAGACATGATTTCAGATGTTTACAAGTGTTTTGAAGTGACAAACATTGAGCAAAAGGTGGCAAAATCACGAGCAAGGTGGCACAAAATCAAGTGAGTAGTGTCCAAGTGCAAGCTGGCAACAACAGCAAACTTTCTGTTGCTGGCACCTCCTCGCGGGGCGCGAGGAGTTTAGGCCTGGCCGGTCGCGGCTCGCGACGGAGTCTTGGGTCAGCCATCCAAGTTTTAAACTTGGCAGTTTCCGTCCCCGCACTTATTTAGCTCATAGAACTCTTATTTCTTGCACTTTTGGCCCCTCTACTTCATTCTAAAACATAACGAGGATTGGATAAGCGATTCGACAAACCTTGGTCCCTCCCATTTTGGCACATGGCGCACATGGATTACCGGGACACGTGTTGGAAAAATATTGGACATAAAAACACGTAGTGTTACAAGATGGTATTTATTTACCATCCCACTTAAAATCATTTCTTAATTCTTTTGACTCATCATGTTTTACGCCGTAGAGCGTCGTTTCAAGAACAATTGTTTGTTCGTTAGCTCGTTGTGACAAACGACAAAAAACCACTAATCCCGTACAATCTAATCACTATCTTTATTACATAATCTCATGCATTTAACGTAATTTTATTACGTAATTGAGCCGTACGCCATATAACAAGTGTTAGGACAAGGAAAACATGCTATAACATATATTGATTTCCGTCACGATGCGAAACTAATCAAACTATGTCCTAAAATTGTTGGTAGAAAGTGTTGGGCGTACTATTCACGGTTGCACTATTCATGTCAGCAAAACTGCTGAAACAGAACGAAACGATGAAATAAGACATACGTATGACATAACTGAGTCCATATGTATCTTAAAACCCCTAATGCGGGAATACATCTTGCAATAATTCTTAAATTTCCGGTATAATGTTTAAATCATATCATTGTCCGTACGACTATATATATAGTAATTTTAACTCGTCCGAAATACTAATTCAGCATTTCCGAGACTCCAGAATTGTAAAAAATAATGTAAAGTACCTTAAAACACTTTGATGATATCAATTTGGTGTCTGAAACATAAAATTTCGGTACTACGCCGCAACCTACATAACTTCTCTGTTCTTGATCTGACGAGCTAGTAAACAATATTTTTGCTGCCATAACACCCAAACGAATAACCTAACGAGCTAGTTAAGCATTATATGGGATCCCAAATCCCTTCATACATATCTTGGTTGCGGAATTTCAACTTGTGAAAACATTCGTCGGTAGAATGCAAAAGTGCCGTTATCGAACCGACGACTAAACGAAAGCCGTATAAGCTATCAAAACACAACATATACTAGTCTAGTGAACTAGTTAATACCAATTAGCATTCTAAATCCCTAATTACCCCCTAATTGTGCAAGAAAACCCCTAAAGACCATAATTTATTTAATCACCAAAGTATCTAATAAATTAATAACTTTTATAAAAATTATACACATTACCCCCCATGTGGGCCCCACCTTGATGTGGTGATGAATTTTTATAATGAAGAAGTATGGTATGGTTGTGGATGTCTACTATTTTATGCAAAAGAGTTTATAAGATGGATGAAGTCCATTTTTATTTTGCAATTATATAACACTCCATTATCCTTTCCATTCATCTTAACACTTAAAAAAAGATCACAAACATCACGTCCATAAACCCACCATGTTTCACTTATAAACACCCTAAATTAAGCCATTCTAAGTCATTACAAGGTGATCTAAGGAACTTGCAAGCATAGAGGATCATTAGAGGCTACTTTGGAGCTTTTATACTTTCTTAATCTTCATCTTAAAGATCACTAAAGAAAAAAAAGCTTGAAACCCTAATCATCACTATTTTTACTATTTTTAAGCTTCTTTTAATATGTAGTTTACTAAAGTACAAGTTGATCATCTTGAACACTAAAGAAAACAAAGCTTGAAACCCTAATCATCACTTAAAAGTCTACAAATATATATATATATATACAAATATATATATATATATATACATATATATATACAAATATATATATATATATATACATATATATATATATATATATATATATATATATATGTATGTATTAAACGATCACAATGACGTGTCTAAAAATATATATTTTTGACACAAGACTAATGTATATGTATTTATTAACGATAACAAAAATCCGGAAAGTTTAGAAAATATAGAAATTACTAATTAAATTTTATAAGTATATAATTATACTTGGAAAATCATACTTAGTAAAAATAACAAGTGTAAGACTTCCCACTAATTGGACTCATTTTATTTAATTATTGTGGGCTAAGCCCAATTTGATAACTTAAAGGACTTCTAAAAGTTAAGTGGGCTAGACCCAATACATAAAAGACATGGGCTAGGCCTAAAATATATAAAAGACATGGGCTAGGCCCAATGACAAGATAACATGGGCTAGGCCCAAAGACAATATGACATGGGCGAGGCCCAATGATATGCGTGCAAGGCACGGAAACAAGTGAAGGGCAAGGCTCGTTCACGCACGATTTATTACACGACAGTATATATATATATATATATATATATATATATATATATATATATATATATATATATATAAATAGAACACACAAACTACCAACACTATAAAAACAATAAAGTTCTTCCAAGAATATAAATAATTACATAACAAGATTTCAAGATGAACAACTTGTACGAGGTCCACCAAGACCTAAGGGTCTAACGAATTTAATACACACGTATGATATACACATGTACGGACACTCGTAGATTATTCGTACGACTAGCACACACAAACTTGTGAGTTCATGTCCTTCCTTTCAAACTTTTCAATGTTTTATTACTAAACAATCGAGGGGGAATACATGTTACAACAAAGGGTATGTTAGCTATGGAATGATAAAATGTCAGATCACGTGCACATAAGTAGAAAATTATCAAGAGTAACCATTAATCGAAATGACCGTGGTGCAAAGGGTGTAGATCTACTGAGTTTTAGGCGAGCTCCACTCCTGGTATATTGGCCTTTTAGGGGTGCTTTTGTGGTCCCAATAGTCGGAATGATAGACATCCTCTAGGTTTGGTTGCTTACTTATGTGGCACACATATTAATGTATTAGATACACATTAATGGATCCTCTAATTCCATGAACGCTTTTACATACCGGTTTTCAAATGCAAAGAGTCAAATGTTTAAAGATTCATTCGATACAAACATTCAAACACATGAACTCGCCAACATTATGTTGATTTTTCAAACTTACATGTATTTCAGGAAACAAGACACGAGCGAGTGATAGTCTTTAGGAAATGGGAATGACATAACAACGGATGCCACTTTTGAAGGGTTTGCCTCTTATATCCCAACCTCGTATGGGTATATAGGAGTCAAAACCTTGACTCACTTCGTAACGATAACAGACTTGCTTTTGTGATGTAATATAACTTGAATCATGTTTTTGAATAACAAACTTGAACATGTTGAAACTATGTGATCTTGCTTTAGAAAACTTGTAATGTTAGTTGTACTTAATATATGACATGGCATCTTTGTTAATTAATATTTGTTTACACGATTGGATGCAATTACCGTATTACCCTTTTACTCATTATGGTTTACCCCATAATATGTCTTTTGTCAAAACTCATAGTTTATTCGGTATATACAAGACCGAATTACTGTTCTATCCCTTTTACTTAGTCCGACCCGTGTCGTATCAGATCAGATCACCTTAATTAAATTGCCGTTTTATCATAATCATAACAACTACAACAAGTAGGTAATCTAATAGAAAAGTGAAAGCTTTAATTACCTTGCTCTCCAAATTACGCTTTTCCTTCATACTTGATTCGTTTGACCCGTTTCCTTCCCAAGCCTCCACCTAGCTTGTCAATCGTCAAACTATCATCATAATTCATAAGATGGTTATAATAGTCATTATCAATCACGAATATTCCACCTTACGGGTTTTATGTCAAATATATCATTCGATCTTATCATTAGTCAGTTTGATTTTTAAAAATTCAATTGACTTATTAACATACACGAATGCACAAATTGGTTCATCGAACTCACTTAGGTGTTGTTTGTTTTTCAGAGGTAAAACGTTTGCAGTTTGCGGACCACATCTGCAGACATCTGTAGCAGACGAGGTGGACCAAACCTCTGCAGTCTGCAAGACGAAGAGTGTTTGTTTTTTTAACTTCTGCGAATTACTGAAATAACACCAAAATTCATCCAAGTAATACCACAATTCCGAAAATTAATTCCAAAATTCTGAAAAACTAACATAAAAAATCTAAAAGATAACACCACAATTCTGAAAAACTAACAACAAAAATATGAAAAACAAACATCAAAAACCCGAAAAACGAACATAAAAAACTGAACAACGAACACCAAATTTTTAATTTTTTCTTCAACAGTCTTCTTCTCCATTCTCTTTCTAACAATATTCTCATTCTGGGTTTTCAAATCTGACCCTTTAATCACCAATCAAGAAACCCATTTTTAGTTTAAAGAAATAGAGTCCACCTCTGTTCATTTTGTCACCAAACCCTTGAATTTGAACTCATCAACTCCAAGATTTGTGAATCTGAGTCAAACCCATTTGAAGAAACCCTTAAATACATCAAACGCATCAACAACTTTGAAACTTTTTTATGGGTTTGAGAGAAATTCAAGAAAGACTAGAGTGGAGGAGCGACGGAGGTGGGTGTTGGCTGGAGTGGAGGAGCGACGGAGCTGGAGGGCCGACGGAGTTGGAGGGCTGGCGGAGGTGGAGGAGGTGGTAGAGGAGATGAGGTGCAGCTGGAGAAGAATTATGGGTGCTAGGGTTTTGAGCTTTCAAGATCAGAGGAGTGTTTTGAAAGAGGGAGGAATTTTGAAGAGGTTTGAAGAGGTAAGGCCACATTTGCGCGAGGAAGAGGTCTAGAGGACCTTTTTAATGAAATCTCTTCCAAAAAACAAACACTCTGCAGACTTAAACGTCTGCGCGTGGTCTGCGTTGGGCAGACATAAGAGGTTATGAAGTACTTTTCACAAAAAACAAACACCACCTTAGGCATTTCATTAGAATACTTAATGAAATCAAATTTTACATACTAACTAGTAAATAACATGATTTCAAGCATCAAGAACATGGTTTTTAACATCAATTCCTTTATATAATACAAAAACCCATCTTATGACAAGTAGGATCATATACTCGAATTCATAGATTATTCAAACACTTTCTTATCACCATCATGTATGATGATTCTAAACATGTTTATATCATCAATTTCATCATATTACTAAAACCCACTTATTTAAGTGTGGTAAATCATCTAAACTCTTAAATCATAGCAACATGTGTATAATTTTCACTTAGGGTTTTGTTCCTAAGCAAGTATACATCACTAATTTGGCCATAACCTCTACGATTCATACATAAATCGCTACTCGTGATGTTCATCAAAATTTCACAACTTCATTAAACATCAAAATTCGACATACCTTATGATCCCCTAGCTTGGGTGATTGTTAATTCACGTTCATTCATGAATCCGACCCCCCAAATAGCCCTTCAATTTGATGTTATTTGATGAACTAGGGTTCTGGCTCCTTTGAGCCTTCTCCTGATCGATCCAGAACATACACTTTGTGTGTGTGTTTTGTTTTGATTTTCATTTAATAATTAAACTTCCAAGTTATCCCACTTTGGTCCCTCATGTTTGGTTAGTTATTAAGTAGGCTTCAACCTACTTATTTCCAACAATATTTTCTCTTATTAACTAGGTTAAACATTCCTAGTTAACTTAGTGGGTTCAGGGAGGTTATAACCTGTTTTATTTTGAGTCCCGTTAACTCGGGCCTCTTGTAAACCTTTATTTTCTCAAAAACTTTCTTTCACCTTTTATTTAATATTAGGTCTATTTATTTAAATCCTAATATTCACCAGGTTAATTTTTACCATTAACGGTATTTTACCCATTCATTATTATTAACGTGGTTTAATTACCAAACCCGTTTTCGGGTGTTAAGTCTACCCCCCTTAAAGAGGTTTCGTCCCCGGAACCTTCCTTACATAGTCATTGTTTAGACCAAACGAACTTAGTTTCGTTTTCACTCAAGCATTGCTCATACTTTTAATTATTCAAAAATCTTACCAGGAAATATAGTTATTTCGAGGTATTGCCTGATTCTCTTCTCGTTCTTTTCTCGGTTGACATTTTATCTTTTTGGTCAAGCCTTTACTTAGGATATATCAAGTGCACTTTTTACGTGTAAGGCCTCATGAGCCATTACCTTTATCTTATATCCTTTGTCTTTATCGTTTTCTTGACCGGGTCGCCATTTGGCCACTCGATCATTTAAATCTGTCACTATGCTCATTTCCACGCGAATCTTTTAATGATAAGCGCATATAAAAGGAAAAGTCTTAAATTTAAATTTGACCTCGACCAGTCTTACCAGTAAAACTTATTAGTCACCGGTTACTTTGTACCTTATCGCTCGGGCATACACATAATGCCTTCCCGAGGTTTACAAGTGTTTATGATCTCTAATCCCGTAGCTCGTGCTACAATGGGGTCATGCTTCATGTTACGTTTAAGTTCACCAAAAATTCTTTTTGTTTTCGAAACTTCCCTTTCAAATTTATCGTCTTACACCTATTGGTGTCAAGACCTGTTTCTTTTAATATTATTCGTTTCCCAATCCATCTAATACTATTTATATTTGTTAAACGTTGTTTCTAACTAAAACCGAATTTTAGTTCAACGTTTCCTTTTCAACTTGTGTCAATTACTCGCATCAAGAAATAGACAACTTAGCATTTATTCTTTTACTATTCTTATTTTACGCAGAGAATTGTAACCGGTTCCCTCGCTTTACCTAATTAACTCGTAAACCCTTTTTCACTTAGCCTAATAGGCTACTTCTTTTGGTTTTCACCTTTTTAAGGTGAGGCCTCTAAGGCTTATTCCTCTCGATTCTTGACCCGAAGGTCATTTTGGTCCCGTAGACCTTTACATCATTCATGACCCGAAGGTCGTGGTGATCCCGTAGATCATTCTTTTACCCGTATTATTTCTTTAACGTAATTGGTGTCAAAGCACCTCCTTTATGTTTAAAAAGGAAAACCATTTACCTTGTCTTTTGTTTTATCCGTTAATCATCGCCCTTTTTGGACCGAAGATTGATTTATTTCTATTTCAATTACGGTCTTCAAACCATGATTGACCCATTTTGGCAATATTTTCATTTTCTATGACTCCGTGTTGGAAATGTTTTCATTTTCTATAACTCCGTGAGTCCTTTATGTGTCACATTCATTTGTCGGATCTATTACCCGTTTCATCGCAATTGTGCTGATCACTTGCGCCTAAAACCGTCGTAAGGGTCCATTGACATTGACCACTCGTCACCACAGTGTCACAACCACCATCTTTAGTAGCGACTGCCACATTTTTCCAAATCTATTAGTCATTTCCGTTCGGAAAACTCTTCCGCTTTTATGACTTCATACTCCATTACCCGGGTTCTTTATCTTAATGTTTTAACGCTCCCGTTATTCGGTTTGCGTTTTTCGTTTATATTCGTTCACAACCCATTACCCGGGTTCATTATTCTTTTGTTTTTAATGCTCCCGTTACCCGACTTGCGTTTACATTTATATTTAATCATGTCCTATTACCCGGGCTCCTTATTCTTTATTTAACCCGTTTGACATGTTCGTGTGAAATCCATCACCTATGAACAATCAATTTTTTTTAACCCATATGACTTGTTCATGTGAAATCCATCACTTATGAACAATGAAACATTATTCTTTATTTGACCCGTTTGACTTGTTCGTGTGAAATCCATCACCTTATTAACAGTCAAACCTTATTTTTTATTCTACCCGTTTGACTTGTTCATGTGAAATCTATCACTTATGAACAATCAAACTTTATTATTTATTTAACCCATTTGACTTGTTAGTGTGAAATCCATCACTTATGAACAATCAAACATTATTCTTAATTTGACCCGTTTGACTTTTTCGGGTGAAATCCATCACCTTATGAACAGTCAAACCTTATTTTTTTTATTCTACCCGTTTGACTTGTTCGTGTGAAATTCATCACTTATGAACAGTCAAACTTTATTCTTTTATTCGACCCGTTTGACTTGTTCATGTGAAATCCATCACTTATGAACAATCAAAATTTATTCTTTATTTGGCCCGAAGGCCTTCTTTTTAACTCACCCCATTAACCTCGTCTTTACTACATCGGACGTATATGTGCTTATTATAAGAAGTTCATGGTATCATGTGTTTTCAACTTACTTGTCCAGAGTAAGCGATCAACACATGGTACACGTGATCTTATTATAATTATCACATTACCTCCCCATGTAAGTAAATCCTCGGTTCATGTCACACCCCAATCTGCAGTAGAAGAAAAAACACGGGATTCAATAGACACCTCTGGTACAAGCACATTGTTTTTAAAGACACTACATTTTCTTACTTACAAAATGTTGATTACACAGTACATGTATGTTACAACTGCGTGTTCCCATGAACCACATAAGTCTTCTAAGCCGCATGTGATTTTATCAGTATTCGTCTATAAACACGTCTTGAACAACATACACGGATCACACCAGTCTCAAGTTACCTGAAATGCATGTTAGTTTTAAAAAGGGTAAGCTAACCGAGCCAGTGAGTTCCACTGGTTTGGTTGTTTCGTAGCAAAATGCGTTAACAAGTTTAATTGCACGAGTCACAGATCGTAGATGGAATTACACGAGTGTACAAGTGAAACCTTGACTGTTTTAACTGTGCCTTGTCACGTTCGACACCTCAGCACACCCCGGGCTGTGCCACAACAGACACCTTAGCCCGCCGGGCCGTGTCACACAGACACCCCCAGCCCACCAACTGCATCACGTGCAGTTCAACGGCCCAGTGTAGTTATGCTTATGAACATAACCGAGATTAGGACGCGTGCAGTTGCATGTTTGCCGACACACAGTCCGGTCGTAGCAACTGAGTTTGTCAGACCAATAGTACTATCTACTGCCCACGGCTTAGGTTAATCACTTGTAGTAGGGATAGTTCGTGTGTTAGGTAATTCACATCATCACAAGTTGGTGCAGTTAACACGGTTTGTAACATGCAAATCACCCCATGACACAGTAAAACAGTTTGAAAGTGGGGGAGTGAAACTCACAGGATAGCAGTATCACAGGTAGCAATAGGAGTATATGCAAGCTGGTTCGGCTCTAACAGTAATCATGCAAGTAATTACCAATATCAGTCGCTAAGTCGGTAACGCCTATAACTTGGGCCCGGGTGGGTATTTTCAGACCATATTGTACATCTAGTATCCTGGTGTGGGGATGGATGTTAGGGTAGGATCAGTTTTACGTTTGGCTCCCGGGCACCGGTTCGCGTGCCAGCCAAAGTCGGTTGTTTTATGTGTTCGGATAACGGCACTAAGATCTAGACAGTGCCAATACATTTTCATTTAAAAAGGATTAAGTATTCATTAAGGAAATCCGGACGTTTGGAGGATCTAGGTCTCCCGACTTTGAGTTTTCGTTTTCGTCGTCGGGATCCTCCCGAACGGTGGTGGAACACACCCAGAGTGTCCAGCTTACCCTGGAACTTCCCAGAATACTCCCGGTGTTCCAATTATAGTCAGGATAGGGTTCGGTTCGTTCCCAGTTCCGGCAGGTTCGTTGTCCGGTAAACTGCCGAAATTAGTTAAAAGAAGCATTTTAAAAGCCGAAAAATCCCATTTAATCTACGTATTTTATAAAATTCTAAAAAATTTTATACAATTCAGTAAAAATATGTAGATTATGGGAAAAATAATTCGGGAATTTATTTAGTGATTTAGCTTATCAAATAATTTATTTATAAAACAATATTTAACCGAATAATTAATATTTCTTATCATCCAATGTCCAAAAATTCTCAAAATATTCTAAAAAGCTCCTTATACGTCCAGGAATTCCTTGCAAAAATTTGAGATTTTTCTGATTTTGTTTCAGTGCGTTTCCGGCTACTGAAAACTCCCAAAATGCGTATTTTTAACTTAAACCAAAATTCAATCAATGGACTCCCAAACTTCCCGGGACATTACCTAGATGTTCCTTAGAGTTTCTGTAAAGTTTGGTTATTTATTGATTCCGTTTGGTATTTTTTTCCGAATTTCTTTTGGTAAAACAGTCAAAAATTCGCCAAAAATCATACAAAATTCCAAAAATTCTGAACTTTTACGTGGACATTCCTGTCAATACCCTAAATCACCACCCCAATTTTCAGCTCAATCCAATACCCACGGACCAAGTTATGGTAAAAACAAATTGTGCCTATTCTAGTTACGAGTTTCGGCGATATACCTAGCGATTCCTTTGATATCCTTCGATTTCGGCGAGGCCAGAAGTGTGTGTGAGCCATATACAATACCTATATACCAAGAACAATTCAAACATGCCATAACCCATGTCAATCAAGCCTCGTTTCACTGTTTTTCGGTTAATAACTTTGTTAATCGCTTTTGTTTGATTAGGGGTCATTAGGGTATCAAAAGCCAAAGTTTTGTTATCTTGGCTACCATATAATATCAGGGAATCCCTGGTGTGTTCTTATTCAGCCAAGTACCATGTTTAAACCATCCATAAACATGGATTAAAAAGAGTTTTCTTGTCTAGTTCATGTTTCGCAAGAAATTATCATCAAAACTATATGAAACTTGCAAAATACCATTGATTTGGTTGAAATTGATTGAAGATCAGATGAGTTCTTGGTGAATATGAGCAGAATTTTGATGAAAAATGAAGGAAAATGACGATATATATATATATATATAGGGTGCGGTTACTAGGTGGGGTGCTCCTACCCCACCCTTGCTTTGTCGTGCTTCGTTTTTCGCGTTAGAAGATGATGTTTATCTTTGTTCTCGTGTTTAGGTTCGTTTTCGGGTTCCATACGCGTCCCCGATTTGCCAAACGGGCTCCTTTTTCGCGTTTTTAGTGTCAAAAGACTTGGTTTTAAAACCGGGCATAACCGTCTCGAAACCTGAACCCGGTTACATATATTATTAAAATGACCTTGTATTAGTGTTGTTTAAGTATCTTTAGGCTTGATTGATCATTGTTGCATGTTTGCTTGTCTTTTATTGCTCTCAAAACACAGGCGTTTCCCTCATCGGGAAATTCCTCGTTTTGCGTGCCCATTCTCCGAATGTCTTCAAATCTTAGATCATAGTCTATGGCTCATAACTAAGATGTTCCATGAACTCAGAATCTTAAATAGCCCCATCGTTGACCTAATAATCATCGTCACATGTTTAATGCGCTTTTAAACGGAAAGCTCTCGTTTAACACGTTGTTACAGGCTAAGGACACCAACCTCGCACCGTTGGCCATTATTAGTGTCATGTTAACCATGACGTGCTCTCGGATTCCTCCGAGACATAACCGATATCATTTAGTATAGCACACGAGTCATGCATGTTTTTTGGGGTTTCCGCACAATTATTGTTTTAAGCATGCTTTAAAGTTTTGGACCGATTATGGTGTACCTGGTTTCCTTAGGATTGTGGCACACCTCTGCCACACCGTATAAGTCATATGTTTACTAATACGTATTCCCAAAGTCGTTAATTCGTTCACGCCTCTGTCTTTCCATGTAGGTGACGGATAGCGTCAACTTAACGTTTTTAGTAATTACCTTGCATATACTCCTATTATAGTCGGTGTAATATGTTCCAGAATTCGTACCGTCACACGTAATCACAACAAGTATCATGATATACATACCACGTCCGGTTACCGCGGACTTGTACCGGTCAAAGTTTACCGGGATTTTTCACAGTTTTCATAGTTCATGTCCAATTACTGATTTTATTTGGTAAAACTTTGTTTAATTGTTATTTAACCATTATTAGTTTTACCCCTTTTATCTCAAAACATATAGAATATTTTTCTTTTTACAAAACTTTTATGCAATCACATTCGTTAATGTGATCGTTACTTTTCCTCAATAAAATCTTATTGATAATGTCTACTTGGATGGTCACTTCCATTCAGGTCTCTAAATCCAAATTCTTTTATTGTTTTGTTATTCACGATTTGTGAATAACGCGTATTTCCCACCCAATTTATCATGGGAACATCGTCCTAGATGGGTATCCCATCCGGATTTCCCAATCCTTAATTTTCTGTGAAACCATTATTCACTACGCATCTATTGCATACTACTATTCATACAATAATTTAAAATGTGCACCTGAGTGATATTTGCCCTCATGGGCTTTTATTATCGTTCCATCTTTATTCGATATCATTACTTGATTTAGGTTCTTGGTGAGCATGCCCTACTTGTCATACTTCAGACCATTCCATCATTATACCGATAGATCATTAGACTCCCGTCATCTTCAAATTCGAGGTTCCTTTAACTAAAACGTTTAGAAAAGATTAGTAACGTTGAAAAATTAACAAGCGCATGCTAAGTATAACTGTCTTTATCAATTTACTTTGGTAACGTGCGTTCGCACGATAGCCCTGTGTGTTGTTTACAACACTTTTAACCATGCTAGACCGTGTGTTTATAATAACTTACCGGATCATGCAATCAAGTCTCGAATCGAACCCACTTACCCTTTAACCTTGAGCTCTGATTACCAACTTGTAAGACCCATACTTGATATGTATAAAAATTCATAAAAGTTTGCACTATATATATATATATAGTGCTGTTACAAAAACCTTATACGTAATTTGTTTCAAACATCATTACTACTAGTTTACAATGTTTGGTTAAGAGAAAAACATCAAAATAAAGCGGAAGCAAGATTTAGTCTTTGTGTTCGGTTCGTCATCGAGCTTGATCTTCATCCGTATCACTTAGCAAGCACCTAGATACCTGAATTTATCCTAAACGTTAGTTAGGATGAACATAAAACATATTTAGACAGGCCCAAAAAAATGAGTAAATTACAAATTTTTTTTGGTGTACCTATTGGCACACCAATGTGCCTATATGCACACCAAACCCTAATCAAATTTACCTTTACCTACGCTGTGTATAGACCGATACGCAGCGTATAGGGTTACCCATATACGCTGCGTATACTTTGCATGTGTTTCAGAGCCTTATTGTGATATCCCGGGTTTTCCGGATAACTTACACGTGATACTTGTCGAATATATATAGGCTAAGTATGCATGAATTAAATACGTGTTGTGTGTTGTGTGGATTTTTAGTTATATATGTATGTATAATAAATACGTACACGAACCGAACCGCGACACGAACCAAAGAGATTCATGGTGACTCTAGGAGTTCACAAAGTTTAAACCTAGACCTAGAGTTCCAACTACTCGGCCAAGAACAACCTAAACGGAAAAACCGTTGCATGCCAAACTAGAACCACTCGGCCAAAAACCCAAACCAAACCAACTCACTTTAACCATTGGCCGCGAGATCAAGCCCAAACCCAAAACCGAGAACAAGTCCAAACAAGATTCGGCCAAGATCAAAACTCAAATCAAATTAACTCACCCTAGTCTCTTGGCCGCAAGATAAAACCCAAACCGAACCCACCCTATCCAAACCAAACTAACTCACATAAGTCCCTCGACCGCGAACACTTATCTAAAACCGTAACCCCTATCATCTTGCTTCACCTATATATACAACTCTCATGCACTCATTCACAAAAACACAAAACCCTAGTTCAGGAAATCAGCCGTCGGCAGCCAAGTCTTCACCTTGTGATCGCGAGCAGCTTGCATCTCAACCTGATCAGCCTTTGTTCATTCCATTCGATCGTAGACAGCCTTTGTTCACCTTCATTAGGTCGCGAGATCAGCCCACTTGTTCCCTGCAGCGATCACAAACAGCCCACATCATCTTCCGAACGCAGCAGCCCTCGTCATCTTCCTTAGCATACCCACGGTTCGATTACCTTATCATCTAGAATTTACCATATGTTGCTAGATCATAGTCGAGTAAATATGTCTTTGATTGTATTGTCTCCGATAAATATGCATGCTTGAATGTTTAAGTTGTTTCGGATTATATGCATATGTAGGTTGTCCGCAAGTATATAGAGACTTGAAAGTTCTGAGTTATGTGTGTTGATTTTGTTGTTGTTTCGGATTGATTTATTGATTGAAACGATCGTGTGTTTTCGGAGTATACATGTGTTAATCGGATGATGTATCATAGTTACAAGTAGGGTTGTTTTCGGAAGATAAAAGCTGGCCAAGCATGATTGAACGAGATGTTAGATTAGCCGATTTGTCGATGATGTTTACACTGAATGATCTCATTGTTCGGATTGGTTACACTAGGTTGAATGTATAGGCTGTGTTTTGTTATAATAACTAGAAGTTATTAAGTAGGGTTGCATGGATAGATTATTAGTATTAATCTAGGATTAAAAATCGAATCTTGATCGCCTTGGCTAGTCACATGAACGAGTTATACGAACTTAGTATAAGGAGATGCAGAAAACAGCATGCTGAGTGAAAGTTTCAGCCGACTTTATCAGGCTGTAACTTGGTCGTTAGTTGTCGAAAAACGGATTTTCTGAGGTCTAAAACCTAGAGATTTGAATAAGGAATCCAATGGCGCTGGATTCATAATTTTCTGAAATCGTTTGATATTTTTAAAGGGTTAAACAAGTTCGGTAGGTAAAGCTGTTAAAATTCTGGAATTTTGTTGGTTGTTTATCAAGCTAGATTTTAAAATCAGTAGAGAGTTGAGTCATGATTTTTGTACAGCAACTAGGTATAGAAATTTCCGGGCAACTCCAACTGGAATTTTGTTAATCGGACGATCAGTGATTTTTAAATAAATTCTTCCGTGGACTGCAGTCAGAAAGCGGTAAATCTGACTGCAGCTTAGTGAATTAATATTTATGGTTAATTGGTGAAGATTTAGGACTTGAGAAAATTATATAAATTTCTATGGTCCAAATGTCACCTACTGTAAAAATATGGGAATTTTTGGAATGTTAGAACTATTTTATAAAAATCCTAGAAAACAGCTGAATAATTGAGTGTTAAGCAGAAAGTTGATAACTTGTGATTGTATGTATAAAGTATTGTATGGATTTGGAATATGTTCATGATAAGTTGCTTGATTACTAGGATCATATGAGAATACTTGCATGCATGTTTGAGTGTTAGATATGTTGTTTGTGTGTATCACTTTGTGAGTAAATTGCGTGTGGAATTTGTATTGGTGTGATTACACACTTACGTGGAATTAATTGGTTTGTTAGGACGCAACTAGCGGTCCCATTCCTTATAACATCTTTGCCACACTAACCGAGCAAATAAAGGTGAGTTCACGGCCCCTAACTTTATACGGTTTTTTAAACAGCAGGGGGAGAAACATGTATACACTCTCAAACTCAAACTCTTTACGTTATACGAATGTAACGTCACATAACGATACGGTAACTAAGTTAATGTTAATGTAATGTTATGGTCACTATGCAGCTTTATCACTTAAGTCCTCGACAATCTCCTCGGATCGTTAGTATTTGGGTTAAGTAGCGGGGGAATTATAAGTAGTACTACTGGGTCTGACGAGCCCCATCCGAGCTAGTCGCGCTAGCCGACTGGGTATGGTCAACGGGTGTATAATTGGCCTAACATCGCCATGGTTATGTGATAGGCCTGGCAAAACGGAGGCACAAATGTCAGCTTCGATCGCGAACACTTAGTGACATGACTTTAGGCTAGCTACCTATATACATTAATATTGAACTTAATTACGGAACAACTTAATATTCCGGGTTTGGAATATTGGAAACATCAACTTATTATCCCGGGTTGGGGATAATGGAAACACAACTTAATATTCCGGTTTGGGAATATTGGAAGCAACAACTTATTATTCCGGTTTGGAATAATGGAACTGGTATGTTATCCCGGGTTGGGGATAACGGAGTAACAAACTAAAACCGAACAACGAATTTATGAAAACCTGTGAACTCACTCATCTTTAATGTTGACACTTGTTTCTTTACATGTTTCTCAGGACGCTAGGAGCTCTAGGTGCACGCACACGCATTGAACAAGACATCATTATAGAGTCTCATTTATTAATACTGTTTTTTGGATTTTACTTTTGTTTTGGCGTTTGTGTTGGCGCCGCGTCACTACTTAGTTATGCTTCCGCTCAAACTTTAAAACTGATACTCATGCTAAATATTGGTAATCTAAAATTTACAACAATTGATTTTGGAAAACGTATTATCAAATCATATAGAGTCGTTCGACGTACTAGTGTCTTAGATTCTGGTTTGTTCACACGTCTCGCGGTAGAACTCCGCAAGTGGAAATTGAGGGTGTGACACTTATCACCAATCATTGCACAGAAAACTAGGGTTTATATACGCTGCGTACATAAACCATCAGACTTTTTCGGGTCATTTAGGTGGGTTTGAAGCATCAGTTTTTTCACAAATTTTATATATGTTTGCGTATAGGTCTATAAGCAACATATATATATATATATAAATATATATATATATATATATATATATATATATATATATATATATATATATTAAGAAACATGTAGACAATATTCATCATTTTAGATTTTTTTTTATAAAAAAGTAAGTTTTCTATTTTAAATAAATTAAAAAGAAAATATTTCTTACAAACTTTTTATACAACATTAATCATTATTATACGATAAATATAGTATAAGGGTCGTATAGAACTATAGATGTAGTATCATAGGCATATACGATACTTATACTACACTCTACGATACGATACGATATGATTCATATGATATAACACCTGTATAGGCCTATAGGTGTAGTATAGGCTCGTATAGAACTATAGACGTAGTATCGTAGGCCTATACGAGACTTATACTACACTATACGATACGATACGAAACTATATGATATGATATAACACCTGTATAGGCCTAAAGGTGTAGCATAGGTCTCGTATAGTATAGGCCTATACGACACCTAAACTACACATATGTCAAATACGGGACCTATACTACACCTATAGGCCTACGTGGGACCAATACTACATCCACAGGCCTATACAGACCTATAAGCCTATACAGAACCTGTACAAGACTTATACTACACCGTATGATAAGATACTATACGATTCTATACTTATAGGCCTATACGAGACGATATTACACATATATGCCTATATATGACTTATACTACACTATAAGATATGATAGGATAGGATACAATATTATCTTACACGTATAGGCCTATACGAGACCTATATTATATACTATACAATAGAATGCCTAACAATGTTTTACTACATTATACGATACGATAGGATACAATATTATATTACACGTACAAGCCTTATACGAGATTTATACTACACTATATGATACGATACTACATCCATAGGCCTATACGAAACCTATATTATACGATACGATAAAATATTAAAATGTTTTTTTTTAAATTACTTATTATAAAAGTTTGCTAAAACGATCAACAATGTATCACAATGTCCCATATAGGCCTATAGTCATATACAATACCTACACGAGACTTATACCATACACTATATGATACGAAATGATACTACATCCATAGGCCAATACGAGGTCTATACGAGGTTTATATGAGACTTATATTATACGATACTTAAAAATGTGTTTTTAAAGTACTTATAATAGAACTTTGCCAAAACGATAAATTTTGTATATGATTGTTTCCTAAAAAAAACCCCTTTATATGATCAAGGTCATGTGAACGTTCTAGTAACTCCGGGAAATCAAAACGAAATGCCACCTGTTGCTTCAATTTTACCATCTGGTGAGACTCCAATCTCGTGGTATGTGAAATCTCAAAGTGCATTAAATGCTATTTACGCTCAGCTTTGTGCACACACTGATACTCCAGCACTCCAAACTCAGATCCCAGCGCCTCAGGTGAGCACTTCGCCAACACCTCGAGTCCTGAATTATGATTCACCAAACAGGGCACGTGCACCATCACATGTATCTGTTGAGGAAACAAATATGTACTCGCTGTCTAGAACCAAATATGACTCTATGCCGTCTGGTGGTAGACGTCAAGAAGAGACTCAGAAACGTGTTCCTGTTCATTCTCGTCTGGGCCCGCGTTCGTCACAAAAGCGGGACACTTAGTACGACAAATATGACAAGTCTTATGAAGAAGGTGACAGTGCAAGTGCAAGTGTTTTCAACCGTTTATCCAAGGATCATATTGATTATAAACCAAAAGTTCACGCGGTTTATAATCCAGAGGCTGAACATGATTACAACCTGATATATAGACCAGCTGAAGCAGCAGAGGAATCAAAGTTTGTTAAGGAAATCGCATTGGCTCCGTGCAAAGTTACCCTCAAATGTTGGAAAGTTCAATGGAATGACTGACCCTGACGATCACTTGCGCCTATTCACTAGCGCAGGACTCATCGGTGGATGAATGTTACCTATGTGGTGTCACTTATTCGTTTAGACCCTCACTGGGGATTCGCACCTTTGGTTTGATAATCATACAACGGGTAAGTTAACTTCATGGAACGATCTCAAGGATAAGTTCTTAACTCATTTTAGTCAGCAAAGACGTTATGTTAGAAACGCCTCAGATGTGATGAACAACTGGCGGAGGGATGATGAAAGTTTAGAAGATTTCATTACTCGTTATAACAAAGAGGTCCTTGAGATAGGTGATGTTCATGAAGATTTTATCCGCACACAGTTCAAATATGTTGTGCGCTGTGATGAAATGATTAAGGTTTTGTCTGGCACTGTTGGTTTGCCTAAGAGTTGGGATAAACTCATGGCGGTAGCCAAAGTTTATGCCCAAACTGAGCGCAACCTAAATTCCAACAGGCCACCCTTGCCCCAGAATCGTCCTCAAGATCTGAGTAAGGGTAGTAAAAAATTCAAGAAAGGATGGAAAGAGACAAATCAAGGGTCGTATTCTCCTTATTCGCCAATGGATGCTCGCGCAACCATTAGTAAAATAACAAGTCAAAAGGCGATTAAGCAAGAGAATCGAGAAAGACAGTGGACACCTATAACAAAGTCTCTAGCAGAATTTCTGAGCACAGAAAATTACCAATTCAAACAACCTCAACCCATGAAAAACAAGAAAGGGCAGGACCCAAATCTCTTCTATGAATATCACAAAGATACGAGACGCACAACTGACAATTGCATCAGTCTGTGCACTGAGATTGAAAAGGCTTTAAAGAGTGGTAAACTCACACATTTACTTCAGAATGAGCGCAAGGAGGTTCGACAGATAGTGCACGGTGATGAGGGTCCAAGTAATATAAAGATGAAGCAAGTTACCATGATTCAGGGTGGAATGGCGCGCAAGCGCAACCACCAACGTTTCCGTAATGATAATTGGCGCGAGCAACAAGTTATTTTTCCTATAGTTCCTGCCAGACCTCAGGAAGAAAGGCCAGTAGTGATCACAGGTATTTTCGGACACTACCAGACTGACTACATGTTTATTGATCCTGGAAGTTCGATGGATATTATCTACGAGCAATGCTTTAGACAATTAGATCCAGAGGATAAGGCGCGCCTCGAGCCAGTTGATTTCCCTTTAACTGGTTTCTGCAATGAGGCTGTCTTTCCTCTCAGACAAGTTACTTTTTTCTGTAACCCTTTCGGATGGGAAACATTCGCGCACGATTGACGTAAATTTTATGGTGATGCCGGCAACTTCTCGTCACATTGTTCTATTAGGTCACCGCGCGCAGCGTGACTTCAACATGATCACCTCCACACCACATGCAGCATGTGGTTTCCCAACCAAGACACGGGTAGCTATCATGTATGCGCGAAAAGAAATCATGTCTATTGAAGAACCAGTGGTTAAAGCTGCCAAATCATCCCCAAATAAGCCAGAAAAGTGGATTCTTAACAATAAGTATCCTGAGCAAACAGTTTTTCTAGGACCCGCAATTTCCACAACAATCTGTGCCAAGGTTAAATAACTATTGTTTCAAAACATCGATATCTTCACTTGGTCACCTGCGGATTTGACCGGCGTACCGCATGATATTGCAGAGCATTGTCTAAACGTTTTCCCTTCGGCAGAGTCTGTAGTAAAGAAGAAGCGCAGCCTTGGATCAGAAAAAACCAACGCAATGAACGAGCAGGTCGCCGAGTTATTGGAAGCAGGAATCCTGCGCGAAGTAAGGTATCAAACATGGGTAGCGAATCCGGTCATGGTTAAGAAACATAATGGCGATTGGCGTATGTGTGTTGATTTCCGTGACTTAAATAAAGCTTGTCCCAAAGATTGTTATTCTTTACCAGAGTTCGACAAGACGGTCGATTCACTTGCCTCTTATCGATGGAAATGTTTTCTTGATTGCTACAAGGGTTACCATCAAATATTGATGAAGAAAGAGGACGAGGATAAAACGGCCTTCCGCACGGAGAAAGGTATCTTTTGCTACACCAAGATGCCTTTTGGCCTCCGCAATGTGGGAGCTACCTATCAAAGGTTGATGGACACAGTTTGGTGATGACATTGTCGTTACAGTCGAAGTTTACATCGATGACCTTGTCATCATGAGCCATACTGAAGAAACAATGTTGGCAAATATCCTAAGAACGTTCAATTACTTGCGAAGGGTCAACTTGAAGTTAAATCCAGGCAAGTGTTCTTTCGGCATGGAAGAGGGCAAATTCCTGGGTTTTGTCGTTACAAAAGACGGTTTTAAAGTAAATCCTGAGAAGGTTGAACAGAAAATGTCATCGCCGTCAAGTATCAAAGAGATGCAGCGTTTAGCAGGTCGATTAGCTGCGCTCAATCGGTTCCTCGCGAATCACGCTGCAAAATCCTATCCTTTTATTAGCACTCTGCGCAACTGTGTCAAGAAAGATAAGTTCCAATGGACTCCTGAAGCAGAGAAAGCTTTTCAAGAAATGAAGGATTGTTTGATCCGACTCCTAACTCTTACAGCTCCGCTGGACAAAGAGCCTATGATCCTTTATCTATCCGCTTCCGAAATGGCAGTCGGGCAGTATTACTTGTTGAGCGAAACGGAGTTCAAACACCTATTTTTTATGTGAGTAAAATGCTGAATGATCCCGAAACCCGATATTTAATCATAGAGAAGCTTGTTCTTGCGCGAGTTCATGCCTCGCGCAGGTTGCGCAAGTATTTTTCTGGTCACGTTATCACTGTCTTAACGAATTATCACCTTGGCCAAATTCTTTCGAAGCCAGATGTCTTGGGTCGTCTAGCAAAGTGGGCAATTGAATTAGGCGGACACAATATTGTGTACAAGCCGTGCCCAACAATCAAAGGGCAAATTTTTGCTGATTTTATAACAGAAGTTCCAGCAGATAAAATACAAGAGTGCGAAGAGATTCAAAATCCGATACCTCTCATCGATGACAAAGTTTGGCTGTTACATACCAATGGCGATCAAACAGTGATGGAGCTGGCGCAAGCCTTCGTTTGGTTAATCCTGATAACCAATAATTCACTTATGCCATCCGATTGGACTTCAAGAGTACAAATAATGAAGCATTCTTGGCAGGTCTTCGCCTCATGATAAAAATGGATCTACAAACTTAACAGCACATGTTGACTCTCTGCTTGTGGCTGGGCAGATCACTGGTAAGTATGATGCGAAAGGAGATGTCATGGCTCTGTATTTAGAGCAAGCAAAATCTTTGATAAGCCAATTCAAGCAATTCAAAGTTGTGCATGTTAATAGCAGTGAAAATAAACATGCTGACGTGCTGAGCAAACTAGCAGCTACAAGTTTCCAAAATTTAGCGAAAGAAGTTCGAATTGAGGTCGTAAAAAATCCATCTGTACAGCTAAGGCAAGTAAGCATGGTTGAAGTTGGAAGTAAATCATGGATGTCTCTGATTATGATATTCTTGCAACATGGGTCTCTTCCCGAAAATAAAGCTGAAGCACGAAAGATTCTGATGTGTAGTACTTGATCAGAGAAATTCACGAGGGGTTGTGTGGTATTCACGCTGGGCCGCGCATGGTAGTGGCTAAAATTATGAACGCAGGCTATTATTGGCCATGCATGCATGTAGATGGCGTGAAAATCCTGCGCAAATGCCCATCTTGCCAATGTCACGCACCGAAAACTTTGCACCCCAAGAATCCGTTAGTCCCAGTAACCACGGCCTGGCCTTTTCAACAATGGGCCATTGACCTGGTCGGTCCTTTTCCTGATGCGCCAGGTGCAGTAAAGTTTATAATAGTGGCTGTGGATTACTTCAAAAAATGGGTTGAGGCCAAACTTCTTGCATCGACGACAGCTATGGTGATTCGCAAGTTTATCTGGGAACATATCATATGTCGGTTTGGCTTACCGATGCTTATCATCATAGATAATGGCACAAACTTAGCTTCCGATGACCTTCAAATATGGATGCACGAAATGAATATAGAGCATGTCTTTGCTTCTGTTGCGCATCCCGAAGGCAACAGTCAAGTAGAGAGCATCAACAAACAATTAGTTGAAGGCATCAAGGCTTGTCTTGGGACAGCGCGAAGAGGGTGGGTCGATGAACTTCCAAATATACTTTGGGCTCATAGCACCATGCCCAAGACTAGTAATGGGGAGACACCTTTCAGTTTGGTCTACGGGACTGAAGCAGTGATTCCCGCCGAGATCGGCCTCCCATCACCTCGAATGTTGGCATTGGAAAAAACAAGATAACGAGGCGCAACGTAGGATGGACCTAGATCTATTGGAGGAGCGTCGCGAAAATGCGGCCATTTGAGAAGCTAAGTATAAAACAAAGTTGGAAAAGTATTACAATGCAAGGGTGCGCTTCTATACGTTGTTACCAGGAGACTTTGTCCTGCACGACAACGAGGCATCCAACGCTGAGAAGCCGGGGAAACTAGCACCAAAATGGGAGGGACCATATGTTGTAAACAAAGTCCTGGGAAAGGGCGCGTACACCCTTAAGTGCCTGGATGGGACTGACGTTCCTAGAACTTAGATTGCTCAACAGCTGCGACGCTGTTATATGTAATCTTAGTTTTCTCTAAATGCACTGGCCTCGCGCCTTACCGAAATTAATGCAGGAGAATTCTACTTACAGTTTTTTCACTTATCTTGTAATCTTAACGACTGTATTAATGGCTTAACGCCCTATCAATGAAAATAATAGTCGTTACTTACATTTACGCTTCTATATATTTTTTTTACAAATGCATGCAATTACTTGGGAGAGTCCAAAAACACTAAGGGTATTCTAAATCTCATGGGTAACACATTACCGCAAAAGGATTAACTTTTGGTTCATACATGAGTTTTATACCTTCACTCATTTGTCTCACCTAAAACAAGTAATTATACGCATGCACATATTGTAATCCAAATATATTATTAAATTCAAAAGCTACATGCGCGATAGCGCACCTGTACATAACACAAAGGTTGTTTCTTAACACATCTTCAAACACAATACAAGTATTTAATACAAACTTGACAAAGAAATTTTGCATGAAAGCAAAAGAAAGTCACTCTTGTTCAGGGGCTTTTCTTCTCTCCTTCCGAAAAGATCTCTTTCAATCGGTCCACAAAGTCATCATGAGGAAGCGCATTATCAATAGATCCATCACGGGTATTTGCAAGTGATCATACGCTTCTTTCGCAGCGGCGAAGGCAGTGTTAGTATCCATCCCATGTGTGGCTGATCGGCTAGTATCCCATCGCATTTGTAAAATTTCACGAACTTGTTGAGAACACTCGCCATAGCCCTGCGCATATCTGTCACTACGCGACGTCACCATCGGCTTGGCAACTGCCTCATCCAGCTCTGTTGAGTTCAAGATTGAGTTAGTAATCTGCGCAGATGAATCTTAACAAAGGTCGTGCAAGAAGGATAATATCATATGAGAAAGCAGATACTTACGTTAACAATCCCATATTGTTGCAACCATGTAAAGTTGTTTGTCAAGGCTTCGGCCACACTCACCGCAGTGGCACGTGCAACTTCAACATCCTCAACTTTTTTCTCATTATCCGCATCCTCAACTTTTTTCTCATTCTCCGCCAGACGGCGGGCCAGCTCCGCCTTCTCGATCTTGACAAGCTGAAGGTCTTTCTTTGCCACATCCAAGTCGGCCTTCATTTGTTCCTGATCAAAGAACATAGAGGTAAGATCAGCGATTTCTTTATCTCTAAGAAGAAGAGTCATTCTTGTCTCTACCTCTTTCTGTTCGCTTCGCTCACGGTGTGAACGCACTTCATCGACTGCAACAATAGCGTCATTTTTCTCTTTCTTCAATTTTTCAATTTCGTTGCGTAAATATATTTTCTCATTGTTGTCACGCTCGCAAGCCTCTAACCACCGTTTTCGGTCTTCGGCAAAGAGCGCAGCCTCTGCCTCAGCTTTCTTCTTCTAGCCCATGGCTGACCATTCTTCAGTCTTCTTCTCTTCATTTAATTTGGCTTTTTCAGCCTCCAAATCTACTTATTCACTCACTCACCTTCCACTCCCAACTTGAATTTGGTTGACTCAAACTAATCCCACTCCTTATTCATGCTGCGCCATTCGCGCACTATTCTATGAGTAGTGGAGGAGGCCTGCGCAGTTTCTAGAAGGTACGATTAATACGTTTGCTCATGCGTTTTTTCTTCTTGAAGTTTGACCTCCGCCGGAGGAAAATGCCCTTGTACCATTCTCTGCAAGCTTGCAAATCAGCGAAGGTGTCGCCTTGGTTTAATTTCCATACTGGCTGATGAATGTCAGAGGCTCTCTTCACTGAATAAGATCGATAGTAATAATCCCATGGAGTCTCTTCAGGATGAATTGGGGACTCGTCCTCTGGAGCTTCAAAAATGATTCAAAATCCTGAGCGGCGGATGAAGAGCCAATATCTTTGACTGGCCGCCAGTGGAAATCTTCTCAATATTCGATGAGGTAAGAACGGTTTCGTTTCCTTGCTCATCAGCAGTTGTGATCTTTTCAACACTAGAAGAAGATGGGCAGTAGTTTTTACCTGCTCTCCAGCAGGGACTTCAATAGAAATGTTTGGGTTTTCCCTCCCAGGGATAGTTTTCTTTGGCATATCAGGGACAGTAAGTTCTAGTTCACTGCCCATGGTTTCAGCATTCATCACATCATCATCCTTAGCAGTTTCTTCAGTTTCTGGTTCATGCGATACATGGATCGATGTGATGGTTTGGATGGTTGAGAAGTCTTGACCATTTTCTCTTAAAATAAGCAAAGATTAGTTATGGCTACAATATCCACGAAGTATTAAACACTTACCAGGTGAAAATTTTGCAGCAAGAGCATCCAAATTACTCTTCTTTCCTATCCTCGCCCTCGCAACTTTCTTTGGTGGTGAAACTGGTGGTTCTAGTTCCGCGTTTTTTCTCTTCTTCGATGTATGACGCACCAAATGCTCTGGGCTTGATGGTACGTCAATCGGATCATCAGGATTGGGTGTAGTGATTTTTGACATATCCACTGGCTCCGCCTTTGGTTTCTTTAAACCTACAGGCGCAAGACCTTCTAGTGAATCAGACACCCCCACGTAATCACACCATGAATCAGATGTGAAGCGCGTACCTTTCTTTGTCTCCATCTTTGGGACATCAGTTTTCTTGGGAAAGGAACAACGGAAATAGGTTTCTTTTTCTTCTTAAACTCCGGGCCTACGCCCAAATGTATCAGTTCACCTAGATCATAAAAAGGTGCGCATGTAAGCCAGAATTTGTATTGCAATATTACTGAAAGCGCAAAAAAAAAGCAAATCAGTAATATTGCAATATCAACTTAGGCGCCGTTTAATCAGCAAAAGACTTACCAACATTAGTCGAGGGTTCCGCCCTCAAATCTTCCTCTTTTGAGAACTCGAAGTTCTTCCGAATTTGCTCGAGCCATGACGGCTCGTTTGCTCCCAACGGCACGGTGCTCATTTTCCCTTGTCTCTCTTGTAAGAGACATACAAAGAGGTAACTGCAAAGAAGCAACCATGCGCAAACAATTACCAACAGAGCAATTTAGATTTTACAAAAAGATAACAACTTACCCCGGTCTTCTTCCATATATACCCGTCGATCACGACGGTCAGCTTTCCAAAGCACACTCATGCCGGCAGCAATCAAAGCTCTTTCTGGTAACATGATGCTCGGTACATCTTTCAAATCTTGGTACCATTCTTCATTTACCAGCACAACTATCGTTTCCAGAGGAATATATTCAACACCACGAAACGTCATCTTCATCGGAATAACGCCGACTTTAATATAAAAGAATTTCTACTTCCAGTCGTGATAAGATTCAGGAGGTGTAAGCAGCAATTTCTTTGCTTGAAGCCTCTGTTGAAACGAGTAAAAACCCAAGGAACAGTGTAACTGATAAAAAACCCGGAACCGGTTCATCGTTGGGGCAATATTCATTGATCGGCATATACACTCAAAATGTCGAAGTCTAACCATTCCCATGGGGTTCAACTTGGAAATATGGAATTTATATTAATCAAGAATCTCCAAGAAGAAGTGAGTAACTGGAAATAAAAAATTACCGTCTGCAAAATATTCCCAAAATAAGGTGATATAACCGGCCGGAGCGTTCGCCGCTGTGTCAGTTTCAGCATGATATCTCGCATCCCAGATGGCCGGAAATTTGAAACTGTTCACCATTTCATCAAAAGCACTCCGGGACCACTTCAAATTGGGCAAGGACGATGTCAATGGCATCTCTGTTGTATCCTCAGGTCTGGAACTAGTCGCCATTGCTAGATATGTAAGTTAGCAAGGACAACAATCTTCTTTTTGATAACAGAGGAAGAGATTAAGCAGAACTCAGAGAAGAAGGAATTCAGAGGGAAATCTGTAAGAAAGCATAAAGAAAGGAAGAATACGAATGGGATATATATATAGGCATCGCAATTAATGCCTCGGGCGACGTGCAGCAACTTTTTTGTTTCCACAAATCCTAGAACGGCAAGTGGGCGAGTGGGGAACAGTAACGGTCCACACGCGCGCGCGTGCCGTACGCACAGGCCGTTTTTGCATTTAATGCCTAACGTCTGACACTGTTGACAACCTGTCAACAGTCAGCAGACGTCACCTGCACGTTTTGCTTTTTACCTACTCCCCATACAGATGAGTGACACCTAGCAGGGTTTTTGAAATTCAAATATCTCATCAACTTTATCCACTACAAGTATCTTCATCATGTAGTTTCCTAACCCTGCGCATTAAACCACATGTAGCAGTATTATTATAAGTCCAGTGCTCCACCCACTTGCCACAGTGCATAGGAGCAACACTGGACTGGGGGGACTTGAAGGGGGTA
This sequence comes from Scalesia atractyloides, assembly GCA_947069175.1. NCBI lineage: Eukaryota > Viridiplantae > Streptophyta > Magnoliopsida > Asterales > Asteraceae > Scalesia > Scalesia atractyloides. Next base: position 13,610,427 of record CAMTDV010000010.1, on the reverse strand, counting down.
TGGTCCCAAAACCTTGCGCCAAGCAAGTGACCATACCGTTATTAACATCCAATGGCACAAGGCAAAGCTTTGCGCATGAAAAATACTGAGTAACGAGCATTATTTACCCATGCGCTGGAACACTGAAAGGAGTAATAATCATTTAACTACCTTGCGCGGGCTCGCGCAAGGAAACAAGTTAAACTTGAAGATTACACCTCTTATCAGCTGACTTCCGCGCACAAGTAACTTAAGCTTAAATTAAAGGAATCTTTTCTGTTGTAACAGAATGGGCACGTGCAGCTGATCAGGACACCACAACTGTGGAACGTTCTAGAAGCTTTAAATGCACATCGTGGAAGGCCTTATTCAGTTGTAACCGAATGTGGCGTGGCATAATCTGGTGCATCCATAAAAGATCATGATGATGGCAGGTTTCTTACATAAAGGTAGATGATCGCATACGCCACGTGGCAATTCCCCAGCCGTTGATCAACTCATGATCCGTGTGCTTGGATGACAAGTTAACTAACTAACGGTGTGAAAAAGATTCCGTTAATTCTCTCTCTAAATTTCGGCGCCTACAATCCGGCTATATAAATGAGACTTCAAATACAAGTAAGGCATTCACTCTCACATACTCTCTCTCTTACTTCACTTAAACTATTCCGATAACGTGTACTTATTCTCACCCGGAGGGTGGTCACGGAGAGAACCCCTATTCTCCCCGTGGCGAGTCTAACGGTGTTTTATTTTGTAGTGTTCATCGAAAATCTAGTTTCGTTCGACGAACAATTGGAGGATTTACCTTTTATGTAGAAACCACAACAACAGTTTTGATCTGATTCTGGTCAATTAGATCTGGTGTTTCTTCAGCAGCGTATAGGCCTATACATGGCGTATATAAAGGGTCAAAAAGACCATTTTACCCCTGTATTGGGGGCTACGCAGCCCAAAGCAGGGGTAAAATTGTGTTTTACCCTTTATATATGTTGCGTATAGGTCTATACGCAGCATATATAAAGGGTTTTTTTTAAAGAAACATTTAGACAATATTAATTTTTTTAGAAATTTTTTATAAAAAAATAAGTTTTCTATTTTAAATAAATTAAAAAGAAAATATTTATTACAAACTTTTTTATACAACATTAATCATTATTATACGATAAATATAGTAGAAGGCTCGTATAGAACTATAGATGTAGTATCGTAGGCATATACAATACTTATACTACACTCTACGATACGATACGATTCATATGATATAACACCTGCATAGGCCTATAGGAGTAGTATAGGCTCGTATAGAACTATAGATGTAGTATCGTAGGCCTATACGAGACTTATACTACACTATACGAAACGATATGATACGATACTATACAATATGATATAACACCCGTAACGGCTATAGGTGTAGTATAAGTCTTGTATAGTATAGGCCTATACGACACCTAAACTACACATATAGTCATATACGGGACATATGCTACACCTATAGGCCTACGTGTGACCTATACTACATCCATATGCCTATACGAGACCTATAAGCCTATACGAGACCTATACAAGACTTATACTACACCATATGATAAGATACTATACGATTCTACACCTATAGGCCTATACAAGACGATACTACACATATATGCCTATACATGACTTATACTATACTATAAGATACGATAGGATAGGATACAATATTATATTACACGTATAGGCCTATACGAGATTTATACATATAGATACGATACTACATCCATAGGCCTATACGAGACCTATATTATATAATATACGATAGAATGCCTAACAATGTTTTACTACATTATACGATACAATATATACAATATTATATTACACGTACTAGCCTTATATGAGATTTATACTACATTATATGATACGATACTACATCCATAGGCCTATACGAGACCTATATTATCGATACGATAAAATATTAACAATGTTTTTTTTTAAATTACTTATTATAAAAGTTTGCTAAAACGATCAACAATGCATCACAATGTTTCTTAAAAAAACCTTTACATACGATGAATATAGACCTATACACTGCATATATAAAGGGACAAAATCACATCATATCAAAGATTCTCTTGGAAATTGAAAAAGGTGGCTATACGCTGCGTATTGGTCTATACGCAGCGATGTGTAACCCTATACGCTGCATATAGGTCTATACGCAACGTAGGTAAACCCTAAGTGTGCAGATAGGCAGGGTTGGTGTACGTATAGTTTGAGCCTTTTTTTTCATAACCTGCTGTAAGCTACGGTAAGTACCGTAGCTTATGGTACACCTGTTATGTCCAAAATAGCAGGTCTGCACCGTAAACTATGATGCAGACCGTAGCTTACGCCACAACCCAACTGTAAATTTTTAATTTCAGTCCCTGTTACAAAAACGTCCATAACTTTCTTATTTCTTATCCGTTTTACGACACGTTTCTTGCTACGTGATCGTAATTCGATTCTCCATCATATGGAGTTAAAATTCAACATCCGAACTAAAAGCTTCTAATTTTTTAAGCACTCGGCTTTATATTCAATTTTACCATATTTGACCCGTTCATGCTTTAAACCACAAACTTGTTTTTAAATATCATAAAGCATACACCAACGTATTTAACTCAAAATCTTTAGATCGGGTTCATAATTTTTATGAATTACGCGTCCAATACCCAAGCTATGCGCATAATTCGTTTTGACCCGTTTAGAGGATGTAAACATTTAAGTTTAAATCTCGCTCTTTCTTTTCACACATCCTATTTCCACATTAAGATATCTATTTATCTTCCATCACAACTATATTTTTGGTTGATTTAATACAATGAAACAGTTAGTCTAAATTCTACCCTTCGGTTCGTCCTTTTACGGAAAAGACCCAATTTGAGGCGTTTAACCCAAAAGGGCTTATACCTAATATTTTTTACACTTATCTAAGACTTACTTGATCATAACTCTTATTTCTAAACAACCCTTAAGGTTCGTTTGCCCGGTTTATCGATCAAGGGCGTTTTGGTCAACTTTAGTCCTTTCTTTTTCGACGAAGGACTTTCAATAACTATTTAACCAAAATCGCACATTTTAGCTAAAATCTTATTTACACATACCTGGCTCGGATCAAAGTATTGACCCGTTTTAATACCTCATCTTATAAACTGCTAATCAACAACAACGACATCTCACACGCTATTCGTTCCTGTGAGCATAAAAACTAGACAACAACATTAATCACTAATGTCAAATGGTGATATCATCACCTTTTGACCCGTATTTAGTCCATTTGACCATTTATTCATCGTGAGATGGTATTTATTTACCATCCCATCCGTGTACCCGTTCTGGTTTACACCGTATTATCATATTGCTTAAAATCATTTCTTAATTCTTTTGACTCATCATGTTTTACGCCGTAGAGCGTCTTTTCAGGAACAATTGTTTGTCCGATAGCTCGTAGCCAATTACCACATTACCCTTTTACTCATTACGGCTTACCCCATAATATGTCTTTTCTCAAAACTCGTAGTTTATTCGGTCTATACAAGACCGAATTACCGTTTTACCCCTTTTACTTATTCCGACCCGTATCGTATCGTGTTGGATCACCTTAATTAATTTATCATAATTATAACAACTACAACAAGTAGGTGATCTAATAGAAAAGTGTAAGTTTTACTTACCTTGCATCCAAATTACACTTTTCCTTCATACTTGATTCGTTTGACCCGTTTCCTTCCCAACCTCCACCTAGCTTCTCAAGCGTCAAACTATCATCATAATTCGTAAGATGGTTAGATTAGTCATCATCAATCACATCTATCCCACCTTACGGGTTTTATGTAGAATTTATCATTCGATCTTATCATTGAACAGTTTGACTTTTAAAAAGTCACTTGACTCATTAACATACACGAATGCACAAATTGGTTCATCGAACTCACTTAGGCATTTCATTCGAATACTTAATGAAATCAAATTTTACATACTAACTAGTAGATAATATGATTTCAAGCATCAATAACATGATTTTTAACATCAATTCCTTTATATCATATAAAAACCCATCTTATGACAAGTATGATCATATACTCGAATTCATAGATTATTCAAACACTTTTTTATCACCATCATGTATGATGATTTTAAACATGTTTATTGTCACACCCCTAATTTCCACGTGTAACCCGGTGGGCCCGGTTGGGGAATATCGTGACGCAAGTTGATATCATCATTACCAAACAATACAATAACACACAGCGAAAGTCTGGATAATTACTATTACAAACGTTCGAATGTTCAAAGTTTAAATATAAATACAACGCTTATAGTTAGATCCATAGGCGGATTGAAATGTGATTACAAAAGAAAATTTAACAGACTAAGGCCTTCTAAGCAAGGGTTGCAATTCCTCTTAAGCTTCACCTGAACACTTCCAGTTTAATTACGTATACTTGTCACCTGCGCTTAGTCTTTTGAAAATACGTCAGTTTTCACTGGTAAATACGTTTAACCGGCTCATTTTGAAAACATTTCAAAAAAATTTAGTGTACACAATGGTAGTTTAATAAATAACTTGGGATAAATAATTTTCAAGTTATTAGTTTTACATGCCAATGCTACATTTAGAGCCCGAAAACTATGCAGGGATCATGATTAATCGACACGCCACTTTAACACCTTTAATAGGTGCCCCCTAATGGGTTATAATTTAATTTAGCATCTGATGGGTGTATGCCTACACCCCATGCTTAGGTCGTGGCCATTTGCAATTAAATGAGTCATGGATATCCAGAACACGGTCCTTTTAACCCCCAAATGTTTAATATTAAGCAATACGAATTAAAAATGAATTATTTGAATTCCCGACTCATTGGTCTTTAATCCCATATCCAACCATGCGGTATTAGTTTACCGTATCCCAAGCCCGTATAAGGGAAAATAAGTTAAAGTATTTACCTGGCTTGCAAAATCTTTAATAATAAGAAAATAAGCAAAGCACAGCCGTAATCAATTAAAATAGCTTGGTGACAATCTACTGGAAGTCTCTAGTCTGGAATGGACGGTATTATTAACCGATTAGTTAGCTAGCGGGTCTTTATTTAGTCATTGACTTAGACCAACTAACTTAAAATAAAGAATACGGTACGAAACGCTAGATTAAGCGATGACCGGAAAAGAATGTATTTTGGACCCAACAAGTACTAGGACTTTTATAATATGGGTTACCATTTTACATTCTAGAATTTGAGAATATTTCGATATAGTTAAACCCGTTTCGGTTAAATTGTGTAAACAAGTCATGTAGGCCGAACCGTACGCATATAAGCGAAACTGGGTAACCGGGTGAGTCCTATGCAAGTTTCATATGCCATTATGTTTAAAATATGATCAGTAAGTTATCAATATGTTGGCCCGTTATGGTTTTAAAATCAAACTATGCCGAAAAAGGGTAATTTCGTCATTTTAAAATGTAATAAACGAGCTTATATGTAAACTGATGTTATTATCATAAACATTCTATAAAAATACTTATTTAATTATGTTATATCGGTAGGATATCAATTATATGTGTGGGTTATAGTTTAAGACCATACTATGTCCCGAAAAGGGCATTTTGGTCATTTCACATATAATTGATCACTTATTTGGGAATCTGAGTTTGAGACATGTACCTACTGTTAATAAGTTGAAAATATGTTTTGAAATCAGTAGGTATCAAGCCTTAATGCTCTAATATGGTTTTAAACTATATTATGCGCCGAAACGACGATTAAGTCGCTAAATGACGATTTAAATGGTATTTGAGTAAAACTGTTGTTGTGACCAGGTTTTTATGACCAAAATATGTTAGTTTATATATTACATTAGTAAGTATAAGGTGTTGGTCCATTAAAATTTTTAAAACCCATTTAAAGTGCCGAAAGGGCAATATCGTCATTTAAAGACATAATAGGCAAACTATAGCTTAAACTCAGTTTGCATTCTGAATGAATATCCCAAATAATCCTAATAATAATATTACATCAGTAGGTATTGAGTTTTGATGTCAAAATCATGTTTAAACCATTTTAGGTGCCGAAAGGGCGTTTTGGTCCTTTAAAAGCATGATTTGCGATCTTTTAAGAAAGCTCTGTTTATGATCAGATTTAAGATATCAAAATAAGTTGAATAATTTATCATATCAGTTTACAAGTCATATGTGTGCTCTTTTATCTTTGAAACCTTATTTTTATACAAGAAGGGCCTTTTAACAAAGTTTGGCATATTTAGCGGAAACTTGCGTATCAACTCGGATTACTACATGACCATGTCCTATAACTCCAGAGGGTTATAGTATATTATAACATGGTCATAATGCAACTTAGGGACAGAAGCTAATGTTGCTAAATCGGGTCAGAACTGAAAGTCAAAGCAAAAGTCAACTTTTGCGACTTTCGGTTGCGAACCGACCTTAGACCTGGAATTGACGAGCCGAATATGTTCCCACATGTTCGTATAATTATTACCATGTTATTAGAGTGTCAGAACAGATTTATAACACCTACATTGCTAATTTTGATTTTATTTCAAAACTGACCCGTTTGACTTTTTATTAACATAACTTTGACTCGTCAATTGACTAAGCAAACGTGGTAATCAAGAGGTGCCCTCTTGAGGTATTATCACCTACCCTATTACGATCACGTAACATGGTCTTAGCTCAAAGTCAAAGCGTTTTTACGTCAACGCTTTGACATTGACTTAAAACTTAATAAAACTGAAAGGAGAGAGTTGGAACACTTACTAGTGAACCAAAGATGACTAAGAGACTCAGAGGAAGTCCCCAAAAAGCTCAGGAACCTCCAAGTGAGCAAGATAGAGATGAAATTGAGAATGAACAAGTTCTAAGCTCACTCAAAGGTGTTATTTATAGCAAAGGATGGAGCATGAGGCCATGACAACTGTCCAGGGGTGCTACAAGGAGTCTCCAGGTGTTTTTGGACGTGTCACAACGAGCCAAGAGGGTGGCATTCACGAATAGGTGGTAGGGCAGCAAGCTGCCAAGCAATCTGCCTCTGGCAGTCCCTTACGGACCGTAAGGGTTAAGCCTTACGGTCCGTAAGGACCATAGGCGCCCACATATTTTGAATGGTTACGGACCGTAATCAGGATGGCTTGCTGTCCGTAACCGCCTTACTGAAACAATGATTTGTTTAGCCTTGCGGTCTGTAACCAGATATGGTTACGGTCCGCAAGGACCTTCAGAAATTTTGAATTTTGGCAATTTACCACTTTGATCCTCTGATTTTTTCCGATGCTCATTCAGAGGTTATTAAAACAAAATGACGGCGTCTTTTAGTCCCTCTCGGTTACACGTGGCCACCAAGAATTTTCGGGACACGTGTCGGATTTTTATTCGACGAAATTTTCGAGGTGTTACATTTATATCATCAATTTCATTGTATTACTAAAACCCACTTATCTAAGTGTGGTAAATCATCTAAACTCTTAAATCATAGAAACATATGTATAATTTTCACTTAGGTTTTGTTCCTAAGCAACTATACATCACTAACTCGGCTATAACCTCTACGATTCATACATAAATCACTACTCGTGATGCTCATCAAAATTTCACAACTTCATTAAACATCAAAATTCGCATACCATATGATCCCCTAGCTTAGGTGATCGTTAATTCACGTTCATTCATGAATTTGACCCCCAAATAGCCCTTCAATTTGATATTATTTGATGAACTAGGTTTTGGCTCCTTGGAGCCTTCTCCTGATCGATCCAAAACACACATTTTGTGTGTGTGTTTTGTTTTGATTTTCATTTAATAATTAAACTTCCAAGTTATCCCACTTTGGTCCCTCATGTTTGGTTAGTTATTAAGTAGGCTTCAGCCTACTTATTTCCACACTATTTTCTCTTATTAACTAGGTTAAACATTCCTAGGTAACTTAGTAGGTTCAGGGAGGTTATAACCTGTTTTATTTTAAGTCCCGTTAACTCGGGCCTCTTGTAAACCTTTATTTTCTCAAAAGCTTTCTTTCACCTTTTATTTAATATTATGTTTATTTATTTAAATCCTAATATTCATCAGGTTAATTTTTACTACTAACTGTATTTACCCGTTCATTATTATTAACGTGGTTTAATTACCAAACCCATTTTCGGGGTGTTACAACCGACAGAATAACAGATCCGAACTCAACATATAACCGGGAACTTCTGAACCGTTATGGGATCAATTTGAATTACTTACCGGGTAGTTCTAAACAATTAACAAGCTAATTACCCAAAATTGAATTACTAACCAGGAACTTCCGAACCGTTACGGGATCAATTTGGTGATTTATGGCGGTGGGATTTGTGGGTCGATTTATGGCGGAGAGATGTGACGCACACCGGAGAAAGTTGTGCGGCGGAGATGGCAGCGCACACTATAGTGATGGTGGTGTCGATCGGTGATAGTGCAGTGTGCTGTGTTTGAGATCAGAGAAAGAGGGAGAAAAGGGGGTGGGTAGGTTGGTGAAGGGTGGGCCCCACATTTTTTTAAATTTATTTTATTGGTTTCTTTATTAGTTTTTTTAATAGTAAATGCATTTAGGTAATGCCACACACACTTAACTGGAAAACTAACCTCCATTCATGCTAGGGACTATTTGAGAACGAATTTGTCAAAGTTGGGGGGTACTATAGCTGTAATTTGAAAATGTAGGAACTTTAGGTGAAATACGAATAATATTTTCATTATTAAATGGTCAATTTATTATGTCTTGAATGGATAAATAAATCATAATATTAAAATAAGATTGATTTACTTTTTCCCATTTTAGAAAATATTTCTTTATGTAGGGTGATGGAGGGATTTGAGAGGAGAAAATTGATGATCTGAAATATGATGGTAACACGTGTTCAACTTTGTATACATTTATTTGGTAGTAGATAAATACGTAATAAACTAAGTTACATAGAGTAGATGGTTTATAGATGGTCACATATATGCGATAACAAGATGTATTACCATTAACCATACTATTGCCATTGCTACTAATGCTAATTGAAACACCTTTAGATGAATCATCATCTTCACACTACCTCTTGCTCTAGTTACAATTCCTACTCGACAATAATTATCAGAAAAAGGCCAAATCTCAGTCAGTTTACACTATGGATATGCTAGTATCAGATAAAAACCATGTTCATTCTACGTCAACCCATGGATTCACTCACTCACCACCCATGGTACACCAATAACGATTCAAATCACCATCCAAACTCCTCAAACTCTAGATTCTTTGCATAAAAATTAATTAAAAATGTAAATATTTTATAATACTAATTAATTTTATTATGAAATTATATATAAAAAATATGATACATTTAAAAAGTAAAAAGGGTTGTTTATAATTTTAATTTTTGTGCTAGACAAGTATACAGAGGTACGAATGCGGCTATAGAAGAGTTCCCGCTGCATTTCAACTCTCGAATCAAACAACTCTACGTTGGCGAAAATGGCGCTGCAGGTTTTTTCGTACGAACCATCACTATTTCTTCTCCAATCGTAGCTTACATGTATACATACAAGAAACTCATTTCACTTTGCTTTCATGGCAGACCACACTACCACCATTTCTTTCATTCTTCCGCAACCACCAACCTCATACTTCACCACCTCAACAACTTCCTATCTCTACGCCCACCTACACCCCTCCAAACACTCGCAAAACACCATGCTTTCATCATCACCACAGGCAATCACTCCAACAACATCTTCATTTCTTCTAAACTCATCTCCTTATACGCCAATCTCCACCACCCCACTTCATCCACACAAGTATTTCACTCATTTCATGGCTTTAAAGACATCTTCCTTTGGAACTCCATCATCCAGGCCCATTTTTCCAATGCTATGTACTCACAATGCCTCCATTTTTATAATTCCATGAGGGTTTTTACTCATCTTTTGCCTAACCACTTTACTGTTCCCATGGTTGTTTCCGCTTGTTCGGAGGTTCGGGATTTGGTTGCTGGCATGATTGTACATGGCCTGGTGTTTAAAATTGGGGTTTTTGAGGAAACCGCTGCGATCGGGGCTTCGTTTGTGTATATGTATTCGAAATGCGGGTGTGTTGAGAGTGCACTCCAGGTGTTTGATGAAATGCCCGTGAGAGATGTGGTTGCTTGGACTGCGCTTGTTATTGGGTATGTGAGTAACGGTGAGAGTGAGAACGGATTGAGGTGTGTTTTTGAGATGTATAGAGCGGACGAGAGGCCGAATTTTAGAACGTTAGAAGGTGGATTCCAAGCTTGTGGCGATTTGGAGGTGGTGTATGCTGGTCGATGCTTACATGGGGCAGCTGTAAAATCTGGACTTGGATGTTCGGTTCCTGTTAAATCTTCAATCTTGTCCATGTACTCAAAATGCGGATCTCTTGAGGAGGCTTGTTTGTCGTTTTGTGAAGTTTGTACGAAAGATATAAAATCATGGACGACAATTATCGGTGTGTATGGAAAATGGGGATGTGTTAGACGTTGTTTAAGTGGATTTATGGAAATGCTTGCTTCTGGGATAATTCCAGACCCAATGGTAGTTAGTTGTGTGATATCTGGTTTGGCTAACTCAACCAACATCTCTGCTGGAAAGACGTTTCACGGGTTTATGGTCCGAAGAAACTATCATCAAGATCAGATGGTTCACAACGCGTTGGTATCAATGTATTGTAAGTTTGGACTGATAAGTTACGGGGAGAATGTGTTCAACTCCGCGTGTATTCTTGACAAAGACGTTTGGAATGCAATGGTACATGGCTATGGTAAAGTAAGAAATGGGGCGAAATGCATAAACATGTTTGCAAAAATGCTAGATTTAGGCCTTGATCCCGATCATTACAGTTTGGTATCAGTTCTTTCTTCATGTTTAGAAGTCAGAGAGATGAATATAGGGAGATGTCTTCATGGTTATGCTGTAAAAAGATTAATGAATGAGCATGTGTCGGTTTCAAATTCACTCATAGATATGTATGGTAACATTGGAGAACTGGAAACTGCAAGGAGGCTATTTTGTAGGACAGATAAAGATGTTATCACTTGGAACACAATGATTTCTACTTATACGCGCCATGGGCATTATGCCGAGGCGTTTTCCTTGTTTAATAAAATGATTTTGAAAGGCACAAAACCGACACCAGCAACACTAATCAGCATGCTTTCTGCATGTACCCATCTGGCATCGGTTGAGAAAGGTATTCAGATACACATGTATATAGAAGAAAACCAGCAGGAAATGCTTTTGTCAAATGTAACTGTTGCCACTGCATTAGCCGACATGTATGCCAAGTGCGGACAGCTTGAAAATTCCAAAAATATATTCAAGAAAATGACCGAAAGGGATGTAATTTCTTGGAATGTGATGATATCTGGTTATGGGTTGCATGGAGATGCCACATCAGCAATAGATACGTTCCGAGAGATGGAGCTGTCAAATGTTAAACCAAACGAGGTTACTTTTCTTGCGCTTCTTTCAGCGTGTAATCATGCAGGGCTTGTTGACGAAGGAAAATCTTTATTTCGGAGAATGGTGGATTATTATTCTCTGAAACCAAGCCTTAAACACTATACTTGTATGGTAGATCTTCTTGGTAGGTCGGGTGATTTGGGTGAGGCTGAAAATTTGGTATTGTCTATGCCGGTTAGAGTAGTTCCTGATGGAGGTTTGTGGGGTGCCTTGTTAAGTGCTTGTAAAACTCACAACAATCATGAAATGGGTATCCGGATTGCAAAACGAGCAATTGAATGTGAGCCGAAGAATGATGGATATTATATAATCCTTGCAAATTTGTATGATTCTATAGGGATGTGGGAGGATGCTGAAAAGGTGAGAAAGTATATGAAGGAAAGGGGAGTTGAAAAGGCAGTTGGTTGGAGTGCAGTGTGACCGGTTAGTAGAGGGGATCATGTCGGTGATATGTAAATGGCGGGAGACAAAGAAAGGAAAATCGGCTGCTACGAGGACATTACTGGAAGACAAATGAAAGGAGGGAGAGACACCGCTAGATAAAACTTTCGATTTCGAGGAACTTCCGATCAAAATGAGTTGGGGAAGGGGGCGTTGCAGCCAGTCTTGTCGAGCTAAGTGTAAAAAGGGAGCACTTAAAATCGTGCTGAAATCATTTTCAAATTTAAGTACCCTTGATGAATTTTTGAATTAAATCAGCAAATTGTTTTCTTGTACTGTAAGTTCTTGAATCTTGAGGATTTTTTGCATTTGAATCCTTTAGTTCTTGAATTAGTTCAGTGAGTTTCTTTTACTTCTTGAACCATGATGAATTCTTGTACTTGCACAAATTACTTGTTGAATAACTCCATTGAATTGTTGTTGTTTACTCATTTGATATATCTATATTTTTTTATCCTAAAATGGCCTGCCTTGACCTGAACCAAACTGAACCTTTTTAATTTGACCCAGGCCGAGTAGTTTGCCACTCTTACCACTGAACTAACCCATGCATGGGTAAGTTGCCACCTCCCCATGTTAGTTTTCCGTTCTTTCTTGAACATAAACATGAGCTAATGTGTAGTGAGTGAAATTGTAACTCATTTTTTTCATATTCATATAGAGTTTGGATTAAAAATAAATTATTCAACTTGGATCTGCTTCAGGTGTGGTTGTTCCAATCAGGTTTGCACATTTTTTTGTGTGTTTTATCTATAAAATTTAATGGGTACTTGTGGTTCTGAACTTCTGATTGTGCTGTTTGTATAATTGCAATTGGGTATGTAATGATTGAAGGGGTTTTGATGGTTTAGTTTATAAAGACTGGTTTTTTGGGGTTTTGGGTTGTTGGTTATAAGAACTTTGTGGCGGAATTTCAGTTGTGTATGATTAGTTGAATTTTAAAAATTTTATCACTTATTATTGGGTATGTTCAAAACTGATTGGGTTTGTGGGATTTTGATTGTAGATTTCAAGGATTTTTTTTATTAACCATGAGAACCCGTTACCTGTAAACTCATGGGAACCAATGGGATCATGTAAATTTATAACTGTAACGAGCCGAGTAGAGCCAGATTGGGTTTGGGCTTGAAGTTAACCGAGCCAGCTCGGCTCGGCTTGTTTATCTTAGTGAGCTGAAATGTTGAGCAGCCTGTGCTGGTCAAGTGGCCTTCAAGAAGTAATGGTAGGAAACGGTGGAAGCAAGATTCGAACTTGTAGAGGGGAATCAGGTGCTTACGACTCCACCGCCCCTTGAAGGTTATTCGATCACTTTTTGCTTAGTTGCCATAGTTTCAAAAGTAAAGGAACATTATTGGTTTAGTTCATGAGAATTTGTGTGTTTGTGGGATTTTTGGTTTATTCAAATCTATTTTTGACTTTGTATTTGTGGCCAAATTGCAATTAGGTGGATAAACAGATGGAGAATTTTTTTGCTTTAGTTGAAGAGAATCTTGTTCTTCCAATTGTTATAAATTATAGCTATTGATTTGACGATAAATAGATCAAAACTTTGGTTGTTTCACTGGGATCTACAACGGATCCCTCAATCTGGAATCGAGTGGTTGATACGGTGGGTGGTCTGGAGTGCATATTAAGCATCATCAGGGCCCTTGGGGTCCTGCTTTTTCTGCAGAAAGCAGAACCCCTCTCCCAGCTTCTCCAACATCAACTTTAGGGATCGGAAAAAAGGAATAATTACAAGAAAAGGCCACCGCGTTGCGGTCGTTTGGTCACGCAAGGGAAGAACAACTTCGTAGAATTGCAGGTCGAATGTGCTTGAACGGGTCTAGTGAAGTTGCTACCCTCTTTACTCAAAAAGGCAAGAAAGGAACCAATCAAGATGCTATGATCGTTTGGGAGGTTAGTCATTTTGATTTATTGTTAATTACCTTGTTCTTTTGATCTTGGATCTATAGGGTGTAACCCAAACACAATTTGTGTAACCCATTTATCTAAACGAGTTAGCCGGGTTGACGGTTTGGCAGGTTGTAACTCAGTTGTAATCAAGTTGTAAATGGATCAGGTTCGGGGGTGTAAAATGGTTGTAATAATGCGTCGTAAATGAGACGGCAGGTTGACCTTATAAAATATAATTTTATCTTATTCGAAATTTTATATAGGTTGACTTGTTTAATATGTCAACTTGAATATGACCTTGTTTAATTAAACAAGTTTGATATGACAATCCAAAACCTGATTATATTTGTGTTGTGTTTCCAGTTGTAATAATCACATAGTTGTTTGATTGTTTAACAAATTTTACTTATTTAAGAAATTAATATTAATATATTTGAATAAACAAAAAAATCTTGCGCTTGCACAATTTGCATCTTCATAAATGAAGAAACACCAAACTAACTAAGTGATTAGTTTGAGGTTAGTGCTTCGACAAGTAAGGTTAATCTTCCTCCATCTCGCCTATTTGATGATTATCGATCCTGCAAAACACTAAACACACCGTTAAGCTCGTTATGAGGAGGGGAATAGGGGGTTCTCCTCGTAACCACCATCCAGCGTGAGAATAAGTATATGTTTTGAGGATAATAAATGTGTGTATTAAGTGAGAGAGTAGAGAGAAAGATCCTTGAACCTGGAGGTGAAGTCCTCTATTTATAGCCCAAGTGGATTGTGAAGGAGATGGGCTCATGGGCCTTGGGCCTGAGGTCGACAACAAGGAATATCCATTTGGTCTCCTCTGTCACGACGGTTAGTGATTTCAGGTTATGCTAGTACCTGGCGCGTCGTGAATGGAGCCACGTGTCCTGACAGTGGTCCTTGTTGTCTGGTCGGTTCTCGACGGTTAGTGGAGATTGTGTGACAGTAATCGGCGCACGTTGATTGGTGTCACGTGTTTGTCCTTGTGTACTTTCTAGTCTCCTGCACAATTGTTCATCGTGTAGCATGATCCAATACAGCTTGTTGCGCTCTTATTGGTTCACAGTTCTGGCACTTGTACTTTTTGTACTGTTTGTTACCTCTCTTGTGCTTCTGTTCAATTGTCTCTAGCTTGCGCGAGGATTTGAGGGCTTTGTTCTGTTTCAGATTAAGCTAAGTGTCTAAGCAAGTTTCTGCTCAATGTCAACTTTACCCGCGCGGGGTCCCTGGTTGTTCACCATAGCCCGCCCGTGGTTTAGCTTGTTCATTTTTATGATGACGTGGGGTATGGTTATGTGTGCGAGGTAGGGTTTATCCCTCACACGGCGCAAGATTTGGAACCATACCCCTTCAAGTCCCCCCAGTCCAGTGCTGCATCCACGCGCAAGTTCTGTGACTGTAGCTTTGGACTTGAAAATTAATCTAAGTCTACGCTTTTATACCAGCATTGAACAACGATAGATTACTTAAAAATTTTTGCGCGCGCATGCCGTTGTGATTCTGGATACGGTGCAACCTTATGCTTAGCTTCTAAGCAACCTGATGTTTTTGAGCAGGAAAACTTCCTCAAAATTTGAAAAAAGCAAGTTGCTGACAGGTTGGTGGTGATGTTGACGTTTGATGAGACGAGTTGCACTGTTGACGGCATGTCGTCATTGTGTCAGGTTCAATGTTTCAAAAGGCGAGTGAGTTTCACGCACGCATGGTAACTGTCGTACCGCTTTTGCCACCTGACATGTCATCCTTTCATTGGACACGCGCCTCACTTGTCGGGCACGGTTACCCATCGCATTAAATGCGATGAGTATATATAGCCGAAGGATTGTGGAGTTGGAATACTTTCTTGGTTCTCTCTCGCACATCTTCTTCAAATCTTCAAGTTGTTCTTGAAGATCTTCATATTGTTCTTCATTATTTTCCAGATATCTTTCAAAGATTTCTTCGAGACTTCAGGTATTCTTTCTTCTTCAGTTGTTAACTATGTCTGAGCAACACGACGACATGGAGGTAGAGGAGGTCGGCGGGAGTATGCCACCTCTCAAATGGGACCAGGCGTCCTTTGAGCAAATAGTGCGAGGTAATGAGTTCGCCGCGATGTGGGATGCAAGATACCCTGCGCCTGGTCAGACTGCTGCCAATGCTCCCCTGGATATATTTCCCTTTTTGCAGATTTTTTCGGGGAAGGAAATTTCCGACTTCCTGCTACCCATTTATTTGGTTGTCTTCCATCGCATTACGGGATTCATATTTCGCAGCTGAGCCCGCTCGGGATGGTTCGTATTCGTCATTTCGAGTTTTATCTCTGATCCCAGGGTGAAGAACCGACGGTTGATAAGTTTCCGGCTTTATATCAGCTACAGTGTACATTGTGTGACATTTGTGGTGATTCGATCATGTAACGATATCCGAACAATTTATCAATCAATGAAATTTTGTTTTTATTTACGAGATTTGTATTTTTATCATAACAATTGCATGCATTCAATTCTTGTACAATTTCAAACTTTCAAACGACTTCTGATTACCACGATGGTTATGATCCATAGCAATCATACCTACTGATTACCACGTTTACTAGTCGAAGTGACGAGTCAAAGTTTTGGTCAGTAATGCGCATTATACGACGAAACTATTTTCAGGTAGCAAAACACTTTGTTTTAATATCAAAACATTTTTATAACTTAGTTAGACATATCAAAACATGTCTAACTCGTCACTTTTAGTTTAGTGCTTATTTAGGGCCGTAAGTCGAGCGGTATTGACCACCGCTTTAACTTTTGAATCCGACCCGTTTGGTCGATCTTAGGATCCGACCAAAGACATATTTGTGACCATAGTTATATAGGGAATAACCCTCTGAGGTTATACCTTATGGTCACGTCGTTTGGTTAGTGTTATGTTAAGTCGCTAGTTATGCCCTTATAAATGACCAAAATGCCCTTTTTGCGCATAAATCAACTCTAAGCATATGTGATCAATGTTTTGACATATAAACTAATGTTATAACATTATTAAACATGTTTTGGCATATAAGATTTATCATAACACATATCTAACCATCCGAACACATATTTAGCAAATGAAATGTTAAAGTAGCTTAAACTACCTTAACGAGTCATAACTGGTCAAAAGCACTTAGGAACCTTTCCAAATCAGAATGTTAACTTTGTTAAACCATTTCATATGAGTTCCAACACTCATTGGTTTACAAGACCTCATTCTATCCGATCTGCCAATTAAAGTCCCGATCTTTACATAAGTTATCCGATTTTAGGACACATTTGATTTCTTGGACTTTTGAGCTTGTTTGATCTTTGTTTCAAGGCTACTTTTCAATCCCAAGTGAGTACATAGTTCCCCTATTTTATGTTTTGCAAATGTTTTGGGGTGACTCATATGTGCAAGTTGTTTTCAAGTTTTCAAGTTTTCAAGTTTTCAAATTACAAATGTTATGGCTTATATAAACACGACGATTTCAATAATGTGAACGAACTTGTTGGTGCGTTGTATTCATGACACGAATGACATTCATTAGCTTTGGCCAAACCGACCAGTTTAAGTTATGGTACCATAGGACCGACAATCCCGTTACTAGGCTACTCACTGGAATTTGGTGGGTAGTTTAGGGAACGACCGAAACTGTTTACTTTAACATACCCTTTGGTGGTTTGTTATTGCAATTTAAAGATACCCTTTGGTGGTATAGATGAGTCAACACATGTTTGAATGTATTCACCGAAACGACCAAAAGTTTTCAAAATTAAAACAAGGACGATTTGTTTATAACACGGACGATGAACATTTGGTTTATGACGCGAACAATGGACGATTGGTTTATGACATGAACAATGGATGATTGGTTTATAACAAGGACGATTGAACGAATGGTTTATGATAAGTGATTTAGATAACGCGACGGGTGTAATATAATAAAAGCATGGTGGATACGCCGTTGGTACTTCCTATATATAAGTGCTTTTATTTTATTGCATACCGTGGCCTTATCTTAATCACTTGGACTATATTTTGAGCGATGACATGAAACGATTCTCAATTAAAGATATATACCATACAAAGATTTCTTTCAAATCGATTTACTACTCGGTTTTACAAAAGAAATGTTTTAGTCAAGATTCATGGCCACAAGATTTTATAAACATTAACCAACTTGTTTTAGTTGGTTAACAAGGTTGCAATAAGTATACAAGGCTATGAATTTGACATAATCACAAAACCTATGTACTCGCCGGCATATTTTTTGCTGACTCTCATTTTCACATATGTTTCAGGAGACCAAGTTTGATATTGATGCATGCTCACGTAGGATCAGACGCGGACTTTTAGTGCCTTAAAATATGAAAGACAATTGTTTGTTTAGTTTGTTTTAATTCCAAGACAATGTAACTATGTAATTTCAATATTCAATAAAACTTAACCTTAATTACCACGTGTTGTTGAAACAATCTGTTAACGTGACCCCCCCCCCCGACGTTTTCGCCGCGGTTTGTTGTTTTTTACGCGGTCGGGGTGTTACACATTGGGTTTTTATTCTTTCCTTACGCGCGGATCTAAGTGGTTATTGATCAATCCTCCTAAAAGTTTCCATGACTGGAAAAGGGAAATTCTTCTTCATTAGAGAGGATTTTATATCGATTGGCATGCATGTTCATGACTGTTCGCCCATACCGAAGGAAGATTTGAAAATTCCAAAGGGTGTGCGCTGGTATGAGAATCTACAACCCCTTCCTAACAAAGCCTTTGGTGAGCATGCTCTGGTAGCTGCTGGTTTGAGCGACAAATGGCCAACGTCAAGTACGAGTGTCCCAGTGCTTCTGCTTGAAGGCAATGGTAACATTAACATTGTGAGATTATTTCTCCTTCTCGTTACTTATACCCTTTTCTTTCTTGAATCTTGTAGAAGTTCCGCTCTATCATCACGTCTTTCATACCCATGCTGGGGTTATAGGCACTAGGCCCTTGCGCGATGATGAGGAGCTGTGGTACGATCAGATTCAAAGCAATCTTATGTATCTTGGCTTTGATGCCTTTGCTACGGTGCCATCTGTGACCGAAGGTGTGCATATCACGAATCCTCGACCTTGTAGGGCGGTGACTCCCGCTGGAGAAGATATTGTGTTGCTTTCCAGCGGGGAGTCGATAGCTTCATCGGATCATGGATTAAGTATCCCTCCAACATTTGCAGGTAGTTTGACTAATCTTGGCGCTTATCCGGAAGATCAAAAACTCAAACGTCAAAGAAAAAGGAAAAAGGTGGTTCTCGAGGGTGCGCGCCTTGTCAAAGCTGAGACTACAGCGGCCACGTCTGATGCTGCTTTGCGTCAAGGTACTACTCGCTCTCGTCAGCGTAACTTGGACGATTATATTCTCGTCGCTGACTCTCTTGAGGGATTGGGGTTTGTAGGCGAAGGTGGTGATAAAGTCGGGGCTAAGAGCGCTGGTAGCGCTAGCTCCAAGGAACAGCTTTCAGGTGCTACTCCTTCATCCGACCCTCTTGACACTGCTGCGCAAGAGCCCGACCCTGAGCCGTTAAAGCGAAAAGCGTCCAAGAGGGAGCGATCTGGGGAGAAAGGCGGACCCTTACCCAAGAAGGTGGCTTTTAGTAAGCCGGTTATTGCGAAGAAAGTCGATATTGGGTCCCTAATGTCGACACTTTCGCCAGGTATCCTGTTTTTGTCAATAGTACATATTTTGTGTTTATGTTTCCTTATTGTTGTTTGTTTTGCGCAGAACCGAAAAAGGTGCAACCCATATTTCGCATTATTCATTCTAAATCTGCTGCTCAAGTACCTACGCCACCACCTGTTGGTTCTTCACAAAGGGTGGAAGGTTTTTTCGAGGTGACGCATGAAAAAACGACCGAAACTTCTAATGAGAAGAGTAGTGGTGCGCCTGCGCAGTCGAAGGGGCCGGTAGAGGCTGGGAAAACCAAGGAGCCTGTTGAGACACTAGTGCAGGAGCCTATCGAAAGAATTCCTGCTCAAGCTGACCAAGGTGCTAAGTGTCACACCCCAACCGATGGCGGAAACATCGGGGCGCGGCACTACGCGAACCAGATTGTCTCATGAGAAATTCCATAACACTGTTTAAGCTTCAATATTTAAGCATCAATATCCCATACTATCGACATACAATCCTCAAATAAGTTACAAATACCAAGTAATCTCATAAAAACAATTCAAGTTCGATCTCCCCTAGATTTTATTACAATGCGTTTCTAAAAGTAAGATCCTAATCCATTTCAGGTTTGCGTACATAATAGTCATCAACCTGCCACATATGTTAAAATAAACGTCAATACAATTAAGTAAATGTGATCATACAGGTTTGCGTACATAATAGATATAAAAGCATTTAACATACACCGCATGACATACGTAAGAGATGTGAACTATGTATCTACTTTGATTCAAGCAAACCAACAAACCGCGAGTGCGAGGCACGCGAACAAGTGTCCACGTCCTAAAGTGAAAAATAAATGAGAAATAAAAATGTGAGGCTTAACAACCCCGGGCCTCCGGGTGGCGGGTCAACCTCTAGCAAGCTATCATGTTAGGGGTGGCGTACTAGCAATCAAGTAACACATACAATTCAGCAGATTTCACGTATAGTCATGTAAAGGCGGGTTGCGAGTAAGCGTTTGATTTGTGTGATGTGATTTGATATACGAACATATGTGACACCCAAAAGTGCGTGTAAGCGTAAAAGGTTCAAGTATACTCACAATTGGTGCGATTAGAGAGAGAGGAGGGATCTGATGTTGATTGAGGAGTGTGCCGGTTCAGCCTGTATGCGAACAGAAGTGCATCAGTCTTCCGAATTGCTGAAACGGTTAACGCTTGAAGGAACAATAGACAAGTTTGGGCAAACTTGTACCTTGGGTAAGAGTTCGGGCGAACTTGTGCTATTTTCCCTTGGACGAGTACTAGTTCGGGCGAACTTGTCCTGATTCCTTGGAATCAGTACAAGTTCGGGCGAACTTGTGTGGTTTCTGTCAAAATTTGATCAAGTTTGGGCGAACTTGGTCACCAATTTGGTGACAAGTTCGAGCGAACTTGATGCTTTCCGAGCGAACTTGACTGTTTTGGCATCCGAATCGTGCGTTTTTGCGTCGTTTGCTGAGGAAATCGAGTGTCCATCCCTCCAACTTAAGCTACTAAGCAAAACCTAGGCTGGAGAGGTCTTTTGGAGCGAGTTTTAGCCATTTTACAGAAACTCGGACTAATCCAGGCGAACTTGATGGTTCGTACGGGTTAGTCCAGTTTGTGCAAAGTGACGACATCGTTCTTGTGCTTCCGGATCTGAAATCTAGCTTGACAACGCCTCGTTCCATTTCATAGTGAACGAGACGTACGTCATTAGTTCGTATTTTTGTGTAAAAATCGATGTTTAAAAGGTTTTGCTTAGATCTAAGTGTAGATCTAAGTGAAAAGAGAAGTTTTGTAGAAAAAGGTGAAGATTTTCGTAAACAGAAGAGTTTTGATGAAATCGAAGGTAATCCTTGTGCAAAAATCGTAGTAAAACGTTGCTGTTTGCATGAAAACGGGTTGATTCTTACTTGGAAATCAAAGGTTTTCGGTTTTGGGAGGTTTCGGGCGAACTTGAATCAAGGAGTGCACGAATGGGGGTGCGGGTATTTATAGGTGAAGGAGAAATGAGTTGGAAATGATCAAGTTCGGGCGAACTTGTCACAAGTTCGGTCGAAATTGTTACAAGTTCGGCCGAACTTGGCCTAAAGGTGAATTTTTGTTCGTTATTTTTGCCTTAGAAGTTCGTTTGGCAATTCGATTTGTATTAGATAGTTATATTAAGTGTTATAGTTGATAAAACAATCGATTTACCGATTCGTGCGAGTGAGAGGGTTGCGATAGAGAGTATAACCATAAATCATAAAACACACATAACACATAAATAACATAAGTAATATAATCAACAGCGTTTTGCGATGCGATGTGATAAGCAATACCGAAGGCATAAGTGGTTATTGTGCAACAACCACTCGGCTCTTAAGGTAACCTAGTTACTTGTGATTGCATTGAATTAGCGTTTAACCAGCGTTTAGATGTAATAAAGTTGTGACAGTAAGTATTTAACAAACATAAACCGTTCCATTAATCAAATCTCGGATTTACAATGATAGATACAACGAAATTGACGAAAAAGATAATGACGAAAATACGAGTTGTTACAGTCTCCCCTACTTTAGGAAATTTCGTCCCGAAATTTAAGTAGTGGCCGTAACAAAGAGATGCGGATATTTAGCCTTCATATCACTTTCCAATTCCCAAGTGAACTCGGCACCGTGTTTGCCTTCCCATCAGACTTTCACAATAGGAATGCGAGAGCGTCGAAGTTTCTTGGTCTCTCGGTCCATGATTTCTACTGGCTTTTCTATGAAGTGAAGAGTCTCGTTGATTTGCAAATCCTCGAGAGGTAGGTTTTCTTCGGCTAAGCATTTCTTGAGGTTCGAGACGTGGAAAGTCGGATGTACGTTGTTGAGTTCTTCCGGTAGTTCAAGTCGGTAGGCTACTTTGCCAATTCTTTCCAGAATCTTAAAGGGACCCACGTATCGTGGCGCTAGTTTCCCTTTCTTTCCAAATCAGATCACTCATTTCCAAGGTGCAACCTTTAAGAGAACGTGTCTAATTTCGAACTATAGGGGCTTGCGGCGTTTATCAGCATAACTCTTTTGACGACTCCGAGCATTCAAGAGATTGTCTCTGATTTGGAGGATTTTTTCAGTCGTTTCTTGAATTAGCTCGGGACCGGTGATTTGTACTTTTTCAATCTCGTGCCATGCAATAGGCGATCGACATTTCCTTCCATACAATGCCTCAAAAGGAGCCATTTGAATACTAGTATGATAACTATTATTGTATGAGAATTCTATTAAAGGTAAATGCATATCCCAAACTACCACCAAAATCTATGATGCACGCACGAAGCATGTCTTCGAGGGTGCGGATCGTGCGCTCAGTCTGACAGTCGGTTTGAGGGTGAAAAGCGGTACTGAGGTTAAGCGTATTACCGAGAGCGGATTGAAAAGTCTTCCAGAGACGTGAGGTAAAGCGACCATCGCGGTCAGAGATGATGTCACAAGGCGTCCCGTGTCGACAAATGACTTCGTCGGTATAGATTCGTGCTAATCGTTCTACCTTGTAGTCTTCTCGTATGGCAATAAAGTGGGTGGATTTAGTAAGACGATCAACGATAACCCAAATGCTATCGTGACCAGAGGAGGTGCGAGGGAGATTCGTAACGAAGTCCATGGCTATGCTCTCCCACTTCCACATCAGGATTTCGGGTTGTTCGAGCAAACCAGAGGGCCTTTGATGCTCGGCTTTAACTTTGGAGCAAGTTAAGCACTTTGAGACATAAAAAGCGATATCCTTTTTCATGCCCGGCCACTAATACTTAGGACGAAGGTCCGTACATCTTGTCGGCTCCGGGGTGAACGGAGTATGGAGATTTATGAGCTTCGCTCATTAGCAATTCTCGAAGATTATCATGGCTAGGAATCCAAATACGGTCGAGATAGTAATAAATACCATCGGGTTTAACTACGATCTGGGTTTCGGCACCACATTTCATTTCCTCTTGCAAGGTATTCTCATTAAAACAAGCAAACTGGGCGGAGCGAATCAGAATTTCGAAATTATTCAAAGCTTGAGAATCACGAACGCTATACACATAGCTTCGTCGACTGAGAGCATCGGCTACGATGTTTGCTTTGCCAGGATGGTAGCGTATCTCACAATCGTAGTCATTGAGAAGTTCAACCCATCAGCGTTGGTGCATGTGCAGTTCGTTCTGGTTAAAGATATGTTGTAAGCTCTTATGGTCGGTGAAGACCGTACACCTGGTACCGTAAAGGTTGTGTCGCCATATCTTTAATGCAAAACAACTACACCGAGTTCGAGATCGTGGGTTGTGTAGTTCTTCTCGTAGATCTTGAGTTGTCGAGATGCATATGCGATAAGCTTGTCTCGTTGCATGAGGACACAACCAAGACCAAGATTAGAGGCATCGCAATAAACAACGAAATCGTCGTTTCCATCGAGTACAGCGAGTACAGGAGCGTTGCACAGCATACACTTGAGAGTTTGAAAGGGTTCCTCTTATTTAGAATCCCAAACGAAAGGCTTGTCCTTAGGAGTTAAAACAGTAAGCGGGATGACGATTTTAGAAAAGTCGGCGATGAATCGAAGGTAGTAACCCGCCAATCCAAGAAAGGAACGGATTTCAGATGCATTCTTCGGCGTAATCCAACTCTTTATAGCTTCTATCTTTGCAGGGTCGACGTGAATTCCTTGACTGTTAACGATATGGCCGAGAAATTGGACTTATTCGAGCCAGAATTCACACTTAGAGATCTTAGCATAAAGACGGTTACATTGGAGAAGTTTGAGGACTAAACGGAGATGGCGCGTGTGTTCGTCTCTCGACTTCGAGTAAATAAGGATGTCATCGATAAACACAATGACTAAACGATCCAAGAAGGCTTTACACACACGGTTCATCAAATCCATGAAGACCGCGGGTGCATTTGTGAGACCGAAAGGCATGACCACGAATTTAAAATGGCCATAACGAGTACGAAAGGCGGTTTTCGGAATGTCTTCTTCTAACACGCGTAACTGATGATAACTGGAACGTAAATCGATCTTAGGAAAACAAGTAGCACCTTGAAGTTGATCAAACAAATCATCGATTCGAGGAAGAGGGTAGCGGTTCTTTATCGTAAGCTTATTAAGTTCACGATAATCGATGTACATTCGGAACATCCCGTCCTTCTTTTTCACAAAAAGAATGGGTGCGCCCCATGGCAAAGTGCTCGGGTGTATGAATCCTTTATCAAGAAGCTCTTGAAGTTGGCTAGATAGCTCGCGCATTTCGGATGGTGCGAGGCGATAGGGAGCTCTAGCAACAGGAGTAGCACCGGGAATTAAATCAATACGGAATTCAACATCACGAGTAGGGGGTAAACCAGGTAAATCGTCGGGAAAAAACTTTAGGAAATTCACAAACAACGGGTACGTCTTTCCAGGTTTTCTTTTCTTTCTCCGGGTTCTCACGATGTGGGCTAGGAATGCGTCGCATTGCTTTCACAAACACTTGTTTGCTTGGGTACATGACAGAAGCATCAACGTTTTTGAGGGAGTTTCACCGTAAACATGTAGTTGATCACCGGTAGGAAGAGGAAAACGAATCATTTTATCAAAACAAACAACTTTAGCATGATTCTCACGAAGAAAATCCATGCCTACTATGATATCGAAGCTACCTAATTGCATAGGTATGAGATGGATCGAGAAGATGTTGTTGTTGAGATCGAGAGTACAACCACATAAGACAAAGTTAACAGTAACGGTTCTTCCAGTGGTGACTTCAACATCGAAAGTCTTTGGGAGTTTAGAGCGTTACATTTTAAAAGTTTTTCGAATTCTAACGATACAAAACAGATATCGGCACCAGTATCAAATAAACATGAAGCATAAATACCATTAACAAGGAACGTACCGTTGACAACATTGTGGTCATTCTGAGCCTGGTGATGATTAAGACTGAAGGCTCTTCCACGCGCAGCCTGTGGTTGCTACTGCGGTGGCTGTGGTTGAGGCTGCTGTTGCGGCTTGCTTCACGGTTTTGTTAGGTATACATTGCTAAAGTGGTTTGGATCACCACAAGTGTAGCAAGCATGTGCTTTTGGGACTGGTACTTGCTGCTAAGGCTACTGGTGCTTGAGGAGCTGGCTGACGAGGACCAGAATGGCAGCTGACAGTAAAATGGTCGTATATGTTGCAATTGGTGCAGAAACGGTAATTGCCTCCAACTGGGTGATGATAGGTGCACTTCGAAAATAGCAGGTGAGGACCAGTGTACGCACGCTTTGCAGGAGGTGCGTTTGGTGTAGCAACCTGAAACGGCTGATAGCTCAACGGTGCGACAGCTGCACAGTTCTTGTTTGGGTTCTCTCTCTTGCGACCTCGACGACTGGAATTTGATTCTCAAGATGGCTCGGTAGTGGCGCTCGGCTTGGTGATAGCTTGGTTCGCGACTTTGCTTTTCTTGACAAAATCCGCAACGCAGTCAGTAGAGCGCGAAGGTACTTTTTGATTGCTTTCTCAGTGGTGTCCACCTGACTGGGACAAATAATACTTAGCTGCTTGAAATGGGCAGTGAGACCTGCGTTGTCGGGGCCATCCTGCTTGATATCCCAAAATTCGTTCTCTAGTTTCTAAACTTCATGGGGAGGACATAATTCTTTCACCATGATTTCCTTGAGTTCCTCCCAAGTGAGCCCGTAAGCTTTATCGTTTCGGCGCTTGTTGCGCTCCGCGGTCCACCAATCAAGTGCCCTCGATTGGAACACACCGGTAGCATTGATGGTGCGCAGAGCTTCGGGACACCCGCTTTGGCGGAACGTGACCTTGATGGAATCGAACCAATGAAACATAGCACTTGGTCCTTCCATGCCAGAGAAAGTAAGAGGTCCACACGCTTTGAATTGCTTGAAGCTAAACGAGGCCTTTGGCGTCTCGGTCTTGGAATCAACCGATGAGTTGCTGCTGAAAGCATGGATCTCGCTGACAATCTGGGGGATCACTTTGGCCATCTGCTTGGCCACGAGAGAGGCGATACGCTTGTAAGCGTTGTTGCGCTGGATGTTCCTCCTAGTGTGAGATCCCATGGAAGACATCTACATGAAGGATTTGATTGGATGAGATTCTATTATAGTATGTTTATGTTCAAAAGTTTACTATTATTATTATTCAAGTAAGGCACAAAATCACATAAACACGTAGGCAAGTAGACACGTAAGCAAGTAAACACGTAGGCACATAATCACATAATCAAACAGGCACGTAAGCACGTAGTTACATAATTCATGTAAACATATACTTTGCACGTATTCACCTTCTTATAAGTAAAGCGTAGCGCGGTTGCGTGTAGCGTATCATAGACGGAATGCGTTAGTTGGATTATCTGTGGTTTTATTAGCGTTTTAGATTGCGAGCGTTGTGCGAGTAGTGCATATTTCCATAGAGCGTAAAAGCGATAAATCGAGAAATCGATAAAGGGAGAAATCGAATAAGCGAGAAATCGAATAAGCGTAAAATCCACAAATTCAAATCCATAAATAATAGTAATAAAACTCAATGATGCGTAAAATCAATTTTGGAGCATCCTGGGTTTTGAGACAGCGACTGCCCAAAGTGGTTCGAAAATTCCCTGTGTTCGGACACACGATTTGGCCTAATAGACAATGCTCTCGTCGTTCAACGGTTAACGGCATTTATCCTTCCAGTTACGTCGTGTTCCGAGCCATCAAAATAATCGAGACTTTGGTGAGATTGAAAATCAAGGAGTGGAACTAGTTATTAAGATGCGGGTTTCACCCCTAATTAACAACTTCATTCCTAGTTGTAGGTATGCTCACCAATCAAATCGGGAGTTCCACTAGATAGAAATGGAGACTTTTGTCGAGGTTTGGATATCACTCCTAACTCAACGAAGGTATCTCGTGTGATAAAGGATGCGCGGAGTGAATGATCTTATCGAGAGTTCTTGGTTTTCACACCTAATCTCGACTTGATCACTCGTTTTGTGTGATACGAGTGTTCTTCACGTGTATTGTGGTAGCTTTAGAAAAAGCATACATAGTTTAAAAGTTCGTTTCGAAGATATGTGATCAAGTTCGGGCGAAGTTGTCCAACTTCGGGCGAACTTTATCTTCGAGCGAACTTGTTTATGTGTTGAGGGGGAACTGAGTAGCTTCGAGCGAACTTGGTTAAGTTCGGGCGAACTTGATCTGGTTCGAGCGACAACTTCGGGCGCAGTTGTCAGTTCGTGTTCGTTTCGAGCGTTTAATCGATGCGTAACGGTCTGATTTGGTATCCTAACTATAGACTAGGTCAAACAGAGCAATTCTACCTAATTTTCCTTATAGTTATGGCTCTGATACTGTTAGGATCTGAGTGTAATTACTTGTAGTTTTTGTTTCAATAAAGTTGAAAGTGATTGATTGAAAAGAAATTTGCAGCGGAATAAGATGGAAAACTTTTACTACAAGCAATGGTCATTTATTTTCATCATCATCATGCTTTCAAGTTGGTAAACTTGCATGTGATTCACAAACTCCTCCTCAGCCTTTGCAATTTCATTTTGGTGATAAGAAAATGCAGAGAAGATGATATGCGAAAGTTGATCTTTTTTTAGACAAGATTAAAGGTTACATGAGTTGCCTATTTATACTAACTATCTAACCTCTGAGCATCTTTGATGACGTCAGGGTTGATAGTGACAGGAAACTAATATGTAACTAACTCTAAACACTGCTAACACTAACTATCAGTGCTTGGCACTGTTACATTAATTAACTAAGCTAATGACTAAACTCTGATCTCTATCCTATGTCCCTTGTAACTCTGGCAGACCTTTGAAGCTTTGTGAAGGCAGATGATAGGATGAGCAGTCTTTATGGAAAGCAGTGTAAGTTCATCAGAGGTTGTAAACTCTGATAGTGTAACCAAAGCTCGGATAGAGTTATTTGGCTTTATATCATTTGTTCCTTTCATAGGGTTCAATCCCAACAATCTCCCCCTGGAACAGATGGATGCCAAAAACATTTTATCTTGGTTTTTATTCCTCAGAAGGAATTCTCTTTATTGACCTTTGAATTGAAGTTCAAAGTTAAGAGATTCCATGTCATCAGCATCCTTCACCAGCTCTAAACATAGTAGTTCTTGGAAGTCTTCTATTGTAAGCTCATAAGCAGCTTCCATGGATAGTTTAGTGGCTGCACCATCAGACTTGAGCAATGTCAATTCATGGGTGTCTTTGTCGACCTTCCATTTTAGAATTTTTGGGTCGGATGGTTTTCTTGAAAGAGCTTTTATTGCTGAGGTTTGTGAATGAGCCATCTTTGATAAGTCTTTAGTCAGCTTGGCACTCGTATCATCTGTGTGATAATCAATCATATTATGAATCCCTTCTTTGATAAATGTATCCTCAAACTCTTTGTCAGTCTTTCCATTCATCTTCCCTTGCTTTTTCCTGTGTTGGGCAAGTGTGGAATGGGCAGATGTTGAGCTGGACCTTTTGGAGAGTTGAGCTCTGAGGATAGCATCTTCTTTTGAGTAATCAGGCTTGGGAGGCATGGATGGGTCCTTTTTCCTTCTCTCTTCCAAACTTTTGTAGGTGTCTATTACCCTTACCTCACCCCATCTCACACTTGGTTTTTGGAAATATAATGATTTTGAATCAGTTCTTGCTCTCTTCAACTTCAAGGCATTTTCAGTGATATCTTTCTTGTATAAATCCTAGTTGGGAGGAGTTGCCTTTTTAAGAGGTCTTTCAACATTTCTTGCATTCTGTTGATTTCCTCCCTCAGTTCATCTATGCCCCAATCCCTGAACGGTGGCCTTGTTGCCTTATACATCTTCTTTTCCATGATATATTCAATGATTTCACTTTTAAGCAACTTATCTTCTCTTACTGACAACTGGTTGCTCAGATCCTTGACAAAATTTTGAAGGATGGTGACTTTACTCAGTTGAAAGGACATTATAATCTGTATTTCTCTATCATTTTTACTAGCGGATTCTCTTTTGGCAATATACTCTGCTTGCTTCTTTTTCAGTTCTAGATAAGCATCAACATTTGCTGGTCTTGGATAGCCATTAAGGGATAGAATTGTTCTATTGTCAGGGTCATCCTCTGAAAAGAAACTTAGGATCTCTTCCCTGACTGTTGGTAAATCAAGAGGATACAACTTTGCTGCAGGAATGACTTTAAGAGTTGAAGAAGTTGTAAGCACTGATATGGAGGTCACTGGTGCTGATGATATTGGAAGAGGTGCATAGATCTCGTCATCATTTATCACTTTTGTGATTTTCCTCCTCTTAAACCTTAGAGTGGGTGATGGTGGCTGTGGGATTTTTGGTGGTGTGGATAGTGGTTGAGTTGATGTGGGAAATGTGATCATGGCAGTGAATTTTGCATCTGTTGCAACCTCTGCTGTATCAACAGATGTTGACACAACAGTTGTTGTAACATCTGCTTGAGTGGAAATAGGTTGTGATTTTGAAGAAATGATAGGTTTTTGAGAGGTAGAGGTTTTAATTGTTGGATTGGATTCAGGCTTAGTTTTAGGAGGTGTGGATGTTGGTTGCCTGGCTTTTCTAGCAGGAGCTCTTTTTTATGAAGTACCAACCTCTCCTTTTTCTTTTGCTGATCAATCTTTTTCTCAACCAACACTCTGCTCTCCTCAATCACATTCTTCTTATGACTAGCCCTTTCCTTGGCCACAATCTCTTCAGTTAAGTCTTTCTTCTTTGAACCATCAGGCCTTGGAATGTTCAATGTAGGTCTGGCCTTATCATCATATATTGTTAACTTCTTTGGACCCAAAGGTTTCTCCCCCTTTTTGGCTTCATCTGTTGTAATAAATATAACCGTTGGAGTTGCATGGCCAGTGGTTGTGAGTAGATGTGCTTTGATGGCTTTAATGTTTGTTGTAGTGTCTCGATACCTTGATTCAACCATGTTTCTAACATCATTCATCTAGTGCTTGTCTTGAAGGTCCAAATAGTGATGTTGTTGTTGAAACAGAGGGTTAAGAGCTTCTTTAAGATCAGCAGTGGATAGAACAGAGGGTTGAATTTTTGTAGCTATCATCTGCTTTAGTAAATCTTTAACTTCACCAACAGAGTTTCTATTCTGGTCACTCTTTCTGTCAAATCCTGGTATTTTAGATCATCACCTAATTTAATAGGATTATCTGAACTCCTACCAGTGGTGGTAGTTATATCTATGTCATCATGAGCAGTGGTTTTAGGACCAGCTTCAAACATAGATGCCCCTTTGTCTTGGTACTGGGGACTTCCCACAATAGAGGTAACAGTTGTTGCCTCAGTAGTGGTTGCCTTCAACTAAGTCTTATTAATGAAACCACTGTCCAACTGAGAACTTGGGAGTTCAGCAATTGTAGTGGCTGCTTTAGTTGAACTATCACCAAGAGTTACATGTAACCCAAGGGATGTAGCCTCTTCATTTGCTGATGGGCTAGCAATGAATAAAGAATCAGACCCAGCCTCTGGATGAAGTATATTCTCAGTAATAAGTTGTTGAGAAGTGCTGGTTTGTGTCTGAACTAATTCAATTGTATTCAGCAATGGTACAATTGTGGGTGGAAGGGAAGGAATTGGTGAAGGTGGCTGGGTAGACAGCGATATTGCCCTGGGAGAGGGGCTGTGGAAGATAGAACCAAGTGGATCTAGAGCTTCATAAAGTGGTGTCCCTGTGTCTACAACCTTTTCCTTTTGTGAGGAAGAAGGAGGAGTTTCAAAACCGGTAGGAGATCTTTGAACCATCTGTTGTGAAGAAGTAGCAGCAGTGGTTTGTGACGTTTGTGCTGTCACTGGGTTAACCTCTAGGATCTCATCTTCCAGAGGTCCCTTTTTGGGTTTGGTGGGCTTTTTGGAATGTGATTTGGTTTTCTTTTTGGAAATTTTTGGTGTGGGTTTCAGGGCAGCGGTTGTGGTGCCCAGATCACCAAGAGCAGTGGGCTCAGTAGCAAGAGGTTGAGTTTGAACATTTTGTTCAGGTAAAACTTACTCATCCTCTTCTACTTGTGTTTTTTCAACTTCATCTTGGTTTGTTATTCTGGTGAAAGTTTCATGATTTAGGCAGTCTGGGTTAATCACAACGCCTTGTTTACTTTCAGGACCTTTGATTTGATCCTGCAAGTAAACACTCAAGAAACGTGGATGCATCAAAAAGGATTTTCTTTTTTCAATATTTTTAAAATTATTCACAAGATCATTGAACAAAATCTGGGAGTAGTTAAAATATGTTTCAGTTAAAATTGCATACCCCAGATATTGCATGTTCAATGGGATTTCATTGAAAGCAGTGGATTTTGCTGAGAGACAAGTAAGAATTGTGTGAAAGAAAAATCTCATCTCAGCAGGAAAGTTAGGTTTGAAATAGTCATACCTTTCATCTGGCCGAGATAACCTCTTTCCAGAAACTCTGCTTGGATCTCATTTATGGGAAATTACACAGGGTGTTGTATGTCATTTAACTTGAAAACTTGAGAGATCGATTGGGGGCTAATTTGCATCAACACTCCCCTACTCTTGAAATTATTGTATAAGGAACACCATCAGCAGATGAGTGAACCTTTGCATTTTTTCAGAAATCACGAAGATCATCAATGTAAATGGGGACTTTGACGGTTAACATGTGAGAATTTTGACTTTTGCAAAATACGAATCATTGGATGATAGCGAGTATTTGCGTCGTTTTCTTCAAGTATGGTGGTGTAATTGTGTGGGGTTTTTATTATGAGAGTGAAGGGTGGAGGTTCTTGTTGCAATCTTGCTTTGGATTTTGAAGATTTTGATTTGGGAGCCATGATGTTTTGAGAGAAAAACTATTTTGAGATTTTTGTAATCAACACAGTTTGAGGATAACCACTGATAAGAGAAACCAGGGTTTTTATAGGGTTTTGAAAAAGTGAACATGACGTGGCATCTGTTGCAAGATCTGATGGCTAACATCTGGCCACGTGTAACCTCTGATGAAAAAGAACCGTTGAGGTGGCAAACCACTGTTTTAAGACAGAGGTTTGGACAATACTGATTTTTAACACTATCAGTGGATAGCTATCAGTGTTTTGAAAAATAGTAAAAAAATGGGAATCAGAGGATACACTTTAATAGTGGATAGGATTTTGAAGCCTATCAGAGGTTTTGAGCAAACAGATGTTGTGATCAGACTTTTAAAGATTTATTGAAAAATTTCAATTTTAACTATTTTTAAGGATGTTTTTGATTTTCTGAAAACATTTTGATGCTATGTACGCATGGACTTACAAGAAACCTTGTTTTTAATCCATGTTTAGCATTCCAAGCCTTGAGATCAATTTTTCAAAAGTAGATGTATACAATGCCTTGGTTAAAACATCTGCCCATTGATTTGAAGTATGGACATGATGCAAAGAAATCAAACCTTTTTCATAGCAATCTCTCACAAAATGATGTCTAATGTCAATGTGCTTTGTAGTTGAGTGAGAAACTGGATTTTTAATGATATTTTCAGCAGCTTGACTGTCCAATTTGAGTGGAGTCTTTAGTGCAGTGATACCAAAATCCAAAACTGGTTTTGAAGCCACAAGAGTTTAGCAGTGCAGCTAGCAGCAGCAATATACTCTGCCTTAGCATGGATGTTGAAACTGCAACCTGCTTTTTGCTTTGCCAAGACACTAGACAATCACCTAGGAATTGACATCCTCCTGATGTGGACTTCCTTGTAGTTTTACATCCAGCAAAGTCAATATCTAAAAAACATGAAAGCTCAATATTCCCATTAGCTGGATACCAAATACCAAGTGTGGGAGCACCTTTTATGTATCTGAATATCCTTTTTACAGCAATAAGGTCAGACTTTCTAGGTAATGCCTGTGATCTGGCACAATCACATGTTGCAAACATGATGTCTGGTCTGGATGCAGTTAGGTACAATAAGGACCCAGTCATGCTTTTATAAAGAGTTTGATCAACAAGGTCATCTTTACCATCAATGGTGACTAGCTTGGAGGTTGTCATGGGTGTGCTACATGGTTTACAATCATCCATATCAAACTTTTTAAGCAGTTCTTTCACATACTTGTTTTGATGGATAAATGTACCATTGTGCCATTGTCTAACTTGGAGACCAAGAAAACATCGGAGCTCACCCATAGCACTCATCTCAAACTCTGCTGCCATGAGTTTTCGAAACTCTTTACACATGGCAGTGCTTGTGGATCCAAAAATGATGTCATCCACATAAATTTGGACAAGCATCAGATCTTTTCCTTTCCATTTTAAAAATAGGGTTTTACCTATTTTACCTCTAGTAAACCCTATGGATAAGAGAAAAGTGGATAGAGTTTCATACCAGGCCCTTAGTGCTTGTTTCAAGCCATACAATGCTTTGTTGAGCTTGTAGACATGATCAGGATGGAATGCATCTTTAAAACCTGGAGGTTGACAGACATACACCTCTTCTTTGATTTTTCCATATAAAAATGCACTGTTTATATCCATTGGAAACACCTTTATGTTGTGGTTAGCAACAAAAGCTAAGAACAGGCGAATAGCTTCCAACCTTGCTACAGGAGCAAAAGTCTCATCATAATCTATACCTTCTTCATGTCTATAACCTTGAACCACGAGCCTTGCTTTGTTTTTGACAACAATACCCCTTTCATCAGTTTTGTTTTTGAATACCCACTTTGTGCCAATTGGACTTACATCTTTTGGCAGTGGCACAAGCTCCCAAACTTGTTGTCTTTTGAACTGAAGGAGTTCTTCTTGCATGGCTTCTACCCAGCTGTTGTCTTTCAGTGCCTCTTGGTACTTGACTGGCTGTATGAGTGATAGAAAGCCAGCAAAAAGACAAATATTTTGGGATTGGCTCCGTGTGAGCACCCTAGATTTGATGTTGCCAATAACTGATCTGCTGGATGGCTTTTGAGACAAATCAGATCACCTTGGTATGGAATAATAGCATTCTGATGTGATGGCTGCAAATGTGTATCATTTGAGCTAACCTCTGCTGGTGAATTTGAAGCATCAGCCTCTGATGTAAATGGTGGTGGTATTGGGGCTACAGAGGTAACATGCTGATGATTTTGCTGCCCAAATGTAGGACTTTTAACAACATATGTTTGATTTTGTGAGCTGGCAGAGGTTTGAGGATCAACCACTGTTGACCCAGCGGTGGCAGAGTTTACACAAGAGCTTGTAGCACCTGATCCTTTGTTTGAAGAATAGACTTTTGTTTGTGGAAGCACACAGTCATATCCTTGATCTTGATCTTGATCTTCTTCAGATGATTGTGGTGTACCTGCATTGTCTATCTTGATAGAAACATCAGCAAATGTGAATTTATTTAAATCAAAAAGCTCTGTAGGATTTGCTGGGATTTTCAGTGATGAGAGTTCATTGAACTTCACATTCAAAGTTTCTTCAACACACTTTGTCCTAGAGTTAAAAACTCTGTAGGCTTTGGCAGTGGTTGAGTATCCCAGAAAATAACCACAATCAATTTTGGCTGCAAACTTAGATATAGAATCTTTAAATCAAAATGAAGCACGGACAGCCAAAAACCTTAAAATATGAAATCAGAGGTTTGATTTTATATAAAATCTCATAGGCAGTCTTTTGATGCCTGGGGTTAATCAAAACTCTGTTTTGAACATAGCAAGCATTGTTTACAGCCTCTGCCCAAAAGGACAAGGGTAAACCAAAATCTGCTAGCAAAGTTCTTGCTGATTCAATTAAACTTCTATTTTTCCTTCCAACCACCCCATTTTGCTCTGGAGTTCTTGGAATGCTATATTGTCTAACAATTACTTTTGACTCACAAAAAGCATCCAACTCCCTATTTTTAAACTCTGTTCCATTGTCACTCCTAAAGATTTTTACTGGAAGATCAAATTGTTTTTCTACTTGTTTGACAAAGTTTTGCAAAATGCCTGCAGTTTCATCCTTAGAGTGAAGAAAGAAGGTCCATGTAAACCTAGAGTAATCATCAACTATCACTAGGAAATACGTCTTGTGTTTTAAGCTCATGATTTTGCACTGGCCAAACAAGTCCATGTGCAACAGTTGAAAACACTGGCTTGTTTTGGACTCTTCAATTGTTTTGAAAGAACTTTTATGTTGTTTGCCTTTTAAACAAGAAATACAATGTTCATCACAGGAAAATTGCTTGTGAGGCAAACCTCTTACAAGACTTTGTTTTGAGAGTGTGGTGATAGTCTTAAGATTTGTGTGTCCAAGTCTTCTATGCCATAACTCAGTCTCTTTGCTAGAAGCAACTGAGAATAGATATGTTCCAGACGTAGGATTATCTTTTAACATATCTACCGCATACACATTCCCACTTCTGTGTGCAGTGAGTTGTGCTTTGCTCTCAGCAATGATTTGATCAATCTTTCTGACAACATCTAGCCCCACAATTTGACAAGTTTTCTTAGTGAAGAAGGATCTATATCCTCTGTCACTCATTCGTGAGACACTCAGCAGGTTAAATTTCAGATTGTCAATTAAATTCACATTTTCAAACTTGAGTTTACCAGCCAAAACCGACCCAGACCCTAAAATCTTTCCCTTTGAGTTATTACCAAAAGATGTATCACCCCCATGAGCCATGAAGTCCTTGAGAAGGGCTTTACATCCTGTCATGTGCCTGGAACCTCCACTATCTACATACCATAAGCAATCAAGGCAAGTAG
The DNA here is from genome assembly GCA_947069175.1 of Scalesia atractyloides. Taxonomy (NCBI): domain Eukaryota; kingdom Viridiplantae; phylum Streptophyta; class Magnoliopsida; order Asterales; family Asteraceae; genus Scalesia; species Scalesia atractyloides. Next base: position 13,574,263 of record CAMTDV010000010.1, on the reverse strand, counting down.
AGGGTCCCTGCACATCAAGTAAATAGATCAGTTAAGATTTGTCTCCAAAGCCAAAATGGCTTTGGATGTGGTCACATATGGTCCAGCCTCAAGTTTAGGATAATGGTCAGTGGTTTTGAAATTGTCTTATAACATCTGCTCTTGACCATTTCCTATCAGATGATGGTATCCATAAGGGTGCCTGTTTACGCTTTACTTTGAAGGCTTTTTGTAACCTTCATAAGCATGAGGAACCTTTTTGTAAGCAGGTTGGCCATACCATCTTGGAAATGAATTTGATGGTGGGGCATCTATCACTAGCACCTCTTTATGAACAGAGGTTTTGTTTAAAGCTTTTGTAACAGATGTTTCAATTTGTTCAAAGCTCTGCTTTGATTTATTTCCAGCAGAACTTGAGCTTTCTCTTTCAAGTGCTTTTACCTTGATCTCTTTTATCTTTTGTTCATAGTTTTTGAGACAGGCACACTGTTGAGTTAAGTGATTTGTTTTGTTTCAAATGGAGCATTTTGAAGAGTTTTTGATAACATAAGTTTTGTTGATGTCATAGGCTTTTAAAAGAAAACAATCTGCAGCCACATGATTTCTTTTTTCACAAAATTCACAAAACAGGTTTTTAATCTTTACTCTTCTTTTCCTATCAGACTTTTTATCAGCAGTGGTTGTAACCTCTGCTGGTACATCTTTGATAGGGATCACCAGTGCTTTTGGGGCTTTTATACCATCAGTGGTTGTGAAGTCCATTGGCTTAAAATTTTCTAAGATATCACATTCATCTGACTAGGTTGGTTTAAACTGGTATTTTTCAATTTCTTTATCTTTTGTTGAAACCTCTGGTTTTTCGAAAACAATTTTGTTTCCAGCTTTATCTGTGATTTTTATCTCTTCACCAGCCAAGTTTGTAGGGACAACTTCAACCAACTCAGAATCAATTTCAACAGCATTTTTCTCAATTTGGTCATAGTTTCTGAAACCTACACCAAACTTAATGTTGCTCTTGATCTGAGCATCAAGCATAATCTCATAATCTTTGCAGGACTCAACCCATTTTTCACAAGTTATTTGGGTTTCTTCTAACTCCTTTTTACAAACTTGGTATTTTTCTACCATAGTTTGGAGTTGGTCCTTGGTTATGCTTGATTCATGTCTCAGGCTACTCATTTCAGAATCTTTTTCACTTAACCTTGATTTTAACTCTTTAATCAGTTTTTCAAAATTAAGTTCATCTTCTAAAATTTTGTTTCTCGGGTTTTCATTCACCTTTTTGATGTTTGCAAAAGCAATGATGCATTTGTCAGAACATAGATCTTTAAGGATCTGAGGTGATACCTTTGTAGCAGCCATGAGAGCACAATCACACTCATCTTCACACACATCAACATTCCATGGGTCAGTAGGAGAGTTCTTTTCCTTATCAGCAGTATTTTCTCTTTCTTCATTTGAAACCACTGTTTCATCACAAACTTGAACTTCATCAGATTCTGACACTATCTCCACAGATTCAACACCTTCAACAATTGTCTCTAAGGCCATTAAACAAAATTCTTGTTCAACATCATTTTTGGCCATTAGGCAAAATTTTCATCAGACAAATCCTCAGGCAAGCTGCTCCAATCAACATAACTTTGTGTGAAAAAGCTTTGTTGACCAACCTCTGCTGGACTAGCAGTGGTTTGAGCAGGTTGTGTAACAATGGGTGCTTGCTGTACAAGCACTTGAGGATGTGAAGGTGCCTGAACATATAGAATTTGTGGAGCAGTGGATTGAACATAATGCACTGGAACAGTGGTAGCAGGGTGTGCAAAATGGGCAGTGTTTTGAACATGTTGTGGAGGGGCATATTGGGAATAATGAGCAGTGTTTTGTGTGTGCTGAGGTCTAGGGCCAGGATGAGTCACTACTGGTCCAGAACTTTGAGACCTGCATTCTCTGGCAAAATATCCTAGCATATTACACTTATAACACTTGACTTTTGATTTATCTAGCCAAACATTCAACCCCCCATGCAAACCTGGAAATTTTCTACCATTTCTCTTATAAAATTTACTAGCCCTAACACTCAAAAGGCCAGTTGGTGCAAAATATCCATTTCTTCAAGATCAGAAGGTTCAATGTGTTACAAGTCATTCAGCTCAAAGGATAGATTGTCAGAGGTTTGGCTTTCCTCACTAGCAGCAAAAGCATAGTTGGGTGCATAAGTTTCAGATCCAAAGTTCCCACCAGATGTAATATCTATATAGTGATCATAACTTTGGTCCTTACTGCCGCCAAAAACCTCTTCTTGGCCAAAAAGAGTTGTATTACCCAATGAGTAATCATCAGTTATTTTGCCAGATTCTTGCAACTTCTTTTTCTGGTTTAACTCTCTCTCATAAGTGAGGAGTATTCCATGAAGTTGTGTCAATGACATATCTTTAAACCCAACAGATTTTCTCGTTACATAAGCTATAGTCTCCCACTTATCTGGTAACGATCTAAGGAAACAACTATTTACATTCGAATTAGGTAGAACCACGTTAACCAGTCTAAGTTCACTGATGAGACAGCTGTAACGTTCAAACTGTTGTGTTAGAGACTCTCCTTTCAAGTGACAAAACGTTTCATACTGCTGATTTAGAACTTCTCTATTACTTTCTATCACTTCCTCAGTCCCACCGAATTGCTCCTTAAGTGCATCCCATAACTCCTTTGCACTATTGCAATGGAGTAGACCAGCATAAATTTCATTGGGTAAGTCCGAAGCAACTATGCTAAATGACTTTGTATCCAATTCAATTTTCTGAAAATCCTGCTCTGAAAAGTTTTCAGGATTTTTTGGCACTTGTTTGGTCGGATCCTCTGTGCTTGGAACCATTAGGACGTGAGGTCCATAAGCAACAGATCTCCAGCAACCAGTGTTTTGCTGAGCAAGGATGTGACCCATCCGTCGTTGCCAAATGAAATATTCATTTCTTTTGAGCATCGTCGGTTTGAACAAGGATCCAGAATTGGCATCCTATCTATTTTTAGACATTTTCAGTTGATTTTTACAGATTTTTGTTTTAAAAACTTTGAACGTAATAAAACTCTGAAATCAATCTAAAATAACCAAACTGATTAGCAAGAGAGCTGATATGTTCCAAATCGATTGTTAGATCGAATTTGATGAATCAAGCTCTAATACCAATTGTTAGGATCTGAGTGTAATTACTTGTAGTTTTTGTTTCAATAAAGTGGAAAGTGATTGATTGAAAAGAGATTTGCAGCGGAATAAGATGGAAAACTTTTACTACAAGCAATGGTCGTTTGTTTTCATCATCATCATGCTTTCAAGTTGGTAAACTTACATGTGATTCACGAACTCCCCCTCAGCCTTTGCAATTTCAGTTTGGTGATAAGAAAATGCAGAGAAGATGATATGCGAAAGTTGATCTTTTTTTAGACAAGATTAAAGGTTACATGAGTTGCCTATTTATACTAACTATCTAACCTCTGAGCATCTTTGATGACGTCAGGTTGATAGTGACAAGAAACTAATATGTAACTAACTCTAAACACTGCTAACACTAACTATCGGTGCTTGGCACTGTTACATTAATTAACTAAGCTAATGACTAAACTCTGATCTCTATCCTATGTCCCTTGTAACTCTGGCAGACCTTTGAAGCTTTGTGAAGGCAGATGATAGGATGAGCAGTCTTTATGAAAAGCAGTGTAAGTTCATCAAAGGTTGTAACCTCTGATAGTGTAACCAAAGCTCGGATAGAGTTATTTGGCTTTATATCATCTGTTCCTTTCATAGGGTTCAATCCCAACAGATACCAATCTGTCACACCCCAACTAATGGCGGAAACATCGGGGCGCGGCACTAGGCCAACCTGATTGTCTCATGAGAAATTCCATAACACTATTTAAGCGACAATATTTAAGCGTCAATATCCCAAACTATCGACATACAATCCTCAAATAAGTTACAAAATACCAAGTAATCTCATAAAAACATTCAAGTTCGATCTCCCCTAGATTTTATTACAATACATTTCTAAAAGTAAGATCCTAATCCATTTCAGCGAGAAGTCATCAACCTGCCACATATGTTAAAATAAACGTCAATACAATTAAGTAAAGGTGAGCATACAGGTTTGCGTACATAATATATATAAAAACGTTTAGCATGCACCACATTATATACGTAAGAGATGTGAACTATGTATCCACTTTGATTCAAGCAAACCAATAAACCGCGAGTGCGAGGCACGCGAACAAGTGTCCACGTCCTAAAGAGAAAAATAAATGAGAAATAAAAATGCGAGCCTTAACAACCCCCGGCCTCCGGGTGGCGGGTCAACCTCTAGCAAGCTACCATGTTAAGGGTGGCGCACTAGCAATCAAGTAACACATACAATTCAGCAGATTTCACGTATAGTCATGTAAAGGCAGGTTGCGGGCAAGCGTTTGATTTGTGTGATGTGTTTGATATACGAACATATGTGATACCCAAAAGTGCGTGTAAACGTAAAAGGGTTCAAGTATACTCACAGTTGGTGCGATTAGAGAGAGGGGGGATCTGATGTAGATTGAGGAGTGTGCCAGTTCAGCCTGTAAGCGAACAGAAGTGCATCAGTCTTCCGAATTGCTGAAACGGTTAATGGTTGAAGGAACAGTAGACAAGTTCGGGCGAACTTGTACCTTGGGGTACGAGTTCGGGCGAACTTGTGCTATTTTCCCTTGGAAGAGTACAAGTTCGGGCGAACTTGTCCTGATTCCTTGGAATCAGTACAGGTTCGGGTGAACTTGTGTGGTTTCTATCAAAATTTGCTCAAGTTCGGGCAAACTTGGTCACCAATCTGGTGACAAGTTCGAGCGAACTTGATGCTTTCCGAGTGAACTTGACTGTTTTGGCATCCAAATAGTGCATTTTCGCGTCGTTTGTTGAGGAAATCGAGTGTCCATCCCTCCAACCTTAAGCTACTAAGCAAAACCTAGGCTGGAGAGGTCTTTTGAAGCAAGTTTTAGCCATTTTACAGAAACTCGGACTAATCCGGGCGAACTTGATGGTTCGTACGGGTTAGTCCAGTTTGTGCAAAGTGACGACAACGTCCTTGTGCTTCCGGATCTGAAATCTAGCTTGACAACACCTCGTTCCACTTCAAAGTGAACGAAACATACGTCATTAGTCCGTATTTTTGTATAAGAATCGATGTTTAAAAGGTTTTACTTAGATCTATGTGTAGATCTAAGTGAAAAAGAGAAGTTTTGTAGAAAAAGGTGAAGATTTTCGTAAACAGAAGAGTTTTGAGGAAATCGAAAGTAATCCTGGTGCAAAAATCATAGTAAAACGTTGTTGTTTGCATGAAAACGGGTTGATTCTTACTTGGAAATCAATGGTTTTTGGTTTTGGGAGGTTTCGGGCGAACTTGCAGCAAGGAGTGCACGAATGGGGGTGCTGGGTATTTATAGGTGAAGGAGAAATGAGCTGGAAATGATCAAGTTTGGGCGAACTTGATGTATTTCATTGATTTGGAAGCCAGTTCGAGCGAACTTCGCTTATATGTTGAGTTACGGTGGCCTGGACAAGTTCGGGCGAACTTGTGATGCCCAAGTTCGGCCGAACTTGGCCTAAAGGTGAAGTTTTGTTTGTTATTTTCGCGTTAGAAGTTCGTTTGGCGATTCGGTTTGTATTAGATAGTTATATTAAGTGTTATAGTTGATAAAACAATGCGATTTAGCGATTCGTGCGAGTGAAAGCTTTGCGATAGCGAGTATAACCATAAATCATAAAACACATATAACACATAAATAACATAAGTAACATAATCAACAGCGTTTTGCAATGCGATGTGATAAGCGATACCGAAGGCACAAGTGGTTATTGTGCAACAACCACTCGGCTCTTAAGGTAACATAGTTACTTGTGATTGCGTTGAATTAGCGTTTAACCAGCGTTTAGATGTAATAAAGTTGTGACAGTAAGTATTTAACAAACATAAACCGTTCCATTAATTAAATCTCGGATTTACAATGATAGATAAAACGAAATTGACGAAAAAAAAACGAAAATACGAGTTGTTACAATAAGGGGGCAGGGCCCCCAGTCATGACTGGTGGTGTTACTGGTGAGGAAAATATTGTTAAGGAGACACATGATGAGGGGAAGCGACCCCAAACTGTTCTTGAAGCCAGCGCTGGAGGAGGAGATGCGACTCCCTTCGAGGCCCGACATAAAGAACCCTCTCCCATCTGCCCCGAGGATACCTTGGGCGATATTTATTATCGGTCTTTTGATCAAAGTCGTGCCCAAGATATTCATGCCCCGGTGTGGAAGTTAAAACAGGGGGATATCCTTTCAAAATTTCCAGAATGCCGCGAGTGACTCAGAGGAATTTTCCCTCCTGCTGAGGTTAGCTTCCAAAAAAAGAAGGCAGCACAAGAGTCTTCATCAATCCTATGTTGTTGTGCATGCTAACCACTCCTCTACGGGGTACCAGATAATGCGTGAGTGGTGCTCGATGTATCGTGAATGCGCTGATTTTGCAGCTTACCGCAAGCATTTATCCCTTGATGCTGAAAAGTTCGAAAAAGCCAAGGAGGAGTTGGTCGTTGAACAAGCGAAGTTTGATCAGATGAAGAAAAGTGAGGAATGGGGTTTGTTAGGATGGAAAAAGAAACTGCAAGCTAGTGACGACACTCTTGCGAAGGAAAGCAAGGAGTGGAAGGAGGCATGTGATCAGGATAACCAGAAGATGTTTGTTGCGCGTAACGAGATTAACAACCTAAAAGCGCAGGTTGACAAGGCATCTAAGACTGTTGCTGAGCTTACTTCTTGTAATGAAGAGTTGGAGAAAAGCAAAGAAGACCTTGAAAATCAACTGTCAGACGCCAAGGTTAGCCGTGAGCGGGTGGAAAAAGACAAGGTTCGTACTCATCTTGAATCTATTCAATTGCATGAAGACTTTGAGAAACTTAGAACTTTCATTACTTCCCAGAAGGAATTGAAAGCGCAAATCATCTCCCATGATAGAGACTTGGCTGGCAGGGACGCCGAGCTGACTGAGCTCAGACGTTTACTGCGCGAGTCAGGAGAGAGGGAGGCTGCTGAGAAGGCTAGGGCAGATGCCGTTGAAGAGGCTCGCCAGGTATCACAGGCGGCGTTGAATGTGGCTCAGGAAAATTACGCTGAGACCCAAGCTACTGTTGAACCTTTGGCTAATGCTTCCGAATGGTTGAAGGATTATGGCATTCCTTATGTAGGTTGCTTTTTTATGCTTGTTATGTTAACGTTCTTTCGTTAGCTGTCTAACCATTTTGCCACCCTTGTAGGTTGCCAATGTTGTGCTTAACTCGATCGAGTTGGATCAGACAGTGGCCTCGCTCACTATTGCCGCGCGCCAGGTTGGTCACCTGGAAGGATATGAAGAATGCGCCGTACATGTGCGAGAAGCAATGAAGAAAAATTGGGATGCCAGCCATTGTTCCGTCACTTCAAGTGCTAAAGATTCTTACGCTGTTCAACAAGGAGCTTACAACAAACTCAACCTTCCCATTATGCAGCTGGTTTCTGAGGCGTTGAAACATGATGATTATGTGGCGCGCCTTAAGGATATCTTTGAGCCTCCCGAGGCCCTGGAACTTTCTGACACTGAAGACGATGCTGGTGATGATGAAGAGGTCGAATAGGGAAGTTAGTGTTGTTGATAGTTGGGCTTTTGTGACAGCCTTGTATGTGACTGTAGGGCGATGTTTGTAATTGATGCGCTTTATGCGCCTTTTGATTAATACCATAACTTCATATATTTTGCTTTTTTATAGTTATTGCGATGTCTTATTTAAACTTTTTCTAGGTAGCGCAAATAAATGCAAGTCTAACTCATGTGTGAACATATTAAGCTGTCTCTGTGCATATGCGAGAGATTTGAGCTGTGTTATACTCATGAGCTGTTTGTTGACGTTAATGTTTTTGCGCGTACTAAAAGTTAACATGCATTTATAATAAGCAAATGTGTTGACAAGATAATAACGATAAGTTTCATTAGAAGCAACTGCTAGGCTCTCGGCCTTTGATTACAAGATAGTTGTGCTAGGCTCTCGGCCTTTGATTAAAAGATAGTTGCACTAGGCTCTCGGCCTTTGATTACAAGATAGTCATGTTGTTAGATACAACACCTACGCAGCTGCTGTGTGTTCCAGGTGCGGGGAACGAGGTGATCATCTAGGGTGCGTAACTTATAAGCACCCTTGCCTAGGATTTGATGAATGAGGTATGGGCATTCCCATTTGGGCGCTAGTTTCCCTGTACGCTCTGCATTGGATGCCTCGTTATCGCAAAAGACGTAGTCGCCAGGATTGAAAGTACATACGCGGACCCACGCGTTATAGTACTTTTCCACATTTGACTTATATTCGGCCTCTTTAATGGTAGTGTTCTCGCGCCTTTCTTCGAGCAGGTCGAGGTCTAGGCGGCATTCCGCCTCGTTGTCAAATGCGTTTATTGCCATCAAACAAAGTGAGGGTAAGACGATCTCATCTGGTATTACCGCCTCAGAGCCATAGACTAGGCTAAAGGGGGTTCCGCCGATACTAGTTTTGGGCATTGCGCGATGGGCCCATAAAATGATTGGGAGCTCATCCACCCAGCCTCTGCGCTTGGTACCCAACCTGGCTTTAATTCCCTCGACAATGCTCTTGTTTACACTTTCAACCTGGTCGTCTCCTTGCGGATGGGCGACCGAGGAAAAGGTGTGTTCTATCTGGAGCTCTTGCATCCACGCTTTAAGGTCTTAGGATGCGAAATTGGTACCATTATCTATTACGATTCGTAATGGTAGGCCAAATCGACAGATGATATGCTCCCATATGAACTTTCGCACTATCATCGCTGAAGTCGATGCTGGTGCTTTCACTTCCACCCATTTGGTGAAGTAGTCTACTGCCACGATTATGAACTTTACTGCACCGGGAGTATCTGGGAATGGGCCGACCATACCGATACCCCCTGCCAAGCTGTTGAAACAGGAATCAGATCATTCTTAGGTCGCATGGTCTTTGGAGCATGGCGTTGGCAAGAATCACACTTGCGTAACTCCCGCACGGCATCCGAATGCATGCCAGGCCAGTAGTATCCTGCATTCATTATCTTTGCAACTACCATACTCGGGCCTGCATGGATTCCACAAATTCCCTCGTGAATTTCTCTTATCGGGTAGTTTGCATCTTGTGGATCTACGCAGCATAGAAGCGGTCCTAAGTAAGATCGACGGTATAAAATTCCATCCTCCATTTGGTAACACAGCGCCTTGTTCTGGATTTTTCGCGCTTTTGCCTTGTTCTCAGGGAGAAATCCCCCTTGCAGATACTGAATGATAGGTGTCATCCATGATGGTGACCCTAACTCGATTATGTTGACTTGTCGCAAGGGGTACTGAGGGGTTCTTCAAAACTTCGATTGAATGTCCTTAGCGAGATGTTGGAAAGCTGTAGAAGCCAGTTTGCTTAGCGCGTCAGCTGGTTTGTTCTCACTTCTGTTAATGTGTATCACTTTGAAAGTTAGGAATTTTTTGATCAATTCATTAGCTTGTTCCAAATAGAGTGTCGTTGTTTCTCTTTTCGCATCATACAAACCGTTTATCTACCCCACAACAAGTAAAGAATCTACGTGCGCTTGTAAATTCTTTGCTCCCATTTTAATTTCCAATCGCAGGCCTGCGAGGAACGCTTTATATTCTGCCTCGTTGTTGGTGCTTTTAAAATTAAGCTTGATGGTGTCACACCCCGACCTGCAGCGGAAATGGTGATCGAGGCATGATTGGGTTTTCATCAAAGCTCATGACATTTACTATAAAGTTTCATATTTATTATTTCTCTTTAAAGAAGAAGTTACAATAAACATACAAATACATCATGCACAAATACATTTTCATACAAATTACAAACTAGAGTATAATTACAAAGGAAAACAAAACTAAACATTTATTCCGAGGCAATTAACTTGTTTATTCTTCTAGGCCATCCTGTGTGTTTCTTTTCTCAACTGGATCACCTGTATCATGTGTAAAATAGGGTTTTGGGTCAACAAAAGTTGGCGAGTGAATCTTATTTAAATATTTGAAAGGATTAGTTATATTGGTTATTTGAATAAAATCGTGCATAACCAAATATGAATAAACTTAAATGTAAACTTAATCACAAAACACATAATATCAATAAATGCACAAGCACACACACCAAATGAATGAACAATGAGATCAAGGCTCAATCAAACGGAGCAGATCGAATGAGGCACGCGTTGTTCAACTCGTCTCCCACGAGGAACTGATGGGCCTAATGAATGTTTTGCACGCAACTTGACAAAATGTAAACACGTATTACAACAAACAATATTTACATCATAAGTTTAGGTCATATAATGGTAGTAGCACAAGTTTGAATAAATGTAATAATTATAGCGACACGTGATACACCCCAAAACATGAATAAAAATGGGAATTTGTAAGAATTCACTCACAGTGGTTGCGTTTCTTGGATTGATGATGAATGCGCACGAATTTGGATTTAACCACGAGAGAAACTAACCTAAATAATAACATAATAATTCGATAAATAAATAAACTTTTATTTGAGATTAATATTTTAATTAGTGTTCTTAATGGGGTTGTTAGATTTATTTTTGTGAGTTTAAGGAAATTTTCTAACTTCAAAAATATTATTTTTAAGTGTTTTTAATTGATTTTTAAATAAAATAAATAAATAAAAAGAAAATAAAAATTTAGAATTTTTTTGACCGTTGACCGGTCGGACCGTGTTAATTATGTGCGCTGAGTGAGGTTCGAACTCGTGACCTCCCGTACGCGTGCACGCAGCTCTACCAACTGAGCTACGTGTCTAACCCGAAATAATATCAATTTTAATTATATATATATACTAGTTAGGTTAATACGGATTTTATTCATTTTAAAAAGATTTATAATTCTCCAAAACCGATGGAGATTTCATGATTCGAACCCGTGGCTATCGACTTTTATTGCACCCAGCCCAACCAACTGGGCTGGGTGTCTAACCCGTTATAATCAGAATTTATATTATATTTATACACATACTGAAGCGAATCTGATTAAGCTTGTTTTAAAAAGGAACATTTTATTTCAGGAAGACTGGCGTGGCACTAGGCTCGAACTCGGGACCGTGATTTAAAATTGCACACAGTCCACCACTGGACTGTGTGTCTAACCCGGTATAATTTCCGATTTTAAATTCATTTAACTATTGGTTTCAGTTCATCTTCTTCATTAAACCCAAAGCCCAGTACATAACCCGCCTGAAATCGATTTTTAGACAATTCTGGGTGATTGTTCAAAGATTCGTAACATACAGAATGATAGATAGAGAAGTTAAAGAAATATACCAACTAGAAGTAAAATCTCGGTTTTCCGGTGAAAATCTCCGGCGAGTGCACCAAATTCCGGCGATGTATTTCTTGCGACAGAGACTCTACAGGGAGTTTAAGGTGAGTGTGGGTGATTTCGGTCTGAGCTCTAGATGTCCTGTTTATAAAGTAAGGCAACAGTGGGATAGATTCTTCGGTTTTCCGGCGATTTGCAGAAAATTCCGGCGAAGTTCAACTTGCAACAGAGGCTCTACCAGAAGTTTGAGGTGAGTGCGGTGCTTTCTGTCTGAGCTCTAGAAGTCTTATTTTAGACTAAAGCAGAAGAAATGAAATGGGTTCGGTTTTCCGGCGATGTGGGTAAACTTTCCGATGACCAGAGAGGTTGAGCAGAGAGGGTGAAAGTTGTGCGAGTGTGAGCAGGTTTGAAAGAAATACACATGGTATTTATAGATTGACAAGAAGCTTGCCCGATTTCAGTTTCAAAACCGAGCATTCAAGATCCATGCTTAATTCACTTAATGATTCAGTAAAACGGCCAGATTTTAATGGTGATGATCGCTGGTTATGGTTAATTGGTTGTAGAAATCAAAACGGTCGGCAAAATGAGCGGTAATCATGGGCGGTTACCGTCCGGATGTTTTGAATCTCGCAAGTGACTTACACATACCCCATATATATTATTAGATTTCAAAACCTTACAAACAGGGTGCGTGGTCTAGTGGTGTTGTGAGTGTTTGTTCATCCGGGTGACCCGGGTGGGTTCGAAACCCGGCGTCTCCTTTTATTTTTTTATTCCTTATTTATTATAAATTTTCAATTATAGATTTTAAATTCTAATTTATTTATTAATTATGTATCATTTAAAATTAATTTGAGCATTAAATAAGCAACGAAAAATTTTTAACTGGGTATTCGATTAATAAACGAAGCGGGTTTTGGAAACCCGTTTTTTTTACGGATGTTACAGTATCCCCTACTTTTAGAAATTTCGTCCCGAAATTTAAGTAGTAGTGGTATATTTGACTTGAAGGGAGGATGTTTTAATTTGACAATTACATAATTAGAAGAGGGTGAGAGTTTAAATCTTATTTGAGGCGGTAACGTTCCTAGTAAGGGTTGAATACCCGGCTACAGGAATCGTTTTTTGATGCCTAAAGTATAAGAATGCGGAACATGGATAAACAGAGCTGATTGGCTAAGCATGATTTTTATGCATAAGAGTTTTGAGAGAATTGATACGTTTGGAAAGATAAGGTTATATCATAAAACAAAACTTCAACCATAACAATACTAAAACCTACACGGAACTTTTCATAACCGCCTGACAACGCTTTTGATCCTTTGACAAGAATACTTATATATAGGAAGTACCAGCGGCGTATCCACCATATTCTTGTCAAATTTTCATTGGCTTTATCAGTAAATTATGATCAGTTCTATGTGACTCTAAAACATAAACAAACACAACAACCAAAGCTTGAGTCTCAATTCTGAAAGGATACATGACTGAATGATGACAGTACCTCTCTCGTTTGTTGTGATGAAGGGGTTAGTCTATGTAAAATTGAGACACAACCCAACTTCTTTAAATGATGTGATCGAGGTACGTCGAGATGTTTGATGATATGAATGTTAAATCAATGAGTATAAAACAAAACTGAAATATCAATTCGCATTAAAATTCTTGGATACATAAATTCCCAATTTATAACTGGGAGACGTAAAGATTGAGATAACTTAAAGAAAACATTAAAACTAAACGGTTGACTCTTGGTGAGGGAAAGCTAGTTGGGTGATTCGTTTGGGCCGTTATTATCTTCTACTGGATTGGTGTTGATGTTGTAAGCTCTTCCTCTTGCTGGTGGTGGAGCTGGGTTGGCTTGATTTGCTTGGCTAACTGGGTTTGCTTGAGCTTGGGCGTTTATGATGTTAACCAATCGAGGGCACGTGTTTCTAAAGTGGGTAGGGTCGCCATAATTAAAACAAGCTCGAACATATGGAAACATGGGGTATTGGGGTTGTTGATATGTTTGGATCATGTTTTAGTAGGGGGTGAAGCTTGGTTTTGAGGGGCACGACAAGTTTTGCTCCAATGACCATAACGCCCACAATTTGCACACAGTCGACAAGGTATGGTAGATGGATGGTGATAAAAACAGGTGTTGCATTGAGGGTGAGGTCCAATGTAAGGTTTCTTGTTTGGGTAAGTAGAGTTGGGTGCTACTTGAGTGATTGGGATAGCTTGGAGGGGTACGGCTTGTGAAGTTGGTTGATTGCCTTGGGTGATAGCGAAATTTTGCCCATCTCGTTTTCTCTTAGGAGTGGTTTGAGAAAAGGATTCGGTCAGGATTGTGTTGGAGGTTTCGGTTGATGCTTTATCCTTCTTCTTCTCCTCCGTGAAGTCTTTATTTCGTATGCGGTTTTCGGTGAGCTCTGTAGCTAACTCCATTGCTGCTTCCAAAGTTGCAGGTGTGGTACTTATTACAGGGTCTTGAATTTTTGAAGGAAGACCTCGAAGGTAGTGCTCGATCAATCGGTAGAGGGGAGTGAACAAGTTGGGGACCATTTGATTTAACTCAAGGAATCTCTTGTTGTATATGGTGTGGTCGCCCTCTTTTTGTTTCAAAGAATAGAGTTCATCTTCCAATTTCTTGATTTCGCTTCTTGGACAGAACCGTTTTGTCATTATTTCTTTCAGCTCTTCCCAAGTCAAAGTCATAGCATTCTCAGTACCTCGCTTGGCCTTCTCTGTATTCCACCATGTAAGTGCTACTCCAAACAAACGACCGGTAACATATCGCACCTTGCGATCATCGGGACAGTCGCAATTGAGAAAAGTGTTTTCCATCTCCTCAAACCAATAGAGGAGAGCGGTGACACCTTAAGTCCCTTCGTATTTTGGAGGATCGCAAGATTTGAAATGCTTGAAGGTGCATTTAGTGGCTTTTGGGAGAGGATTGACAATGTTTTGATCTTCTTGATTGATTGGGTTGACGGGATTAGCGGTAAGAGCTTGTTAAACTTGAACCACGATGTTGGGTATTACGGCAGCCATTTGCTGAGCGATTTGGGCAGCCATGCGCTCGCGGGATTTTCCTGATTTAGTTTTTCTACGAGAGAGGCTAGAAGACATCTACAAGAAATACGTATCAAGTGTATGAGTTGGACGTTTTAGGGATCATGTGTCGTATTTAGGAATGAACATTCATAAAATAAATGAAGAATAATAAATTTACTACATCCACAGGATGTCTTGGGCTTTGCTCGTAATTGGGCCTTGCATGCCGCCATACTTCACCTTCGTAATCATGTGGGCCCCCATGATTACCGGGTCTTTCATATGGTTTGCATGTGTTAGCCTGGTAACGTACACTAAAACCCGGAGAAAATCGAGAAATATGTATGTAACGTATGATATTCGGAGTGCATCCAGGTGTGGACACGGTGACACCTCAAAGTGGGGTTAGTTCGAACGACGTTTGGTGTGGCATTCTTTGGCCTAATAGGTCCTTTGTACTCTCATCGTTAGTCCCCAGGTAGGCAAACTGGTCCGTTATATTGGATTTATACGAATGCCAACCTAGACAGGACGTTCCGACTACCGGTACTTGTACCCTTACAGTTACTACATGCCCGTCGTAGAACTCACTTTGATGAGATTGAAAAATGAAAATTGCGACAAAGTCTTGAATAAATGAAATATGAGGATGTCTTGAATATGTGAACATTGAAATAGGCGTGATGAATGTATATGTAAGCTTGTTATGTTTGACAATAAGTATAACTCATTAAATATCACACAATATGATAGTGGAAGTGTTTGCATGCATTTGTGTGTGTAATAAATACGAAACAAATAAACATCATGAGTTTGCATGTAACCACATAAACAATTAAAATCTAATAAACTATAGTATAGGCTCTAAGGGTCTAATAATCTATCCTATATCCCTATAGTCAAAAGCTCTGATACCAATCTATCACACCCCGACCCGCAGCGGAAATGGTGATCGGGGCATGATTGGGTTTTCATCAAAGCTCATGACATTTACTATAAAGTTTCATATTTATTATTTCTCTTTAAAGAAGAAGTTACAATAAACATACAAATACATCATGCTCAAATACATTTTCATTCAAATTACAAACTAGAGTATAATTACAAAGGAAAACAAAACTAAACATTTATTCCGAGGCAATTAACTTGTTTATTCTTCTAGGCCATCCTATGTGTTTCTTTTCTCAACTGGATCACCTGTATCATGTGTAAAATAGGGTTTTGGGTCAACAAAAGTTGGCGAGTGAATCTTATTTAAATATTTGAAAGGATTAGTTATATTGGTTATTTGAATAAAATCGTGCATAACCAAATATGAATAAACGTAAATGTAAACTTAATCACAAAACACATAATATCAATAAATGCACAAGCACACACACCAAATGAATGAACAATGAGATCAAGGCTCAATCAAACGGAGCCGATCGAATGGGGCACGCGTTGTTCAACTCGTCTCCCACGAGGAACTGATGGGCTTAATGAATGTTTTGCACGCAACTTGACAAAATGTAAACACGTATTACAACAAACAATATTTACATCATAAGTTTAGGTCATATAATGGTAATAGCACAAGTTTGAATAAATGTAATAATTATAGCGACACATGATACACCCCAAAACATGAATAAAAAGGGGAATTTGTAAGAATTCACTCACAGTGGTTGCGTTTCTTGGATTGATGATGAATGGCACGAATTTGGATTTAACCACGAGAGAAACTAACCTAAATAATAACATAATAATTCGATAAATAAATAAACTTTTATTTGAGATTAATATTTTAATTAGTGTTCTTAATGGGGTTGTTAGATTTATTTTTGTGAGTTTAAGGAAATTTTCTAACTTCAAAAATATTATTTTAAGTGTTTTTAATTGATTTTTAAATAAAATAAATAAATAAAAAGAAAATAAAAATTTTGAATTTTTTTGACCGTTGACCGTTGACCGGTCGGACCGTGTTAATTATGTGCGCTGAGTGAGGTTCGAACTCGTGACCTCCCGTACGCGTGCACGCAGCTCTACCAACTGAGCTACGTGTCTAACCCGAAATAATATCAATTTTAATATATATATATACTAGTTAGGTTAATACGGATTTTATTTATTTTAAAAAGATTTATAATTCTCCAAAACCGGTGGAGATTTTATGATTCGAACCCGTGGCTATCGACATTTATTGCACCCAGCCCAACCAACTGGGCTGGGTGTCTAACCCGTTATAATCAGAATTTATATTATATTTATACACATACTGAAGCGAATCTGATTAAGCTTGTTTTAAAAAGGAACATTTTATTTCAGGAAGACCGGCGTGGCACTAGGCTCGAACTCGGGACCGTGATTTAAAATTGCACACAGTCCACCACTGGACTGTGTGTCTAACCCGGTATAATTTCCGATTTTAAATTCATTTAACTATTGGTTTCAGTTCATCTTCTTCATTAAACCCAAAGCCCAGTACATAACCCGCCTGAAATCGATTTTTAGACAATTCTGGGTGATTGTTCAAAGATTCGTAACATACAGAATGATAGATAGAGAAGTTAAAGAAATATACCAACTAGAAGTAAAATCTCGGTTTTCCGGTGAAAATCTCCGGCGAGTGCACCAAATTCCGGCGATGTATTTCTTGCGACAGAGACTCTACAGGGAGTTTAAGGTGAGTGTGGGTGATTTCGGTCTGAGCTCTAGATGTCCTGTTTATAAAGTAAGGCAACAGTGGGATAGATTCTTCGGTTTTCCGGCGATTTGCAGAAAATTCCGGCGAAGTTCAACTTGCAACAGAGGCTCTACCAGAAGTTTGAGGTGAGTGCGGTGCTTTCTGTCTGAGCTCTAGAAGTCTTATTTTAGACTAAAGCAGAAGAAATGAAATGGGTTCGGTTTTCCGGCGATGTGGGTAAACTATCCGATGACCAGAGAGGTTGAGCAGAGAGGGTGAAAGTTGTGCGAGTGTGAGCAGGTTTGAAAGAAATACACATGGTATTTATAGATTGACAAGAAGCTTGCCCGATTTCAGTTTCAAAACCGAGCATTCAAGATCCATGATTAATTCACTTAATGATTCAGTAAAACGGCCAGATTTTAATGGTGATGATCACTGGTTATGGTTAATTGGTTGTAGAAATCAAAACGGTCGGCAAAATGAGCGGTAATCATGGGCGGTTACCGTCCGGATGTTTTGAATCTCGCAAGTGACTCACACATACCCCATGATCGAGTATCGAGTTTCAGGGTCTGTGAGCATTCTGCTTACGTAATAGATCGGGGTTTAGATGGTGTCTCTCTCTACTACCAGCACCGCACCTACTGCTTTGTTAGAGGCCGACAAATACAACAACCTCAATTCGTCCTTGCGTGGTGCGGTTAGTGTTAAGAGGTGCATCAACCATTCGTTCATCTCTTTGAATGCAGCTTCTGCTTCTGGAGTCCACTTGAACTCACTTTTCTTTACACAATTTCGCAATGTGCTTATGAAGGGGAAGGACTTTGCAGCGTGGTTTGACAAGAACCTGTTCAGCGCGGGGAGTCGCCCGGCAAGGCGTTGCATGTCCTTTATGTTTCTTGATGATGGCATGCAATTGATGGCTTGTATCTTTTTCGGGTAAACTTTAAAACCTCCTTTCATCACCATGAAACCTAAGAATTTTCCTTCCTCCATTCCAAACGAGCATTTGCTCGAATTGAGTTTCATGTTAACGCTGCGCAACGAATTAAAGGTCTTCTCGATATCCTTCGACATTTGATCTTCCTCTGGGCTCATTATTACCAAATCGTCAATATAGACTTCGACATGCTTGCCAATGTCGTCTCCGAAAATCTGATCCATCAAGCGCTGGTAAGTGGCGCCAGCGTTATGTAGGCCGAATGGCACCTTTGTGTAGCTAAAAATACCCATTTCGGTCCGGAAAGCGGTCTTATCTTCATCATGCATGACTATCTGCACCTGGTGGTATCCTTTGTAATAATCCAGGAAACATTTCCACCAGAAAGGTGCGAGTGAGTCGATCTTTTTATCTATCTCAGGTAGAGAATAGCAATCCTTGGGGCACACTTTATTAAGATCTTTGTAATCAATGCACATGCGCCATCCCCCGTTAGCTTTTTCAACCATTACTGGGTTTGCTACCCATGTTTGGTATCGTACTTCTCGGAGGATCCCCGCTTGAAGTAACTCTGAAACTTGCTCGTTCATTGCTTTGGTTTTTGCTTCTCCTAAGCTGCGCTTTCTCTGCACTTTTAGCTCAATCGAGGGGAAAGTGTTCAGGCAGTGTTCAGCAATGTCGCGTGGGACTCCGGTCATATCAGCCGGCGACCAGGCGAAAATGTCCATATTGCGAAACAAAAACTGCTTTAGGAATGTTCTTGATATTCTCCGACATTGCGGGACCTAAAGTCAACGTTTGCTCGGGGTATTTCCTATTCAAAACCCATTTCTCCGGCTCAGTGCCTGGAGACTGCTTACTTTTCTTTGATGGGGGCACGTCGTCTACTGCCATTACCTCCTTTCGAGAGTATATGATTGCCACCCCAGTTTTGGTGGGAAACCCAATCGCTGAATGAAGGGGTGAAGCCACCATGTGCAACTGACCTTGTGTTTCTCTTCCTATAAGGACATCATGCCTTGAGCTCGCTGGCATAACCATGAATGTGACCTCCACTGTTCTTGAATTTCTCCCATCACCAAGCGTGACAGGGAAATATATCTGACCAAGCGGGAAAACGGTTTCGTTGCAAAACCCTGACAGGGGACAGTCGACCGGTTCTAGTCGTTTCTTGTCGTCTTCATCCAACTGGTTAAAATATTGCTCATATATGATGTCTGTCGTGCTTCCCGGGTCGATGAACATGTACTATGTTTCGTAATGTCCAAATATTCCAGTAATCACGGCGGGACGTGTGGCGCGGGGTCCCCCGCGAACTACTGGAAAATCACTTGCTTTTCTCTCCAAGTATCGTCATCAACCGGGCATGTCCCTTTATCCTTCGTTCGTTTTCTTGAAGGTCCGCCATTCACCATGTCGGTTTCCGGTCGGTGAACCTTTTTCTGCCCGCCATCGTCGTTCCTTTGCATTTGCCTGGTTTCTTTGCGCACATTCTTAACCAGGTGGCTGAGTTTACCACTTTTGAGGGCCTTCTCGACCTCTATGCGCAAGCTGATGCAATCATCGGTTGTGTGACCTGTGTCCTTGTGGAAATCACAGTATGGATTCGGATCTTGGCCCTTCTTGTTCTTCATCTGAGGCAGAGCTTTGAAGTCGTAATTTTCCATCATAAGGACCTCTTTTGGTGACTTGATAATTGGGGTCAAGTCTTTTTCCCGGTTTTCGTTCTTGACTGCCTTCTTATAACCAATTTTATCAATCGTTGCACGAGCATCTTCATGATAGCGCGGCGTGTCCTCGTACCTTGGTCTCTCGTCATAGTTGCCGGACTGAGTTGCATTCCAGCCGGAGCTTCTGTTTCTTCTCCATGCCTGCTTGACTCATGCGCATTCACTCTTGAATACCGGTCGTCTGAGTAATGACTAGACTTCCCTCCGGTAAGAGATTCTTCCGTTTGCGCGACCACCTTGGCCGCTGCCATCAATTTATCCCATTTTTCTGGCATCCCGTCCTTGCCAGTAATGGTTCGAATTAAAGTGTCGCACCTGATTGCTTTTTTTAAATGAGCGCGCATGAGATCTTCTCTTACGTTACCAATCTCAAGGCATTCCTTGTTAAAATGGGTGATAAAATCTTCTAGCCCCTCGTTATCGTGTCTCCAGATGTTCATTACCTCAAAGGTGTCTCGCTTGTATCGCCTTTGTTGGCTAAAATGAGCTAGAAACTTCTCTTGGAAATCTGGCCAAGACCTGATTTTTCCTGCTGGGAGGCTGTCGAACCACGCGCGAGTAGCTCTCGTTAAAGTTTTGAATGAACAAATGGCACCACATTGGTATAGTCCATGCTCCGAGTACTCCGACACTTGTGAAAACTTGAGCGTAATCATCAGGATCTGTCAAGCCATTAAACTTACCGACCGTCTGCAGGAGCTTTGCTTTATCTAGCAGCGCTAGTGCGATTTCGCGGATAAACTTCGATTGTTCTGCTATTGCTGCAGGCCGGTACTCTAGACTTTAGTCATGCTCTGCTAATCGGTTGTATGCCGCGCAGGTCTTGGGCTTGTATGCTTCATGGTTTTTGGGCAGTCTGCTGAAAACTGAAGTTACTTATTGCTGATATGTTGGATCGAACTCATCGGTCTCAGTGTTGAATTCAATGTTCAGAATGTTACGTGGCCTTAGCTGGCTACTGATTGGTGCTCGTTGTCTAGACTCTGTGTGAGTGTAGAAATAACTTTCAGAGTCGGCGTGAGTGTCACGTGCGTTGTGAACACTCCTTCTTTGCGGCGATGCTGGCTTGTTGACCTGCTGACGTTGCGCGGCTTCTTGATGTGGCGTTTCATAGCTCAACTGTCTAGGCATTGGTGATATCATAGGGGTCTGATGCGTTTGAGCCGGCGTTGTTCCCTGCTGTACACGTACATGCGCCGTAGATGACATTCAAAGTTTCTTGGCTTTTAGCGAACCAAGATTCAAGGGTTTCTCCTTCTGGTAGACCTGAGATAGCGGGAGATGACGGACCAGCTACATGAATCATTGGAGTTACCGTTTGGGTGGCACGAGGGCCACTTGCACGGATAATCCCCGTTCCTGTGTGTCCTCCATCGACGAGCTCGTCAACAGATTGGTTTTGGATGTGCGTGTTGTCCGCCACCATTCCTGATTGAGAGAGTTGGCCGAGTGGTGGGAAAGGGATACCCTAATCAGCCATCAGAGTATTGTTTGGAGAAAAAGGAAGATGAAGTGATTGTAAAAGTCGGTGGGCGCCAATGAAGAAACACCAAACTAATTAAGTGATTAGTTTGAGGTTAGTGCTTCGACAAGTAAGGTTAATCTTCCTCCGTCTCGCCTGATGATTATCGATCCTGCAAAACACTAAACACACCGTTAAACTCGTTACGAGGAGGGGAATAGGGGGTTCTCCTCGTAACCACCCTCCGGCGTGAGAATAAGTATATGTTTTGAGGATAATAAGTGTGTGTATTAAGTGAGAGAGTAAAGAGATAGATCCTTGAACTTGGAGGTGAAGTCCTCTATTTATAGTCGGAGTGGATTGTGAAGGAGATGGGCTCATGGGCCTTGGGCTTGAGGTCAAAAACAAGGATTATCCATTTGGTCTCCTCTGTCACGACCGTTGGTGATCTCAAGTTATGCTGGTACCTGGCGCGTCGTGAATGGAGTCACGTGTCCTGACAGTCTTCCTTGTTGTCTGGTCTGTCCTTGATGGTTAGTGGAGATCGTGTGACACTAATCAGCGTACGTTGATTGGTGCCACGTGTCTGTCCTTATGTACTTCCTTGTATCCTGCACGATTGTTCATCGAGTAGCATGATCCAATACAGCCTGTTGCGTTCTTATTGGTTCACGGTTCTGCCACTTGTACTTTTTGAACTGTTTGTTACCTCTCCTGCGCTTCTGTTCAATTGTCTCTAGCCTGCGCGAGGATTTGAGGGCTTTGTTCTCAGATTAAGCTAAGTGTCCAAGCAAGCTTCTGCTCAATGTCAACTTTACCCGCGTGGGGTCCCTGGTTGTTCACCATAGCCCGCGCGTGGTTTAGCTTGTTCGTTTTTATGATGACATGGGGTATGGTTATGTGCGCGGGGTAGGGTTTATCCCTCATACGACGCAAGATTTGAAACCATACCCCTTCAATAAAGTTTCTCACCCTTTCAACCTACTCCCACATCCCTGTAGTAAACGACGTAGTCTCCTGTACGTGGAAGAGGCATCGGATGATAATAAGTTAAAAACTAATAAAGTATAATACGTGAACACGATATATATATACACAAGTAATTCATGCATCTTATGAATACTATACATGTCATTTTCATGTTGTTTTATCCAAAAATTAGCATACGTATATCATTTAATTTAATTATACTGTAACATATCTAGAAACAAGAAAAAAGAACGCGGAAGATTAATACAAAACATCCTCCTTTTATCAACGTGATCTTCTGTTTTGTTTTCTGCCTTGAATAATTGGCCCCAATGTTGACTAAAATTGGGCTTAAAGACAAAAAAGACTTAATATTTTGTTCGGCTACCCCCTCCTTACACCTTATATCAGCGTCTTGTGCAAAGAGCAAACACTTCAAAACCTTTAAACCTTCTTCATTTGATCCTGATCACTCTTTCAGATTTCTTCCATGTCAATACTGCGGTCGTTCCCATCTATGTCGCCTTGATCTTAGCCTACGGCTCGGTCAAATGGTGGAAGATCATCACCCCCAATCAATGCTTGGGCATCAACCGTTTTGTTGCCATCTTTGTGGTCCCCCTTCTCTCTTTTCACTACATTTCCACCAATAACCCTTACAAGATGAACCTCCGCAGCCGATAGCCTCCAAAAGCTGGTTGTTCTACTGGTCCTCGCGGCCTGGGGCAACCTCAGCAAAAGGAGTAGTTTAGAATGGTCATTGTTTTCACTATCCACATTGCCAAATTCATTGGTTATGGGGATTCCTTTGCTTAAAGAAATGTATGGTGGTGATTGTTGTTATTTGGTTTACCTTGAGGTTGTTTTTATTTGAGTTTCGTGCTGCGAAATTGTTAATTTCCGACCGGGTTTCCGGGTACTTCTGGTTCCATCGCTTGGATTCATGTGGATTTGGATGTTATATCGTTGGATGGACGAGACAGCGGTGGAGGTATAATATAAGGAGGGGTATCATGGGCTATGGCTCAACCCCGTATTCGTAGTGTAATTTTTTTCGTTGGTTTTATATAAAGGATATCCGTGAACAAATACGGAGATACCCCTTAAAAAATAGGATACTTTAATTTATTAAAATCCCAAAATTTTATAAGCCCCAAACCTTTTACAACACCAAACATGTATAATAACGAGGCCCAAATGATAGAGTTAATCCAAATTAAGTATGATATAGTTGAGAGAGGCCCAATTGACAAACATAGCCCAAAGTTATTATTATATTTGAGTAAACTGCCATTTTGGTCCCTGAGATTTGACCAGTTTTGTCACTTTAGTCCAAATCTCAAACTTTTTGTATCTGGGTCCCTGTGGTTTCTTTTGTGTTGCCATTTTAGTCCAAAAGTGAAATCTGACCATATTCACATAATTTAACCCTTAACTTTTGTCCTTTACCTCAGGGGTAGTTTCGTCATTTTTTTATTTATTATAACTTATTATTAATTAAAATTAATAAAACCAATTAATATAACTTGACCCTATAAATACCCAAAATTAAGAGCCTTCATCTTCCCCAACTCTCACATGCGATCAAAAACCCTAATCCAAGCCCTAATTCTTCTCCAGATCAAGGATGGTGGTGTGTGCCTTTGGAGCCGGTACCCAATTGTGAACGTCGTGGACAACACAAAACCCAGGTCGTTGGTTTCATCGCTACAACAAACCCTCTAGCTGTGGATTCCTCGCTTGGGCTGAGCCACCGATGTCGCATCACCCTTCAGTGATTATTCCTGTACTGTTGGACACCATCAAGAGGCACAAATAAAACTCAAGACAAATGGGGAATATGAACATGAAACTTGAAGAAGAAGCAAAAAAATTGGGTCAGGAGAAGAAGATGCTGAAAGTCATGTTAGGTTTTAGTTTGTTCTTGTTCTTTGTATACTATGTTAAGGCTGCTTAGGACTCTGTTTAGGGCTTTTGTTAGCTTGGTGTATATGAACACTATGGTTTTGTAAGGCTTCTGAATGTTTGAAAGGTAATGTATGGGGCTTTTGTAATGGAATGTCTAAGTTTATGCATAGTGCTTGTGCTGTAATGGACTGACTAACTTTATGCATAGTGCTTGGTTAATAACCCATGTACAGATGTATTGTGCATGTGCAAATGACCAAAAGCAAAGTGTGAATGAAGAAAACAGAAGTGCAAAATAACATTTAACATAACAAGAACTTGTGCAAAAAGACCAAAGCATGTTCAAAGAACAATACCTGTTCAATGTTACTGACCAGCATAGCGCTTGTGCAATTAACCCATGTACAAGTGTGTTGTGCATGTGCAAACTGCAAATGACCAAAACAGCAGTGCAAGGTGCAACAACCTTTAACATGACCAAACATACTTTAAAATGTGCAAATACCAAATGCAAATGACCAAAACAGCAGTGCAAGTTGCAGCAACCTTTAACATGACCAAACATACTTTAAAATGTGCAAATGACCAAATGTAAATGACCAAAACAGAGGTGCAAGGTGCAGCAGCCATTAACATGACCAAACATACATTAAAATGTGCAAATGACCAACATTTACCAAACACTAAGCATACATAAATAGTTTGATTAAACCGAAGTTTACCAAACACTAAAATATAAACATAGATAAGCAAACAACCATCAACACTAACACGTACACATAGTTAAGCAGTTTGACATGAACTAATGTACCAAAACAGTTTGACACAAACTGTGAACATCACAGTTTGACACAAACAGCAAAAATGTCAACTGTAGTCAACCTTACTTCCAACCTAAACCTGTGCCCCTTCCTGAGCTTGTGCCCCTGCCTGTGCTTGTGACCCAGCCTGTGCTTGTGCCCCATTCCTTCCAGTTTTACCATGACTCCTATTGTTATGTCCGATCCCCTTGCAGATCTGACATGTCACGGAGCTTCCCTTCCTTGGCAACTTACCAGTTGCAGAGATCATGTTGCTGACATTCTCAACAGCTTGTGTAGCTTTTGCCTTATTTTTTTCCTTTGAAGCTGCAACTTTAGCCTCTGCAATCTCATGTGCAGACTTCTTCTGTTTCTTCTTTGGCAAGGGATCAAAGTGGTTGAGCATGCAGATTTAGGCCACAAATCACTACCATTCACTGTTTCTACATTATTTTTGTAAACCTCTTTCCAAGTCTCTACCCAATACACTGGATGCACCCATTTTTCAGGCACTCAATCACCTTTACCATGCAATCCCATGTTCCAGATACATGCCACTGAATGTCAACATGGGATGCCTGTTAGATCCCATCTCCTACAAGTGCATGTTCTTTCATTTAATATCATAACTCTCTGGTCTCATTGAAGTGTGTGCTACCCTGAAACTTTTTCCCGCAGTCCAGATGACAGTGTATTCTGCAGCCTCTCTTAACAGTTTGAAGCACAACAGTAGCAGCTGGTGTTTATAGGCCTTTGCACTTGTCAATCAGCTTATACACCACAACAATCTTCTTCATAAGGCACTCTCTGATACACTCAAGGCAGGTTATGATAGGCTTGTCCCTCCCTTGTATCAATTGCATATTGAATACCTCACAGATGTTATTCAGCAGTATATCACACCTAGCCCTACCTGGAATATGTTCAAATGAGTTGTTCAAAAAGTTAACAAGGTCATAATAAGTCAACTCAAAACAAATATACTGATAAATTACATACCTGAGAAGTAGGCCCTTGACCAATGTTTGCATGGAATTGCTTTCAGCCAATCATGTAGTCCTTTGTCCTTATCAAGAACCGCCTTCATACACTTTTCAAACTATGCAACTGTTGTTGCAGATACACATTCCCATAACATATTATTGTATTCATCACCACTCCATTTTGGTTTCATATTTCCATGTATATGTCTGATACAATATATGTAATCTGAACTTTGATACACTTTCAAGTTAGCAGGTATTAACCCCTAAAATCAGAGTTACAACATGAGTGAAATTAATAAAAGTTGCAATGCATACATAACAGGTAAATCTTTGAAGAATACTTACCTTTTGCCTGTCAGTTATGAAGGTGAAATTAGAGTTAGTAGCCAGATCCAGATCATCACCTAGACACTGAAGAAACTATGTCCAACTTGCAGTTGTCTCAGCCTCCACCACTACATAGGCAACGGGATAAATTCCATTATTGCCATCCACCCCTACAGCTGTCAGAATCTGTCTAGGGAATAGCCCCTTCAAAAAGAATCCATCAAGCCCAAGTATAGGTTTCCCTATCAGTTTAAATCCAGCCTTCAATGCACCTAAGCAAACATAGATCCTCCTGAATTGCCTTGTTGGACTGCTGGGATTGTAACAAGGTTCAACATCTATCTTAACTGTGGTTCCTGGGTTATACTGAGCCTTATATTGACCATGTACTTTCTGTGTGGTTCATCTAAGCCCTAAACACTTGATGCAAGGTCACCTCCACTTGATATTTCCTCTGTAGATCTTCCTGTAGAGCCTTAAGAGGTATCCCAGGATTGTTTTTAACAGTATGTTGAATTTTCTTGGCTAACCAGCCAACTGTGCACATTGAAACATATCTGGTATTCAACAGACATGTTCATCATTGAAGGTCTTCACAGTCCAAGATCCTGTTTTTTTAACTTTGGAAACATATAGCAACCAAGGGCAAGTGGGAGGTAAGTTCTTTTTAGGGTTAGGTTGGGAATTCCCTGAATTGCCCTTAGTTGTTTCCACGTGTGTGGGCCCCTATGTCTCTTGGGTCATTCCAGATATGCCCTTAAATGCAGGTGGTTGTGAGGTGCATTCGTCATTTATTTCACAGCTACTCAGTTTTGGAATTCCACCCATACAAAATACACGAATCCTGCTGTTATCATTCCTTGTCAAACGAAGTTGTCTCCTTGTATCAGTTACATGATTCTTGAACATCGCCTTTATAGTGTCTTTATCAACAAAAGACTGGCCAAGATAAAAGGACATTCACCGGATGCTTTACACCTTTTCTTCTTTTTCCTCACACTCCTACAAGCTCTTTCTAGAGGAGTGTCCACATCTGATTCAGTTAGACTTTCAAAACCATCTAAGTCAACCTGGTCATTGTTTTCATCTGCATCAACATTTTGTTCATGTTCTTCACTAATGTCAAAGTCTACTACAGCCTTATAATCATCCATATCTACACTATAATCTTCCACTACATTATCTTTATCAAATATGTAGTCTAGATCATTTGCATCATCCTCATCCTGACCCACCTTATCAGTCCTATCTTTCCTACTCTTTGCCCTTACACTTTTCCTAGCTGTAGACTTTACACGTTTGCTGGGGGTAGTCTGTACACCTTCTGCCTGTTCACCTTCAGTTGCACTACCTTCATAAGAGCCATCAACACTATACCCTTCACTATCTTCATCCTGCTGATCACTGTCCTCATAACTTCCCTCGTCACTCAGAACTACAAATTCAGGTTCCTTTTACCCCTATCCTCATCATTTTCAACATCTTTTTTATCGAAATTGCTAACATGTTGAATATACACATCTATCACTTTGTTTGTTTCAACATAGCCCAACAACCTAATGATATCACTATCAGTGCCTAGTGGCCTTAAACCTAACATTAAGTCTTCCCCTAGAACACTAAAATGGTAAACTACAACATCCTCTTCTGAATAACCTGCTAACAACAAATCATTCAAAACTATCACCGAAAACATATCAGAATTCACATTGTCAATATATGCTACCTTACCCCCTTGGTATTCTAAGCCATTTTCATCAGTGAAATCACCAGCATGGTGAACTTTCAAGGTGAATAATTCCGCTGACCAGCTGTTGAATAAGAAAAAAAGAGGTTCAATGTTCACTTCAACTTAAGGATTTTGCTATAAATTTCGAATCAAAATTCCAAGTGATTGTTAAGAACATACGTACTGTATTTTAGATCTGGATCAAATGTGGAGCCATCGTCTCGCATAGAACAGTTAAAATCGTCATCATCCATTGATCGCTACAGAATAATCAGAGAGCTTGGACTAGGGTATTTGATCGCTGGAGATATTTGGAGAAGATGAAGTTATTAACTGAGGGTTTTTATAGGTGGGTGTTATATTAATTGGTTTTATTAATTTTAATTCATAATAATTTATAATAAATCAAAAATGACGAAACTACCCCTGAGGTAAAGGACAAAAGTTAAGGGTTAAATTGGGTGAATATGGTCAGATTTCACTTTTGGACTAAAATGACAACAAAAAAGAAACCACATGGACCCAGATACAAAAAGTTTGAGATTTGGACGAAAGTGACAAAACTGGCCAAACCTCAGGGACCAAAATGACAGTTTACTCTTTATTTTTAACAAAGAGGAGTTAGGGAAGAAATGGGTAAAGGCAGCATTGGCAGCAAGGTTATTTTCTAAAATTCATTTTCAAAAGTAAATGTTTTTTTTTATCAAGACTGAAGAGGTAAATGTTTTTATAAAAGAAAAACGTATAACAGTAAAATTATCAAATATTTTTTTGCTAAGTAGTTGGTTGTTTCTCTTCTTATAATCTTATTGAATAACACCTAAATCTATATCTATCTATATATACTATATATAATAAAAAAATCAATAAACAAACACTTGTCATTATTCTAAACCATCCTTAATTGTAGACAGTCATCCTTTTAAGATCCAACATCCAGATATTTAAATTTTAAAATTATATAATTTAACAATTACCGATAATTTATACTTATCTAATTAATTTAAATATTATTTTGTAGCTATAAATTTATTTAATTGGCTAATTGCTATATGTGTAATCTACACATTTCAACATTTTTTTAGAACTAATAAATTAAGACCACTATTATTTAAATAAAACTTTGGTCATTAAATGTATGTTCACATGACTGTTAAAACTTGTGAGAAAGTCGATGATATAGTTTGTCTTCTATCGATGGTTCAAATGCTTTCATATTTATAAACGTGACAAACATCACAAGTTTTGATCATACATGACACAAAATTTTGTTTGGATATCAGAAAAGCATCTTAAAAATATCATTTGTAATTGTTAAATCTTCGTTATTAACTACTCCCTCCGTCCCATTAGAAGTGTCATATTTTGAATTTTCAAAGTCTTGATTTATAAACTTTGACCTTAAATAATTTTGTTTGCGTTAGTTAATACTTGATGAAAGTTACATGATTTGAGTGTGTTTTACATGTGTTTTTATCGGGTTAATTTTCATTAAGTTTTATAAAACTCAAAAAATATATAATTAAATTTAAAATTTATAAATAAAGACTTTGAAAATTCAAAATAGGACACTTCTAATGGGACGGAGGGACATATGATTTTTTATTTACTTAACCCGTGTAATACACGCGGTTATAACCTAGTTAATGATATGATAATTTATTTACAAAAGCATAATAACTTTATTAAATATTCAAGTTAATTTTTAAAACAAATATAAGTTTCTGAAGGGTTAATAATTCATTTTATTAAAATGACAGAAACAATGAAAACTTATATTAGTTTTTTTTAACAGTGAACCGAAAACTTAGGGGTTGTTTTTTTACCTTTTAATGAGGCTCTTAATGGTTCAGACATCTTACTTGTTCAACACTTAATGGTTCAGACTGTTTGTTTCGTGAGCAGAAGTCTGAAAGGTTCAGACATTTGCCTCTAAATGGTTAAGTATTATACATAGTCTAAATGGTTAAGACCTCTAATCTGAATTGGTTAGACATTTTTCTCTGAGCGGTTAAGCATTATATTAGCTCTTAATAGTTCAGACCTCTTACTGGTTCAGCTCTTAATAGTTTGGTTCAGCAGTTAACCATTTAGAAGTTGACAAACAGTCACTTATATTAGTTGTATATTACAGTATATTACAAAAGAAGAAGATAAAATAAATTTAAGACTTATCTATATATTATACAGCCTCTTAGGCTAGATAATTGTTTATGAGCGCCAAATCCCCTTTTGGGTTTCCTTTATTCTGGACATCCCCTTGGCCAAGAGAATTTAACGCGCTTTCCTCTCTCTCTCTCTCTCTCTCTCTCTCTCCAATCTCCTTTTCCTTCTTCACTCCTCTCTTTTCATCCGTGACTTACCCTTTTTTTTCCTTTCGATCTTCTCACAATGACAAACCCTAGCTATGGTGATTTCATCTTTACATCTTGAAAGTAACTAGGTTTTGAATCAAATGGAGGTAAGTGCCGTTTTCTAAAGACCCATGCACAACCCTAGCCCTCCGGCGAACTGTGGCAATCCTTGCTGATGTTGGTATTTCCTGTCCGTCTACTTAAACATAGTGTCGTTTTCAACCGTAGCCAACGATCATCTCTGGTACCGTCTTCTCTCCTCTTTGTTCCAACAGGTGTGTTTTTCACTTCAATTAGTCATGTTTTTAGTTTAACTTGATTAAATAAAGAGTAATTGTAGGTCTGTACTTCTACTTATTGATTTGGATATACATGAAGAATTTGTTCTTATGGTTGTTAATGAGATGAGAGGATGAGTTAACAGGGGTTTAGCAACTATACATGAATTGTAGTTCTTAAACATTGGTAGATTTGCTTGACTTTTGTTTTTCACAATATTTGGGGTTCTAATCATGTTTTTTTTTTTATAACAATTAGTAATTGTAAGTTTAGCTATTCTTGATCAAGTATTAGTTTTTATTATGCTATACCTAAATAGTTTGAGATAATAAAGATGGGAGAGAGTGTTCACAGTTATGATGACCTGATGCCTTTGTTTGCAGGAACGGGTTCTGCTATAGTGTACATCTCTTTTATTTATTTTAATTTGTTCCTTTCAGCTTTTTGATTTCATGGAAAAACATTATATACCAGAGATGTCTCGTGAGATACGTGAATAAACATGGCCGAAGGATCCCAGGTCATATTTTGTTGGTAGTTTTTTTACTAGCTAAGTTTGGAACCAATCAGGGGCTGGGATTGAAGCTTGAGTTGATTATGACAGCTTTTTTTTATCTATTTCGACAATCCGGATGAATTTAGACAATGCTTAGACCCACACTGTGGTCTCTATGTATTATAATTCTGGCAATTCCTTTATCTAAATGTGTCTTCTTCACTTCCTTTTTTATAGTACTTTTGTATTTTTTTATAGGATGCATATGTATTTATGTTTTACTTGAAGGTAATCATGTTATACTTTAGCTTTTTGTACTTGGAATGTATTTGTTGTAGTTGATATAATTTCATCTATAGAATTTTATAATATCTCTATCTCTTATCTTCATTCTTTAGATTTATACATCTGATTTATATTGTTTTTATTTATTTCCTTTTGCAGGTTGTGGCTTCAAATTCGGTTTTATGTATATTACAAGTAAGTCACACTTCCTTTTGTGTAATAGTTGTGAAATTGAAAGTTTAAATATGTCGAATTGGGATATACCGATTATTGATAAAGACTTGGAGTATACCAATTAGTGGTGAATTTTTAATTAAGCTTGGCATGCATAACTTTAATTTCTAATTTTATGTATTTTTTTAAGCTTGCTTTGTGTGTGTGTGTTTTGGTGCCAGGCAGTATTCCATACAGGAGGGGGCGAGGGGTGTTTTGAGTTTGGGTTCTAGATAGAGCTAATTTTCTGTGAGTTTAGGAATTCATCTAGGATTGGTATATGTGGCCTGTTTCTTAGTGTGCTTTTTTGTGTGGTGAGAGTGTTTCTTTTTCGTGTTTATGGCTGGATTTTAGCCAATCAAAGTGAGTTTGCAGTTGTGGTTGGCTAAGTATTTTAGATACCCTTAACAACAAAAAAGATAGGTGTACATGTTTCGAGGCAAAAGTGAAATTTAAATTCGAGGTCTATTTTTAACATGGGTCCAAATGGGTAACATAATGGGTCATATGGGATGTTAGATACGAATGAGTTTATATGAAAAGCTTATATTTTTTTATCCTTTAAGTTATAAAATATGAAAGTTATAAAATCATATTTTAACATTTTGTTATTTATATAAAAAGTTTATATATTGTATCCTTTAATCTTTTAAATTTGACATTTAACTCATAGACTCCGGTTAAACTTTTTTAAATAGTAAATAATAATCTTTGATGTATAACGTTGTTCTTTTAAAATTCTTTCATTTTTATTACTAAACTGTATTTATTTTATTATTACTATCATAACGTATTGGTTATTTAGTTATGTATGAATCTCAAAAAAAAAAAAAAATAGCACATCAACCGAATAGAATCCCACCCACTGACCCATGACCCATTTGACTGGGTATCAAAATTTTATGAATAAACTCGAGCCAGTGAGGGACCTTTGACTCAAGCCACCCGTTTTACCCCCATCTAATGTTACAAAAATCCTGTCACACCCCGACCCGCAGCGGAATAAGAGTCGGGGCATAATTGGGTTATCACCAAAGCTCATGATGTTTACTAAAATGTTTCATATTTATTAAATTCAAATTGCAACTTAAATATCCAAATCAAAATTCATACAATTACAAGGAAATGAAACTATGTAAATAATTCAAAGCTTAAACTGGTTTATTCTTCTAGGCCTTCCTATGTGTTTCTTGCCTCAGCTGGATCACCTGTATCATGTGTAAAACGGGGGATATTTTGGGTCAACAAAAGTTGGCGAGTGAACCTTGATGAAACATTGTTATTAATTTATTGTTTTATTTAATATGAAAAATTTGTCCAATAATCACATGTGAGCAAACATATATAAGTAAACAAACACAAACCACTTTGGATGAGTATATGATATGAATGATGATGAATGTGAGATCAAGGCTCAATCAAACGAAGCCGATCTTATGAGGCACCTGATGCTCAACCCATCTCCCACGGGGAACTGATGGGCCTAATGAAATGCGTGAACTGAAAATGATAAATCCAAACTACATATAATCCACACAACAATTGATACACATTTGATACACATTTGATCACGGTTATGATGTATGCACAAGTGTTTAAATATAATAAAGAATTAAACGACACATGATACACCCCAAAACATGATTAAAACGGGGAATTGATAGAGATTCACTCACATTGGGTGCGTTCTTTGATAACGTTGGATGCGCACGAATTTTAGGATTTGATCGACGAGGGAAAAACTAACCGAAATGATTCGGTAAATAAATGGATTTTATTTGAGATTAATACTTTTAATTCATAATCTTAATGGGATTTTTAGATTTATTTTTGTGAGTTTAAGGAAATTTTCTAACTTTAAAAATCTTATTTTTAAGTATTTTTAAATAATTTTCTAATTAAATAAATAAATAAAAAGAAATAAAAAGATCGACTTTTTTGACCGTTGACCGGTCGGACTGTGTTTTTATATGCACTGAGTGAGGTTCGAACTCGGGACCTCTCGTATACGTGCACGCAGCTCTACCAACTGAGCTACGTGTCTAACCCGAAATATTCTCTGTTTTAATTATATTTATATACTAATTAATTTTAAACTTATTTGATTCTTTATTAAAAATGATTTATATGGCCGAACCGGTTGCAGGGACCCCGGAGTCGAACTCGGGTCCTTCGGTTCGAGTGCGCACAGCCCAACCAGTTGGGCTGTGTGTCAAATCTGTTTAACTTATGGATTATATTACTCTTATAAACATTCTGTGACTTGATCTGATTAAGTTTTAAAAATGTTGGTTTTATTTCTGAAAGGCGGTACGTGTGCGATTCGAACTCGGGACGTGTGTATTGTTTGTGGACACAGTCCACCGCTGGACTGTGTGTCTAACCCGTTTGAATATCTGATTTTAATTATACTAATACCTATTTGCGACTTCATCTTCTTCGTTTAAGAACACAGAACATTGAAATCCGACTGTTCTTGTTTAATCGTTCACGACCTATACTTGATTGAAATGGACAGAGAAATTAAATGATATGGTATACCAGAACAGCGGGTTTGCTTCGGTTTTCCGGCTAGTTTCGTCGGCTCTGATTTGCGATGTCCGGCTGTATGAACTGTTTAACAGTTTTGATTATTGGATGGAACGATTAAAGTATAAATTAAGAGATTGCAGAGACGTTTAGACAGTTATACCGACCGATGAATGAACGCGGTTTTCTGACTAGCGATTCCGGCAGGATTCCGGCGAAATTGGAAATCTCCGGCGACGAGCTTTTGAGGAATTGCAACTTCGGACAAGTGTGTGGTTCTGAGCGAAAGGATTTCCGGAAGATTGAGTGGGTATTTATAGGGAGGAACTGGATGAATTGAGTTTGAATCGAGGTCAAAGTTCGCGATTGAAGATTTCCGTCGGTTATGACTGAAATTGATTGCCGGCAACGGTTATAACCGACGTCGACATCAATTTGTGCGGTTCAGTCAAAAGGATTATGGCCAAAATCGCGGATTGCCGGATTTTCCGGTGATTGCGAGTTCTGGCGCGCTGATTACCGGATTTGATTTTCTGGTTTTACCTTAAGTATTATTTATTTCAGTATTTTCACAAAGCAGGTGTGTGGCGAAGTGGTGTGTTGTGTGTTTGTTCATGCGGGTGACCCGGGTTCGAAACCCGGCGTCTCCATTTATTTTTTTATTCATTATTTATTAGTAATTATAAATTATGGTTTTTAAATTATAATATATTCATTAATTATGTATTGTTTAAAATTAATATCAACCATAAATACGCAACGAAATTTATAACTGGATATTTGATTGATAAACGAAGCGGGTTTTGAAAACCCGTTTTTCGACGAATGTTACAGTATCTCCTACTTTTAGAAATTTCGTCCTGAAATTTAAGTAGTAGTGGTAACAGGAAAAAGATGCGGGTATTTCTCGCGCATTGAGTCTTCACGTTCCCAAGTAAACTCAGGTCCTCGTTTTGACTCTCAACGC
Source organism: Scalesia atractyloides (assembly GCA_947069175.1). NCBI lineage: Eukaryota > Viridiplantae > Streptophyta > Magnoliopsida > Asterales > Asteraceae > Scalesia > Scalesia atractyloides. The sequence goes on along the minus strand of CAMTDV010000010.1, from coordinate 13,539,207 downwards.
ACCCTAACAATTGGAATACGACTTCGTCTTAAACGCTTCTCTCCGAAGTCCATGATTTCTACTGGTCTTTCAATGAAGTGCATAGATTCATCGATCTGAATGTCTTCTAGAGGAATATGGAGGTTTTCATCGGCGAGGCACTTCTTCAAGTTTGATACGTGGAATGTGGGATGAATTCTGTTGAGCTCTTCTGGTAGGTCAAGCTTGTATGCTACAGGACCTACTCTTTCGAGTATCTTGAAAGGTCCTACGTAGCGTGGTGCTAGCTTGCCCTTCTGGCCAAAACGAACCACTCCCTTCCACGGTGATACTTTTAAAAGTACTTGAATCCCCAATGTCAAACTCCAAGGGCTTTTGTCGTTTGTCTGCATAACTCTTTTGACGACTTTGAGCCGCTAGAAGATTGTTTCGAATTTGAATGACCTTGTCGGTTGTTTCTTGAATTAACTCTGGACCGATGATTTGTGATTCCCCAATTTCGTGCCAACATACTGGAGATCGGCACTTACGACCATATAAAGCTTCGAAAGGAGCCATGCCGATACTTGAATGATAGCTATTGTTGTACGAAAATTCAATTAATGGTAGATGAGTGTCCCAATTCCCTTTGAAGTCTATGACACATGCTCGAAGCGTGTCTTCAAGAGTTTGGATGGTGCGTTCAGATTATCCATCAGTTTGAGGAGGAAAAGCGGTACTAAGGTCTAATCGTGTACCCAAGGCGGTTTGTACGGCTCGCCATGTTCGTGAAGTGAAACGACCATCACGGTCGGAAATGATGCTTAAAGGTACACCATGACGGCCTACGATCTCGCTGATGTAGATACAAGCTAACTTCTCGTTTTTGAAGTCCTCGCGGATTGGAATGAAGTGAGCTGATTTTGTAAGACGATCGATTATTACCCATATTGTGTCATACCCACTGGAGGTGCGAGGTAACCCGGTAATGAAATCCATGGTTATGTTTTCCCACTTCCATACAGGTATTTCGGGTTGGACTAGAAGTCCTGAAGGTCTTTGATGTTCAGCTTTTGCTTTGGAACAGGTAAGGCACTTGGAAACAAAAACAGCGATATCCTTTTTCATGCCCGGCCACCAGTAGGTGTATCGTAGGTCTTGATACATCTTGTCGGCTCCTGGGTGTACAGAGTATCGTGTTTTGTGCGCCTCATTCATGAGGAAATCATGAAGGTTATCGCGATCGGGAATCCATATGCGATTTAAATAGTAAAGAATACCGTCGGATTTGGTTTCGATTTTGAGTTCAGCTCCACATGACAGCTCATCGCGTACGTCATTTTCTGTTACAGAAACATGTTGGGCTGTTCGGATTCGATCTTTGATGTCGGTTATGATTTGCGAACAGAGAAGACGAATGGAGTTCGCATAACCTTTTCGACTGAGCGCATCGGCCACTACGTTTGCCTTGCCAGGATGATACCGAATTTCACAGTCGTAGTCGTTGAGAAGTTCGACCCATCTTCGTTGCCTCATATTCAACTCCTTTTGGTTGAAGATATGTTGGAGGCTTTTGTGGTCAGTGTATATTTCACATTTGGTATCATAGAGGTAATGTCTCCATATCTTGAGAGCGAACACAACGGCTCCAAGTTCCAGGTCGTGGGTGGTGTAATTCTTCTCATGAACTTTGAGTTTCCTAGAAGCATAGGCTATCACTTTTCCTCTTTGCATTAATACACAGCCTAGCCCTTGCCCTGATGCGTCGCAATATACTACAAAGTCATCGCAACCTTCAGGGAGTGTGAGGATAGGTGCGTCACAAAGTTTTTGCTTTAGAGTTTGGAAGGCTCCTTCTTGTTTAGGTCCCCATATGAAGGGTTTTCCTTTATGAGTCAAAGCCGTGAGTGGTACAGCAATACGGAAAAAATTGGCAATGAAGCGGCGATAGTAACCAGCCAAACCAAGAAATGACCTTACTTCGGTAGGGGTACGTGGCGCTTGCCATTCTTGCACTGCCTTGATTTTTGAAGGATCGACATGTATTCCCTTGTCATTGGCGACATGTCCAAGGAATTGTACTTCTCCTAACCAGAATTCGCATTTTGAGAACTTAGCGTAGAGCTTTTCAGTCCTTAAGAGTGTAAGGATGAGTCGAAAGTGTCGTTCATGATCGGATTTAGACTTGGAGTAGATAAGGATATCGTCGATGAAGACTATGACGAAACGGTCGAGGTAGGGTTTGCATACCCTATTCATTAGATCCATGAATACAGCGGGGGCGTTGGTTAAACCGAATGGCATGACCATGAATTCGTAATAACCATAACGAGTCCGGAAGGCGGTCTTTGGGATGTCTTCTTCATGTACTCTGAGCTGATGATAACCAGAACGAAGATCGATTTTTGAAAAACAGGTGGCACCTTCAAGTTGGTCTAAGAGGTCATCAATGCGAGGTAGTGGGTAGCGATTCTTAACCGTTAACTTGTTGAGTTCTCTGTAGTCGATACACATGCGAAACGTTCCATCTTTCTTCTTCACAAAAAGAACAGGTGCACCCCAAGGCGAGGAGCTAGGACGTATGAATCCTTTGTCCGTCAGCTCTTGCAGTTGACTGGCCAGCTCTTGCATTTCGGATGGGGCTAACCTATAAGGAGATTTTGCGACTGGTGTAGCGTCAGGTATAAGATCGATGCGGAATTCAACTTCTCTCACAGGAGGAAGTCCTGAAATGTTGTCGGGAAAGACTTGTGGGAATTCTTTCACAACTGAGATATCTTCGAGTTTCTTCTCCTTGTTTCCCTTTTTGACGACGTGAGTTAGGAATGCGATATAGTTCTTGCGGAGATATCTTCGGGCTTGAAGGCAGGACATTAATTTGAGTCCTTTTGAAGGGGTTTCTCCAAAAATACGCAGGGTCTGACCGTCTGCAAGAGGAATGCGAATGATCTTTTCGCGGCACACTACTTCAGCGTGATGCTGGCTGAGCCAGTCCATACCGATTATAATATCGAAACTTTCCAACTTCACAGGAATGAGGTCAACTGGAAAATCGTGATCGTTTAGAGTGAGAGTACAATTTCGTATAATAGAATTTAATGAAACGGGCTTTCCGTCAGCAACTTCCACCGTTAGAGATTCCATGAGATTATCACGAGTTTGGTTGAGGATAGGTTCGAATTCTAATGACACAGAACTCTTATCCGTGCCAGTATCGAATAACATGGATGCATAACTACCATTGATGAGAAACGTACCGTTAACCACGTTGTTGTCAGCCCTAGCTTGGTTGGCATTGATGTTGAAAGCTCTTCCTCTGGCAGGTGGAGGAGCTTGGTTAGCTTGGTTTACTGGGTTCGCTTGAGCTTGGGCATGGATGATGTTCACTAAGCGTGGGCAAGTGTTTCTGAAGTGGTTTGGGTCTCCACAGTTGTAACAAGCTCGCATGGGTTGCATCATGGGGTAGTTGGGTTGGTAGTTGGATTGGGCTATATGTTGTGTAGATGGTAGAAGTAAGGTTGTTGGGCTTGACCCACTATCTGATGGTGGGTTTGGGTTGGGGTTGATTGCGGTTCGTTCGTTGCAGAGTGCGACAAGTTTGAATGGTGTGACCCGCACGGCCACAGCTTGTGCAATGTTGGCAAAGAGTTTCGGGAGGGTGGTGGTATTGACAACGGTTGCATTTTAGGTGTGGGCCGGTGTAGGGCTTTTTAAATGGTGCAGCTGAGGGAGCAATTTGGGTGATTGGTGCAGCGGTGATAAGAGGATTGGTTTGAGTGACAGCAAAATTCTTGCTGTTTCGTTTCCTCTTACCAGCAAACTTTGAGGAGGAGACTGAGTGGTTGGTAGTTGAGGTTTCTATGGGTGCTTTCTTCTTTTCATCTTTGAACTTGTCGTTTCGAATGCGATTTTCAGTGAGTTCTGTAGCTAACTCCATCGCGGCTTCAAGTGTTGCAGGCGAAGTGCTTAAAACTGAGTCTTGAATTTTTGAGGGAAGACCTCGAATGTAATGTTCAACCAAGCGGTACACGGGGGTGAACAGATTAGGGATCATCTGGTTTAGTTCGAGAAATCTCTTGTTATAGGAAGTGTGATCGCCTTCCTTTTGTTTTAGCGCGTGGAATTCATCTTCTAACTTTTTGATTTCGCTTCTTGGACAGAAGCGTCTTGTCATGAGTTCCCTTAACTCTTCCCATGTTAAGGCCATGGCGTCTTCAATTCGTCGTTTACCCTTTTCTGTGTTCCACCAGGTAAGGGCTACCCCAAACAGTCTTCCAGTTGCATAACGTACCTTGCGATCCTCGGGACAATCGCAATTGAGGAAATTGTTTTCCATTTCTTCAAACCAGTGAAGGAGGGCGGTAACACCTTCGGTCCCTTCATATTTTGGGGGATCGCAAGATTTGAAGTGTTTGTAGGAGCCCTTTTTGGAGGGAGGGTTGGCGACGCTCTGGTCTTCTTGATTGGGAGGGTTGATGGGATTTGCGGTGAGAGCTTGTTGAACTTGAATTACGATGTCAGGAAGCACTGCAGCCATTTGTTTAGCAATTTGTGTGGCCAAGCGTTCATTGGATCTTCCTGACTTTCTACCTCCACGTAGTTGCCTAGCCGACATCTACTGGAACATACATAGGAAGATTGTGAGTTTAAGAAGTTTCTAGGTGTCATGTGTCGTTAAAAGAATAAAAATAACATAATTAACAATAATGCAACTACATCCATAGGATGTCTTGGGTTTGCTCATGTTTGGGCCTCCAATGTCCCCCATACCATCGCCTGTGTAGTCATGTGGGCCCCCATGACTATTGGGCTTGGTAGGATTCACATTGGTGTTGGCGGATTAACACTCGCATCACCCGAATGAAAACCGTAAAATATGATTGCGAGATGTATGGTAGGAGGGTGTCCAGGTGTAGACACAATGACAACTCAAAGTGGGGTTAGCTCACACGACGTTTGGTATAGCATGCTTTGGCCTAATAGGTCCTTCGTACTCTCATCGTTAGTCCCCAGGTAGGCAAACTGGTCCTTTATTTTGGATTTATACGAATGCCAAGCCTAGACAGGACGTTCCGACTACCGGTACTCGTACCCTTCCAGTTACTACATGCCCGTCATGAGAACTCACTTTGATGAGAACTCACTTTGATGTGATTTGAAAATACAAAAATCATGGAAATCGTGAGGTGTGTGCTCTCATGGATATGATATGTTATGAGGATATGATTCATGATGAGCATTGTATAATATTATGTATTTGTGAGCATGCTTGCATAACATTGCGTGTAACAATAAACATAAAGCATATAAACATCCTGAATTTCGTATGTAACGCATAAGCAATTTAAAATTTTAATCAACTATAGTATAGGCTCTAAGGGTCTAATAACCTATCCTATATCCCTATAGTCATGGCTCTGATACCAATCTGTCACACCCCGACCCGCAGCGGAATAAGAGTCGGGGCATAATTGGGTTATCACCAAAGCTCATGATGTTTACTAAAATGTTTCATATTTATTAAATTCAAATTACAACTTAAATATCCAAATCAAAATTCATACAATTACAAGGAAATGAAACTATGTAAATAATCCAAAGCTTAAACTGGTTTATTCTTCTAGGCCTTCCTATGTGTTTCTTGCCTCAGCTGGATCACCTGTATCATGTGTAAAACGGGATATTTTGGGTCAACAAAAGTTGGCGAGTGAACCTTGATAAAGCATTGTTATTAATTTCTTGTTTTATTTAATATGGAAAATTTGTGCACTAATCACATGTGAGCAAACATATATAAGTAAACAAACACAAACCACTTTGGATGAGTATATGATATGAATGATGATGAATGTGAGATCAAGGCTCAATCAAACGGAGCCGATCTTATGAGGCACCTGATGCTCAACCCATCTCCCACGGGGAACTGATGGGCCTAATGAAATGCATGCACTGAAAATGATAAATCCAAACTACATATAATCCACACAACAATTGATACACATTTGATACACATTTGATCACGGTTATGATATATGCACAAGTGTTTAAATATAATAAAGAATTAAACGATACATGATACACCCAAAACATGATTAAAACGGGGAATTGATAGAGATTCACTCAAATTGGGTGCGTTCTTTGATAACGTTGGATGCGCACGAATTTTAGGATTTGATCGACGAGGGAAAAACTAAACGAAATGATTCGGTAAATAAATGGATTTTATTTGAGATTAACGCTTTTAATTCATAATCTTAATGGGATTTTTAGATTTATTTTTGTGAGTTTAAGGAAATTTTCTAACTTTAAAAATCTTATTTTTAAGTATTTTTAAATAATTTTCTAATTAAATAAATAAATAAAAAGAAATAAAAAAATTGACTTTTTTGACCGTTGACCGGTCGGACTGTGTTTTTATATGCACTGAGTGAGGTTCGAACTCGGGACCTCTCGTATACATGCACGCAGCTCTACCAACTGAGCTACGTGTCTAATCCGAAATATTCTCTGTTTTAATTATATTTATATACTAATTAATTTTAAACTTATTTGATTCTTTATTAAAAATGATTTATATGGCCGAACCGGTTGCAGGGACCCGGAGTCGAACTCGGGTCCTTCGGTTCGAGTGCGCACAGCCCAACCAGTTGGGCTGTGTGTCAAATCTGTTTAACTTATGGATTATATTACTCTTATAAACATTCTGTGACTTGATCTGATTAAGTTTTAAAAATGTTGGTTTTATTTCTGAAAGTCGGTACGTGTGCGATTCGAACTCGGGACGTGTGTATTGTTTGTGCACACAGTCCACCGCTGGACTGTGTGTCTAACCCGTTTGAATATCTGATTTTAATTATACTAATACCTATTTGCGACTTCATCTTCTTCGTTTAAGAACACAGAACAGTGAAATCCGACTGTTCTTGTTTAATCGTTCACGACCTATACTTGATTGAAATGGACAGAGAAATTAAATGATATGGTATACCAGAACAGCGGGTTTGCTTCGGTTTTCCGGCAAGTGTCGTCGGCTCTGATTTGCGATGTCCGGCTGTATGAACTGTTTAACAGTTTTGATTATTGGTTGGAACGATTAAAGTATAAATTAAGAGATAGCAGAGAAGTTTAGACAGTTATACCGACCGATGAATGAACGCGGTTTTCTGACTAGCGATTCCGGCAGGATTCCGGCGAAATTGGAAATCTCCGGCGACGAGCTTTTGAGGAATTGCAACTTCGGACAAGTGTGTGGTTCTGAGCGAAAGGATTTCCGGAAGATTGAGTGGGTATTTATAGGGAGGAACTGGAATTATTGAGTTTGAAACGGGGTCAAAGTTCGCGATTGAAGATTTCCGTCGGTTATGACTGAAATTGATTGCCGGCAACGGTTATAACCGACGTCGACATCAATTTGTGCGGTTCAGTCAAAAGGATTATGGCCAAAATCGCGGATTGCTGGATTTTCTGGTGATTGCGAGTTCTGGCGCGCTGATTACCGGATTTGATTTTCTGGTTTTACCTTAAGTATTATTTATTTCAGTATTTTCACAAAGCAGGTGTGTGGCGGAGTGGTGTGTTGTGTGTTTGTTCATGCGGGTGACCTGGGTTCGAAACCCGGCGTCTCCATTTATTTTTTATTCATTATTTATTAGTAATTATAAATTATGGTTTTTAAATTCTAATATATTTATTAATTATGTATTGTTTAAAATTAATATCAACCATAAATACGCAACGAAATTTATAACTGGATATTTGATTGATAAACGAAGCGGGTTTTGAAAACCCCGTTTTTCGACGAATGTTACAAATCCATACCATGATAAAAAAAAATTATGTATCCACCACTGGTTGTGTACCTGATCAAAGTTACTCATTTTAATTAGTAATTTAAGAGGAAATAAGTCAATTAGGATTCAAAGTTACTGAAAATGTTGTTTTTTAATAACTTAGCAAAAAATCATTTTATTCGGAGACGAAATTTTTGGAATAGTTAGAAGATCCTTTTATGTACTAAGATAAATTGTTACACCATATTGGAGTTCTTATTGAAGACAGAATTTACTAAATCACCAATGAATGGAGATACTTGGAGTACTAAATCACCAATGAATGGAGATACTTGGAGTGCCTGGATGTTTGCTAATAGGCTTCTGCTTTCTCTATAGTCTAAACATTTTGATCTTCACAATGAAGAGGTTAACTTCTTTCTAACAAGAAACCTGTACGTTAGATTATAGGCGGCCATAATATTTGTCATCTTCAAGGTTCTGATATCAAACCAGGAGCATTTGACTTTACAAAAGTCATCTGTGTGTTTTTCTCAGATTGATAACATTGCGCAGGTTGTTGGGTCTGCTGAGGAGAAGCAAAACTTTTTGTTGTGAGGCAATTACAGTGGTCATGAGGAAATTGCTTTCATGTTTTGAGGATTACTCCTGTCTTCTGTTTACAAAATTTGATATTTCTTATTACAATTTGGGCCCTGAATTATATAAATAAAAATTAATACAAGTTTATGATTTGTAAACTTGAAGCATGCTAAAAGTTTGCAAGTGATTACAATTTGTAAGTATTGGTTTTTATTTTTGCATATTTTTTGTACCTTTTGGATCTGTCTGTATACATATAAAAGATGGTGTGTTGTGGAAAGGGTTAACTTCGACATTAAAACGTTTTTAAAGTTCATTTATGCTTTTCTTAACATTCATTTTCACTATTGTTATTATTATTATTATTTAGATTTTTAACTTTTTAATATTGTTTGTGTTGGATACATGACTTTCAGATTGTGTAGACATGCAAGAGAATTCTTAATGGCCTTGGCATCTCTGGTTGACATAAATGTTCGAGATTGAAAACGGCTAGGTAATTCAAAGCATAAAGCTTATATTATCCTTTTTCAGTTATATGGAACGTTGTCGTTATTTCTTATTAATTGATCTTGTGTGGATGTAGTTCTTTGGAACGTCGTTATTTCTTATTAGTTGATCTTGTGTGGATGTAATTCTTTGATCTCTTAAATATCTTTGAGCTCAATGATCTCCTCTCAGAAGAAGATTCTTATTTATCTAATGGTGAATCGTTGACTGGGGATCTTTCTTGTAGAGGTTATTCTTAGATTGTTTGCATTCAAGTGTGTGTCACCATTAGGTAAAAGACTACCATATGCTGTGTCATTTGGATGTTTTACATCTTTGCCAGTCAAGTAATTCGGTCGCTATGGATGAAGAGAACTACGTCATCGTTCTCGGGCACCGGTCTCAATGAATGTTTCATCAGTGGTTGCGGGCCTCAAAGTATGTCTTCACAAACTCATTTGATGAATTTATGTATACGTTTTCAATATCTCACTTGAATCTGGTTTGGTACCTGAAATTTTATTTGTATATCCTTTTTTTATTGTTGTCCATTTAGTTAGGATCAGAATAAAATTGAGCTGGTATTAAGCAATGTTTTAAAAGCCGGTTTTTAAATTGTACAGGGTTTGGCTTAGAAACGGTTCAACCGGGTTGGCTAATTAACCCTATAAATCTATAAAATACAATTTCTAACTCAAAAAATAATCCAAGACTCTATCATTCCATAATAAAAAGAATATCCCTAAAGATAATCCATAATCAAATAATAATCCAAAAATTCACTATTGGTACCTTTTTGGCGCTAGGTTTTACTAAGAAGGTAAATTGTCACATTTTTTGGTCCATAAAATATTAAAACTCCAAATTTTAACTTTTGACCCGGTACCGGTATACCGGTTTAAGATATAACCCAATTTACCGCCGGTACAATATCTTTGCCGTTCCCTCAGTTTACCGGTATGATTCGTGCCGGCCAAGCTTCTAGCATCCAGTTTAACCGGTTCAATCGGCCGGTTAAACCGATTTTTAGAACATTAGTATTGAGGGTTCTGTTTATGGATATGAGTATGATTTTGTCAGCCAAGTCAATTTTGATAATTGCTTTTCCAAAGAGCATTATGAGGAAATGCGGATGATATTAAGAGAATATATATAGCGCGTGAGTCCAGGATTGAATCGTGATTTTATCATGATTGACTCCGGTTTATAATTGGGGTTTAATGGTAGTTTTGGTTTCTAATGCTACATTCCGCAAATTATAGTTATTTTAATGACTATGAAATCAAGTATGAACACAATTTGTTTATACGATCTCAAAGTATTAACTTGTAACTCCACAACACATGAATATTTCACCGAGTGTGATCATGGATTTATGAAGTGAAATGTCAAGTGTATTCAAGTTTCCGGGATGCCACGCCCCAACCTGATTTAACTAGCACAAAACACTTTTGTAAGCATAGATGCTCACATTACTTTATTTATTTCAATAAGATATTTTTGTTAAGTATAATTTAAATTTTATGTTAGTACTTAGAACGTTTCTTTCATTAGAAGGTTTATTTCAAAATTGTTAAATAAGATATTTTATTGTGAGGTCACTCGTGTAATATACGGGTCCTTAAACTAGTAAATAATACAAAAGAGAATCAATTTTATTAGACCAATTACTTAAGTTTAATTAATTTCAAAGATTAGGGTGTAACTAGTACATAGAGTATGGTAATAACCTTACTCTATAGCTTCCCTTTATGTTAAAAAGAAAAAAACGTTAAGTTTAATTAATTTCATACATTATGCTCAGTATTATGCTCACTAAAAAATTACATAAAAGCTGGAGATTGTAATTGATAATTACAAAATAAGATAGTAACATTAGGTAATTAATGTTTAAATAATAATGACCACATTTATTGAGAGCTAGTTATAGTGTAAGGTGTACTAAAGTATGATGTAAATAGCAATACCCATTTTTTCATCAAGAATAAAAAAGGTATCATATCTTTTTTTCTTTTGATGCGACTACCAAGAGTCCAAAAGATATCCTATTGTTTTTTTCCTGACCAACGTATTCTCCAAAAGAAAAAACAAATCAAGTATTTTCCTTTTATGATAAAACGCAAACAAACAAATGGGGTTCAACAAATCGATTATTCTACGATCGTTTCTTCAGTGAGATCTGTGTAGAACGAGCCAAAGCTTTAATACCACATGATAGGTGTCAAGTGGTGCAGCGGAATCAACGCACACGCACAAACGATATAATCATGCAAACTTAAAATAAATATGACACAAGACTTTTTCGTGGTTTGGTCCAGTGAGTGGGTTGGGGGGGTTACATCCACGCGCTGTAACTAGGTCATTTCATTAAGCTCTAAACACAAAGATTATAATTATATATATAGCAATCGACCAAAAAAACTAAACCGGGCCTAGCCCATGTCTTCTAATGTCAACTAAAAAAAGTCTAACAAACTAAGGACTTCATCAACCCAACAAGACTTGGTAAAAACCATAACCAAATGGATTCAGTTAAGCCGGTTATCGTTTTCTAAATGGTCATTTGGGTTACCGTTTTAGATATAGGTTTTAGCTAGTAAATTGTACCATTTCTTAAATAATCATCTTGTTAATTTATGTCACAGTGTAACTAGGTCATTTCATTAAGTTCTAAACACAAAGATTATAATTATATGACTGGATATATAGCGATCGACAAAAAAACTAAACCGGGCCTAGCCCATGTCTTCTAATGTCAACTAAAAAGAAGTCCAACAAACTAAGGACTTCACCAACCCAACAAGACTTGGTAAAAACCATAACCAAACGGATTCAGTTAAGCCGGTTATCGTTTTCCAAATGGTCATTCGGGTTACCGTTTTAGATATAGGTTTTAGCTAGTAAATTGTACCATTTCTTAAATAATCATCTTGTTAATTTATGTCACAGTGTTAGAATTTAATATCGTTTGTGCCATAAATACTTTTCAGTATGTGATGTCATTAAGTGTACTTTATAACAAGATTTATTTATAGGAAATGAACCGAAAATTGTTTAAACTTTGAAGCAACAAAAGCAAATCCATTTTGAATTAGTATGGAACAACTTCAACTATGAACGTTGAGTATTTATATATATATAAAGAAAAATAAAACTCAACAAGATTGCTTCACTTCAATTTTTTGGATCGGTTAAGTTAGACGGGTTCGGTTTAATAGATATATGTAACTAGAACCGAACAAAAAAAATCGGTTACAAAATATAAATTAACTAGATGCGTGACCCGCCGCGATGCGGCGGGGCTTTAAGATGTGTTGTCAAATCTTGGTCAATTTTTTTAGAAACAAACATAGATTATGAAACAAACTTAGAGTATCGAAATATATATATACGGTTGTTGATTGTTTACATATCGAAGTATGTATCGCAAGACCACCAACACCAAGGCCAGAAACCGCAACCGAACTCTTAAAGAGACTACTGCTTCCTTCCATGATGCACCAAGGCCAGTTATGATGCCACGAGTAGGGAAACTAATATGTGTAAGTGGCATCCTCAGGTCAACCTTAATCATGTAGTTGACATCGATGACTATGTACTTGGACCTTGTGGCGCAACTAAAGAGGCAAGAGGTGGTTTCTCCGGTTACCGCATAGACATCCTTAAAGTCGTCGGGCATGAAACCATGCAAATTAATATGGAGAATTTGACAAATGTTGTCTTTCCAGATTTGCAGTTCAAGCATTTGCCACATTCACCTAAGTTGAGTGGCATCACCACGTCCCCAGGCTTGACCCACGTCCCCATGTCTTCTCCAATGTACCAACCATGTTACATATTGAATCAACAGGGTTAACATGACGGTTGTCAGTATTAAATTGAGCAAATGTATTTAGAATGTACAATGACAAAAACAATTGTAAATTTAACAACCAAAGCCAATTAGCCAAATAGTCCCAAATTCAGCGATCAAAACAAAACTCGTCATGAAAGAATAGTCGTTAGTTTTTGAAACAAAGTAAAAAAATAAAAATAACAGTTTGTCATTAATTTTTGTAAAAGTAAAAAAAATAGCAGTTAGATTGGAAAATGATCGCACACATAAACTACATTAAAAACAAAAAATTCAAAGGTCCTAAACCTTACAATGAAATAAGCATAACATACAACTAACCTATGTATAATAAAGACCTAAAGCCAAAGTTACAAGTGGGTAAAGCCTAAACAATGAAATAAGCACAACATACAACTAACCTATGCATAATAAAGACCTAAAGCCAAAATTACAAGTGGGTAAAGCCTAAACAATGAAATAAGCACAACATACAACTAACTCAAGCACAATAAAGGCCTAAAACAAAAGTTACAAGTTGGTAAAGGCTAAGTTGGTTGTAAATTATACTTATATATATAATATAATGAAACCACTGTTAGCCATTTCTCTAGTTATTTTAGTTATTGTTTGATTAATGTCATGCCGACTACGGATTATAGTTTCCTTATAGATCAAAGAGTTCGAGTTGAGTTATAATACAAAGAATTTAAAAATAAGAAGTTTAAAAAGTCACCAGAGTGACAAGTGTCCTAAGAGGATTCAAGTGGGAAGGGTAATTTTCTCTACAAGAGAAAAGAGAATATGCACATGCAAGTCACATGCTATTTCCCCTCCAATTTTTAAACGTCCATAACTTTTTTATACATCAATTGTTTTAAAAAAAATTATACCATAAAGTAAAGCGTTTTTTTATCTTTAATATGAGTACCATATTGTTATGTTTTTTTTTTTTAAAATTCAAAAACCTAGTTGTGTATGACACAATGGACATGACGTAAAACAAAATGTAAAGTAGATAAAAACACAATCAATGACAACAAATAAAGACACAATGGACAACAGACTAAAACACAATGACCATGACCTTGACATATAACACAATAGCCATAATGTATAACACAATAAGTATCAAACTAAATAAAATCACAATTGATGACAACAGATAAAAGACACAATTGATAACAACAGATAAAAGACACAATAGAGAGCAGATAAAGACACAATGGAAAACAAACTAAAAACACAATACACAACAAACTAAAAACACAATGAACAAGAAATTAGAACACAATGGTCAACATATTAAAATACAATGGACAACAGATTAAACACAATGACCTGAACCAATAACGCAATTTATAGAAAACTCAGATATAACACAATAAGTTCAAACTAAATAAAAATACAATTGATGACAACAGATAAAAGACACAATCGATAACAACAGATAAAAGAAACAATGGAGAGCAGATGAAGAAACAATGGAAAACAAACTAAAACATAATACACAACAAACTAAAACACAACGCACAAGAAATTAAAACACAATGGTCAACATATTAAAATGCAATAGATAACAAATTAAACACAATGACCTGAACTAATAACGCAATTTATAGAGAACCCAGATATAACACACTCTTCATTGTGTCATATATTGTGTTATAGGTTCTTATAAAAACGCAATGGGTAGAACCCAAATTAACATCGTGTTATAGGTTTTGATAATAACACAATGTATAGAAACCCTACTAAAACGTAATGACCAAGACCCAGTTAAAAGACACAATGACCTGAATCTTTAACACAATGCAAAAAAAAAACCCCAGTAAAAATGAAAATTTTTATTTTATTTTTATATGACAAATATGGTGCTCATATTAAAGATAAAAAAACGCTCGTTATTATGGTGAATTTTTTTAAATGTCGTATAAAAAAGTTATGGATATTCTAAATCGATAGGGGGAATTGGCATGTGCCTTGCATGTGGAGAGAGAAAATCTATAAATATAAGATTCTATTTATGCCATTCTATTATCTTCTTTCCCTACAATTAATCTCAACCCTCCAAATCTAAGATCAATGGACTAAAATCCTTCCTACCATTCTTACTTATTTTACCCTTTGTATTTGATCCTTACTCCAAACAGTTCAACTTAAAATAAATACAAAAAATACAACCATAGTTAGCGTACCATTCGAAAATTTGAAGATAACGTCTGGGGGCTTAGGATCTTGACACGTGGGAATATGATAACACACATTTAAAAATCATAAATAGTCGTTGGAATTAAAAATAGAGTAATAACATAAATGGTCATTTTAAAATGGAAGGGCATTTTAGTCATTTAGTGAAATTTAACATAAAAATTAACTAAGTTTGGTGTTAGTACCCTAAGGTGTTACAAAAATAAAACCATGAAACCTTAACCTGTTAAAAAATAAAGTTAGTATTCAAAAAGGAAATTAGCTATAAACCACAGGGTCTATCTGTGTAATTAACTCTAAAAGAAAACCGTAAAATGTATACTAATTATTTCGCCTATTTGTCAAAACCTAAAAGTTAATCAAAGTTAAATCATGAATCACTATTCACCAATCAATTTGTGAAAAATAAAAAAGCAAATATAAGTATTCCAACATATATCCCAGGTTAACCATTCATAACGGGTAATTGCTATCGAAGAGAAATAATCGAACGCAAATCAATTTGTGAAAAATAAAAAAAGCAAATATAACTATTCCAACATATTAGAGATTCAAGATGGAACTAACATTAATCAGTCACAAAATTTACTTTCATATAATTTTGATTAACATAACATTTAATTGACAATTCACAATCCTGAAAATGAAAGAAAGAGCAAGATAGGGTTTCACAAAATTCCCTTTCACCCTCCAAAATCCAAAAATAAAAAATAGTACAAAAAATAAAAATAAAAATAATGATATCCCCAAACCCTCTAAATCAGCCGGGTTCTTCACCATCTGCCACCAGGCTGCCTGTTTCTTCATCCTTTTTTACAATCTTGATTCTTTTTTTATGGTTTTCAAAACCCAAAAACATGAACAATAAAAACCAAAATGACGATAATACCCCCGTGTTTTCACTCACTTTTGTTTAAAAACTTATGCTTTCCCTCCAGGTTCTTGGTTCTCATCATCCTCACCGGGAGCAAACCTCGGGAGGGTTAGTAACGTGTTTAAGCGCGAAACGCCTTCAAGGGCAGACCAGTCTTTTCCTGTTTCAAGATTCATGATGGATGATGACTCATCATCCTCCTCCACATTCTTTCCGTTGTTGGCAGAAGTTGCTGATGAATCTAAGCCAAGAAACAGGCACACAACCGCGCAATCGTCAATTTTTGAAGTCGGGTATTTGTGCTTCCAAGCGCTAACCGCCGACTCCACCACAGCTTGTGCTGCACGCAAATGTGGTTCAGTTGAAGCTACAATTTCGATCACTTCTTCGTTTGTAAGCACGTCCCAAACCTGTCAATATATGTTGTATCAAACAATATTAGTTATCTGTATAGAATTGTGTGAACCGCATAGACACTTATACTTATTGCTTTAGCAGGCGGTTGTGTAACCGCATAATTGCCCCACTATATCTCTACTAGGGCTTTTTAGAAAGCTCGTGGCTCGAAGCTCGATAGAAATCGGCTCATTTAAACGAGCCAAGCCGAGCCCGCAGTACGCTCGCTCCTTTAAGTTAAGCCCATAAGTTATAACCCAATTCCATTTATAGCTAAGCCCACATACTATGGTCCATGAGCCCACTAGAGACCACCCTAATATTAATTTTTACTTGTATAATAAAATACTAAATTGTAAATTTAATTTAAACTAGCTGGGTCAAGATCATTACGAGCTCAAATTTGGGCTTGTTAAGAATAAACAAGCCGTGCTAGCTAGCTTAACTTGGAGCTCGAGCCGAAACCGACTCACTCGTTAAGAAGCCCTAATCCCTAAACGCTTATGTGGTTCTCATAGTTTTCTAATTAGAATTGATTATGTGTTGAATATGTGCCCACAGAACATAATGGTTAAAAGTAACTGAGAGATTTCTTACCCCATCGGTTGCTAGGACGAGAAATTCGTCTTTTTCTGTAAGGCGCCTATAAGAAACTTGAGGGACAGAAATGAGACCATATTCCTTGAGACAAAAATCTCCAAAAGCACGAGCCATGGCCAGTCCGGGAGAATCGTTATTTGGTAGCCAAACTCGAGCAACTTCAGGTTCATCCCGTAAAGCAAACACACGCCCTTTACTTTTGCAGATCCGCTCAGCTTCCTCTGCATTAGATACACATGTAAAACAACAAAATCAATAAAAAAAATGTATCTCATACGTAAGAATTTTTTATTTTATTTTTATTTTTATATTATGTAGGTCCACCCATGCACCCATAACCGCAATTGTAAGAATTTTTGGAAGAAAAGGTCCATCTCACTCTTGGTCACAAACTTAAAGGAAAGAAAGTAACAATCAATCATGTTCACAACTGAGTGTGTAAAGATTATTTACTTCGTGTAACAAGTATATATATATATATTTTTGTATAAACATAGTTAATATTAGAGGACAGGCCATACGTTAAAAGATAACTCTCTCGTTCCTGTTCAGCTACGAATTCGACCGGTTTACCTATGAACTAACCGAGTTAAGTTTTTTTTCTAAATCAAATAATTTAGCTAAAAGGATAACAAGCCATACGGGCCGAAAGTTGCCCACATTTGTTTTTTAATGCATAGTACCTCCTTTATCATTTTATATAAGAACAAAATAATATGATTTAATCATATTGAACACAATATAAACAGAGTAGAAACATCATATGAGAATGCAGTGAGGTAGAGTTATCATCAGAGAGAAAAACCTGGTAGGTTCGGTTTTAGATCCACCGTCAACTGAACAGGAACGAGAGAGTTATCTTTATCCCTTGTACACAATACGGCTCTTGAATCTCCGATGTTTCCAATTATAAGATGCTGACCCTATAACCCAAAAACACGCTCTTTAACAACAATAAAAACCACAGGTTAATAGGTCATGCTCCCAGGTTGGAGAGGTGACGGCACGAACCTGGTCAATCACATGAACCCTAAGACAACACGAGTTTTCAGTTGACACGAACACGACCGTTTAACCCGAAAATAGTATTTAATTTTATTTTGTTTACATATTAAGAGAAAGTTAAAAATACAAAAGGCTCTTAACGTGCGACCGGTACGCGACCACCAGATAACGTGCGTGATTAGGGTTGAAACAACCCATGCGTGATTGTGTTTTGACCATGCGTGATTTTCTTCTTCATGCATAATTAGGGTTCAAAATTTATAACGTGCGTAATTTACAAATGAACATGCATAATTAAGTCGCGTACCGCCGTACCGGTCGCACGTTAAGGGGCCATTGTACGATAACCCACCCCTACATATTAATACCTAATATTTACAAATTTACAACAAAAAAATAAATATTTATATACAATAGTTACACTAAACACAAAAAGAAAATTGCTAATTCTCTTTTATCTTTTGAATTTTGGCATAAAACACCCAATAAGTTTAAGTAATGACATAAAACATATTCTTTAAATTACAAAAATAAACTGAACCAGCCATGTCGACCGGAACACAATCCATGAAGCTAAATGTTTTTATGTGTTCGAACAAAAACTGACCCAAACCCGCAAATTTCGTGTTAGGTACACGTCATGTTAGAAATTCATATTGGACATTAGGATTATTGTTGTGAGCCCACGGGCCCACCTTAGGTTTCTAGGTTTCGTATATCTCGATATAATGTAACCCTATCAAATCAATAAAGCATTCAGTCTTTTACCATTAAACAATTCACACCCCTAATAAAAATCGAAAAAATCATTTGCTGTTTAAATAAAAATATTTTCAAACATCTGACCTGTTTGATCAATGTCACCGCAGTAGTCCCACTACAGAAGCAATCAACACTTGCATACATACTCAACTCCCTATCCATCACTTTAAAAGCTTTCAGAAAAGATTCTTTCAAGGTTTGAAAGATTTCAGGGTTCTTATCGGTTTCTTCAAAGTTCACGGAGGTCTCATCTGGTGAATTAACTGATGTCCCTTCGGTGTTTAAACCGACAATCTCCCGAAGGACATCATCATCGGTGTTTTTAAGGTTAACTTCCCAGTGTTCACTTAGCTTCAATGGAAGGGAATCTCTAACCCTCTTAGCAACCATGTGACCAAACGGGCCATGACCATCAAAAACACCACAGAACACCGTGTCTGTTCTTGACCCGAAATTCTGAAAAGTTATTAAAATATATCAGAACTGGTAAGTGGTAACTGAACAGCTAAGGAGGTGTTGGGATGTGACTTTGAACTGATTATTGTGTTTTTGAAATCGCAATAATCTGTTCTTGATGTTTGAAAAGCTACTTATGATTCTTATTATTCAACTACATGGGGTCATAATAATCACGATTAAGATATTAGGTAGGGGTGGCAAGCAAGTCCTGACACGACATGAAAATAATCAGGTCTTGGGTTGTCATATATGACCTAAATAAACAGGTCGTGTTCAGGTTGACCTGCTTAACCTGTTTAATTAAACGGGTCATGTTCGGTTGACCTATGTAACCCTGATTAATTAAGCCGGTTGACCCATCAACCCATTTAAATAAACAACTCGACCCACCAACCCTTTAATGACTCATTTAACTCATCTATTACAGCCGTGGAACCAATTTAGCACGATTACAACTTGATTATACCCCATTTGACTCGCTTGGATAAATGGGTTAAAGTGTGCCATGTTCTACAAGATTTTAAGTGTATTTGAGTTAGAGTTCATGTTTTTGACACAAATATATATATGGATAGTTTTCGAGTTCAACGAGTCAACCCACCAACCTGACATGATTGACGACCCGTATTAGGTAAGGAATCGTTATACAAAGATTATTATTTAGTTATATATGTAAAATCATCTTACCATCCAAAATGTTAAGCAACGGATTATCTATAATCTGACTCTGATATTAGAGGTCCTAATAATCATTTTGAAAAACACATCCTAAACAACCGCTCCAGCTAATAATGTTTGGCTAAACAAATTATGTTTCTCATTATTTGATTCTTCATGACTTTTGTTTTATCAAATGATAAAATAAAATGTCCTAATCACCTGTCACCGCTGTGTTTAAACTAACGCAGAAGACTTTACACCCATCCCACAAGATTTTTTGGTTATTCCAATATATTAATTTCTTAATAATTAAAGCTTGTCAAACACTCAAACAACTAACTATGTGATTATTACATGACCAGAAACACATCACAGATAATCAAGTTTAGGGTTGTCATTTCAAACCCGTTTAATTAAACAGGTCATGTTCAAGTTGACATATTAAACAAGCCAACTCATTCAAAATTAGAATAAAAAACGAAAATAAAATTATATTTTATTAGGTCAACCCAACGTCCCGTTTACGGCCCATTTATTACAACCATTTTACAACCCCCAACCTGACCCGTTTACAACTTGATTACATCTGAGTTACAACCAGCCAAACCGTCAACCCAGCTGACTTGTTTAGATAAATGGGTTACACGGATCGTGTTTGTGTTACACGATTTTAAGAGTGTCCGGGCTAGGTTGATGTCTTTGACAAGAATAAATATAAGGGTCATGTTCAGATTCATGAATTCAACCGCCAACCTGAAACCCCTTAACCCGATATGATTGACACCCCTAAAACATAGATCCAAACACTATTTCCTACAATCCATTCTATTACAATTGATTATGTGATTCTTATGGAAAATCCCTTAATCACTTCCAAAACACACATCCGAATACCCTCTAAATCCAAGATCAAAAGAATAAGTTAATTAACAGGAAATCAAAACGACTAACCTCCCAAACAATCATGGCATCTTGATTGGTTCCTTTCTTTCCTTGCTGAGTAAAGAGTGAAGCAACTTCACTAGACCCGTTCAAACACATTCGACCTGCGATTCTACGAAGTTGTTCTTCCCTTGCGTGATCAAACGACCGTAATCTCGGTGGCCTTTTCTTGTAATTTTTCCTTTTTCCGATCCCTAAAGTTGATGTTGGAGAAGCTGGGAGAGGGTTCCTGCTTTCTGCAGAAAAGCAGGACCCCATCCTCAGGGCCCTGATGATGCTTAATATGCACTCCAGACCACCCACCGTAACAACCACTCGATTCTCGATTGCGGGATCTGTTGTAGATCCCGTTAAAGCCACCAAACTCTTGATCTGTCTATCCATCAAATCAATAGCTATAATAATTTATAACTGGAAGAACAGGATTCTCTTCAATTAAAGTAAAAAATTCTCCATCTGTTTTCCCACCCAATCGCAATTTGGCCATAAATACAAAGTCAAAATAGATTGGAATAAACCAAAAATCCCACAAACAAACACAAATTCTCGTGAACTAAACCAAGAATGTTCCTTTACTTTTGAAACTACCCTATTGCAACTAAGCAAAAAGTGACCGAAAAAACGTTCAAGGGGCGGTGGAGTGGTAAGCACCTGATTCCCCTCTAGCAGAGGCCACAAGTCCGAATCTTGCTTCCACCGTTTCCTACCAGAACCTCTTGAAGGCCACTGGAACCCCTGATCTATCATCTACCTAGGGCTGTTCAAAAAGCTAGCGGCCGAACATTTCAGCTCATTAAGATAAGCGAGCCCAGCCGAGCTAGCTCGTTTAACTTTGAGCCCAAGACTACCCTAGGTCGGCTCGGCTCATCTACATCCTTAAATTTACCTGATCCCATTGGTTCCCTTGAGTTAAAAAAATCTTAAATCAACAATCAAAACCCCACCCCGCAAACCCAATTCCCTTAAGCTAAATCACTAACTAGAAATCAGTTTTTACATACCCAATTGAAAATCAGTGATAAAATCATTAATTTCAACAGTTTAAACCATAATAACTGAAATTAAGCCACAAAGTGCTTAAAAGTCAACAACCCAAAACCCCAAAAACCAATCTATATAAACCAAACCATCAAATATTCAAATCCCCTTCAATCATTACATACCCAATTGCAAATAAACAAACAATACAATCAAAACCACAAGTACCCATAAAACTTTATAGATAAACAACACAAAAAATGTGCATACCTGATTGAAACAACCACACCAAAGGAGATGAAAGTTGCAAAAACACAGATTACACTTTGAAAGATGAAGAAGTTTAAAAGATCAAAGGATCCAAGTTGTTAAAGCTTTGATTAAAACAACCCACCAATCAATATATGTTGAATATTAATAAGAATAGAAAATGGAAATAGGAAAATTGAAAAAGAAGAGGATAAGCAAGTTACTAGAAAATCTTTGGTCAAACAGAAAAGATGGAGACGTATGTTGGTCGGCACAGGGCCAAATGGGTGGTAACAATTTGGTTAAGGAAAAAATATTTATTTTTATTTTTATTGTTACTTTTACCTTTTTAATTTAGGTTATGGATTTTATCACCCTTAACTATTGGTTAATGGCCACTGTCACCCCCAATTATCAATTTGACACGTGATGACAGAACACACTAAGTGTTAAGTTGGGGGTGACGGACGTCAAAGTGATAGTTGAGGGTGGCAGTGGCTAATAGCCAATAGTTGGGAGTGATAAAATCCAATAACCTTTTTAATTTTTATCAAGGTTAAAGGTAAATTATGTATTAGCTAGCGTGAGTTATCCTACATAGTTTTCTAGTATTATCAAGCGTTAAGTTATCTTATACATTCTCCTAAATCTAGAAATGGTACAAAGACACAATGAATCGCAAAAATAACACAATGTCAAGCAAAATATAACAATGTCGGAAAATATAACAGAAGACACAATGACGGAAAAAAACGTTCATAAACCATTCACGAACACATTATTTTCTTAACAAACGAATATGAAGAAGACCTCTTCGTATTCGTTCGATTCGTTTGCACCCCTACCCATCACCGCCCCACAAATCACTCAAAGATACGAGAAACCGCCTCTTTAGTATTTACTTGTCATCTTGTCTCCTCTAGTCATACAAACACGCTCGTTCACCAACACCTTCCCTAAATACCTACATACCTAAATCACACAAAAAAACTCTATAAGTTGATTACTAACCTAAGTATGCACTTATGTGAACTCTTATGAATAAATACATTAATCCCCAAATTTGAAATCAAACCCATGAGCTTAAATTAGTTACCTCTAAATCGAAACAATTAAAGCTACTTAAAAATGATTTGCCAACATGGGTAGTAAGATTAAGATGTATTTGTTGAAGAAAAATAGAGTTTTCAAATAAAAGAAAAAACGAAAATAATAGTGAGAGAAGGAAGGACAGGAAAGAAAAGCGGGTGTCTTTCGTGAGGTGACTACAGCTAATGGTGAGTTGTGAAGAGAGAGAGGAGGATGAGGAGATTGCAAATGTGCAAACGAGGTTATATGTTTTCTAACATTTGCGTCGAATGACCATGTTGTCTACTTACCCATAACACATTGTTTAACGAAACCTATTAATGGTCCAGCTAGTTTATGTTACAAAAAAATAATGAGTCTGGTTTAAGTAAAATACAACATATATAATTCTTACAAAATTATAAGTACTTAACTCTTTAAATCGAGTGATAACAATTTGAAAAGATACTAATGTATATGTTATACCTAACATTAATTTGTGTAATTATTGATGATCTTAGTCAATGACAATTTAATTATATGTTCCATGTAAGAAGCATAATGGGACCCAAAAGAAACAAGCCGTGTTGGCATCCAATTTGTTAAAGATGACATGACCATTTGGCAAACTCTAGTAATTTGAAGGCAATATGGGATTATGATGTGTTTGAATGGGGTTTTTCTTAATGATTGTTACAGACAGTAATAGATTTTCAAAAAGTTTATAAATACATTTAAAATGTTTTACAAACGTAAGACCTAACCATATAAAATAGATTGACAAATTATCATCTCGTCCTTTTTAAGTTTTACTAGGAGTGACATATGAATGTTTTATTTTTTATTTTTATTAGTTTTTGCATTCTTACATATGAAAAAAAAAATTCTTACATACAATACATAAAGAGATATGGAAATTATTTAAGATGTTTTGATTCTGGAAAGTAACGTACGTAACACATGATAGCATTGGCGTTTACTACGAGCCCCAAATGATGCCTCATATTTTATTAATTGTTATGATTTGTTCATACGGCCTTAAGTGTAAAAAAAATTCATACAAATGTTATCATGTACCATTATAAAACAAGTTTAAAGTCATAATAGGCAACAATCTTTCTCGAATAGCAGTTGATCATATCGCTATTGAGTTCATGTTCTTTGCAATTAATAAGTCATAGAGAATATTCTTTTCAATCAATTTTGATGAGAGATATTTGAAGTTTGAGTTAAAAAAATTATTTTTATCAGTTATTTGAATTTTCATTTCCTAATATTTTTTTATTTAGTTTTCTTTTGAATTATGATTCATGTTGTATAAATAGGATATCTGGAGTTATTGTTTAGATGGTTTTTTGAGTATTGTTTATTCTATGAGGTTTCTTTAAATCTTTTATTTTAATTTATCGTCTTTGATTAACTAATTGTTTTTAAACCATTTGATTGCATTCGTTCTCACATAAAATTTTATGTTTTAAACAAGAAATTTAACCACCAAAAACATTATCTTAATAAGTCATATTATCAAGTATAATAAACAATCAAATTTTGTGAAGTGAACCTAATTATAAAGTATGGGGTAAATCTTTCTTCTGAACTCAAAGTTCCAGCAATGATGAAAACAATGAAGACCAATGGAAGACTGGCTAGATGCCTTTGATTGACTTTTATTTATGAATACTATGGAAATTTAGGCAAAATAACCTATTTATATTAAGTGGTTTAATTATACTCGTTAACTAACCTAAGTATTGACAATGGCATATGTTATGAACTAGCAAAATTCCCCCGTGCTACGAGGTGAGGATTTGGTTGTGTCTGTTCATTTTGCTACGATATCACCATATCAGTATGATAGCAGCAGTGGTGAAACTTGACATTTCGACGGGGGGTATTGGCAAGTGGTGCATCTGGAGAAAGACTCGGTGTAAGCCTTCTTGGTGGGATCATGGGTTAGGTTTGGTGGGGTTACTACGGCGTAGTTATGGTTTTAAAACTTGCGTTTCTTACAGTTGGGGTTGCTTTTTGAGGGAGCTTTGGTTTCCTTAGGCTTTTCGGAAGATTCGGTTATGGCTTGGTGCGCGGTTTTTAACGTCCTTGAGAGACAAGGATCCGTCACGTACACGATTATTCGAGAAAGCGACAGCTAGGCGAATGGCTTTCTCTTAGGGTTTCAGGTTCGGCAGCGGCCATGCAATCACAAATGACTGACAGAAGCCCTTTGATGTACTTAGCCATGGCTCATTCGATGGTAGTAACGAGATGGGGAACTAAGACACTAAGCTATTTAAAGCTGGTGGTATAAGACAAATTGTCGCCACCGATTTGCTTGAGGTTCCAAAATCCCTCTGTAGGACCGATCCTCAATGCTTAGGAACCTAAATTTGATATCTAACGTCCATAATAGCGGAAATATTACGGTCAGTTTTATAGATCAAATTTTCTGGTTACAAACTGACAGAGCTTCGCCTCTGAAATGCCAAAGTTACAAATGAAGTAGGCTAGCTAGGTACTTATAGATGCACAAGTTCGGCCCTAAGAACACAAGTTCGCCCGAACTTGCCTATGCAAGTTCGGCCGAACATGCTTATACATGCACATTATGGGTGAACTTGGCTACAACATACATAAATACTTCGTATACCTAGCCTATTCAGCTCTATACAATACAGACTCGATATAAGACTAAGACATAGACATTATGCACCAACAGACTCCCCATTGGATATAGTCTTCGTCTTTTATCAGTCTTCAAAACTCTGTCTTCATATAAACGTTAACGCACACGATCGAAGAAGTTCTTGTACGTCTTCCTTCGCCGTTCTTGTTTCGGATCCGGCGTCTGATAGTTGGCGGTGGTCTTTTAAAGTTAGCCAGTCTGAGCGAACTTTGCCTTACCGCTTTTTCCATTCTTTCGTTGATCGCCTCACTTCTGGTTTCTTCCTTTAGAAACTCAACTCTCTCCAGATCCCTCCACTTCGTTTGCCACATTTTACCAGAATTTACTTCGCGTGCATAGCAAACGTTAACAACTTTCTGATACTGCATCGCCTGTACCTTTTCTCTTTCTTCAAAAACAATCATGCTGTAGAAAAGGCATTTTATATCTTCTCTCGAGCAGTTAACCAACCACATAGGATCTAGAATCCTTATCGTCCTCCACAAACCTCTCATACCCTGATGACCCATCACTTCAACTCGTTCCTTAGCAATATACAGACGATCTTCAAATTTTAACACAATCACCGCTTCGCAAGTAGCCGGATCTATCTGCCACCACTTGAATAAATGATAGAAGTTCTGCTCGATCGGCATAAGTGGCATATTCCTCATAGCTCTAGGACGTTTCATAATTAACGTTGTGTCCTTTTACCCTGTAACCTTATTGATCTTTACTCTTCGTCTTGGAATAAACGGCTTCCAGTGATTCCAACCTTTACCAGCTTCGTACTTAATCATCTTCCACAACAACTGATCAATTGTCTTCA
This sequence comes from Scalesia atractyloides, assembly GCA_947069175.1. Taxonomy (NCBI): domain Eukaryota; kingdom Viridiplantae; phylum Streptophyta; class Magnoliopsida; order Asterales; family Asteraceae; genus Scalesia; species Scalesia atractyloides. The sequence goes on along the minus strand of CAMTDV010000010.1, from coordinate 13,512,864 downwards.
TATGATAAGTAACATTCACTGTTTGTACTAACTCTTCCATATCCCAATATGGCAATGTCTTTAAATCAGCAAGATGTTTGAAGTATTGCACTCCAAATTCCCTTTTTATTGCATATACGTTGAGCTCTTTAAACCAATCCCAACTCAGTATATCTCCCAAAGAAACATCTTTATTTCTGGTGAAGAATGCTAGCGGACGTCGAAGCTTACGTTCACGTGGCATCTCCTTGAACCAGGACTTTTTTGCTTCAGCTATCTCTTCTTTGATCATCGATTTAGGAATCTTTCCTTCTCGTAGCTCGTTAGCAATCTTATCTTTCAACATATCTTCATTAAGTTGTTTATACATCTTTTCAAATGTAGGAAAACTTTCTGAATTTTCACCAACATACTTAGCTTTCTGATTTGATTCATCATCTGAGGACCAATCTTTAACTATCACACGGTTGTACTCATCAGCTTCAAACCTTCTTTCATACTGATACTCTTTTGGTTCAAATGTGTTAACATTCATAACTTCCTCAAAATCAAACTCTAAGTTCTCAGCTTCAACTTCAACTAGTTTCGCCAAATCTTCTTTCGTGTAGTTATGTACAAACTCACCTTTTTCCACATTATGTTCCAACATTAGTATCAAAGGCTTCGTAGGTACTGCAGTTACATGCTTCACAGAACGATCAAAAACTAACACATCAAAATCATCATCAGTTGGCCCTTTCTGCCCTGACTCCCTCTGGCTTTTATCTTCCATTCGATTCGATTCATCATCCATGAGATCAGAAAAATCAAACTCATCAGATACTTTAGCTTCATTGATCTTTAAACATGTACCTCCCTGATCAAAATCATCACCACCTTGATCAAAATCATCATCATCATCCCCAACATTCCAATCTTCATAACCTTCTTCCTCTTCGTCTTCATTTTTATCTTTCTCAGCTTCTTCATTGCCTTTTTCTTCAGACGTAATGATAGGACCAGAAGGTTTAACAGATTCGTCAACTACCTTAGGAATATCAGAATACGAAGCTTGAACTACATCAACAGACTTCTCAGCGGTCTCAGAGAATTTAGGGGCCTCACCCTCAACATGCTTTCCTTTATCACCTTCAGCCAATTTCTTTCTCAGCACGTTCTTTGGTTTCCTGACGATCCAGACGATCGTATTCTGCGATGAAATCAATGTTCAGATTGTTTGCTAACACTTTCTGCAATCTGTTGAATCTTCGATCGTTCAATGCTTGAATAATCTTTAATTTTGCAATCTCTGTCTATAGTTTTTCATTGGCGTCCTGCAGACTTTCTATCAACGCCTTGAAATATTCACGTTCATTCTCCAACACCTTTATTTTATCATCAAGCAGTTCCTTTTCAACCTCATCTTGATTCACCTTCTTAACAAGCTCAGTCTTTTCAACCTCATTCTGTGCAACTTTCTCTTCCAATACCTTCACACGTTTTTCTAACATCTCAGCATTAGTTTCTGGGAAAAACTCATCCAAGTCTTCGAGACTGATTGGACCGTGTGGCATATCACCAAACATACTTCCCCTTGGTGTCTTTGGTGTTGAATCTTTCGGTGTTGCAGTTTTTGGTGTTGACTTCTTAGACGTAGAACTTTCAGGAACAGAAGTCTTTGGATCAATGGGAGATTTAGCAATAAGAACTTCAACAAATCCAGACACAGGAGGTTCTTGTGTAACTCCTGGCCTTTCAGCTTCAGCATGAACAATAACAGGAGGTTCTTGTGGAGGAGGTTCTTGTGTGGCTCCTTTCTCCTGAGCACCAGAAGGTTCTTGTGTGGCTTCTGTGCCTTTCACCTTACTTTTATACCTCTTGCTCACAGCTATCTAAGCTTTCTTTGCTTTTCGTTTCCCTTTGGTATGAGGTGACCCTGTAGCCTTCTTAGAGATTTCGATTGCTGGAGACTTTGTACGTTTAGACTTTTTCTTCGGTATCTCCTCGTCAGATTCCTTTTCAGTATTAGGATCAAAATCCGCATCCAATTTTCTTTCTTTTTCTGCTCTAATCTCTGCCTCAGTCTTTTTTGGTTCTTTGGCATGAACTTCTTCATCAGATTCTTCATTCTCAGAAGTAGCAGAAATCACCTCTTCTTGAGTTGACTTTATAGTTTCTTGACTTTTAATTACAACTGCAGCGCTCGATCCAGCAACTGCTTCAACATTTTCAGATTCTTCTTCATCGACAAGCATAGTTTCAACTTTCTTTGCACCACGTTTCTTTTTAGGCTTATCAGCTTCTGCCTTTAAGAACCATTCGCTCCTTGCCTTTGGTTTGAATTCCTTAAACCATTCTTGCTCAGCTTTAAGCTCTTTCTTGTCATCACTAACCATCCTTTCTCCGTTTGTTATCAGGTGGCGAGACATAATTTGAATCTTTTATAGCTCCAAACACTGGTTTCACAACAGGAGCTGAAGCTTGTTTCTGGAATTTAATAAGCTTCTTCACTGTAGTCTCATCGAGATGAATTAGATAAAGAACGTCATTCGGATCTCGAGCAATGTTGGCATACTTCTCGTCAATCAACATCTGAATAAACCTTGGATATAAACACAATCTCAAATCCTCCATGTTCTTCGACATGTGAGTAAAAACCAACTTCGAAACGTTGAACGGCTTTTTTAAAATAAGCGTCGTTGCCATGCAAGCCAAATAATCATGTACATCATCCAAACCGGCTTTGCGATGGCTAAATGTATGAATTAACGCATGAATCAGAAGCTTGTAGGGGTTAGGCACTTCCCCTTTCTTCACCGTCGGCTTGTTTACACTTCCTTTATAGCCCATGCGGAAAAAGCATCCGCGAACCATTTTCTCGTCTAAACGTATCGGATCATCCTTATTATCTTTGAGCTCCGATAATCCTTCGGATATCATCTCCAGTTACTGTGATCGGCTTGAGTTCATCACCAACTTGCACTGTAGAAGAGATCGTCTTCTCGTCATCGCTAAGACTCGCGTTCATCCAGAAGTGAACAATATGAGATCGATAAGATACTGTGTGCTCCGTAATCGCTCGACGAATGTGACTATCTTCGAGAAACTTCAAAATACCATCATATTCTTTCAGCGATGGACAAATAGGCTTGTCAAGCGTAATGCGTGTATTGTGAGTTTTGGAAAACTCTACTGAGATAACACGCGCTGGAATCTGTGCCTGAAAAATGACGTAAAACAATTAGCACGCTTATCGAGAAAAATCACCAAAAATTTCTAACACTTTTAATCAAGTTCGGGCGAACTTGATTAGGTGTTATACATTCTGATTTTAACAAGTTCGCCCGAACATGTGACAAACATGTTCAACATTTTCAAATGTAAGTTCGGACGAACTTACAATTTTTTTTATCAGTCAATTTTATCTAAATTCGGCCGAACATGTGCGAAACACATGTTCCACATTAAAGGACAAGTTCGGGCGAACTTACAATTTAAACAAATCACTTTTCATTAACATAAGTTCGGTCAAACATGATTGGATCAAAACACTTCAATAATCAAGTTCGGTCGAACATGCTTCTGGATCATTTAATCATGTTTTGGACAAGTCCGGTCGAACTTGACAACAAGTTCGGCCGAACTTGTCGTCTTCTCCAAAAACTAACTTTGTTCAACATATCAAACAGACGATTTATTCCAATCAAAACAAGTTATATGGTCGATTTTATGTATGAATTAAGAATCTATGTTCAATTTTGTCCAAAACCACCTAGAACTAACAGTTTTTAAAGATTCTAATCTCGTTTTTAAATGGTTTTGGTTCAAACATGGTTTATTGTCCAAAATTATACCTCGGCCATTGTAGATGATGTGTAAATCACCAAAAACAACTGAATTTAGGCAGTATAACGACGTCAAATTGTCAATTTCGCTCAAATGCTCTCTAGCTCAAGTTCGCTCAAGAATTTCTGAAAACAAGTAAATGAGTTCGGCTGAACTTGATTGGTATTTATACCAAGTCAAGTTCGGGCGAACTTGCTAAGTCCAATATGAAGGCCTAGAGTAAGTTCGAGCGAACTTATTACTTAAACCAATAACCAGCCATCTGCAAGTTCGGTCGAACTTGCTGATTGATAAACATTGAATTATTTAGCAAGTTCGGCCGAACTTGCCAAACCAACAAATTTTAACTTTTTCAAAATTTTCATTTTAACCCTGAACTTTCCAATTTTTTTACCAGTTATGAAAAATCCACTCAGTTGACCAAGTCCAAGCTAATGACCTTGGTTAACTGATTTGTCTGCCGAGTCCAAGTTAATGATCCCGGTGTGCCCCGTTACGAACAAACTATTAATATTTTCAAAATCAAAGTTTCAAATTAATGAACTTTTCATCGTTTTATCTTTTCAGATTAACAGATTAGCTCCCAGCCCGTTGTCAAAGAGATTCCCACTAGTTCTAGCATCTTACCAGACTTTGAAGATCTGTTTTCCAACATTGGTTTGCTGAAAACAACGTAGAAATAAAATCTTTTTGTATTTTTGTAAGTTTATACTAAAACACACAAAAATCTTTTTGATTTTAATCTGTAAAGCTGAATATAATGAAATAAGCAATGTAAACTATGTACAAACATATTTACAGACATATTTTTGTGAATTCGTGCCTAAGGATCATATCAGTTGATTGAGACATAACACCAGTACCGTTGGCCTTTAACATACTTTAAGTTTTAAACTCGTTTACCTAGATTGTTGATATGTTTGTCCACTTAAGCTTTACCACATTTTTCAACTGTTTCAAGTTATGTTAAGATAGAATTCATGAAACTTGACTTATCTGTGGTTCCCACTTCTTGAATATACTCCCGTATCCAGATTCCCTAGATTTCATCTTACAGGTGAATATAGCGTAATTGATATCTGTATCTGGGTTATGCGAGACCTTGAGAGCTCAGGTTAGTACTACCTACAGACAAAGAGATGAAGGCTCGTCTTTAAGATGTGTTCCACTTAAGGAATCTTTTTAGCATTGCAAATGATTAGATCTTTCGATTCTTTTCAATATTGCATGCAGTTTGGAGGTTTATAGTGAAAGTATTATAGAAGTTCTAGGCCATTGCTTCCGCAAAATCAAAAGAACTTGTATAATACCCCATATATCAACTATCTATAAAGACCTCGTATCTCAGAATCAAGCAATCTTTCAAACGAAATTTCGGAGTACTAAGTCCATATATCCAAGATGTGTTAATCCACAAGACTAAGCAGTTGTAAATTTAGTTTATATCTCGAAAACAATTTACTGAACGTGTTAAGCCTATCGACACATCCACAGTAAGACTCGTTTATCACTTTTACAATTTTACATTTCTTTAGCATACTGTGATAGTCCACTGATGTACTATCATTTCCTTTTATGACACTGAATTCTTTTTGTCTTTTTCAATGTTTTTGTACATTTTGAATTTTTATATGTTTTTGGATTTTAAAATTTTCGAATGTTTTTTGTATTTTCTCTAACGTTTATCCCCCTAAAATCAAAAACACCTTTTTGGATTTTAGTTTTAACAAAATTCTAAAGTAGAAAAATATTTACAAACCAATGTGGATCACGCGAACTCGTCGTCCGATCCGTATTCAACCTCAGCGTCCGCACCTGTCAGTAAATTTTTCATACCGTTATTTCTCAGCAAGTATTTAAACCGTGACAAAGAAAATGGTTTGGTATAAAAATCAACCTTTTGTTCGTCGGTGTGGATTTTTTCTATTCGCACCAATTTCTTTTCGTAGCAATCACGAATGAAATGATAATGAATTTCAATGTGTTTTGTGCGTGAGTGATGAACCGGATTTTTAGTTATATCGATGGCTGTCTTGTTATCAACATACAACGAAGTGTCTAGAAATTGCAGACCATAGTCTCTCATCTGCTGTTGAATCCACAGAATCTGTGAACAACAGCTGGAGGCCGAGATATACTCAACTTCACAGGTAGAGAGAGCGACCGTAGTATGTTTCTTACACTGCTAGGTTACCATTCTTGTTCCGAAGAACTGGCATCCCGCTGTAGTTGATTTTGAGTTCAACTTATCTACACCAAAATCGGAATCAGCATAGCCTGTGAGGTCGAAATTGTCATTCTTCAGGTACCACAAGCCGGTGCTTGGGCATCCTTTCAGATATCTAAAGATACGCTTCACGATCTGCATGTGTAAGATCCTCGGGCTTGACTGATATCTGGTGCATAGGCAGGTTGGATACATAATATCTGGGCGCGATGTCGTCAGATACATCAGCGATCCAATCATCAATCTGTATAACGTCTCGTCAACTTTGGCTCCAGTCTCGTCAACGCAAATGCCGTGATTGAGAGCAAGAGGCGTAGATAGAGGCTTCAAGCTTTACATTCCAAACTTCTTCAAGATGTCGTGAACATACTTAGTCTGGTGAATGAAAACACCATCCGGAAGCTGATCTACTTGCAAACCAAGAAAGAACTTCATTTCGCCCATCGAGGACATTTCGAATTTCTTTTTTATGATTCCCTCAAACTCCTTGCAGAGACTATCATTTGTAGATCCAAAGATGATGTCGTCAACGTAGATTTGAACTATAATTAGATGGCCATCAACTTCTCTGGTGAAAAGAGTACTATCCACAGTTCCTCTGATAAAGCCGTTTCCGACAAGATGTTGCGCAACGTCTCGTACCAAGCTCTCAGGGCTTGGTGTAGTCCATAAAGAGCTTTATCCAGTAGGTACGCTTTCTTTTTGTTAAGTGGATCGACAACCCCGGTGGTTGTCCAACATACACCTTCTCGCGTAATTTGCCATACAAAAAAGCCGATTTGACATCCAATTGATAGACCTTAAATCCTTTCCATGATGCGAAAGCTAGAAAAATTCGTATAGATTCCAACCGAGCTACTGGTACATAGACTTCCGTGTAGTCTATCCCTTCCTGCTGGTGAAATCCCTTGACAACAAGCCTAGCTTTGTTACGAACAATAACTCATCTATCATCACATTTACACTTAAAGACCCATTTTGTATCAATTGCTTTCTGATTCTCTGGTAGGTCTTCAAGCTTCCACACACTCAACTTCTCAAACTGCAATAATTCTTCTTGCATTGCTTGTACCTAGTTTTCATCTGCTAAAGCTTCATTAACTGTCTTTGGCTCAATCTGAGAGATGAAACATGAATAGAAACAATAATTCTGAGTTGTAGCAACACCTATGTAGAAAAAACTGAGTGCTTTATTAATTTTCCCTCGAGTTCTAATACCAATTTGAAGTTCTCCGATAATATTTGTTGACAGATGATAGGAATATGATCGCGGCAATTCTTCACTTGGAACATCTACTGAGTTTTGCTGATTCGTGATGTCGAGATCAACAACCAATTCAATGTTTGGAGAGCTTAATGAAGCTTCATTTCTGTTTTTTCGGGACTGCAGATTGATTAAGAAGACTTGTTATCTGCTCCACTTCTTCATCTGAAGAAGATGATTCCCCATCAGCATCAAATGTTGGTGCTTCATCTGAATCAGAATTTTGATTCTGAGGCATACTGGGCTCCGTTGTTGTATTCACTAGTTCAGTAGAGGCAGTTGTTGGAAGAGGAGCAGGTGTTGATAATGTTTCAGAAACATTTTCAGCCGGAACACCACTATTGCTTGAACTTGCGCCAGAAGAAGATGGATCCAACGTGGGTTGATTAACCACAATTGGTCAAACAATTTGTTCTTGATTTGCTGACTGGTGAAGATAATATAACCCTGCAACTTCTTCATCAGTTGGTTCTTTGGGCAAGTCAAATGACTTCCAAAGGTCTTGATAGTTAAACAGCACGTGTCACCTTTCCTTTGAATATGATCCGTGTAGTTGAAACAATCCACGTGCTGTGCTTCAATAACCTTTCTTAATGAAGGAACATATACTCTTCTCAACAGACTCGCATATCCGACAAAGAAACCTTCAAGAGATTTAGCTCCGAATTTGCCATCTTGGTCTATTACGGTACATGGCGCACCGAATGGTTCTAAGAACTTCAAATTTGGCTTCCGTCGGTTTATCATCTCAAAACATGTTTTCTTTGTTGGTTTGACAGTGAGAACCCTGTTTAGCGTGTAGCAAGCCGCAGCAACCGCTTCACTCCAGAAGCTGATAGGAAGTTTAGAATCTGCAAGCATGGTTCTCGCAGTTTCAATCAAAGTTCTGTTTTTCCGTTCAGCTACTCTGTTTTGTTGTGGAGTATAGGGAGCACTAAACTCGTGCAGAATCCCTTTTGCGTTGCAAAATTCCTTCATTTTATTATTCTTAAACTCTGTGCCGTTGTCACTTCTAATGCTTCTAACCGGCAAATGATAAATGTTCTCGAGTTTCTTGAATAGAATAACCAAGTTCTCGAACGTTTCGTCTTTTGATTCTTGAAAGAATACCAACGAATATCTCGAATAGTCATCTGTCACGACCAAGCAATATAAGTCTCCTGAGATGCTTCGAACATTTACAGGACCAAATAAGTCCATGTGGAGACGTTCTAATGGCAACTTGATTGAGTTTAGAATTTTCTTCGGATGAGATTTCTTGATCTGCTTTCCCTTCTTGCATTCCAAGCAATGATCAGACATCTAAAAACTTCAAAGATTTACGCCTTCTACAAGATCATTATGAACCAATAAATTCATTTTTCGCAAATGAATATGCCCCATCTTACGATGCCAAATAATAGAATCTTTTTCAGTAGCCTTTGATACAAAACATTGTGCTGATTGTGATGAAGTGGTAGCAACACCATATCAAGAACATATAAATCATTCTCTCGCGATGCTCGCATCAGAATCCACTCATCTGATATTTTGAATCCCGACTTCAAGATAATACACTCTTTGTCGTTGAAATGGACTGTAAATTTCTTGTCACAAATCTGCGATATACTCAGAAGATTGTTCTCAAGTTCTGCAATATAGTTCACGCGATCAAATGAAACTACGCCATTGGAGAGTTTTCCCTTGGCGACTATCCTTCCACCTTGATTTCCTGCAAATCCAACATATCCACCATTGATAGCTTTAATGTCGAATAGCAAAGACTTCATTCCCGTCATATGCCTGGACGCTCCACTATCCAAAATCCACTTTGAAAGTACGGATCTCTGGAGTCCCTGCACATTTTAACAATCTATTTAAAAAGCGAGACCCAAGCCTTTTTGGTCTTGGGTTGAATTGGATAAGCATCATCAAAATTAAATTCACATTCATCAGTATAATCGAATTCTTCATCTGAATTTTCTATGATGTTTATGTTTGAAAACTTTACCTTCTTTTTATCTTTTGAATTGTTTCCACTTGAATTTTTGACAGTTTCAGATGTGGTTTCAATTATGATTTCAGATTTTGATTCTTTCTTGCTATCACTAGTCTTAACAGGCTCAGACTTAGTGATTTCAGATTTAGATTCTTTCGTGTTACCAGTCTTTACCAGCATTCAGACTTAATAACACCAAATGTTGTTGACATTTTCTTGGTAATCCAGGCTTGAGATTTGATATTAGCTTTCTTGATATAAAATTTGTTTTCATTTGCCCTAGAAGTTTCTCCTTTTTCAAAAGTAGAATTCTCAAACCTCTTTTCAATTTTAGGTTTAACTTCTGGCAAAGATTCATTTCTTTTCAAAATCTTGATTGGTTTTTCAAACACTGGATACCTTGGTTTTACAACATTTGATTCTCTTCTTCGAGGATAAGCCGATTTTGTTTTCAGACATTGTCGTGCAATATGACCCATTTCATTGCACTTGAAACATGTTCGATTATCAAGTGGATGTCCTTTAATGGGTGGTTTTATCCCACGAAGTTTTGGCACCACTTGTAACCTTGGCTTTATCTCGAATTTCTTTTTCCTTTTTAAACTCATCATTTGATTGCTTACCAATCAAATTCTCCTCATGAACTGTACTCGTCCCATATACAAAATTCATGTTTTTGTTTTTATATTCATGAAATGGTGACGGTTTCTTTACAGATTCATCTGATTCTTCTAGACCCAACCTTGCTCTCCGGTTTTCCGGATGATCACCACCATTCCTTTGGTAGTTGTTTCCTTTAGGTTTGGAATAGAATTTTCGTTCATTGATTACCAATCCTCTGATATGACTTCCACGAGTTTAAAGAATTTGTCTAACAATTCTTCCTTCACATTCTGAATCGGGAAACTGTCATCAAAATATAATCTATCCGAATCCTTAAGTTTGTACATTACAAAATTAGGATCGTCAGTTAGATCATCCTCTGATGACTTATCGTCATCTTCAGTCTGTGAGTCGGAATTCTTAGAACTCGCGTTGGCGCTTTTGAAGCTGCCGTCATTAGAATCACTCAAAACATTTTCAACCACTTTGTTAACCACAACGTTGTTATCATCATTAGAGTTAGCATAGACTATATCAATGTTCTCTGGCAACTCGTCTTTCTTTTCTGAAAGTAATTCAACGGGAGTGCCTTGTCCATCCTGTCTGCAGATTTAACACAGTATTTCTCGCAAAGGGGTGGAGGAACATTGCTATATTCTTTGCCCGCTTTCTTTTTAGGTTTTTCTTCCGTTGAGATTGTCGGAAGAATGTGATCGATAACATACGCGTTGGTGGTATAACTTCTTAACAATTGTCGAACTCTTTCAGTTTCGATTGTCAGTCTTGAAGTGGTTGTTTGATTTCAGCAATGGTGTTAATATAGGTGTTAATTGCTCTTTGTTTATCCATTACTGTACCACTCAACATTCTTATATTATCATGTTGTTCAATGTTATTTCTGTCAAGTTTGCCATAATCATTTTTCATTTTGTCATACGCTTCTTTCATTGTGCGATAATCATATTTTAACAAATCGTTATGCACATTGTTTTCAGCGATGATCTTTGATTTTTCGTCACATTCGACACAAGGTTCAGTACATTTTGTAAAAGGTTTCTCAACCTCTACAACTTGTACTTTGACAACTTCTTTCTCGACAATTTTTACCTCTGGACCTACCTTCGTTAGATTCTCCATTAACGCTTTATTTGCCATGTCCTTGAGGTCTTCGACTTTCATTTCTTGAGTGACATCAATGATCACTTCATCAATCTTTTTCTCCTCAACCACTTGTTCTTTCGAGCTTCCATCAAAATGACCTGCAAAACTGTCACAAGAATTAGAGGATAAAATTCCTTGTCTCTGCATATGGATATATTCCTCTTCTTCCTGCTGTTGATGCAAGTATTGTTCCAGAATAGCTTGTTCGAAAGCTGCTGCTTCTGCTGCTGCCGCTGCTTCAGCTGCCGTCGCTACTTCCTCTGCAGAATTATCTTCAACTATCTCCGCCATCAAAGCAACTCTGGTCTTTTTCCCAATGTAAGAGTTCCAATCAAAACTGTCATCTTCTGTGGATGCAACCATGGCTTTCTCCGTGGTACTACTGTTTGGCTTTTCTTGGATCTCAACTTGAGTTTTCTTCGGGAACGGTTTATATTGAAGTGCCCTCTTGTAATATTCATTCCCTCCTCCGAAAGGACTTTGATTTCCGGTTGCCTCGGTGTTCTTACACTCTCTTTTAAAATGTCCCTTCTGTCGGCATTTAAAGCATGTGACTTTGGATTTGTCAAAACCCAATTTGTTGCTGGAGTTTCCTTTGTCACAGCCTGTGAGTGCAATGAACTTTGTCACTCTCCTGATGATCGAAGCTACTGACCATTTGATGTCCATTAGCTCGAGCTCTTCCTCGTCTACCTGGTCATAATCTTCTGCAGTCATCTCGGGGTTTCCGATCTTACTGGCAACAAGACATTCATAAGATTCTAATACGGTAGCGAGTAGTGACATATGTTGTTTTGCAACTTGTTCTGAAACAACATTGTTCAAATTCACTGCGATATTGCATTTGTAAACATTCGGATCAGAACTTTTCTGTTGGTTCTGATTTGCTTGACTTGAAATATTGAATTTGAACCAGTGCTCGAGTAAGAACTTTATGGACTTTGGTCATACTGAGGCTGTGAATGGTTCTGATTCTGTGGAGAAACATTCATGTTTGCACTAAAAGCAGTTCCAATTTTTGGACTCGAAATGTTATCTTGCATTCCGGTTTTGTAGTACAAACCGATGTCTTGAACAACATTAGTGTTCTTTGACTTTGCTATCTTCAGAAGCTCCATTTCGTGGACTTTGATTTTATCGATAAAGGTTGACAACTTGAAGAATTCCCACTTATCAATATTCTTCAGAACCATCAAATAAGTTGACCATTCACCCTCTGGTAGTGCGTCAGCAAGTTTGTCGATGTATTCTTGTTCCGTCTTCTCAAGACCGTGTCTTCGCATTTTCACTTTGAGATGACAGAAACGCTCAATCATTTGCTTAATGGTCTCATTCTTTAGCATGCTGAAGATATCAAACTCTTTCAGAATGAGAGCTTTCTTGCTTTTTATCATTTCAGCACTGCCTTGGTATTTCTTCTGTAACGACAACCAAAGCTCTTTTGCTGTAGTATATTCTGGTAACAGAATCAGAATTATCTTCTTTGACTGACTGTTGAATGAGACTGATCATCTTTTTCTCGACGATATATTCATCTTTCTGAACTGTCGAATAGTTGTACTTCTCAAGAACTTGATGATGCTCGTCTATCGGAACAGTGTAGCCTCTTTCGATTGATACCCAGCCAGCGAAGTGCATGGCTTGAACCCAGTAGGTAAATTTCTCTTTCCATGCTTTGTATTCGTCCATGCTCATCAGCTTGGGCGGTTTGACGGTCGTTCCCATTTCGTTATCAAGATTGACTTGATTAATCACGTTGGCGTTTGACGAACTAGCTCCGGACATATAAGCTCTTAATTGATCTTCAGTTGTGAATCACGAAATGTGTACGCTGAAAAACTTTCAAAAACTTTGAAAATGATTAGTCCTACTACAAGTTCGGTCGAACTTGTAGTGACAAATGAAGAATTCTCTGATTTTCTAACAAGTTCGGTCGAACTTTTAGATCTACTTTGAAAATTTTATTTTCAAGCGAACTTATGACAAAATTCAATCACAGAACTTCGAGCGAACTTGTTAAAAGATTTTGATGAATCACAAGTAAGTTCGGGCGAACTTACTTAAGAATTTCCTTGATTTTACTCAAGTTCGGTCGAACTTGGTGTAAAATCAATGAAAAATTTGTATGTTCGGGCGAACTTATCTAGAATTCCTTCAAAAATACCCAAGTTCGGGCGAACTTGCTTAAAAATCATTTGAAAAGTGATATTTTATGCTAAGTTCGGCCGAACATATGTAACAAGTTCGATTTTAGAGGTTTTCAAAAACATGGTTTTTTCAAAATTTCGACATGAATTCGGTTGAATATGGTCTCCAATCTTTCAGGGGTTTATCTTTGTTGTGTTTTACATGATATATTCAAAATTCAAAAGATTTTGACCATGAATTCTTCATTTTATGTTCAAAAGTTAAGAAAAAGTGAAGAATGGAGTAGAAATAGAAGTGTTCTTGTCTTGATACTATCAAATCAGGCTGTTCTAGCTCTGATACCACTTGAAGGACCGATCCTCGATGCTTAGGAACCTAAATTTGATATCTAGCGTCCATAATAGCAGAAATATTACGTCGTGTTTACCAATAGACAAGAATTAATCAGTTAATCGTCAGTTTTATATATCAAACGTTCTGGTTACAAACTGACAGAGCTTCGCCTCTGAAATGCCAAAGTTACAAATGAAGTAGGCTAGCTAGGTATTTATAGATGCACAAGTTTGGCCCTAAGAACACAAGTTCGCCCGAACTTGCCTATGCAAGTTCGCCCGAACATGCTTATACATGCACATTATGGGCGAACTTGGCTACAACATACATAAATACTTCGTATACCTAGCCTATTCAGCTCTATACAATACAGACTCGATATAAGACTAAGACATAGACATTATGCACCAACACCTTCCTCAAGTTTTTGCATTTCGTATGGCGGACAAAATTCTGCTATCATAAGTTGCCTCACCTCTTCCCAAGGAAGGGCGAAAGCGACTTCATTCCCACGGATATTTGGCTCGCTTTCCACCACTCAAGTGCCCTCGACTTGACACTAGTCGCACTATGGGTTTGGAGATGTTCGGGACACTCACTATTATGATATTTTTTATGTGAGGATATTAAAAGTAGCAAGTTCGACACTTTATAACTTATAATTATACATAACTAAATTCACTGAAAATAGGCTGATTTGGGATGTCCTTTTACCATACTTACAAGACTGCAAAAATTATGATATTTTTATGTGAGGTGCCCCTCAGAGGGACGACCTTTGTTAAAATTTTAGAGTCTAAATCTTTACCAAAACTTTAATAAAAACCATCTCATAAGCAGCAATCAAATTCGTCACTTTCTAACTGCAGCTCACAGGAAAAAATTTATTTAAAAATCCACGATTATCCGATTGACGTAATTCCAGTTGGAGATTTGCAAAATCACATAAGGCTATCTACAGTATAAATTTCATGATCTAAATCTAACTATTCACCAAGTTATGACTTAAAACATAACACACAAAATCTACTAAAAACGCAGCTTTAATTGCTGAAACGAAATAATTTTTTTTTAAATATCAGACGATGTCCAAAAATTAGGATTCTAGCATCATTAGAAGCTTATTTCGATATACCACGTTTTAGACTTAAGAAAATCCAGTTTTCATTATGCTATGACCTGGTTACAGCCGATTAAAGTCGGTTGTAACCGTTGAACAACTTCCCGTTTCGTTATCCAAGTCCTAAAGACGGTTACCTAACAACCGAAATGCCTCATAAACATTTATTTACAGCAGATAATCATCACCACACGTCATCTACATCATTCAATAAGTAAGATTCAACCAAAACATCAACAGAACGTGAACCCTAGAAACTACGCAACCCGTAAGAACAAATCTTAACATCAATAACACAATTTCTAGCAACCTATAATACAAGTAATAACCAAAACATCAAGAATCATCACAAACACAAAAAATGAAGCCAAGTTTTCGTAAAAATCATAAGGGTTTAACATACTAAATAAGTTACCGGAGTATAAAAGATGATGTGGATCGATCCGAGCTTGATACGAACGAACTTGAGAGCTTCCGGTGCCCTATTTCTGCGTCGATTAGTGAGGGGCAGGGGAGGAGGGATCGTAACTTGGGATTAGGGTTAGAGGTTAGGAGATGTTGCATGCACACATATGTAGTTAAAGGGAATGGGGTTTTGGGGTGGTTTGGGTTTTTGTTTTCGACGTAGCCAGCTTGGGCCGAAGAGGAATGTGGGGTTTGGGTTGGGCCGCAAGCCGCAACTAGTTTAGGTTAGGTAGTTTGTGGATTGGGCCACCAGCACCTGGGCCGCACAAGGTTCGGTGCAGTTAGTGTGTTCGAGTAACACACCTCCGGGTTTCGGTTACGGGATTTGGTTGGGTCTTGTAACGAGTTTAGGTTCCGAATCACTTACATATAAATATATAATTATTTCAGGTTATTATGTGTGTGTATATATATGTGTATGTATGTATTTAATTAAGTAAGTGTGCTCGTTTAAACATATGACGTGAAAAGTAATGCGTAAACAAAACATAAATGAAATAATCAAGAAAAGTAAAGATGTTAACTTCAGAAAGTACGGGTTGTCACATGGCGCCAATCTTGTTGACGATGTCGAGCATGACTAAGGCCCTTTATTTAGCCATAAACGCCATCATCTTTTTGTTGGAGTTTTGCCGGGAGTTCTTCCTTTCATTACGGTTGGAAAATGAGTTGGAAAACATCTACAAGTTTGGATAGGAGGAATAGTGAGACTTAATCAATGGTTAAATTTTATTTTATTTTATTGTTTTTGCATAATTGAGCATCACAATTTGTCAAATAGCACGTGAGTTTCAAATAGTTTCACATATTCGAAGCATTTAATCACATCGAGCATAAAGCAAATCAACAATAAGGAGTTCAAATTTCATTGGTTCACTAATATTATTATGATTTTAGGTTGCGAGAGTAGCATGACGTAACAAATTCGTAATTGGAAGGAGAAATGTTGAAACATAAAATACATAAGATGGATAAGTATAAAAGAGGATCGTTTTAAATAAAATATATTTGGAATGTTCCGGGTGAACCTAAGATTAATCCAAAGTGGTCACAATTTCTTTCGAGTTCGGGAATTCATGCTTTGGCCTAATAGGTAGAATACTCTCGCCGTTTAGGTTAACGACATTCACCCTTCCGGTTACTACATGTCCCTCGTCGAAAAGGGAGTTTGAGACTTTGGAGAGATTAAAAACCAAGGAATGGAAAAAATGTGGATGTCACACCTAACTTGATGATGTCGTTCCGAGACGTGGTTGGTACTTATTCGTCGAGGTAAGGAAATTCATCCTACTCATTGATAAGGGTCCACAAGAATGGGATACGTGAAATTTTCATCGGGGTAAAGAAATCACTCTTAACTCGATGGTATAATTTCATGAAAACAGGAATAGCGGATTGAAAGTCGTCACCAAAGTAAGGGTTTCACTCCTATTTTGGTGAGGTCGTTTTGTTTGTGAAATATGAGTGTCTTCGTGTCATAGAGTACCTCACCTTAGGAAAGGCATATTTTAGGACAAAAGAACAAGATAAGAAACAAATTAGGAAGAATCAAGTATTTTTAAGCATAATAAAGGAAATGTCAAATAATCACAACGTGCGGGTTTCTTAACTATAGAATAGGTCAAATCATGATAATTTTTCCTAATTCCCTATAGTTATGGCTCTGATACCTATCGTCACACCCCAACCAATAGTGGAAACATTGAGGCGAGACGTAATAGAGCGCTCAAAGATAACATAATGCTAAAATTGTGAAATTATATTAAAGTTCAAATTTCATTCCATTCATTGAATAACACGTTACGTTGTTCAAGAAAAAGAAGTACACCAAGTGGAAATTTCATACTAAGAAACAAAATACGTAAATAAAGTTTTGGTGAGTATAAGTAGATTTCTCATAGAATCATCATCAATTTCTTGCAACATGTAATGAGTATCTGCCAACACAAATAATGTCAGTGAGTTTGACCTTTTTAGAATTTCAGGTTTGACTTGCCATTTGACCCATTTAGACGTGATGATCATGTGATATAAATGCAGGGTTCTATACCCCACATTATGAGGACCATATGGGTGAAATTAATTTGAAAATGGTTGATCAAAGTGGTCGTAATCAAAAGTCAAACAGTATGGTCAAACTGTTGACAATTCTCGACGCTCGGACAAAATTAAACTATGAAACTACTTGCTATGGAAAGAGCTAAAAGAAAAGAACTTACTAGCTATGAAGGCTACTCCAAATTATCAGAGGATAAGCTTAAATGCAGAAAGAAAGAACTCTCACAAAGACTTGTTTGTGTTTTTGCGTTGCTATGAATGAAAATGAAACTTAGGGGTGCTATTTATAGCCAAAGAAAGGTTATAAGGTAAGGCAAGTGTCCATGGAACCTTAGAATGTTTCTTAGTGTCCAATGATGTGTCAAAACCAGGTTAATTGAGGCAAGATTCGAAGATAGATGGAACAATGTGGAAGAAGGCTACTGCCAGCAGTTTTCTGCTGTTAGGTACCCCTTCGGACCACCAGGGGTTCTTGATATGGTCCGCAAGAACCGCTGACGTAACAAAGTATGCTTTTCGGCGGTTTATCCCCTTAACTTCATATTAACTCCTTTTTGATGATTTTAACCATTTTTTCAACATAGTGAATTATATGGAGGGTTTTTATACATGTGTTATACTAGGATTCGATCGATAATTATCAGGGTGTCACATCCTTACTCCCTTAAAAGAAGTCTCGTCCTCGAGATTTCATTCAAATAGCTAGGGGTACTTTTGTCTCATGTCGGGTTCTAATTCCCAAGTGTACTTTGGGCCACGTTGGGAATCCCATTTAACTTTCACGATTGTGATCATTTTTTTGCGGAGCATCTTAACTTGTCGATCCTCAATCGACAAAGGTTTTTCAATAAAACGAAGTTTCGTGTCGATTCATACATCATGATGAGGCATTGCTAAGGACTCATCATCCAAACATTTCTTCAAATTCGAGATGTGGAATACATCGTGTATACCGCTAAATTCCTCAGGAAGTTTAAGTTTATAAGTGACTGTACCAACACATTCAATTATCTCGAATGGTCCATTGTATCGAGGGATTAGTTTGCCTTTCTTTCCAAATCTTATAAAGCCTTTCCAAGGTGATACTTTTAACATGACCCTATCACCGATTTGGAATTTAAGAGGTTTCGTTCTCTTGTCGGCATAACTCCTTTGTCTATCTCGAGCAGCCTTGAGTCTATCACGAATTTGTATGATCATATCCGTGGTCTCAAGTAATGTCTTAGGCCCAGATAATTGAAATTCTCCAACTTCTGCCCAACATACAGGAGTTCTACATGTTTTCCCACACAGAGCCACAAATGGTGCGGCCTCAATACTAATGCGATAACTATTGTTGTAGGAGATTCAATCAAGGGTAGGTGGTCATCCCAACAACCACCTAAGTCAATAACACATGCTCTAAGCATGTCTTCCAAGGTTTGAATGGTACGCTCACTTTGACCATCAGTCCAAGGACTGTAAACTATACTAAAATTCAAACGTGTGCCTAAAGCCTTTTGAAAGCATTTCCAGAAACGAGATGTGAAACGGTTATCTCTGTCTAATACTATTGACAATGGTACTCCATAAAGAGATACTATATTGTCAACGTATAACTTAGCTAATTTCCCTAGACTATAAGCCCTTTTGATGGGCAAGAAGTGTGCTGATTTTGTTAGTCTAACAACTATAACCCAAATGGCATCATTGTCACGACTTATTCTAGGAAGCTTAGTAATAAAATCCATAGTCACTAATTCCCATTTCTAGTTGGGAAATTTTAATTGTTGTAGCAAACCTGAAGGATAATAATATCTGCCTTAACTTGCGAAAATGTTTACCTACGTAGGTGGAAATGTATTTCTTCATACGTGATCCAACAATAATCCTTTGTATTTGATCATAATTCAATACTTTAAAACTATTTCATTATCATGTATATTGAAGTTTAGAGTTTTCGTCTACTTCTTTTCTTTCCATTCCTATCCATTTTCATTGCTTTTAGTTACCAAATCTTTATTGGTTATTAGTCATCTTTCCATATCATCTCTCTTGGAGATGAATTTCTTTCTCTTCTCCATTTTAGATGTGCATTGTATCTAATGTCACCATACTTCTATCGTTTTTCTCTTGTTTTCACCGGTATTACCTTAGATCCGTTGTATCTTTTGTCGCCACATATTTTTCTTAATTTTTATGTTATGCTTTTTTTTCGAGATTGTATGTACCTCTTGTACCAACATATACATTATTTATAGCTATATCCTAAACATCAGATTTCCTCCCGCTTCGACTACACAATATCATTATATAGAATGAGGACGGTTACCGTACAAGTCGGTGACCACGTATAAAGAATAGGAGACAACAACAACCATTAATTTTTCAAATCAACGATCCTCAATGAAGTGGTGGAAATTATGTAAATAAAGGATCTACAAATGATTAAACAAAGAGAAAAGGGGTATTATAGTCTTTTCTCCCATGAACTAGTTTCACCCTTGATTTCCAAACGGCTATAACCTTTTCATACCTTACTATTTTTTTTAAATCACACCGTATTAACGAGCATTTCATTTTCTTTAATTTGAGTATGTTATAGCTATAGTTTTTTTAGTTTTTATTTTTTTATTTACAAGCTATAAAGTTACGTGATTATGCTCCGGTACGTAATTATATACTAGAACATAATCAATAGAATATCTAAATCATGTACCATATGTGCAAGCAGTAACAAACTTCTCAATGTAATACTACATCTATAATCACGTACGAGATGATCAATGTATACCTAAATCACGTACCAGATACTCAAATGTATACCTAAATTTAGAATCATGTACCATGTGTGCAAAAAAAAAACTCATATAATAATCACCTACCATGTGGTCAAAATAGTAACAAATGCTCAATGTAATAATCACACATCATGTGTGCAAGCAGTAACACATGCTCAATGTAACATTACATCCATAATCACGTAACGAGTTATATTGCAGATCTAATCACATAATAGCATAAACACAATTAAGCTCTCATTATATTGAATGTATAATCATGTAATAGGCATAACTTTAGTAGAAAAACATCATACAAGCAAAAAACTATAATAAAGTAATTACGTATTGACTATTGATACGTAATCATGTGACATTACACTTGTTACATATGGTGCGTGACTATAGATGTAGGGTCACATTGAGCATTTGTTACAGCTTGCACATATGAAATGTGATTACGTAGTAGAACATAATCACGTAACCTTACACAAATTCACGTAACTTTATAGCTTGTAAAATTAAATATTTAAAATTAAGAAAACTATAGCAATAGTCTCCTCAAATTAAAGAGAATGAAATGCTCATTAATACGGTGTATTTAAAAAAAATTATTATATATATGAAAAAGTTATAGCCATTTGCAAATCGAGGGTGAAGTCGGTTCATGCGACAAAAGACCATAATACCATTCCCCCATTAATCAAAGAGGACATTTGTCAAGCCTAGATTGTCTCCTACGCTTTGCACGGAAAATCCATTTTGTACATGATATGATGCATATCCATTTAGGAATAGACCAGTGATGTTGATGAGTTAAATAGAGTTTAAGATAGGAGAGATCAAGACCTCAGAGTTTTAATTCACATGGTGTTCAAGTTTTCCGATAAAAATAGATCTGATGCATATATGGAATATACTAGTTACGTTTTCTTGTAATATATATGCCATAATTAGAATGTATAATATGATTAGAATCTTTTAATTGTGCTTATTTTGTTTATATTTTAATATTATGTTTATTTGTAATTATAATTATTTTATTCCTGTTTTATATTGAAAACACATCTCAAAATTGGTTTAATTCTTCTTGATTTCTAGTGTATTAAATATAAAAACAGAAAAAATAGCAACAATTTTATATTAAAAACATCTCAATTTGGTTTTCCTTGTAATCGACGAGTTAGCTTATATTTCTCAGTTCTCATGTTTTTTTTAAATCTAAAAGTAACATTATAAGTCTCAAATATCTAATATCTAAATATTAATAAAAGATTACAACTAATGCCACGTGATATTTTTTCCTTCACCTTTATAAAAAAAATTAATAATAAATATTTGTATTGAAAATAAATTTCCAAAATATTTATTGACTTTTAAGAATAACAGTTATCCTTTTCTTCACCATTATCAAAAAATTAACAATAAATATTTGTATTGAAAATAAATTCTAAAAATATTTATTGATCTATTGACTTTAAGAATAACAGTGGTATGTGTCGTAATTTGTAATTTTGAAATAACATAGCTATTCAAATTTCAAAGTACCTATTAATTCTCCTTAAAAATAGCTTGAGGGGTATTATAATTGAAATATTAAATAATAATAATAATAATAATAATAATAATAATAATAATAATAATAATAATAATAATAATAATAATAATAATAATAATAATAATAATAATAATAATAATAATAAACAATTTGGTGCTAAAGAGGTGAAGGTACTCAATCACATAATTGTAATAAAACTTATTTTTCTTTTAAACGGTGTCAATATGCCTAATAATGATTTTGTAGTATTTGAATATGATTTAGCTATTCCTTTTTAAGTTGTAATAGATTTGTGTTAAAATGGATGATTTTTTATTGGTTAAAATGGGTTGGGCCATCACAAGCCAACGTGTCAACATATTTTGTAGATTCTAATTATATATATATATATGTGTATGTGTTTTTGTAAAGTTCGATGTGTATTTTATGATTACTGAAAAGATATTATCAAAACAATGATTTAATTATTTATAAATAAACGATTAAGAACATATTTGGTCATTTCACTTTTTAGCTTATTTAAAAATGAAACATGTTGTCAAGTTTATCCATTCGATAAAATACGACTCTAATTGATCGTTTTCAATTTTATATTAAAGTGTAATTTCAGCAAAAGATGTATTTAGAGATTTTTAAATTATATGTTTTCATAATTTAACACACGAAATACAAGGGTCTATAAGCTAGTACAATACTAAATTCCAACATAAAATTGTGCTAATTTATATAAACCAACAAGTTACTCGATCCAAATAAGCTCGTGTGCATAATTAGCTTGAGCTAAATCAACTCGATTTCTTATACAAGCGAGCTATCTTCGACTCTAGCTAATCCATATCAGCTAAAATTTTTAACGAGCTAGTTTATACGATGCAGGTGGCTATATGAATAACCATATCTTGATGAGGGGTCTAAAGAGGTAAGCATATATAAACATTTATTTTTGTAAAGATAAGAACAAAGTAGATATAAACTTTATCAGTTTATTTTTTATAAAATGTTAAATAAAAGATCAACTTCGAGATTATTAAATACTAAAAACCTAGTAGATATTTTTGAACTTTTGAAAGTAACATATTAGCGTATTAAATATTAGCATGTTTAACATGCGTTCTCATTTTGATGTTTACATGTGAGCGCCTAATCATAGAACTTTATTTTTTATTGCTAGTTGTTACGTGTTCATATAGTATCAATTAATGATAACTCGCTAATAAACATTAATCACCATTAACATGTTTTGAAAATACAAAAACTATATATTTATATGATTTTAAGATTTTAAGATTTATAAGTGCAATAATTTACTTCTTGTCTTCTTTAAGGTTAAATAATATAATCGAACTGTCTATAAAAATAATTAGAAGTGAGGAGTTATTTATAAATATTAAGCACGACATTTTTTTTTGATTTTGGACCACGTAATTATAGAAGAAAATAAATTGCTTTGAGGAAAAATTTATTTGTTTATTTTGTCATATGCCAAAGTATTCACTAACATAACATTTTTTTTAGTGTTAAAATAGAGTTTGTCTCTCTCTGATTTGGGGTAGTTTATAAACTGCCTCCTAGATTCAAACCTTTTCTATACGGCCCACTCATGTTCTTCATTTATCATAGTTTGTCTCTCTGCTAGTAACGACGTTAGTTTGACCGTGGTTGCGTGAAAAGAACAAACTACCCTTTTATTTCTTGCAATATGCATCCCTATGACTTCGTTATTATTAAAATTGGCCACCCCCATCATCATCATCATCACCACTACCCACCACCACCATCATCACTATATATTTACAAATTTAAGAAACAATACACACGAATAAACTAGACCTATCTTCATATGTCTTCATACATGGAACAACAATCAAACCATGCGCCATACACAAACAAAGCAATGGTACGGTTAGAGGTTGTGTCAAACACTAATTATTGTTTTATCCAAACGCATACCTCTATCCTTCCATTTTCCAATTCATTTCTATAAAAAACATCAATTACTATTTTATCCAAATTTCGGTTAAAAATCCCATCACAGTCACCAATTCGATCACCGATTTTATTACCTACACATTTGGTCATTAAACCAGAAATCAGTGCCGCCTTTCTGCCGAAAACAAACCTATCGAAAAAATGAAGTATTCAACGTCTCAACCAGCATGATCATCGCTGAAATCATGTGGATCTTGGTGACCCTCAAAGCTCTGGGCACAATTCTCGATTTTGTTGTGATTTTGATCATGCCGTTTTTGGTCGAGGTGACGGTGGAGTTCTTATTACGGTACACTAATTATTTCGGCCGAATACTTACACCGACGTTATGGGTGAATCGTTTGGGAAGCTTGGTTATGTTGAACTGCAAATATGTGTCATTGTGAATCTTGGAGCTCTTATATTTACTAGATTATTATTGGTAAGTTTGAAGATTAGTTGAATTTTAAAATATATTTATTTTTAACAGGTTGTTTATGGGTGTTGATAGGTGGTGGAATCAGGTGTGGAATGGTGGAGGGTGGTAGACGCAGATGCCGGAGATGGGTGGATACAATGACGAAGTGAGGTATGTGACACATGGTCTGTTGTCTTCTGAAAACTTGGAGGTTGTCAGCTTGCAATTGTTGGTGCGAGTGTGACAGATGGTGTCACGAAAGTTGGTGGATGAAGTATCTCTGACGGAGGTGGAAGGGGAAGTGGTTGGCGGTGATAGTGATGGCGGCGGCGGTGGTGATGATGGTGGTGGTGGGTGGTGGAATGAAGAAGAGGTGGTGAGATTACCATTTTACCCCAAGTCAAATGGTAAAACTAACTCTCATGTGATAGCAAGGAGGCAAAGTGTGATAAATGGAAAATATGAAGGACTGTATAAGAAGGGTTTGAATTCGGGAGGCAAGTTGCAAATTGCCCAAAACTACAGCGAGGAAAACTGCATTGAACTTTTTCTTTTAATTATATCAGTAATAGAAGCTTATAGTCATTCATCACCTCATGAGCATCACTAACATAACTTTTTTATTGTGTATATAATGGTTGATGACGTGATGATAATTGTTCTCTCTTGTTACTTTTCTCATTATCAACACACTGTTCAAGTGTCACACCATGGAAGTACGAGGTGTGCCGGATACAGTGTCATAGTCATTTTTTAACGAGAAACTTAAATCAACGATTCAAATTAACATCAATACAAAAGGTTACTTGTCTAGTTTACTATTATATAAATATTAGTGGTGAATGATGATAAATAGTGTCATGATGCTAAAATGAGCCATCTTTCTCTGATTGGTTTAGAGGGTTGGTGGTTTTTTTTTCCTCAAGTGGTTTCTTAATGTAAATAAATTTAAAGACAACATTAAACACTAAAGGAGTAGTATATGAGTGGTTAAGTGCATCCTCCACTAATAGATTTTCCCAAGTTCAAAACTTGCTTAGGGATGAATTTTTGCTGTTTTTTGTTACCCATTTTTTAGGCCCAATATTGGGCTTGGTTCTTAATAATTTGTTTGAATAATTTCTTTGTTACTTTCTTTTTTATCGGCCTTTAATTAAAACTTTAGTTAATGAGCTTGTAAGTACTAATGATTGACTATACATTTGTTTTGTACCTACTTTTTTAGAGACATGTATATTGAATCGCCTTGATATTTGTGATGATGTTGGATCTTAATAAATTGTTTAATAGAGAATATTAATCACATGTATTTTATAACGCGCGGTTAATAAAAACTAGTTACATTAATTTGTTTAAATGATGTTCAACAAAATAAAGACATGTAATAGATTTCCAAAAACATATCCTACTTGATGCCAATTTCCTTGCACTTTTACTTTCCTGAAAACATGCTTAAAGCATGTCAACCAAATAGGTTGGTGAGTTCGTAGGTTTGTAAATACAAGTAAACATGTGTGAGTTTCATAAAAATATTTTTAGTTACCTTGAGTTGTGTTTTGGTAAAAAATTACCGAAACAATTAAGTGATCAAACTTAGTATATGAGGTAGCGTGCTATTGTGGGTTGCAAAAATGTTTTTAGTTGGTAGATTATGAAAACAGTTTCAGGATAATGAACTATATCAAAATGATGAATGAACGTGATAAAAATAGAATTGACACAGGATGTACGAGGAAAGCCCTTGATCAATCTAGATCCCCGGCATAAAACCTCGGGAGCTGACAATCGTCAGCTGCCTTGTTCTTCTTATTGTTTAAATGGCAGGATACAACTTCAGGATACTGTTTGGATCAGCTCTAAGTGTTACAATGATCGAGTAATGTAAGTGTTGTGATTGTTGCTGCAATTAGAAAGTGAAAGTGTACGAGATTGTGTGTCCTCTACTGCTGATACAAGCCCCCTATAAATAGTAATAAAAGATAACAAATTATCCTATATTCTAGGGATGCCTTGAATATTCCATTGTGACCGTTGCAGACCCTTTCTTCGGCTCCAACGTTCGTATCCTAACTGTTTTGAGCGATTCTTCGGGTGACCAACTCTTCATATCCGTTGGTACCTTGCAACCAAAGATTAATGTTAATAGCGAGTAGGATACCCCCGTAGGATGTTACCAATATCCTGGTTCAGTATCCTGGTCGCAGCATCAAATACATAGTATCAGGATATGTCATCAGGATATAGGTCAGAAATTCCACCCATAACAAGTTGTATAACCAAAATCAACATATATGCCCCCAAACTGTCACAACCCGATTTCCGGTGGGCCCGGTAGGAAGGTTTATGCGTGATGATTGATAACAATTTCACAAATATGCAACGGAAAATAGGATGATAAAGTAATAATATAAAAGTTCAAAATTTATGAAATAAAGTTTATAATAAGTGTGCGATACAATATTCCACAAGTAGGATCAGGACCTGATAAAAAGCGAACTTAGGACATCATAGGCCTTTAAGTAGTGGAGTCGCAAATTCCCAAGCTTTTCTTGACCGAACCATTCCGCCCTATATTCAGGGTTCGTTACCTGCGGTTTAATCTTTTGAAAATACGTCAGTTCTTACTGTTAAATACAATTAACCGACTCATTTATAAAAATCGTTTCATAAATTATTTGATATATATTATGCCGATGGGTTAATCATTTAGTATTTCTTAGGATAGATTTTCCGTCACTAGTTTTGTATGCTAGTAAATACAGCTGAGTTGTGACAACTGTGAAAAATCCTGGTAAATTTTGACCGGTACAAGTCCGCGGTAATCGGACGTGACATGTGTATCATGATACTTGTTGTGATTACGTGTGATGATACGAATTCTTGATAATCAGGATGAAACCGGGGACACCATAATTGGTCCCAAAACTTTAAAGCACGCTTAAAACAATAATTGTGCGAAAACCCTAAGAACATGCATGACTTGTGTGCTATGCTAAACGATATCTGTTATATCTCGAAGGAATCCGAGAGCACGTCATGGTTAACATGACACTAATAAGGGCCAATGGTGGGAGCTTGGTGTCCTTAGCCTGTAACAGCGTGTTAAACGGGAGCTTTCCGTTTAACAACGCATTAAACATGTGACGATGATTATTAGGCCAACGATGGGGCTATTTAAGATTCTGAGTTTACGGAACATCTTAGTACGAGCCATAGACTATGATCTAAGATTTGAAGACATTCAGAGAATGGGCACGCAAAACGAGGAATTTCCCGATTGGGGAAACGCCTTTGTTTTGAGAGCAACGAAAGACAAACCAAACATGCAAGGAACGTTCAATGTAGCCTAAAAACACTTAAACTACCTAATACAAGGCTATTATGATTAAAACATAACCAGGGTCGGGTTCGAGATGGTTATGCACGGTTTTAAAACCGTGTCTTTTAACACTAAAAACGCGAAAAAAGGAGTCCGATGTGTGGGAACCAAAAACAAACCTAAATGCAAAACCGAAGATAAACATCATCTCTTTATCTCGAAAAACGAAGCACGACAAAGCGGGGGGTGGGGTAGGGGTACCCCCACTTGCGACCGCCCCCCCTTTATTTCTTTTTTTCTTCTTCATTCTCCATTAAAATTCTGCTCAAACTCTCAAAGAACACAGCTGATCCTCCCTTTAATTCAGCCAAATCAAAGGTATTCTTCATGTTTTACAAGGTTTTAATGATGTTTTCTTGAGAAAACATGAACTAGTCAATGAAAACCCATTTTGGATGATTTAAACATGATTCTTGGCTAACTAAGATCACATCAGGGATTCCTTGATGTTATATGGTAGCCAAGATCACAAAACTTTGGTTTTTGATACCCTAATCGACCTTTAATCGATCAAAATCGAAGAACAAAGTTATTAACCGAAAAACAAAGAAAAAGGCTTGATTGATATGAATTATGGCATGTTTGGATTGTACTTGATGTGTAGGTACTGAATATAGCACCCACACACTTCTGGACTCAAGAGAAATGCCCGTAAATGAAGCTTGCGCTAGGTATAACACCCGAAACTTTGAACTAGCGTAGGTAGAATATTGTTTGATCTATAACTTGGTCTGTGATGCTTGGATTGAGCTAAAATTTGGTGTGGTGATGTAGGGTATTGACAGGAATTTCCATGTAAAAGTTTAGAATTTTTGGAATTTTCTATGATTTTTGGTGAATTTTTTACTGTTTTACCAAATGAAATCCAGAAAAATACCAAACAGAGTCAATAAATCACCAAAATTTATATGAACACTAAGGAATATATACGGAATGTTTTGGGAAGTTTAGTAGTCCATTTATTGAAGTTTGATTCCGACTAAAAATCCGCGTTTCTGCGGGTTTTCGGTAGCCGGAAACACACTGTAACGAAATTGGAAAAATCCCAAAGTTTGGCAGGTAGTTTTTGGACATATAAGGAGCTTTCTGGTATATTTTGAGAATTTTTGGACGTCGGATGATAAGAAACGTGAATTATTCGGTTAAATATTGTTTTACAAATAATTTTTTTGAGAAATTAAAATGGCTAAATAAATTCCCGAATTATTTTTTTCATATTCTATATATTTTAGTTGACTTGTATTCAGATTTTTATTCAACTTGTGGATTAAAAGGGAGTTTATGGAATTTACAACGGTTTATTTTAAACTAATATCGGCAGTTTACCGTATAACGAACCTGCCGGAACTGGGAACTGACAGAACCCGAAAATTACTATAATTGGAACACCTGAAGCATTCTGAGAGATTCCAGGATCGTTTGGACACTAGGGGTGTGTCCAATGCCAGTTCGGGAGAATCCCCGACGGCGAGAATGGAAACTTAATTTTAGGCAACCTAGACTCCTCAAACGCCCAAACTCCCTGAACGAAAAGTTAATCTTTCTTAAATAAAAACATGTTGACACTATTAGTATTCCTGTACCATTATCCGGACATGTCAAACAACCGACTTTGGCTGGCACACGAAACGGTGCCCAGAAGCCAAAATGAAAACTGACATCCATCACCATACCAGTGTCCTATAGACTCAATCCAGGATGGGTGAAAACTCATAACCAGGTCCAAATTATAACCATTACCAGCTTAGATATTGATTTGAGACCCTACTTGCATGTGTGCTATTAAAGCTGATCCAGTTGCATAATAACTCTTTGATAAAGGCTGCTACCCGCACTGTGAGTCTCACTCCCTCACTTTTAAATTGTTTTACTGTTTTCTGGGGTGATTTGCATGTTACAAACTGTGTTAATGGCACCAACTTGTGATGATGTGAATTACCTAACACACAAACTATCCTCACTACAAGTGATTAACGTAAGCCGTGGGCAGTGGATAGTACTATAGGTCTGACAAATCCAATTGCTATGACCGGACTGTGTGTCGGCAAACAGGCAACTGCACGCGTCCTAAACTCGGTTATGTTGTTAGGCATAACTACACTGGGGCGTTGAACTGCACGTGACGCAGTTGGTGGGCTGGGGGTGTCTGCGTGACACGGCCCGGGGCGTGCTGAGGTGTCGAATGTGACACGGCACGGTTAAAACAGTCAAGGTTTCACTTGTAAAGTCGTGTAATTCCATCTACGATCTGTGACTCGTGCAATTAAACTTGTTAAAGCATTATGCTACGAAACAACCAAACCAGTGAAACTCACCGGCTCGTTTAGCTGACCCTTTTTAAAACTAACATGCATTTCAGGTAACTTGAGACTGGTGTGATCCGTGTATGTTGTTCAAGACGTGTTTATAGACGAATACTGATATAATCGCTTGCGGCCTAGAAGACTGATGTGGTTCATGGGAACACGCAGTTGTAACATACATGTAGTATGTAATCAACATTTTGTAAGTAATAAAATGTAGTGTCTTTATAAACAATGTGCTTGTGGTGTCTACTGCATCCCGTGTTTTTTTTCTTCCGCTACAGATTGGGGTGTGACAGAAGATGGTATCAGAGCCATTGGTTATAGAGAATTAGGTGCCTTTAAGGAAACCTAGACTATAACTACAGGCTCGGACTTTAGTGGACATCATTGGAAAAATTAACCTCTACTAAAAGTACTTAGTGAACACTGTAAAGTATCTTATTGGCAAGTACCAGGATGGCCTTGTGGGGCAAGTGGGTTATTATGGTCCGGAACGTAATAACAGACTTGCTCATACGAGGCAGTGTTGGGAAAGTCGCGGTAATAAACACACTTAAATACGTGGAGTGATACATATGTGTACCAAGGTGATAGTGTGTTGATGTTTGTGTGTGGATTGATACATGAATTGGGATCAGGGGATAATACGTTACTACATATGCCTTCGGGATAGGCAGAAAATTGGCATTACAGTCCATTCCACATTCCTACTGCTCACATAACTAATACCCACTAGAATTGCATTCCTATCACTCATACAGTTGTTACATATACGTTATGATGTGAAAACTCAAGGCCTTATTACGATACGATCTCACCAACTCTATCCTTATAGTTACTATAATGATGATTATATACCAGAGTGATACTTCAAAAAGAACATAGATACACAAAGAACGCACAGGTCGTTCTGATAGACTGGGAGGACGTGTACGGATCCTTACTCCACTTCTCGTTGTTTCACATTTGATTGTTATACAATCACGAAATTCAAACATCTTGCAAAACTTCCTCGTCCTTGGATCAACGATTCATTTGATTGTCCGTTGGATTCCTCTCCTGCTTACAATATTCGCTTTAGCCCTCACGTCATATGATATTATGATACTTAGTGGTACTCCTTAGCACATGTCCCGATATATGTTATGTGTGAGTTTGATGATCTCCGGGTTATGGAGATGGCATGGATTGCGTGAATAAGTTATGCTTCTTGTTGTCATTCGATTCCATTGGGTATAAAGTTTTGTGATTATACAGATTCCTTTGAAATGCTTTGCGTTGTGGAACCTCGTTTCGTGTGACCGTCGGTTACATTGTGTTCTTTACGATTAATGATTGTTTCGGATTTCAGTTGGTTTTTCGCGGAAAGTAATATGAGGCCCGAATATCTTGGTGGACGGGACATTGATCATGTATATGGGTGTGGTGGATATGTTGCGGTACTCCCTGTATATAAACACCCGGCTACATTATCAAGGTAGCGTTACTCAGGGCAGACGGGCTTCATGTTGCGATTCGTTCGGTTATGTTTTGGGCAATGCAGTGTTGAGACTTCGACCCTGTTTGATGCGATAAATGATGCCACAATTGTCATAACTACGATATCTATACACGTTTGCGGTAATTCTAAGTGAAAGGTAGTTTGGGTCGCCATATAACGACCTTTGGGTTAATCCTGGGGAAGGTCCTTTTTAATACGACTTTCTAGGGGTACTATACCTGTAACATCCGTCGAAAAACGGGTTTTCAAAACCCACTTCGTTTATTAATCGAATATCCAGTTATAATTTTTCGTTGCATATTTATTTCTCAAATTAATTTTAAACGATACATAATTAATAACTATATTAGAATTTAAAAACCATATTTTATAAATAATCGTAAATAGTGAGAAAAAAATAAAATGGGGACGCCGGGTTTCGAACCCGAGTCGCCCACAAACTCAAAACACAACACACCGCTCCGCCACATGCCTTATTTGTGAATATACTGAAACAAATAATACTTAAAATAAAACTCGAATTCAAAACCGGAAATCATCGCGCTCAGAACTCGCAATCACTAGAAAATCCGGCAATCCGCGAGTTTAGCTATTTTCCTTTTGATTAAAACACTATAACCGACTTCGACATCGGTTATAACCGACGTCTAACAGTCAATTGCGGTCATAACCGCCGGAGAAACTTTGACCACGAATCAAGACCAAAATTCGGACCCAATACATCCTGTTCTTCCCTATAAATACCCACCCAAACCTCTGGTAACCTTTTCGCTCAAAATCGCACACTCTCTCGAAGCTTTAGCTCGTCGCCGAAAATTTCAATCTCGCCGGAATCACTGAACGGAAAACCGTGTTTTTCCTCAGACGGTACAATCCTTTAATTTTCTCCTGCTATCTTTCGATTTATAATCTAATTGCTCAATTCAGTAATCAAAACTGTTAAACAGTTTCCCTCAGCCGGAATCCGCAGATCGGAGACGACGAGTCTTTGCCGGAAAACCTGAAGCAAACTCGCCGTTCTGGTATACCATGTCATCTCATTTCTATTTTCAAATTCAATCAAATATAAGTTAAGATCGATTAAACAGAACAGTCAGAATTCACTGTTCTGAAATGTTAAGCGAAGAAGACGAAGTTGAACATGTGTATAAGTTTAATTAAAACTGAATATTCGAACGGGTTAGACACACAGTCCAGCGGTGGACTGTGTGCACAAACAATGCACACGTCCCAGGTTCGAATCGCACATGTTACCGAATTTCAGAATATAAAACCAACAATTTTACAACTGAATCGGATCCGGTCGCCGAATGTTAATAAGAATAATTTAATCCATAAGTTAAACAGATATGACACACAGCCCAACTGGTTGGGCTGTGCGCACTCGAACCGAAGGACCCGAGTTCGACTCCGGATCCCTTCAACCGGTTCGGCAATATAAACCATTTTTAAATAAAACCAAATAAGTTTAAAACTAATTAGTATATAAATATAATTAAAACAGAGAATATTTTGGGTTAGACACGTAGCTCAGTTGGTAGAGCTGCGTGCACGTAAACGAGAGGTCCCGAGTTCGAACCTCACCCAGCGCATAATTAAACACAATCCGACCGGTCAACGGTCAACGGTCAACAGGTCAAAAGTCAAAATTTTTTTATTTATTTTTATTAATTTATTTAATCAGAAAATCATTTAAAATGCTTAAAAATAAGATTTTAAAGTTAGAAAACCTCCTTAAACTCACAAAAATAAATCTAAAAATCGCATTAAGAGTATGAATTAAAAGTACTAATTTACCAAATCATTTCATTATTATTTTAGGTTAGTTTTCCTCGTCGATCAAATCCTAAAATTCGTGCGCATCCAACGTCATCAACGAACGCACCCAATGTGAGTGAATCTCTATCAATTCCCCGTTTTAATCATGTTTTGGGGTGTATCATGTGTCGTTTAATTCCTTATTATATTTAAACACTTGTGCATCCATCATATCCGTGATCAAATGTGTATCAATTGTTGTGTGAATTATGTTTAGATTGAAGTTATCATTTTCAGTGCATGCATTTCATTAGGCCCATCAGCTCCCCGTGGGATACGGTTGAGTATCAGGTGCCTCATTCGATCGGCTCCGTTTGATTGAGCCTTGATCTCACATACATCATCATTCATGTCACACGATCGGCTCCGTTTGATTGAGCCTTGATCTCATATACATCATCATTCATGTCATTTACTCATCCAATGTGGTTTGTGTTTTGTTATATATATATGTTTGCTCACATGTGATTATTGCACAAATTTTCAATATTAAATACAACAAGAAATTAATAAAAATGTTTTATCAAGGTTCACTCGCCAACTTTTGTTGACCCAAAATATCCCCCGTTTTACACATGATACAGGTGATCCAGTTGAGGCAAGAAACACATAGGAAGGCCTAAAAGAATAAATCAGTTTAAGCTTTGGATTGTTTTACTTAGTTTCATTATCTTGTAATTGTATGGATTTGATTTGAATTTAAGTTGTACTTTGAATTTAATAAATATAAAACATTTTAGTAAACATCATGAGCTTTGGTGATAACCCAATTATGCCCCGACTCTTATTCCGCTGTGGGTCGGGGTGTGACAGATTGGTATCAGAGCCATGACTATAGGGATATAGGTTAGGTTATTAGACCCTTAGAGCCTATACTATAGTTCGTTAAAATTTTAAATTGTTTATGCGTTACATATAAAATTCATGATGTTTATATGCTTTATGTTTATTGTTACATTCAATGTTATGCAAGCATGTTCATAAGTACATATTATTATACAATGCTCATCATGAATCATATCCTCATAACATATCATATCCATGAGAGCACACACCTCACAATTCCCATGATTTTTGCAACGATTTTTGTATTTTTCAAATCACATCAAAGTGAGTTCTCATGATGGGCATGTAGTAACTAGAAGGGTACGAGTACCGATAGTCGGAACGTCCTGTCTAGGCTTGGCATTCGTATAAATCCAAAATAAAGGACCAGTTTGCCTACCTGGGGACTAACGATGAGAGTACGAAGGACCTATTAGGCCAAAGCATGCTATACCAAACGTCGTGTGAGCTAACCCCACTTTGAGTTGTCATTGTGTCTACACCTGGACACCCTCCTACCATACATCTCGCAATCATATTTCATGGTTTTCATTCGGGTGATGCGAGTGTTAAACCGCCAACACCAATGTGAATCCTACTAAGCCAATAGTCATGGGGGCCCACATGACTATACAGGCGATGGTATGGGGGACATTGGAGGCCCAAACAGGAGCAAACCCAAGACATCCTATGGATGTAGTTGCATTATTGATAGTTATGTTATTTTTATTCTTTTAACGACACATGACACCTAAAAAAAACTTCTTAAACTCACAATCTTCCTATGTATGTTCCTGTAGATGTCGGCTAGGCAACTACGTGGAGGTAGAAAGTCAGGAAGATCCAATGAACGCTTGGCCACTCAAATTGCTAAACAAATGGCCGCGGTACTTCCTGACATCGTGATTCAAGTTCAACAAGCTCTCACCGCAAATCCTATCAACCCTCCCAATCAAAGAAGACCAGAGCGTCGTCAACCCTCACTCCAAAAAGTGCTCCTACAAACACTTCAAATCTTGCAATCCCCCAAAGTATGAAGGGACCGAAGGTGTTACTGCCCTCCTTCACTGGTTTGAAGAAACGGAGAACACCTTCCTCAATTGCGATTGTCCCGAGGATCGCAAGGTACGTTATGCAACAGGGAGACTGTTTGGAGTAGCCCTTACCTGGTGGAACACAGAAAAGGGTAAGCGAGGAGTCGAAGTTACCATGGCCTTATCATGGGAAGAGTTAAGGGAACTCATGACAAGGCGCTTCTGTCCAAGAAGCGAAATCAAAAAGTTGGAAGATGAATTCCACTCGTTGAAACAAAAGGAAGGAGATCACATTTCCTACAACAAAAGATTTCTCGAACTGAACCAAATGATCCCTAATCTGTTCACCCCGTGTACCGCTTGGTTGAACACTACATTCGAGGCCTCCCCTCGAAAATTCAAGACTCGGTTCTAAGCACTTCGCCTGCAACACTTGAAGCCGCAATGGAACTAGCTACCGAACTTACCGAGAATCGCATCCGAAACGGCAAATTCAAGGATGAGAAAAAGAAAGCCCCCATTGAGGCCCAAACTCCAAACCATTCCATCTCCTCCTCGAAGTTTGCTGGTAAGAGGAAATGAAACAGCAGAAATTTTGCCGTCACACACACAAACCCTCCTATCATTGCCGCACCAATTACCCAAATTGCGCCCTCAGCTGCACCATTTAAAAAGCCATACACTGGCTGATACCCAAAATGCAACCGTTGTCAATACCATCACCTTCCAGAAACTCCTTGCCAACATTGCACCAGCTGTGGCCGTGCGGGTCACACCATCCAAACTTGTCGCACACTTCAGTGAATGAACCGCAATCAACCCTCAACCCAAACCCACCATCAGATAGTGGGTCAAGCCCAACAACCCTTACTTCTACCATCTGCACAACACATAGCCCAATCCTACTACCAACCCAACTACCCCATGATGCAACCTATGCGAGCTTGTTACAACTGTGGAGACCCAAACCACTTCAGGAACACATGTCCACGCTTGGTGAACATCATCCATGCCCAAGCTCAAGCGAATCCGGTAAACCAAGCTAACCAAGCTCCTCCACCTGCTAGAGGAAGAGCTTTCAACATCAATGCCAACCAAGCTAGGGCTGACAACAACGTGGTTAACGGTACGTTTCTCATCAATGGTAGTTATGCATCCATGTTATTTGATACTTGCGCGGATAAGAGTTTTGTGTCCTTAGAATTCGAACCTATCCTCAATCAAACTCGTGATAATCTCATGGAATCTCTAACGGTGGAAGTTGCTGACGAAAAGCCCGTTTCATTAAATTCTATTATACGAAATTGTACCCTCACTCTAAACGATCACGATTTTCCAGTTGACCTTATTCCTATGAAGTTGGGAAGTTTCGATATTATAATCGGTATGGACTGGCTCAGCCAGCATCACGCTGAAGTAGTATGCCGCGAAAAGTTCATTCGCATTCCTCTTGCAGACGGTCAGACCCTACGTATTTTTGGGGAAACCCCTTCGAAAGGACTCAAATTAATGTCCTGCCTTCAAGCCCGAAAATATCTCCGCAAGAACTATGTCGCATTCCTAACTCACGTCGTCAAAAAGGGAAACAAGGAGAAGAAACTCCAAGATATTCCAGTTGTGAAAGAATTCCCACAAGTCTTTCCCAACGACATCTCAGGACTCCCTCCTGTGAGAGAAGTCGAATTCCGCATCGATCTTGTACCTGGCGCTACACCAGTCGCAAAATCTCCTTATAGGCTAGCCCCATCCGAAATGCAAGAGCTGGCCAGTCAACTGCAAGAACTGACTGACAAAGGATTCATACGTCCTAGCTCCTTGCCTTGGGGTGCACCTGTTCTTTTTGTGAAGAAGAAAGATGGAACGTTTCGCATGTGTATCGACTACAGAGAACTCAACAAGTTAACAGTTAAGAATCGCTACCCATTACCTCGCATCGATGACCTCCTAGACCAACTTCAAGGCGCCACCTGCTTTTCAAAAATCGACCTTCGTTCTGGTTATCATCAACTCAGAGTACATGAAGAAGACGTCCCAAAGACCGCCTTCCGGACTCGTTATGGTCATTACGAATTCATGGTCATGCCATTCGGTTTAACCAACGCCCCAGCTGTCTTCATGGATCTAATGAATAGGGTATGTAAACCCTACCTCGACCGCTTTGTCATAGTCTTCATCGACGACATCCTTATCTACTCCAAGTCTAAATCCGATCATGAACGACACCTTCGACTCATCCTTACACTCTTAAGGACTGAAAAGCTCTACGCTAAGTTCTCAAAATGCGAATTCTGGTTAAGAGAAGTACAATTCCTTGGACATGTCGTCAATGACAAGGGAATACATGTTGATCCTTCAAAAATCAAGGTAGTACAGGAATGGCAAGCGCCCCGTACCCCTACCGAAGTAAGGTCATTTCTCGGTTTGGCTGGTTACTATCACCGCTTCATTGCCAATTTCTCCTGTATTGCTGTACCACTCACGGCTTTGACTCATAAAGGAAAACCCTTCATATGGGGACCTAAACAAGAAGAAGCCTTCCAAACTCTAGAGCAAAAACTTTGTGACGCACCTATCCTCACACT
Organism: Scalesia atractyloides; assembly: GCA_947069175.1. Lineage (NCBI taxonomy): Eukaryota > Viridiplantae > Streptophyta > Magnoliopsida > Asterales > Asteraceae > Scalesia > Scalesia atractyloides. The sequence continues at coordinate 13,475,555 of CAMTDV010000010.1, read as the reverse complement.
TCCTGAAGGTTGCGATAACTTTGTAGTATATTGCGACGCATCAGGGCAAGGGCTAGGCTGTGTATTAATGCAAAGAGGAAAAGTGATAGCCTATGCTTCTAGGCAACTCAAGGTTCATGAGAAAAACTACACCACCCACGACCTGGAACTTGGAGCCGTTGTGTTCGCTCTCAAGATATGGAGACATTACCTCTACGGTACCAAGTGTGAAATATACACTGACCACAAAAATCTCCAACATTTCTTCAACCAAAAGGAGTTGAATATGAGGCAACGAAGATGGGTCGAACTTCTTAACGACTACGACTGTGAAATTCGGTATCATCCTGGAAAGTCAAATGTGGTGGCTGATGCACTCAGTCGAAAAGGTTATGCGAACTCCATTCGTCTACTGTGTTCGCAAATCATAACCGACATCAAAGATCGAATCCGAGCAGCTCAACATGTTTCTGTAACGGAAAATGATGTACGCGATGAACTGTCGTGTGGATCTTAACTAAAAATCGAAACCAATCCGACGGTATTCTATACTATTTAAATCGCATATGGATTCCTGATCACGATAACCTTCGTGATTTCATCATGAATGAGGCGCACAAAACACGGTACTCTGTACAGCCAAGAGCCGACAAGATGTATCAAGACCTACGCTACACCTACTGGTGGCCTGGCATGAAAAAGGATATCGCTGTTTTTGTTTCCAAGTGCCTTACCTTTCCAAAGTAAAAGCTGAACATCAAAGACCTTCAGGACTTCTAGTCCAACCCGAAATACCTGTGTGGAAGTGGGAAAACATAACCATGGATTTCATTACCGGGTTACCTCGCACCTCCAGTGGGTATGACACCATATGGGTAATAATCGATCGTCTTACAAAATCAGCTCACTTCATTCCGATTCGCGAGGACTTCAAGAACGAAAAGTTAGCTCGCATCTACATCAGCGAGATCGTAAGCCGTCATGGTGTACCTTTAAGCATCATCTCAGACCGTGATGGTCGTTTTACTTCAAGAACGTGGCGAGCCGTACAAACCGCCTTGGGTACACGATTAGACCTCAGTACCGCTTTTCATCCTCAAACTGATGGACAATCTGAACGCACCATCCAAACTCTTGAAGACATGCTTCGAGCATGTGTCATAGACTTCAAAGGGAATTGGGACGCTCATCTACCATTAGTTGAATTTTCGTACAACAATAGCTATCATTCAAGTATCGGCGTGGCTCCTTTCGAAGCGTTATATGGTCGCAAGTGCCGATCTCCAGTATGTTGGCACGAAATTGGGGAATCATAAATCACCGGTCCTGTAACATCCATCAAAAACGGATTTACCAAACCCGCTCCGTTTATCAACCGAACAGTCAGTCAAAATTTTCGTTGCGAATTAAATGCCCAAAATATTTTTAAACGATCCGTAATCAATTATTATACGGGAATATATATTTAGTTTTTGAAAAACTGTCAAAAATCGCAAAATAAAAATGATTTGCATCTGCCGGTTTCGAACCCGGGTCTGTACCGAATCAGCTAAGCAACCTATCTCACTCACACAAACCACTGCGCCAACTGCTTTGTTTGTTATATAATAGAATCATTTAATTGATAAAGTAACGTTATAAATTCAAAACCGGCGCCCAATCAGTTTAGTCGTCGGAATCCCGGAATTCTCGCGAGTCTTAACTACGATTTACGTTATAACGTAAACCATTAACCAGATATCGGTTATAACCGATGTTTGAAGTCCGCGACTAAAAATGATAACCGCCGGAAAATCTTAATCAATGAACCCAGTCGTAAAACAGATCAAATACATTTCGATTTTTCCCTATAAATTCACCCTCAACCGACGACAAACCTTTTCGCTCAAAAACACACCTTCTCTCGGCGTAATTCCACTCGCCGGAACTTTTCTGTTTTTCGCCGGAAAACCGAGTTTTAATCTCTGAGCTTTACTGAATCCCCTAAACCTTTACCGAAGTTACCCATACTCTTTCCAAGATTTCCGGAGACTTGCTGCTGCAAGACACCTGACGCCGGAGTTGAATTCTGTCGCCGGAGTTCTGCCGGAAAACAGAGGAGCCAGTCGGTATACCTCTTTCGCTTATTTTCTTTATCTTTTCACCTTTATCTTACCTTAATGGACTGCAAAACGCTAATAAACTGATAAGAATCTTAAACCAGTCGATTTCCGATTCTGGTTCAAACTGGATGAAGAAGACGACGTAATTCTGTATCATATAAGTATAATATAAATCATGAAATTAATCGGGTTAGACACACAGTCCAGCGGTGGACTGTGTGCACATATAAAACGCAAAACGTCTCAAGTTCGAATCCCGTCTCACACACGCTGCCTTAATAAAATCCATTTTTTTTGTTTACTGAACCGGAGTCGCTTTAGATATATGTTAAGTATATTAATAACCGGAATAATAACCAAGTTAGACACACAGTCCAGCGGTGGACTGTGTGTTTGTTTATATCACAGGTCACGAGTTCGAGTCCGGTCTTCAGCACCGACTCGGACAATTATCTCCTCTTTTTAATTAAGGCAGAAAAGGAAATAAATAAATAGTATTTAAGTATAATAAAAATCGAATGATATAACATGTTGAACACACAGTCCAGCGGTGGACTGTGTGTTAGATTAAACCACAGGTCCCGAGTTCGAGACCTGTGGAGTGCAAGACCGGTCCGCTTAAACTGTTTTTAAAATAAAAATGATTTTCTGTTAATTCTAATTAATGTATATATGAAATTAAAATCGGATATATAACGGGTTAGACACGTAGCTCAGTTGGTAGAGCTGCGTGCACGCGTACGGGAGGTCTCGGGTTCGAGCCTCACCCAGCGCACAATAATATGCCTTCCGAACCGGTCAACGCCAGTCAAAGTCAACCGGTCAAAGTCACTGTAGCAAAAATAAAGTAAATTTTTTTATTATTTTTATTTAATTATTTTAATTAAAAATCAATTATAAATACTTAAAAATAACATTTTTAAGGTTAGAAAATAGCCTCAAATTCACAAAAATACACCCAACAATCCTACTAAAATAGATTAATAAAATCCGTTTACTTACCAAACCATAATGCGATTTATCTAGGTTAAATCTCACTCGTGGTTAAAACCACTTCGCGTGCATTCAACGTCATCAACCGAACGCACCCACTGTGAGTGAATCTTACAATTCCCCTTTTAAATTACACGTTTTGGGGTGTGTCATGTGTTATGAAACTAATTAATTTATTTATTTAAACTTGTGCCATACCACATCATGACTTAAACTTAGATTGTTCTATTGTTGTGATTTACTTATTGCCTTTTGTCAAGTCATATGAAACTCATACATTAAGCCCATCAGTTCCTCGTGGGAGACGAGTAGAACATCGCGTGCTTCACATCAAATTCATTACTATTCATGTGTGTATCATTGAGTTTATATTGTTTGTAGTTGTGTTATTCATATTATCATGTTTATGCACTTCATTCATCAGGCCCCTCAGTTCCTCGTGAGAGACGAGTTGAGCATCGCGTGCCTCTAATTGTTCCATTATTGTTCATGTGTGTTTTCATTTAACATATTATGATTGTTGATCAAGTTACATCTAATTTTACTCATGTTTGGTTGTGCACATATTTCATAATCAATTTAAATAAATTGTTCAAATGTTTTCCATAGGATTCACTCGCCAACATTATGTTGATCCAAAAACCTTTTTACACATGATACAGGTGAACAGGTTGAAGCAAGGAAAACATAGGATATGCCTTAGAAGAGAACAAAGAAGTTTAGATTGTTAGTTAGATCATGTTGTAGCAATTATTGTAAATTTCCATTTAATTTGTATTAATGAATATGAAACGCTTAATAAATGTCATGAGCTTTGATGATAACCCAATCACGCCCCGATCACTTTTTCCGCTGCGGGTCGGGGTGTGACAGGTCCATAATTAATTCAAGAAACAACCGACAAGGTCATTCAAATTTGAAACAATCTTCTAGCGGCTCAAAGTCGTCAAAAGAGTTATGCAGACAAACGACGAAAGCCCTTGGAATTTGACATTGGTGATCAAGTACTTTTAAAAGTATTACCGTGGAAGGGAGTGGTTCGTTTTGGCCAGAAGGGCAAGCTAGCACCACGCTATGTAGGACCTTTCAAGATACTCGAAAGAGTAGGTCCTGTAGCATACAAGCTTGACCTACCAGAAGAGCTCAACATAATTCATCCCACATTCCACGAATCAAACTTGAAGAAGTGCCTCGCCGATGAAAACCTCCATATTCCTCTAGAAGACATTCAGATCGATGAATCTATGCACTTCATTGAAAGACCAGTAGAAATCATGGACTTCGGAGAAAAGCGTTTAAGACGGAGTCGTATTCCAATTGTCAGGGTACGTTGGGAGTCGAAACGAGGACCTGAGTTTACATGGGAACGTGAAGACTCAATGCGCGAGAAATACCCGCATCTTTTTCCTGTTACCATTGCTACTAAAAGTAGGGAATACTGTAACATCCGTCGAAAAACGGGTTTTCAAAACCCGCTTCGTTTATTAATCGAATATCCAGTTATAATTTTTCGTTGCATATTATTTCTCAAATTAATTTTAAACGATACATAATTAATAACTATATTAGAATTTAAAAACCATATTTTATAAATAATCGTAAATAGTGAGAAAAAAATAAAATGGGGACTCCGGGTTTCGAACCCGGGTCGCCCACACACTCAAACACACAACACACCGCTCCGCCACATGCCTTATTTGTGAATATACTGAAACAAATAATACTTAAAATAAAACTCAAATTCAAAACCGGAAATCATCGCGCTCAGAACTCGCAATCACCGGAAAATCCGGCAATCCGCGAGTTTAGCCATTTTCCTTTTGACTAAAACACTATAACCGACTTCGATATCGGTTATAACCGACGTCTAACAGTCAATTGCGGTCATAACCGCCGGAGAAACTTTGACCGCGAATCAACACCAAAATTCGGACCCAATACATCCTGTTCTTCCCTATAAATACCCACTCAAACCTCTGGTAACCTTTTCGCTCAAAATCGCACAATCTCTCGAAGCTTTAGCACGTCGCCGGAAATTTCAATCTCGCCGGAATCACTGAACGGAAAACCGTGTTTTTCCTTAGACGGTACAATCCTTTAATTTTCTCATGCTATCTTTCGATTTATAATCTAATTGCTCAATTCAGTAATCAAAACTGTTAAACAGTTTCCCTTAGCCGGAATCCGCAGATCGGAGACGACGAGTCTTTGCCGGAAAACCTGAAGCAAACTCGCCGTTCTGGTATACCATGTCATCTCATTTCTATTTTCAAATTCAATCAAATATAAGTTAAGATCGATTAAACAGAACAGTCAGAATTCACTGTTCTGAAATGTTAAGCGAAGAAGACGAAGTTGAACATGTGTATAAGTTTAATTAAAACTGAATATTCGAACGGGTTAGACACACAGTCCAGCGGTGGACTATGTGCACAAACAATGCACACGTCCCGGGTTCGAATCGCACACGTTACCGAATTTCAGAATATAAAACCAACATTTTTACAACTGAATCGGATCAGGTCGCCGAATGTTAATAAGAATAATTTAATCCATAAGTTAAACAGATATGACACACAGCCCAACTGGTTGGGCTGTGCGCACTCGAACCGAAGGACCCGAGTTCGACTCCGGGTCCCTGCAACCGGTTCGGCAATATAAACCATTTTTAAATAAAACCAAATAAGTTTAAAACTAATTAGTATATAAATATAATTAAAACAAAGAATATTTCGGGTTAGACACGTAGCTCAGTTGGTAGAGCTGCGTGCACGTAAACGAGAGGTCCCGAGTTCGAACCTCACCCAGCGCATAATTAAACACAATCCGACCGGTCAACGGTCAACAGGTCAAAAGTCAAAAATTTTTTTATTTATTTTTATTAATTTATTTAATTAGAAAATCATTTAAAATGCTTAAAAATAAGATTTTAAAGTTAGAAAACCTCCTTAAACTCACAAAAATAAATCTAAAAATCACATTAAGAGTATGAATTAAAAGTACTAATTTACCGAATCATTTCGTTATTATTTTAGGTTAGTTTTCCTCTTCGATCAAATCCTAAAATTCGTGCGCATCCCACGTCATCAAAGAACGCACCCAATGTGAGTGAATCTCTATCAATTCCCCGTTTTAATCATGTTTTGGGTGTATCATGTGTCGTTTAATTCCTTATTATATTTAAACACTTGTGCATCCATCATATCCGTGATCAAATGTGTATCAAACGTGTATCAATTGTTGTGTGAATTATGTTTAGATTGAAGTTATCATTTTCAGTGCATGCATTTCATTAGGCCCATCAGCTCCCCGTGGGATACGGGTTGAGTATCAGGTGCCTCATTCGATCGGCTCCGTTTGATTGAGCCTTGATCTCACATACATCATCATTCATGTCACACGATCGGCTCCGTTTGATTGAGCCTTGATCTCATATACATCATCATTCATGTCATATACTCATCCAATGTGGTTTGTGTTTTGTTATATATATATGTTTGCTCACATGTGATTATTGCACAAATTTTCAATATTAAATACAACAAGAAATTGATAACAATGTTTTATCAAGGTTCACTCGCCAACTTTTGTTGACCCAAAATATCCCCCGTTTTACACATGATACAGGTGATCCAGTTGAGGCAAGAAACACATAGGAAGGCCTAGAAGAATAAATCAGTTTAAGCTTTGGATTGTTTTACTTAGTTTCATTTCCTTGTAATTGTATGGATTTGATTTGAATATTTAAGTTGTAATTTGAATTTAATAAATATGAAACATTTTAGTAAACATCATGAGCTTTGGTGATAACCCAATTATGCCCCGACTCTTATTCCGCTGCAGGTCGGGGTGTGACAATACCCTGGTAGTACTCTGTACTGAACAATTTGGGTATAGCTGGTGATAGCTTACTCACATCGATTTACCCAATGATTGATTCATGATAGGTAACAATGTTCCTGTCTTTGGTAAGACAATTCAGCGAAATTTATTTCTTTTGGCGGGATTTGCTAGAACGTACAGTCATATGTTCGAAATCATTACGTTACGATGAACAAACTATACTTATGTCGCCGACCGTCGTCTATGAAGCTATCGGTTGAAGCATATACTTCCTTTACTAGTTGTTGTTTGCTAGTGATACAATCTCTAATTCTTAGTAAGGACACGTAATTAGCATCAGTATTGATAACCCAAGGGAATTTAGGGGTAACACATAAATGGAGAAACTTATCCGATGTAATCAAATTCGGCAAGAAGCTGTGTGGATGCAGATCTGCTTGTAATAAGGCTCGTGGAGGCGAACGCATTTTTGTCCATATTCCTCGTAGCCATTAACACTTTGTATTAACCGGACACTCATATGCATACGTTTATTAATAAATATACAACATTATCCGCAGTCCAATCCACGGGTCAATTTAGTAAATCTCGGTTAAGGGGGATGTAACCCAGTGCGAAGTAAGAAAGCTATAACCATAAAGTAATCCGATCCATTTCTTCAAATAAATTCAATTTTCTTACTAACACTGTTGGAAAGCGTTAAGGTCCGATACATGTAATTACTAATTTGATACTCCCTATCCTTTTAATCAATGTTCAGCTATGCTGCGGTACGTTAGCTTCATATGGAATTACAACAGGTATTTCGGTAATAGAACCAAGTGGCATACAACCTTGAATCCTACGATTTAGTTCAAATTAATACAAGGTAAATCCCCAGTAATTCGAAGTAATAATGAATGAGCGATACGAAGGACCCGTAACGAAGCTACTTCTTGATGCATATTTAACAACCAAAATGACACAAAACGAAGTTTTCGTCGGACGATGATTTTGTTCAAAGGAGGGTATTTAAAAGAATCATATAAAATTTTTATATATCAAACGATCCTTTGTTTTAAGCCTCGCATAACTTAGTAAAAATGTTCCAGTGAAAGATGAGGTCGCATTTGAGTAGTATTCGAGTATAGTAATCTGATGACTAACCTATGTGACAACTCTTATCTAAACCTGCAGACTCTAGACCACCGGTTCTTTCGGCCCTTTTTCGGTAATATTTTGTGACGACCATACTAAGTATTCATCTCGATAATGGTCGTAGGAGTAGTCGGCAGAGTATTACCATTCCTAAGCATGGCGGCGAAACAACCGTGAGAAGGAATGGTACCGTAGAACCTGGACGAAAGGGAATGACGCCCAAGCTCTATATACACGGGGTTATGACCTGAATTCTTTCACTATCCGTGCCCCTGGAATACTAAGTCTTCAATCAATATCACCCGTATGAGGGCGGTGCATTCGTTCTAGAAATTCCGTAAGGGGATACATGGGTCTTTGATACCTTTCGGTTAAGGCTTTTCGCGTCATGATACCTACGACGACCGTGCGATTGGTCCTGAGTAGGGACCAACTCAGATACTTATATATCTATAAAACATATTGACTCCCCAACTCTACGATAGTAATACCCGGGGAACACCATATGTCTCCTCCTCTTCCCTGAAACATTCGAGGAATCCAAATATTTATACACGATGTTATTCACGATACATAGGGACGATCAAAATTCCCTTCAGGCCGTTGTAAAGGTGTTACGTGGTAACGGTCTCCTACATGTGTTGGAGAATGATGCATGAGATACCCTAACTTTTATCCGTCAATTGGATATAAAGTGATCGATACCCTACTCTTGTAACCAAGAGTATACGTAAGCAGTGTTGCTTGTCCTCGTGAGTATACAAGGAGTAAATTCTCTAGATCAGGGGAACATTGTTGAAGCACCCCTAGTGTTCCTTCGATAGGTTGGTACCTTCACCTGAGTTTCATTTTAATCAATTTAAATGAGTATTCGCGAAATATGATGTTACCGAGAAACCCGATTTTTTCGAGTCACGAAAATTCTTATGCTACCTAAAGAAACAAGAACGAGAGAAATCTTAAGTATGATACTCTATATATATGCATGTGTATTTGTACCACATAATACTAACAATTAAGAACTACCCCGCATGAAGTAACACGGTCAAAACTAAACTCCCATTAAAAAGGAGTAATCATGAGTCGTCCGAATATCGTAATTGGTGTCTTTTACGCACTGAACCCACCTGGGGAAAACTAAACCATAAATCTAGTAGTCCTGATCATTCTAGATAAAGGGACTAGTGAATCTTCCGAATACGTCCCTCGGATATCATGTCCATCCAGAGGGGGAATTCCTTTGATAAGCACGTATTATATGCCTAAAATAAGAATAAAACTTCGATGCTACAACTAATTCTCTTCAAACTTGAAGAGTTACTTAACATATGATACGATTATTGATACCTTGATGTACGATACCGAGTCAAACCAAATGACCAAAGTGTAAATCGGTGCTTGGTTAGATGCACCGATTAGCTGTGAAATGGCATTAATAACCTCTATTCTTATACTAGCCGACAGAGTGCTAGGCTTGCCTCGATTGATTATGGTCTTCATTCAGCTTTTCTTAAAGCTGCTGCTGTTATTTCAAGCGGTTGCCGAGCGATGGTGGATCTATGTTACTACATTTCCGACAGCACGTACTCCTTCCCTGCCTTATTAGGAAACAGAACTGACTAATCCTAAGACCATGGTTCGAGAAACTCAACGACCCTAGTCTTGACTAACTCGGAGGCCGTGTCTTCTTTTCTTGTTCACATTATTACGTATATGAGACTAACGGGAAAAAACAGATTCAGTGGTCAACTGTCCCTATCGGAACTAGGGTGACTATGGATTCGGGCTTTAGCCCATGGTTTCATAAAACCACACGATTTTCCCAATCTAAACCGAGTTGGTTTTGAGTGAGCGAACTCGACGAAACTCTTACGTTTAATTGGCAAATTAGATGGCGATGGCGGAGGTGCTAAGATGGGAAATGATTACTTCTTGTTGTTTCCATTAACGATATCCTCATGAAACGTTAGTAGAGCATGGCTATGTTCCAACCCTGTGAGGGGTACTCCATTGATGGGGAATCTTGATTCGATGACCCGTTACTTAGTCATCTTTTATAGAATTACCTGCACGTCTGCGGTCAATTTTGATTCCATAATTAGGGGCATCATGGTGATACTTGTGATCGCTAGACACTCATCACGCCTTAAATATGTCTACGTGATATAGTAGCGTTCTAGGCAGGGTGTACTTGAATTACAACCGCATTGGGTACACACTCTATCATTTCTGGTATATGGGAATTTTTATACGATTATCTCCCGGAGAATCACATCGATGTTATCAAAGTTACTAAGTTATTTCCTTCTGGAGATGACCTAAACAGTTGTACAACAGCTGGAGCCAAGCTCCCGAAACTTAACATAAACTAGAATTATTATTGTAGAAATTTTATATCTTTACGACGTAATCCGACTACTGGTGAGTAGTTCGCGCACACCATTGATGTAAGTGTGCAGATTCATTGGTACTCATGTACATGCTCGCCTTATGGCAACCTTAGGCTCTCAAAAGCCTTTCTCTTTCTTATTCTCTACCATAGAGTAGGGACTCTCGTGGTTGGTTAATATTAACCGAAGATACCCATGTACACGACAGGAACCCTGGGAGGATATCCATACCCCTCCTCTATAGGGGTGTTCAAGAACTATTAAACAAAATCGTAAATGCAACCTATGGTGTCTAAATGGTAAAAATAATGAATGCGGAGAAAACATAATAATTGCAGTTAATTGCAAGCTGAATACGAGACTCCTATTCTACTGTGAGTCCAACAACACTCTCACTTTCAGATTAAAAGTGATGACCAACGTTACTCTTAACAATACGTAGGAATCGTGGATGGACAAATTACACAGCTACTATGTAGCACAATTATCATCCTCATACCATGATGATACTAAACGAAAAGCGAAAACATACTTGTCCGTCGGATGACTGACACTAATATAAATACTGAGCTTTCCAACGGATTACTACACGGAATTTCGAGGATGAAATTCTTTTAACGGGGGGGGGGGGGGGCTGTGACAACTATGAAAAATCCTGGTAAATTTTGACCGATACAAGTCCGCGGTAATCGGACGTGACATGTGTATCATGATACTTGTTGTGATTACGTGTGATGATACGAATTCTTGATACTCAGGACGAAACCAGGGACACCATAATTGGTCCCAAAACTTTAAAGCATGCTTAAAACAATAATTGTGCAAAAACCCTAAAAACATACATGACTTGTGTGCTATGCTAAACGATATCTGTTATATCTCGGAGGAATCCGAGAGCACGTTGATACGTGGTTGATAACCGGTGTTTGTTTATGTTTAAGTTTATGTTTTTACATGACTTTTAATTCCAGATAGCCTACTTTTAATAGGGTTTGTGTTTACAGGTCTTATGGAGTTTAAGGAGCTAATTGGGAGCTAAACGGAGCACGGGACGCGAACTGAATCAACTGGAACCAAGAAACAAAGAAAACAGAAAGTTGGATTTAGGGGCACCGTCGCTGAAGCCACTATGGGCCGTCGGCGACGCCCCGGGTATACTCTCGTCGTCCAAAAATGCGTAGATAGTAGGATAAAGCATCGGAGGAAAAACCACTAAACACAACCCGTCGCCGACGTCACTCCTTGCCGTCGGCGACGGCCTCAGCTTTTTGACTTTGCGAATTTGTTGTTTGTTGGGGATTGGGGACGGATAACACAACTTTTTGACCTATTCTTGGGAGTTACTAGTTTTGTAAGTTTGAAACAAGTTCTTGGAGCCACAGTGACCCACCATCATCATCTTCCATCATCCCAATCCATCCAAATCATCCGTTCGATCATAACCCTAACATCATCATCACTCTCATCATCAATCCATTAATCCATTCATCACCACCATTCAACATAAACCCTAATCATCATCGATCTCCATTATCAAGCTTCAAGATGTCAAGACTCGAGCTTTCATCCATTGTTGATCGTGTTCCGTTCGTCATGAGCAGCTAATTCCCGGAGGTTTCACCCCGGTGTAGACTTTTGTAAGATTTCTAGGGTTTACTATGTGATAAACATTTGGTTTGTGAGAATTCGAATTACATTTAATCTTTTGATAATTGTCTTACATTTGTATTGTATTGCGAATTGTCGAGTGAGTTATGAAATTTGACATCGTGAAATGAATATGCGTATTTATGCCTTGTCGATTGATAGGTTTTACTTGTCCAAAGTAACGAAGTGCATTGTGGTCCATTGTCTATGACGATGATAGCAATTGGCACCTAAGCTTTGTGATTCTAAACCGTTAATGAACTAATTCGTTTAAACCAATTTAAAACGTGTAGTAACCATAGGTCTTGCAATTGTTGAACCGGGTGTGAACCTTGTTTTCTCTCTATTGTTTTACAATCGTAATTACTTTCATTACAATCATTCTCAAATTTTAGTAGTTAATTAGTTAAATCAAAACTTGTCCGTCATTCTGACATCCTTTTCAACCAAACAAATTTAATCATTTCTTTAGCAAGCTTCATAAAAGTGACACAACTGTTTAAATCAATCATATCCGCTCGCAAACCACAGACTCTTCGTGGTTCGACCCCTTACTACCACTAACGTATTGTTAAGGGTAATTCGGGACTATAAATATTATCTTTGACCGGAGCGCGACACTCCGATCAAATTTTTGGCGCCGTTGCCGGGAGTTTGTGCGCTTTGCGTTTGAATTTATTGATTTTTGTGATTAACTATTTAATTGCTTGTTTTCTTATTATCGGTATCTGCTTTTGTGTTACGCGGGTGTGTTACTTGTGCAGGTTACATGTAGTGCATGCATACACGAAACTCCGGGAGAACTTCACCATCAGTATTCGTGCCGGAAATTGAGCGGGTCGTTAGAAGAAACCTAGCCAACCAGTTAGAGGCAACACTTGCCCCTAACCAAAACACCCAAAACTCACCATCCACACCATCCGTTGGAACCGTTCCAATGGATCAACAAAACCCAAACACTCAAAACCGTAACAATCGCTCGGGGGGCAACAACAACCGCCCACAGGCCAAACCCTTCGACAAAGCGAGCCTCAAAATCAAAACCTTCCACCCAACCTTAACAACCGTAACCGCTGGTGTGCGTTAAGCGTACTATATTTTTGTTGTAATTTTAGGTTCATTTTACACATTAGTCAAGTTTTAAATTTATAAAACACGATATTCTACTAACACTAAACACACACTTGGGCAAGTGCACCCATCGTGAGCGTAGTATAGCGTTGGTAAGACACCGAGATCGTCTAAGGACACAAGAGCTTTTAATACCGGTTCGTCATCAACGTCTAATCAATCTAAATTTTTGATAAAGATTTTTAAAAACATAAAGATAAATAAAAAGATATAGAAAAATAAAATACTAGTAGACAAGATAGAATCAATTGGATCTAACTTCTCTTTTATGTATCCTTTGATAGTTTTTGCACTTTCGGACTTTTTAAGAGATTATCTTAGTTATAGTAGTAGGCCCATCTTTTGAAGGTGACGTTACTCCCAACCCAGTGGTTTGAGTCAGTAGGGATACAATCCCAAAAGGTCGGAATATTGGAAGATAATTAAGTAAGTTATTAATGCGAAAAGTGGTAGGCCCCTCTTTTGAAAGTGACGTTACCCTCGGCTAAGTGGTTTGAGTCACCAGGGATACAATCCCAAGTAGCCGGTTTAAAATATTAATAGTAGTTTACATATGAGGGGTTCAAGCCATTCGTGCCCCCGCCATCCAATACCCATAGAGTATTGAAGGAAGCCCTAGTAAGCTTGAACCAAGTCCTCGCATGATCTATACACTGAACGAGACAAGAACTTTACCAAACCACCCTTCTAACCCCCTTCCAAGTAGTTAACGCGCTTTATATAGACCGTAAAGACACGAATGAGCAAATCAATGACATCATGAAGAAATGGTTAGGAAAATTCACTTTCAACATAAGAAACTAGTTATTAAAGTCATTAATACATACCCAAATAAAATGTGCCGAAAGATTAAAAACTAAAAGTAATACATAAAAGATTAGTCTTCACCAAGTGATGTAAGGAATTTAGCCAAGCATGGCCTTTGTTTGACAAGAACCCTTACAATCTATCTTGGATCCCAAGACTACTACACACTCTAAAGATGATTGATGGATGATGGTGGTGGGTGTTGGTGTTGGTGTTGTAGTGGTGGTGGAGTGGTGGCAAAGTGAGAGAGAAGTGGTTTGCCAAGGGATGCCTTTGAAGGGAACCAAGCACCCCTATTTATAGTCAAAACAGAGGCCCGACCACGGCCCCGTGTCTAGTGGGCACGGCCCGTGGCCATTATTCTTCTCTTTCTTCCTTAACTGCATCTGTCAGCAAAGGGCCCCACACGACCCCGTGTCCCCTGGGCAAGGCCCGTGGTCAATATGCTCACTGTACTTTCTGGATTCTTCAAATCTTACAGTTGACCACGCCCCATGTTGACCAGGGCACGGCCCCGTGATGGGCGTAGAAGCTTCTGCAGGTTTTGTCTTGAAGTGGGAGGTCTGACCACGCCCCGTGTTGGATGGACACGGCCCGTGGTCGTCTTCTGAAACTTTGTTTTTGTCTTTTGGGGTGTTGTTGAGGGGTCGGGCATGGTTCTTTATTCGTTCTTTTCATATTTATGTTGGTTTTGGCTGTTTATTTGCTTCTTTGGTCTTTTCTCTTTTAATCTGAAATACAAAGGAATAAGAAACGTGCTTTCCAACATTAGTACTAAAAAGGGTTAGTTTTAGGCCTCAATTGATGTAATTTTATGTTGCATTTTGCACACATCAAATATCCCCACACTTGAATCTTGCTTGTCTCAAGCAAAACTCTTAAAATGTGGCTTACACACCCAAATGGAAGAGGTAGAGAAGAAGTTTTGTGGTTTGAATTTGAGTATGGGAATCCAAGATCTTATTTAATTTTGTTTTTAATTTATTTACAATCCTATTCGTCATGATTTCTTTAGAAATTTTTAAGAAAAATTATTTATTCAGGCATAACATGCTTCTTTAAAATTCTATTTTTTTAATATACAAGTTCACAGTACCTCACAAGAGATCACTCAAACATAACATCCGGCACCGTGAAGATGTATTTTTATGATATCGCTCGAGTCGGTTTGGAACTTACTTTTACCATATGCTTGCCAAGCGATCAAACCTCCTCATTTTTAACTATAAACCTTTGTAGATATCAAGATGACTTTGAAAAGGGTTAGGCTTGGGCTAGGGGTAGGAAATTTTTGGGTTAGTGGTTAGTAAAATGGCGAAAAGCATAAAAAGCGTTGGTTATCGTAAAACTTTTTGTTTTTGTGACATTTATTTGAACCAAGCATTTTCAAACAAGATTTTTGAAGGAACTTGTTTGGTTATTGAAAGAGCTAATTTTTTTAGTTATTAGAGTCACAAGATAACCGAGCTTTTTACTAAAATAAATGAGTTTGAAAGGAAAATGGTTAGTAAGTGGTTGTCTTGTGGGTTTTTGAAACGAAAAGGGGTTTAGGCTCAAAGGGTTTAACTAGGGGAATTTTGGTAATGGGTGAAAAGAAACGAAAATAATGGTTTTGAATGAAAAATGGGTTAGTCCTAATGCCTCTATAATTTACTTGGCTTTAAGTTGGTAAGGACCGAGAATGTATCGTCTTGGCAAGTTCTAGAGTCGTAAGAACCAAGCGGCTATTCACGCAAGAAATGAAAATGAGCGTTTAGTTTAAAGGTGTATGCATGTATGCTCAATAAAGGCTCAAAACTCACTTACTGTGGGAAGGGTTTATAGTGTGAACAAGTATATATAATCAATTGTTTTTAAAAAGATTTGTTATGCCTTTTTTATAATTTTCTTATTCGGTTCTTTTTATCACGACGCTATCGGTTGTAAATTCGTAAAAACATAACTTTTTAGAACTTGTTATTCCCAAATTAAACCAAGTAAAAAAATGAAAAATTTAGAAAAGATTTGGGGTGATTAGCCGTTCCAATAGGGTTTTGTGTAAGGCTTGTTATTAGGACTTGCTAAATTCAAAGTGTTAGTTATCCTCCCCACATTTAAATTACACATTGTCCTCAATGTGTCCAAAAATAAATTTTCCGCTTGATTCGAATGCGTAAAAGCGTGTTTAAAAACAAATTTTTATGTTACTGGGCATCTGGACACGGGCCCGTGTGGTCCGGGCACGACCCCGTGTCCAGAGTGCCAGTATCAAAAACTTACAGAAGCTTGACCACGGGGCGTGGTCAATCAACACGGCCCGTGGTCAATAACCTGTTTCATAAATTGTTCTTGCAGAACCTGGGCACGGGGCGTGTTGGACTGAGCACGACCTGTGCTGCACATGCTGGAAAGATGCAGAAGTTGTCGGAAGGCGCTGTTTTCATGCATGGGGTGTGGTTTCGACGTCCCTTGGGTATTTTCATCTTTTCTCGTTTGCTTTAGCCATTATTTAAGATTCAAACACCACATAATAACTTAAACCATCATATATTAGAGTGTGGGATACAAAAGGTCCTAGAAGTTAATTCTAAAAATTTAAAATTACAAAGTTCCTAAAGATAGATGCAAGAGATTCTAAGCCATAATGAAGTTCCTTGCTAGATGGTTATATGTTTTACGAACGACAAAAACCCGAAATCGATTTTTCGGTAGATAGGGGCTTCTAGGAACTTCAACACGGAGGGTGCACCTCTCAAAAGTCATTGAGCATTTCCTCAATCTCCCGAGGGAGGAAGAGGAAAGGTTCTTTTTCCGTATTTTCATACGGGGGAGGAGCGGGGAGGTGCGACCATTGTTGGAACCTCATACAATGCGTCTAGAGGAGGTTCTGGAGGAAGGTCATTCCATCTGGTTGGGTCAACGATCTCTTGAGCAAGGTTCCAATCTTCTTGGGGAAGATTGGTTCCATGGGAGGTAGTGCAAGAATGTTCAACCTTTGTTGAAAAAGGTTGATTTCTTGCAAGCAATTCTCCAATTCCACCGTCAAATAGTTAACCCGATCGACAAGAGCCTCTTCCATCGATGCCATTTTGTCGATGGCTTCCCTTAAATCATACATGCCACAAACTAGGGTAGCATCAATTCATGGTCTCCTTCTTCCTTGGTTGTTTCTTGAGGTTGCTAACGACGTTCCACTGTTCTGGGTTGACATACTAATAAAACAAGAGTGAATTTTTAAAGAAACGAGAGTTTAAAAGCTTACCACGGCCCCGTGTCCAGCGGACACGGGCCCATGCTCATCCTCCTTCACAGTTTTAAACATAAAAATTTCATTGTTTTAACTTATTTTTCTTAGGTTTTAAACATTTGTGAACAGAAATAACTTAAAGCAATGTGATAAACATGTTGTTTATTAAGATTCTTTGGATTAAAACATATGTTTTGCAAAAATAAAGCTTGAAGCTATGGACCTTCAAGCTCTAATGGAGGATTTGAGTTCAAAGAAGAAGAATTAAAGTGACAAAATTGGCAAAGACAAGATGGATAGATGAAACTTCTTTAAGAACATACCTTTTAAGGTATATGTGAGAAATCTCAGGAGATCTTTGTCTTTGGAATGAGGCCAAACATGCCGCAACAAGGCTGACTTTATAGAAAGCGACAACACACTGACCACGGCCTCGTGCCGGCTGAGCACGGCCCCGTGATCAGACTTTGTTCTGACACGTTTGTCTGTATTAGGAACACGGGGCGTGTTGGCCAAGACACGACCCCATGGTGAATTTTTCGGTGGGCACGGGGCGTGTTGGAGTGAGCACGACCCCGTGGTTGGAGTTTTTATGATGTGGCGTCTTTTATTTTTTTTTAAGGATTTTCAGTAATCGGGAGGTTCTTTACTGGAGGGAACAACACTGAAGTTTCTAAGGTACATGAGTTGGTCTTGGTTTATGCATGAACGCAAGAGGTTATCGGGAAAGGGTAAAAACTAATCTACTTACCGATAGGCAAAACCAACATTTATTCCTCTTATCCGGGCTCTCGTTAAAGAAGGTGTATGTTGAATCGCTCAGGGCTATGAGCGCATCGGTGGGGGCCGATGGAGAGTCCTTCATGGCACAATCGACACAGGGACGACTATCGTTATGTTAATGCAAGAGACTAAGGTACTATTTACGGCTTCGATATTGCTACATTCCAAATGCAAACTCACTGATTCTTCATGGATTTGTGCTTGTGATGAGTACCTCTCTCTCATCATAAGTTCTATTTCTTTTATTTTTTTGGAGAATCCTTTCTTCCAGTTGATATAATTCAGAAGAGGTAATGTCATATGGAGAAATTTGAGTGCATTCGGTTAGGTGATATGGATCGTTTTTACTTTCGCCAATCTTAAGGTGATTTCCAAGTGAAAGCGATGGGTCTGCTAAATAGTGAGGTTTAAAAGTTAGAATGTTGCATTCTAAATCTTGATGGAATCCTCCACATAGTTGACACCACTTGCCGTAAGATTGGCGAAATAAAAAATAATCAATATCATCCATGTGCGTGTCAGAGGTTATTAACCGTCGGGATCAAACAGTCCTGTTTTTAGTAGCTGGACGTTGGACACGGCCCCGTGTTGGATTGACACGGCCCGTGTTCAGCTACTGTCTGACTTAAAACAGATGGTGCTGTTGTTGTTGTTGGGCACGGGGCGTGTTGGCTTGACACGGCCCCGTGCTGCAGCCTGTAGAAACTGCAGAATTTCCTAAAAATTGAAAGATTCCCAAAAAAAGGAAAAATTGTAAAAAAAATAATTCGGCCGTTAATTTTGAACTTTCTCAAAATCCTTGTGTCCCCGGCAACGACGCCAAAAACTTGGTGTGCGTTAAGCGTACTATATTTTTGTTGTCATTTTAGGTTCATTTTACACATTAGTCAAGTTTTAAATTTATAAAACACGATATTCTACTAACACTAAACACACACTTGGGCAAGTGCACCCATCGTGAGCGTAGTATAGCGTTGGTAAGACACCGAGATCGTCTAAGGACACAAGAGCTTTTAATACCGGTTCGTCATCAACGTCTAATCAATCTAAATTTTTGATAAAGATTTTTAAAAACATAAAGATAAATAAAAAGATAAAGAAAAATAAAATACTAGTAGACAAGATAGAATCACTTGGATCTAACTTCTCTTTTATATATCCTTTGATAGTTTTTGCACTTTCGGACTTTTTAAGAGATTATCTTAGTTATAGTAGTAGGCCCCTCTTTTGAAGGTGACGTTACCCTCAACCCAGTGGTTTGAGTCAGCAGGGATACAATCCCAAAAGGTCGGAATATTGGAAGATAATTAAGTAAGTTATTAATGCGAAAAGTGGTAGGCCCCTCTTTTGAAAGTGACGTTACCCTCGGCTAAGTGGTTTGAGTCAGCAGGGATACAATCCCAAGTAGCCGGTTTAAAATATTAATAGTAGTTTACATATGAGGGGTTCAAGCCATTCGTGCCCCCACCATCCAATACCCATAGAGTATTGAAGGAAGCCCTAGTAAGCTTGAACCAAGTCCTCGCATGATCTATACACTGAACGAGACAAGAACTTTACCAAACCACCCTTCTAACCCCCTTCCAAGTAGTTAACGCGCTTTATATAGACCGTAAAGACACGAATGAGCAAATCAATGACATCATGAAGAAATGGTTAGGAAAATTCAGTTTCAACATAAGAAACTAGTTATTAAAGTCATTAATACATACCCAAATAAAATGTGCCGAAAGATTAAAAACTAAAAGTAATACATAAAAGATTAGTCTTCACCAAGTGATGTAAGGAATTTAGCCAAGCATGGCCTTTGTTTGACAAGAACCCTTACAATCTATCTTGGATCCCAAGACTACTACACACTCTAAAGATGATTGATGGATGATGGTGGTGGGTGTTGGTGTTGGTGTTGTAGTGGTGGTGGAGTGGTGGCAAAGTGAGAGAGAAGTGGTTTGCCAAGGGATGCCTTTGAAGGGAACCAAGCACCCCTATTTATAGTCAAAATAGAGGCCCGAACACGGCCCCGTGTCTAGTGGGCATGGCCCGTGGCCATCATTCTTCTCTTTCTTCCTTAACTGCATCTGTCAGCAAAGGGCCCCACACGACCCCGTGTCCCTAGGCAAGGCCCGTGGTCAATATGCTCACTGTACTATCTGGATTCTGCAAATCTTACAGTTGACCACGCCCCTTGTTGACCTGGGCACGGCCCCATGATGGGCGTAGAAGCTTCTGCAGGTTTTGTCTTGAAGTGGGAGGTCTGACCACGCCTCGTGTTGGATGGACACGGCCCGTGGTCGTCTTCTGAAACTTTGTTTTTGTCTTTTGGGGTGTTGTTGAGGGGTCGGGCATGGTTCTTTATTCGTTCTTTTCATATTTATGTTGGTTTTGGCTGTTTATTTGCTTCTTTGGTTCTTTTATGCTCTTTTAATCCTGAAAATACAAAAGGAACAAAGAAACGTGCTGTTTCCAACATTAGTTCTAAAAAGGGTTAGTTTTATACCTCAATTGATGTAATTTATATGTTACATTTTGCAAACGTCGACTGCAACCAAAACTTGGGTCCTGAACCAAACTTTAACTAACCAGAGTTCGAGCGAGTCGACCCAAACAATGCGGATCAATATGAACCGAATTACGACGAGTTAAGGAACAACATTCCGGATGATGCTAGATATAGTGTTCCAAGTTACCGGTCACCGGATCGGTTTAGTGTTAACACGTGGCAATCGGAAAACGAGGGGGAAGATGGTTTCGGGGAAAATGAGAATGATGTGAACTTCTACAACGGTAGGGGTTTTGACCATGAAGATGGGTATCGAAATGCCAACATTAACAACGGGAATGATGAGTGGGACGATGAGTATGATTATGGGAATGAATACGATGGTGGGTACAACCAAGATGTTGGTTACCAAAACAATCGCCAACCCCAGAACAACAACCGAAGGAATCCAAACAACAATCGAAATAATAACAACATACGGATTTCGAAGTTTGTGGGTATGGCGAATCAACCACTAAATCGACAAGTAAATCGTGGGCCACCGGTTAATCAAGATGTGAATGGTCCACCGAGAAATAACAACCGCAACAACCAACATCCACCATAAGGGGTTGACGGTCGGTTTCGACCGATGATATCGGAGAATGATTCTCCGATTGTACCACCACCGCGCGGAAGAGTTGTGTTCGATTGTAAGCCAAATTACATCAATATCCTTCCCCACTTTAATGGTCGATCTAATGATGAACCGTATACACATTTGGTGGAGTTTTCGGCTATATGTAGTATGATTGGGGGTGGCCACTTTACTCAAGATGAGGTTCATTTACGCTTATTTCAGTTCTCATTGAAGGATAAAGCTAAACAGTGGTTTTTGACATTACCCACTAATAGTATTCACATTTGGGTCGAGATGCAACAAGCCTTTTTCGATGAATACTATTCCATGGCTAAAATCGATGATGCATGGGATGAGATTCGGGCATTCAATCAATTATCGAGTGAGCCGTTGCATGAGGCATTTATGCAGTATAAAGAGTTAATTCGGAAATGCCCACTTCACCAAATTGAAAAGTGGGAATTGGTGAAGTGCTTTGTGTGAGGCTTAGATGGGGAAACATGGAATCATTTGGAGTCTACTAGTAATGGGACGTTGTTGAGTAATCATGAAGTCTATGATTCGGAGTTCCTTGAAAGGATGGCCAAGAGATCAAAGGCTAAAGAGTCGGCCGACCAAGCCAAAAATCATCCTATTACTCGATCACTTCCCGATCTTGTCTCTAGTTCGAAGGATCGCATTTCTACATTAGAACGGGAGTTGGCCCGTATGAAGAAAAAAGATGTTAATGCGGTTCAATTTGTGGTGTGTGAAGATTGCGGTGACATCGGTCATAGGACCGAGGAATGCCAACTGAACATGGCCCAATCCACCGAAGAGGTGAACCAAGTGTACGGAGACCGGAAACAATATGATATGAACTCCAACACTTATCACCTGGGGTTGGGAAACCATCCGAATTTTCGGTATGGTAATGCTTCGAATCAAATGAACCGAATTTCCAACCGGGAAATAAAGGTGGAGTACAAGGTGGGTCATCGTATCAAAACCACCAAGGTGGTAACCAAGGGGGTTACCAATGAAATTACAACCAAGTGGGTAATCAAGGGTATCAAAACTGTGAAGGAAACTATCAAAGGGGTTACAACCAAGGCAGTAGTGGAGGAGGTAATTCAAACTCTTAATCGGGCAGTGATGATTCACTGAATTCTAAGTTGGATGCCATCATGAACGCCATCACCACATCAAATCAAGAGATTAAAGCGGAGATGCGGAAAGAGTTTGAGGTATGTGACAAGTCACACAAGGCATTGGCAAAACAAGTGGGGCAACTTGCTGAGGAGATGTCCCAAATGCGTGGAAGTGGGGGAAGACTTCCAAGCGATACCACCATGAACCCTAAGCATCAAAGGTCCAACTTGAAGAACACACGTGAGGTACCAATTAAAATTTCTCTACGTAGTGGTCTTGTCATAGATAGTGTTGTCGAGTCACCATCACCCCCGTTTGTTGAAGGGGTGGTGGAAGATGCTAGTGATGAAGAGAGTGTCGATGGTCAAACGGGTCAAAAGAAAACTGTTTCTGAAAATACTAAAACCACCCCCGTTGTGACTGTCCCCGTCTCAAAAGCTAAGGAAAAGGGTGTTGTTGATACATGATGTCTATTGTCTAGGTCTTGGATCTAGTCTATGTTATTAGGGCTTGTGATTTGTTAGATTTGGAAAAGTATTTACGTGTAATGCACAAGTTCGGCCGAATTTGTGTGAAGGGTGGTCAAGTTCGCCGGACTTGACCTAGCCAATCCACAGTTAGAGCAAACTTGTGGCTCTATATATAGTTATCTTTGGGTCTTTCATTGTAAGAACTTTGCGTTGATGACGACGAAGCTCTGTCTGTTTGGATTCTCGATGTACTATTGATTTGAACTAATAAACATAAAATTTAAACAATAAATCTTGTGTATTCGATTAACAAGTCATATAATTTCCGCTTATGTTGGACTTTAGATACAAATTAGGTTCCTATACAGTAGAGAAGCGATCCTAACACGTGGTATCAGAGCTATGGATACCTAATTTGCTGAGATCTACACAAGACACTCTCTAATTCTACCTATTTCTTTCATTTTTCTACACTTTTTCACAAAATTGATGAATTCACGGTTAAAAATGGCTAAAATTTGAATATGTCATACATAATCACCTAATAACAAACCCTTGAAAGTTTCAGAGTCAAATTCAATCGATTTCATGTCAAAAAAACCATGTTTGAGAAACAAACTTCGCTCGAACTTGTACATCAAGTTCGCCCGAACTTGGCTTAAAATCATCATTTTTGTTGATTTTAACCAACTTCGCACGAAGTTGTTGGAATTTTTAGTGAATTTTGATCAAGTTCGCCCGAACTTGTCAAATTTTGCTGAAATTTTACATAAGTTCGCTCGAACTTGTAAAACTTGGAAATTTTTCAAAAGTCACTAAAAGTTCGCCTGAACTTAAAATTGAAAATTTTCAGAAATCCTTATACAAGTTCGCCCAAACTTGTTAAAATTTAAATTGAAATTTGTTTCCTGCACAAGTTCGCCTGAACTCGTCAGTTTGCTAATCAATCTTCGAGTGTTTTTGAATGTGTTTCAGTTATAATCGTCTGATTTTCGAGATGGATGATTTCCATAACGCCTTTGCTTCAACAATGGCTTCTACATCTAATGCGAACGCAAATGCAAATGCGGTAAACAAGATGAATCTGGATAACAAGATGGGAACTTCGGTTAAACCGCCAAAGTTGATGAGCATGTATGAGTTTGAAGGATGGAAAGAAAAGTTCGTGAATTGGGTTCAAGCAAATCACTTCTACAGTTGGGTTGCTGTTCAAACTGGATATACATGGCCAAAGGATGAACATGGTCAAGATCTTGCATTAGTAAAGTTTACGCCTGAACATAAAGATGCTTATGTGGCAGAGAAGAAAATGATCAGTCTGATACAACAATCAGTGAAAGAAGACATCTTGATCTTGCTACCTGAATGCAATGCATCACAGTTGCTGTGGAATGCTCTTTGTGCCAAATATCTGGGAAGTGCTGAGATGATTAAAAGCAAGATGGCTTTAATCAAGAAAGAGTTTGACATTTTCACGATGATCAAAGGTGAAAACATGAAACAAATGATCGACAAATATTGTCGTTTGATGGTTCAGATGCGAAGACCCGATCTACACAAAACAGATAAAGAGATGATTGACAAGTTGGCTGATGCACTTCCTGAGGGGGAGTGGACGACCTACTTGATGGTTTTGAAGAATAGTCCAAGTTGGATGCATTTCAAGTTATCAGATTTCATTGACAAGTTAGAAGGACATGAGATGGAGATGCTGAAAATGGCCAAATCAAAGAATGAAAATGTTGTGCAAGACGTGGGCTGTATTACAGAAGTGGTGTTAAGGAGATTTTGAGTCCGAAAATTCAAACGGTGTTTAGTGCGAATATGAATTCTTCGAATCTTTCGTTCCAAAGTCAACCAAACACTCAATCATACCCGAGTTATGATCAGGGTCCTCTGAATACTTCATATTCAAGTGCTAGTTCAAATTCTCCGTTCCAGAATCAAACCAATCAGTTAAATCAGACAAATCATTCAAGTTCTGCTCTAAACGTATTTCAGTGCAACATTGCGGTCAATCTGAAGAACGTTTTCCCTGAACAAGTGGCTAAACAACATATAGCGCTTCTTGCAACCGTACTCGAATCATACGAAAGCTTAGTTGCGAGGAAGATCGGAAATCAAGAAATGATGGCCGAAGATTATGATCAGGTTGATGAAGAGGAATTGGAATTGATGGATATCAAGTGGAGCTTAGCATCGATTATCAGAAGAGTCACAAAGTTTGTCGCGCTCAGTGGAAGAAACATTGGAAATTCGAGTAATAAGCTTGGATTCGATAAGCCGAAAGTAACGTGCTTCAAATGCAGACAAAAAGGGCATTTCAAACGCGAATGCATGAACCAAGAAGCAAGCGGCAATCAAAGCCCTTTTGGCAACAACAATGACTATTACAAGAAAGCGTTATAGTACAAGCCATATCCAAAGAGAACTCAAGTTGAAGTTCAAGATAATTCCTCAAAGCCAGCTGAAAAAGCTCTAGTTGTGTCTCATGAAGACGGAGGGTTTGACTGGAATAATCATATTGGCAAGAAGACTGGTGTTGCTTTGATGGCAGAGATCATGGATGAATCAGAATCACTGGTTGATGATGCAGCTCTTGAAAATGCGATCTTAGAAGAATATCTGCAAAGAACAGAGGAAAAGGAAATGATCTATCACGAGACGAAGATGAAGAACATTGTCCCTCCTAACTTTCATTCTAGTTTTGCAGGTTGCTTTGAAAATACATCGCAAGAGCAAGTGGCTGAAGAAAAGAAACCAGAGGTCAAGGAGGTAATTGACGTGACAAAGGAGATGAATGCAGAGAACCTCACAAAGATTGCTGACAAAGCAATGATGGCTAATCTGAAACAGGTAGGTTCAGAAGTAAAGGTGATTGAGAAGGAAGTTGTGGAGGTTGAAAAACCTTGCACAAAGTGCACAAAACCTTGTGAGAAATGTGTTGAGAAATCTCAAATCATAAGCGATCTAAATGTGCATAACGAAAATTTTAGATACGATTATCTCACAATGAAGGAAGCTTATGATAAGATGAAAGGCAATTATTGCAATGTTGAAAAAGCTAATTTAGAACAAGGTGCCATAATAAGAATGTTAAAAGCAACGGTAATTGAAAAACAAGAAGCAATTAATATGTACATTAATACCATTGCTGAAACAAAACAAGAGCTTCAAGATATGAAAATTGAAACTGAGCGGGTTAGGCAACTTTGTTCAATTATACGACTAACGCTTATGTCATCGATCATATTCTTCCAACGATTTCATCGGAGGAAAATGATTTGAAGCCAAAAGGTAAGAAGCGTGGAGAGTATAGCAATGTTCCACCTCCATTATGCGCAAGTTACTGCTGCAAGAAAGTGGATGGTATTGAAAAGGCAATTAACATAACACTTTTATCAAAACAAATGATAAGTTGCCTGAGAACATTGATGTAGTCTACAAGACATCAAATGATGACAGTGAAGAAGTCGTGAAAAATGTGGTTGAAAATGTCTTGGGAAGTGAGTCTGATGATGGCAGCTTTGAAAGCGCTAACTCAAGTTTGAACAGCTCGGAATCACAATCCGAAAATGACAATACATCATCAGAAAATAGCCTAAGTGATGATCCTAACGTTTGGATGTACAAAGTTAAGGAATCTGATAGACTATATTTTGATGATAGCTTTCCGATTCGAAATGTGAAAGAAGATCAAATCGATAAATTGTTTAAACTTGTTGAAGTGTCATCAGATGATTTGGATAGAAATGAGAAAAAGTTTTACTCAAAACCCAAGAAAACTATAACAACTGCCAAAGGAATGGTTGTGACTTTCCTGAGAACAGGAGAGCGGGTTTGGGTTTAGAGGTAGAAGATGAACCGAAAAACAAACAAAAGTCACCATTTCACGAATACAAGAATAAAAACATGAAATTTGTGTTTGGGACAAACATGGTTCAGGAAGAGAATTCGATTGGAAAGCAATCGAATGAAGAGTTTAAGAAGGAAAAGGAACTTCGTGATAAGGCTAAATTCGCAAGTGGAGTAAAACCCACGAGTGGACATTCTATTGATACTCGGACTTGCTTCAATTGCAATGAAGTTGGTCACATTGCATGCAAGTGTCTGAAATCAAAGCCTATGTATCACAAAAGAAAGATAATGTCAGATGATGAGAAACTTAAGCGCCCAGAGATTGTAAAGCCAATCACGATCTTAAAACGAAATTATGAATCTAACATCGAGGTGAAACCTAAAAGTGAATCTAAAATTGAGAAATCAACTTTCGAAAAAGGTGAAACTTCTAAATCAAATGAAAACAAAGATTCAAAATTTATATCAAGAAAGCTCGAATGAAATCTCAATCATGGGTTGCAAAGAAAACACCATCATCATCTGGAGGTTCAAAGATAACTACTGCATCAGTCAAGATTGAAAATGTCAATGACACGAAGACTAATTAGAAAGTTCCGAATGTTGATTTGAAAATTCCTACTTACGATATCCCGATTCCACCTAAGACCGGAAAGGCTTGGGTTTCCCTCTTTAAATAAATTCTTTACATGTGCAGGGGCTCTAAAGATCCATCTTGTCAAAGTGGATTATGGATAGCGGAGCTTCAAGTCACGTGACTGGGATGCGTGCCTCACTCTTCGATATTAAAGCAATCAATGGAGGGTATGTGGGATTTGTGGGAAATCAAGGAGGTAGAATCGTTGTAGAAGGAAAGTTATCTAGCGGTGTGGTGTCGTTTGATAAGGTCAATTATATCGCCAAGCTGGAGAACAATCTTCTCAGTATTTCTCAGATCTGTGATAAGCAGTTTACCACCTATTTTAACGATAAGGAGTGCATGATCATTAAACCAGGATTTAAGATTCTAGAAGAGTGGATTCTCATGCGTGCTCCTCGCGAGAATGATCTTTATGTGCTTGATATGAGTATTGCTATAACTACTTTGAAGTCGGCTTAATGTTTCATAACGAAGGCCACAGAGAAGGAGTCAATTCTTTGGCACAGAAAGATGGGTCATATACACCTCAGAAAGATGAATCATCTGGTTCATAATGATTTGCTTGAAGGAGTGAATCTTAGAAGCTTTCACATGACTGATAATTGTCTGGATTGCAAGAAAGGAAAGCAGGTTAAAAAGTCTCATCCTAGAAAGATTCTTAACTCCATCAAGCTACCGCTCGAAAGACTGCATATGGATCTCTTCAGTCCAGTGAATGTGAAAAGTATATCTGGAGATCTTTATTGTCTTGTCGTCACTGATGATTATTCAAGGTTTTCATTGGTCTTCTTCAAGAGAGCAAAGATGAAACGTTCGATAATCTTATCATCCTCTTCAGGAGGATTGAAAATCTATACCATCTCCCTATTAGAAGAATCCAAAGTGATAACGGTACAAAATTCAAGAAGGCTCGAATGAAAGAATTTTGCAACGACAAAGGCATCTTACACGAATTCAGTGCTCCATACACTCCGCAACAAAATGGAGTAGCTGAGAGGAAGAATAGAATGTTAATAGAAACAGCAAGAACTATGCTTGCTGATTCAAAACTTCCTGTCAGTTTCTGGAGTGAAGCAGTCGCAGTAGCATGCTATACATTGAACAGGGTCTTGACGGTCAAACCTACAAAAGAGACTTGCTTTTAATTGCTAAACCGAAGGAAACCCAATCTAAAGTATTTAGAACCGTTTGGCGCACCTTGTACAATTATTGATTCAGACGGAAAGTTTGGTGCCAAAACGATAGATGGTTTCTTTGTCGGCTATGCAAGTCCACTCAAGAAAGTATATCTTCCAAGTTTGAGAAGAGTAGTAGAAGCACAACATGTCGACTGTTTTCGATATACAACTCTAATTCAAAGAGCAGGCGATGCTTTGTTGTTCAATTATAGTGAATTGTGGAAATCATTTGACTTGCTAGAAGAGCCTTCTGAAGAAGACATTGCGGTGCTATATTATCTACATCAGTCGGCTAATCAAGAGCAATTTATCAGACCAATAGTGGTTAATCCACCAACTGTTGGATCATCTTCATCTGGTGCAGGTCCTAGTACTAGCGGTGTTCAAGAAACTCATGCAGAACAAGTGACACCTACTACAAAACCAGCAAATGCTACAGAAGAACCCAATCTTTTTCAAGAAAATAATTCCGACTCTAACGAGGCTCTGATGTTTGGTGATGATGGAGAATCTTCTTCTGACAAAGAATCTGAGCAGATCACAAGTATGTTAAATCAATCTGCTGGCCCAAGTACTCGAAATGAAACGTCTTCTAGTGCTCGTACAGTTGAAACAGTGGTCAATCAAAATATTACTAATCTGGAGAATACTGTTGATGTTCCAAGTGAGGTGATGCCGAGAACCTATTCTTACTACCCATCGGATTCTATAATTGGAGAATTGCAAACTAGCGTAAGAACAAGGAGCCAGATCAACAAAGCTATGAGTTGCTTTTATACTAAAACAACTCCAGTTCAAGATTATTGTACTTATCAGTGTTTCATATCCCAGATTGAGCCGAAGAATGTTTTTGAAGCTTTAGGAGATGAGAATTGGGTGCTTGCGATGCAAGAAGAATTATTACAGTTCGAAAAGCTAGGGCATGGAAGCTTGTTGACCTACAGGAGAATCAAAAGGTGATAGATACTAAAAGGGTCTTCAAGTGCAAGCGCGATGATCGTGGAGTGATAGTGTGCAACAAAGCTCGGCTCGTTGTCAAAGGATTCCATCAACAAGAAGGAATTGATTATACAGAAGTATATGCACCAGTTGCAAGATTGGAGTCCATTCGCATTTTCCTTGCATTCGCTGCTTGGAAATGATTTAAAGTGTATCAATTAGATGTGAAATCCGCTTTTCTATACGGGAAGCTACGAGAGCAAGTGTACGTCGGACAACCACTGGGTTTGTCGATCCCTGAACAAAAAGAAAGCATATCTTCTGGATAAATCATTATACGGTTTGCATCAGGCCCCGAGAGACTGGTACGAGATGGTATCTCAACATCTCGTTGGCAATGGCTTTATTAGAGGAATAGTGGATAGTATGCTATTTACCAGAGAAGTTGGAAGTCATCTGATTATCGTACAAATCTATGTGGATGACATCATATTTGGTTCGACAAATGACGATCTTTGAAAAGAGTTTGAAGCTATCATGAAAAGGAAATTCGAGATCACCTCTATGGGTGAAATGAAATTCTTTCTCGGATTGCAAGTTGATCAGTTGCCAGACGGTATTTTCATCCACCAAACCAAGTACGTTCATGATATCTTGAAGAAGTTTGAGATGGATAGCATGAAGCCGTTATCTACTCCTCTGGCACTCATAACAGAATTTGCATTGATGAAACCGGAACCAAAGTTGATGATACTCTTTTCGGTCGATGATAGGATCTTTGATGTATCTGACGACATCTCTCCCGGATATCATGTATCCTACCTGCCTCTATGCACGTTATCAGTCAAGTCCCAGAATATCTCACATGCAGACCGTGAAGCGTATTTTCAGATACTTGAAGGGATGTCCAAGCACCGGCTTTTGGTATCCAAAGAATGACAACTTCGATCTGACGGGATATGCGGACTCTGATTTCGGTGTTGACAGTTTGAACGCAAAGTCTACGACGGCTGGTTGCCAGTTCTTCGGAACACGATTAGTAACTTGGCAGTGCAAGAAACAAACCACGGTCGCTCTCTCTACTCGTGAGGCTGAGTACATTTCGGCTTCCAGTTGTTGTTCAAAGATTTTGTGGATACAACAACAAATGAGTGACTATGGATTGCAGTTTCTTGACACTCCATTATATGTAGACAATAAGGCAGCAATCGATATAACTAAAAATCCAGTTCATCACTCTCGAACAAAACATATCGAGATTCGTTACCACTTTATTCGTGATTGCTACGAAAAAAGATTGGTACGAATTGAGAAAATCCACACCGATGAACAAAAAGCTGATTTTTATACCAAACCTTTCAGTCTTTCACGGTTTAAATACTTAATGAGGCTTAACGGTATGAAAAATCTTTTGATAGGTGCGGAAGCAGACGTTGAATATAGATCGGACGACGAGTTCTCGTGATCCTCATTGGTTTGTTATCTTTTAGGGTTAGCTTTTCTTAAAAACTAAAATACAAAAGTATGTTTTTGATTTTAGAGGGAGAAATATAACGAGAAAATACAAGAACATATGAAAAACCAAAAAGTACAAAAACATGAAAAAGACAAAAAGAATTTTGTGTCAAAAAGGAAATGATAATACATCAGTGGACTATTATAGTATGCTAAGGATTTGTGAAGTTTAAAAGGTTAAACAAGTCTTAATGTGGATGTGTCAATAGGCTTTACACGTTCAGTAGATTGTTTCCGGGATATAAACTAAATTTTACAACTGCTTAAACTTGTGGATTAACATCTCTCGGATATATGGACTTAGTACTTCGAAATTTTGTTTGAGAGATTGCCTGATTCTGAGATACGAGGTCTTTATAGATGATTGATATATGGGGTATTATACAAGTTCTTCTGATTTTGCGAAAGCAATAGCCTAGAACTTCTATAATGATTTTGCTAAAAGCCCTTAAACTGCAGCAAAATTGAAAGAATCGAAAGATCTAATCAATTGCAAGGCTTAAAAGATTCATTAATTGGAACACACCTTAAAGGCGAGCCTTCATCTCTTTGTCGATACAGTGGGATTAACCTGAGCTCTCAAGGCTTCGCATAACCCAGATTCAGATATCAATTACGCTATATTCACCTGTAGGATGAAATCTAGGGAATCTTGATACAGGAGTATATTCTAAGATGGGGACCATAGTTGAGTCAAGTTTCATAATTCTAACTAAGATATCTTGGAACAATTGAGAAATGTGTCAAAGTTTAAGTGGACAAACATATCGACAATCTAGGTAAACAAATTTAGAACTTAAAGTCGTCAAAAGGTCAACGGTACTGGTGATACGTCTCAATTAACCGATATGATCCTTAAACACGAATTCACAAAAATATGTCTGTAAATATGTTTGTACATAGCTTATTTGATTTCATATTTAAACCTAACAAATATTTTCAGTGTGTTTTAGCATAAACTTTCAAAAAATTCAAAAAGATTTTATTTCTACATTGTTTTCAACAACCGATGATGGAAAGCGGATCTTCGGAGTTCGGAATGGTGCAAGTTGTTGAAAATCTTGATGAAAACAGGTTGGGAGCTAATCTGTTAAATCAAAATACACGAAAAACAATGAAAAGATCATTAATTTGAAACTTTAAATTTGAAGAAAACATCAGTTTGTTCATAGTGGGTCAAACCGGGATCATTAACTTGGACTCGGCAGACAAATCGGTTAACTGAGGTCATTAACTTGGACTTGGTCAACTGAGTGGATTTCCATAACTGGTAAACATCTGAAAGTTCAGGGTTTAATTTTTAAAATTTAAAAATTTAAAATTTAAAAGCTCAAGAATCAAAGATTGTTCCAGAAGATATTTCTAAAAAGAATGATGAAGCGATTAAAGCTTCTGAGTTAGAGAAAGATGATAATGAGGAAGATGATGATAAAGATGACGACCCTGCAGGTGATGATAGTATAGATGATTTAGATCACGATGATGGTGATAATGATGATCAGGGGGCGTTGGTCTAAAGATTGATTCTACGAAAATTCATTCCGATTTTGACTTTGAATCTTTGATAACGATGATGTAAACATGGAGGATGAACAAAGTAAGGGGGAGCATACAGAGCAGACAGGGCCTCAAGATGTTGATGTTTCTGATGCTATAGTTCCTATGCCTGTTGCTAAGGTTCATGAAAAGCCTTTGATGATAATGTTAGATTCGAGTATTGAAGAAGGGGAATTTGTTCATAACTATACAAAGGAAGAATTGGCTAAAATGTTCGAAGTTGATGCTGATTCGTTCGAGTTCGATTTTGAAGAAGAGTTTGTGAATATGAACACGTTTGAACCAAAAGAATATGTGTAAGCGTGTATCAGAAGCAGATGATTATGATCGTGTGATATTTGAAGATTCTTCTGATGACGAAGCAGAAAAGTATTCAGGTGTTAATACTGACAATTTTCCGACGATCGAAGAAATTATGAGCCAAATTGATGTGAATTTGTTGAAGCAAAAGATTGATGAAGTGGTAAAAGAAAGTAATATCCCTAAACGCTACACGAAAGAACAGATTGTTGAGGCAAAGAAGTCATGGTTCAAAGAAATTCCTAAGGAAAGAAAGTTCAAGCGACCACTGGCGTTCTTTACACGTGACAAAGACAAATCTCTGGGAGATATTCTGAGTTGGGGGGGGGGTGGATAAGAGAACTTGACGTATATGCCATAAAAAGAGAGTTCGGTGTGAAGTACTTCGGACATCTGACAGACATAAAGACGTTACCATTTTAGGATGTTGAAGAGTTGGTGCAAACGAGAAACATCAGTCTTCAGATGAAGTTCAATGAACAACGACTATGGAGGGTTATTAAGTTTGAAGCGTCAAGGGGTTTTGAATTGTGGAAGCCGTTTATACCGAAGTGCAGAATAAAGATTGATAAAAATACGGGGGTTAAAGATGTTACGCTTGTGATGAAACGACCAAGAGCATTGAAGAACATGCCACTAAAACCTATCGAACAAGATTTTCATCCTTACTTCTTGTGGTGGCAAACGGATCTTGAAACTAGCGAAGTAGTGATTGTTTTACGGGCAGATGAGATATGGGATATCACAAAAGAACAAGATGCGGAATGCATTGAACAAAGAAGAATTTGGGGGCTATGGAGAACTATATGTATACTAGACCCGATGTGGCTAGTTAACTGTTCGAGAGAAGATGTTAAATGTTTGTTCCTCAACAAGATATGTTCGATAAACGTGAAGAAGTCCAAGCAAAGCAATACCAAGGTGTGATTAACGTATGCTATGCACATGGTATTAATTCAGGTCATATGTGGGAATCAAGATGGAGAGAGTTGGAAAGAGAAGAATTTTTGAAAGAGGAAAGACGACTAGAAAAGATACATGAAAGGGGTAGAGAGGCAATGCTCAGTCGATTTCAGTTCATGAAGGGGCGCCTCCTACTGACCAAACACCTATTCCTAAGCAAGAGTGAAGACGAAAGCAGTATAAGAATTTCTTTGGAAGGTGTTGAAGATTGAAGACTGATCAAGACTACGAAAATATCCAAGGGAGAGTTTTTTGATACATGATGTCTATTGTCTAGGTCTTGGATCAAGTCTGTGTGATTAGGGCTTGTGATTTGTTAGATTTGTAAAAGTATTTATGTGTAATGCACAAGTTCGGCCGAACTTATGTTGAAGGCTGGTCAAGTTCGCCCGAACTTGACCTAGCCAATCCATAGTTAGAGCAAACTTGTAGCTCTATATATAGTTGTCTTTGGGTCTTTCATTGTAAGAACTTTGTGTTGACGACGGCGAAGCCTGTCTATTTGGATTCTCGATGTACTATTGATTTGAACTAATAAACAGACAATTTAAACAGTAAATATTGTGTATTCGATTAACAAGTCACATAATTTCCGCTTATGTTGGACTTTAGATACAAATTAGGTTCCTATGCAGTGGAGGAGCGATCCTAACATGTGTGGAGGTTAATACCGCCCCTTATCCCGAAGCTTTGTTGGGACCGTCCAAGAAAGTGGTATCAAAAACGTGACCCACAACAAGAGGAGATATGGGAAATCTTTAAACAAGTGAAAATCACTTTACCACTCTTGGATGCAATAAAACAAGTACCCTCATATGCAAAGTACTTGAAGGACTTGTGCACATAGAAACGAACTAAAAAGTTTCCAAAGAAACTTGACTTGACTGAAAATGTTAGTTCGATTCTTTCGGGTGCATTTCCACCAAAACTACAAGATCCGGGGGCGCCCATTATTTCCATTCAAGTGGGTGAGTTCAAAATGACACGGATACTTTTGGATCTTGGGGCAAGTGTGAGTATCTTGCGGGGTAGTTTGTATGACCAATACGAGTTTGGTCCACTTCAGTCGTTTAATACCACCGTGGTGTTGGCGGACTTGACTCCTAAACTACCCCGCGGGATAGTCACCGATGTGATTGTTAAGGTCGATGACTTTTACTATCCGATTGATTTCCACGTACTTGATTACGTTTCTTTGGACCGAACTAAGCAACCAACGGTTATTCTTGGTCGACCATTTTTGGCAACATCAAATGCCCAAATCAATTGTAAAACGGGTACGGTCGACATGACTTTTGGTAACCGTCGGTTGCGGTTGATCGTTTTTTGGGATTAACGGATCCTCTAGTCGGTGACGAATGCTATATGGCGGACGCTATCGATGAGTGTATACCTCTATGCGACATTAGTGTCGAAGAGGAAAACACAATAGAGGAGTGTTTTATGTTCGACAGGTTACAATTGGAGACGAATCGAAGCATGGATGAGGAGGCGAGAAAGGTCGAAGTGATGGCGGCTAAAGAAGGAAGACCCACTTGGAAACATCAAGTGGAAAGTCTTCCGGAACATATCGATACCAAGCTGAAGCCATCATTGTAGAACCTCCGGTTGTAGAGCTTAAGGTGTTGCCCAAGCATTTGAAGTATGCTTATGTGGGAGAGGGCAACACGCTTCCGGTCATTATTGCGGCTAACCTAACCAGAGAGCAAGAGAAGAAGCTTATGGAGGTTTTGGTCACCAATAGAGCCGCTACTGGATGGACCATTGCTGATTTGAAGGGAATCAGTCCCTCAATGGTGATGCATAAAATCATTACCGAAGACGGTATCACTCCTTCTCGTGACGCACAAAGGAGACTAAATCTGAACATGCGAGATGTGGTCAAGAAGGAGGTGTTGAAGTGGCTAGATGTGGGTATTATTTACCACATCTCTGATAGCCAATGGGTGAGCCCAACACAGACGGTCCCGAAAAAGGCGGGCATTCAAGTCGTCACAAATGACGCAGGTGAAGAGGTTGCTACCCGGCCGGTAACCTGGTGGCGAATTTGTATTGATTATAGGAAGTTGAATTCCGCAACTTCTAAAGACCATTTCCCTTTACCTTTTATTGACCAAATTGTTGAGAAGTTAGTGGGCCAAAAGTTTTATTGTTTCTTGGATGGGTATTCGGGTTACATCAAATAGCTATTCATCCAGATGATCAAGCTAAGACCACGTTTACTTGCCCGTATGGTACCTTCGCATTTAGGCGAATGCCGTTCAGGCTATGTAATGCCCCCGCCACCTTTCAAATGTACATGATGAGTATATTTTCGGATATGGTGGGGGAGTCATTAGAGATCTTTATGGATGATTTCTCAATTTTTGGGTCGTCATTTGATACATGCCTTGACCAACTTGAAAAGGTTTTGAAAAGATGTGTAGAGAAAAATCTAGTTTTAAGTTGGGAAAAGAGCCATTTCATGGTTCAGGAAGGGATTGTGTTGGGGCATGTGGTGTCGAGTCATGGGATAGAGGTTGACCGTGCAAAAGTGCTAGTCATCTCTACTTTACCGTATCCCACGAGTGTTAAGGGGGTTAGATAATTTTTAGGTCAGTGATATAACAAAACCTTTATGTAAATTGTTGCTTAAGGACCAACAGTTTGGTTTTAACAAAGAGTGTCAAAATGCCTTTAACATTTTAAAAGAGAAGTTAGTGGAGGCCCCAATATTGCAATCGCCGAATTGGTCTTTACCATTCGAGATTATGTGCGGCGCAAGTGATTATGCGGTTGGGGCTGTATTGGGTCAAAGGGTACAAAAGAAACCAGTTGCTATCTACTACGCAAGTAAGACTCTTTCGGATGCGCAGTTAAACTACACCACAACTGAGAAAGAGCTACTTGCGGTGGTTTTTGCATTCGAAAAATTTCGGGCTTACATATGGGGTAACAAAGTTATTATCTATTCTGATCATACTGCTGTCAAGTACCTCATGGAGTAAAAGGACGCAAAACCGAGATTGATCCATTGGGTTCTCTTGCTACAAGAGTTTGACTTGGAGATACAAGACATGAAGGGTAGTGAGAATGTGGTGGTGGACCACTTGTCCCGGTTGATGGTGGAAGAGGGTTCTTCACGTGTAGAGATTGACGATACCCTTCCAGATGAGCACATTTTAAAAGTATCTGTGTTACATTGGTATGCTAATATTGTGAATTACTTGGTTACAGGTGACTTGCCAGCTCATTGGGATCGGAGGAGGAGATTGCACTTCATGTCGCAAATCAAATACTATACGTTGGAAGAACCAGATTTGTTCAAGATATGTCCGGATCAAGTTGTTCGAATATGCATTCCGGACGACGAGATCCCGAGTGTTTTGACGCACTTGCATTCATTTGCTTGTGGGAGTTATTTTAGTGGTCACAAAACGGGGCACAAAGTGCTCAATAGTGGTCTTTATTGGCCGACTATTTTCAAAGACGCATTTAACTTTGCTAAAAATTGCGTTGAGTGTCAAAATATAGGGAGTATTTCTAAGAGGGATGAGATGCCCATGCAACCAATTCTCATTGTCGACATTTTCGACGTGTGGGGGATTGATTTCATCTGCCCATTCCCGAATTCGCAAGGTAACCTATACATTTTGGTGGCGGTCGACTATGTTTCTAAATGGGTCGAAGCGATTGCCACCAAAACCAATGACCATACTGTTGTTTGTAACTTTGTGCAAAACAATATTATTTCGATCTTTGGAATTCCACGGGTAATAATTAGTAATGGGGGAACTCACTTTAAGAATTTTAACTTCGGAAAGTTACTAAAACGGTATGGGGTTGACCATTGGATTGCTACTCCCTACCACCCGCAAATGAGTGGTCAAGTGGAGGTGTCAAATAGGAAAATTAAAGAGATTTTTCAAAATACTGTTCGACCGGACCGTAAGGATTGGTCAACAAAGTTGAATGATGCTTTATGGGCCTATCAAACGACGTATAAAACACCTATTGGCACCTCACCTTACCGCTTAGTTATGGTAAAATTTATCACTTGCCGGTTGAGCTTGTACACCATGCTTTTTGGGCTATCAAAGAGGTTAATTTTAAGTATGATGATGCAGGTAGAGAACGCAAGTTAAAGTTGTGTGAGTTGGAAGAGCTTCGGGAGGAGGCATATGAATGTGCTTCAAAGTACAAGGATGGAATGAAGCGAGCACATGATGCCAAGTTGAGGCCGAAGGAGTTCGTGATGGGTCAAAAGGTGTGGCTTTACAATTCACGACTCAAATTCTTCCCGTGTAAGCTCAAAAGTAAGTGGATGGGCCCATATGTCATCACACGGGTCGGAAAATTGGGAGATGTTACCATCGAGGACCCGAAAGATGGGTCAAAGGAAACGGTTAATGGCCACCAGCTTAAACCATTTCTTGATGGCAACGAATATAAGGGTGAGAAAAACACAGAGTTGATAAGCTTCTCGGTAAGCGTACCAAATTACAAGGTCAATTAACGAATGGTAACAAACATTTTGTAGAGTTTTGTAAATTATTATTGTTTGAGTGTTTTGTTTTATGTGTATACCTAGAGTTTGGTTTCTACTAACCACTTTTAATGTGTGAAGTTCCGGAAATCATGACCGAGTCTTGAAGATATGAGTTATGTTTTTAGACTTGTTTATGTGTATTAGGGACAATAGACGATTATTCGGGGGGTGGTAAGATCGTTAAAACGATAGTTTGTTAAATTAAAATCGAACACGTCACACAAAAAGAATTTTAATAATTTTTAGGAATTTTTCTAGCATAGGTCCCTTTTGTAAAAAGTTCGCGTTTTTGCACATATTTTCGTGAAAAAAATATATTGAAAATTGGGGTTGCGTCGGTGACGGAGCGTGTAAGGTGTCCGTCGGGTAATAGAGTCCGTAGGCAGGAGGTTAGGCCGTCGGGCCAAAATTCAACAAGTAGTGAGTGTCGGCAACGGGGTCCCAGGCCGTCGCCGACGAGCCTTCTAAAGTCAGCAGACGCCGACTTTCTTTTTAACATATTTTTACGAACCGAAACCCATATTTGACCCGTTTCGTGTGACCCGAGAGTATTTTTAGCCACAAACTTGACCCAAGAGACCGTACATCTGATCCCCAACTCCATTACACCACAAAATCTCTGCATCCCATAACAATAATCTCGATCTTCTTCATCTTCTCCATAAGAACCCCCAATCTTCAAGTTTCCATAACTCTTTCAATTCTCCACCAAATCTAGCAATTCTTGAGCCTATCTTGCTTAGTTTTTCGAGAGGAGCAAAACCCCCATCATTATTTCCATTAATTCTTGCTGGTTTGCAAGATTTCTGGACTTGAAATCTCGGGTTTTAGGAAAAGTGTTCATCAAGCTTCAAGTTTTACATCCTTTTCTAGTTCTTCTTGTTTAACAACATCAAAGGTATGGTTTTACTTAAATTTAAGCATGATTTTCATATGGTTAGTCGATTTCTACGACATTTTTAAACCTTTTGTTTAGAGTAGGTTGTTTATTGCGATTTATGAGGTTATTGCTTGAATTTGAGAATGAATGTGTGATTTGGGGTGGGTTTTGAACATGCAACAATTATAGTGACGTGATTACACTTGTTTGTTTGCGTGATTGAACATAGACATGATGTTGAACCTTGTGAACTTTTAAGAATTTAAGAGTAAGCATGAAAAATTAAGGATTAAATGATAAAGTTAGCTACTTTTTAAGTTTAAACACGCTAATTTGCATCTACAACTTGCTTTTGGTTCAACATTGAGGCTATGTTCAAAGTTTGAAAATTGTTTGAAATGGGTTATGCTAATTGTTTCCCCTTGTTTGTGATTGTAGCCATGTTTGGAAGGAAGAGGAGCAGGACTTCTGGTGAAGGCTCATCTTCGGGAGCCGGTTCGGGATCGGGCTACAGTCAGCGAAAGCGGGGACAGTTGAGTGTTGTTGAAGAGAATGATGCAAGATTGTATCGGCAGGATTGGGTTTGGGAAGAATTCAAGAACAGTCGTCCCGCATCTGCGTGGAACAATGAAAAAAAAAGAAACCTCTTTCAAGATTTAATAACAAAAAGTTGGAAGCGAAGATGTGGAAATGGAAGATGGTCTTGGGGAATGTTACAACTTCGGTGCTGGAAAGAACTGTTTCGAAAAGGTCAGTCAATGTGGAGGAATTTAGGGCAATTGGGATTGTCCAAAAGTTTGAGAGGCTCGACTGGGAACGTGTGTTGGATTGGTGTGAGGACATCACACCTCGGGTCTATTTGGCGGCAGTATGTGAATGGTTGTCAATGTTGCGATTCGTTAACCGGGATGGGCCCGCTCACACGTGGCAACTAGTTGGTGATATTGGTAAAAATCAAATGATCATGTCGTTTGAGCATATGAACGCGATAGCCCAGTTCGATTCATTAGGGGTTGAGCATATGATTATTACAATATTGATAATTTTTTGGATAACAAGATGAACGGTGCTGATCCGCCGGGTATGTTGGCAGCTGTGTTTGTGTTATCAGGTGGAATGGGGGAGTCAAGGAATGATTTGTTATTGGAAGGGAAGATTCTCCAAGGCATTTCATTGGAGAATATGATGGTGCGGTTCGGAGACCGCGGGAAAGTGAAGGCACCCGATTGTCGGGTGTTACATGCATTGTTATACGGTTCGCCAAAGCTGTTGTGGCGGCAATTAGTGATGATAAATACGTAGGATACGAGAGAGGCATGCAACAGAAAAATGATCCCATATATGAGAATAATCAGTGCTATGATTCTGCAGCAAAACGCATTGCCTGCAGAGTCACTATGGGTTGCCAAACCAATTGATCAGGTCTCTTTTGCATCAATGAAGCGCCATTGGAAATTTCATGTTTCAGTCTTCGGTAACCAGTATACAGTTAAGGATGAGCATGGCAACAATTTTCAATTTGTGGATCGAAATGAGGCTCAAGGAGGCCAAGGGGACGAAGAAATGGGTGATGAAGAGGAAAAGGAAGAGCAAGGTGGTGAAAGGAGACCACGTCGAAGATATGCAAGAGCCCACCGGGAAGTTTCAAATGAGGTGACTCATGTTGTGGTTTCACGAAGAAAACCAGATCATTGCAATTATAATTGGGGAGCCCAGAGTATCTATGACAATGTTTCAGCAGGTATTGGAGAAAACCTTGAATATCATGAGAGTCGTCGACAGTGGGAACAAAATTTCTTCACCCAACAACAAGATCATTGGTCTGCTGAGGCCGCCCACCGAGCGAAGGTGGACCAATATTGGGAAGAGCAGCAACTGTTCAAAGCTCAGCAAATATCTCGGATGGAACAATTGGAGCAACAACGGGTAGAGGAGAACGCTCGAAGGCGCGAGAGGGAGGAGGAGCAATATCACCTCCAAATGGAACGAAATGCTCAAGAAGACCGTCGTTGGATGGCAATAGGTACCGATCAGCAAATGGCGCGCAATAATTACAAAATCCTTCATGGTCAAGAAAGGCACTTGCGGGACCATATGGCTGGATTGCCATATCAAGAGCACACAACTTGGCAAAGATTCGAGGATCTTCCGGTACCCCGCGGTCCTTTCGACCCGTCTCCGCATTGGCCCGAGGCTCCGGGCTTTAGTTTTCTTCCACCACAGCTATCGACACCACCCGAAGGGGAACCTTGACCCCTTGACAGTTGGAAGGAGGTGATGTCAGCCCTCATCGGGTACTCCTACAACCCATACCCACCGGTCGACCCAAACGAGCGCTATCAGAGATTGGCGAGGTATGTTCTCTGTTGTTGTTGTGCATTCTTCTTTTGTTTAAATGTCTTTTGTTAGTAGTAGATAGTTTTTACCGCTTTCCTAGTTAAATGAAATTTGTGGGTGTGTTTCCTATATAACCCTCACGAGACCTACTCATCCTCTCGAGCTGTCGGGAGGTTTAAAAGGGCTTGTTGCATAGCTAAATGCAACCGTGATTCCTACGAAAGTGAGTTAGGATTGTTGTTGTTGTACATTATTTTCAACATAAATCAAAAGTAAATTAACGTATGGCTTGGTAATATTCTCATAAAAATGGTAGAACTAGGCTACTAACAAATTTTGATGGTTGTGAGAAGCATGCTTCTACACAAGGATGGAGATTTGAAGGTAAACCATGTTCGCGAGACGACCAAGTTTATTGAAGAACGAAGAGCATACGAGGAATGAGCTGAAAACTAGGTGCATACGTTCCTT
The DNA here is from genome assembly GCA_947069175.1 of Scalesia atractyloides. Classification (NCBI taxonomy): domain Eukaryota; kingdom Viridiplantae; phylum Streptophyta; class Magnoliopsida; order Asterales; family Asteraceae; genus Scalesia; species Scalesia atractyloides. Next base: position 13,433,631 of record CAMTDV010000010.1, on the reverse strand, counting down.
TTTACTTTTGGTTTTTAGTTAGCAAATAAGTGGATTGTAAATTGTATTATAATTTTCCGGGGTGAAATTTTGGGGAAGTTGGCCGTGTCACATCCCTTCTGCGATTTTAAAAAGCTCCATTCTTACACATTGAGGACAATGTTAACCTCGGTGTGGGGATGAGGGGAGAAAAAGTTTTTCGATTTTGACCCATTCATTTAAACACTACACATTGAGGACAATGTTGACCTCAAGTGTGGGGATGGGGGGAAATTTCAAAAAATTTTAAAATATGTCTTTGTTTGAGGCGATGTAAGAAGCACAAGTAACTAAGTTAACGGGGGATGGCACAACCCATTTGGTCTTTTGTAATGGTTAAGTTCAAGTTAATAGCATGACGGGTATTTAGCAGGTGGTTATTTGGGAATAATTCGCCTAAGAAATTTATAAGCTATGCATACCGGATATCATACCTTTTATACGTGAGGTTTTGAGCCATTTTTATACATAATATACACATATTTCTTTGTTTGAGTGGACCATTAGTCATGTATTGTAGAACTTGCATCTTTTGATACATTTGAGACCATAGACCAAGTACAAGCACGAGAATGATTAAGGCCTTAGGTAAACCTTTTTCTTTTACACCATTTGTTTACCTTTACCCGAAATCCATCCCCTAGTCGCTAACTTTGAGCCTAAACCTTTCATTTGATCACCCAAATTAGCCCTTAACCTTTAAGCCTCTTTTAACCCGAGTGATGAAAATTCGATCATAGGATTAGTTGTTTGTAAAGTTGCATATATAAAAAAATAAAAATTCAGAAAATGTTATGAAATATACGAGAAAAGTCATTGAGGAAAATACAAAAGGATGTGTGGTAGTTGTCGAATTAAAGGCGAACGCTTTTTCCTATTAGTTGTCGATTTTGATTACTCGGTTTAGTGTAGTTGTTTGTAATAAAAGTCAAATTTTAATCGCTTTTGCCACTTTCAAAATATCCTATTCCATACCATTAACCTAGCCCCATTACAACCCTTTAAAGACATTTTGACTTGTGCTTAGTATTTGTGTTCGGTGGTGGAGAATGATTGATGCAAGCCTATGCGGGTACTTGTTCTATTCGGTTTTGAGTGATCACTTTAAAAGTGCTAATCCACCATTAAATTAGCCAAATTTTAAACCGAGGGGAGAGAACATTGCGAGGGGTATGCATAACTTGTGGGTTTCAAGGGCGGGTTAATCTTAACCATTTGAATGTTATTAGTTCTTTACCGTTAAATATTTTGAAAATTGTAAAAAGCTAGAACTGGGTATGACATTAGACCTTAACTTACGTCTCGAGAATGGAAAGTGTGTTTCTCGTTCGACCATGTGAAAGTGAAAAACAGATTTGCTTGAGGGCAAGCAAAAGACAAGTGTGTGGATGTGATATGTGGTCGAAAACCGGAGCTTGTTTATGTTTTTACGTGACTTTTCATTCCGGATAGCCTACTTTTAATAAGGTTTGTGTTTTACAGGTCTTATGGAGTTTAAGGAGCTAATTGGGAGCTAAACGGAGCATCGGGACGCGAATTGAATCAACCGGAACCAAGAAACAAAGAAAACAGAAAGTTGGATTTAGGGGCACCGTCGCCGACGCTACTATGGGTCGTCAGCGACGCCCCGGGTATACTTTTGTCGCCCAAAAATTGCGTAGACAGTAGGATAAAGCGTCGGAGGAAAAACCACTAAACACAACCCGTTGCCGACGCCACTCCTAGCCGTCGGCGATGGCCTCAGCTTTTTGTCTTCGCGAATTTGTTGTTTGTTGGGGATTGGGGACGGATATAACACAACTTTTTGACCTATTCTTGGGAGTTACGAGTTTTGTAAGTTTGAAACAAGTTCGTGGAGCCACAAACACCCACCATCGCATCTTCCATCATCCCAATCCATCCAAATCATCCGTTCGATCATAACCCTAACATCATCATCACTCTCATCATCAATCCATTCATCCATTTATCACAACCATTCAACATAAACCCTAATCATCATCCATCTCCATTACCAAGCTTCAAGATGTCAAGACTCGAGCTTTCATCCATTGTTGATCGTGTTATGTTCGTCATGAGCAGCTAATTCCCGGAGGTTTCACCCCGGTGTAGACTTTTGTAAGATTTCTAGGGTTTACTATGTGATAAACATTTGGTTTGTGAGAATTCGAATTTGCATTTAATCTTTTGATAATTGTCTTACGTTTGTATTGTATTTGCGAATTGTAGAGTGAGTTATGAAATTTGACTTCGTGAATTGAATATGCGTATTTATTCCTTGTCGATTGATAGGTTTCACTTGTCCAAAGTAACGAAGTGCATTGTGGTCCGTTGTCTATGACGTTGATAGCAATTGGCACCTAAGCTTTGTGATTCTAAACCGTTAATGAACTAATTCGTTTAAACCAATTTAAAACTTGTAGTAACCCTAGGTCTTGCAATTGTTTAACCGGGTGTGAACCTTGTTTTCTCTCTATTGTTTTACAATCGTAATTACTTTCCTTGCAATCATTCTCAAATTTTAGTAGTTAATTAGTTAAATCAAAACTTGTCGGTCATTCCGACATCCTTTTCAACCAAAAAAATTTAATCTTTTCTTTAGCAAGCTTCATAAAAGTGACACAACTGTTTAAATCAATCATATCCGCTCGTAAACCACAGACTCTTCATGGTTCAACCCCTTACTACCACTAACGCATTGTTAAGGGTAATTCGGGACTATAAATATTATCTTTGACCAGAGCGCGACACTCCAATCACACGTCATGGTTAACATGACAATAATAAGGTCCAATGGTGCGAGGTTGGTGTCCTTAGCCTGTACTAACGTGTTAAACGGGAGCTTTCCGTTTAACAGCACATTAAATATGTGACGATGATTATTAGGCCAACGATGGGGCTATTTAAGATTCTGAGTTCACGGAACATCTTAGTACGAGCCATAGACTATGATCTAAGATTTGAAGACATTCGGAGAATGGGCAAGCAAAACGAGGAATTTCCCGGTTGGGGAAACGCCTTTGTTTTCAGAGCAACGAAAGAAAAACCAAACATGCAAGGAACGGTTAATCAAGCCTAAAAACACTTAAACTACCCTAATACGATGCTATTATGATTAAAACATAACCTGGGTCGGGTTTCATGACGGTTATGCACGGTTTTTAAAACCGAGTCTTTTAACACTAAAAACACGAAAAAAAGGAGTCCGTTTCGCAAACCGGGGATGCGTGTGGGACCCAAATGAAACTAAACGCAAAACCAAAGATAAATATCATCTTTTATCTCGAAAAACGAAGCACGACAAAGCGAGGTGTGGGGTAGGGGTACCCCCACTTGCGACCCCCCCTTTATATTTCTTTTTTATTTATTTTTTTCTTCGTTCTCCATTAAAATTCTGCTCAAACTCTCAAAGAACACAGCTGTTCCTCCCTTTAGTTCAGCCAAATCAAAGGTATTCTTCATGTTATACAAGGTTTTGATGATAATTTCTTGAGAAAACATGAACTAGTCAATGAAGACCCTTTTTAATCCATGATTTTGGATGATTTAAACATGATTCTTGGCTAATTAAGATCACATCAGGGATTCCTTGATGTTATATGGTAGTCAAGATCACAAAACTTTGGTTTTTGATACCCTAATCGACCCCTAATCGACCAAAATCGAAGAATAAAGTTATTAACCAAAAAACAAAGAAACAAGGCTTGATTGACATGAATTATGGCATGTTTGGATTGTATTTGATGTGCAGGTACTGAATATAGCACCCACAAACTTCTGAACTCAAGAGAACTGCCCGGAAACGAAGCTTGCGCTAAGTATAACGCCCGAAACCTTGAACTAGCGTAGGCAGAATATTGTTTGGCCTATAGCTTGGTCTGTGATACTTGGATTGAGCTGAAATTTAGTGTGGTTATGTAGGGTATTGACAGGAATGTCCACGTAAAAGATTAGAATTTTTGGAATTTTTTATGATTTTTGGTGAATTTTTGACTGTTTTACCAAAAGAAATCCATAAAAAAATACCAAACAGAGTCAATAAATCACCAAAATTTATATGAACACTAAGGAACATATAGGGAATGTTCTGGAAAATTTGGGAGTCCATTGATTAAAGTTTTATTCTGATTAAAAATCTGCATTTCTGGGAGTTTTCGGTAGCCGGAAACACACTGTAACCAAATCGGAAAAATCCCAAAGTTTTCCAGGGAGTTCCTGGACATATAAGGAGCTTTCTGGAATATTTTGAGTATTTTTGGATATCGGATGATAAGCAACGTGAATTATTCGGTTAAATGTTGTTTTACAAATAATTTATTTGAGAAATTAAAATGGCTAAATAAATTCCCGAATTATTTTTCTCATAATATATATATTTTAGTTGACTTTTATAAAAAGTTCCAGATTTTTATTCAACTTGTGGATTAAAAGGGAGTTACGGAATTTACAACGGTTTATTTTAAACTAATATCGGCAATTTACGTATAACGAACCTGCCGTAACTGGGAACTGACCAAACCCAACAATTACTATAATTGGAACACCGGAAGCATTCTAGGAGATTCTAGAATCGTTTGGACACTAGGGGTGTTTCCAATGCCAGTTCGGGAGAATCCCCGACGGCGAGAATGGAAACTTAATTTTGGGCAACCTTGACTCCCCAAACACCCAAACTCCCTTAACGAAAAGTAATCTTTCTTAAATAACAACATGTTGACACTATTAGTATTCCCGTGCCATTATTCGAACATGTCAAACAACTAACTTTGGCTGACACGCGAAATGGTGCCTAGAAGCCAAACTGAAAACTGATACAACCCTGACATCCATCACCAACCAGTGTCCTATAGACTCAATCCAGGGTGAAAACTCATAACCAGGTCCAAGTTATAACCATTACCAGCTTAGATACTGATTTGAGACCCTACTTGCATGCGTGTTATTAAAGTTGATCCAGTTGCATAATAACTCTTTGATTAAGGCTGCTACCCGCATTGTGAGTTTCACTTCCCCACTTTTAAATTGTTTTACTGTTTTCTGGGTGATTTGCATGTTATAAACTGTGTTAATTGTACCAACTTGTGATGATGTGAATTACCTAACACACGAACTATCCCCACTACAAGTGATTAACATAACTCGTGGGCAGTGGATAGTACTATTGGTCTGACAAACCCAGTTGCTACGACCGGACTGTGTGTCGGCAAACAGGAAACTGCACGCGTCCTAAACTCGGTTATGTTGTTAGGCATAACTACACTGGGGCGTTGAACTGCACGTGACGCAGTTGGTGGGTTGGGGATGTCTGCGTGACACGGCCCGTCGGACAGAGGTATTTGTGTTGACATGGCCCGGGGCGTGCTGAGGTGTCGAACGTGACACGGCACAGTTAAAACAGTCAAGGTTTCACTTGTACACTCGTGTAATTCCATCTACGATCTATGAATCGTGCAATTAAACTTGTTAAAGCATTATGCTACGAAACAACCAAACCAGTGAAACTTACCGGCTCGTTTAGCTGACCCTTTTTACAACTAACATGCATTTCAGGTAACTTTAGACTGGTGTGATCCGTGTATGTTGTTCAAGACGTGTTTATAGACGAATACTGATATAATCGCATGCGGCTTAGAAGACTGATGTGGTTCATGGGAACACGCAGTTGTAACATACATGTAGTATGTAATCAACATTTTGTAAGTAATAAAATGTAGTGTCTTTATAAACAATGTGTTTGTACCAGAGGTGTCTATTGCATCCCGTGTTTTTTTCTTCCGCTGCAGATTGGGGTGTGACATAGGTACCAAAAATCTATGCCAATATGTGATTATGGTACACACCACCTTTAATATCACGTCTTCCGAGAGTATGCCTACTACCCTGCGCATATATTATATGGTCATTCCTAGTTGATGAGTCGGAACTCCCGAACATGATACCATTACCCCTAGTGTTTAATGTTATTCAAGCAATATGGATTTAAACCGAATTCTTATATTTATGAAAGCATTTGCCAATCTGTATAATACTAGCTCCAAGTGGCTAATGCCATATCCCAAGTTTTCAAATAAAACTAGGCTCAGAGTATTTACCTTGCTAGCAATTAAACTATTAAATAAGTCTTTGAAGCAAAGCCGTATTTCAAATTGTATATCCTAGGCATGATTATCTCTAAGGCTCTATAGTCTATAATGAAACAGATTTATATATCCATTAGAATGTTCACGAGTTATTTGGTAATTTATATTACTTGACCCGTTACTTAGAATTTTATTTGGTTTTGTTGGATTAAGTGTTATCCGGTTAGAATGTGGTTTATACTCTTCCGAGTGCGAAGCCTCGTTGGATATGGCTTATTTAACCAAACATTCTAATTTGGAATGATTTCAAAAGGTTTAGACCCAATTCGACTAGTTTATATATTTTATATATATTTAACTAGTCATTTGCGCAAACGAGGCATTGGATGGTCGAATGGGTTTATGAAAAGTCCGTTATCTCAAAACATACTTCCAAATATTATATAGTCAGTTTTGAGGTCAGATTACGTGCCTCGTAGGTTTTAAAAACATTTTTATGCCATAGGGGGATTTTTGACATTTTAAAAGTATATACAGTGGACTTGTCAATTTACCTTTCAAATGGTATGACCATAAGGTATAATTTCAGAGAGTCATTCCCTATAATATTATGGTCACAAAACATTCCTTGGTTGGGTTTCAAAATAGACGAAATGGGTTAGGAACGAAAGTAAAAAAAAGTCACTGCTTGACTTTCAACATAAGAATGAGTGTTAAACTAAGTATGATGAGTTGAGCATGTCAAAATATGTTTTATAAGTCTATTCAAACTGATGTGATGTCAAAACAATTGGTTTAGATAGTTAAAGGTTCAATTATCGCAAAATGCATATTATCTAGTTATGACTTTTAAATATAACATGCTTGACTCATCATTTCGCCTACTTAACGTGATTGTCGTAGGGTATGATCACAGGGGATTCATACCTTCATTATTACGATCACGTAGGAAAGTCTGATTCGAACTTTGACTTGACCATAGTGGTCAGAATTGAAAGTCAAACAAAAAGTCAAATTGTTTGACCTTCAGTTGAAAACTAGCTAATTAAATGAAACTGAACAAGGAGGAGAACTTACTAGGATTGGGGAACTACTAGGAATAATAAGAGAACAACTTTTAACTCCAGAATTGCCCCAAGAAATATTTAGAAGTGATTGTGAAGGTGTGACTTTAAATGAACACCAAGACATGTTATTTATACTAATCATAATGCTCCAAATGTTGCCAAGTATAATCCCAGCTGATTAGAAGCTGATTTGTGGCATCTTAGGTGTCACAAAGAGGAGAAGGAGAGGCAAAATCATGGAGATGTGGTAGCATGGCAGGCCAACTGCCATTTTGCTGTCCCTCAACACCTCTTACAGACCGTAATAGGTGGCTTACGGTCCGTAAGGGGTTTTTAAACCGCCTTACAGATTTTGAACCCTTTACAGTTTGTAAGGGGTATACCTTACGGTCCGTAAGGGACCACTAGAAGTGAATGTTTGGGATTTTTGTCATTTTAGTCCCCGGACTTTATATCTTTCCCCTTTTTGATGTATTTGGTCCCTCTCCTTCCACAAATCGGAATTAAACGAAGAGGTTTGGACACGTGTCGCATTATAATTCGATATATTTTTGCGGGATGTTACACAAACCAATGCCATGTCATAAAACATTGAATCTTATGGATAATATGCATTCATTTGACTTGTAGGACAGGTTAGCGCGACTAACCATGGAAGGGTTGTCAACCCAAATAGTACTATCAATAATATCCATGACTTACGGATTAATGTTTATACTCGTGTGGTGGACTTATGGTGACACTACTGTCTCATTCAACTAGATATTCTTGTACAATTATGAGAAATAGTTCATGATGCAAGTAACATGTTTTCCCTTAAAACAACACAAGTAAAATTTTCTTGTTCGTGTGACTTCCCAAAAACTTTGATGAAGACGTTCGTACACTACTCAGTTCCGACAAGGCGAGAGGCACTAATAAGATCTCGAAATCTAACCTGAATGATGCATGACTAGGAACTATACCCTGAACCAAGTATGTAACGTGTAGATGGGGTTAGTGGTTGGTGTCAGTAATGAAAGCAAAAAACTGTTTAACGATTGTTTAGAATACTTGAGTTTTATCGAGTTTCCAATACTCAACGATTTTCAAAGACTTGTGATAGATAAACTTTCATACCGAGTCAAATATGAGATGTGGAAAACATGTTTGAAAAATATGACAAGCTTCGGGGCTTGTCGGTTACAATCCCGACGTTTGCCATTTTTCAAGTAACTCACCGTTATTATTGTTTTTGACTGAAGTTGTCATAAACTCTCAATATATTTTAGGGTAGGGTTAAAACGAAATAGATTATTTTAAGTTAAAAAATTTGTAGGATTCCATTTATATTTATAAAGTCCCTATAATTCACACAATTGACCAAATAATTCAACAACTTTTTTCTCTCCACCCTTGCGACGTGCCTCCCCACACTATTTTGCATGGGATTGGCCGAAGTGCCTGAACTAGCATTGCAGGGGGAGCTGGTGATATTCCCGCATTTGGCCAAGGATAGTAATTATGTCGCTAGTAAGTGGCTAAGTAAGTGTTGTGGCCCTGTAGATGTTTGAGCCTGTTGGAAGGAGCAGTTGGTCCTTGCGACATCGCCCCTAACATAAGCGCATATGCAAAGTCACGGGTTGCCCCTGACCGCCAGAGGCTCGTGTGGAGATAGCTAATTGTTGAGGAAGAGTTCCACTTGGAACACCGAGTGCCTCTTCCTGGTAGAAGAGCCTCACAACAAAAGACAACGAGTGAAATACTGAACACGAAAAACTCTTCTAGCAACTAAATTGAAGCGGGCCCCACAACAAGTGTCACTTGTTAATACAACGACTATGAGGTAGGGACAAAATATGCTTTATTACAAGGATAAGTAAAGATTACAACAAGGGGAAGTAAGAGAAATACACGGTGAAGTAAGACAGATAACATGGAAAAGATAAAGCTATGAGTCTAAGTTCAAGTCTTGTATCTGGTGGGTCTTGTAATGTGCTTTTGGGCTAGTATTTATAGCCATCCGAAGGTCTTCCTCTTTTTCCAAGCTTAAACCGTGACCTTTCTAGAAGAAGGGACTTGACAGGTTACTTTCTTCCCCTCTAGGCCTTTGTCTGTCCAAGAACTCCCTATTAGGCTATCTCCTTGACTTCGTCTTAATGTGTTGGTTTATCATTTTCTCCATTTTTCTAATATCCATCCATTTAATGTACAACAATTCTTCGTCTGATAACTATTCATATTGCTATGGAGTTCAAAGCTCTTTGGAACTCGATAATTTTGAGAAAAAATTATTTTAAACAAATTTAATCGCTAAATTATCTTAAGCAAATGATTAACAACTATAACAAACAACTACAATTATGTGAAATGGACCTAATAAATACCACTCGAACTTAGCTTAAACATTTATACGAGTCCTCCCGAGTTTTTAACAAGCTAGTTATGCGACACAATTTATGAGCTATTTAAATAATTTATCTTGATTGGGGGTTGTAACAGTTAATATTTATTTTATAGTCAACATGGGTAACCCACTTGGTAGAGGCTTACGCCTCTTTAAAGAGATGTCATAGACTTAAACCTAAGGAATAATTTAGATTATCAGTGTAGATAGGTAACATTAGTCGTTAAAAAAATACGTATCTTATAAAATTAAAATAACAATAAGTATAAATGTTTACAACTTACTTTTATTAAAATAGTCGGTAAATAATCAAACATCAAGATTATTTTAATCTTTTTGAAAGTAACGTCTAACATGCTAGACATGCGTTCTCGTTTTGACGTTTACATGTGAGCGCCGGCCGAATCATGATCTTATTTTTTATTGCTAGTTTCTACGTGTCACATAATAACATTAAAGAATAAAGACAACTCACAATAAAATAATGATCACCGAAAAAAACATAAATATATATTTATTTATAGACATGATATATTAGAAAGTTTATTTGGATAAAAAAATTTAATCATTTATTTAGTAATCAAGACTAAGATTAAATAAGTGGAATTAAACAAAAGAAGGAGGCGCGTGAGTTTTCATTAAGAGTATTCCACTCCTTCCAAGTGAATAGTTCTCTCTACTCTAATTCCCTCTTGTTTTTAAAACGCTAATAACTTTGTCATACATTATTTTTTATATAAATTGCATCATAAAAAGAGCGTTTTTTTTATCCTTAAAACGAGTATACTATTGATATACTTTGAAAAAAAATTTAGAACCTAAAAGCATAAAACACAATGGACTAAAAACTAGAATTTGGACAGCTTTTAAAACCATTTTAACCCATTCTTTGGCTAATTTTTTAGCTTGTTTGGATAAAGCACAAACTATATTGACCCTTTAACAAGCAAATGGGTAGAAACCGCAATTCTAGTTTTGTAAAACACATGTTCGTTCTTCGACTTTGATGAACATGCTCAGGTTTCTAGTGAACCATATTCTGATGAACCTTTTCTATATTATTAAAGCCAAGTTTATTGCATGGTTACAAATCTTTTTTAGTAAATCCATAAAAACACACACAAAAAAAAGTTTTTCCTACAATGTAATAGACAAAAAAAAAAACATAAAAAATGTGTTTTTTCTAAAACGTAATGAACCAAAAACACAAAAAAAATATGTATTTATCTAAAATGAAATGCACAAAAAACACAATAAATGTGTTTTTCCTAAAACGAAATAAATCAAAACACAAAAAACGTGTTTTCTAAAACACAATGGATTAAAAACAATGTGTTTTTCCTAAAACGCAATAGACAACAAACAAAAAAGATTGTTTTTTTTTCTAAAACACAAATGGACCAAAAACACAAAAATGTGTTTTTTGTTGTGTTATAAAACGCAATAGAAAAAACGCAATGCACTAAAACACAATAAAAAGCAATGCGATGAAGATAATATTCATTTATCTTATTCGAATACTAACATTTGTTAAATGCAATGAAGCTTCCTCACTAGATGTAAAACGCAATGAAATAATTAAAAAGTTGGTAAAAAACATAATATTCATCACTACATGTAAAGGAGAATGAAATAATTAAAATAACAAACGCGATAAAAAGACAGTTCAAAGAATGCATGCTGAATCTATTGATCCTATCAAACCACCTATTTGTGTTAACTCTAAAATATGTTAAATCCACTTTTTCATTCAAGTAAATGAGAAAAGCAATGGAACATACCAGGTGAAACAACATCAGTGGCCTCCTTAGCGAGATTCCAATCAAACATCCCGATGGCCCGTGTAAATAAACGCAATGAACCGCATTCGGAGAAGAAGATGCTGTTGTAGAGCCACTTGTAGAGAGGACCGTCACCAGAGCCGAAGGTGGTGGTTGCTAACCGGATTGTGAGAGACGAGTTCGGGTAACAGTGTGGATAAGAGATGGTTGCAAGATCGGTGTTGTTGTTAGTGGTGGTGGTGGTTATGGTAAAGGTGGTTGGAGTGGTGGTGGTGGTGGGTGATAGTGAGGTGGAGTGGTGGTGGTGGTGTAGGGTTGAGTTGAAGAGAAAATGTGTTTTTTAGATTTTGGTGTATTTGAGATTGTTTGGACCTAAAATGCTCTTCTATGTGTTTTTTTTTGTTATTTGCCACATGTCATCCTACTATTGTTTCTACGCTTCCTACATAAATCATACTTCCTATATAATAATTTCCCATTTATTTATATAACTAGTAAATAAGTTCGCGCTACATTGCGGGAAATTAGTTGGTATCGATTAAAGTCATGATATACCCAAATTACATCGATCAAAAACTGAAAAACGAATTGTAACACCCCAAAAAATTACCAATAAAAAGATAAAAATGTGTATAAATAAAACGAGCTCGCATATTACGTGCCATAGTTAATGTATGGTAACTAGGAACACTTGGACTTGGTTAAATACATACGAAAACACAATAAAAAGAATGGATTCCAGCCCTTTTCAAATAAGGACCAAACATGAAAGGCCTAAGCTGACTAAAAGGAAACTTGAGGCTTCAAACATTAAAATTTAAAAAGACACACACAAGTGTGTGTGTTGAGATCGATAAGAGGGAGAGAAAGAAAGTGAAAACCTTCATTTAATCTAAAATCAACAAGTTGGAAAGCAATTGGGGCTAGAATTCGTGCATGTGTATTGGCCATCCATACGTGATTAACACAAGGTATGTAGTAAATTTCGTTTTGGATGATGATTGTTATGTAAAGAAACTTGGAGGATTGAGATTTTTTTTTGTGAAATTGTTGATAGCGTAACTTAGGAAAGGTGTTGTGTGAACCTAAGGTCTTAATCCTAACTGAAATTGTTAATGATTTATCAAGAAACAAGTGTTAGGATCATCATGTTATGTAATAAGGAAGTGAGTTTTAGTGAAAGTACGGGATACATGAATTATGATGGTTAATTTATGCTTATGAGGTATAAACTGAAATTTAGATATTAATTCAATCATATTGAGCATATTTACTTGATGATTTGAAAGTTTATTGTTTAAAATTCATGCCCACAAGGCGTTTGACAAAATGCTTAGGTGAAATTTGATGTTGATAATGTATGGAAATCTATGAGAAGAACCTTATGATTGATTGTTGGCAAGTTTACTTGCCATAGGCTCAAATTATGATTTCTTAACAATTATTCGAGTTGTTCTATAGGTGACTTGAGTGATAAGGCGGGTGATAAAGCCGGGAGCGATACGCAACTTAAAGGGAAGCTTTAAGGTACGTGGCTATAAGTTTCATTCCTTTTCTTAAACTAGTTATAATGGTTGGTTTAGTATAATGTTTGTGAACGAGATATACATGAGTTTGGTTTGCTCATAAGTGATAGTATTCACACGAACAAACCAAACGGGTCAAAATAAAGTAAAACGCAAACTGGGTAATAGGAGCGTAAATAATGATTTTGTAAAAGCCCGGAAATTGGGTGAAGTAAAGTTAAGTACAAACAGGGTAACGGAAGCGCGGAACACAAAATTGTAACACCCAAAAATGGGTTTGGTAATTTAAACCCGGTTAACATAAAGGAACGAGTAGAGTACCATTAGTGGTAAAGGTGAACCCGTAAACAAGATAACTAGGAAAAATTAACCTAGTCGTAACATGTATATAAGTAACAAGATAATGAGTTTAGTCTCATTTATAATTGAAACGAAACTTGAGGGACCAAATCGTTAAAAGGGAAACATGAGTTTTAATAAATAAAACTAAAACACAATGTGTCGTCCAGAGTAAGAAGAAGAAGGGAAGAACCCTAATTTTTCCAAAGTCTTCAAATTGAAAAGGGAATTCAAGTCAAATCTAATGCATGAACGTAGATTCTTGATCATCTAGACAAGATGAACACATGGTAAGTTGTAATTTGAGATTTGGTGATCTTGTATAAAGTGGGTTATGTTAATCCACAGAATTGAATGAAATTGATCATGTATATGTGTTATAATCATCACATGGAACATGAATTATGTATGATTTTGATTAATTGGATGATTTTGAATGAAACCCATTACATGAGTGTGAAGATGATGATCATGATGAACATGTAGATGTTATATTGTGATCTTGTGATGCATAAGGTGTTATATGATAGATTGTGATAGATAAACTTGATGTAGGATTGATGATTATTGACGGGTGGACCGTCGGATAACCCTTAAGTGGCATAATATATATTATAATTATATATTATAGTGGGTTATTGTCTCGAATTAGATAACTACGGGATATTTGGCTTTTCAGGTACAAAGGAGCATAAGAGCGAGGTTTTATCACGTTTGGATGGATGCTCGTACGTGTTAAAGCCAAACCGGAGCTGTGGAATCACGCCAAATAAACAAAGGAGGAAGCCCCAGTTTCCACCGTAGCTTACAGCACCGCCGTAGCTTACAGTGGATGCTGGGAAACAATTTGGAGGCGTAAAGTAGGTTCTGATCACCGTAGAGTTTTGGGAAGGCCACCGTAAGCTACGGTGGCACCGTAGCTTACGACGGCGGCCAGCGAGAAAAGTTGTAACTGCCATACTAATTAGTTTTTGGAGGTGTCTTTTGGCATTCAATCATTGTTGTCGGTTACCAGCAAGGCAGGGACAAATTTTGGGTGTTCTTGAGAGCTTGAAACAATTTCTAAACATCGGATTAGCGTTTTTAATTTCTATGAACATTGATATGTGTGTGATGATGATTGTCCAAGGCATGAGTGGCTAAACTTATGGTGATCATCCTAGATTGAAGGTTTGTTTGATACATTCATGTTCTTGTTTTTATTTATAGAATAATAGACTTGCAATCTTTGTTGGTTTATTATGGTGTGTTGATATTTGTTTGTAACTTGTTAATTGATGTTTTAATCACAACCTAAATCGTATGTTACTGGTGTCGTTGACAATCGAGATATCACGGGAGGGGTTAGGATTGGATATTGATTAATTGATCTTCGGATAACAACCTCGCATTAACATAATCCGAGTACTTAGTTCCCTTTCATCACAACAAGTAACAACACATGAGTCATGTCTATGTGACTCTTTCTAGTTAAATTTGAGCATGAATGTCAATTGAAATCGGAAATCTAGGATGTTCATTTGTCTCTAAATTGTTTACAAACCAAACCTTTCTTTTGCAAATTGCTTAGTTAATCTTAGTTTTAAAATCAAACAATCCAAATCTATGAACTTACTTATCTGCAACTTAGTTAATTTAATTAGTTAATTGATAAAGCTATAAAATAAACACATTTTCCACAAACTCCTCGTGTTCGATACCCACTTACCGCAAGCTGATTAGTAGTAATTGGATTAAATTTGCGTAACACTTCGACATTACATCAAATTTTGGGGGGAAATTGTAGGCGGGGATTTGATCTACATACAAGCATATTGGGGGAAAATTTTGAAAAATTTAAAAATCAAGCGAGTACCATCTGAATTGAACGCTTAACATTAGACTCGCACGACAAACCGGCAACCCGTTGTCCTTTCATTGGTGAGCATTTGGGCCACATAATTACACTATTAGAAATAGTTCTTTGATTGAGAGTGACGGTGTGTGTGAGTGCATTAGAACTTGTGCTTTAGATACGTTCCGAAGCCTTAGCTTAGCATGTGTGTGAAGATGATAAGGGCATTTAGGTGGACTCGTCGTGATGTGCGTGGGTGTGGGACTTGGGGGTTGGACCTCATACATTTGATATATGAGTTTGGTAGTGAGAGGGGAGGGGGTTTGGTCTATTAGTAGCCATGTTTGAGCCTATTGCCTATCATTTGTTAACCCGTGCCTACCTCCTAAAAAATTTACCCGTTTGAGAAGATCCGGTCTAGTAGCTTTAGTGTTTTGTGATTTGTTTAGTATCTCAAAAAAAAAGAGAAAAACGAAGAAAAAAAGAGAAATGAAAGAAAATATATCCAAAAAGATGAGAATAAATGTGGTAGTAGTTTCAAAGAAAAGAAAAGAAACGAAAAAGAGATGGTTGTAGATAGTTAGTTGCATTTGCTTAAATATAATAAGACCGGGTCGGATCATTACGCTACTTTGCACATATCCCTTCATTCCCTACTGAAGGAGTATGGTCCCAAAAACCTTGCGCCAAGAAAGGAAACCATACCCACTATTAACTACCAAGGAGACCTTACGCAGGCTTCTCTGTCAAGGAAAGACTCGCTAAACTCTGCGCCGGGTATCCAAAAAGGGAAAGTATCACTTAACTACCTTGCGCGGGCTCGCGCAAGGTTCAAAGTTAACCTTGATTAATTTCCTTGGATAACATTTCACTCATAAACCTTGCGCAGACATTTATACCAAAACAGGAGCTCAGCAGATGTTGCGCTAAACAGAAGAGAAAGGAAAAAAGATCATTTAACTACCTTGCGCCGCTCGCGCAAGGAAAACAGTTAATCCTGAAAGACTTTCCCTTAGAAAAATCCTTGTTTACAAGATCTGGTGCAGAGGCAAAGGGAATCTTTTCTGTTGTAACAGAATGAACACGTGGCGAGCAATAGATGGGTTACAGCTGTGAAATCTTCTAGAAGCCACTAATACCCAATTGTGCAAGCATCTTTCGGTTATAACCAAATGCCACATGGCAGCATCTGGGACGACCAAGAAAGATCACGGTGATAGCATGCTCACATCAATAAAATATAGTGATCTCATGACGACACGTGGCATCTCCCTAGCCATTGATGAGCTCACGATCCGTGTGCAATAACGGACAGTCAAAACCTAACGGAGCAGCGAAAGATTCAGTTAGGTTTCCATCTCTCATTTTGCCGCCCGAACTCTTGCTATAAATAAGTAACTTGGGCTTCAAGTAGAAGGCATTCACTCTCAACTACTCTCTCTCTTACTTCACTTGAAACTATTTCCGACTACCTGTACTTATTCTCACGCCGGAGGGTGGTCACGGAGAGAACCCCCTTCTCCCCGTGGGCGAGTCTGACGATGTTCTGTTTTGCAGGATCAATTAGAGTATAGTTGTAACCATCATCATCGCGAAACCAAACGAAGGATTAACCTCTTTATGAAAGGAACCAAACCCTAGATCTAACCAGATTCCGATCTGTTAGATTTACGTTTCTTCATTAGCGCCCACCGATTTTCGATTCTTCTCTCATATTTCGTTTTGTTTCACCTAGATCTACAGCTTCATGGTTGATGGATCGTCTTTTCCAGGTCCTCGATCGAAGAATCGTCGTGTTACCGGCGCTCCTCAGGTCGACAGACTAATTGTTGAAATTCGTCCGACGAAGCTGATGTTCCGTATGATCCTGATAATGCGAGCATTCCAGTAATGCCGGCGACTCCTCAGGTTGATGTCGCGTCAATTTTACCACCTGGAGAGACTCCATTATCGTGGTTGATAAAATCTCAAACTGCTCTGAATGCTATGTATGCTCAACTCTGTGCTCAGACCAGAACTCCAGCTTTTCAAGCTCCGGTTAATGCTCCTCAGGTCCGTGCTTCGCCGGCACCTCGAGTGTTGAGTTATAATACTCAAAATCATGCTCGTACGCCCTCGCATGTGTTTGAAGATAGAGCTAAAACGTAATCTAAAACCATGAATGACCTCGTTCATTCTGGTAGTAGAAAGCAAGAAGAAAACATTCAACGTTGCACTTCTGTTCATTCACGTTTGGTCCCGCGACGAGTATGATAAGACTTATGATGAAGGAGATAGCGCAAGTGTTTTTAATCGTCTGTCTACAGATCATGTGAGTTATAAGCCCAAAATACGTGTAGTGTACAATCCGGAGGCTGAGCACGATTACAACTTGATTTACCGACCTGCTGAAGCTGTTGAACAATCAAAATTTGTGAAGGAAATCGCTCTAGCCCCGCTAGAACGAGCAAAATTGCCATCAAACGTGGGTAAGTTTAATGGATTGTCAGATCCAGATGATCACATGCGTCTGTTCACTGGCGCAGGACTTATTGGAGGATGGACTCTACCTATGTGGTGCCATCTATTTGTACAAACGTTAATTGGGGATGCGCGACTCTGGTTCGATAACTTACCAACAGGTAAGATCTCCTCATGGAATGATCTTAAGGAAAAGTTCCTTACTCATTTTAGTCAGCAGCGTCGTTATGTTAGAGATTCGTCAGATGTGATGAACATCTGGCGAAGAGACAACGAGAGTTTGGAGGATTTCATTACGCGTTACAACAAAGAAGTTTTAGAGATCGGTGATGTGCATGAAGATCTTATCCGCACACAGTTAAGTATGCGGTAAGATGTGACGAAATGATCAAAGTGCTTTCTGGTACTACTGGTTTGCCAAAAAGCTGGGATAAGCTCATGGCAGCAGCTAAGGTTTATGCACAAACCGAACGAAACCTCAATTCAAATAGACCTCCTTTACCTCAGCATCATCCTGAGGATCTGAGCAAAGGGGGTCAGAAGTTTAAGAAAGGTTGGAAAGACTCGAACCAGAGTTCTTATTCACCACACTCTCCAATGGATGCTCGCACAACGATTAACAAGATCGCAACTCAGAAAGCCATCAAAAACGAAAATCGAGAGCGACAGTTGACTCCTCTCACCAAATCTCATGCTGAAGTCTTAAGCACTGAGAATTATCAATTTAAACAACCTCAGCCCATGAAGAACAAAAAGGGTCAAGACCCAAACCTTTTCTGTGATTTCCACAAAGACACAGGGCATACAACTGACAATTGCATTAGCCTGCGCACATAAATCGAAAAGGCTTTGAAAAGTGGTAAGTTGACACACTTGGTGCAATCAGTTCGAAAAGAGTTCAGGCAACTCACGCGCGGAGATGAGGGGCCAAGTAATAAGAAAATGAAACAAGTTTCCATGATTCAAGGAGGCTCGTCGCGCAAGCGCAACTTTCAAAGATTCCGAGGAGAGAAATGGCGTGAGCAGCAAGTGATATTTCTCGTGGTTCCAGGAGGACCTCAGGAAGAAAGACCAGTGGTAATCACAGCTATCTTTGGCCATTACCAGACCGACTATATGTTCATTGATCCAGGAAGTTCTGTGGACATCATATACGAGCAATATTTCAAGCAGTTAGACCCAGAAGATAAGGCACGCCTAGAACCAGTTAATTTCCCGTTAACTGGATTCTGCAATGAGGCTGTCTTCCCGCTTGGACAAATAGTTTTTCCCATAATTCTTTCAGACGGTAAAAACACGCGCACCATTCAAGTAAACTTCATGGTAATGCCAGCAACATCTCGTCATGACATTTTATTAGGACGTCAAGCGCAGCGAGATTTCATCATGGTCACGTCTGCGCCTCACGCTGCATGTGGTTTCCCAACGCCAACCGGAGTAGCTATCATTTTCGCTCGAAAAGAGATTATGTCTATTGAAGAACCAGTTGTTAAGGCTGCTAAACCAACATCACCAAATCAACCTGAAAAATGGGTGCTGAACAATAAGTATCCAGAGCAACCAATTATCCTTCGTCCTGCAATTTCTATGGCAATCCGCGCAAAACTCAAAACCTTGTTGTTTCGAAATATGGATATCTTTGCATGGACACCCGCATACATGATAGGGGTTCCGTGTGAAGTTGCAGAGCATTGCTTAAACGTCTTCCCATCAGCACAACCATTAGTACAGAAAAAGCGCAACCTTGGATCGTTAAAGACAGAAGCCATGAATGATAGCAGAGCATTGAAAGCTGGTATCCTGCGCGAAATCAAATATCAAACCTGGGTCGCAAACCCAGTAATGGTAAAAAAGCATAATGGTGGCTGGCGCATGTGTGTGGATTTCAAAGATTTAAACAAAGCTTGTCCCAAAGATTGTTATTCTCTTCCTGAGATTGACAAGAAAGTTGATTCATTAGCTTCTTTCCATTGGAAATGTTTCCTAGATTGTTACAAAGGGTATCACCAAGTGCTGATGAAAAAAGGGGATGAAGACAAGACAACTTTCCGCACGGAGAAAGGTAGTTTTTGTTACACAAAAATTCCCTTTGGCCTCCGCAATGCGGGAGCTACTTACCAAAGATTAATAGACACCGTCTTTGGTGATGACATTGGCAAGACAGTAGAGGTTTACATCGACGACCTGGTCATCATGAGTAATTCAGAGGAGATTATGTTAGAAAATATCCAGAAAACTTTTGATTCCTTGCGCAAGGTCAATTTATAGTTAAACCCAGGGAAATCCTCTTTTGGCATGGAAGAGGGGAAGTTCCTTGGTTTTGTGGTTACAAAAGAAGGATTCAAAGTTAATCCAGAAAAGGTGGAGGCCATCCAAAAGATGTCGTCTCCCACCACCATCAAAGAAATGCAACGATTAGCTGGGAGATTGGCTGCGCTTAACCGCTTTTTGGCTAATCATGCTGCAAAGTCATTTCCATTCATCAGAACATTGCGCAATTGTGTCAAAAGTAAAACGTTTTATGGACTCCGGAAGCGGATCAAGAGATGAAAGATTGTCTTATACAGCTACCCACGCTTACCGCTTCGCGCAGCAAAGAACCGATGATCCTTTATCTTTCTGCTTCTCCAATGGCAGTTGGAAGAGTGTTAATGGTGGATCGTGAAGGTGTTCAATCTCCAATATACTACATCAGCAAAATGCTGAATGATCCAGAGACGCGATATTCTATAATGGAGAAATTAGTATTGGCTCTTGTTCACGCTTCGTGCAGGCTGAGACGATATTTTTCAGAACACGGTCCTAACTAATTATCATATTGGTCAAGTCTTATCTAAACCAGATGTCCCAGGGTGCCTCGCGAAGTGGGCAATCGAATTAGGAGCATACAACATTTGTTACAGGCCAAGACCAGCCATCAAAGGTCAAGTATTAGCCGAATTTGTTGCTGAAATTCCAGCAGATAAGGTCGAAGAGTGCGAAGCAATTCAAAATCCAGTACCTATCGTTGATGATAGAGCATGGATCTTGTACACTAACGGCGCATCAAACGATGATGGGGCAGGAGCAGGTTTATGTTTGGTAAGTCCAGATGGCGAAGAGTTCACTTATGCAATTCGGCTTGAGTTTAAGAGTACCAATAATGAAGCAGAATATGAAGCTTTCTTAGCAGGATTACGCCTGGCTATTAAAATGGGTGCATCTAACTTAACTACTCATGTTGACTCTAAGCTAGTTGGTGAACAAATTACTGGTTCTTACGATGCAAAGGACGACATTATGGCCCTCTATCTAGAACAAGCGAAAGCACTCATCACTCAGTTTACGCAATTTAAGTTGTTCACGTGAATCGAAAATCCTGATGACTTGAGCATATTAGCTGCGACAAGTATTCAGCATTTGGCAAGAGAGGTTCGCATCGAAGTTTTAAGCAACCCATCTGTACCACTCAAACAAGTAAGCATGGTTGAAATCGGAGATCCATCTTGGATGCCTCCAATTATTATGTGCCTGCTACATGGGACACTTCCGGCAGACAAAGCTCAAGCAAGAAAGATACGATGCAAAGCCATTAATTATGAAATGGCAGATGGTATCTTATATCGGAAGTCGTATTCAGGACCTTTACTTCGTTGTGTGAGCAAACATGATGCACAATATTTAGTATGAGAAATCCATGAGGGGTTGTGTGGTATCCATTCTAGACCGCGCATGGTGGTTGCCAAGATTTTGAGTATAGGCTATTACTGGCCTGGGATGTACGTTGATGCAGTTGAGATTCTGCGCAAATGTATGTCTTGCCAGAGACATGCTCCGAAGACATTACGCCCAAAAAATCCCCTTGTTCCAATAACCACTGCTTGGCCTTTCCAACAGTGGGGGATTGATCTTATTGGACCATTTCCTGATGCGCCGGGCGCAGTCAAATTCGTTTATGTCACGGTCGACTATTTTACCAAATGGGTGGAGGCTAAGCCGTTAGCATCCACCACAGTGATGGTACTTCGTAAATTTATATGGGAACACATTATCTGCCGTTTCGGCTTACCATTACGAATCATCACCGACAATGGTCCCAATCTCACAGCTGCATAACTACAAGCTTGGATGCAAGAAATGAAAATTGAACATGTTTTTTGCTTATGTTGCTCACTCGCAGGCAAACGGTCAGGTGGAAAGCATAAACAAGCAACTGGTGGAAGGCACAAAAGGCACGCCTAGGTACGGCGCGACGCGGTTGGGTTGACGAATTGCCAAGTATATTATGGGCGCACCGTACTATGCCAAAAACAAGCACTGGCAAAACACCATTTAGTCTTGTTTACAGTACAGAAGCTGTAATACCTGCGGAAATCGGTCTTCCATCACCCCGAATGATTGCTCTTGAAAAACAGAATAACGAAGAGCGCGTGGCTTGATCTCGACTTAGTTGAGGAGAGGCATGAAAATGCAATGATACGTGAAGCAAAGTATAAATCTCAAATAGAGAAATACTACAACAAACGGGTACGCATGTGCACCTTCGTACCCGGTGATTTCGTACTTCGAGACAATGAAGCATCAAACGTCGAAAAGCCAGGGAAACTGGCACCAAAATGGGAAGGGCCATACGTATTTCATGAGGTTCTCGTAAAAGGCGCCTACACACTTAAATGTCTGGATAGAACGGCAGTTCCTAGGACTTGAAACGCGCAACAACTACGACGTTGTTACATGTAATCCCAGAGCTCATTAGCCTTGCGCTTTCTATGAGCCTGTTTACATTACTTCTTGTTTGTAATCTTAGTGACAGTTGTAGCTCTACGCTTTATCAATGAAATAAAATATCTTCTGTCACTACTTACATTCTTTATATATTTGTTACAAATGCATGCAATTCCTTTGGATACACAAAAACACTTACTCATGAGCCACAAGATAAAAGAAGGCTTACGCTCACACATGAGACTGATTATTGTTCATTTGTCTATCCTAAACAAGCAATTGATCACATGCAAATATTGTAAACTAAATATATATTATATTCACATAAAAAAGTACTTGCGCATCTGCGCAACGTTACATCAAAAGTAAAATACAAGCATCTAGAAAATTAAAACAATATAGCTTTCTTTCCCCCACATCCTTTGTGCTTTTCTTTTCCTCTGCCAGCATCAACAAGATCCATGATAGGGATTTGAAAGTGGTCATATTTTTCTTTCGCAGCTGTGTAGATGGCAACAGTATCAATCCCATGGGTAGCAGCTCGGCTTGTATCCCATTGAGTTTTCAACGCATTTGCCACGTGCAGTGTGCACTCTTTATAGCCCTCAGCATGTCCATTATTTCGCGCCGCTACCATCAGCTCTACCACTCACTCATCCACCTCCGTAGAGTTCAAGATGGAGTTTGCAATCTGTAAATAAACGCATCAGTATAAGATATGATAATTTAGCAAGACATATATCTCAAGATGGAGATAATACCTCCACAATCCTATACTCGCGCAACCAAGTGAGCTGATTCATCAGCGACTCTGCCAGGCTCTCAGCTGTGGCACGAGCGACCTCCATATTGTTAATTTTTTGCTCACCTTCAGTAAGACGGCGGGTCAACTCGGCTTTCTCAGTACGATGAAGCTTGGTATCCTTTTTCAAGGAATCAACTTCCGCCTGCAGACGCGCCTGATCAAATAACATAGAGGTTAAATCATCAATCTCTTTATTCTTAAGGAGTAGAGTCATTTTGGTCGCTACCTCATTTTGTTCGCTCCTCTCACTATACGAACGGGCCTCCTCTGCTGCAGCAACTGCATCATTTTTCTCTTTCTTGAGTTTCTCAATTTCATTACAAAGAGAAATTTTTTCATTATTGTCTCGATCACAAGCCTCTACAAAGCGCTTGGGATCTTCAGCATGCTGCACAGCAGTAGCCTCACATTTGCGCTTCCACGCAAGCGCAAACAACTCCTCGGTCTTCTTCTCCTCCTCAACCTTGGCCTTATCAGCCTCAAAATCCATGACCATCCAGCGTCTTCTCCCTTTCAAATTTGGCCTTTGCCTTATTAATCTCAACCTCATCTCGCTCCTTGTTCATGCTGCGGCATTCACGCACAATTCTTGTAAAAAGGTTTGATAAGTGACATCATGGTTTTTCTCTTCTTGGCGCTTCACCTTCGCCGGAGGGAAGATGCCCTTATACCATTCTCTGCATGAGTGCCAATCAGTAAAAACATCGCCTTGTTTGTCCTTCCACACATGCTAATGAATCTCAGAGGCCCGCTTCTCAGAATATGAGCGATAATTTTTCTAAGGGCCAACACCCTTAGAAATAGACGTTGAAGGCTCAAGAATGGGTGTGGCTGGTTTATCTTGCTCCACAACTCCAGACCCTCCCGCAAGAACACCTGTGGCAGTATCTTTAACCTGCTCGCCAGCAGGATTCTTAGTGACATCTGAAGCAGTATCTTTAGCCTGCTCGCCAGCAGGATTCTCAGCAACAAATTGTTTGGGCTCTTCTTCTAGAGCCACTTTTTCAGTTTTTTTCCGGAATAATGGGGTCCGCATCAAAAATAGGTGCGCTATGGTCCACATCTCCCCCTTCAGTATTACCAGGAGTCCGCGGGGATGGTATAGAAGATGATGTGACCGACGCAACCTTTACAAGTTTCTCTGCAAAAATAAACACAAGTGTCAAACAAAAGGTAGTGCGTAGATATTACTACAAAGTGTGCAAAGAAGACGACATACTAGGAGAAAATTTCTTTGCAAAGGCATCTAGATTGCCCTTCTTACCAATGCCCGACCGCGCAACCTTTTTGGTGGAGACGGTGGTGTAGTCTCAGTTTCCTTCCTCTTTTTCGAGGTACGCTTCAACGTCTCCTCTGGGCTTGAAGGTATCTCCAAAGGTTCATCTGGGTTCGAGGCAGGGATAGATGATGTGTTAATAGGCTCTGGCTTTGGTTTCTTCAAACCTACAGGCGCAAGACCTTGTAATGAGTCTGACACAACCATGTAATCACACCAAGAATCAGATATGAGACGCGTACCTTTCTTGCCCCCAGCCTTTATAGCTGCAGATGACTAAGTTTTAGATCATCTGGTTTAGAGGAAGGAGGCGCAGCGGCAGCGGTTGGCTTCTTTTCCTTCTTCGACTCAGGGCCTACACCCAAGTTTAGCAAATCACCTACATGATCAATGATAAAGGGAAAACCGTTGCGCCATAAGTTATATTGCAATATTACTTAGAATTAACATCTACTAGTAATATTTCAATTCTAACTCAGGTTGTGCGAAATATGACGTACCAGTAGTGGAGGAGGGTTGCGCATTAAGACTTTCTTTGTTGGCAAGTTCAAAATTTCCCAAAATCTGGTCGAACCATGGTTCCTCATTCTCCTCAAGAGGCACAACAACCATTTTTCCATTGTCTCTCTTGAAAGATACCAAATACAATGACGCAACTGTTTCACAAAGCACAAAAATAAAAGTTCATCAATATTCAACATTTATGGAGGACAGTTCTAGAAAATCATGAAGTTACTTACCAACTCCATCCTCGGTATAGACTGGTTTCTCTTGTCGTTCCTTCTTCCACAAAATACTCATCCCAGCAGCAATTAATGCCCTCTCTTGCAAGACAATATTGGGCACATCCTTTATGTTCTGACACTTCGTTGGTCGGAGTGGCCAACGTCTCCAAGTCTATGTCCTCCCCAGCCCTGAACGTCATCGCCGTCGGGATAATCTCCGTCTTCACATAAAAAAACTTATGTTTCCAGTCGTGGTAAGATTTGGGTGGCACTAACAACAACCATTTTGCTTACACACGTTGTTGGAACGAGTAGAATCCCAGAGAGCAATGCAACTGATAGAAGACCCGAAACTTCTTGACCGTCGGTATGATCTGCATCGACCGACAAACAAACTCGAAGTGCCGGATCCTCACCATCCCCATCGGGTTCAATTGAGAAATATGGAATTTGTAGAAATCAAGAATCTCAAGCATGAAGTGGGTCACCGGAAGTCTAAAATTGCCCTTAGCAAAGTAATCGTAGAATAAAGTGATGTAGCCGGCCGGAGCATCCGCGCCGTAGCACCCTCCTTAGGGTAAAAAGCTCCCCAGGACTTGGCAAAAAGAAAGTTAGTAACCAGGGCATCGAAATCTTCTTTCTTCCACTTTAACGGTGGAAGTAGTGACATCGCCGGTGTCTCGACTCTCCCGGAATTGGTAGCCATGAGTATCGAAAGAGCAGAAATAAAATAAACTCAATGAAAGAGATGATCGGAGTATCACAGATCGCCGGAAAATATGGAGGATATGTGCTTTCTCTGTGTAGAACTTTAACTGGTACAGAAACAAATGAAGAGTCGATCCCCTTTATATACTAATCGCAATTAATGCTCGATGTAACATCAGTGACTTTTGCGACCATTACACCTTCCCAGGCAACTGAAAGGGCGAGTGGGGAATAGTAATTACCCCCACGCGCACGAGTGTCGCTGAATATCATTAAATGCAGTGGGACACGTACTGTCGACAGCCTGTCAACAGTACCACCACATCTCAGGAACGTGCGTTTACACCAACTACATTATCTGGATGAGCGACACGTGTCCTCCAATATATTTGAAATTCAAATTTTTGAATATTCACATATGATACGTCATCAGGAAGCAAAAAACACTCAAGGACCAGCACCCATACAGGGAACATACTTATCTTAAGTCCAGTGCTCCACCTACTCTTTACTTTTACATAGGAGCAACACTGGACTGGGGGACTTGAAGGGGTATGGTCCCAAAAACCTTGCGCCAAGCAAGGAAACCACACCTACTATTAACTGCCAAGGAGACCTTGCGCAGGCTTCTCTGTCAAGGAAAGACTCGCTAAACTCTGCGCCGGGTATCCAAAAAGGGAAAGTATCAATTAACTAACTTGCGTGGGCTCACACAAGGTTCAAAGTTAACCTTGATTAATTTCCTTGGATAACATTTCACTCATAAACCTTGCACGGACATTTATACCAAAACAGGAGCTCATCAGACTTTGCGCTAGACAAAAGAGAAAAGAAAAAAGATCATTTAGCTACATTGCACCGCTAGCGCAAGGAAACAGTTAATCCTGTAAGACTTTCCCTTAGCAAAAATCCTTGTTTACAAGAGTTTGTGCAGAGGCAAAGTGAATCGTTTCTGTTATAACAGAATGCACACGTGGCGAGCAACAGATGGGTTACAGCTGTGAAATCTTCTTGAAGCCACTAATACCCAATCGTGCAAGCATCTTTCGGTTATAACCAAATGCCACATGGCAGCATTTGGGATGACCAAGTAAGATCACGGTGATAGCATGCTCACATCAATAAAATATAGCGATCTCATGACGACACGTGGCATCTCCCTAGCCGTTGATGAGCTCACGATATGTGTGCACTAACAGACAGTCAAAACCTAATGGAGCAGCGAAAGATTCCGTTAGGTTTCCATCTCTCATTTTGGTGCCCAAACTCTGGCTATAAATAAGTAACTTGGGCTTCAAGTAGAAGGTATTCACTCTCAACTACTCTCTCTCTTACTTCACTTGAAACTATTTCTGACTACCTGTACTTATTCTCACGCCGGAGGGTGGTCACGGAGAGAACCCCCTTCTCCCTGTGGCGAGTCTGACGGTGTTCTGTTTTGCAGGATCAGTTGGAGTATAGTTGTAACCATCATCATCGCGAAACCAAACGAAGGATTAACCTCTTTATGAAAGAAACCAAACCATAGATCTAACCAGATTCCGAACTGTTAGATTTACGTTTCTTCACCTACCTATACACATAGCCTCATTACAACCTGTAAGTCCTTTTGATTTACACACATGTTTTAGCGTTATATAGGCAAGGTTCGATTAATGCACAAGCCTATTATTGCACGATTACACATTTGCGTTGAGAGTTTTCTAGCACATTCTTGCTAGTAACCATTTGTCACCGAGAGGAGTGTCATTGTGAGGGGTGTGTTGGTCGCTATGGTAAGTTAGTAAAAGGTAATGGTTTTTTGCTTGGTTTGATTTGGATCGTTTGTTGAAGAAAGATAATTTTGTGGGTCATGATGGTTTGCTTGAACGAGTTGCTTGGGGACAAGCAACGAGTAAGTGTGGGGATGTGACGGGTGGACCGTCGGATAACCCTTAAGTGGCATAATATCTATTATAATTATATATTATAGTGGGTTATTGTCTCAAATTAGATAACTACCGGATATTTGGCTTTTCAGGTACAAAGGAGCATAAGAGCGAGGTTTTATCACGTTTGGATGGATGCTCGTACGTGTTAAAGCCGAACCGGAGCTGTGGAATCGCGCCAAACAAACAAAGGAGGAAGCCCCAGTTTCCACCGTAGCTTAGGGTGGTTGCTGGGAAACAATTTGGAGGCGTAAAGCAGGTTTTGATCACCGTAGAGTTTTGGGAAGGCCACTGTAAGCTACGGTGGCACCGTAACTTACGGCAGTGGCCAACGAGAAAAGTTGTAACTGCCATATTAATCAGTTTTTGGAGGTGTCTTTTGGCATTCAATCATTGTTGTCGGTTACTAAAAAGGCAGCGACGGATTTTGGGTGTTCTTGAGAGCTTGAAACAATTTCTAAACATCGGATTAGTGTTTTTAATTCCTATGAACGTTGATATGTGTGTGATGATGATTGTCCAAGTCATGAGTGGCTAAACTTATGGTGATCATCCTAGATTGAAGGTTTGTTTGAGACATCCATGTTCTTGTTTTTATATTCTAGAATAATAGACTTGCAATCTTTGTTGGTTTATTATGGTGTGTTGATATTTGTTTGTAACTTGTTAATTGATGTTTTAATCACAACCTAAATCGTACGTTCTTGGTGTCGTTGACAATCGAGATATCACGGGAGGGGTTAGGGTTGGATATTGATTAATTGATCATCGGGTAACAACCTCGCATTATTATAATCCGAGTACTTAGTTCCCTTTCATCACAACAAGTAACAACACATGAGTCATGTCTATGTGACTCTTTCTAGTTAAATTTGAGCATGAATGTCAATTGAAATCGGAAATCTAGGATGGTCATTTGTCTTTAAATTGTTTACAAACAAAATCTTTCTTTTGCAAATTGCTTAGTTAATCTTAGTTTTAAAATCAAACAATCTAAATCTCTGAACTTACTTATCTGCAACTTAGTTAATTTAATTAATTAATTGATAAAGCTATAAAATAAACACATTTTCCACAAACTCCTCGTGTTCGATACCCACTTACCGCAAGCTAATTAGTAGTAATTAGATTAAATTTGCGTGACACTTCGACATCACGTCAAATTTTGGCGCCGTTGCCGGGGAGTAGTGCGCAACGTGTGTTAATTTAGTAGCTTTTGTTTGTTATTTCTGGCTTTACGCTGGTTGTGTTTAGTGTGCAGGTACTTAAAGGTGTATGCATACTAGAGGCTCCCACAAGTCATCACCATTAGCGTTCGATCCAGAAATTGAAAGAACTATGCGGCAACAACGAGTTTTACTTAGGGAGAACAAAATCATTGGTTCACCTACTTCACCGATTACACCAAAACACACCATGGATTTACCGACTCCCACTACGGGTCAAACATCACCGTCTACATCTTCACCAAATCCTACTAAATCCTACTTCTACATTGGAAGTACAATCAACTAACACCACATCACCCGCAATCACTCAAACCGGACCCGCCCTTACTTTTACTTCCACCACAATGGTTCCACCATTTTCATCTTTTTTCCCAACAGCCGGTCGATCATCTTCCACTCAACAAATACCACCAAACCAACTCCAACCCAGTTCAACCATCATCCATACTACATCCACTTTCCAACCTTCACATCAAACGGGTTTTTATCAACCATTGTCTCAATATGTGCAATCTTCGGGTGTTGGAGGAGAAGGTTTTTATGATGGATATGATGATGAGTTTAGAGGATACGAAGAAGATGGGTATTATTATGGGGGAGAAGTAGGTAATTTGGGACCTCGAGGAGGTATGGTTTACCAACAAAGGCAACAAGTGGAACAAGTTCAAGACTTGGTTAGGCAACCAACGGGGGTACAACAAGTTCGTCCACATGGGCCACAGTTTCAACAGCCTATGCCTTTGCAACAAGTGCAACCTCAATATCAACAACCACAATTTCAACAACCACCACAAGTTCAAAGACCAATGCAACAACCGGCTATGCAACAACCTCATTACCATCAATTTGCGCCCCAAATGGGTCGTCCAAGAGTACCGTTAGGCGCTCCACGAAGATACCATAGAGAAGTGGTAACAGGAGTTGAAGCTCATTTCCGATTGGTTATCACCAACAACCCTTCTCCGGTGGTAATTCCTCATCATCCGGATGGAAGAACTTTTGAGGTAAGAACCAATGCGCTCCAAATTTTACCTAATCAAATGGTTAGCATCAGAAGAACCCTACTTTCATTTGGAGGCTTATGACTCCATTTGTAACACTATTGGGGGACAAGGATTTTCAGCGGATGAGGTTAAATTGGTTCTCTTTCAATTTCATTGGAAGACAAAGCAAAAAGATGGTTTTATACGTTACCTTCCGCCTCGATTTATACATGGACAGAAATGCAACAAAGATTCTTGGAAAAAAATTGGGGCCGCCCAAAAGACTAATGACGCACGAAAAAGTATTCAAGAATTTCGACAACAAGTGGGGGAGATGTTTCATGAGGAATGTGATAGGTTTAATATGATGCTTAAAAATTGTCCACATCATGGGATTGCTCTTTGGGAGCTATTACATGCTTTTCGTGAAGGGTTGAGTGATGGTGATGCTCATGATTTGGTGTCGGTCTCTAATGGTACATTTGGAACCAATTACGAACAAGATGATTGGGCTTTCTTGGAACAAATGTCATTCAACTCCAAACGGCAAGCACAAGCATCAAGAAATACAAAGTTTGTAGTTACAAGACCACAAGTAAATGCCGTGGAGGATGTAGAGGTACACACTACTAACCAAATTTATAATGTGTGTACTAAGTGCAATGAATTGGGTCATTCGGTGGATGTGTGTTTGGTGGGTGTGGTTGAAAATCAAGTGGAGAAGGTGAATGCTATTCAAGGAGATGGTAGAAATTTTAACATGAACTCAAATAAATACCACCCCGGGTTAAGGAATCATCCAAATTTTCGTTATAGGAACCCGGCGAACCAAGCTAACCCGAATTTTCATGGAAACCAAGGAAATTATGTTCCGCGTCAACAATATAATAATCAAGGTATTTTAGAGGCGGAAACAATCAAGGGTTTCAAGGGCAATTTCAACAGTCGGGTAATGGTCAATTGGTCATCGGGTAACAACCTCGCGTTTTCATAATCCGAGTACTTAGTTCCCTTTTATCACAAGAAATAATTAAACCCGAGGCATGTCTATGTGGTTCTTTCTAGTTGGACATGAATATTAGTGTGGATGGAAAAACCTGAAATCTAGGATGGTCGCTTTCTTTTAA
The DNA here is from genome assembly GCA_947069175.1 of Scalesia atractyloides. NCBI lineage: Eukaryota > Viridiplantae > Streptophyta > Magnoliopsida > Asterales > Asteraceae > Scalesia > Scalesia atractyloides. Next base: position 13,402,655 of record CAMTDV010000010.1, on the reverse strand, counting down.
TCTGTTTACAACTCTACCTTTGATTTGCCATTAGTTTAATTTACATTAAATAACTCAAAACCAATCAAACAAATCATTGAACTTACTTTTCTGCAATTTAGTTTAATTTAGTTTCTTATAAAAGCTGCTTAGATAACACATATTCCACAAACTCCTTGTGTTCGATACCTACTTACCGCTATTAGTTGTAATTGGATTATATTTGTGTGAGACTATGACATCACGTCAATTATGTGATTTTTACTTGGATGTGATGTTCATGAGATGAATCGGGGAGAACATACTTACAATACTTGTACATGGTGCTTAAAAAGTGGTACACAAGCCAAGTGTTTGATGAAATGCCTAGCATAGGTTAATATATGGAATTACATGTTAATCAATGGGTAAATATGTATAGAAAGTAATACTGATGAAATTGTTAGCAAACTAATATGTGAAGTGTGTTTTAGATGGAGTTCATGTGGAAATTTGAATTGTTAGTATGATGTGGTAGAAGCGTGAATTAGGAGCTTGTACTCTATGCTCGAAGACATGGTACACTTTATGCGTCTAATTGATCTTGTGGTAGGGATCAAGAGGCGAAAGTGGTGCCATTGTATGACATGTAGAATTACTAGTAAAGATAATGTTAATTTAGCTTATCTCGAATGAAGTCGTTAGTTGAGGAATGAAAAGATGCGACTTCTAGCTTATACATTGTGTTGCCGGAATTCGACGAGTAAAGTTCAATGTATGATATGAATGTGAAATGAATGCAATATTAGAATGTGTGTTAATACTAACGAAGAGGTAACCATGATGACATGAAAGTATAGGATCATGTCAAGATGGGGAAAGCATGGAAGGCTAACGGAAAGGATATGAGGAAGCATGTAAGAAACAGACACTCGAGGTAAGTGATTTCTGGAATCACTTTGAATTTGTTTAAGTAAAGTTACCTAGTTATTTAAGCATGATAATTGAAGTCAATTAGAGTTTGGATGTATGAAAACGATGATTTTTCGCTAGTAGAACGAACGGGTCAAAATGATGTTTTATTTCTATACTGGAATGATAGTTTAAGTAATGACTACAGTATTATAACTGAGAAATGAGTATGTTTGCACATGAGCACGCTAACCGAGAAACGAACACGCGAGTTAATAGCCATAAGACTCGATTGTGAGGTAGAATTAGACGGCTAAACAATGGAAGTATGAAAGTTGTACTAATAAAGTTTTATTACGTATAATTGATTGGAACGAATGAGTCTAATGTATCCTGAGTATCGGTAGCCTAAATTCCTAAGTACAAACTCCTAAGGATGTGAAACTTAGGCAATTACAATGTTCATGTGAGTTTTGAGTTCAAACAATGAGTTGTTTGACAAAAACATAAACGGGTCGAATAATTCGTAAATGAATATTAAGCCGAAAACATATAATTCAAGAATGTCCTTAGTACGGATGTTAGATTTTGAGTCTATATGGTAGAGGACCAATTTACGATCACGTAGGAAGAAACATGAGGTTAAACGGGTAAACGGTTCAAAAGTTATGCGCGTTTTAGTGCGTACGAACGACGAAAACAACACAACAGAAAAATGGTTAAACGAAGGGGCGTCAGCGACGCAAGGGGGCGTCGGCAACGCACACTCCTTTGCTGCCGACACCATATCTTGCTGCCTGCGTGGGTATGGTGCCGGAAACTCGTTTTTCGTATTTTTCGCACTTTGCTTGGTTCCAAGGCCCATTTAGCTTCCCCAAAAGTACCCCAAGCCTATCTTAAAGTTTTATAGAGTTTCGAGTAAGAACGGAGGCCTATAGGACGCGTACGAATGCGTGGGAAGTATATGAGAATATGTAAATGTGGTTGTCATGATTTGACTAAGTCTTATCAGTAGGATTCTTATTGTAAGCACATGATGTATTGTAATATGGATAACATCGTTGAAGGTAATTAGATACGAATATACCTGGAATCTAGTACGTATGAGAATTTACACATGGGTCTTGGGTTTATGATCCTTCAATGTTTATGTAAGCATGTATGGCAATTGAAAGAAATTTGGTAAAAGGCATGTAGGTTAGTAGAATGCCTTTCATACAAGGAAGAGTTGGGTTAGATGATTTAGTATATGTGTTATTACATCATATGTTTCCAATGAATGAGACTTGTACAAATAAATATATGGTGTTAGTATATAAGAATTTATGATATTAACCGAATTGTTTTGAGAATGAAATGAAGTGCAGGTATATTAACGTATACTCATCACGGGATAAACCTTGGAATGAAATGCTCAAATCCAGAAGGATAACTAGATGGAATATACAGGAGGATAAAACATGTCATGATGCTTTAGTTATATACTTAGATCATATAATCCTTCAATTACTAATAATGTGAATGTATGTGGTGAATGCAGGTTGTGTAGATTTATGGGTCATAACCATCAAGAGACATGAGCGATTGAATATCGAGTTAATACGGATTGTATGTGAATGTGTGGCCTTGCGGTTACTAAATATATGATATGTTTATATATCAAATGAAATGAACAATGTAATTATCGATAAGAACTTACAATAGAAAGGTCTTTTATTCATGATGGAATGATTTTAATAAAAGAAATTTTATGGCATGTATTTCCGCTGCGACTTTTAAATTAAAACGTGTTAGGGTCTTACAAAAATAATGAACATGGGTAATGGATTGTAGTCGGAAAACGAGTAAAGTATATGAAGAAATGTGAATGATTTAAGTCTAAGCACTTGAACATCAACGTGTCAGATAAGTGTATAAGTGTTCACGCAAACCAAGTACTAGGAGTGTAGAAAACGAGACTAATAAGCTCGGGTAATGGGCATAGTTGTGGGGAAAATAGTTCTACGATAAATTTTGGATGATTTAAGTTTTAGTACTTAAACATCGTAACAGGTCAAATAAACATATGCACAAACCGGGTAACAGGTACGCGAAACATAAAAAGTTTTGAATCCAGGTTATGGATTATGAGTTAAATATGTTAAGAATAAACCCCAAACAATTGAAATGAGTTTGGATAGATTTGGATGTAAATTGGGTGAAAAGAAAACGTGTTCGGATGACACGACCGGGTGGACACGCGACCTAGCCATGGGAGGGTTCTGTGTAGAATATACATTTCAGCTGACCCGGTAGGGTGGAAACCTAACTTGGCCGGGGAAGGGGCTGAATATATATCTACTTTCTTGTGTTTATTTCTTTTGTTCAAATGCTTTGATTTCTAATCGTTTGAATGAAAAGGTTTGATAGGTAACTTTGCACTTTAGAACTAGGATGATCCATGTCAAGAACCGAACACTTCCCAAAAGTTCATTAGCTTCCGTTGTGTTTTAGTGTAAAAAAAATACTAGTGGGTTTGTATTTTGGATAAGGGTTATATCTAACTTGAAGTGGTTTATGTTTTTAATACTATTGCAAACGTAACCTTTTGTTTAAACTCTCATTAAAGCCTTATACTTATATGTATATGAGGAGGGTGTTACACGAATGTAGGTAACAATTAGTCAGTTCCGATGCACCCACTAATCCACTATAGCAAATGTAAAAGAAAACCAAACTAATGTAGTCGTAATATGCTCTAAGTTGAATTTTAGTTAGATAACAAAAATAAAAAAATAAATTAAAAAACTAATAAAACTTGTTAACTTAAATAATAAATAAAAATGTTCAAAAGGATATCGACACGTGTTCACTTCGTTTTCTTATTCACACACGTTGCGGCGGGTAAGAACTCGATCAGTTTAATTTTAAAACTAAGTGTGTAAGTATATATATGATGGATCTTTAAGATTAATAGAATTAAGTTTTGTCAAAATATACATTTTATTACTTATTTTTATGGTTACAAATTGACAACATCTACTTAACCAAATTAAGAAAGTAAGGTGAGGTGCTTAGAAAAATGGTTAGATTTACATTGAGGATCCTAAATAGATGATCAGGAGTTATAAAAACTATTTGTAAAGGGTTTGTGAATGTATGCAAGATGAATGTAATGAATGCAACAGATTTGACACGACGAAAAATCCATTGATCTTCTTCTTGAAGAGGATCTCCAGCACAAAAAACTCGGGAGTTGGAAACTATGCAGCTCCACTAATAGTAAACTCATAAAAAACTACAAAGTGAGACTTAATAGATCAAACTAGTTGTTACAACGATTATGTGAGTGTTTGCGAGTAAAAATAACGGTTGATTAGTAACAATAATTTTCAGGATCCTAAGTCCCATAAGGATAGTGGTGCATGTTAAGCAAGTAAGGATCCTATCACAGATTTACGAAACTAAGGATCCTGACTATCAAAATTCCACCACAAGCAATTGCCTCTAATTTTATAGTTGTGGATTACAACTGTGAATTTTCGAACTTCAAACCCAAGATGTGGCTGAGATTATAGGCTAAGGATTTTGACTCTTTTACCCTTGTGATTTGATTACTGTCAATCCTCTTTATAATCTCCTTACCTACATTTACCCACCATAATCTCAGAAGGAACTCATGTCAGCTATCGCTCTCTTCCTTTACTTTTTCATCTTCATCTTTTCCGACAAATCATGTCTCCGAAGATCCTCCGGTCATTGACCGCTCCGGAATTTATTGATCAGAAGATCCTAGCGTCATCTATAGAGGAACTTTGTACCTATGATGACTAACGTATTGTCCATTTGGTTACTTCTCAGATCTTTCCAGAGCAAGCCATTATTCGTCCTGACGGCCAATCCCTAGCTCGTCATTGGGTCCAGCAGGGTATGGTTTATCAGGGTTCAGGATCCCTATTATGAACAACCAACTTCGTCTTTCTGATTTGTTCTGTATTTTGCATGCAACTTTTGATTTTGATATCCGAGCCCCTGAAACTCAAGATACAGAGAGTAAAATTACCAAATTGTTTAGCTTGGCGGACTCAAAATGGAACTTCCAACCAAATCCTGCTCTTCAAGTAGCCAATCTTAACTCCTAATCCTCAAAATCCAACATGTATTCAGGTACTTATAATCTTTTAATTCTTTTTTCTGATTATGCATGTTCAGGATCCTAAAATTTTCTAATAGGTGCAGGATCCTAGCGTACCGGTCACTTTGATCTTAATGGGCTCCTTACCCTTGCTGAGGAAGGCGCCTTAATCAAGTGAGGTAAACCTACTCCTGTTGCTCCCCAAGGTAGAGCTCTTCCTCAACGTTCTAAAGCTTCTTCAAGCAGAAAACACAAGGCTCCTGAATCGATGGACCTTGAGGCTTTTGATAACGTGGAACCTGCAAAGATCCCCAAAAGAATCCAAATGATCCTTAGCGTGGTAAGTAAATAGAACTTAAAATCCTCATTCAATTCAGAATTGAAAATTACATAAGGATATGGAAATTTGCTGTTGTGCAGGCCTTCTCCAAGCTACTCTCCACTTACGACGAGAAGATAGCCTAACTTTTTGAGAAGATCGTTGATATGGAGAAAGTAGCCGAACTTAGGAAACAATACTCTGAGGACCTTTGTTGCCAGCTAGGGGCCTCAAGGAAGGAGTGTCAGGATCTCAAGACTGTCCACCAGGAGGAGCTAAATCAGCTCGTGGCGAAGGCCAAACAGTCTTCTGCCCTTACCATCTTCCAATCAAATATCCAGATGTATGAAGAGGCTAAAGCTGATGGATTTGACATCAACAATTGGGATGTCAAAAGTGGAGGGCAGTGGTGATCAAGCTAGGAGGACATTTGGGAGGCGGACAAAGTTGACGAGGCCGAGGCGGACAAGGATGGCGAGGATCCAGAGGGTGAAGCTACATGTGGCGATGGTGAGTAGGATGGCGAGGATCGAGAGGGTGAAGCTACAAGGATGGCGAGGATCCAGATAAGTTGTCTTAGTCAACATGATTTGTAAAGAATAAATTGTACAACAAAGTTAAAATCCCTAAAATTCTAGGTATCGCTCTGAAGCAACTAAACCTAAATCCAACACTTACGAAGCATAAATTATTACAACAACCAGGTTTTATTCAACAAATCGGAACGCAAAGCCCTGTAATTAGTAAAGAAAAAATAAAATTATAAGTGGTTATCAGCGGCTCTTCAATGAATTATCCACAAACATAAAGAATCGTTACCAATTGCAAATTATGAACAGAAAACTATATGATAAAAACAAACAAAAACGAGCAAACATCTGAAAGAGTTCCATAGACATGATGAGTGATTACTGATGAAATCCGTACATAATCATGTGGATAAGAAGATTTGCATTTTCTGATTACGTGTTTTCTTCACCTGAGTGATTACCAATTGCAAGGTCTGATCAACGAGAGGCTGAGATAGATTTGGATTTTCTTCAACCGTGCTTTGTTTCTCATAACCCGAAATAACCTGTAGATTTAATTTAGGCAACCCAATCTGACCCGTGAATTAGTTTCTCCATCTTTTAAGTGACCCGGTCTAACCCTTTTTAAGTGACCCGGTCTAACCCTTTGACTATAAATACATTACCCAAAACCACCCATAATAGTTTATAAAACACCCAGATTGACCCATATTAATACTTTCAGGTTAGGATTGCCCCTACTTTAGATAGCATGTAAATGCTATAGCCTTAAGATATCATGAAAATGCTATAGCCATATGAAAGCATAACATGCTTTACAGTTGGGTTAAACCATCTTGGGACAAGCCCGATGTGTAACATGTCCATGTTATTCCGTTGATAAATTCTTAAGAATCCTAGACATATCCAACAGTAACAAAATGTGGTTAAAGTTGGGTTAAACCATCTTGGGACAAGGCACATACTTCTAGATGACTCAGGTCACCTTGAGCTATGTCTAGACAACATGTGGTCCTGGCGGGTATTTAAACCCAATCTCGTAAGGAAGGTCGAAAGGTAACTTCAAACCTTAGAAGGGATTTGTAACGCCTCACGTTTCGATACTTTCTATTTATAGCAAGCTAGCGTGGTAATTCTATTTTTGGAAACCATTGTATTCGTATTCGTCATTTCATTGAAATCGTTGTAATCGAGACTTGAATCATAATGGAATAAACATGTTCATCTTTATACTTGTTACACACAATCATACTTGTCCATACAATGCATACACATGATATACATACTCGAATACGTGACATACTTGCTAATACGCGGTGTTTATACTTGATACGTACTTTATACGCAATGTGGATACTCGATCTCGATCATTTTATACATACATATACTATGTGACATGTTACATATGTTATCATATCTTAAATATTCATAAAACACCTTAGTTAAACATTAAACCCGTTTTTTTTTTGCTAATAAAACTCTAACTTATAAGGTTCATACTCCGAAATAACTTGTCACACGATAATACATGTTATGTACATAATATATAACATCTATTAACCTAATATATAAAATTAAATAACAAAAAAATAAGAAAAAAATAAAAAATGGCAGCCCTATAATTCAGCTTTGGGTTGGATTTAGTGGACTAGTTTCAAGTCTAAACTCCCCAAAATCTTGTCCAAAGCCCAACCCAATGAAACCCTAATTCATACCCTATATAACCCAAGCCTCCTCCAAGCATTTTTCAACTTTACAAAGCCTCCAAGCCTTCCAAAACACTCCAAGTTCGTAGCTGAATCCAATTTTCGGGCAGATTTGTACCTCTACACTAAAGTGAGCATAACTCACTCAATACTCAATGAAATTGCCCCATTCTTTTTCCTACATGCTTAGTTTTCCTTTGGGCATGATTCCATGGTCTCTCCTTGGAGAATTCAGACCTAGAAATGCCCCAAAAATGTCCAATACTTTCTGTTTGTTTTCAAAATCTTTCAAAACTTGTTTATGTTCATCTAACTCGGGTTTATCCCATCTCAAACCTATGTCGAATGCTTACAACATTTCTTGTGGTTGGTTAGGCTTAAAAACAAGGTTGAGACATTCAAAATAGACGATTTATCCTCACAAACTTTCTTTTTTCATAGAGCTTTAAGCTCACAAGTGATGCAAGTTCTTGAACTTGTTCATGGGTGTCCACCATGGTTAGCTTGGGCTATCCTTAAACTTGAGACCACACATTACTTGATGATTTCACTATTATTCTAAGTTATTATTCTTGTCATTCTTGTTAATGTTATTGTTCTTGTACCCTCCTTGTTACCAATGGTAACTTGTGTAGCGGTGAACACTACTCGAGGTCTCAAAGTGGATGGTTAATCCTCCCACCTCCTATTTGACTTACATGACATCAATAGGTTCCAAAGTGGATGGTTCATCCTCCCACCTCCTACATGATTATATAACTATATTTATGAACTACTATAATAAACCGTAGAAAACGAAATTTTGATAATGACTAATGAATCATCCATCAAGTTAGTAAGTCTCATCACTAATGTATGTAGTTCCTTGTCACGATTCTAATAGGTCTTGAACCTATAAAAACACATTCAATCCTTAGGGATTTGCTATAGTGTCGTTGACAAGTGCTATGTCTAGTGATTATTTTCATGCTACAATACTTTCTCATACTTTTATCCTTTACATTTTCCCAAATACTCTCAATCCTCCGTTAAACTCATTACTTATACGCCCTCGTTTCCTCTTATAGGATAACTCGGCGTTCATCCTGCAATCAACCTCTTTCACGGACTTGACTTGTAGAAAAGACCCAACTAAAACCGTGAGTACACTCGACCCACTTACCGTTTTAAATCACTTTTGGGTTGTAACATGTTTATCTATCAAAATGCACATACCACAAACTCATGCTTTACATGCTCAATCCTTATACATTTGCCTAGATACATGCTCATTTATACTTGCTTGATCATTAACTTAGCTAGCCCAACTTATCATATATAGCGCTATAGGAGTAGCACACCACCCGTCAGGGTTATGTTAAGATTATCATACTCATTCTAGTCTTGTCGCTTTTGTGACAAGGGAAGCTCGATCTCGTAAAACTTTTATGGAACCTCAGGGTTTGATCTAGTATTGCATGTTTAGTATGAACCTTGCTTACAATTACCATGTGGATTAGAGTTACATTTTTATACTTATGCTATGTATCACCAAAACTTGTGTACTTGCCTTTGCCTTTGCATTGAACTCGTATTTTTAACATGTTACAGGTTGATGAAGCTTTGCCATAAAATTGGAGTAGAGATGATGCTTAGATACACATATAGACGTTAGGTTTATAAAATGTTGTATCAAATTTTGCCTTTGTTATTGTTGTATTTGAAAATTCTTGTATTGTATGACAAAGTTACTATGAATGAAATATGGATTTTATTTAAATATTGTCACCCAATTACAATTTATGAGCAATGAGCAATGTCGTTCGTCTCACTCCGATGTTTCCGCCATCGGTTGGGGTGTGACAGATTGGTATCAGAGCCATAACTATAGGGAATTAGGTAGAATTGCCATGTTCGACCTAGTCTATAGTTTAAGTGTCCATTTTTTGACCATTCTTATATCATGCTTAATACATTATTCTTCCTCATTGCTTCTTCCTTATCTTTTGGTCTTAAAAATTTACATAATGTCTTTCCTAAGACATCTTACACAATACACTTGAAGACTTAAAGACACTCATGGTGCAAATGAGGCGATTTGCTCCAAGATAGGTCCAATGACTTACAATTTATGGTGAAATCCATCATTCCGCGTATTTGCTTTTCACGAAGTTATACCATCAAGTTAGGAGTGATATCCACATCTTGATGGAAACTTCCATTTCATGTTCTAGTGGACCATACAAATGAGTCAGAATATGCTCCTCGTTTAGTAAGGAACAACCACACTTAGGTTACGAAATCTTCAAGTTAGGGGTGAAACCCGAACCTTGTCGATTAAGTCCTGTTCCTTGATTTTCGCTCTCGCCAAAGTTTCGAATTTCTAATCGATTAGAGACGTGTAGTAACTGGAAGGGTAAAATACCGTTAGTCGCTTCTCGATGTGAGTATTTTACCTATAGGCCAAAGCACGTTTCTCTAATTAGAAAGGATCTTCGATTCACTTTGGAATTGTCGACGTTTCTCTACCCGAAACAATCCCATGTTTTATGATCCAATTCTTTTATGTTATCTCAAATTTATATGTGATTTGATACTTGTTACCTTATTCGTTTCGAACCATTACACGTTTCGCACGCTTATCGCAATCATGTTTCAATACTAATCTTCGTGAACACACTAAATTTATACTCCTTATTCGCATTTATACGTGATTATGCATGCCATACTTAATACTTTCATGCAAATTTTGTGGACTATATTTGATGAACCCAAGCAAACTTATGTAAACCATGCTTGAACCTCATACATGCTTATTCATGCAAAACTTGTTTTTCCCCATATTATGATCAAGTCTCATTCCCTTTTTCTATGTTGAATCTCTAGATGGATTCTCCAAACTCATCCAAGAAATCCAAGAGGTCCAACAAGGGTTCCAACAACAATAACAACAATGAGGATTCCATCTCCAAGCAAGAACTCGTCAGTCTTGTCGCCAAGCAAATGGCCGATCAAATGGCTCGTGTCATACCCGATATCGTTACCCAGCTTCAAACCATCCATACCGAAGGCACACCTAAATCCTCTGCCGACTCTAAAACGGACAACCCCAAAACGTCCTTCCAATTCAAGCATTTCATGGCTTGTAAACCAGTAGAATTCACTGGCATGGACAGTGTTACCGCCATGATCAATTGGTTTAACGCTATGGAGCTTACTTTTCTTCAAGGCGGGTGCCCTGAAGACCTTAACGCTACCGGGGTCTTTCGCCAAAGAGCCCTCGAGTGGGTGGACTACAAAACGCAACAAGCGTGGCAACGAAGCAACTTACGCTCTCACTTGGAATGAGCTCAAGCAACTCATGAGAGATTAGTTTTGTCCTCCCCACGAGACCCAGAAGCTCGAAAACGAATTCTAGAACCTCACGCAACAAGGGAGCGACGCTGAAGGGTTGATCGCTCGCTTCAAACAGTTGAGTATCATCTGTCCTGGACAGGTGGATACAGTTCCTAAAGCGATAGCTAAGCTTATTCGTTTGCTTTCGCCTATGATCATGAACCACGTAGCCGCCGCACGCCCCAGAACCATCGAAGAAGCCTATAGCACCATCATAGAGCTTAACCACAACTGCATCCTTCAGGGGGCCTATGACAAGGTTCCTACAAAGCATGCGCATCAAGCCACCGCCAATACCACCGCTACCGAATCGCCTCCCCCTCAACCCAAAAAGCACCCCATCAAGAACAAGAAGCGGAACGCTTCGGTTCAAAACAACGTGGTTGTCACTCCGCCTACCCCTTCGCCTTTAAATGCCGTCTCCTCCACCCAAAACAACGATCCACCCAAACGAAACTACACCGGCACTTGGCCTAAGTGTGATCGTTGCACTTATCATCATCTCCCTTCTACCCCATGCCCGAAATGCGCCAATTATAATAGGATGGGGCATTTCGCTAGCCATTGTTGCCAAACCCAAAGCAACCAAGCCATTGTCCCTAACCCTAACCCGAACCAAACTCAACCCCAGCGCCAAAATACTCCTGTGCGAGCATGTTACAACTGTGGCGTTCCCAACCATCTCGCAAATGTTTGTCCTCTTCTCAAATAGTAGCACCAGCATTAGCAGCAGCAGCAGCCTGAGCCTGCAAAGGGGCGAGCTTTCATGCTTACCTCCGCTCAAGCCCAGAGCTCTAACGACGTCATCACTGGTACGTTCCTTGTGAACCATATTTATGCTACATGTCTATTTGATACTGGCGCCGATAGGAGTTTTGTATCGCTAGAATTTGGACCTTTGCTTAAGTGCGAACGATCTAAAATGCCTAATCCTTTCGTTGTTGAAGTCGCTAATGGTAAAACCATCTCCGTTGATTACGTTCTCTCTGGTTGCTCTTTGATTCTTAACGATCGTTCGTTCTCCATTGATCTCATCCCCATGTAAATGGGTAGTTTCGACATCATAGTAGGCATGGATTGGCTCATGCGAGTTCGTGCCGAAGTGGTTTGTTGCGAAAAGTTTATTCACCTTCCTCTTCCTCAAGGTGATTCTCTACACGTCTATGGCGAGAAACCTTCTAAGATCTCAAACTTATGCCGTGCATCAAAGCGAACAAGTACTTGCGTAAGGAGTACTTTGCCTTTCTCGTCCATGTTGTGGAAAAGAAAGGAAAAGGTCCGAGCATAAGTGAAGTTCCTGTCGTTTGTGAGTTTCCTTCCGTTTTTCCCGAGGATCTTCCTAGTCCTCTGCCTCCCCGTGCTGTTGATTTTCGTATTGATCTTATCCGTGGTGCAACTCCTGTTGCGAAAGTTCCCTATCGTTTAGCACCCTCGGAGATGCAAGAGCTATCAAGCCAACTACAAGAGCTTCTTGATAAAGGTTTTATACGCCCTAGTACTTCCCCTTGGGGTGCTCCCGTTCTCTTCGTCAAAAAGAAAGATGGGTCATTTCGCATGCGCATTGACTATCATGAACTCAATAAGATTACAGTCAAGAACCGATACCCCCTTCCTCGTATCGATGATATCTTCGATCAACTGCAAGGCGCGAAGTGCTTTTCAAATATTGATCTCCGTTCTGGTTATCATCAACTTCGGGTTTCCGAGGAAGATGTACCCAAAACTGCTTTCCGCACACGTTATGGACACTACGAGTTCGTGGTCATGCCTTTTGGGTTGATCAATGCACCTGCAGTGTTTATGGATCTCATGAACCGCGTGTGTAAGCCTTTTCTCGATCATTTTGTCATTGTATTCATCGACGATATCCTAATCTACTCCAAGACGAAAGAAGAGCATGAACGACATTTGCGTCTCATTCTTCAGCTTTTGCAAACCGAACGTCTTTATGCCAAATTCTCCAAGTGTGAATTTTGGCTAAAGGAGGTTCAATTCTTAGGTCACACCGTCAATGAACTCGGTATACACGTTGACCCTACAAAGATAGAAGCTGTGAAGAATTAGACTGCACCTAAGTCGCCCTCTGAAATTCGTTCGTTTCTTGGCCTAGCTGGGTATTATCGCCGTTTCATCTCGAACTTCTCGAAAATTTCCGTTCCTTTGACTTCTTTGACTCAAAAAGATAAACCTTTGTTTGGGGTCCCGAACAAGAGGAATCCTTCCAAACGCTCAAGGACATGCTTTGTAATGCTCCTATCCTCACTCTCCCCGATGGGAACGACGATTTCGTCGTGTATTGCGATGCCTCTAACCAGGGTCTCGGTTGCGTTCTCATGCAACGGGACAAAGTAAACGCTTACGCGTCGAGACAACTCAAAATTCATGAGTAAAACTATACTACCCACGACCTTGAACTTGGTGCAGTTGTTTTTGCATTAAAGATTTGGCGACACTACCTTTATGGTACAAAGTGTACGGTCTTCACCGACCATAAGAGCCTATAACATATCTTTGATCAAAAGGAACTCAACATGCGTCAACGTCGTTGGGTAGAATTGTTAAACGACTACGACTGTGAAATTCGCTACCACCTTGGCAAAGCGAATGTCGTGGCCTATGCACTTAGTCGTAAAACTCATGTTAAGAGTGTTCGTTGCTACCAAATTGTGGGAAAAATCAGCGAGTTGATTCGAGAAGCACAATTTACCTTCGTTTACGAGGGTAACCTCGATAGTGAATTGAATTATGGAGTCAAAAACCTGCTCAAAGCTAAACCTGATGGTATTCTTTACTACCATGGTCTTTTTGGATTCCCAATCGTCTCAATCTTCGGTCTACTTTGATGGATGAAGCCCACAAATCCCGATACTCCATTCATCCTGGCGCTGATAAGATGTACCACGATTTGCGTGTATCCTATTGGTGGCCTGGAATAAAACGTGATATCGCCCTTTACGTGTCCAAATGTCTTACGTGCTCCAAAGTCAAGGCAGAACATCAACGTCCCTCTAGTTTGCTCGAACAACCAGAAATTCTTGTCTGGAAATGGGAAGGCATAACCATGGATTTCATTACGAAATTGCCTCGTACTTCGTCTGGTCATGACAGCATTTGGGTCATCATTGACCGATTGACCAAATTCGCGCACTTCCTCGCCATTCGTGAAGATTACAAAGTCGAGAAATTGGCTTTTATCTACACGGATGAAATCATTAGTCGCCATGGTACTCCTCTTGATATTATCTCTAATCGCGATGCTCGTTTCACCTCCCGCCTTTGGAAAACTTTTCAATCTGCCCTTGGCACTCAGCTTAATCTTAACACCGCTTTTCATCCTCAGTCTATGGTCAAACCGAGCGTACTATCCAAACCTTGGAGGATATGCTTCGGTCATGCGTAATCGATTTTGGCAGCAATTGGGATTCACACTTACCCTTGGTTGAATTCTCGTACAACAATAGTTATCACGCTAGTATTCAAATGGCTCCATTTGAAGCATTGTATGGTCGTAAGTGTCGTTCGCCTATTTGTTGGCACGAGATTGGAGATACACAAATCACTGGTCCCGAGCTAATACAAGAGACAACGGACAAGATCCTGCAAATATGTGATAATCTCCTCAAAGCACGAAGCCGACAAAAGAGCTACGCCGACAAAATACGCAAGCCCTTGGAATTTAATATAGTGATCATGTACTTCTCAAGGTATCCCCTTGGAAAGGCGTTGTCCGTTTTGGTAAGAAAGGCAAACTCGCTCCTCGCTACGTGGGTCCTTTCAAAATCTTGGAAAGGATTGGCAAGGTAGCATATCGACTGGACCTACCTCAAACGCTCAACAATGTTCATCCTGTGTTTCATGTTTCAAATCTCAAGAAAGTCTAGCCGAATAAGGACTTCAAGTTCCGCTCGAAGATCTTCAAATCAACGGGACATTGCATTTCGTGGAAAAACCGGTCGAAATTATGGACCGAGGAGTCAAGCAGCTACGGCGCAGTCGGATCCCTATTGTAAAAGTTCGTTGGGAAGGGAAACGTAGCACCGAGTTTACTTGGGAACTCGAGAGCGATATGAAGACTAAGTATCCGCATCTCTTCGTTGCATCTTCCTAAATTTCGGGACGAAATTTCCTAAAGGAGGGAAGACTGTAACGCCTCGTGTTTTGATACTTTCTATGTATAGCAAGCTAGCGTTGTAGTTCTATTTTTGGAAACCATTGTATTCGTATTCGTCATTTCGTTGAAATCGTTGTAATCGTAATGGAATAAACATGTTCATCTTTATACTTGTTACACACAATCATACTTGTCCATACAATGCATACACATGATATACATACTCGAATACGTGACATACTTGCTAATACACGGTGTTTATACTTGATACGTACTTTATACGCAATGTGGATACTCGATCTCGATCATTTTATACATACATATACTATGTGACATGTTACATATGTTATCATTCCTTAAATATTCATAAAACACCTTAGTTAAACGTTAAACCCGTTTTTTTTTTGCTAATAAAACTCTAACTTATAAGGTTCATACTCCCGAAATAACTTGTCACACGATAATACATGTTATGTACATAATATATAGCATCTATTAACCTAATATATAAAATTAAATAACAAAAAAATAAGAAAAAATAAAAAATGGCAGCCCTATAATTCAGCTTTGGGTTAGATTTAGTGGACTAGTTTCAAGTCTAAACTCCCCAAAATCTTGTCCAAAGCCCAACCCAATGAAACCCTAATTCATCCCCTATATAACCAAGCCTCCTCCAAGCATTTTTCCACTTTACAAAGCCTCCAAGCCTTCCAAAACACACCAAGTTCGTAGCTGAATCCAATTTTCGGGCAGATTTGTACCTCTATACTAAAGTGAGCATAACTCACTCAATACTCAATGAAATTGCCCCATTCTTTTTCCTACATGCTTAGTTTTCCTTTGGGCATGATTCCATGGTCTCTCCTTGGAGAATTCAGACCTAGAAAAGCCCCAAATATGTCCAATA
Organism: Scalesia atractyloides; assembly: GCA_947069175.1. Lineage (NCBI taxonomy): Eukaryota > Viridiplantae > Streptophyta > Magnoliopsida > Asterales > Asteraceae > Scalesia > Scalesia atractyloides. Next base: position 13,386,723 of record CAMTDV010000010.1, on the reverse strand, counting down.
CTTTCTATTTGTTTTCAAAATCTTTCAAAACTTGTTTATGTTCATCCAACTTGGGTTTATCCCATCTCAAACCTATGTCCGAATGCTTACAACACTTCTTGTGGTTGGTTAGGCTTAAAAACAAGGTTGAGACATTCAAAATAGACGATTTATCCTCACAAACTTTCTTTTTTCATAGAGCTTTAAGCTCACAAGTGATGTAAGTTCTTGAACTTGTTCATGTGTGTCCACCATGGTTAGCTTGGGCTATCCTTAAACTTGAGACCACTCATTACTTGATGATTTCACTATTATTCTAAGTTATTATTCTTGTCATTCTTGTTAATGTTATTGTTCTGGTACCCTCCTTGTTACCAATGGTAACTTGTGTAGCGGTGAACACTACTCGAGGTCTCAAAGTGGATGGTTAATCCTCCCACCTCCTATTTGACTTACATGACATCAAGAGGTTCCAAAGTGGATGGTTCATCCTCCCACCTCCTACATGATTATATAACTATATTTATGAACTACTATAATAAACCGTAGAAACCGAAATCTTGGTAATGACTAATGAATCATCCATCAAGTTAGTAAGTCTCATCACTAATGTATGTAGTTCCTTGTCACGATTCTAATAGGTCTTGAACCTATAAAAACACATTCAATCCTTAGGGATTTGCTATAGTGTCGTTGACAAGTGCTATGTGTAGTGGTTATTTTCATGCTACAATACTTTCTCATACTTTTATCCTTTATATTTTCCCGAATACTCTCAATCCTCCGTTAAACTCGTTACTTATACGCCCTCGTTTCCTCTTGTAGGATAACTCGGCGTTCATCCCGCAATTAACCTCTTTCACGACTTGACTTGTAGAAAAGACCCAACTAAAACCGTGAGTACACTCGACCCACTTACCGTTTTAAATCACTTTTGGGTTGTAACATGTTTATCTATCAAAATGCACATACCACAAACTCATGCTTTACATGCTCAATCCTTATACCTGAATACTTGTTATGCCTAGATACATGCTCATTTATACTTGCTTGATCATTAACTTAGCTAGCCCAACTTATCATATATAGCGCTATAGGAGTAGCACACCACCCGTCGGGGTTATGTTAAGATTATCATACTCATTCTAGTCTTGTCGCTTTTGTGACAAGGGAAGCTCGATCTCGTAAAACTTTTGTGGAAACTCGGGGTTTGATCTAGTATTGCATGATTAGTATGAACCTTGCTTACAATTACCATGTGGAATAGAGTTACACTTTTATACTTATGCTATGTATCACCAAAACTTGTGTACTCGCCTTTGCCTTTGCATTGAACTCGTATTTTTAACATATTACAGGTTGATGAAGCTTTACCATGAAATTGGAGTGGAGATGATGCTTAGATACACATATAGACGTTAGGTTTATAAAATGTTGTATCAAATTTTGCCTTTGTTATTGTTGTATTTGAAAATTCTTGTATTGTATGACAAAGTTACTATGAATGAAATATGGATTTTATTTAAATATTGTCACCAATTAGAATTTATGAGCAATGAGCAATCTCGTTTGTCTCACTCCGATGTTTCCGCCATCGCTTGGGGTGTGACAGGATTAGATACCTTATACGTAGAAGAGATGGCAAATCTCTTCTTTGACTGAGGATGCTCGAGGATTTCCTCTGCTTTAGTCAGTAATTTTGATATAAAAATGATAATAATAGAATAAAAAAAAAGAATCAAACTGAAATTAGTTAAGAAACATACCAGGGGATCTAGGATCCTTAACATACCAAACCACGATCCTGCAGTTGACTCACATGAAATAGGTTTTTAAATGAATTGCATTCCAAGATCTGGGTAAGATCCTTCCATTATAGCCAATCAGTATGATCCCTTTCCAGCTTCTGAATGAATAAGGTATGGTCCTTCCCATTTAGGAGCAAACTTCCCATCACTAGGATTGATAGTATTATGGAATGCTTTCCTTAGGACCATATCACCAACTTGGAATCTATGGATCCTGATATTCTTATTGTATGCCTTCATTATTTTTGCTGGTATGTTGCGATCCGGACTTCACCGTAGTTTTTGAGCTCGTATACTACTTCAAGACCATTATCTAAGGCTTGGTCATTAGTTTCCTTAGATTACAGACAAGATCTTGCAGTAGGAATCACCATTTCTGTTGGGATTACAACTTCATTTCCAAAAACCAAAGAGAAAGGAGTCTCGCCAGTAGCATTTTTTGTTTTTGTTCTATCAACCCAAAGAACGAAAGGTGACTCTTTTTCCTATCTTCCTTTCTTTTCTCCCAATCTCTTTTTGAGGTTGTTGATGATGATCTTATTGCTTGATTTTTCTTGACCATTTGCTTGAGGATATACTGGTGTTGAAGTAATCATCTTGATCCCCCATGCTTTACAAAAGTTGGTTGTTCTTTTCCCAATGAATTGGTATCCATTATCACATATGATTTCCTCTAGGATCCCAAATCTAGTTAAGATATTGTGTTTGATGAAGGATATGGCTTCTTTTTCTTTAACTTGAGCAAAAGCTTCAGCTTCTATCCACTTGAAAGAGTAGTCTGTCATTGCCAACATAAACACTTTTCCTCTGGGTGCCTTAGGAAGTTTGCCAACAATATCCATTCCCCATTTCATAAAAGGTTAGGGAGAAATTATAGGGTGTATTGGCTCGGCAGGCTGATGGAGGATGTTGTTATGTCTTTCACAAGCATCACATCTTTGGGAATACAACGTAGCATCCTTCTTCATAGTTGGCCACTAGTATCCTGTTCTCAGGTTCCTAGAGAAGAGTGCCCTGCCTCCAGTGTGATTGCCATAATCTCATTCATGAATATCTTTAAGGAATTCAGGTATTTCTGGTTCTTCCAAGCATCTTAAATATGGACCTGCAAGACATTTTCTATACAAGACATTTTGTAAAATCATAAAGTGAGATACCTTCATTCGAAAAGCTCTAGGATTCTTCTCATCCTTAGGAATCTCTCCATCTTGTATATATCGTTTGATAGGGTATATCAAGGAAGGATTCTGGAGATACGTTAGGTTCTTTAGCTCGAATCTGGGATCCTAATTCTTCATCAGGATCCTACATTTCCAAGTTTAATTCTTCATTATTTTCCTGTGTTGCAATTTTAATTGCTGGATCCAGGATATGCAAGATAGGTATATTGGTTCCTTTTGGGATTCTGAGAGCCGAGGCCAGAATTTCTAAGGCATATGCTTCTGCATTTTCTTCCTAGGAACCTGCATAATGCTAAACATTTCGAATTGAGTGGCCAATTTTTTCACAATCTCTAGGTATTGAGCTAGTTTTTCTCCCTTTACTGCATAATATCCATTAAAATGATTAACAATTAAAAGAGAATCCACAAATACTTGAAGATACCTGACCTTCATCTCCTTAGCTAGTTGTAAGCCTGCAATCAAAGCTTCATACTCTGCTTCATTGTTGGTAGTTTGAAACTTACAATTTATAGATTGGGGTAATATGTCCTCTTGTGGCAATTTCAGTAGGATACCTATGGTCATATCACTAAAGGCCCTCAATTACTCAAATCAGTATTTCTCACTCGGTGGTAGTTCCTGTGACTATGGTCATATCACTATTGGCCCTCAATTGTCCAATAACAAAGCTTATCAAGTAATGTATACAAAACCCCACATACTGACAGTAATTTAAGAATACAAAAAACTTGATCATTATAAATACAATTGGAAAACATTTAGGGTTTTGAAAACATTAATAAAAGAGAATGACCACTTTGCAGATTTAGGTTTTCAGTAATAGCATTCTGGTCTAAGTCTTGGTTTCCTAATTAAACACACAATGCAACACGTATTAGTGTATTAACCCATCTCAACTTTAACGATAATCACGAGATCAAAACCTCAATGTAGATTCCAAAGTATTGCCTTATTCAGGCATCACTTAAACATCTGTTGAATTGTTTATAAATCGATCGGACAAGTATCGTACCAATGATTCGGGTTAGCAAGCTGAGTATGGGCAGAGGTTTACAAGTTCGGGTATAATAGTAGTATTACAATAGAATATCGAGAGAAAAAAAAACTGAGCGAGTTAGAATACCTACTTCTCATTCAACTAATAGCTAAATTTTGGGCATCTCGCGCCCCGCGACGGGTCAGGACTTCCCTATCGCGGCCCGCAAGGGGGTCTAGCTAGGGCATAGGTGGCTTGACTCATGGGGTAGGCTTGACACACGACGGGTCAGGACTTCCCTCTTGCACCCTACGATGGATCTTAGGAGTATGTCGCGGCCCACGTGAAACATCAAATATCTTTCCGTTTGATTTTTTCTTGCTAGTTCTCGTCGTGCGCGTTTGGGGTTTCAATTATGACTGGTTGTGGACCTTTTTGAAGGTTGTTACAACCACCCAACATCAACAACCGGAATGTTAACGCCAACCGTGGAGTTAACCAAAATCGTGGGATACCCACGAATGAAGCATAGTTTCTCGATCTCGACGATTTGAGAAACAATATTCCCGACGATGCATCGTATAGCGTTCCCGGTTATGAATCATTGGAACATGTGTATATTCACTCGGAATATTCGGACGACGGGGGAATATATAATTAGAGGTTGGATGACGAAGTTTGGGGCGAGGATAATGCGGGTAATTAATACAATGCTCGGGGGTTTAAGTATGAAGACATTGGATATCAAAACGCCAATTTTGTGGGGAACATCGAGGGCTATGTCTATGATTATGGTTGGAATGACGGGTACCGCAATAATCGTCAACCATGAAACAACAATCAACAGAACCGAGGTGACGGAAATTGCAACAACAATAATAATGTCAACCGCAACCGTATTCCGCAATTCGTGGGTGGTGGTAACCAAGGTGGTGATATGGGTGGTGATCGAAGGGGTAACCAAAGACCGGTTAACCAAGAGGTTAATGGTCCTCCACGACGTAAACCGCAACAACAAGAACCCCAAGGTGTAAATGGTCGGTTTAGACAAGTTGTCACTGAAAATGATTCACCTATTGTTCCTACACCTCGAGGGATGAGATTGTTTGAGTGCAAGCCCAGTTATATAAACATCCTACCTCGCTTCAATGGTAGGACGCATGATGAGTCGTACACTCACTTGGCGAAATTCTTCGCTATATGTGGCACGCTTGAGGGTTACAACTTTGAGATCGAGGAAGTGAAGCTAAGGTTGTTTCAGTTTTCGTTGAAGGACAAGACTAAACAGTGGTTTCTCACGCTTCCGGCCAATAGTATTCATACTTGGGAAGAAATACAACAAGTATTTCTTAACGAATACTACTCGATAGCGAAGATCGATGATGCATGAGATGAGATTCGGTCATTTCCACAGTTATCGGGGGAGTTGCTACACGAGGTCCTTACTCGTTTCAAGGAGTTGGTTCGGAAATGCCCTCACCATCAGATTCCTAGATGGGAGTTGTTGAAATGTTTCATAAGAGGGTTAAACACCAAGGATCACAAGTACTTGCAATCGACAAGTAATGGCACATTGTTGAACAACCATGATGAATTAGATTGGTCGTTCATTGAAAGAATGAGCAAAAACTCTAAAACAGTTGCTATGGCGGACCGAGCCAAAAAACATCCGTTTCCGATCTCTTCCTAATCTTGTTCTAGTGCTAAGGATTGAATCACCACATTAGAGCGGGAGTTGGCCCGTATGAAGAAAAAATATGTGGGGGTGGTTCAATTTGCGGTATGTGAAGATTGTGGGGAAATTGGTGATCGGACACAAGGAGTGCCAAGTGAACATAGCACAAACCACAGAAGATGTGAGTCAAGTGTATGGAGAAAGGAAGCAATACGACATGAACTCCAACACTTATCACCCGGGTTTGAGGAACCATCCTAATTTTAGGTGTGGTAACATCTCAAACCAAATGAATCCGAATTTCCAACTAGGTAACCAAGGGGGAATCAAGGTGGAAACCAAGGTGGGTCGTCGTACCAAAACTGCCAAAGTGGTAACCAAGGGGGTTACCAAAGGAGTTATAACCAAGGAAGTGGCCAAGGGTATCAAACCGTAAAAATAATTACCAACGGGGCTACAACTAAGGTAGTAATGGGGGTGGTAATTCAAATTCTCAAATGGGTGGCGATGACCAGTTAAACTGCAAGCTTGACGCGATTATGAATGATATTAGAGATCCAAACCAAGAGATCAAGACGGAGATGAAGAAATTGTCTGAGGTACGAGACAAATCACATAAGGCGTTGGAAAAGCAAGTAGGTCAACTTGCGGAAGAGATGTCTCATATGCGAGGAAGTGGAGGAAGGCTTCCAAGTGACACCACCGTGAACCCTAAGCATCAAAGGTCCAACTCGAAGAACACACATGAGGTACCAATTAATAAAATTTCTTTACGTAGTGGTCGAGTCATTAATACCGGTGTTGAGTCACCACTACCCCAGTTTGTTGAAGGGGCGGTGGAAGGTGTTAGTGATGAGGAGGTTGTTGACAGCCAAACAGGTTAAAATAAAAATGTTCCTAAAAATGATAAAAATACCTCCTTTGTGACCATCCCCGTCCCAAAGGCTAAGGAAAAGGATGTGGAGGTTAATACCGCCCCTTATCCCAAAGCTTTGTTGGGACCATCTAAGAAAGTGGTAACAAAGCGTGACCCCAACAAGAGGAAATGTGGGAAGTTTTCAAGCAAGTTAAAATAAATTTACCACTCTTAGATGCCATAAAACAAGTACCCTCCTATGCTAAGTGCTTGAAAGATTTGTGCACCAAGAAACGGACTCACAACTTTCCTAAGAAACTTAATTTGATAAAAATGTGAGTTCGATTCTTTCGGGTACACTTCCACCAAAGTTGAAAGATTTGGGGGCGCCCATTATTTCTATACAAGTGGGTGAATTTAAAATGACTCAGTTGATTTGACACCCAAACTAGCTCGTGGGAGTGTGAGTATCTCACCGGGTAGTTTGTATGACCAATATCAATTTGGTCCACTCCAAGCGGCAAAAACCACCGTGGTTTTAGTCGATTTGACACCCAAACTAGCTCGTGGGATAGTCACGTATGTAATTGTTAAGGTCGATGACTTTTGTAACAACTCAAAAATTCGATTGTTATCCTTCCATTTTGTTTTCCCGTTTATCTACCTTGTAATCCCGAGATTCGTTTAATAATAAAGTTTATGGTAATTACTTATGGTATTTTATGTTATTATCGCATCTAATCGCTTAATTAAATCACATCGCTAATCTCATCGCATCGCAAATCGCAACTATTTATGTGGTTTTATATTACTTATGTGTTATGTGTGTTTATGATTATGATTACGCTCGCTATCGCATCGCTCTCTCACTCTCGAATCGCTAAATCGCACTATTATATCAAGTATAACGCTTAACGTTCCACTAAAACGCCTAATGTAACTATCTATTGCGAACTGAATCACCAAAAAAACACTTAACGCGAAAAAAAAAGAAAATTCAACAACATAAGTCAAGTTCGCTCTTTTACAAATCTGTACAAGTTCGGCCGAACTTGCTCTCACCAGCCTTCATTTTTGCCTTCTCCTATAAATACTCAGCTCATCCTCTCATTTGAACTTGCTGCAAGTTCGCCCAGAGCTCTTAAAACCCGAAACCTTTGTGATCTAAGTAAGAATTAGCCCGATTTCAACCGCAATGATGTTCAACAACGTTTTACAAACGTTTACAACGATTTTGGCACAAGGCATAGCCTTCGTTTTCATCAAAACTCAATCTTTTACGAAAATCTTCATCTTTTTCTTCTAAAACTTCTGTTTTAAGCTTAGATCTACACAATACGAGTTTGTTTGGTGTTAGTAGAGGCTTCCCAAACACGAGATCTGCAAGATCTCAGCTTGTAAGTTACGATATCTGAGAAAAACCTTTGATAAACATTGATTTCTACACAAGATACAGACATTTGATGATGTTTTGTTCATCTTCTGATATGAAACGAAGCATCTATCATTCAAGATCCCAGATCTGGAAGCACAAGGACGTTTATGTTGGTTTACACAAGTCGGACTAACCCGAACGAACCTTGAGTTCGCCCGGATTAGCCCACGCTTTTGTAAAATGGCTAAAACAACTCTAAAAGACCTCATCGACCTAAGTTTGCTCAGTAGCACAGGGTTGGAGGGATGAACACTCGATTTTCCTCAGCAAATGACGTGAAAACGCAAGATTTTGGACCCGAAAACATCAAGTTCGCTCGAGAATCACCAGCTCCCCAGGTCAAGTTTGACCGAACTTGCACCTAGATGGGTCAAGTTTGACCGAACTCGCACCCAGATGGGTCAAGTTCGACTGAACTTGGATACTTTTTCACCAAACACCTCACAAGTTCGCCCGAACTTGTCTAGTTTCCTAAGAAACTATGCAAGTTCGCCCGAACTTTCCTCCTCAGTAAGAAATTCTAACAAGTTCGCCCGAACTTGACAAGATCCTTAAGAATCTTACCAAATTCGACCGAACTTGACTCTAAACCCACCAAAACCATACAAGTTCGCTCGAACTTGTGTGTTTACACGCAAGTTCACCCGAACTTGGCTACTGCCCAACCAAGACTTCACCGTTTCAGCTTTTCGGAGACTGTTACACTTCCGTTCGCGTATGCAGGCTGATCTGGCGCTCCTCTCAACTCTCCTCAGATCCCGATCTCTTACCTAGATGCACCCACAGTGAGTATACTTGACCCATTTCGCTTTAACGCACTTTTTGGGTGTTACATACGTTCCTTATCAAAATTACTTCACAAATCAAACTGCTTATCACACGCGAATAATCTGATTATATATGCTCAATACATGATGCTAGAAACATGTGACTAGGACTTATTTTCGTTAACTTGCCTCCTTAGCTAGTATGGTACTATAGTGTGGCTTACACCCGACAGGATCTAGTTAGGATGGACGCGCAAGCCTTCTCATGGTAGTTAGCATGAGAAATAAGCCTATGTTAATCTGTGTGAAAATGTTTCGGAGTATCTTGATGTGTAGTTAGATTATCTCGCGAACGGTTTCTTTATTATGCTAGTATTACAAAACTCGTATGCTCACCATTACTTAATTGTATTGACTTGTATTTTAACGTATGTAACAGGTTGAGGATTTTAGCTATGGGTGCTTGGATGTTGCATGCTTAGCGTAGTTCAGTTTTGTCTTTATTTTGTGTAGTTTCCAAGTGTAATAAATCCAGGGGATATCGAACCTTGTTGTTTTTGTGGGAGAACTTAGATTCTGTAATGATTGTTTAAAATGTTATGTTAATGGTATAGGACGTTAATGTTTGAATGATATTGTTAAATGATTGTTAGGTAATTCTCACGAGACAATCTGGTCGCCTAGTGTCACTACCCTGATGATTCCGCCATCGGTTGGGGTGTGACAGATTGGTATCAGAGCGCCCTAACCATAGGATAATAGGTAGAATTGCCATGTTTGACCTAGTAGCATGTTTAAGTACCCGAATGACCTATCTTTGACTTAAATGTTAAACTACTTGCCATAAATGCTTAAATGTGCCTTTCCTAAGGCTAATACAATAATACACGCTTGGAAATGCTCGCATCACACCAAACGAGTGATCAAGTCGAGAATAGGTGTGAAAACCGAGAACTCTCGACGAGATCATTCACTCCGCGCATCCTCTCGCACGAGATACCTTCGTTGAGTTAGGAGTGACATCCAAACCTTGTCGAAAATCTCCATTTCTATCTAGGAATAAAGTTGTTAAGTTAGGGGTGAAACCCGCATCTTAGTAACAAATTCCGTGCTTCGATTTCCAATCTCACCAAAGTCTCGGTTATGCCGATGGTTTGGAACACATATTAACTGGAAGGGTAAACGTCGTTAGCCGCTTGCGGTGAAACGTTTATCTATTAGGCCAAAGCGTGGGTCCAAATGCAAAGGGTAGTCGAATCACTTTGGCGTGTCAAATGTCTCAAAACCCCGGACACTCCCAATTGATTTAAGCATATATCATCGATTTACGCATCATCAAGTTTATAAATATTTATGTGGTTAAATTTTGAGAATTTTCGCTTTATTTGATTTCTCGTTTTGATGATTTATCCTATCATCGATTTCTTGATTTATCGCATTTACGCTCCATCGAATGTATGCACAACTCGCACAGCTCTCGTAACCTAAAACGTTAATTAATACACCAACCAAACTATTCGCTTAACTCGCTTACGCCCATGAGGGTGTGTGCCTCAGACGCGGTATTATCTCGCTTATCTCGCTATTATATATCGCTTATATCTTGCTTATATCTCGCATCTCGTATCACGCTACGCATTGTTACTATTAGAAGGTGAAATACGTGCAAATATGTGCTTATGTGCTTATGTGCTTACGTGCTTATGTGCTTACGTGCTTATGTGCTTACGTGTTTACGTGCCTATGTGTTTATGTGATTTTGTGCCCTGTATGAATAATAATAATAATAATAATAAATATTTAAACATAACTCTATTATAATCGAATCTCATCTAATCTAAATCCTTCGTGTAGATGTCTTCCATGGGATCGCACACCATAAGGAATCTCCAGCGCAGCAACGCCGACAAGCGTATTGCCACCATGGTAGCCAAGGAAATGGCTAAGGTCATCCGGCAAATCGTTTTAGAAATCCATGTTGTGAGCAGTAACTCGTTAGTTGACTCAAAAACTGAGAATCCCAAGCCGCGATTCAGCTTGAAGAACTTCAAGGCTTGTGCACCTCTCGCCTTCATGGGCAATGACGGACCGACTTCCATGTTTCACTGGTTCGATGCTATTGAGGTCACTTTTAGGCAAAGTGGATGCCCCGATGACCTCCGCACAGTGAACGCTACCGGAGTCTTCCAGTCCCGTGCTCTTGACTGGTGGACCACCAAAAGGAATAGGCGCGGACGCGCGGTAATGATGAAGCCTACAGTCTATCTTGGGAGGAACTCAAGGAAGTGATGTTGAAGGAGTTTTGTCCTCCGCACGAAATGCAAAAGCTCGAGAATGAGTTTTGGGGAAACAAACAGGATGGTCCTGACAATGCTGGATCACTTCTCGGTTTAAGATTTTGAGCATCATCTGTCCCAGCCAGGTTGATACGACTGAGAATGCTATCAACAAGTACATCCGTGGTTTACCCGAGTGTGTCACAAATTTTGTGAAAGTTGCTCGTACCACAACCATCGAGGAAACTTTCATGCTCACCGCTGAGATCAATGATCAGCGAGTTCAAGATGGTTATTTCAAGAATCATGCGAAAGTCGCCAATCAAGCTATCGTCGAACCAACTGCTGCTACCGAACCACCAAGTGATCCGAAGGGAAAGCGTCAGGGATGCAAGAGAGGAATCCCGAGTAAGAACTATGCTCTCGCTACTCCAGCAAACCCGCAGCCACTTCAGTCAGCCGCTCCAAACGCACATCCAGCTAAGCGTGCGTATACCGGACCTCACCCATTGTGCCCTAAGTGCACTTATCATCATGTGGTGGGTGTAAATTGCCGTTTTTGCAAACTGCAACATCTACGGCCACTTTACGGTGAGTTGTCGTATCGGCCCGCGTCAGCCAACTCATCAGGCTCCAACAACACCAGCCTTACCAGCTCCACCTCAAGCCAATCAGCAGCAAGCTCCAAAAGCACGTGTGTGCTATGTGTGTGGTGATCCGAATCATTTCGCTAATGTCTGTCCGAATCGTCCTGTCAAGCAAGAGCAGCCAGCACCGCAGCCTCAGCAGCAGCCCTAGCCACAGCAGTAGCAGCAGCAACCACAAGCTGCGCGTGGCAGAGACTTTAACCTCAACCACCGCCAGGCCCAGAATGACAACAATGTTGTCAATGGTACGTTTCTCGTTAATGGTATTTATGCTTCATGTTTATTTGATACTGGTGCCGATAATTGTTTTGTATCGTTAGAATTCGAAAAGGTTTTAAGATGTAAGCGCGCTAAACTCCCAAAGACTTTCGATGTGGAAGTTGCCACCGGAAAATCCGTTACTGTAACCTCCTTTCTACGTGGTTGTTCTCTCGATCTCAACAACCATGTCTTCTCGATCAATCTCATACCTATGCAATTAGGTAGTTTCGATATCATAGTAGGCATGGATTTTCTTCGTGAGAATCATGCTGAAGTTGTATGCTTCGATAAAATGATTCGTTTCCTCTCCCAAACGGTGATCAACTTCATGTATACGGAACTCCCTCAAGTTGATGCTTTTGTCATGTACTCGAGCACACAAATGCTTGCAAAAGCAATGTGTTGCCTTCCTCGCCCATATTGTGAACCCGGAGAAAGAAAAGAAGACTTATAAAGATGTTCCCGTTGTTTGTGAATTTCCTAAAGTCTTTCCCGATGATCTACCTGGTTTACCCCCTACTCGAGATGTTGAATTCCGTATCGATTTAGTTCCCGGAGTACTCCCGTTGCTAAAGCTCGTTATCGCCTCGCACCATCCGAAATGCGCGAGCTATCAAGCCAACTTCAAGAACTTCTTGATAAAGGTTTCATACGCTCGAGCACTTCGCCTTGGAGCCCACCCGTTCTTTTCGTGAAAAAGAAAGATGAGACGTTCCGAATGTGCATCGATTATCGTGAACTTAATAAGCTTACGATAAAGAACCGCTACCCTCTTCCTCGTATCGACGACTTATTTGATCAGATTCAAGGTGCTACTTGTTTTTCTAAGATCGATCTTCGTTCCGGTTATCATCAGCTACGCGTGTTGGAAGAAGACATTCCGAAAACCGCCTTTCGTACTCGTTATAGCCATTTCGAATTCGTGTTCATGCCTTTTGGTCTTACAAATGCACCCGCGGTCTTCATGGATTTGATGAACCGTGTGTGCAAAGCTTTCTTAGATCGTTTCGTCATTGTTTTCATCGATGATATCCTTATCTATTCGTAGTCGAGAGACGAACACGCACATTATCTCCGTTTAGTCCTCGAACTTTTTCAAGGTAATCTCCTTTATGCTAAGTTCTCAATATGTGAATTCTGGCTCGGAGAAGTCCAATTTCTCGGCCACATCATTAACAGTCAAGGAATTCACGTCGACCCTGCAAAGATTGAAGCCGTCAAGAGTTGGATTACACCGAAGAATGCCTCCGAAATCCGTTCATTTCTTGGATTGGCGGGTTATTACCGTCAATTCATCGCCGACTTTTTGAAAATCGCCGTTCCGCTTACCGCTTTAACTCATAAAGACAAACCTTTTGTTTGGGATTCCAAGTAAAAGGAAGCGTTTCAAACTCTCAAGTGTATGCTATGCAACGCTCCCGTACTCGTTTTACCCGACGGAAACGACGATTTCGTTGTTTACTGCGACTCCTCTAATCTTGGTCTTGGTTGTGTTCTCATGCAACGAGACAAGGTTATCGCGTATGCGTCTCGCCAACTCAAGATCCACAAGAAGAATTACATAACCCACGATCTCGAAGTCGGGGCAATTGTTTTTGCATTAAAGATATGGCGACACTACCTCTACGGTACAAAGTGTACGGTCTTCACCGACTATAAGAGCTTAAAACATATCTTTAATCAAAAAGAACTAAACAGGCGACAACCTCGATGGGTTGAACTTCTCAACGATTACGATTGCGAGATACGCTACCATCCCGACAAAGCAAATGTCATCGCCGATGCTCTAAGTCGACGAAGCTATGTATATAGTGTTCGTGACTCTCAAGCTTTGAATGATCTCGAAATCATGATTCGCTCTGCTCAATTCGCCTGTTTTAACAAGAATACTTTGGAAGAAGAAATGAAATGTGGTGCCGAAACTCAGCTCGTATCTAAGCCTAATGGTATTTATTACTATCTCAATCGCATTTGGATTCCCAGTCGTGATAATATTCGTAAGTTGCTAATGACTGAAGCTCATAAATCTCGATATTCCATTCACCCCGGTGCCGACAAGATGTACCAGGACCTTCGTCCTAAGTACTGGTGGTCGGGCATGAAAAAGGATATCGCCTTGTACGTCTCAAAAATGCTTAACTTGTTCGAAAGTTAAAGCTGAACATCAAAGGCCCTCTGGTTTACTCGAACAACCCGAAATCCCGATGTGGAAGTGGGAGAGTATAGCTATGGACTTTATTACCAAGCTCCCGCATACTTCATCTGGTCACGATAGCATTTAGGCTATCGTTGATCGTCTTACTAAATCTGCACACTTTATTGCTATACGAGAAGACTTTAAGGTCGAATGGTTAGCCCGAATCTATACCGACGAAGTCATTTGTCGACACGGGACACCTCGTGATATCATTTCTGACCGCGACGGTCGCTTTACCTCGCGTCTCTGGGAGACCTTTCAATCCGCTCTCGGTACTACCCTTAATCTCAGTACCGTTTTCACCCTCAAACCGACGGTCAGACTGAGCGCACGATCCGCACCCTCGAAGACATGCTTTGTGCGTGCATCATAGATTTCGGTGGTAACTGGGATACACATTTACCTTTAATCGAATTCTTGTACAATAATAGTTATGCTACCAACATTCAAATAGCTCCTTTTGAGGCACTATATGGAAGAAAATGCCAATCGCCTATTGCATGGCTCGAGATCAGAGAAGCACAAATCACCGGTCCCGAGCTAATTCAAGAAACGATGGACAAAATCCTCCAGATCAGAGACAATCTCTTAAAAGCTCGGAGTCGTCAAAAGAGTTATGCCGATAAACGCCGCAAGCCCCTACAATTTGAAGTGGGAGATCACGTTCTCCTAAAGGTTGCACCTTGGAAGGGAGTGGTCCGCTTCGGCAAGAAAGGAAAGCTAGCGCCTCGGTACGTTGGACCCTTTAAAATTCTGGAAAGGATCGGTAAAGTAGCCTATCGTCTCGAATTACCGGAGGAACTTAACAACGTACATCCAACTTTCCACGTGTCTAACCTTAAAAAATGCCTCGCCAAAGAAAATCTTCATGTCCCTCTCGAAGATCTGCAAATCAACGAGACTCTCCATTTCGTGGAAAAGCATGTGGAAATCATGGACCAAGAGACCAAGAAACTCCGACGCTCTCGCATCCCTATCGTGAAGGTCCGATGGGAAGGCAAACGCGGCGCCGAGTTTACTTGGGAATTGGAAAGTGATATGAAGGCCAAGTACCCGCATCTATTTGTTACAGCTACTACTTGAATTTCGGGACGAAATTCCCTAAAGTAGGGGAGACTGTAACAACTCGAAAATTCGATTGTTATCCTTCCATTTTGTTTTCCCGTTTATCTACCTTGTAATCCCGAGATTCGGTTAATAATAAAGTTTATGTTAATTACTTATGGTATTTTACGTTATTATCACATCTAATCGCTTAATTAAATCACATCGGTAATCTCATCGCATCGCAAATCGCAACTATTTATGTGGTTTTATATTACTTATGTGTTATGTGTGTTTATGATTATGATTACGCTCGCTATCCATCGCTCTCGCACTCTCGAATCGCTAAATCGCACTATTATATCAAGTATAACGCTTAACGTTCCACTAAAACGCTTAATATAACTATCTAATGCGAACCGAATCACCAAACGAACACTTAACG
Organism: Scalesia atractyloides; assembly: GCA_947069175.1. Taxonomy (NCBI): domain Eukaryota; kingdom Viridiplantae; phylum Streptophyta; class Magnoliopsida; order Asterales; family Asteraceae; genus Scalesia; species Scalesia atractyloides. Next base: position 13,371,173 of record CAMTDV010000010.1, on the reverse strand, counting down.
CGAAAAACATAAAAATTCAACAACATAAGTCAAGTTCGCTCGAACTTGGTGTTACCAAGTTCGCCCGAACTTGGCTGATGAAAACAAAATCTCTCTTTTATCTACAAGTTCGCTCGAACTTGTACACACCTGTACAAGTTCGGCCGAACTTAGCTCCAAATCTCCCAAATTCCTACAAGTTCGCGCGAACTTGTACAAATCTGTACAAGTTCGGCCGAACTTGCTCTCACCATCCTTCATTTTTGCCTTCTCCTATAAATACTCACTCATTCCTCTCATTTGATCTTGCTGCAAGTTCACCCAGAGCTCTCAAAACCTGAAACCTTCGTGTTCTAAATCAACCTAATTTCAACCACAATGATGTTCAACAACGTTTTACAAACGTTTACAACGATTTTGGCACAAGGCATAGCCTTCGTTTTCATCAAAACTCAATCTTTTACGAAAATCTTCATCTTTTTCTTCTAAAACTTCTGTTTTAAGCTTAGATCTACACAATACGAGTTTGTTTGGTCTTAGTAGAGGCTTCCCAAACACGAGATCTGCAAGATCTCGGCTTGTAAGTTATAAGATCTGAGAAAAACCTTTGATAAACATTGATTTCTACACAAGATACGGACTTTTGATGATGTTTTGTTCATCCTCTGATATGAAACGAAGCATCTATCATTCAAGATCCCAGATCTGGAAGCACAAGGACGTTTATGTTGGTTTACACTGTCACACCCCGACCCGCAGCGGAAAAGGTGACCGGGGCATGATTGGGTTATCATCAAAGCTCATGACATTTATTATACGTTTCATATTCATTAATACAATTTAATGGAAATCTACAATAAATGATACAACATGTTCTAACTATCAGTCTAAGCTTCTTGGTTCTCTTCTAAGGCATATCCTATGTTTTCCTTGCTTCAACCTGTTCACCTGTATCATGTGTAAAAAGGTTTTTTTTTTTATCAACATAATGTTGGCGAGTGAATCCTATGGAAAAACATTTGAACAAGTTTATCCAATTGATTATAAATAATGTGCATACCACATATGAGTAAATATAGATGTAAATTTATTCACACAACACATAATATTGAATATTGAACACACATACACCAAATAATTGTTTTGAGGCACGCGTTGTTCGACTCGTCTCCCACGAGGAACTGATGGGCCTATTGAATGAGTTTTGAGGCACGCGTTGTTCCACGAACTGATGGGCCTAATGAATGAGTTTTGAGGCACGCGTTGTTCTTACGAACTGATGGGCCTAATGAATGAGTTTTGAGGCACGCGTTGTTCTTACGAACTGATGGGCCTAATGCATGAGTTTTGAGGCACGCGTTGTTCTTACGAACTGATGGGCCTAATGAATGAGTTTTAAGGCACGCGTTGTTCAACTCGTCTCCCACGAGGAACTGATGGGCCTAAATAATTTGCATACAACTTTGACAATATGTAATACATCACAAACAACAATAGTTACCTTCTAGTTTAAATCATATAATGGTATAGCACGAGTTTGCATAAGAGAATTAGTTTAAGCGACACATGATACACCCCAAAACATGAATAAAAAGGGGAGTTTGTAAGAATTCACTCACATTGGGTGCGTTCGGTTGATGATGTTGAGTGCACGCGAAGTGGTTTTAACCACGAGTGAAATTAACCTAGATAAATAGCATTTTAGTTCGGTAAGTAACGGATTTTATTAATCTATTTTAGTAGGATTGTTGGGTGTATTTTTGTGAGTTTGAGGCTATTTTCTAACCTTAAAAATGTTATTTTTAAGTATTTTTAATTGGTTTTTAATTAAAAAATTTAAATAAAAATAATAAAAAAATATTTGATTTTTGCTACAGTTGACTTTGACCGTTGACTTTGACTGACCGTTGACCGGTTCGAAGGCATATTGTTGTGCGCTGGGTGAGGCTCGAACCCGAGACCTCCCGTACGCGTGCACGCAGCTCTACCAACTGAGCTACGTGTCTAACCCGTTATATATCCGATTTTAATTATATATATATATTAATTAGATTTTAAACAGAAATCCTTTATTTTAAAAACGAATTAAATCCAGCGAACCGGTGCGCTCCACAGGTCTCGAACCCGGGACCTGTGGGTTAGCGTACACACAGTCCACCGCTGGACTGTGTGTCTCACTTGGTTATAAACTCGGTTATCAATATACTTAACATATACCTAATTCAATCCGGTTCAGTTTGCGGAAAAAGGAGTTTTTATTAAGGCAGCGTGTGAGGGACAATACTCGAACTCGAGACCTTGGCGTTCAAAGTGCACACAGTCCACCGCTGGACTGTGTGTCTAACCCGGTAAATAACTTGATTTTAATTATACTTAACCATTACCGTAACATCGTCTTCTTCACTGGTTTTAACCGGAAGTGACGACTGACTGGTTCGAAATGTTGATTCTGATTTCTTTAGCGTTTTATGATCAATTACAGACGAGATAAAAGTAAAAAGGAAAGGAATTAGGCGTGAAAAGTACCGACTGGTTCTCCTCTGTTTTCCGGCAGAACTCCGGCGACAGCAAGCTCTTCCGGCGACGAGTGTCTTGCAGCAGAGAATCTTCAGAAAGCTTACAAAGGGTGTGGGTGACTTCGGTATAAGTTTAGGGGTTCAGTGAAGCTCAGAGATTAAAAACTCGGTTTTCCGGCGACGTATAAATATTTTCGGCGAGTGAGTTTTCGCCGAGAAAGGGTGCGATTTGAGTGTGAAAGGTTTCTGGCGAGTTGTGGGTGAATTTATAGGGTGGTATCGAGATGTATGGGGTCTGAATTTGGTCTCAATTCGAAGTCAGCCGTTCTCCGGCGGTTGTGGCTGATGTCGCGGGTTCAGACGTCGGTTATAACCGTTGTGGGAGTTAAGTCTTCGGTTACTTTGAGCGGAAACGTAATTAAACGGTGAAGTTGTCGGGATTTCCGACGACTGCTATTTGGGCGGAAAATTGACGAATTTGACTTCCGGACATTAATACTTGAATTAATTGATTCCTTTTAATAGCAGAAAATCGAAGTGGCGGAGCGGTTGATTGGCTGGGTGATAAGTCATTGTTGAGCCGGTTACAGACCCGAGTTCGAAACCCGGCAGAAGCAAATCATTTTTATTTTGCGATTTTTTATCAGTTTTTCAAAAACTAAATATATGTCCCCGCATAATAATTGATTACGTATCGTTTAAAATTATTTTGGGCATTTAATTCGCAACGAAAATTTTAACTGACTGTTCGGTTTGATAAACGGAGCGGGTTTGGTAAATCCGTTTTTGACGGATGTTACAGTATCCCCTGCTTTTTAGAAATTTCGTCCCGAAATTTAAATAGTGATATACTTGACTAAAAGAATTATGGTGTTTAGTTTGACAGTTACATACTTAGAAGAAATAAGGGTTTAGGTTTTTGTTTGAGGCGGTAACGTTCCTTGTAAAGGTTAAGTACCCTAATACAGGAATCGCTTTTTGTTCCCTACTGTAAAAGTATTGATAAGCAGAATTGATTTGCTAAATTTGGTTTCATGCATAAAAGTTTGAATATGCTTAGGGTTATATCCTAAGGCAGAAATTCTACAATCTAACAAATAAACACAACAACTAATAATTGAATCCACATTCTGATAGCATATATGTTTGAATGGTGATGGTTCCTCTCTCGTTTGTTATGATGGAGAGGTTAGTCTATGTAGAAATGGATCACAATCCAATTTCTTTAAATAGTGAGATGATATAAATGTAACACAAATTTCAACCAAGGCAATACTAAATCCTACATGGAACTTCTCATAACCGCCTGATAACGCCTCTGATCCTTTGGCAAGAATACTTATATATAGGAAGTACCAGCGGCGTATCCACCATATTCTTGTCAAATTTTCATTGGTTTTATCAGTGAATTATGATTAGTCCTATAACTCTACAACCAATACATCAAACATAAAAATACTGAAATGAAATATATCTGTGCGATCAAGGCTCAATCAAACGGAGCCGATCGTATTGTATGTACTGAAATTGAAATGTCTGTGCGCTCAAGGCTCAATCAACGGAGCCGAACGTATTGAATGTACTGAAAATGAAATTGTCTGTGTGCTCAAGGCTCAATCAAACGGAGCCGAGCTTTTTTGCATGTACTGAAAATGAATAACTTAATCACACAAACAACCTATGCATGGAACCTCTCATAACCGCCTGATAATGCCTCCGATCATTTGACAAGAATACTTATATATAGGAAGTACCAGCGGCGTATCCACCATATTCTTGTCAAATTCTCATTGACTTTATCCGCAGGTTATGATTAGTTCTATGTGACTCTACAACATAAACAAACACAACAACCAGCGCTTGAGTCTTAATTCTAATAGTATCCGTGTTTGACAATACCTCTCTCGTTTAATATGATGGAGAGGTTAGTCTATGTAGAAGTGAGACACAACTCAACTTCTTTAAATGATGAAACTGAGATATGTCGTGAAGTATGATGATATGAATATTAAATCAATGAGTATAAAACAAACTGAACTAGTAATTTGCATTAAAATTCTTGGATAAAATTCCAATTGAGATACGTGAAAATTGAGATAACATAAAGAAAAACATAAAAACTAAGTGGTTGGAGTTGAATCTTGATTCTTGGTGAGAGAAGGCTAGTTAAGTGGTTGGTTTGGACCGTTAATATCTTCAACAGGATTGGTGTTGATGTTATAAACTCTTCCTCTTGCTGGCGGTGGAGCTGGGTTTGCTTGGTTAACTGGGTTTGCTTGAGCTTGGGCGTTTATGATGTTAACCAAACGAGGGCACGTGTTTCTAAAATGGGTAGGGTCGCCACAATTGAAACAAGCTCGAACATATGGGTACGTGGGGTATTGAGGTTGTTGATATGTTTGGATCATGGGTTGACTAGGGGTTGAGGTTTGGTTTGGAGAGGTGCGGCAAACTTTGCTCAAATGACCGTAGCGTCCACAATTCGCACATAGTCGACAGGGTAAGGTAGATGGATGGTGATAGAAACAGGTGTTGCATTGAGGGTGAGGTCCAATGTAAGGTTTCTTATTTGGGTAAGTTGAGTTGGGTGCTACTTGAGCGTTTGGGATAGTTTGAGGAGGTACAACTTGTGAAGCTGGTTGGTTGCGTTGGGTGACGGCGAAAATTTGCCCATCTCGTTTTCTCTTAGAAATAGGTGGTGTAAAGGATTCGGTTCGTGTGGAGTTTGAGGTTTCGGTTGATGCTTTATCCTTCTTCTTCTCCTCTTTGAGATCTTTGTTTCGGATTCGGTTCTCAGTGAGTGCGGTTGCTAGCTCCATTGCTGCTTCCAAAGTTGCAGGCGAGGTACTTATTACAGAGTCTTGAATCTTTGATGGAAGACCACGAATGTAGTGCTCGATCAAACGGTAGAGGGGAGTAAACAAATTGGGAACCATTTGATTTAACTCAAGGAATCTCTTGTTGTATGTGGTGTGGTCGCCTTCCTTTTGTTTCAAAGCATGGAACTCATCCTCCAATTTCTTGATTTCACTTCTTGGGCAAAACCGTCTTGTCATGATTCCCTTCAACTCTTCCCAAGTCAAGGTCATAGTTTCTTCAACACCTCGTTTGGTCTTCTCTATATTCCACCATGTGAGTGCTGTTCCAAGTAAACGACCGGTAGCATAACGCACTTTGCGATCATCGGGGCAATCGCAATTTAGAAAAGTGTTCTCCATTTCTTCGAACCAATGGAGGAGAGCGGTGACACCTTCAGTACCTTCGTATTTTGGAGGATCGCAGGATTTGAAATGTTTGTAGGTGCATTTAGTGACTGAAAGGTTGACAGTGTTTTGATCCTCTTGTTGGGTTGGGTTAACGGAATTAGCGGTAAGGGCTTGTTGAACTTGAACTACGATGTTGGGTATTACGGTCGCCATTTGCTGAGCGATTTGGGCAGCCATGCGTTCACGGGCTTTTCCTGCTCTCATTTTCCTACGAGCGAGGCTAGAAGACATCTACAAGGAATACATAACAAGAGTATGAGTTGGATGCCTTTGGAATCGTGGGCCGTGTTTGGGAATGAACGTTCATAAAATAAATATAGAAAAATAAATCTACTACATCCATAGGATGTCTTGGGCTTTGCTCGTAATTGGGCCTTGCATGCCGCCATACTTCACCTTCGTAATCACGTGGGCCCCCATGATTACCGGGTTTTTCATATGGTTCGCATGTGTTAGCCTGGTTACGTACACTAAAACCCGGAGAAAATCGAGAAATATGTAACGTATGATATTCGGAATGTGCCCAGGCATGGACACGGTGACATCTCAAAGTGAGGTTAGTTCGAACAACGTTTGGTGTGGCATGCTTTGGCCTAATAGGTCCGTCGTACTCTCATCGTTAGTCCCCAGGTAGGCAAACTGGTCCATTATTTTGGATTTATACGAATGCCGACCTAGACAGGACGTCCCGACTACCGGTACTTGTACCCTTCCGGTTACTACATGCCCGTCGCAGAACTTACTTTGATGGGATTTGAAAATTGCAACAAAATCCTTGAATAATGAGAGTATGAAAATGAATTGAATATATGAACATTGATATATGTATAACGAATATGTATATAAGCATGTATGTTTGACTGTAATATGAAACAAATAAATATCACAAGTTTGTATGTAACCACCTAATCAATTAAAATTTAGGCAGACTATAGTATAGGCTCTAAGGGTCTAATAACCTATCCTATATCCCTATAGTCATGGCTCTGATACCAATCTGTCACACCCCGACCCGCAGCGGAAAAGGTGACCGGGGCATGATTGGGTTATCATCAAAGCTCATGACATTTATTATACGTTTCATATTCATTAATACAATTTAATGGAAATCTACAATAAATGATACAACATGTTCTAACTATCAGTCTAAGCTTCTTGGTTCTCTTCTAAGGCATATCCTATGTTTTCCTTGCTTCAACCTGTTCACCTGTATCATGTGTAAAAAGGTTTTTTTTGGATCAACATAATGTTGGCGAGTGAATCCTATGGAAAAACATTTGAACAAGTTTATCCAATTGATTATAAATAATGTGCATACCACATATGAGTAAATATAGATGTAAATTTATTCACACAACACATAATATTGAATATTGAACACACATACACCAAATGATTGTTTTGAGGCACGCGTTGTTCGACTCGTCTCCCACGAGGAACTGATGGGCCTAATGAATGAGTTTTGAGGCACGCGTTGTTCCACGAACTGATGGGCCTAATGAATGAGTTTTGAGGCACGCGTTGTTCTTACGAACTGATGGGCCTAATGAATGAGTTTTGAGGCACGCGTTGTTCTTACGAACTGATGGGCCTAATGCATGAGTTTTGAGGCACGCGTTGTTCTTACGAACTGATGGGCCTAATGAATGAGTTTTAAGGCACGCGTTGTTCAACTCGTCTCCCACGAGGAACTGATGGGCCTAAATAATTTGCATACAACTTTGACAATATGTAATACATCACAAACAACAATAGTTACCTTCTAGTTTAAATCATATTATGGTATAGCACGAGTTTGCATAAGAGAATTAGTTTAAGCGACACATGATACACCCCAAAACATGAATAAAAAGGGGAGTTTGTAAGAATTCACTCACATTGGGTGCGTTCGGTTGATGATGTTGAGTGCACGCGAAGTGGTTTTAACCATGAGTGAAATTAACCTAGATAAATAGCATTTTAGTTCGGTAAGTAACGGATTTTATTAATCTATTTTAGTAGGATTGTTGGGTGTATTTTTGTGAGTTTGAGGCTATTTTCTAACCTTAAAAATGTTATTTTTAAGTATTTTTAATTGATTTTTAATTAAAAAATTTAAATAAAAATAATAAAAAAATATTTGATTTTTGCTACAGTTGACTTTGACCGTTGACTTTGACTGACCGTTGACTGGTTCGAAGGCATATTGTTGTGCGCTGGGTGAGGCTCGAACCCGAGACCTCCCGTACGCAGCTCTACCAACTGAGCTACGTGTCTAACCCGTTATATATCCGATTTTAATTATATATATATATTAATTAGATTTTAAACAGAAATCCTTTATTTTAAAAACGAATTAAATCCAGCGAACCGGTGCGCTCCACAGGTCTCGAACCCGGGACCTGTGGGTTAGCGCACACACAGTCCACCGCTGGACTGTGTGTCTCACTTGGTTATAAACTCGGTTATCAATATACTTAACATATACCTAATTCAATCCGGTTTAGTTTGCGGAAAAAGGAGTTTTTATTAAGGCAGTGTGTGAGGGACAATACTCGAACTCGAGACCTTGGCGTTCAAAGTGCACACAGTCCACCGCTGGACTGTGTGTCTAACCGGTAAATAACTTGATTTTAATTATACTTAACCATTACCGTAACATCGTCTTCTTCACTGGTTTTAACCGGAAGTGACGACTGACTGGTTCGAAATGTTGATTCTGATTTCTTTAGCGTTTTATGATCAATTACAGACGAGATAAAAGTAAAAAGGAAAGGAATTAGGCGTGAAAAGTACCGACTGGTTCTCCTCTGTTTTCCGGCAGAACTCCGGCGACAGCAAGCTCTTCTGGCGACGAGTGTCTTGCAGCAGAGAATCTTCAGAAAGCTTACAAAGGGTGTGGGTGACTTCGGTATAAGTTTAGGGGGTTCAGTGAAGCTCAGAGATTAAAAACTCGGTTTTCCGGCGACGTATAAAATATTTCCGGCGAGTGAGTTTTCGCCGAGAAAGGGTGCGATTTGAGTGTGAAAGGTTTCTGGCGAGTTGTGGGTGAATTTATAGGGTAGTATCGAGATGTATGGGGTCTGAATTTGGTCTCAATTCGAAGTCAGCCGTTCTCCGGCGGTTATGGCTGATGTCGCGGGTTCAGACGTCGGTTATAACCGTTGTGGGAGTTAAGTCTTCGGTTACTTTGAGCGGAAACGTAATTAAACGGTGAAGTCGTCGGGATTTCCGACGACTGCTATTTGGGCGGAAAATTGACGAATTTGACTTCCGGACATTAATACTTGAATTAATTGATTCCTTTTAATAACAGAAAATCGAAGTGGCGGAGCGGTTGATTGGCTGGGTGATAAGTCATTGTTGAGCCGGTTACAGACCCGAGTTCGAAACCCGGCAGAAGCAAATCATTTTTATTTTGCGATTTTTTATCAGTTTTTCAAAAACTAAATATATGTCCCCGCATAATAATTGATTACGTATCGTTTAAAATTATTTTGGGCATTTAATTCGCAAATGAAAATTTTAACTGACTGTTCGGTTTGATAAACGGAGCGGGTTTGGTAAATCCGTTTTTGACGGATGTTACATACACAAGCCGGACTAACCCGAATGAACCTCGAGTTCGCCCGAATTAGCCCACGCTTTTGTAAAACGGCTAAAACAGCTCTAAAAGACCACTCCGACCTAAGTTTGCTCAGTAGCACAAGGTTGGAGGGATGAACACTCGATTTTCCTCAGCAAATGACGCGAAAACGCAAGATTTTGGACCCAAAAACATCAAGTTCGCTCGAGAATCACCAGATCCCCTGGTCTCAAGTTCGACCGAACTTGCACCCAGATGGGTCAAGTTCAACCGAACTTGGGCACTTTTTCACCAAACACCTCACAAGTTCGCCGAAACTTGTCTAGTTTCCTAAGAAACTATGCAAGTTCACCCGAACTTGCCTCCTAAGTAAGAAATTCTAACAAGTTCGCTCGAACTTGACAAGATCCTTAAGAATCTTACCAGGTTCGACCGAACTTGACTAGATCCTTAAGAATCTTACCAGGTTCGACCGAACTTGACTCTAAACCCACCAAAACCATACAAGTTCGCTCGAACTTGTGTGTTACACGCAAGTTCGCCCGAACTTGGCTACTGCCAAACCGACTTACCCGTTTCAGCTTTTCAGAGACTGATGCACTTCCGTTTATGTATGCAGGCTGATCCGGCGCTCTTCTCAACTCTCCTCAGATCCCGAACTCTTACCTAGACGCACCCACGGTGAGTATACTTGACCCATTTTCACTTTAACGCACTTTTTGGGTGTTACATACGTTCCTATATCAAAATTACTTCACAAATCAAACTGCTTATCACACCAGAATTATCTGATTATATATGCTCAATACGTGATGCTAGAAACATGTGACTAGGACTTTGTGACATCCCGGGTTTTTCGGATAACTTAAACGTAATACTTGTCGAGTGAATTATATGCTATGTGTTAAACATGTACGAGTTAGTGAATACGTGATGTGCTAATATGTGATTGTGTTAGTTACAAAATATACAATATATATAATAAACATGTACACGAACCGAACCGCGACACGAACCAACTTTGACTCCTTGTGACTCTAGGAGTTAACAAAGTTTTAAACTTTAAACCCAAGTCTTCGGTCAAGAACAAGGATCAAACCCAAACCGCAAACCCCTTTGCGAACGACCCAAGTCACTCTCGGCCGAGATCAAGCCCAAAACCGCAAACTTATTGTGTTCAAACCCAAACCGAACCAACCCAAGTTTCTCGGCCACAAGCTCAAGCCAAACCGTAACCCTTATCTCTTTTGCGCCTATATATTACCAACCATGCAGGCATCTCTCAAAAACACAAAACCCTAAAGAGCTAACAGCCGACGGCAGCGAATCATTCCATTCCCTAGACCGCAAACAGCCCCCTTGCACTCCCATTGATCGCGAGCAACCTCTGCCTTCATCACCTTGATCTGATCAGCCCTTGTTACACTCCATTCGGTCACGAGAACAGCTTTTCCTTCTCTTTTCTTCCGGTCGCAGCAGCAGCCCTCGCCATCTTCATCCTCGGTCGCAAGCAATCTTTGATCACCGGCCCCTTATCTTACTCACGGTTCGTTTACCTTGTCATTAAAAGATTAGAATTTATCATATGCTACAAGATAATGTTCGGATATATGTGCTTGAATGATTAATTGGTTTGTTTTCGGATTATATGTGTTTGAAAGTAAGCGGCTGAATTATCATTGTTTACATGAATGATTGTTTGCGGAACTTGTAAGTTTGTGAGTATGTTTGTTTATAAAAACTAGAGATGTTGGTTAGGGTTTGCATGGATAGGTTAGATGTATTGATCTATGATTAGGAAACCGGTTCTTGATCGCCTAGGTTAATCATAGGAACGGTTTATGCGAGTTTATGGTAACAATATGCTGAAAACAGTTGCTGAGTAATAGTTACAGCCGACTTCATCTGGCTGTAACTCGGTCATTAGTTGTCGAAAAACGGATTTTCTGATGTCTAGAACGTAGAGATTTGAATAACGAATCTAAGGGCGCTGGATTCATAATTTTCTGAATTCGTTTGATATTTTTAAAGGGCCAAATAAGTTCAGTAACTAAAGCTGTGAAAATCCTGAAATTTTGTTAGTTGTTTATCGAGTTGGATTTTAAAATCAGTAGCATGAATTTTGTACAGAAACTAGGTATGAAAATTTTCGGGCAACTCCAACTGGAATTTTGTTAATTGGACGATCGGTGATTTTTAAATAAATTCTTCCGTGGACTGCAGTCAGAAAGCGATAAATCTGACTGCAGCCTAGTATATTAATATTTATGGCTAATTGGTAAAGATTTAGGACTTGGAAAATTTATATAAATTTCTACAGTATAAATGTCACCTACTGTAAAAATATTAGAATTTTTGGAACGTTGAAACTATTTTATAAAAATCGTAGAAAACAGCTGAATTATGAGTATTAAGCTGAAAATTGATAACTTGTGATTGTGTGCACCAAGGTGTTGCATGGATTGGATTATGTTCATGATAAACTGTTTTGATTACTATGTTCACAAGAGTATACTGGCATGCATGTTTGAGTGTTAGATATGTTGTTTGTGTGTATCACTTTGTGCATAAATTAAGTGTAGAATTTGTATTGGTGTGATCACACACTGACTTGAAATCAATTGGTTTGTTAGGACGCAATTAGCGGTCCCATCCTTTACAACTTCTTTGCTACACTAACCGAGCAAATAAAGGTGAGTTCACGGCCCCTAACTTTATCCGGTTTTTAAACAACAGGGGGAGAAACATGTATACACTCTTCAAACTCAATCTCTTTACGTTATACGAATTTAACGTCACATAACTATTCGGTAACTAAGTTAATGTTAATGTAATGTTATGGTCACTAAGCAGCTTTATCACTTAAGTCCTCGTCAATCTCTCGGATCGTTAGTATTGGGTTTAATAGCGGGGAGTTATAAGTAGTACTACTGGGCCCGACAAGCCCCATCCGAGCTAGTCGCGCTAGCCGACCGGGTATGGTCAACGGTGTGAATAATTCGGCCTAACTTCGCCATGGTCAGTGATAGGCCTGGCAACACGGAGGCACAACAGTCAGCTTCGATCGCGAACACTTACGTGACATAACTTTAGGCTAGCTACCTATATATGTTAACATTGAACTTAATTACGAAACAACTATATTATCCCGGGTTGAGGATAATGGAAACAACAACTTATTATTCCTGGATGGAATAATGGAAACAACAACTATATTATCCTAGGTTGAGGATAATGGAAGCAACAACTTATTATTCCGGGATTGGAATAATGGAACCAACACGTTATCCCGGTTAGGGATAACGGGGAAAACAAACTATAACCGAACATACGAATTTATGAAAACCTGTGAACTCACTCATCTTTAATGTTGGCACTTGTTTCTTTACATGTTTCTCAGGACGCTAGGAGCTCTAGGTGCACGCACATGCATTGAACAAGACATCTTTTATCGAGTCTTATTTATAAATATTGTTTTGGGGGTTTTTCATTTGTTTTGGCGTTTGTGTTGGCGCCCACTTCACTACTTATTTATGCTTCCGCTCAACTTTAAAAACTGATGCTTCCGCTAAATATTGGTAACTAATCAAGACAATATAAAATCTACGACAAATGATTTTTGAAAACGTATTATCAAATCATATAGAGTCGTTCGACGTACTAGTGTTTCAGATTCTGGTTTGTTCACACGCCTCGCGGTAAAACTCCGCAAGTGGAAATTGAGGGTGTGACAGATTGGTATCAGAGCCACTAGCTATAGAGAACCAGGTTTGCATTAGAAGTAGACCTGAACTATAGCTGATTTCACGACACTAGACTTAGTTTGGCACCGAACTATTATATCTTGTTATGCAATATACCACAACTGTGTTATGTAGATTATGCCTTCATAATAAGAAATGAAAACAACTCGTAACTAACTACGCGACCTAACAGGCAATGTCATCATCCTCATCGTCATCATCATCCGACAGACCTACGCCACCAAGAGCGCCAGGAAAGGCACCTATGGTGGAACCCATACCATCTTATGGCGTGGAGACACGCTCAGCTGCGAGGAAAAGGCTCGCTCTGGGGGATGAGTCGTCATCACGCCCAACCATTGCTGTGCCGGTTGAACCGGTTAACCCTGTAGAAGTAGGAATTGACCTACTTAGAATCATATTACATAAACAACAAGCACAGTTAGAAAGAATGCAGGAAACCATCCTAGCACAAGGATGGATGATCCGACAACTGACAGGTAAAACCGACTCGCTCGAGGAAGAGCATCATACGAGTAAGATAGCTCGTAACACCATAGCCAGAGATCTGCGTGCTGAGCAGATAAGAGCCGACTGGCTTGAGGACAGAGTCCTGGAAAATAGTTGGAACATTCAGGAACTGCAAAATCAAGCACTTGCACCAGCACCGGCCCCTCTAGTGCCGGTAGAGGAGGATCCGGAAGAGGATCCAGAGGAGGACCCTGAGGAGGATCCAGAGGAGGATCCGGAGGAGGACCCAGCTGTAGAAGCTGGAAATGCCGCGCAGGATGACGGCAACGACAGTGACTTGGGGGATGGAGACGTAGACGACTGACACGTCTCGCTTATTTTATTTGTTTTCCTTCAGTTTATTTATTTTCCCACTTGTGTTTAAACTTGAGACTTTATAGTGAATTCATATGTTTGATTTGCACTTTTGTAAGACGTTGAAATTTCAGTTAATCAAGTATTTCTTTTGACTATTTAACATATTAAGTTGACATAACTTGATAATTATTAAAGTACGAAGTAGGATAACTATATTGGATATATAGACTTATCGGGGTGTGTTTGTGTTGTGTTTCGAAGATCTAAATGGCAACTGGACGACGTGGAAACCTTAACTTAACGCCCGAAGAGCTAGCTGCCATGATTCAAGAGCACGTGAACGCAGCTTTAGCGGGTGTTCAGAACCAACCGGCAGCAGGAGGGGGCTTTAACCCCTACAAGATGTTCCTCGACGCGAAACCAAGCAAATTCTCGGGGGCGGAAGGACCCATTGGACTGGTCCGCTGGATCGAAAAATCTGAATCCGTTTTTGAAACGTGCAACTGTTTAGAGGCCAACAAGGTCAAGTACGCAGCCTCAACACTGGAAGATGGGGCACTGACATGGTGGAATGCACAAGTCCAAACACGTGGACTTATAGCTGCTAATGCAATGGCCTGGGCCGAGTTCAAGGCCCTAATCAAAGAGGAGTACTGCCCACGGGACAGAGTGCAACAGTTAGAGCAAGCCTTATGGAACCACAAGATGGTGGGATCGGAAATTGAAGCTTACACCGCAAAACATCATGACTTGGTATTTCTGTGTCCCGATTTGGCCAACACTGTGGAGAAAAGACTCGAACATCAAGCAACTGATTGGCTAGTAACCCTGCAACTGAACATCAAGCAATCCGATTGGCTCACAAACTCACCGATAAGGCGGTGGAACAAAAGAAGCTGCCAGCACGGGGTACAACTGAAGTTGCCCCGGATAACAAAAGAAAGTTTGAAGACTCGTCTGCTCGACAGTCTTCATCATCCCAGCCGCAGCAGGGGAACCAGAAATGGTTCAATCATTACAACAGCCACCGGGGTCACCAAAATCAACCCGCCAACAACAACAACCAGAATGCAGGCGGCTATGTAGGTCGAAAGCCGCAGTGCAGTCGCTGTAGTCTTCATCATCATGGCCCTTATGCCGGGAATCGCTGCCAACGATGTGGCAAGGTGGGACATGCGGCAAAGGATTGTCGTGGGGAAATCATGTCCCGACAAAATCAAAATCAACCCCAGGGTCAGCAGCAGGGTATTAACCGGGGATGCTATCAGTGTGGTAGCACTGCCCACTTCAGAAGAGACTGCCCACAGCTGCGTAACAACAACAACAATGGTGGAAACAACCACAACCACAATAACCACAACAACAATAACAACAACAACAATAATGGAAACGGTGGCACAGGAGGTGCCAAAGGTCGCGCATTTACATTGGGCCGCGGAGAGGCCAGAAACGACTCGAACGTGGTCACCGGTAAGTTTCCCCTTAATGAACATTTTGCTTCTGTGCTTTTTGATACGGGTGCGGATAGGAGCTTTATATCTGAGTCTTTTAGGAAAAACCTAAATCTCACGCTTAAATCATTAGAGACCCCTTATGTTATAGAATTAGCCGATGGTATTCTGTAGATGTGACCCAAATAGTATCCGGCTGTCAACTCAAACTCGCGGGCCACACCTTTACCATTGATCTGATGACAACTACTCTGGGTAGTTTTGACGTGGTAGTCGGAATGGACTGGCTATCCGACGTCCGGGCTGAAGTTCTCTGCTTCGAAAAATCTATCCGTATTCCGCTCTCGAACGACGAAATCCTGACGGTACAAGGCAATAAGGCAAGCGCCGTCACCAACATCATCTCATACATACAAGCGCAGAAGTATCTTCGGAGAAAGAACTCTTTCGCTTTACTCGCACTGATTACCGAATAGCCTAAGGAGCATAGAAGACATCCCTGTCGTCCGTGAATTTTCCGATGTATTCCCAGAAGAACTACCTGGTCTTCCACCCCATCGACAATTGGAGTTTGAAATCGAATTGGCGAACCATGCAACTCCTATCGCCAAGGCTCCATACCGCCTAGCTCCAGCCGAGCTGCAGGAGCTGTCTACCCAACTTCAGGAACAATTAGAAAAAGGATTTATCCGACCAAGCGTTTCGCCATGGGGAGCTCCAGTCCTGTTTGTCAAGAAGAAGGACGGGACTTTCCGCATGTGCATCGACTACAGGGAACTCAACAAGGTTACTGTCAAGAACCGATACCCGTTACCTCGCATCGACGATCTCTTCGACCAACTTCAAGGGTCAAGTTACTACTCCAAGATCGATTTACGGTCCGGTTACCACCAGCTACGCGTCAGGGAGGAGGATATCGCCAAGACGGCATTTCGCACTCGGTATGGCCATTACGAGTTCTTGGTCATGCCCTTCGGTCTCACCAACGCACCTGCGGTGTTCATGGACCTCATGAACCGCGTGTGTAAACCATATCTCGACAAATTTGTCATTGTGTTCATCGATGACATACTCATCTACTCCAAAAGTGAAGAAGAGCATGCTGAACATCTACGATTACTGTTAGGATTACTCCAACAGGAAAAGCTATATGCCAAGCTTTCTAAGTGTGATTTCTGGATTCGGGAAGTTCAGTTTCTCGGGCATATCGTGAATGAAAGGGGTATCCACGTGGACCCTGCCAAGATTGAAGCCATCAAAAACTGGGAAGCACCCAAGACACCGACGGAGATCCGCCAATTTTTGGGATTGGCTGGTTACTACAGACGTTTCATCGAGGGATTTTCAAAGATCGCACAACCGCTTACTACCCTCACCCAGAAAGGTATCAAGTATGCTTGGGGTGACAAGCAAGAAGCAGCATTTCAATTTCTGAAGCAGAAACTTTGCAGTGCACCTATTCTGTCCTTGCCGGAAGGGACAGAAGACTTTGTAGTATATTGTGATGCTTCCATTCAGGTATTGGGATGCGTACTCATGCAACGCGATAAAGTCATCGCGTATGCGTCGCGACAACTGAAGGTTCACGAGAAAAACTACACGACACATGACCTGGAATTGGGAGCAGTAGTGTTTGCACTTAAGATTTGGAGACACTACCTCTATGGAACGAAGTGCACAATCTTTACGGACCACAAGAGCCTCCAACACATCTTCGATCAGAAGGAGTTGAACATGCGACAGCGTCGCTGGGTCGAACTCTTGAACGATTATAAGTGTGCCATTCGGTATCACCCGGGTAAAGCTAACGTGGTAGCTGATGCCCTCAGTAGGAAGGAACACTTGAAACCACGTCGTGTACGAGCATTACAACTCACTATTCATTCGGGGCTACCCGAACAAATACGCGACGCCCAGTTAGAAGCAGTTAAGGAGGAAAACATCAAAGCCGAATCGGTGGGAAAAATGGAACGCGATTGGGAAGTAAAGCCCAATGGAGCCCGGTATTTCATGAATCGCATATGGGTACCTCTCTACGGAAACCTCAGAGAGCTAGTCATGGATGAAGCTCACAAATCCCGATACTCTGTCCATCCGGGTTCGGATAAGATGTATCAAGACCTTAAAGCTGCGTATTGGTGGCCCAACATGAAAGCCGATATAGCCACCTACGTAAGTAAATGTTTGACTTGTGCAAAAGTCAAGGTGGAGTATCAAAAGCCATCGGGGCTACTCCAACAATCTGAGATCCCAGTGTGGAAATGGGATCAGATCTCAATGGATTTCATCACTAAACTCCCGCGAACCTTGGGTGGTTGCGATACCATCTGGGTGATCGTGGATCGTTTAACTAAGTCCGCACACTTCCTAGCTATTAAAGAAACAGATAAGATGGAGAAGTTGACTCGCATCTACATTAAGGAAGTAGTTTCTCGGCACGGAGTGCCAACGTCCATCATCTCAGACAGAGATGCTCGCTTCACGTCAAACTTCTGGCAGTCACTCCAGAAAGCGTTGGGAACACGCTTAGATATGAGCACAGCCTATCACCCCCAGACTGATGGTCAAAGTGAAAGGACCATACAAACCTTGGAAGACATGCTTAGGGCATGCGTCATAGACTTCGGAAATAGTTGGGAAATCCACCTGCCTCTAGTAGAATTCTCATATAACAACAGCTATCATAGGAGTATTTCGGCAGCACCGTTTGAGGCATTATACGGTCGTAAATGTAGGTCACCGGTTTGCTGGGCAGAAGTCGGTGACAGTCAACTCACAGGCCCTAAGTTAATACTTGAGGCTACTGAAAAGATTGTACAAATCAGAAACCGCATGGCGGCGGCACGAGATCGACAGAAAAGCTACGCTGATCAACGACGCAAACCGCTCGAATTTCAAGTAGGCGACCGCGTCCTACTAAAGGTGTCACCCTGGAAGGGTGTAATCCGCTTTGGAAAATGGGGCAAACTAAACCCACGGTACGTAGGCCGGTTTGTAATCTTGAAACGTATTGGACCCGTAGCTTATCAATTAGACCTTCCTGCCGAACTCAGTGGAGTTCACAACGTATTTCACGTGTCAAATCTGAAGAAGTGTCTATCAGACGAAACTCTAGTCATTCCATTGGATGAGATCCAGGTGGATGAACAACTACACTTCGTGGAAAAGCCTATCGAGATCATGGATCGTGAGATCAAGACTCGAAGGCACAGCAAGATTCCGATCGTTAAGGTTCTTTGGGACTCTAAGCGTGGACCGGAGTTCACGTGGGAAAGAGAGGATCAAATGAAAAACAAATACCCACACCTCTTCACAACTGAGCTGCAAACTAACGATACCAGTAACTAAATTTTCGGGACGAAAATTCTTTCAACATGGGGATGATGTGACAACCTGGAAACTTCTCATACTTTTGCGTACTAATGTTAACTAAGTCCTTGTGCATGGCACTTGGGAATCTTTGTGCATGGCACTTGGGAACTTCTTGTAACTTCGCGTACCATCATAAACGAACTAACTCTTTGTGCGTGGCACTCTAAACATGTAAGCTACATTCTAAACCGCGTTTACTCAATTTTCGGGACGAAAATTCTTTCAACATGGGGATAATGTGACATCCCGGGTTTTTCGGATAACTTAAACGTAATACTTGTCGAGTGAATTATATGCTATGTGTTAAACATGTACGAGTTAGTGAATACGTGATGTGCGATTATGTGATTGTGTTAGTTACAAAATATACATATATATAATAAACATGTACACGAACCGAACCGCGACACGAACCAACTTTGATTCCTTGTGACTCTAGGAGTTAACAAAGTTTTAAACTTTAAACCCAAGTCTTCGGCCGAGAACAAGGATCAAACCCAAACCGCAAACCCCTTTGCGAACGACCCAAGTCACTCTCGGCCGAGATCAAGCCCAAAACCGCAAACTTATTGTGTTCAAACCCAAACCGAACCAACCCAAGTTTCTCGGCCACAAGCTCAAGCCAAACCGTAACCCTTATCTCTTTTGCGCCTATACATACCAACCATGCATGCATCTCTCAAAAACACAAAACCCTAAAGAGCTAACAGCCGACGGCAGCGAATCATTCCATTCCCTCGACCGCAAACAGCCCCCTTGCACTCCCATTGATCGCGAGCAACCTCTGCCTTCATCACCTTGATCTGATCAGCCCTTGTTACACTCCATTCGGTCGCGAGAACAGCTTTTCCTTCTCTTTTCTTCCGGTCGCAGCAGCAGCCCTCGCCATCTTCATCCGCGGTCGCAAGCAATCTTTGATCATCGGCCCCTTATCTTACTCACGGTTCGTTTACCTTGTCATTAAAAGATTAGAATTTGTCATATGCTACAAGATAATGTTCGGATATATGTGCTTGAATGATTAATTGGTTTGTTTTCGGATTATATGTGTTTGAAAGTAAGCGGCTGAATTATCATTGTTTACATGAATGATTGTTTGCGGAACTTGTAAGTTTGTGAGTATGTTTGTTTATAAAAACTAGAGATGTTGGTTAGGGTTTGCATGGATAGGTTAGATGTATTGATCTATGATTAGGAAACCGGTTCTTGATCGCCTAGGTTAATCATAGGAACGGTTTATGCGAGTTTATGGTAACAATATGCTGAAAACAGTTGCTGAGTAATAGTTACAGCCGACTTCATCTGGCTGTAACTCGGTCATTAGTTGTCGAAAAACGGATTTTCTGATGTCTAGAATGTAGAGATTTGAATAACGAATCTAAGGGCGCTGGATTCATAATTTTCTGAAGTCGTTTGATATTTTTAAAGGGCCAAATAAGTTCAGTAACTAAAGCTGTGAAAATCCTGAAATTTTGTTAGTTGTTTATCGAGTTGGATTTTAAAATCAGTAGGGAGTTGAGTCATGAATTTTGTACAGCAACTAGGTATGAAAATTTTCGGGCAACTCCAACTGGAATTTTGTTAATTGGACGATCGGTGATTTTTAAATAAATTCTTCCGTGGACTGCAGTCAGAAAGCGATAAATCTGACTGCAGCCTAGTATATTAATATTTATGGTTAATTGGTAAAGATTTAGGACTTGGAAAATTTATATAAATTTCTACAGTATAAATGTCACCTACTGTAAAAATATTGGAATTTTTGGAACGTTGAAACTATTTTATAAAAATCGTAGAAAACAGCTGAATTATGAGTATTAAGCTGAAAATTGATAACTTGTGATTGTGTGCACCAAGGTGTTGCATGGATTGGATTATGTTCATGATAAACTGTTTTGATTACTATGTTCACATGAGTATACTGGCATGCATGTTTGAGTGTTAGATATGTTGTTTGTGTGTATCACTTTGTGCATAAATTAAGTGTAGAATTTGTATTGGTGTGATCACACACTGACTTGAAATCAATTGGTTTGTTAGGACGCAATTAGCGGTCCCATCCTTTACAACTTCTTTGCTACACTAACCGAGCAAATAAAGGTGAGTTCACGGCCCCTAACTTTATCCGGTTTTTAAACAACAGGGGGAGAAACATGTATACACTCTTCAAACTCAATCTCTTTACGTTATACGAATTTAACGTCACATAACTATTCGGTAACTAAGTTAATGTTAATGTAATGTTATGGTCACTAAGCAGCTTTATCACTTAAGTCCTCGTCAATCTCTCGGATCGTTAGTATTGGGTTTAATAGCGGGGGAGTTATAAGTAGTACTACTGGGCCCGACAAGCCCCATCCGAGCTAGTCGCGCTAGCCGACCGGGTATGGTCAACGGGTGAATAATTCGGCCTAACTTCGCCATGGTCAGTGATAGGCCTGGCAACACGGAGGCACAACAGTCAGCTTCGATCGCGAACACTTACGTGACATAACTTTAGGCTAGCTACCTATATATGTTAACATTGAACTTAATTACGAAACAACTATATTATCCCGGGTTGAGGATAATGGAAACAACAACTTATTATTCCTGGATGGAATAATGGAAACAACAACTATATTATCCTGGGTTGAGGATAATGGAAGCAACAACTTATTATTCCGGGATTGGAATAATGGAACCCGTTAGGGATAACGGGGAAAACAAACTATAACCGAACAAACGAATTTATGAAAACCTGTGAACTCACTCATCTTTAATGTTGGCACTTGTTTCTTTACATGTTTCTCAGGACGCTAGGAGCTCTAGGTGCACGCACATGCATTGAACAAGACATCTTTTATCGAGTCTTATTTATAAATATTGTTTTGGGGGTTTTTCATTTGTTTTGGCGTTTGTGTTGGCGCCCGCTTCACTACTTATTTATGCTTCCGCTCAACTTTAAAAACTGATGCTTTCGCTAAATATTGGTAACTAATCAAGACAATATAAAATCTACGACAAATGATTTTTGAAAACGTATTATCAAATCATATAGAGTCGTTCGACGTACTAGTGTTTCAGATTCTGGTTTGTTCACACGCCTCGTGGTAAAACTCCGCAAGTGGAAATTGAGGGTGTGACAGACTTATTTTCGTTAACTTGCCTCCTTAGCTAGTATGGTACTCTAGTGTGGCTTACACCCGACGGGGTCTAGTTAGGATGGACGCGCAAGCCTTCTCATGGTAGTTAGCATGAGAAATAAGCCTATGTTAATCTGTGTGAAAATGTTTCGGAGTATCATGATGTGTAGTTAGATTATCTCGCGAACGGTTTCTTTATTATGCTAGTATTACAAAACTCGTATGCTCACCTTTACTTAATTATATTGACTTGTATTTTAACGTATATAATAGGTTGAGTATTTTAGCTATGGGTGCTTGGATGTTGCATGCTTAGCGTAGTTTAGTTTTGTCTTTATTTTGTTTAGTTTTCAAGTGTAATATATCTAGGGGATATCAAACCTTGTTGTTTTTGTGGGAGAACTTAGATTTTGTAATGATTTTTTAAAATGTTATGTTAATGGTACGGGACGTTATGTTTGAATTATATTGTTAAATGATTGTTAGGGAATTCTCACGAGACAATCTGGTCGCCTAGTACCACTACCCTGATGATTCCGCCATCGGTTGAGGTGTGACCACTTTTACTATCCAGTGGACTTTCTTGTACTTGACTACGTTTCTTTGGACCGAACTAAGCAATCAACGGTTATTCTCGGTCGACCACCTTTGGCAACATCGAATGCCCAATTTAATTGTAAAACGGGTACGGTCGGCATGACTTTTTGGTAACCGTCGGTTGTGGTTAAATGTTTTTTCTGGATTGACGGATCCTCTAGTTAGCGATGAATGCTAATGGCGGACGTTGTTGACGAGTGTGTACCTCTATGTGACATGGGTCATCATTGCATCAGACTTGACCGGGGAGAAAAAGGAGAAGTTGATGGCAGTATTGGTCACCAATAGGGCGGCCATTGGATGGACCATATCGGATTTGAAGGGAATTAGTCCCTCGGTGGTGATGCACAAAATCATTACAGAAGATGATGCAACCCCTTCTCGAGATGCACAATGAAGGTTAAATCCAAACATGCGTGAAGTGGTCAAGAAGGAGGTATGATTTCCGATTTCTTTAAATAGCATTAGATATAGGTGTTGAATTGTCTCCGGTATAACAAACTTCATCCTACAAACAAATACATAAACATATATTTAAAAATGGTATTCAAAACTATATAAAAAAAATTTGAAAAAACATTTAACATAACCTTAGAAATTAAGAAGGATTAGATTTAAGTTCTGACATAGGAACACCAAATGATTTTGATATGGTTTGAGAATCCCTCAAAAATTAAACACCTACAATATATGAGTTAAATATGAATACATAAGATATTGGAAAAGTTTTCATGACAAAGTTGTAAATAAAATTTACCTCACCATGTGCTGCTAAGTGGTTTTTTTTGTGGATTCCTTGAGAATTTATAGGCTTCATAATCAAACTGGACCAAATTCACAGTACCAGTACAATCTTGCACACGAATAGGTAATTTGAATTTGTTTACGTTACAAAGAAATAAAACGTGAAAGATTAAATTTGTTGGTTTATCTAATAAAGTATAAAATAAGTAAATTTGTAACCGAGGACTTGAGAAAATATCAATGCCTTCACAGTCACGATTGGTACAAACCAAAGCTTTCTTATCTTCCACATTAACTGAACCATCCTTCTTTTTCAAATGTTTTCTCGACATGGGATTTACAAAGGTTGCACCATTATAATACCATATCTTATCATTGCAAATGAATTGTCCTAATAACCAAGATCTTCTTCTAATAAAACATAACAAACCAAATACTAACCGAAAGACATTATAAATCAAAAAGTATATGTAAAGAAAAAAAAGTATACCTATTTTATGGTACCGAGAAAACCTATAAGAGTAAAATCAGTGTTGTCAATGAATTCATCATCGATGTTTGAAATAACATACAACCCAACTTGGTCACTAGATGCTGATGTTGAAGATAGTTTTCGAATATACTTATATATTTATTAATGTGTTTTATCTTATACAAAATAAAATTATATAATGTTCAAAATAATTGATAATGCCATTTGTTAATTAGAAACAATTTTAGTATACATTATCTTAAATAAATTAATTTATTCAAGATCATAGATGATAGTTGATAAATAGTCTACTAACATCAAATATGTTAGAAACACCATGTTTACCTACATTAAGAATGTAATCAATTTAAATACAAAATGATATTTAGAATTTAGAATCTGCTGTAATAAAAATATTTTTTTTTTGAAATTTAAATTACTAATAAAATATTTATATTTTACATTTATTTAAAAGATAATGTATTCAAATATTTAATTGAGAAAAAAGAAGTTAATGAAAAAGATAATTAAAAAAGATTACATTTGATTAAATCGTAATATACCAAGTAATTATATATTTCAACTAAAAAAGATTCTCCTAACATACAAAATTAAATATGCTTACTAAATTGAAAATGAAAAATATTCAATAAAA
The DNA here is from genome assembly GCA_947069175.1 of Scalesia atractyloides. NCBI lineage: Eukaryota > Viridiplantae > Streptophyta > Magnoliopsida > Asterales > Asteraceae > Scalesia > Scalesia atractyloides. The sequence goes on along the minus strand of CAMTDV010000010.1, from coordinate 13,346,860 downwards.
ATTATTTTCATATAATATGACAACTATGCTTTAAAATTAAAAGTTAGTAAAATAATCACTTGATTGTCTTAATTCGCTTCATAATTGTATTAATTTATAAGAAAATAAAATAAGTTTTAATTATAAGATTGTTAAATTAAGTTGTTAATAAATAATAGTTACAAATTAAAGAAATGATTGAAATTAATTTATGAATCTGCCAAAAAAAAACATATTCAAACTTTCAAAAATATATATAACTAACTATTAAATAAAAATGAGTTTCGTATAATATTACAGATGTTTTAACATTAAAAGTTAGTAAAATAATCACTTGATTTGTTTTAACGTTGCTAATTTAGTTAGTTAATAAATAATCATTACATATTAAAGAATAATTGAAATTGATCAAGAAATATACGATAAATAAACTATTTTAAATTTTAAAATTTCAAAAATTGTAACTGAATATTAAATAAAAATGAGTTTTAAACAAAACAACATCTATACTTCAAGAATAAAAGTTAGTTAAATAATAACTTGATTGATCTTAATTTACTCTATAATTATATTACGACCAGAATAAAATCTTTTAGAAAGTTAATAAATGATAATTACAAATTCAAGAATGATTTAACTTGATTTAGATATTAGCTATAAATAAACAAAATTTCGAAATATATATAACTGAATATTCAATAACAATTCATTGCTGAAACATGACATTTACGCTTTAAAAATAAAAGTTTGTAAAATAATAACTTGATTGGTCTTTGTCACACTCCAACCGATGGCGGAAACATCGAGGCGGGACGAAATAGATTGCTTATTGCTCATAAATACTAATTGGCAACGATATTTAAATAAAACCCATTTTTCATTCATAACAACATTGCCTTACATTACGAGGAATTTCAAATACAACAATAACAAGGGGAAAATTTTGATACAACGTTTTATAAACCTAACGTCTATATGTGTATCTAAGCATCATCACTACTCCAATTTCATGGCAAAATCTTCATCAACCTGTAACATGTTAAAAATACAAGTTCAATGCAAAAGCAAAGGCGAGTACATAAGTTTGGTGATACATAGTATAAGTATAAAAGTGTATAACTCGAATCCACATGGTAATTGTAAACAAAGTTCATACTAATCATGCAATACTAGATCAAACCCGAGTTTCCACAAAAGTTTTAACGAGATTGAGCTTCCCTTGCCAAAAAAGCGACACGACTAAAATGAGAATGAATATCTTAACATAACCCCGACGGGCGGCGTGCTACTCCTATAGCGCTATATATGATAAGTTAGGCTAGCTAAGTTAATGATCAAGCATGTATCTAGGCATAACAAGTATTCATGTATAAGGATTGAGCATGTAAAAGCATGAGTTTGTGATATGTGTATTTTGATAGGTAAACATGTTACAACCCAAAAGTGATTAAAACGGTAAATGGGTCGAGTGTACTCACGGTTTTGCTAAGTGTTCCACTTAATAATCCCAGGGAGCTTTGTTGTGATGTTTAGAGTTTGGCACCTTGTCCTTCTACAAGAAGAACATAGATATTAGTTAGGAGTGTAACGGTATATTTGGATTATTCGAGCGAGATTACGGAAATAAGAATAAAGTATTATGTATGAAAATATTCACTAAGACATAGCACTTGTTCTTGACACTATAATAACCCAAAAAGGGTTTGATATGGTTTCATAGGTTCGAGACCTATTAGAATCGTGACAAGGAACTACGTACTTTAGTGATATACTTAATAACTCGATAAATGATTACATAGTTATTATCAAAAGTTTAGGTTTTTAGGATTACATTATAGTCCATAATATATACTTAGTAGTAAGATCATGTAGGAGGTGGGAGGATGAACCATCCACTTTGGTACCTCTTAAGTATTCAAGTAAGTCAAGCATGAAGGTTGGATGATGAACATTCATTTAACCTCTTTATATGATTCATCACTACACAAGTTGTCATAGACAACAAGGAGGGTCATGAATGAGAACAATACAAGGATGAAAATGACAAGAATTGTAAATATTCACCATGATACCAAGTAGCCAAGTGAATAAAACCCGGAGAGCACACAAGGACACATGTCAACGGCTTGGCGGGGTTGTGACACTTTAGAACTAGCAAACTACTTGAGATAATGATGAAAATCACCAAGTGATGTGTTGTCACAAAGTTTAGGATAGCCAAGGATAACCAAGGTGGACACACATGAACAAGTTATGAACTTGTACCACTTGTGAGCTTGAAGCTCTATGAAAAAAGATGTATTGTGAGGATAAATCCTCTTGTTTGAATGTCTCAACCTTGTTTTTAAGCCTAACCAACCACAAGAAGTGTTGTAAGCATTCGGACATAGGTTTCAGATGAGTTTGACTCAAGTTTGATGAACATAACAAGATTTGAAAGAGTTTGAAAACAAACAGAAAGTTTTGGGACACTTTAGGGGCATTTCCAAGTCTGCATTCTCCATGGAGAACCCTTGGATTCAACCCTAAAGATTATCCAAGTAATATGAAAGAAGAATCAAGTAAAACGACCAAGATTTTAGCAAGTTATGCTCACTTTTGTGAAGGTGGTACAATCTGCCCGAAAATTCTGATTAGAAGTGTTCTTGAGATGATTTGAGAGTGATTTAGGAAGGATTAGAGGGTTGTGAAGTGTCAAATGGCTTGGAGGAGTGTTGTATTTATAGGGTGAGTGTTTTGGGTTGATAGGAGGTGATAAATGGTGCATTAGAGGTGATTTGAGGAGAGGAGGGTGTGTGGATTCGTGCAAAACGCGAGCCAAAACAATTTTGTCCCGCCCAAATACCCTTACGGACCGTAAGGGTATCCCCTTGCGGTCCGTAAGGACCGGGCCGGGACACATTTCTTATATTTTGTTGTTTTGTTCAATTTTGACGGGTTTGGACCATTTTTAAGGGTATTTTAAGACATTTCAAGGTATCATAAGCATAATAATATGTTAAAACGTATGTGTATGCATCAAGTGATCGAGATCGAGTATAGATATCACGTATAAGGTATGTATTAAGTATAAAGTCGCGTATTAACAAGTATGTCATGTTTTCGAGTATGCACATCATGTGTATGTATTGTATGAGTATGCATAACAAGTATAGGGACAAAATTTATATTTCCATTATGATTCAAGTCTCGATTACAACGTTTACAATGAAAAGAAGATTACGAATACAATGGTTTCCGAAAATAGAATTACAACACGAGCTTGCTATAAATTGAAAGTTTGGAAAACGCGAGGCGTTACAGTCTCCCCTCCTTTAGGAAATTTCATCCCGAAATTTAGGAAGATGCAACAAAGAGATGCGGATACTTAGTCTTCATATCACTCTTGAGTTCCCAAGTAAACTCGGAGCCACGTTTCCCTTCCCATCGAACCTTGACTCTAGGGATTCGACTGCACCTTAGCTGCTTGACTCCTCGGTCCATGATTTCGACTGGTTTCTCCACAAAATGCAATGTCTCATTGATTTGAAAATCTTCGAGCGGAACTTGAAGTCCTTCTTCAACTAGACACTTCTTTAGATTCAGAACATGAAAACTGGGTGAACATTGTTGAGCATTTGAGGTAAGTCCGGTCGATATGCTACCTTGCCAATCCTTTCCAAGATCTTGAAAGGACCCACATAGCGAGGAGCGAGTTTGTCTTTCTTACCAAAACGAACAACGCCTTTCCAAGGTGATACCTTGAGAAGTACATGATCACCTACATTAAATTCCAAGGGCTTTCATCTTTTGTCAGGGTAGTTCTTTTGTCGGCTTCGTGCTTTAAGGAGATTATAACGTATTTGTAAGATCTTGTCCGTTGTCTCTTGTATTAATTCAGGACCGGTGATCTGAACATCTCCAATCTCGTGCCAACAAATAGGCGAACGGCACTTACGACCATACAATGCTTCAAATGGAGCCATTTGAATACTAGCGTGATAACTATTGTTGTACGAGAATTCAACCAAGGGTAAATGCGAATCCCAATTGCCACCAAAATCGATTACGCATGACCGAAGCATATCCTCCAAGGTTTGGATAGTACGCTCGGTTTGACCATCAGACTGAGGATGAAAAGCGGTGCTAAGATTAAGCTGAGTGCCAAGGGCGGATTGAAAAGTTTGCCAAAGGCGAGAGGTGAAACGAGCATCACGATCAGAAATAATATCAAGAGGAGTACCATGGCGACTAATGATTTCATCCGTGTAAATACGAGCCAATTTCTCAATTTTGTAATCTTCACGAATAGCGAGAAAATGCGCGGATTTGGTCAATCGGTCAATGATGACCCAAATGTTGTCATGACCAGACGAAGTACGGGGCAATTTCGTGATAAAATCCATGGCTATGCTCTCCCATTTCCAAACAGGGATTTCTGATTGTTCGAGCAAACTAGAGGGACGTTGATGTTCTGCCTTGACTTTGGAATATGTAAGGCATTTGGACAAGTAAAGAGCGATATCACGTTTCATTCCAGGCCACCAATAGGATGCACGTAAATCATGGTACATCTTATCAGCTCCAGGATGAATGGAGTGTCGGGATTTGTGGGCTTCATCCATCAAGGTAGACCGAAGATTGAGACGATCGGGAATCCAAATACGACTATGGTAGTAAAGAATACCATCGCTTAGCTTCGAGCGGGTTTTCGACTCCACAATTCAATTCGCTATCAAGGTTACCCTCGTTAATGACGGTAAACTGTGCTTGTCGAATCAAATCGTTGAGTCTTCCCACGGTTTGGTAGCAACGGACACTCTTAACATGAGTCTTACGACTAAGTGCATCGGCCACGACATTCGCCTTGCCAGGGTGGTAGCGAATATCACAGTCGTAGTCGTTTAACAATTCTACCCAATGACGTTGACGCATGTTGAGTTCCTTTGGATCAAAGATATGTTGGAGGCTCTTATGGTCGGTGAAGACCGTACATTTTGTACCATAAAGGTAGTGTCGCCAAATATTTAATGCAAAAACAACTGCACCAAGTTCAAGGTCGTGAGTAGTATAGTTTTTCTCATGTATTTTGAGTTGTCTCGAAGCGTAAGCGATTACTTTGTCTCGTTGCATGAGTACGCAACCAAGACCCTGGTTAGAGGCATCGCAATACATGACGAAATCATCGTTCCCATCAGGGAGACTGAGGATAGGAGCATTACAAAGCATGTCCTTGAGCGTTTGGAAAGATTCCTCTTGTTCAGGACCCTAAACAAAAGGTTTATCTTTTGAGTCAGCAAAGTCAAAGGAACGGCAATCTTCGAGAAGTTCGAGATGAAACGACGATAATACCCAGCTAGGCCAAGAAACGAACGAATTTCGGAGGGCGACTTAGGTGCAATCCAATTCTTCACAGCTTCTATCTTTGCAGGGTCAACATGAATACCGAGTTCATTGACGGTGTAACCTGAGAATTGAACCTCTTTTAGCCAAAATTCACACTTGGAGAATTTGGCATAAAGACGTTCGGTTTGCAATAGCTGAAAAATGAGACGCAAATGTCGTCCGTGCTCTTCTTTCGTCTTGGAGTAGAATAGGATATTGTCGATGAATACAATGACGAAATGATCGAAAAAAGGCTTACACGCGCGGTTAATGAGATCCATAAACAGTGCTGGTGTGTTGGTCAAACCAAAAGGCATGACCACGAACTCGTAGTGCCATAACGTGTGCGGAAAGAGGTTTTGGGTACATCTTCCTCGGAAACCCGAAGTTGATGTAGCCAGAACAGAGATCAATCTTTGAAAAGCACTTCGCGCCTTGCAATTGATCGGAGAGATCGTCAATACAAGGAAGTGGATAATTGTTTTTTACTGTAAGCTTGTTGAGCTCACGATAGTCAATACACATGCGGAACGATTCATCTTTCTTTTTGACGAAAAGAACGGGAGCGCCCCAAGGAGAAGTACTAGGGCGTATAAAGCCTTTATCAAGAAGCTCTTGAAGTTGGCTAGATAGCTCTTGGATCTCCGAGGGTGCTAATTGATAGGGAGCTTTCGCAACAGGAGTTGCACCAGGGATAAGATTAATACGAAAATCAACAGCTCGAGGAGGTAGAGGACAAGGAAGATCCTCAGGGAAGACAGAAGGAAACTCGCAAACAACAGGAACATCACTTATGCTAGGACCTTTGTCTTTCTTTTCCATGACGTGGGCGAGAAAGGCAAAGTACTCCTAACGCAAGTACTTGTTCGCTTTGATGCACGACATAAGCTTGAGACCATTAGAAGGTTTCTCGCCATAGACGTGTAGGGAATCGCCTTGAGGAAGAGGAAGGCGAATGAACTTTTCGGAACAAACAACTTCGGCCCGAACTCACATAAGCCAATCCATGCCTACTATGATGTCGAAACTACCCATTTGCATGGGAATGAGGTCAATGGAGAACGAATGATCGTTAAGAATCAAAGAGCAACCAGAAAGAACGGAATCAACAGAGATGGTTTTAACATTAGCGACTTCGACAACGAAAGGATTAGGCATTTTAGATCGTTTGCACTTAAGCAAGGGTTCAAATTCCAGCGACATAAAACTCCTATCGGCGCCAGTATCAAATAGACGTGTCGCATAAATATGGTTCACAAGGAACGTACCAATGACGTCGCTAGAGCTTTGGACTTGAGCGGAGGTAAGCATGAAAGCTCGTCCTTTAGCAGGCTCAGGCTGTTGTTGTTGTTGTTGCTGATGCTGCTGGTTGAGAAGAGGACAGACATTGGCGAGATGATTGACATCGCCACATTTGTAACATGCTCGCACAGGAGCATTCTGATGTTGGGGTTGAGTTTGGTTTGGATTAGGGTTAGGAACGATGGCTTGGTTACCTTGGGGTTGGCGACAATGTCTAGAAAGATGCCCCAACCTGTTACAGTTGGCGCACTTTCAACACGGGGTGGAAGGGAGATGGTGATGGGTGCAACGATCACACCTAGGCTAAGTGCCGATGTAGTTTCGTTTGGGTGGATCGTTGTTTTGGGTGGAGGAGATAGCATTTAAAGGTGTAGGGGTAGGCGGAGTGACAACTGCGTTGTTTTGAACAGAAGCCTTTCGCTTCTTATTCTTGAGGTTGTTCTTTTTGGTTTGGGGGGCGATATGGTAGCGGTGGTGGTATTGGCGGTGGCTTGGTGCACATGCTTCGTGGAGCCTTATCGTAGGCCCCCTGAAGGATGCAGTTGTGGTTAAGCTCTATGATGGTGCTATAGGCTTCTTCGATGGTTTTGGGGCATGCGGCGGCTACGTGATTCATGATCACAGGCGAAAGCAAACGAATGAGCTTAGCTATCGCCTTGGGAACCGTATCCACCTGTCCAGGACAGACGATACTTAATTGTTTGAAACGAGCGATCAGCCCCTCGGCATCACTCCCCTGCTGCGTGAGATTCCAGAATTCGTTTTCAAGCTTCTGGGTCTCGTGGGGAGGACAAAACTGATCCCTCATGAGCTGTTTAAGCTCGTCCCAAGTTAGAGCATGAGATGCTTCGTTGCCACGCTTATTGCGTTCGGTAGTCCACCACTCGAGGGCTCTCTGGTGAAAGACCCTGGCAGCGTTGAGGGTTCGAAGATCATCAGGGCACCCGCCCTGGAGAAAGGTAAGCTCCATCGCTTCAAACCAATTGATCATGGCGGTGACACCGTCCATGCCAGTGAATTCCACTGGTTTACAAGCCATGAAATGCTTGATTGGAAGGACGTTTTGGGTTGTCGGTTTTTGAGTCGGCAGAGAACTTGGGTGTCTCGGTATTGATGGTTGGAAGCTGGCTAACGATATCAGGGATAACACGGGCCATTTGATCGGCCAGTTGTTATGGCGACAAGACCGACGAGTTCTTGCTTGGAGATGGAGTCCTCATTGTTGTTGTTGTTGTTGTTGCTGTTGGACCCCTTGTTGGACCTCTTGTGCTTCTTGTTCGAGATTGGGTAGTTCATCTAGAGGTTCAACATAGAAGAAAAGGGGATGAGACTTGATCATAATATGGGAAAAACAAGTTGTGCATGAATAAGCATGTATAAGATTCAAATATGGTTCACATAAGATTGCATGGGTTCATCAAGTATAGTTCACAAAGTTTGCATGAATTCATTAAGTATAGCATGTATAATCACGTATGGCTGCGAATAAGGAGTATAAATTTAGTTTGTTCACCAGGATTAGCATTGTTTTTTATTGAGATAAACGTGCGAAATGTGTAACGGTTTGAAACGAATAAGGTAACAAGTATAAAATCACATAAAAATTTGAGATAACATAAAAATTGGCTCAATAAAACATGGGATTGTTTCGGGTAGAGAAACGTCGATAATTCCAAAGTGAGTCGAAGATCCTTTCTAATTAGAGAAACGTGCTTTGGCGTATAGGTAAAATACTCTCATCGAGAAGCGACTAACGGTATTTTACCCTTCCAGTTACTACACATCTCTAATCGATTAGAAAATCGAAACTTTGGCGAGAACGAAAATCAAGGAGTGGGACTTAATCGACGAGGTGCGGCTTTCACCCCTAACTTGACGATTCCGTACCCTAAGTGTGGTTGTTTCTTCCAGTTACTAAGATCCACTAGAGTATGAGATGGAAGTTTCCATCAATATGTGGATATCGCTCCTAACTTGATGGTATAACTTCGTGAAAAAAATCAAATACGCGTAATGAGGGATTTCACCAAAAATAGTAAGTCATTGGACCTATCTTGGTGCAAATCGCCTCGTTTGCATCATGAGTGTCTTCAAGTCTTCAAGTGTATTATGTAAAATGTCTTAGGAAAGACATTATGTAAATTTTAAGACCAAAAGATAAGGAAGAAGCAATGAGGAAGAATAAAGTTTTAGGCATGATATATAAGAATGGTTAAAATGGACACTTAAACTATAGACTAGGGCGAACATGACAATTTTACATAATTCCCTATAGTTATGGCTCTGATACCAATCTGTCACACCCCAACCGATGGCCGAAACATCAAGGCGGGACGAAATAGATTGCTCATTGCTCATAAATACCAATTGTCGATGATATTTAAATAAAACCCATTTTTCATCCATAACAACATTGTCTTACATTACGAGGAATTTCAAATGCAACAATAACAAAGGGGAAAATTTGATACAACATTTTATAAACCTAACGTCTCTATGTGTATCTAAGCATCATCACTACTCCCATTTCAAGGCAAAATCTTCATCAACCTGTTACATCTTAAAATACGAGTTCAATGCAAAGGCAAAGGCGAGTACACAAGTTTGGTTATACATAGCATAAGTATAAAAGTGTATAACTCGAATCCACATGGTAATTGTAAGAAAAGTTCATACTAATCATGCAATACTAGATCAAACCCCGAGTTTCCACAAAAGTTTTAACGATATCGAGCTTCCCTTGCCACAAAAGCGACAAGACTAAAATGAGAATGAATATCTTAACATAACCCCGATGGGCGGCGTGCTACTCTTATAGCGCTATATATGATAAGTTGGGCTAGCTAAGTTAATGATCAAGCATGTATAATCAAGCATGTATGTAGGCATAACAAGTATTCATGTATAAGGATTGAGCATGTAAAAGCATGAGTTTATGATATGTGTATTTTGATAGGTAAACATGTTACAACCCAAAAGTGATTAAAACGGTAAATGGGTCAAGTGTACTCATGGTTTTGCTAAGTGTTCCACTTAAGTAATCCCGGAAGCTTTGTTGTGATGTTTAGGGTTTGGCACCTTGTACTTCTACAAGAAGAACATAGGCATTAGTTAGGACTGTAACGGTCGATTTGGATTATTCGAGCGAGATTACGGAAATAAGAATTAAAGTATTATGTAAGAAAATATTCACTAAGACATAGCACTTGTTCTTGACACTATAATAACCAAAAAAGAGTTTGATATGGTTTCATAGGTTCGAGACCTATTAGAATCATGACAAGGAACTACGTACTTTAGTGATAAACTTAATAACTCGATAAATGATTACATAACTATTATCAAAAGTTTCGGTTTTTAGGATTACATTATAGTCCATAATATATACTTAGTAGTAAGATCATGTAGGAGGTGGGAGGATGAACCATCCACTTTGGTACCTCCTAAGTCTTCAAGTAAGTCAAGCATGGAGGTAGGATGATGAACATCCATTTAACCTCTTTATACGATTCACCACTACACAAGGTGTCATAGACAACAAGGAGGGTCATGAATGAGAACAATACATGGATGAAAATGACAAGAATTGTAAGTATGTCACCATGATACCAAGTAGCCAAGTGAATACAACCCGGAGAGCACACAAGGACACATGTCAACGGCTTGGCGGGGTTGTGACAGTTTAGAACTAGCAAACTACTTAAGATAATGATGAAAATCATCAAGTGATGTGTGGTCTCAAAGCTTAGGATAGCCAGGGCTAACCAAGGTGGACACACATGAACAAGTTATGAACTTGCACCGCTTGTGAGCTTGAAGCTCTATGAAAACAGACTTATTGTGAGGATAAATCCTCTTGTTTGAATGTCTCAACCTTGTTTTTAAGCCTAACCAACCACAAGAAGTGTTGTAAGCATTCGGACATAGGTTTGAGATGAGTTTGACTCAAGTTTGATGAACATAAACAAGATTTGAAAGAATTTGAAAACAAACAGAAAGTGTTGGGACACTTTAGGGGCATTTCCAGGTCTGGATTCTCCATGGAGAACCCTTGGATTCAACCCTAAAGATTATCCAAGTAATATGAAAGAAGAATCAAGTAAAAAGACCAAGATCTGAGCAAGTTATGCTCACTTTTGTGAAGGTGGTACAATATGCCCGAAAATTCTGATTAGAAATGTTCTTGAGATGATTTGAGGGTGATTTAGGAAGGATTAGAGGGTTGTGAAAGTGTCAAATGGCTTGGAGGAGTGTTGTGTTTATATGGGAAGTGTTTAGGGTTGATAGGAGGTGTTAAATGGTGCATTAGAGGTGATTGGAGGAGAGGAAGGTGTGTGGAATCGTGCAAAACGCGAACCAAAATAATTCTGTCCCACCAAGATACCCTTACGGACCGGGCCGGGACACATTTCTTATATTTTGTTGTTTTGTTCAATTTTGACGGGTTTGGATCATTTTAAGGGTATTTTAAGACATTTCAAGGTATCATAAGCATAAGTCATATGTTATAACGTATGTGTATGCATCAAGTGATCGAGACCGAGTATATATATCATGTATAAGGTATGTATTAAGCTTGAGGCTCCACCATAACATGTCACGTGTCCCAAACGCATCTCTTTTGTTATATTATATAGATTTGTATCCACAATATATATTTTTTGAACGGTGAACTTCATGTATAATGTTACCACACTCTTCGAAATCGGAGAGCCCGGTATTGCCGCACTCTGGCCAGACTATGTTGTCTAAATCGAGACCACGTTTGCTTTAATGTTTGGCTTTTTTGGACGTTCCCCAGGGATACCATACCGCCGGCTGTCACTTGACAGTCGTTGTGCCACCAAAAGAGCTGAACAATCTGACGTGACACACAGTAGGACAAAAAACTCGGTTGGGCTCGGGAATCGAACTGACAACCTCACAAAAGGCCTAAGCCAAATCCTTAATTGCCTATATCCACCCAAATATGACATAAGTAGGAACTGAACTTGAGTCTCTATCGGAAAACTCAAACCTTTTACCACTAGGCCACAAGTAGGGGGACTATCCAAAATATATGAAAAGCACAACTAATCAAAACTATATATTTTAGATTTATATTAATTGAAGAAAAAACTAAATTACATTTTAAATCCAATTTAAAAATAAAAATGCCATTGTTTTGTCCATTAATAAAATGTCATAAATATCCTAGAAGGGGAATCACTACATCTAACAATCAAATATCTTTGTAATATTGACATGCGATGAATTAGTTTATGGAAAAGGATATACACAAATCTTCATAGAATTATGTCTATTGTTTAATCATCTTGAAGCAATCAAGTTTGTATTATTTCCAAAATCATCTTGAAGCAATCAAGTTTGTATTGTTTCCAAATGTTTTACAATATAATGCATCCAGGTAAAGCAAATACCTAACAATTAAACAAACTTAGAGAAAATCGTTATTGATAACTCAACTTCAAAATATTCAAAAAGCAATATATTAAACTATATATTTGTGGTTAAAAGGGTGTGTTATATCAAAAAATGTAAATTCCATATAATCTCAGTAGAGCAACTCCAACACAGGTTAGTGCAGAAGATTTGAGCAAGTTATGCTCACTTTCGTGAAGGTGGTACAATCTACCTAAAATTCTGATTAGAAGTGTTCTTGAGATGATTTGAGAGTGATTTAAGAAGGATTAGAGGGTTGTGAAAGTGTCAAATGGCTTGGAGGAGTATTGTATTTATAGGGGAAGTGGTTAGGGTTGATAGGAGGTGTTAAATGGTGCATTATAGGTGATTGGAGGAGAGGAGTGTGTGTGGATTCGTGCAAAACGCGAGCCAAAACAATTCTGTCCCGCCCAGATACCCTTACGGACCGGAAGGGGACCGGACCGGGACACATTTCTTATATTTTGTTGTTTTGTTTAATTTTGACGGGTTTGGACCATTTTTAAGGGCATTTTAAGACATTTCAAGGTATCATAAGCGTAAGTAATATGTTGTAATGTATGTGTATACATCAAGTGATCGAGATTGAGTATAAATAACACGTATAAGGTATGTATTAAGTATAAAGCCGCGTATTAACAAATATGTCATGTTTTCGAGTATGCACATCATGTGTATGTATTGTATGAGTATGCATAACAAGTATAGGGACAAAATGTATATTTCCATTATGATTCAAGTCTCTATTACAACGTCTACAACGAAAAGAAGATTACGAATACAATGATTTTCGAAAATAGAATTACAACACGAGCTTGCTATAAATTGAAAGTTCGGAAAACGCGAGGCGTTACAGCCTTAATTTACTCTATAATTATATTACGACTATAATAAACTCTCTTAGAAAGTTAATAAAGATAATTACAAAATAAAGAATTATTGAACTTGATTTAGATATCTTTCATAAATAAACATATTTCAAAATTTCAAACATATAATATATAATAACAATGAGTTTCATATAATACATCATTTACATTGAAAATTAAAATTTTGTAAAATAATAACTTGATTGGTTTTAATTTGATCTATAATTATATTACCATCATAATAAAATTTTTATATTTGACAATAAACAAATAAAATAAGTTTAAGTTATAAAGTTAAATTAGAAAGTTAATAAATGATAATAACAAATTAAAAATGATGGACATTGATTTAGAAATCTGTCACAAATAAACATATTACATTTTTCAAATTTTCAATAATATACATAATTGAATATGGTAATTATTTAGACAATGCAATAAATATATTCAAAATGAGACAAAAAAGAATTTTAACATTTACTCCGTACAAATCATTAAACATGTAAAAACAACAAATCTATTTTCTAAAATTTCAAATATGTTTGAATCTATCTAAACATAACATAAGCACATTGAAAAAAAATTAATTGCAAATCTAAAACCTAAAACATCTCATTAGTTAAAAAATCTATTTATTTACATATAGTTAACAAATATTTAGGGAATTCAAATCAACTCACCATAAGGCACATTATCTCCCCACAGGTCAGCTATAAAATCACATGGTATTGTCTGTGAAAGAACATACTAAAAAAATCAGATTATACATATTATAAGAATAATGTAACATATCCAGTGGAAGATTTTGGATCATTGATAAATTTAAAGAAATTGGGACTCATCTTCTTTAGATTCATATTTGTAGAAAATCTTTCATTACAATTAAAAAAATGCATTACATAATATTAATAATCAGTTATTAACAATACTAAATAAAAATCATCAAAATGTAGTTGAGGTGTAAATATATTGCATTTACTGCAGAATCTCTAATTGAAACTATTTTCATTCGTTTAAGAAAGACAATAATTGAAGTGTGAATATTTTTCATAGTTAACAACCATAGATGAAATTTCGAAAGATCTAAAACCTAAATATTGTAATTATTCAAAAAATTCTTGAATGCAAACAACCATGAATGCAAAACATGAACAATCTGTAAAAAAAATAAAAACAATAAATCTGGACAAAAAAATAAACAAATCTTGATAACATATACACAAACTATAAATATTTTATGCAAAAATTCATAAAATCTATATAAAATAAACCTTTTATATGTTAACATGAGAAGATCATCAAACATGTACTAACTATTTAAACCACATTAAATCTATAGTTTTTTTTATTTAGAAAAATGATAGAGCTAAAACCTTAAAACATATTTAAACTTATTAAAATCAAAAAGTAGTAACAACATTCAACTAACCTATTTAGTAGTTTGAAGATTTGTTGTTCGACTGATAGTTCAGATTTAGGGTTTCAGTATAAAAGATCAAAACAAAAACATTACTTACTTCGATTAATGTTTTACAACCAAACATAACACACAAACAACATACCTATAATTTTGTCCGCACAATGAAAAAGATGATGCCAATACATCGGTGTTGATTTAAATAACAAAAAAATATATACAATCAAACATTAACAACTTCGATTAACAAAAAATAAATACATAATCAACACAAATATATCACATGTCTTAATTGTTTTGATCGAATATGATAGATAGTAAAAGAATTGTTAACTTGATTCCAATCAATGTTTTTAAAAACTAATAATCTACCGCCGGTTGTCACTTGACAGTCGTTGTACCACCAAACGAGCAGAACAATCTGACGTGACACACAGTAGGACGAATAACTCGGTTGGGCTTGGGAATCGAACTGACAACCTCACAAAAGGCCTAATCCAAATCCTTGACTGCATATATCCACCCCAATATGACATAAGTAGGAACTGAACTTGAGTCTCTATCGGAGAACTGAAACCTCTTACCACTAGGCCACAAGTAGGGGACTATCCAAAATATATGAAAAACAAAACTAATCAAAACTGTATATGTCACACCCCAACCGATGGCGAAAACATCGGGATGAGACGAACAAATCGTTCAAAAGCATCATAACACTATTGTGACAATATAATTAAATTCAAATTTCATAAATAACTAAGATTCAAGGTCTCAAATAGAGTAAAAAAAACATAACAACTGATTATTTAAGATGTGTTTCTAAAGTCCATCCTAACTTGTTTCTTCACCTCGTCTTGACTGTCACCAGGCAACATGTATTAAAATATGATCAACAATAATGTTGAGTGAGTATACAAGTTTCTTACATAGCATAATAGATTAAAAAGACTCAATACTCATATCCACCATGAATCCAATGATACAAGTCACAAATATGCTGAAACAATGTCACATATAATAAAGCCAAGAATCCAATGTGTTAAAATAGCCTATCCCAAAGAATAACGGGAGGTAACAAGTTTCACTTAACAATACCCCAAGACTCATGGGCGGTGCATTACCCCTATAGCATATGCATAGTATCATAATTGTTAAGGTGGGCTCATATAGACATAAATATTTACATAGCATACAAGATTCACAAGCATCAAGTTGTTTCATGTTTAAATGTGGATAGAGTGTGAATAAACAAGTTTCAAGTGTCACGTGTTTTTGGTATAAAATACATGTTGCACCCCAAAAGTGGTAAAACAAAAAAGGGGATCGAGTAAACTCACCTTTGGTTGCGTATACTTTCTTGGAATCGCACGAGTAGAGGTGGAATATCAACGAAGTGTTTAACCTAGAATAATAAATTCGTTACTATTACGTTTTTGGATGGCGTAAAGTTGTTTGTAAATTATAGGAGTCGCATTATTTATTCGCTTTTGAGTACGATTAAATTTCGCAAGGGTTAGATGATAAGAATAGCAATATTGGTTCATGATAAAAGGTAATAATACTAGATTACTAGTTACAATAATGAGATTGTTATTAGTTGTAAAATAATATTTGTGAATAATAATATTCAACAAAATCATTTAGATTGATACTAATAATAACAGGATTACTAATACTAATAACATTATTTACAATTCATAAGAAGTATATATAATGATTTTTATTATTAGTCCAATGCTTAAATACTAATAACTAATAATTTAAATTTAACAATCATAATAATATAATAAGAATAATATTAATAATAATCAAAACATTTAATTGTTTATAAGAATTATGTTATTTATAATAATACAGATTGTATATAATAACATTCTAACTAGTTGACATTAGCACAATACCAAAAAAATAATATACACAGTTGAGTTTATAATTTAACCGGCCCAAAAAGGAGACCTGATTCTGGCCCAAATCTGGCCCAACCGAAACAACAGAATAATAAAAAAAGAGTTTTGTCCCAAGGGGAAGACGACCCAATAATGGCCAACAACAGAATTACAACAAATCGGCCAGCAGAGGGACTCGAATTCCAGATCTCGGATTAGCCCAAGCGCATCAACACCAGCTGGGCTAGCCGAGCTTTGGTGTTAGTATTAGGTTTTTATTAATGTTAACATACTGCTCAAGGTCATCTTCTTCACCAATTATATAACAGAACGAACCGATTAAATGTATACAAAGAAATTATATACATATATAAACACTATTGGTGCATATGTCTGTTGCCTTCGTCATTACACGAGAACGAGTCTGGAATAAACGAGAGTTTCTGAAGACCGAACAAGACAAAATAGATATCCAAGAAGGAGTCTATTGGTGCATAATGTCTATAGAATAGTCTTGTATCGATTCTGTATAGAATAGGTGAAACGAGGCGTATTTAAGATAGTTTAGTAGCAAGTTCGCTCATGATTGTTTGTGAGAAGCCAAGTTAGGCCGAACTTGACAAGGTCAAGTTCGGGCGAACTTACACCATGGCTGGCCCTCACCAGCGAACTTGTTCTACTATATATAGGTGCCTTGGGATTTTGTTTGAAGTAGTTGGAGATTTTGGCACAGAGACGGCGAAGCTTTGTCGGATCTGGTTCTCGAATGTATTGAACTTTAGATCAATGAAAACAACCTTTAAATGAGTAATTCTTGTTATTTGATTAACTTGTCATTAGTATCCACCTAATCGGACAATAGATAACAGATTTAGGTTCCCGAGCTGTTCGTGGACGTCGCTACAAACAGAGTTATGACCAGAAATTGACGTGTAGAACCGGTGGTTAATAAAAGTTAGAAAGGGGTGGGAATATACCGAACGAGATCGTCTGAGGGTTCCGGCGTTCTCCGTCTTCTCCAACGAGACTTTCGGTGGTGTAACAGGTTTCCGGCGACGTTTCGTAGCAGAGAGATTCACGAGAGATGAGAGAGATGCGAGGTGGAGGAGTTGAGGTCAAAAATGGAGGTTAGGCTGGGTATTTATAAGCGAAAAGGAAACCAACGGATTACGATCGGTCCCGAGAATCAATTCACCTGAAACTCAAAAGTTACCTTCGAGAGTTTTTCCTGCAACCGTATTTTGGCGGCAAGAGTTTAAACAGTTAACTCACATATATGTTATACGAGTTCTAATTAAAAACGAATGAGGTTGTAGGCTGACCGGTTAGTAAGTGTATTTGTTAGACGGGTGGCGCGGGTTCGAGTCCCGGCCACACCCTTTTTGTTTTGTTTTTTATTTATATAAGTTTCAAAAGTTACAAAATAGTTACCTCACTTAGGGTTCGAGTCCCGGCCACACCCTTTAAGTTCAACCGAACATCTTTATTTCTCATTAATTTTTACAAGTTCGCTAGAAATCAAAAATTTTTGAAAGCTTTCATCCAAGTTCGACCGAACTTGGGTATAAACTGAAATTTTCATCTGTCAACAACAAGTTCGACCGAACTTGTAGTAGTTCTAATCATTTTCAAAGTTTTATCGTGTTTTAGCATACGTGTCTCGATTATAAAAATGGAAGATTTCCATAACGCGTTTGCAGCTGGAGTAGCACAAGCCTCAACGTCAAATTCAATTGTGGTTAACCAGATGAACCTCGATAATGAAATGGGTACTACTCAGAAACCGCCGAAGTTGATGAGTATGGATGAGTTCGAGGGATTGAAAGAAAATTTTGTTAATTGGATTCAAGCGAATCAATTCAACAGCTGGGTTGCGATTGAAGATGGTTATACATGGCCCAAAGTTGAACGTGATCAAGATCTTCCACTGAACAAGTTTTCCGTGATTGACAAAGAGAAATATGTTGCTGAAAAGAAGATGATCAGCTTGATACAACAATCTGTCAAAGAACATATCTTGATATTATTACCAGAATATGATACTTCTCAAGAATTATGGAATTCTCTTTGTGAAAAATTCAAAGGAAGTGATGAAATGATTAAGAGCAAAAAGGCCCTGATTAAGAAAGAGTTTGAAATCTTCGCGATGATCAAAGGAGAGACAATGAAGCAAATGATTGATAGATATTGTCATCTCATGGTTCAAATGCGAAGACATGATATCAAGAGAACTAACGAAGAACAGATTGAGAAGCTGGCCGATGCACTTCCAGAAGGAGAATGGATAACGTATCTGATGATTCTCAAGAATAGTCCATCTTGGAGACATTTTAAGTTGTCATCTTTCATTGACAAACTTGAAGGTCATGAAATGGAATTGATGAAGATTGCAAAATCCAAAAACACTAATGTTGTTCAGGATGTCGGGGTTTATTACAAAGGTGGTGTTCCAGATACTCCGATTCAAAGTCCAAAATCCAAACGGCATTTAGTGCAAACATGAATACATCAGATCAGTTGTCACAAAATCAGTATTCTCCAAACACTGGTTATTCATATGATGGTTCAAGTTCTTCTTCTCAAAGTCAATCTCATCAGACAAGCCAATCCACTTCTAATTCAAATGTTTTTCAATGCAACATAGCAGTTGATTTAAAGAATGTGTCTCCTGAAAAAGTTGCGCAACAGCACATAGCACTTCTTGCTACAGTTCTGGAATCGTATGAAAGTCTTGTTGCCAGAAAGATCGAAAATCCTGAAATGACAGCTGAGGATTACGATCAGGTAGATGAGGAAGAGTTAGAACTGATGGACATCAAATGGTCCTTAACATCAATTATCCGAAGAGTTTCAAAGTTTGTAGCACTCACTGGAAGGGATATTGGTAACTCAAGCAATAAACTTGGTTTCGACAAAACGAAAGTTACTTGTTTCAGATGTCGACAAAAAGGGCATTTCAAACGTGAATGCCATAACCAAGAAGCAAGTGGAAACCAAAACCCTTTTAGAACCGGAAATGAATATTACAAGAAAGCGTTGTAATACAAATAATATCCGAATAGAACACAAGTTGAAGTTGAAGATAAATCTGCAAAGAAAGTCGAACAAGCTCTTGTTGCTAATCATGAAGACGATGGTTTCGATTGGAACAAATACATCGGAAAGAAGACTGGTGTTGCTATGATGGCAGAGGTTGTGAATGAATCTGATACATCATTTGTGGATGCTGCTATCGAAAATGCTATTCAAGAAGCATTAATGCAGAGAGCTGAGGAAGAAGCTGTCCTGGAGGATGCAGTTCTGGAAAGATACATGCAACAAACAGAGGAAGAAGGAATAGCTTACCTTGAGACACAAAAGCAAGAAGAGTTGAAAGCAGAAGCTGAAAAGGTAAAAGCTGAGGTAAGAATGTCTGAAAAAGAAGTTGTGAAAGTTGTGGAGGTTGAAAAACCTTGCACAAAGTGCGCAAGTCCTTGTGAACCTTGTTTGGATAAATTCAAAGTCATAAGAGAATTAACTGAACATAACGAAAACTTTCCTTATGATTACAGAACCATAAAAGAAGCTTATGACAAAATTCAGGCAAATATAAACATGTCGAAAGAGCTAACAGTGAACTCAATGCTAATGTCACCATATTAAATGCCACAGTTATTGAAAAACAAAAGGCAATTAACATGTACATTAATACAATTGCTGAGACAAAGCGTGAGTTTCACGAAATGAAAATTGAAACAGAAAGAGTCAGACAATTACTAAAAAGTTACACCACAAACGCATATGTCATTGATCACATTCTTCCTATGATCAAGTCGGAGGAAAATGTTGATAATTCAAAGCGTAAAGTGTACAGAAATGTTCATCCACCATTTCTTGCAAGTTACTACTGCAAGAAAGATGATGATATTGAAAAGACATTTAATCTTTTACTTCTTTCAGAAAAGAAAGATAAATTGCCTGAGAACATTGACGTAGACTTTACAAAATCAAATGATGACAATGAATCGGTGGTAAAAGATGTGGTAAAGAATGTTTTGGGAAATGATTCTGATGACGGCAGCTTTAAAAGTGCCAACTCGAGTTCAAACAGTTCTGGTTCACAATCTGAAAGTGACGATACATCATCAGAAAATGATCTAAGTGATGATCCTAGCGTTGTCATGTACAAGGTTAAGGAATCTGATAGATTATATTCCAATGGTAGCTTTCCGATTCAGAATGTGAAAGAAGATCAAACCGATAAACTGTTTAAACTTGTGGAAGTTTCATCAGAGGATCTCGAGAAAAATGAAAAGAAGTTTTATTCTAAACCGAAACGGAGTTTTAACAATTACCGTAGAAACGGTGGTGATTTTCCTGAGAACAGGAGACCAGGTTTAGGTTTTGAAGAAGCTGAAGATGAACCGAACGTCCCAGGAATACAAAGGTAAGAACATAAAGTTTGTGTATGGAACAAGCACGATTCAGGAGGAAAGCTTGATAGGTAAGAAGTCAAATGATGATTTCAAGAAAGAAAAGGAACTTCGGGACAAGGCTAAGTCCACAAGTGGAGTAAAACCCACTAGTGGACAGGTTCGTGATACTCGGACTTGCTTCAAATGCAATGAAGTTGGTAACATTGCTTGCAAGTGTCTGAAGTCTAAGCTTGTGTATCCACAAAAAGAGGAAGTTTTAAAAGAGGTAAAACAAAAGCAATCTGATTATGGTCAAATCAGGATTGTAAAAAAAATGGTGACTTAAAAGAAATGAAACGTAATGTTGAATCTAATCTTGAAATAAAACCTAAAAATGAATCAAAATTTGAAAATTCAGTTTTTCAAAAAGGTGAGACTTCAAAGTCAAACAATGATTCTAGGTTTTATATCAAGAAAGCTAGAGTTAATTCTCAAGCTTGGATTGCTAAAAAGAAATCACCTGAAAAAGTGAAGGTCGTTTGTGATAAAACCGAAAATGTCAAATCAATCAAGAAAGCTAAAAGTAAAGTTGATTGTGAGTTTGAAGTTTGTGATGTTGAATATGCTTATCAAAGAGCATACGAAAGTGATTACGAAGAAGTGTATGAGGAGTTATATCCAAAACCCAAGACCAAGAAGGCTTGGGTTGAACTTTTTAATTAAATCCTTTCATGTGCAAGAGTTCCAAGATCTACTTGATCAAAAGTTGATTCTGGATTGCGGAGCTCCATATCGTTTTAACTTATCCAGAAATGTCAACTCTTTGTCATTTTGAGGGGGAGTAGTTAAGAAGAAAATTTTTGAAATAAGTCAAAATTATAAAAATACACACCGTTAAACAGAAAAACTGATTTCAAAGTTCTTACAAGTTCAAACTGCTTTTATAAGTGGTAAAAGAAAGTTTAATGATTGTTTGTTAAACATTTGCAGATACAGGACTGAGAAAAAGGATCAGACGACGAGGTCACGGGATCCACATTGGTTTGTTACATTTTTAGAAGAATTTCTTTAAATCTAAAATCCAAAGATATGTTTTTTATTTTAGGGGGGTAAGAAAATTTGAAAATTGTTGAAAAATCAAAAACATATGAAAAAAATTGAAAATTCAAAAATATTTAAAAAATAAAAAAGTACAAAAACATTAAAAAATTCTAAATTGAATTTGTTTGTCATAAAAGGAAATGATAGTACATCAGTGGACTATCATAGTATGCTAAAGAATTGTAAAGTTTAAAAAGTGATAAACATATCTTACTGTGGATGTGTTGATAGGCTTTACACATTCAGTAGATTGTTTCCGGGATATAAACTAAATTTATAACTGCTTAATCTTGTGGTTTAACACATTTTGGATATATGGACTTAGTACTCCGAAATTTCGATTGAAAGGTTGCCTGATTCTGAGATACGAGGTCTCTATAGATAGTTGATATCTGGGGTATTATACAAGTTCTTCTGATTTTGCGGAAGCAATAGCCTAGAACTTATATAATGCTTTTGCTAAAACTCCAAACTGCATGCAAACATGAAAAGTATCAAAAGATCTAATCAATTGCAGTGCTTAAAAGATTCCTTAATTGGAACACATCCTTAAAGTCGAGCCTTCATCTCTTTGTCTGTAGGGTAGTACTAACCTGAGCTCTCAAGGTCTCGCATAACCCAAATAAAGATATCAATTACGCTATACTCACCTGTAAGATGAAATCTAGGGAATCTGGATTCGGGAGTATATTCAAGAGGTGGGAACCATAGTTAAGTCAAGTTTCATAATTCTTACCTAACATATCTTGGAACAATTGAGAAATGTGATGAAGTTTAAGAGGACAAACATATCGACAATCTAGGTAAACAAGTTTAGAACTTAAAGTCTCAAAAAGGTCAACGGTACTGGTGATATGTCTCAATAAAACTGATATGATCCTTAGACGCAAATTCACAAAAATATGTCTGTAAATATGTTTGAACATAGTTTACTTTACTAGTTAAAAGTTCTGTAAATACTTTACTTACTTTTTAAATCCAAAAAGATTTTCGACGAGCCAATGTTGGAGAACGGATCATCGAAGTCTGGTAAGAAAAAGTTCATTAATTTGAATCTTTAAATTGAAGATTATAATCAGTTGTTCACAACGGGTTTAGCCAAGGTCATTAACTTGGACTTGGTTGACATATTTGGTTAATCAAGGTCATTAACTTGGACTTGATCAACTAAGTGGATTTCATTTCAATAATTGAAAGTTGAAGGTTTTTAAACGTAAATTTTTCAAGGTCATTAATGTGAACTTGAAATAACTGAAAAATGAATATTCAAATTTGAAGTACAAGTTTTGTACAGGTGGTATGTAATTCAAGTGGTACAAAATTTCAAAATTAGAATCTGAAATGTTTATTTGAATTCCCAAATACTTTGAAACAGGAAGTAAAGTTTTAGGGGGAGCAGGATGAAACTTAATTAAAGATAAAACTCAAAGCTTGGGGGAGCTTGGAGATTAAAGTTTTATCAAGTTAAATTGAAGAAAAGAGAACGTTTGAAGATCATAAAGTTTAATGCTTATTCAAGGATAAAGATAAAGACTCAGGAACTTATTTGAAGTCTGTTGATTACAAGGCGTTCAAAGAAAACTATGACACTTGAAGACTGACGAGGATGATTATTGTCAAAGATGTATTTTAAAGAAGATGAATGCGGCAACATCCAAGGGGGAGTTTGTTGGTGCATATGTTTGTTGCCTTCGTCATTACACGAGAACGAGTCTGGAATAAACGAGAGTTTCTAAAGACCGAACAAGATAAAATAGATATCCAAGAGGGAGTCTATTGGTGCATAATGTCTATAGAATAGTCTTGTATCGAGTCTGTATAGAATGGGTGAAACGAGGCGTATTTAAGATAGCTTAGTAGCAAGTTCGCTCATGATTGTTTGTGAGAAGCCAAGTTCGGCCGAACTTACACCATGGCTGTCCCTCACCAGCGAACTTGTTCTACTATATATAGGTGCCTTGGGATTTCATTTGAAGTAGTTGGAGATTTTGGCACAGAGACGGCGAAGCTCTATCGGATCCGGTTCTCGAATGTATTGAACTTTAGATCAATGAAAACAACCTTTAAATGAGTAATTCTTATTATTTGATTAACTTGTCATTAGTATCCGCCTAATCGGACAAAAGATAACAAATTGAGGATCCCGAGCTGTTCGTGGACGTTGCTACAAACAGAGTTATGACCAGAAACTGACGTGTAGAACCGGTGGTTAATCAAAGTTAGAAAGGGTTGGGAATATACCTAACGAGATCGTCTGAGGGTTCCGGCGTTCTCCGTCTTCTCCGGCGAGACTTCCGGCGGTGTAACAGGTTTCCGGCGACGTTTCGTAGCAGAGAGATTCACGAGAGATGAGAGAGATGTGAGGGTGGAGGAGTTGAGGTCAAAAATGGAGGTTGGGTTGGGTATTTATAAGCGAAAAGGAAACCGATGGATTACGATCGGTCCCGAGAATCAATTCACCGGAAACTCAAAAGTTGCCTTTGACAGTTTTTCCTACAACCGTATTTTGGCGGCAAGAGTTTAAACAGTTAACTCACATATATGTTATACGAGTTCTAATTATAAATGAATGAGGTTGTAGGCTGACCGGTTAGTAAGTGTGTTTGTTAGACGGGTGGCGCGAGTTCGAGTCCCGGCCACACCCTTTTTGTTTTGTTTTTGATTTATTTAAGTTTTAAAATTTACAAAACAGTCCCTGAAGTTAAGTTTAACAAAATGCCCATTCAGCCCCTGTACTAATAGTTTAGTTTAATCAACTTTAGTCCCTTAACTTGCTAACTAGGTTAGTTGATAAAATAAATTAATTTAAAAGAAACTTAACTAAGTTAACCAAGTTAACTTTTAAATTCTTTATTTAAATAAATTGATAAAAAAATTAATAAATGATTATTTAATTAACTGATTAATATTAATAATTAATTAAATAGTAAATGAATAAATAATTTAGGATAAATGAATGATTTATTAGGAAATGTATAATTGATTGAATAAATGAATAATCAATTAATTAAATGAATGAATAAATCAGTAAATAAATGATTAAAATAAACGCTAAAATACGGAGCATTATAGTATCCCCTACTTTAGGAGATTTTGTCCTCGAAATCCTTAAGGGAAAGGCTGTTAAAATGTTTAAATTCTTTTAGTTATTTGCAAAATGAATAATTACTTAAATAAGTGATTTGGATTCTTAAACGATTTCCAATTGGAATCCGATGTTTATTGAATTTTAGATTGTTTAACATGCTTGAGGTGTTTAACAAGAATCGAGATTCATGAGTAACATTCAAATGATTACACAAATATTTGCGAACATTAAAGAAAATCACATTTTCATTATGATCAAAAATCTTTGAATACAAGCTTCACAACAACACGAGAGTACAATTGTTTAAACATGGAAAGTACAACTATTCTAGTTCAAAATAGAACACGGAGGTATAGGGCGTTACAGTCTCCCCTACTTTAGGAGATTTCGTCCTCGAAATCTTTAGGAGGGAGGCTGCTCAAATAGATGAGGATGTTTGGTCTTCATTTCACTCTCGAGTTCCCAAGTGAACTCTGCACCACGCTTTCCTTCCCAACGAACTTTGACTATGGGAATTCTGCTGCGCCTAAGTTGCTTGGCTCCTCGGACCATGATTTCAATCAGTTTTTCCACAAAGTGAAGTGTCTCATTTATTTGCAAGTCTTCAACAGGAGCATGGAGTCCCTCTTCAGCTAGACACCTTTTAAGATTCGAGACATGAAACGTTGGATGCACGTTGCTAAGCTCTTGAGGTAATTCAAGTCTATATGCCACCTTACCAATCCTTTCGAGTATTTTGAAAGGACCAACATAACGAGGCGCAAGTTTACCCTTCTTACAAAAACGTATTACTCATTTCCAAGGAGATACATTGAGTAACACCTGATCACCAACATTGAACTCTAAGGTCTTTCGTCTTTTGTCAGCATAGCTCTTTTGTCGATTTCTGGCCTTGAGTAAGTTATCGCGAGTTTGAAGAAACTTATCCGTTGTTTCTTGTATGAGCTCAGGACCAGTAAGTTGTTTATCACCAATCTCATGCCAACTGATAGGTGATCGGCACTTACGTCCATACAATGCTTCGTAAGGAGCCATTTGAATACTGGAGTGATAGCTGTTGTTGTATGAGAATTTGATCAATGGTAAATGCACGTCCCAACTACCACCGAAGTCGATGACACAAGAACGAAGCATATCCTCTAGGGTTTGGATAGTACGTTCAGTCTGTCCATCTGTTTGAGGATGGAAGGCCGTACTAAAATTCAAGTACCCATAGCGGATTGGAAAGTTTGCCAAAGACGCGAAGTGAAACGACCATCACGGTCCGAGATGATGTCAAGAGGAATGCCATGACGACATATGATTCCATCCGTATAGATTCGAGCAAGTTTCTCAACTTTGAAGTCTTCACGAATAGCAAGAAAATAAGCTGATTTAGTGAGACGATCGATGATAACCCAAATGCTATCATGACTAGAGGGTGTTCGAGGAAGTTTGTTTATGAAGTCCATAGCGATGCTATCCCACTTCCAAACAGGGATTTCAGGCTGATTGAGCAAGCCAGAAGGATGCTGGTGCTCAGCTTTGACTTTCGAGCAAGTGAGGCACTTAAAAACGTACAAGGCAATGTCCTTTTGTCATACCAGGCCAATAGGATGTACGAAGGTCATGGTACACCTTATCAGCACTAGGATGAATCGATTATTTGGATTTGTGAGCCTCGTTCATGATGAGCTCACAAAGATTATCGCGATCAGGCACCCAAATACGATCAAGGTAGTATTGAAGTCCATTTGGTTTTGTTTCGAGTTGATCCATAGTGGTACCTCGAACTTCGTCAATTAGACTTCCTTCGTTGGTTGACGAGTATTGAGCTTCACGAATACAAGTGTGAAGGTCGCTTGAGATTTGAAAACAACGAATGCTACTAACATGAGTCTTACGACTAAGAGCATCGGACACGACGTTCGCCTTACCAGGATGATCGCGAATGTCGCAATCGTAGTCGTTAAGAAATTCCACCCAACGACGTTGACGCATATTTAGCTCCTTTTGGTTAAAGATATGTTGTAAGCTCTTGTGGTCAGTGAAAACCACACACTTGGTACCATATAGGTAGTGTCGCCAAATCTTTAATGCAAAGACAACTGCGCCAAGCTCGAGATCGTGGGTAGTGTAGTTTTTCTCATGTATCTTGAGTTGACGAGAAGCATAAGCGATGACTTTGTCCCGTTGCATGAGAACGCAACCAAGACCACGATTCGAAGCATCGCAATATACCACGAAATCATTGTTTCCATTAGGAAGAGCAAGAACAGGAGCATTGCAAAGCAAGTCCTTGAGAGTTTGAAATGACTCTTCTTGCTCAGGACCCCAAACGAAAAGTTTCTCCTTTTGAGTCAACATGGTGAGAGGGACGGCAATTTTTGAAAAGTTTGAGATGAATCGACGATAGTAACCCGCCAATCCAAGGAAAGAACGAATCTCTAATGGAGATTTAGGCGCGATCCAATTTTTTACAGCTTCGATCTTTGCAGGGTCGACATGAATTCCTTTTTCGCAGACAACGTCCCCAAGGAATTGGACTTCTTTGATCCAAAATTCGCACTTGGAAAACTTCGCGTATAAACGACTAATACGCAAGAGTTCGAGGATGAGGCATAAATGACGTTCATGATCAACTTTGCTTTTCGAATAAGTAAGAATGTCATCAATGAAAACGATTACAAAACGATCCAAATAGGGTTTACAAACACGATTCATAAGATCCATGAACACGGCAGGTGCGTTGGTCAAGCCAAAAGGCATAACCACGAACTCATAGTGTTCATAGCGAGTGCGAAAAGCGGTTTTTGGAATGTCCTCTTCGAGAACACGAAGCTGATGATATCCAGATCGAAGATCGATCTTAGAGAAACAAGTTTCGCCTTGTAGTTGATCAAAGAGATCGTCGATGCGAGGGAGAGGGTAATGACTTTTTATGGTGAGTTTGTTAAGCTCACGATAGTAGATACACATGTGAAATGAGCCATCCTTCTTCTTGACGAACAGGACAGGAGCACCCCATGGTGAGGTACTTGGTCGAATGAAACCTTTATCGAGGAGTTCTTGGAGCTGACTTGATAACTCTTGCATCTCAGAAGGTGCAAGGCGATAAGGAGCCCTGGCGACAGGAGTTGCACCGGGTACAAGGTCAATCCAAAAATCGACTGATCGATGCTGAGGAGGACCAGGTAGATCCTCAGGAAAGACATCAGGGAAATCACACACCACTGGAACATCACTTACGCTCTTTACCTTGCCTTTGTCTTCCACTACGTGGGCTAAAAAGGCAAAGTATGGTTTGCGTAAGTAACTATTCGCTTGGGTACATGACATCAACTTTAGTCCCTTGGAAGGTCGATCCCCATAGACGTGTAGGGTATCACCAGATGGAAGAGGCAAACGAACGAACTTCTCGTGACAAGCAATTTCAGCATGGTTCTTACGAAGCCAGTCCATGCCTACTATGACATCGAAACTACCTAATTGCATGGGTATTAGCTCGATAGGGAAAACATGCTCGTTAAGAGTTAGCTGACAATCGCGAAGAATAGAATCGACCAAAATAGACTTGCCATTGGCAACTTCGACTGTGAACGACTTAGGTAGTTTAAAGCATGAACAATTTAGCAAAGATTCAAATTCTAATGACACAAAGCTCTTATCTGCACCAGTATCAAATAACAACGAAGCATAAAGATTATTAACGAGAAACGTACCGTTAACGACATCATTGTCATTTCGTACCTGCTTAGCATTGATGTTGAAAGCTCGTCCTCGAGGAGCTTGTGGTTCTTGATTCAGCTGAGGGCATTGGGGACGAAGATGAGTAGTATCACCACACTTATAGCAAGCTCTGATTGCATTGGCTGGTTTAGGGTTTTGAGGAGGTTTTTGAACTTGTAGTGTGGGGTTCTTACGACAATGGGGCGCAGTATGGCCAAAACGATTGCAGGCTGTGTAGTGGCAACAATTGATGTTGGCTGGGTGGTGATATCGGCAAGTATTACACTTGGTATGAATCCCTGAGGGTTCCGTGTGTTCTCTGGTGTGGTAGGCTTTGGGCTAGGGGTTTGTGTAGGTACAATCGCGTTGCAACTAGGGTTTTGAAACTTTCGTTTCTTGCCCTTGTTACCACTTGATTGTTGGGTGATTTGATGGGCTTGCTTGGAGGAGTGAGTAGCACTTTGCTTATCGCGAATGCGATTGTTGGTCAAACTAGCAGCGAGGCGATAAACAGCCTCGATGTTGTCAGGGTTAGCTGCTTCAATGGTGTCACGCGTGCTCGAGGGTAAGCCATGGATGTCTTTCCTGATTTTGCGCTCAGGGGTTGACACTAGGTGAGGTACCACAAAACTCAATTGTTTGAAAAGGGTGGTATAGGCTAGGTTATCGTCTCCAACTTCCTTGAGGGTCCAAAACTCTTCCTCAAGCTTTTTTTGCTCATGAGGAGGGCAAAACTCTTCCATCATGAGTTGTTTCACTTCTTCCCAAGGTAGTGCATAGGCTTCCTCATTCGAACGTATATTCCTTTCATTGGTCCACCATTCCAATGCCCTAGCTTGGAATACACCAGTAGCACTACGTGTCTTGAGTTCCTCAGTACAGTCACTATTGATGAAGGAAACCTCTATGCTATCGAACCACTCCAGCATAGCCATCACTCCATCCTTACCAGTGAAAGGCTTAGGGTTGCAAGAGGCGAAATGTTTGTGGCTAAAGCTGACAGGCTTAGGTAAGGGTGCTTTGAAATCCACTGAAGGAGTGTTGGATGCTTGAATTTCACTGATGATCTTTGGCACAATGCGAGCAATTTGATTGGCCATGAATGTCATCATCTTCTTCTTGGAGTTGGTCTTAGACCTCTTGGATGAGTTTGAAAGGTGATGAGATGACGACATCTAGAGAATCAAATGAAACAAAGAATAGATGAGACTTTGATCATAGTGATGTGTTTAAGAAAATTGATTTCATATATCTAACACATAGCATATGGTTTCACGTGATTTCAAATAGTTTCACATAGCATAATGAAGTTTCACATAAAATCATGATATTCACATAGTGTAACATGAATAATGAAAGCATTGTAAATTTAATTTGTTCCCGAGAGCTTATTATTAATTGTTTTAGCTTGCGAAGATAGTGTGCATCGTGTCTCCAAGCTTGAAATGGAAGTAACGCTCAAGTATAAAACACACTATAATTGAGATAGCATAAAAGAGATTTAACGTAAAATATGGAGTGTCGCGGAACGTAACATAAGACTATTCCAAAGTAAATCGAAGTCCTTCTCGAATTAAGGAAACGTGCTTTGGCCTAATAGACAAATACTCTCATCGAGAAGCGACTAACGATATTTGTCCTTCCAGTTACTACACGTCCTTAGTCGATTGGGAAGTCAAAACTTTGGCGAGATCGAAAATCAAAGAATGGGACTAGTTAACAAGATGCGAGTTTCACCTCTAACTTGATAACATCGTACCCTAAAGTGGTTGGTACTTATCAAAAGATAAGGTTCCACTAGAATAAGAAATGAAACTTCCTTCAAGGTTTGGATATCACTCCTAACTTGAGGGTAAATTTCGTGCAAAACTCAAAGTATTGCCGAATGAAATTCATCACCATATGTGGGAACCACCCCTGTTTTGATGAATCGTTTTGATTGTGTTATGAGAGTGTCTTCAAAGCCTCCAAGTGTATTGTGTTAGCCTTAGGAAAGGCATGTAAGTTTAAGGTTCCAAAGATTATAGAGAGAAGCAAGTAAGATAGAAAGGAAATAGTTTAAATACCATGTAGTGAGAAAAACTCCTAAGCTATAGACTAGGCAAAGCATACCTACTTTCCTAATTCACTATAGTTATGGCTCTGATACCAATCTGTCACACCCCAACCGATGGCGGAAACATCGGGATTTGACGAACAAATCGTTCAAAAGCATCATAACACTATTGTGACAATATAATTAAATTCAAATTTCATAAATAACTAAGATTCAAGTACAAAGTCTCAAATAGAGTAAACAAAACATAACAAATGATTATTTAAGATGTGTTTCTAAAGTCCATCCTAACTTGTTTCTTCACCTCGTCTTGACTGTCACCCTGCAACATGTATTAAAATATGATCAACAATAATGTTGAGCGAGTATACAAGTTTGTTACATAGCATAATAGAATAAAAAGACTCAATACTCATATCCACCATGAATCCAATGATACAAGTCACAAATATGCTGAAACGATGTCACATGTGATAAAGCCAAGAATCCAATGCGTTAAAATAGCCTATCCCAAAGAATAACGAGAGGTAACAAGTTTCACTTAACAATACCCCAAGACTCATGGGTGGTGCATTACCTCTATAGCATATGTATAGTACCATAATTGTTAAGGTGGGCTCATATAGACATAAATATTTACATAGCATACAAGATTCACAAGCATCAAGTTGTTTCATGTTTAAATGTGGATAGAGTGTGAATAAACAAGTTTCAAGTGTCACGTGTTTTTGGTATAAAATACATGTTGCACCCCAAAAGTGGTAAAACAAAAAAGGGGATCGAGTAAACTCACCTTTGGTTGCGCATACTTTCTTGGAATCGCACGAAGTGTTTAACCTAGAATAATAAATTCGATACTATTACGTTTTTGGATGGCGTAAAGTTGTTTGTAAATTATAGGAGTCGCATTATTTATTCGCTTTCGAGTACGATTAAATTTCGCAAGGGTTAGAAGATAAGAATAGCAATATTGGTTCATGATAAAAGGTAATAATACTAGATTTACTAGTTACAATAATGAGATTGTTATTAGTTGTAAAATAATATTTGTGAATAATAATATTCAACAAAATCACTTAGATTGATACTAATAATAACAGGATTACTAATACTAATAACATTATTGACAATTCATAAGAAGTATATATAATGATTTTTATTATTAGTCCAATGCTTAAATACTAATAATTAATAATTTAAATTTAACAGTCATAATAATAATAAGAATAATATTAATAATAATCAAAAATTAAACTGTTTATAAGAATTATCTTATTTATAATAATACAGATTAAATATAATAACACTCTAACTAGTTGACGTTAGCACAATACCAAAAAATAATTTACACAGTTGAGTTTAAAATTTAACCGGCCCAAAAAGGAGACCTGATTCTGGCCCAAATCCGGCCCAACCGAAACAACAGAATAATAAAAAAAGAGTTTTGGCCCAAAGGAGGACGGCCCAATAATGGCCAACAACAGAATTACAGCGAATCGGCCAGCAGAGGGACTCGAACTCCAGACCTCGGATTAGCCCAAGCGCATCAACACCAGCTGGGCTAGCCCAGCTTTGGTGTTAGTATTAGGTTTTTATTAATGTTAACATACTGCTCAAGGTCATCTTCTTCACCAATTATATAACAGAACGAACCGGTTAAATGTATACAAAGGAATTATATACATATATAAACACAGTTATGACCAGAAACTGACGTGTAGAACCGGTGGTTAATCAAAAGTTAGAAAGGGGTGGGAATATACCGAACGAGATCGTCTGAGGGTTCCGGCGTTCTCCATCTTCTCCGGTGAGACTTTCAGCGGTGTAACAGGTTTTCGGAGACGTTTCGTAGCAGAGAGATTCACGAGAGATGAGAGAGATGTGAGGGTGGAGGAGTTGAGGTCAAAAATGGAGGTTGGGTTGGGTATTTATAAGCGAAAAGGAAACCGACGGATTACGATCGGTCCCGAGAACCAATTCAACGGAAACTCAGAAGTTGCCTTCGAAAGTTTTTCCTGCAACCGTTGTTGGGATTGAACCCTATTAAAGGAACAGATGATATAAAGCCAAATAACACTATCCGAGCTTTGGTTCAACTATCAGAGGTTACAACCTCTGATGTACTTACACTGCTTTCCATAAAGACTGCTCATCCTATCATCTGCCTTCACAAAGCTTCAAGGTCTGCCAGAGTTAACAACGGACAGAGGATAGTGATCAGAGTTTAGTCATTAGCTTAGTTAATGTAACAGTGCCAAGCACTGATAGTTAGTATAAGCAGTGTTTAGAGTTAGTTACATATTAGTTTCCTGTCACTATTAACCCTGACGTCATCAAAGATGCTCAGAGGTTAGATAGTTAGTATAAATAGGCAACTCATGTAACCTTTAAACTCGTCTCTTAAAAGATCAACTTTCGCATATCATCTTCTCTCAATTTTCTCATTACCAAACTGTAATTGCAAAGGCTGAGGGGGAGTTTGTGAATCACATGCAAGTTAATCAACTTGAAAGCATGATGATGATGAAAACAAACGACCATTGCTTGTAGTAAAAGTTTTCCATCTTATTCCGCTGCAAATCTCTTTTAATTCAATCATTTTCCAGTTTTGAAACAAAAATTACAAGTAATTCAAACTCAGATCCTAACAATTGGTATCAGAGCTTGATTCATCAAATTCGATCTAACAATCGATTTGGTTCGAACAGATCAGCTCTCTTGCTAATCAGTTTGGTTGTTTTTAGCTTGATATTCAGAGTTTTATTATGTGCAAAGTTTTTAAAACAAAATCTATGAAAAATCAACTGAAAATGTCTCAAAACACACAGGATGCCAATTCTGGTTCCTTGTTCAAACCACCGATGCTCAAAAGAAATGAATATTTCATTTGGCAACTGCGGATGGGTCACATCCTTGCTCAGCAAAACACCGGTTGCTGGAGATCTATTGCTTATGGACCTCACGTTCCAATGTTTCCAAGCACAGAGGATCCAACCAAACAAGTTCCAAAAAATCCTGAAAACTTTTCGGAGCAGGATTTCCAGAAAATTGAATTGGATGCTAAGGCATTTAGCATAGTTGCTTCGGCCTTACCCAATGAAATTTATGCTTTTATGGGATGCACTTAAGGATCAATTCGGTGGGACTGAGGAAGTGATAGAAAGTAATAGAGAAGTTCTAAATCAGCATTATGAAATGTTTTGTCACTTGAAAGGAGAGTCTCTAACACAATAATTTGAACTTTACAGTTATCTCATCAGTGAACTTAGATTGGTTAACGTGGTTTTTTCCTAATTCGACTGTCAATAGTCGTTTCCTTAGATCATTACCAGATAAGTGGGAGACGGTATCTTATGTAACGCGAAAATCTGTTGGGTTTAAAGAAATGTCGTTGACACAACTTCATGGGATACTCCTCACTTATGAAAGAGAGTTAAACCAGAAAAAGATGTTGCAAGATTCTGGCAAAATGACTGATGATTACTCATTGGGTAATACAGCTCTTTTGGCCAAGAAGAGGGTTCTGGCAGCAGTAAGGACCAAATTTATGATCACTATATAGATATTACATCTGGTAGGAACTTTGGATCTGAAACATATGCACCCAACTATGCTTTTACTGCTAGTAGGGAAAATCAAACCTCTGACAATCTATCCTTTGAGCTGAATGATTTACGACACACTGAACCTTCTGATCTTGAGGAAAGGGATATTTTCCACCAACTAGCCCTATTGAGTGTTAGGGCTAGTAAATTTTATAATAGAACTGGTAGAAAATTCCCAAGTTTGCATGGGGTTGAAGGTTGGGCTGGATAAATCAAAAGTAAAGTGTTCTAAGTGTAATAGGCTAGGACACTTTGCCAGAGAATGCAGGTCTCAAAGTTCTGGACCAATAGTGACTCATCCTGGCCCTATACCTCAGCACACAAAACACTACTCATTATTCCCAATATGCCCCTGCTCAACATGTTCAAAACACTGCCCACTTTGCACATCCTGCTACCACTGTTCCAGTGCATTATGTTCAATCCACTGCTCCACAAATTCAATATGTTCAGGCACCATCTCATCCTCAAGTGCTTGTTCAACAAGCACCCATTGTTACATAACCTGCTCAAACCACTGCTAGTCCAGCAGAGGTTGGTCAACAAAGCTTTTTCACACAAAGTTATATTGACTGGAGCAGTTTGCCTGAGGATTTGACTGATGAAAACTTTGCTTTAATGGCCAAAAATGATGTTGAACAAGAATTTTGTTTAATGGCCTTAGAGACAATTGCTGAAGGTGTTGAATCTATGGAATAGTGTCAAAATCTGATGAAGTTCAAGTTTGTGATGAAACAGTGGTTTCAAGTGAAGAAAGAGAAAATGCTGCTGATAAGGAAAAGAACTCTCCTACTGACCCATGGAACATTATTGTGTGTGAAGATGAGTGTGATTGTGCTCTCATGGCTGCTACAAAGGTATCACCCCAGATCCTTAAAGATCTATGTTCTGACAAATGCATCATTGCTTATGCAAACATCAAAAGGTGAATGAAAACCTGAGAAACAAAATTTTAGAAGATGAACTTAATTTTGAAAAACTGATTAAAGAGTTAAAATCAAAGTTAAGTGAAAATGATTCTAAAATGAGTAGCCTAAGACATGAATCAAGCATAACCAAGGACCAACTCCAAACTACGGTAGAAAAATACCAAGTTTGTAAAAAGGAGTTAGAAGAAACCCAAATCACTTGTGAAAATGCGTTGAGTCCTGCAAAGGTTATGAAATTATGCTTGATGCTCAGATCAAGAGCAACATCAAGTTTGGTGTAGGTTTCAGAGCCTATGACCAAAATGAGAAAAATGTTGCTGAAATTGATTCTGAGTTGGTTGAAGTTGTCCCGACAAATTTGGCTGGTGAAGAGATAAAAATCACAGATAAAGCTGGAAACAAAATTGTTTTGGAAAAACTAGAGGTTTCAACTAAATATAAAGAAATTGAAAAATATCAGTTTAAACCAACCTGGTCAGATGAATGTGATATCTTAGAGAACTTTAAGCCAATGGACTTCACAACCACTGATCGTATTAAAGCCCTAGAAGCACTGGTGGTCCCTATCAAAGATGTGCCAGCAGAGGTTACAACCATTGCTAAGAAAAAGTCTGATAGGAAAAGAAGAGTAAAGATTAAAAACTTGTTTTGTGAATTTTGTAAAAAAGAAATCATGTGGCTGCAGATTGTTTTCTTTTAAAAGCCTATGACATTAACAAAACTTGTGTTATCAAAAACTCTTCAAAATGCACCATCTGCAGCAAAACAAATCATTCAGCTCAACAGTGTGCCTATCTCAAAAACTAAGAACAAAAGGTAAAAGAGATCAAGGCAAAAGCACTTGAAAGAGAAAGTTCAAGTTCTGTTGGAAAGAAATCTAAGCAGAGTTTTGAACCAATTGAAACATCTATTACAAAAGCCTTAAACAAAACCTCTGTTCAAAGAGAGGTGCAAGTGATAGATGCCCCACCTTCAAACTCATTTCCAAGAGGGTATAGCCAACCTACTTATAAAAAGGTTCCTCATGCTTATGAAGGTTACAAAAAGCCTTCAAAGCAAAGAGTAAACAGGCACCCTTATGGATACAATCATCTGATAGTAAATGGTCAAGAGCAGATGTTACAAGAAAATTTCAAAACCACTGAGCATTGTCCTAGACTTGAGGCTGGACCATCTGTGACCCCATCCAAAGCCATTTTAGCTTTGGAGACCAATCTTAACTGATCTATTTACTTAAATGTGCAAGGACCCTCTACTTGCCTTGATAGCTTATGGTATGTAGATAGTGGAGGTTCCAGGCACATGACAGGATGTAGAGCCCTTCTCAAGGACTTCATGGCTCATGGGGGTGATATATCTTTTGGTAATAACTCAAAGGGAAAGGTTTTAGGATCTGGGTCGGTTCTGGCTGGTAAACTCAAGTTTGAAAATGTGAATTTGATTGACAATCTGAAATTTAACCTGTTGAGTGTCTCACAAATGAGTGACAGAGGATATGGATCCTTCTTCACTAAGAAAACTTGTCAAATTGTGGGACCAGATGTTGTTAAAAGGATTGATCAAATCATTGCTGAGAGCAAAGCACAACTCACTGCACACAGAAGTGGGAATGTGTATGTGGTAGATATGCTAAAAGATAATCCTATGTCTGTGACATGTCTATTCTCAGTTGCTTCTAGCAAAGAGACTGAGTTGCCGGCATAGAAGACTTGGACACACAAATCTTAAAACTATCACCACACTCTCAAAACAAAGTCTTGTAAGAGGTTTGCCTCACAAGCAATTTTCCTGTGATGAACATTGTGTTTCCTGTTTAAAAGGCAAACAACATAAAAGTTCTTTCAAATCAATTGAAGAGTCCAAAACAAGCCAGTGTTTACAACTGTTGCACATGGACTTGTTTGGCCCAGTGCAAATCATGAGCTTAAAACACAAAAGGTATTGCCTAGTGATAGTTGATGATTTCTCTAGGTTTACATGGACCTTCTTTCTTCATTCTAAGGATGAAATTGCAAGCACTTTGCAAAACTTTATCAAACAAGTAGAAAAGCAATTTGATCTTCCAGTAAAAATCTTTAGAAGTGACAATGGAACAGAGTTAAAATTAGGGAGTTGGATGCTTTTTGTGAGTCAAAAGGAATTGTTAAACAATATAGCATTCCAAGAACTCCAGAGCAAAATGGGGTGGTTGAAAGGAAAAAAAGAACCTTAATTGAATCAGCAAGAACTATGCTAGTAGATTCTGGTTTACCCTTGTCCTTTTGGGTAGAGGTTGTAAACACTGCTTGCTATGTTCAAAACAGAGTTTTGATTAACCCCAGGCATCAAAAGACTGCCTATGAGATTTTGTAATAAATCAAACCTCCGATATCATATTTTAAAGTTTTTGGCTGTCCATGCTTCATTTTGAACTTAAAAGATTCTATATCTAAGTTTGCAGCCAAAATTGATTGTAGTTATTTTCTGGGATACTCAACCACTGCCAAAGCCTACAGAGTTTTTAACTAGGACAAAGTGTGTTGAAGAAACTTTGAATGTGAAGTTCAATGAACTGTCATCACTGAAAATCCCAGCAAATCCTGCAGAGCTTTTTAATTTAGATAAATTCACATTTGCTTATGTTTCTATCAAGCTAGACAATGCAGGTACACCACAATCATCTGAAGAAGATCAAGATCAAGGATATGACTGTGTGCTTCCACAAACAAAAGTCTATTCTTCAAACAGAGGATCAAGTGCTACAAGCTCTTGTGTAAACTCTGCCACTTCTGGGTCAACAGTGGTTGATCCTCAAACCTCTGCCAGTTCACAAAATCAAACATCTGTTGATAAAAGTCCTACATCTGGGCACCAAAATCATCAGAATGTTACTTCTATACCCCCCAATACCACCACCACCATTCTCATCAGTGGCTGATACTTCAAATTCACCAGCAGAGGTTAGCTCAGATGATACACATTTGCAGCCATCACCTCAAAATGCTATTGTTCCATACCAAGGTGACTTGATTTATCTCAAAAGCCATCCAGCAGATCAAGTTATTGGCAACATCAAATCTAGGGTGCTCACACGAAGCCAATCCCAAAATATTTGTCTTTTTGCTGGTTTTCTATCACTCATACAGCCAGCCAAGTACCAAGAGGCACCAAAAGACAACAGCTGGGTAGATGCCATGCAAGAATAACTCCTTCAGTTCAAAAGACAACAAGTTTGGGAGCTTGTGCCGATGTAAGTCCAATTGGCATAAAGTGGGTCTTCAAGAACAAAACTGATGAAAGGGGTATTGTTGTCAAAAACAAAGCAAGGCTCGTGGTTCAAGGCTACAGATAGGAAGGTATAGACTATGATGAGACTTTTGCTCCTGTAGCAAGGTTGGAAGCTATTCGCCTGTTCTTAGCTTTTGCTGCTAACCACAATATAAAGGTGTTTCAAATGGATATAAAGAGTGCATTTTTGTATGGAAAAATCAAAGAAGAGGTGTATGTCTGTCAACCTCCAGGTTTTGAAGATGCATTCCATCCTGATCATGTCTACAAGCTCAACAAAGCATTGTATGGCTTGAAACAAGCACCAAGATTCTGGTATGAAACTCTATCCACTTTTCTCTTATCCATAGGGTTTACTAGAGGCAAAATAGATAAAATCATGTTTTTAAAATGGAAAGGAAAAGATTTGATGCTTGTCCAAATTTATGTGGATGACATCATTTTTGGATCCACAAGCACTGCTATGTGTGAAGAGTTTCGAAAACTCATGGCAGCAGAGTTTGAGATGAGTGCAATGGGTGAGCTCCTATGTTTTCTTGGTCTTCAAGTTAAACAATTGCACAATGGTACATTTATCCATCAAAACAAGTATGTGAAAGAACTGCTTAACAAGTTTGATATGGATGATTGTAAACCATGTAGCACACCCATGGCAACCTCCAAGCTAGTCACCATTGATGGTAAAGATGACCTTGTTGATCAAACTCTTTATAGAAGCATGATTGGATCTTTATTGTACCTCACTACATCCAGGCCAGACATCATGTTTGCAACATGTGGTTGTGCCAGATCACAGGCAGTACCTAGAAAGTCTGACCTTATTGTGTAAAAAGGATATTCAAATACATAAAAGGTGCTCCCACACTTGGTATCTGGTATCCAGCTAATGGGAATATTGAGCTTTCAGGTTTTTCAGATAGTGATTTTGCTGGGTGTAAAACTACAAGGAAGTCCACATCAGGAGGATGTCAATTCCTAAGTGATTGTCTAGTGTCTTGGCAAAGCAAAAAGCAGGTTGCAGTTTCGACATCCACTGTTGAGGCAGAGTATATTGCTGCTACTAGCTGCAATGCTCAACTCTTGTGGCTTTAAAACCAGTTGCTGGATTTTGGTATCACTGCACTAAAGACTCCACTCAAATTGGACAGTCAAGCTGCTGAAAATATCATTAAAAATCCAGTTTCTCGTTCAACTACAAAGCACATTGACATCAGACATCACTTTGTGAGAGATTGCTATAAAAAATGTTTGATTTCTTTGCATCATGTCCATACTTCAGATCAATGGGCAGATGTTTTAACCAAGGCATTGGATACATCTACCTTTGAAAAATTGATCCCAAGGCTTGGTATGCTAAACATGGATTAAAAACAAGTTTTCTTGTAAATCCATGTGTACATAGCATCAAAATGTTTTCAGAAATTCAAAAATTCCTTTAAAATA
Organism: Scalesia atractyloides; assembly: GCA_947069175.1. Classification (NCBI taxonomy): domain Eukaryota; kingdom Viridiplantae; phylum Streptophyta; class Magnoliopsida; order Asterales; family Asteraceae; genus Scalesia; species Scalesia atractyloides. The sequence continues at coordinate 13,307,010 of CAMTDV010000010.1, read as the reverse complement.
GTTTAAAATTGAAATTTTTCAATAAATCTTTAAAAGTCTGATCACAACATCTGTTTGCTCAATACCTCTGATAGGCTTTAAAATCTTATCCACTGATAAAGTGTATCCTCTGACTTCTATTTTTCCACCTCTTCAAAACCACTGATGGCTATCCTCTGATAGTGTTAACAAAATCAGTATTGTCCAAACCACTCCTTAAACAGTGGTTTGCCACATCAACGGTTACTTTTCTCCTCAGAGGTTACATGTGGCCAGATGTTAGCCATCAGATCTTGCAACAGATGCCAAGTCATGTTCACTTTTTCAAACCCCTATAAAACCCTTGTTTTATCTCACTAGTGGTTACCCTAAACTGTGTCGATTTCAAAATCTCAAAACAGTTTTTCTCTCAAACACCATGGCTCCCAAATCAAAATCTTCAAAATCCAAAGCAAAATCGCAACTAGAACCTCCACCTTTCACTCTCATAATCAAAACCCCACACAATTACACTGCCATACTTGAAGAAAACGACGCAAATACTCGCTATCATCCAATGATTCGAATTTTGCAAAAGCCTAAATTCTTGCACATGTTAACCGTCAAAGCCCCCATTTACATTGATGCTCTTCGTGATTTCTGGAAAAATGCAAAGGTTCACTCATCTGCTGATGGTGTTCCTTATACAATAATTTCAAGAGTAGGGGGAGTGTTGCTGCAAATTAGCCCCCAATCGATCTCTCAAGTTTTCAAGTTAAATGACATACAACACCCTGTGTCATTTCCCATTAATGAGATCCAAGCAGAGTTTCTGGAAAGAGGTTATATCGGCCAGATGAAAGGTATGACCATTTTTAAACTAACTTTCCTGCTGAGATGAGATTTTTCTTTCACACAATTCTTACTTGTCTCTCAGCAAAATCCACTGCTTTCAATGAAATCCCATTGAACATGCAATATCTGAGGTATGCAATTTTAACTGACACCGATTTAAACTACTCCCAGATACTGTTCAATGATCTTGTGAATAATTTTAAAAATATTGAAAAAAGAAAAGCTTTTTTGATGCATCCACGGTTCTTGAGTGTTTACTTACAGGATCAAATTAAAGGTCCTGAAAGTAAAATTGGCGCAGTGGTTAATCCAGGCCGCCTTAATCATGAAACTTTCACCAGAATAACAAACCAAGATAAAGTTAAGAAAACACAAGTAGAGGAGGATGAGCAAGTTTTACCAGAACAAAATGTTCAAACTCAACCTCTTGCTACTGAGCCCACTGCTCTTGGTGATCAGGGCAACCCAACCGCCGCCCTGAAACCCACACCAAAAATTTCCAAAAAGAAAACCAAAACAACTTCCAAAAAGCCCACCAAACCCAAAAAGGGTCCTCTGGAAGATGAGATCCTAGAGGTTAACCCTATGACAGCACCAAAGTCACAAACCACTGTTGCTACTTCTTCACAGTAGATGGTTCAAAGATCTCCCACCGGCTTTGAAACTCCTCCTTCTTCCTCAGAAAAGGAAAAGGTTGTAGACACAGGGACACCAAATTATGAAGCTCTAGATCCACTTGGGTCTATCTTCCATAGCCCCTCTCCCAGGGCAATGTCGCTTTCTACTCAACCACCTTCACCAATACCTTCACTTCCACCCACAATTGTACCATTGTTGAATGCAGTTGAATTAGTTCAGACACAACCCAGCACTTCTCAACAACTTATTACTGTGATTTACTTCATCCAGTGGCTGGGTCTGATTCTTTATTCATTGCTAGCCCATCAGCAAATGAAGAGGCTACATCCCTTGGGTTACATGTAACCCTTGGTGATAGTTCAACACAAGCAGCCACTACAATTGCTGAACTCCCTAGTTCTCAGTTGGACAGTGGTTTCATTAATAAGACTTGGTTGAAGGCAACCACTGCTAAGGGAACAACTGTTACCTCTATTGTGGGAAGTCCCCAGTACCAAGACAAAGGGGCATCTATGTTTGAAGCTGGTCCTAAAACCACTGCTCATGATAACATAGATATAACTACCACTACTGGTAGGAGTTCAGATGATCCTATTAAATTAGGTGATGATCTAAAATACCAGGATTTGACAGAGAGAGTGACCAGAATAGAAAACTCTGTTGGTGAAATCAAAGATTTACTAAAGCAGATGATAGCTACAAAAAGTCAACCCTCTACTCTATCCAGTGCTGATCTCAAAGAAGCTCTTAACCCTCTGTTTCAACATCAACAACATTATTTGGATTTACAACACAAGCACCAGATGAATGATGTTAGAAACATGGTTGAATCAAGGTATCAAGACACTGCAGCAGACATTAAAGCCATCAAAGCACATCTACTCACAACCACTGGCCATGCACCTCCAACGGTTATATTTGTTACAACAGATGAAGCCAAAAAGGGGGAGAAACCTTTGGGTCCAAAGAAGCTAACAATAGATGATGATAAGGCCAGACCTACCTTGAACATTCCAAGGCCTGATGGTTCAAAGAAGAAAGATTTAACTGATGAAATTGTGGCCAAGGCAAGGGCTCACAAGAAGAATATGATTGAGGAGAGCAGAGTGTTGGTTGAGAAAAAGATTGATCAGCAAAAAGAAAAAGGAGAGGTTGGTACTTCATCAAAAAGAGCTCCTGCTAGAAAATCCAGGCAACCAACATCCACACCTCCTAAAACTAAGCCTGAAACCAATCCAACCATAAAAACCTCTGCCTCTCAAAAACCTATCACATCTTCAAAACCACAACCCACATCCACACAAGCAGATGTTACAGCAACTGTTATGTCAAAATCTGTTGATACAGCAGAGGTTGTAACAGATGCAACTGCATCCACTGCCATGATCACATTTCCCACATCAACTCAACCAATATCCACACCACCAAAAATCCCACAACCACCATCACCTACTTTAAGGTTTAAAAGGAGGAAAATCACAAAAGTGATAAATGATGATGAGATCTCTGCACCTCTTCCACTATCATCAACACCAGTGATCCCCACATCAGTGCTTACAACTTCTTCAACTCTTAAAGTCATTCCTGCATCAAAGTTGTATCCTCTTGATTCACCAGCAGTCAGGGAAGAGATCATGAGTTTCTTTTCAGAGGATGACCCTGACAAAAGAACAATTCTATCCCTTGATGGCTATCCAAGACCAGCAAATGTTGATGCCTATCTAGAATTGAAAAAGAAGCAAGCAGAGGATATTGCCAAAAGAGAATCAGTTGGTAAAAATGATAGAGAGATACAAATTATCATGTCCTTTCAACTGAGTAAAGTCACCATTTTACAAAATTTTGTCAAGGATCTGAGCAACCAGTTGTCAGTAAGGGAAGATAAGTTGCTCAAGAGTGAACTCATTGAGTATATCATGGAAAAGAAGATGCATAAGGTAACAAGGCCATAGTTCAGGGATTGGAGCATAGATGAGCTGAGAGAAGAAATCAACAGAATGCAAGAAATGTTGAAAGACCCTCTTAAAAAGCCAACTCCTCCCAACTGGGATTTATACAAGAAAGATATCACTGAAAATGCCTTAAAGTTGAAGAGAAGGAAGCAAGAACTGATTCAAAATCATTATGGTTCCAAAAACCAAGTGATGAGATGGGGTGAGGTGAGGGTGATAGACACTTACAAAAGTTTGGAAGAGGGAAGGAAAAAGGATCCATCCATGCCTCCCGAGCCTGACTATTCAAAAGAAGATACTATCCTTAGAGCTCAACTCTATAAAAAGTCCAGCTCAACATCTGCCCACTCCACACTTGCCCTGCAACACAGGAAAAAACCAAGGGGAGATGAATGAAAAGACTGACAAAGAGTTTGAGGATACATTTATCAAAGAAAGGTTTCAGAATATGATTAATTATCATACAGATGATACAAGTGCCAAGCTGGCTAAATATTTTTCAAAGATGGCTCATTTACAAACCTCTACAATAAAAGCTCCTTCAAAAAAACCATCAGACCCAAAAATTCTAAATGGAAGGTCGACAAAGACACCCATGAATTGACATTGCTCAAGTTGATGGTGCAGCCACTAAACTATACATGGAAGCTGCTTATGAGCTTACAGTAGAAGACTTCCAAGAACTACTATGTTTAGAGCTGGTGAAGGATGCTGATGACATGGAATCTCTTAACTTTGAACTTCAATTCAAAGGTCAAATAAGAGAATTCCTTCTGAGGAATAAAAACCAAGAATAAAGTGTTTTTGGCATCATCTGTTCCAGGGGGACATTGTTAGGATTGAACCCTATGAGAGGAACATATGATATAAAGGCAAATAACAATATCCGAGCTTTGGTTCAACTATCGCTTACAACCTCTGATGTACTTACACTACTTTCCATAAAGATTGCTCATCCTATCATCTGCCTTCACAAAGCTTCAAGGTCTACAAGAGTTAACAAGGGACAGAGGATAGTGATCAGAGTTTAGTCATTAGCTTAGTTAATCAATGTAACAGTGCCAAGCACTGATAGTTAGTATAAGCAATGTTTAGAGTTAGTTACATATTAGTTTCCTGTCACTATTAACCCTGACGTCATCAAAGATGCTCAGAGGTTAGATAGTATAAATAGGCAACTCATGTAACCTTTAAACTCGTCTCTTAAAAGATCAACTTTCGCATATCATCTTCTCTGCATTTTCTCATTACCAAACTGTAATTGCAAAGGCTGAGGGGAGTTTGTGAATCACATGCAAGTTAATCAACTTGAAAGCATGATGATGATGAAAACAAAAGACCATTGCTTGTAGTAAAAGTTTTCCATCTTATTCCGCCGCAAATCTCTTTTAATTCAATCATTTTCCATTTTTGAAACATAAACTACAAGTAATTCAAACTCAGATCCTAACAACCGTATTTTGGCGGCAAGAGTTTAAACAGTTAACTCACATATATGTTATACGAGTTCTAATTATAAACGAATGAGGTTGTAGGCTGACCGGTTAGTAAGTGTGTTTGTTAGACGGGTGGCGCGGGTTCGAGTCCCGGCCACACCCTTTTTGTTTTGTTTTTGGTTTATATAAGTTTCAAAAGTTACAAAACAGTCCCTGAAGTTAAGTTTAACAAAATGCCCATTCAGCCCCTGTACTAATAGTTTAGTTTAATCAACTTTAGTCCCTTAACTTGCTAACTAGGTTAGTTGATAAAATAAATTAATTTAAAACTTAACTAAGTTAACCAAGTTAACTTTTAAATTCTTTATATAAATAAATTGATAAAATAAATTAATAAATGATTATTTAATTAACTGATTAATATTAATAATTAATTAAATAGTGAATGAATAAATAATTTAGGATAAATGAATGATTTATTAGGAAATGAATGTATAATTGATTGAATAAATGAATAATCAATTAATTAAATGAATGAATAGATGAGTAAATAAATGATTAAAATAAACACTAAAATACAGAGCGTTATAGTCTCCCCTACTTTAGGAGATTTCGTCCTCGAAATCCTTAAGGGAAAGGCTGTTAAAATGTTTAAATTCTTTTAATTATTTGCAAAATGAATAATTACTTAAATAAGTGATTTGGATTCTTAAACGATTTCCGATTGGAATCCGATGTTTATTGAATTTTAGATTGTTTAACATGCTTGAGGTGTTTAACAAGAATCGAGATTCATGAGTATATGGTTCCAAACGTCCCAACATTCGAATGATTACACAAATATTTACGAACATTAAAGAAAATCACATTTTCATTATGATCAAAAAACTTTGAATACAAGCTTCACAACAACATGAGAGTACAATTGTTTAAACATGGAAAGTACAACTATTCTAGTTCAAAATAGAACACGAAGGTACAGGGCATTACAGTCACCCCTACTTTAGGAGATTTCGTCCTCGAAATCTTCAGGAGGGAGGCCGCTCAAATAGATGAGGATGTGTAGTCTTCATTTCACTCTCGAGTTCCCAAGTGAACTATGCATCACGCTTTCCTTCCCAACAAACTTTGACTATGGGAATTATGTTGCGCCTAAGTTGCTTGGCTCCTCGGTCCATTATTTCAACCGGTTTTTCCACAAAGTGAAGTGTCTCATTTATTTGCAAGTCTTCAATAGGAGCATGGAGTCCCTCTTCAGCTAGACACTTTTTAAGATTCGAGACATGAAACGTTGGATGCACGTTGCTAAGCTCTTGAGGTAATTCAAGTCTATATGCCACCTTACTAATCCTTTCGAGTATTTTGAAAGGACCAACATAGCGAGGCGCAAGTTTACCCTTCTTACCAAAACGTATTACTCATTTCCAAGGAGATACTTTGAGTAACACCTGATCACCAACATTGAACTCTAAGGGCTTTCGTCTTTTGTCGGCATAGCTCTTTTGTCGATTTATGGCCTTGAGTAAGTTATCGCGAATTTGAAGAACCTCACCCGTTGTTTCTTGTATGAGCTCAGGGCCAGTAAGTTGTTTATCACCAATATCATGCCAACTGATAGGTGATCGGCACTTACGTCCATATAATGCTTCGTAAGGAGGCATTTGAATACTGGAGTGATAACTGTTGTGTATGAGAATTCGATCAATGGTAAATGCATGTCCCAACTACCACCAAAGTCGACCACACAAGAACGAAGCATATCCTCTAGGGTTTGGATAGTATGTTTAGTCTGTCCATCTGTTTGAGGGTGGAAGGCCGTACTAAAATTCAAGTGAGTACCCATAGCGGATTGGAAAGTTTGCCAAAGACGTGAAGTGAAACGACCATCACGGTCCGAGATGATGTCAAGAGGAATGCCATGACGACATATGATTTCATCCGTATAGATTCGAACAAGTTTCTCAACTTTGAAGTCTTCACGAATAGCAAGAAAATGAGCTGATTTAGTGAGACGATCGATGATAACCCAAGTGCTATCATGACCAGAGGTGTTCGAGGAAGTTTGGTTATGAAGTCCATAGCGATGCTATCCCACTTCCAAACAGGGAATTCATGCTGATTGAGCAAGCTAGAAGGACGCTGGTGCTCAGCTTTGACTTTCGAGCAAGTGAGGCACTTAGAAACGTACAAGGCAATGTCCTTTTTCATACCAGGCCAATAGGATGTACGAAGGTCATGGTACATCTTATCAGCACCAGGATGAATCGAGTATTTGGATTTGTGAGCCTCGTTCATGATGAGCTCACGAAGACTATCGGGATCAGGCACCCAAATACAATCAAGGTAGTATTGAAGTCCATTTGGTTTTGTTTCGAGTTGATCCATAGGGGTACCTCGAACTTTGTCAATTAGACTTCCTTCGTTGGTTGACGAGTATTGAGCTTCACGAATACAAGTGTGAAGGTCGCTTGAGATTTGAAAACAACGAATGCTACTAACATGAGTCTTACGACTAAGAGCATCGGCCACGACGTTCACCTTACCAGGATGATAGCGAATGTCGCAATCGTAGTCGTTAAGAAATTCCACCCAATGACGTTGACGCATATTTAGCTCCTTTTGGTTAAAGATATGTTGTAGGCTCTTGTGGTCAGTGAAAACCACACACCTGGTACCATATAGGTAGTGTCGCCAAATCTTTAACGCAAAGACAACTACGTCAAGCTCGAGATTGTGGGTAGTGTAGTTTTTCTCATGTATCTTGAGTTGACGAGAAGCATAAGCGATGACTTTGTCTCGTTGCATGAGAACGCAACCAAGACCACGATTCAAGCATCGCAATATACCACGAAATCATCGTTTCCATTAGGAAGAGCAAGAACAGGAGCATTGCAAAGCAAGTCCTTGAGAGTTTGAAATGATTCTTCTTGCTCAGGACCCCAAACGAAAAGTTTCTCCTTTTGAGTCAACATGGTGAGAGGGACGGCAATTTTTGAAAAGTTTGAGATAAATCGACGATAGTAACCCACCAATCCAAGGAAAGAACGAATCTCTGATAGAGATTTAGGCGCGATCCAATTTTTCACAGCTTCGATCTTGGCAGGGTCGACATGAATTCCTTTTTCACAGACAACGTCCCCAAGGAATTGGACTTCCTTGATCCAAAATTCGCACTTGGAAAACTTCGCGTATAAACGATTAATACGCAAGAGTTCGAGGATGAGGCGTAAATGATGTTCATGATCGACTTTGGATTTCGAATAAATAAGAATGTCATCAATGAAAACAATTACAAAACGATCCAAATAGGGTTTACAAACACGATTCAAAAGATCCATGAACACGGCAGGTGCGTTAGTCAAGCCAAAAGGCATAACCACGAACTAATAGTGTTCATAGCGAGTGCGAAAAGTGGTTTTTGGAATGTCCTCTTCGAGAACACGAAGCTGATGATAGCCAGATCGAAGATCAATCTTAGAGAAACAAGTTGCGCCTTGTAGTTGATCAAAGAGATCGACGATGCGAGGGAGAGGGTAACGATTTTTGATGATGAGTTTGTTAAGCTCACGATAGTAGATACACATGCGAAATGAGCCATCCTTCTTCTTGACGAACAGGACAGGAGCACCCCATGTTGAGGTACTTGGTAGAATGAAACCTTTATTGAGGAGTTTTTGGAGCTGACTTGATAACTCTTGCATCTCAGAAGGTGCAAGGCGATAAGGAGCCCTGGCGACAGGAGTTGCACCAGGTACAAGGTCAATACGAAAATCGACTGATCAGGCTGAGGAGGACTAGGTAGATCCTCAAGAAAGACATCAGGGAAATCACACACCACTGGAACATCACTTACGCTCTTTACCTTGCCTTTGTCTTCCACTACGTGGGCTAAAAAGGCAAAGTATTGTTTGCGTAAGTAACTATTCGCTTGGGTACATGACATCAACTTTAGTCCTTGGAAGGTCGATCCCCATAGACGTGTAGGGTATCACCAGATGGAAAATGCAAACGAACTTCTCGTGACAAGCAATTTCAGCATGGTTCTTACGAAGCTAGTCCATGCCTACTATGACATCGACCTAATTGCATGGGTATTAGCTCGATAGGGAAAACATGCTCGTTAAGAGTTAGCTGACAATCGCGAAGAATAGAATCGACCAAAATAGACTTGCCATTGGCAACTTCGACTGTGAACGACTTAGGTAGTTTAGAGCGTGAACAATTTAGCAAAGATTCAAATTCTAATGACACAAAGCTCTTATCCGCACCAGTATCAAATAACAACGAAGCATAAAGATTATTAACGAGAAACGTACCGTTAACGACATCATTGTCGTTTCGCGCCTGCTTAGCATTGATATTGAAAGCTCGTCCTCGAGGGACTTGTGGTTCTTAATTCAGCTGAGGGCATTGGGGACGAAGATGACTAGTATCACCACACTTATAGCAAGCTCTGACTGCATTGGCTGGTTTAGGGTTTTGAGGAGGTTGTTGAACTTGTGGTGTGGGGTTGTTACGACAATGGGGTGCAGTATGGCCAAAACGATTGCAGGCTGTGCAGTGGCGACAATTGATGTTGGCTGGGTGGTGATATCGACAAGTATTACACTTGGTATGAATCCCTGTGTAGGGTTTTCGTGTGTTCTCTGGTGTGGTAGGCTTTGGGTTAGGGGTTGGTGTAGGTACAATCGCGTTGCAACTAGGGTTTTGAAACTTTCGTTTCTTGCCCTTGTTACCACTCGATTGTTGGGTGATTTGATGGGCTTGCTTGGAGGAGTGAGTAGCAGTTTGCTTATCGCGAATGCGATTGTTGGTCAAACTAGCAGCGAGGCGATAAACAGCCTCGATGTTGTCAGGGTTAGCTGCTTCAATGGTGTCACGCGTGCCCGAGGGTAAGCCATGGATGTATTTCCTGATTTTGCGCTCAGGGGTTGACACTAGGTGAGGTACCACAAAACTCAATTGTTTGAAACGGGTGGTATAGGCTAGGTTATCGTCTCCAACTTCCTTGAGGGTCCAAAACTCTTCCTCGAGCTTTTTTTGCTCATGAGGAGGGCAAAACTCTTCCATCATGAGTTGTTTCACTTCTCCCAAGGTAGTGCATAGGCTTCCTCATTCGAACGTATATTCCTTTCATTGCTCCACCATTCCAAGGCCCTAGCTTGGAATACACCAGTAGCACTACGTGTCTTGAGTTCCTCAGGACACTCACTATTGATGAAGGTAACCTCTATGCTATCGAACCACTCCAGCATAGCCGCCACTCCATCCTTACTAGTGAAAGGCTTAGGGTTGCAAGAGGCGAAATGTTTGTGGCTAAAGCTGACAGGATTAGGTAAGGCTGCTTTGGAATCCACTGAAGGAGTGTTGGACGCTTGAATTTCACTGACGATCTTGGCACAATGCGAGCAATTTGATTGGCCATGAATGTCATCATCTTTTTCTTGGAGTTGGTCTTAGACCTCTTGGATGAGTTTGAAAGGTGATGAGATGACGACATCTATAGAATCAAATGAAACAAAGAATAGATGAGACTTTGATCATAGTGATGTGTTTAAGAAAATTGATTTCATATATGTAAACATAGCATATGGTTTCACGTGATTTCAAGTAGTTTCACATAGCATAATGAAGTTTCACATAAAATCATGATATTCACATAGTGTAACATGAATAATGAAAGCATTGTAAATTTAATTTGCTCCAGAGAGCTTATTATTAATTGTTTTAGATTGCGAAGATAGTGTGCATCGTGTCTCCAAGCTTGAAATGGAAGTAACGCTCAAGTATAAAACACATTATAATTGAGATAGCATAAAAGAGATTTAACGTAAAACATGGAGTGTCACGGAACGTAACATAAGGCTATTCCAAAGTAAATCGAAGTCCTTTTCGAATTAAGGAAATGTGCTTTGGCCTAATAGACAAATACTCTCATCGAGAAGCGACTAATGATATTTGTCCTTCCAGTTACTACACGTCCTTAATCGATTGGGAAGTCAAAACTTTGGCGAGATCGAAAATCAAAGAATGGGACTAGTTAGCAAGATGCGAGTTTCACCTCTAACTTGATAACATCGTACCCTAATGTGGTTGGTACTTATCAAAAGTAAGGTTCAACTAGAATAAGAACTGAAACTTCCTTCAAGGTTTGGATATAGCTCCTAACTTGAGGGTAAATTTCGTACAAAACTCAAAGTATTGCCGAGTGAAATTCATCACCATATGTGGGAACCACCCCTGTTTTGATGAATCGTTTCGATTGTGTTATGAGAGTGTCTTCAAAGCCTCGAAGTGTATTGTGTTAGCCTTAGGAAAGGCATGTAAGTTTAAGGGTCCAAAGATTATAAAGAGAAGCAAGTAAGATAGAAAGGAAATAGTTTAAATACCACATAGTGAGAAAAACTCCTAAGCTATAGACTAGGCAAAGCATTCTTACTTTCCTAATTCCCTATAGTTATGACTCTGATACCAATCTGTCACACCCCAACCGATGGCGAAAACATTGGGATGAGACGAACAAATCGTTCAAAAGCATCATAACACTATTGTGACAATATAATTAAATTCAAATTTCATAAATAACTAATATTCAAGTACAAAGTCTCAAAAAGAGTAAACAAAACATAACAAATGATTATTTAAGATGTGTTTCTAAAGTCCATCCTAACTTGTTTCTTCACCTCGTCTTGACTGTCACCCTGCAACATGTATTAAATATGATCAACAATAATGTTGAGCGAGTATACAAGTTTGTTACATAGCATAATAAATTAAAAAGACTCAATACTCATATCCACCATGAATCCAATGATACAAGTCACAAATATGCTGAAACGATGTCACATATGATAAAGCCAAGAATCCAATGCGTTAAAATAGCCTATCCCAAAGAATAACGGGAGGTAACAAGTTTCACTTAACAATACCCCAAGACTCATGGATGGTGCATTACCCTTATAGCATATGCATAGTACCATAATTGTTAAGGTGGGCTCATATAGACATAAATATTTGCATAGCATACAAGATTCACAAGCATCAAGTTGTTTCATGTTTAAATGTGGATAGAGTGTGAATAAACAAGTTTCAGGTGTCATGTGTTTTTGGTATAAAATACATGTTGCACCCCAAAAATGGTAAAACAAAAAAGGGGATCGAGTAAACTCACCTTTGGTTGCGTATACTTTCTTGGAATTGCACGAGTAGAGGTGGAAGATCAACGAAGTGTTTAACCTAGAATAATAAATTCGTTATTATTACGTTTTTGGATGGCGTAAAGTTGTTTGTAAATTATAGGAGTCGCATTATTTATTCGCTTTCGAGTACGATTAAATTTCGCAAGGTTTAGATGATAAGAATAGCAATATTGGTTCATGATAAAAGGTAATAATACTAGATTTACTAGTTACAATAATGAGTTTGTTATTGGTTGTAAAATAATATTTGTGAATAATAATATTCAACAAAATCACTTAGATTGATCCTAATAATAACAGAATTACTAATACTAATAATATTAATACTAACATTATTTACAATTCATACGAAATAAAAATAATGATTTTTATTATTAGTCTAATGATTAAATACTAATAATTAATAATTTAAATTTAACAATCATAATAAGAGTAATATTAATTAAAAATCAAAACATTAAACTGTTTATAAGAATTATGTTATTTATAATAATACAGATTATATATAATAACACTCTAACTAGTTGACGTTAGCACAATACCAAAAAAATAATTTACACAGTTGAGTTTAAAATTTAACCGGCCCAAAAAGGAGACCGGATTCTGGCCCAAATCCGGCCCACCCGAAACAACAGAATAATGAAAAAAGAGTTTTGGCCCAAAGGAGGACGGCTGACTCGAACTCCAGACCTCGGATTAGCCCAAGCGCATCAATACCAGCTAGGTTAGCCCAGCTTTGGTGTTAGTATTAGGTTTTCATTAGTGTTAACTACTGCTCAAGGTCATCTTCTTCACCAATTATATAACATAACGAACCGGTTAAATGTATACAAAGAAATTATATACATATATAAACACAGTTATGACCAGAAACTGACGTGTAGAACCGGTGGTTAATCAAAAGTTAGAAAGGGGTGGGAATATACCGAATGAGATCGTCTGAGGGTTCCGGTGTTCTCCGTCTTCCCGGCGGTGTACAGGTTTCCGGCGACGTTTCGTAGCAGAGAGATTCACGAGAGATGAGAGAGATATGAGGGTGGAGGAGTTGAGGTCAAAAATGGAGGTTGGTTTGGGTATTTATAAGCGAAAAGGAAACCGACGGATTACGATCGGTCCCGAGAATAAATTCACCCGAAACTCAAAAGTTGCCTTCGACAGTTTTTCCTGCAACCGTGTTTTGGCGGCAAGAGTTTAAACAGTTGAATCACATATATATTATACGAGTTCTAATTATAAACGAATGAGGCTGTAGGTTGACCGGTTAGTAAGTGTGTTTGTTAGACGGGTGGCGCGGGTTCGAATCCCTGCTACACCCTTTTTGTTTTGTTTTTGATTTATATAAGTTTCAAAAGTTACAAAACACTCCCTGAAGTTAAGTTTAACAAAATGCCCATTCAGCCACTGTACTAATAGTTTAGTTTAATCAACTTTAGTCCCTTAACTTGCTAACTAGGTTTGTTGATAAAATAAACTAATTTAAAAGAAACTTAACTAAGTTAACCAAGTTAACTTTTAAATTCTTTATTTAAATAAATTGATAAAAAAATAATAAATGATTATTTAATTAACTGATTAATATTAATAATTAATTAAATAGTAAATGAATAAATAATTTATAAATGAATAAATAATTTAGGATAAATGAGTGATTTATTAGGAAATAAATGTATAATTGATTGAATAAATGAATAATCAATTAATTAAATGAATGAATAAATGAGTAAATAAATGATTAAAATAAACGCTAAATATGGAGCGTTATAATATATTTTAGATTTATATTAATTGAAGAAAAAAATAAATTACATTTTAAATCCAATTTAAAAATAAAAAGGCCATTGTTTTGTCCATTAATAAAATGTCATAAATATCCTAGAACGGGAATCATTGCATCTAACACTCAAATATCTTTGTAATATTGACATGTGATGAATTAGTTTATGGAAAAGGATATACACGAATCTTCGTAGAATTATGTCTATTGTTGAATCATCTTGAAGCAATCAAGTTTGTATTGTTTCCAAATGTTTTACAATATAATGCATGCAGGTAAAGCAAATACCTAACTATTAAACAAACTTAGAGAAAATCGTTATTGATAACTCAGCTTCAAAATATTCAAAAAGCAATATATTAAACTATATATTTGTGGTTAAAGGGGTGTGTTATATCGACAAAATGTAAATTCCATATAATCTCAGTAGAGCAACTCCAACACAGGTTAGTGCAGAAGATGAGACATTCGAACATGTAGCGGGACCAGTAGATGACATGGAGGGGAGAAGAAGATTGCATAAATCCATTAGAGATGCTCTTAGAAAGACATATGATGGTCATGTTTAGGTTGATACGTCGAGTCATTGCCCTATACTCGTTGTTGTTACATATGAAACAATAGTTGTCTGTCACACAACTCAATACATGTGGTAATTTCTAATTTTCTATCAATTTATTTATTACAGGTTTGATTTAGGTCATATTTTAGTTCCAAAAGGTAGACCCTAAAGCTTTTTTAACTTAAATTCCACTAAATAACTTTTTTAAAACTTAAAAAACCTATAAAAATTGTTTGGAATATAAACAAAATGTCATAAACAAATACTCAAAAACCCTTTAGATAAAGGGGGATCTTTTACCGAACACCAAATATGTATGTAAAATTGACATGTGATGGATCAATAGTTCTTGATTAATCGAAAAGGATATGTTGGAATTTTCATATAATTGTGTCTCGTGTTATAGCTTAGCTGGAAACAAAGGACAACCAGCATAAAGCAAGAAGCGAAAGATGGCACTTGTTTTCAAAGTTATAGTCCATTCATGCGGACCACCACAAACGTGAGGATGTAGTAATTTATAAGAGAGGGGGATAGACGTCCTTAGGGAGGAGAGTGATCGGTAGGGTGTTTGGCGGTAGTCAACGTAAAAGTCCTTGCCACCTTGGGAAGAGGAGGTCTTGGGTTCAAGTCTCACAGAAGACATGGATTAAAAAGAAATTTGTCGTTAAAATAACGTGTTTAACATGCCAAATATACTTTCGTTAAGTAAAACTTTAAACACTTTTTATCTATAAATTTTTACCTTTCATAAATAATTATATAAATAATAATGAATTTGTCAAATACTCATATATGATAATAAAACTATGCATTGATTCAATGAAAATATAACTTTTTTAATAAGCAGAAAATTAGTCAGTTTTTGTGCACTCGCTATAATAAACGATAGTTTAAACCCAAAAATAAAATCGTAACACGTGTTTGTTTTGTCGATTTTCTTAACGAATTTTAGTTAGTAACACGAAAGAAAAATAAAAAATCTTAAACGACCTTTGTTTTGTTATTATAAGATTATGTTAAAAAAAACTAGGAACATATAAGTAATAATAACTTTGTATAAAAAGATTTTCTAAAGTAGATTAAAAAAGTTAAAAAAAGAAATCTGGAAAAAGACAAAAATAAAATAAAATAAAAACCAAAACCAAAAAAGGAAAAAAAAAAGTGAAAACCGGCCCAATGGCCGGGTATCGGTTTGGAACCCGTGCAAAACAGTTTGAAAGCCTTAACAAACGTAGCCAGACCATCCGAGCACTTTGTTTTCTTGTTGATAAAGTTGCATGAGATGTATGTATATATTTGGTGGTCAGCATTGTTCATACCGACCATCAAAAATGATATATAGTATAATATACACATTCTAATGGGAACGTCGAGTTGTGGTTGATGTATTGCAAAATACATCGATTTATCGTGTATAGTGTGTACAATTTTCGAGTTCATTTGCGTCATTTTTAGGTAGAATGTGTATATTACTGATTAGTTTGTGTTTTCCAGGTCTCGGCATATATCGAGAAAACCGAGCATCGAAACGCGTTTGGGTGACCGAGAGTTGAACTGGCACAAAATTCGAGAAAAAATCACTGGGCACGTTCCGCGACAAGGAAAGAAGGGTCTCCGAGTCATGCTCGCGTCACGCGACCATAACATCAAATGCTCCTCGCACGACGTGAGAAACTTGTTTACGCAGAATGTTTCGTGGATTGATTGGGTTGTGTTATAAAATCATATACAGTGATCATAAAAAAAGAACTCACAACCCTACGAGAATTAGACATCCATAGGCGAATTTTGAGCTCCCGAAATGCAGAAATCGAAGGTTTTCAAGTGAGGAATCAATACGGTTGAAGATCCAAGGCACGAGAACGAGAATACTGGGTTCCATCTTCCCGTTTTCATAGTTTCTACTTTTCATCTTTTCACCATGAATTCGATCTTTGAACTTTTTGCTTTTATTATTTTAATCATGATGTTAGGCTAATATTCTATAAACTACCTAGGTTAAGGTGAACATATGTTAAAGTTTTGATTTTTATCCGGATTGTGAACTAGTTGAGGATTTTTTCTATAAAAGTAAAGACTTGGTTTTATTGATTCGATGTGTATGCATGCTTTTACTTATTTGATTAATGTTTATTGCTTCATATGTTCCTAGTTGAATGTCTTTCATATAATAGGTTCCTGTTAGATCATTGGTCGTGTTCGGGATTTTTGTGGTTAATTGGCCTATACACCATAGAAGTAATATTCGTGAATCGAGTAGGTCTAGTGTTCTAATAATCTTAATAATGTGAGGTACGAGATTATCGGTATGTCTAGGTTGGTAAATTGCTAGGTTTTAGGGGCTTCGTGAGAAGTCCGACTTAGTTGCCTTACCAATTCTTGCTTATCGATTCGAATCAGGTTTCCAAGTTACCTTTGACTTTAACGCCGTGAGATAGATTGTCAATTAAGGGTACTTAATTAGAATAGTTCGAAAACCCGTGAGGGAGTCTATTTAAACCGGTAATTTAACAACCTATTAGAGTTCCATAGGTGTCTTCAAGAGAAGGGTCGAGGGTCCTGTTCGGTTTCTTGGTAGGTTTAGTACTTCAAGATCCCGGTTCCATAACAATTTGTGTCCGGTAGAAAGCTAACTAATAGCATATAGGATTCTAACCTAAGTAGTCTCTTTATCATCATCTGAGTAAACTTCAAGTTCTGTAACACCTCGTAAAAATAGTGTACACTAATGTGACAACATGTGTCCCTATTCCCATTTATGTCTATTATTGACTGGGAGGGACTAAAGGTGTCAATATGTTGAAACTATGCCTCTGAGTGACCCTACGGTGTCCGTATTCTCAAATGAGCCACTGGTTGGACGAGAGGGGCCATTTGTGAATTTATTTACAAGTTAGACATTGGAGGGGTTAAAAGCGTCAACATGTTAATTTATACCTCCGAGTGACCCTTTAACGAATCGGGAGCTTGATGATGTTCGGTCATACTTCCGAGTGTGCCAAATATTGGCTATGGAGGGCTAAATATGCTTTTCATGATATTACATAAGAGATTAGAGGTTAAGGGGCTAAAGGTGACAACTTTTCAAAGTTGTTTGGGGTCTCGCGGGCTGCGAGAGAGTTAGGCTAGGCCTCTCGTGGGCCGCCAGAGGGTGTTTGTGGCAGAATTTTTACTTGGGAGCCACACAAAACTTCCAAAACCCATTAACTCGAAACTAGGTACTTCAAAACTGTTATGCCACGTTTTATGACACTTGTTATCACCCTCTAAACTCCTGCTAACACCTGTAATCACCTCCTTCAAGCTCCAACACTATAAATAAAAGTGTTTGCAACACTTTAAACTTGCACCTTTCTTGAAAATCATTCTATCTCCCTCCTTTGGAAGTTCCTAACTAAAAGGAGCATCCAAATCAGTCCATATTCATCCAAGGATCACTTGTAGGTGTTTCTTTCCCTTGTATTTTGTTTTATAGGCTTTTAAAGCCAAAAGTTAAGCAATTTTGATAATTGCTTTGACTTTCGATTTAGACCTTAATGGTCCAACCATTGTCCGAGACGAACATGGCTACGTGATTGTAAGTAGGTAGGTGTTAATCACTCAAAAGGGCACCTCTTGAAAATCACGTTTACTAGGTTAATTGACGAGGTCAAAGTTATTGTTTTAAAAAGTCAAACGGGTCAGATTTTATAAATATTAAAATATGAGTTTATAAATGTTATAAAATATGTTTTGACATTTAAACAAGTTGGTAATAATTATTAGACATGTGGGAACATGTTCGGCTCGTCAATTCCAGTTTTACGGTCGGTTTGTAACTGAAAGTCGCAAAGTTTGACTTCTGCTTTGACTTTCGATTCTGACAGGATTTAGATTAGTTTGCTACTGATTTAAGGTTGCATTACAATCATTATTTAATGTAGCATAACCCTCTGAGATTATAATACATGATCATAATCATATTCTGAGTTTTTGTACAAGTTTCGTTATTATGCCATACTTTGACTAAAATGCCCTTTATGCAATAAATAAGGTTTTAATCATTAACGAACTTGCAAATGACTTATGTACTGACATGATAATGTAATTAACATATTTTGACATCATTAAGTTGATCATAAACTGAGTTTTAGTATAAGATCGTAAATGGTGATTTAAATGACAAAAGTGCCCTTTCGGCACCTAAAATGATTTTAAACATAATTTATAGTATCAAAATCATTACTGATATTATAACCTATTTAAAATTTTTTCACATTAAGTACATGAACATAACTCAAATTTCTAAAGAAGTCCTCAAACTATGTGTGAACTGACCAAAATGCCCTTCTGGTGCATAGTTTGGTCTTAAATCATATAACTCACATATGTTTGATTACATACTGATATTATATCATACATATAATATTTATACAAAATGATCATATACATAACATCAGTTTATACGCAAGTTCTTTTAATACGTCGCAAAATGACTAAAACGCCCATGTGAGGCATATTTTTATTTTAAAACCTTAACGGGCATATAACTTGATATCCTACTGATATTACAACTTATTTAAAGTATATTGGCATATAGAACTTGTTCATGACTCATCCGATTACCTGGTGTCGCTTATATGCGTACGGTTAAGCTTATGTAACTAGTTTACGTAAGTTTACCGAAACGGGTCAAACTTTATCATTTTCACTTCAAATTCCAGAATGTATATTGTTAATGGCCATGACTTAAGCGCGGTGTCGCTTATATGCTAATGGCCATGACTTAAGCGCGGGGTGTAGGCATACACCTGACAGATGCTAATGCTATATAAAATGTTTTCTTACCATATTGGGGATACCCCTCCGATGGTTAAAGTGGTGTGTCGGTTAATCATGTTATTCAGCTTCTACACCAGACTCCATATGTATTGATAGACTTGTAAAACTGTATACAAGATCATTGTGAATTGTCCCAAGTTATTTATGAAAATCATGTGCCTTGTGCACCTATAACAATTTTGAAATATTTTCAAAATGTGTCGGTTATTTGTATTTACCAGTGAAAACTGACGTATTTTCAAAAGACTAAACGCAGGTTGCAAAGTACGTAAATAGACTGGAAGCTGCTCGGTAAATGCTTAATAGGAATTTTCTACTTCTTGCATTGAAGCCTAGAGTCTGATTACATAATCACCTTGTATATTTTCAATCCTCCTGTGGATCTTGATTACAAACGTCTGTATTATTATTATTTCGAACATTTGAACATTTGCGTTTGTAATATTATTTTAAATCCAAGACTTCCGTTGTGCTATTTGTGTTTGTTGACTATGACGACACCAATCTTACGTCACGATACTCTCCACCTGGGCCCACTGGATTGGCTTGGAAATTCGGGGTGTGACAGGTTGGTATCAGAGCCAACGTTTGAGATAATTCAACATTAGTTTTTTGTGTTTGATCTCAAACGACACAATAGCATATTCCTTAGACTTCCAAGTCTAGGTATTGACCTAGGATTACTCACATCATTATTAAGTTATCATTATTGTTTTTGATTCATTTTGAAACAGGAAAATGCCGATAAGATACAGAGGAAAAGGAAAAGGGCCTATGTGAGGACGACCATCTAGACAAATACCTTCTCTATCAAACAGCTCGAATCCTTATCAAGATTTGGGAAATTCTTCCTCCTCGCAACCAGCAAGACATTCTGTCTCGCATGATTATTCACCTTCTAGTTCTCATCATTCATACCACTCACACCAATCTCACCACTCTCATTCACATCATTCTCACTCCCATCATTTCATGGGTCATTTGACCCAAACCACTACCTCAATACACCTCAAGCTGATCAAAACCAGTTTGACCAACCCAATGAGCAGGACGAAGACTCAGATCCGAAAATGCCGCCATCAGGGACACATATAATCTTTAGTGGTTCCACATCATATGCAGGATCACCATATCAATGTCCTAACGAATGGGACCAATATTGGAATCAATTCACCTTTTCCACACCATCTCCACATGGAGATGTACAAATGAAACTAGTGGAACAACCCCAACCACCCCCTGAACCACCAAGAAGAAAGCGTGGAGCACGCATGTCCGTGCGCGTGGGACAATGGTCGGGCTCGCTACCACCATTGCCCCAAACATACCCTACAATCCCCAAGGACCCACAAATGGGTGGACCCGACACCACAAACTTTTGTTCAACCACCACCATCAGGTTTTGATAACCTCATTCCTACGTATCCAGATACGTTCAGATACAATCCTTTAAACCTGTTTATGCCGATGGACTTAAACTATCAAGCGCCATTGTACGATCCTTATATGCAAGCGGTCGTGCATAACGCTTTATACCCATCTTTTTTCCCACCTATTTACCCAACTACGGGATATCCAAGTTATGGGTACCCGTATCCTACTGTGCCACAGCTACCATTGCCACAACTTGATGCTATTAATAAAGTTTTGGAACGAGCGGAACAAATTCAACGTCAGGCTGAAAAGACTAAGAAGAAGACGAATAAGTTCTTCAAGAAGCTCACCAAGCTAGTTAGGGGAAGGAGGGACGAGTAAAGGCCTTCTTCCATTTTATATTTTATATTTCCAAAAGTCCCTGCGTGGACAAGTATTTCTTTTAGTCCTTGCGTGGACATATTTTCTTTTAGTCCCTGCGTGGACATATCTTCTTTTTAGTCCTTGCATGGACAATTAGTTTGAGTTATCTAAGGTCTTGTTTATGGCAAAATATTGTAATTTTTATCGTTTAATGAAGATTTTGGAATTTAATTATATATATGTACTCATTACATCCTTTTCAAGCGATCGTCTCGATTATAATTCGAATTTTATCGATCTGCTACATAATTCTAAAAGATCCTTTAATGGTTTTGACCAGCCAATTGGAAATGTCCATATTATTTGGCAATTATAAAAGATAGTTAAGGAAGAATAGCCCTTCTATCCATAGGTGGTGAACTATGTTCAAGCCTCAAAGTCATTATGGTCAACTGTGACCATGACTTTTATTCGTCAACCATTAAGATAATTATTCTATGTTAACATTCAAGTAATGTTAATACTCCAAACAGTGTTGACCTGAGAAACCGCACTAGCCGTCTAGGTAATGGACTACGCCCAAGCCTTATAGCCAATGTGATCAAATTTGATCCCAGCTAATATCATCAATGTGATGATTATATTTTGATATCTTTAATGATGAAATGCCTACGGGCTATGATATAAAATCCATTAGTGATGATTTGCCTGCGGACTATATTATTGTCAATTAAGACAATGACAGTTGTAACCTTATGGTTCCCTGTCCAAGGTGGTGGGATATGCCCAAGCCTCATAGTCTATATGATCAAATGAGATCATGACTAATGTCATCAGTATGATGATTTACTATTATAACATCTTGTGTGATGTCGATTAATTGCCTACGGGCTATATTATATCGTTGATTAGGACAAAGACAGTTGTAGTCTTATGACTCCCTGTCCAGAGGTAATGAACTATGTCAAATGAGATCACGGCTTATATTCTAAAAGTCCTTGTGACTAGCCATTGTTCTATATTTTCATGACCTTCGTGACAGACCAAGGTGCCATATTTTAATGTCCTTGTGACGAACCTATGAGCTACTTATAATTGTCATTATGACAATGACAATTGTGACTTTATGATCCACTGTCCAATAACATATGGACTATGTCAAAATTAAGATTTGCCCTTGATGGTCCTTTTGAGACCTAGACCAATTACACTAAGATACTCTATATAAAATTCATTTGAAATGTTAAAGCCTGACAGATGTGACATTGTGCACACTGGTCCAAAAAGGCGAATGATTTATATATCCAAAGTTTATAAGCCTATATGGTTTAATGATACCATGGCTAATACATATCTATCTTAGTGTTTAGTACCAACATACAATATGGCTCATTCTGATGAAGCTAGTAGTAGACGCAACGATAATGATAAAGCTAATGTTAACCGCAATAGCGAGGGAGTTAATCTTCAGGCTATAATTGCCATTGAGGTCGGCAAGGCTATGAATGCTTTCATAGCTAATCATAAGGAGTCGAGTGCTACTCGCTCCAAACCCTTATCTATTCCACATCCATCAGCTCGTAAGGAGAGCTCAGTTCACTCTTTGAATGCAAGGAGTGAAC
Organism: Scalesia atractyloides; assembly: GCA_947069175.1. Lineage (NCBI taxonomy): Eukaryota > Viridiplantae > Streptophyta > Magnoliopsida > Asterales > Asteraceae > Scalesia > Scalesia atractyloides. Next base: position 13,284,452 of record CAMTDV010000010.1, on the reverse strand, counting down.
TTAAGAAGTAGGAGTTTCGAGACAGGTCTCGTACCTCTAAGGACGGTTGTACCTACAAATATTTTGTCTCCTGTAAGCCCCGAGACTTTAATGGTGAGGAGAGGGCTATAGATGCCTTGAGATGGCTAGATCAGATGGAGACAATAGTGGATATCAGTACTTATGCTGATAAGGATGTTGTGAAGTTTGTTTCACAATCGGTTAAGGGCGATGCCTTGATTTGGTGGAAGGCAATGATACAATCAACAGGGAAAGTACCCATGTACAACTTAGGATGGTCTAAGTTTGTGGACCTTATCAAAGAGACCTACTGTCCAACGCATGAGGTGGAGAAGTTGGAGTCAGATTTTATGACTCTCACTATGAAGAACCTAGATTGTCGAAAGTATGTGACCGACTACAATTAGTTATCTAGGTTAGTGCCCTATCTGATTTCTTGAGAATCTAAATGCATTGCATGTTTTATCGGTGGATTAGCACCGAAAATTAAGGGCATGGTTAAGGCTTCTCAGGCAACCACATATAGGTCTGTTGTAGACCTATCCCTTTCCCTCACTTTAGATATCGTGAGACATAAGTCGGTCAAGACTGAGACTGAAGGAAAAAGGAAATGGGAGGAGGATAACTCCAAAAAGTTTAACAAGAAAGGGAAATTTAGGTTCAATAGGAACCAACACAGGTCTGATGAGAGACCGGTGCAAGACCTGCAATAGGAGGCACTAGGGACAATGTCGTTTAGATCAGCAGGCAAAACCTTGTGGTATTTGTAAGAAGTCGGGGCACAAAACCTTATACTGTAGAGATCTTAAGGATGTCGTTTGTTATAGCTGTGGCGAGAAAGGCCACATTGAGACAAACTGCCCAAAGCTGCCAAAGAGGGTATTGCAAAACTTGGAGGAGCAAAGAAAGGGAATGCACGAGCCTTCCAGATGAATGCAAGGGAGGCAGTTAATGACACGAATGTCATAACGGGTACGTTCCTCATCAACGATATCTTGCTAGAGTTCTTTTTGATTTGGATGCTGATAAGTCTTTTGTAGACCACAAGTTTAGCAAACTATTAAACTTACCCATAAGAACTCTAGACATTGCTTATGAAGTAGAATTAGCCGGCGGTACTTTAGAAACCACAACTTCCATTCTTGATGGTGTTCTATATCCATTAAGAATCATTCTATTCCTATGTCTCTTGTACCAATGAAATTGGTGGGGTTCGATGTAGTATTAGGCATGGATTGGTTATCTCATAACCAAGCCTGCATTGCCTATGATAAGAAACTCATCGAAGTTAAAACCCCATCTGGTGAAACACTCACCATCCATGGAGATTTACACTATGGATTGCCTGAGAAAGTGTCACTACTTAAGACATCCAAGTGTCTGAAGAGAGGTTGTATCATCTACATGGTATAAGTGACTATTGAAGAACCAAAGCCAAATATTGAATACCTTCCAGTCATCTCTGAGTACCCAGATGTGTTCCCAGAAGAATTACCCGGAACCCCTGTACAGACAAGTAGAGTTTAGGATTGATATCCTACCAGGAGCCGCACCTGTTGCAAGAGCCCCATATCGGCTAGCGCCGACAGATATGAAGGAGTTGAAGACTCGGCTTGACGAACTTTTAGAGAAAGGCTTTATCCAGCCTAGTTCCTCACCTTAGGGAGCACCTATTTTGTTTGTCAAGAAAAAGGACGGGTCAATGCGAATGTGCATTGACTATCGAGAGTTTAACAAGATAACGATCAAGAATCGTTATCCTCTGCATTGTAACCGGTTTCGGACAAACATATTAAAAAAAGACAAACATATTAAAAAAAAGACAAACATATTGCATTGTAACCGATATTTTTATACGTTGTAACCGGTTCTAAAATATTACATTTATTTCTTTGACGGTGTACTTGTGGTGGGTACGGCCCTTTAACTTGCGGCTCGCTTTGGTGCGGGCACTTCGGTACAATCGTCGTCTTCGGAATCATTAGTTTCTACTTCGTCTTCCTCCTCTTCATCAAAATCATTAAATGCTTGGTTGCAACATCATCAAGAATTTAATGCATTGGGTCAAAATTGGTTACGGAGGAACCGTGTACGGACCGATTTTTTTTATAAAAAGTGGAACCGGGTAAGAACCTACGGGTTTTTTGAACCCGGAACCGGTTCTTCAATAAAGCGGGTAGGAACTGGAACCGGTTCCTGGTCAGGTCTACCGGGTCAGGTTTGGAATCGGTTATTATGCCCATCTCTAGGTTGGACCACTTTAAAGCTCATCATAGTTTGATTTAAAAAATAAAATCGACGGAACTCATCTCCGATGTAAACGTCGGGGTCTGTGAAAGTTTTTTTTTTTGAACGGCCAACTAAATAATTGGATAAGCATCCTGGGATGCCCTCAATCGAGCAAATGCATCCCCTCCTCCATAACGGTCAGAGCTGGATGCATACCAAAGCCACCAAGCCACCAGTTCCGGGGAAAACCCGCCTGCCCGAAGGCCCACTGCGGTAAAACCCGGTTCGGCACAGTTTCGAACTGGCGACCTCCAAAGAGGTCTAGTCCTAAACTTCATTGCCACCACCAATGTCCTTCAAAGTGATGTTAGTGAGAGTTGAACTTGAGACCTCAAGGAGAGAAACCAAGTAACTAACAACTAGAGCAACTTGTTAGGACGGTCTCTGAAAGTAAATGTTATAAGCTGAGACCAGACGAGAGATATGATGATCATCCTTGTAATTAACTCTAATTATCATAGTTTTCGAGACCCAATCAGGAATTGTCGTCACTGGTTGTCTGTTACACACTTTTGATCTGTTTCTAATTTGACCGGATGGTTATTGGCGGCCAATGGTTGGACCAATTGACCAGTAGTGGTGGTTGGACCGCTTTAAAGCTCATCACAGTTTGGTTCAAATAATTAAATCGATGAAACTAATCTTCACTGTAAACGATGGAGATTGTGAACGTAAAATTTTATAAGTTGAGACCAGACGATAGAATATGATGATCGTCCTTGTAATTAACTCTAGTTATCATTGTTTTCGAGACCAATCGGGAATCGTCATCAGTCATCACCGGCTGTTGGTTACACACTCCGTTTCTAATTTGACAGAATGGTTATTGGTGGCTAATGGTTGGACCAGTTGACCAGTAGCGGTGGTTGGACCACTTTAAGCTCATCACAGTTTAATTCAAATAATTAAATCGTCGGAACTAATCTTCAATGTAAACAATGGGGTATGTTAACGTAAAATTTTATAACTTGAGACCAGACAAGGCTTGTAATTAACTCTAATTATCATTGTTTTCGAGACCCAATCGGGAATCGTCATCCCCGACTGTTTGTTACACTTCTTTGATTTTTTAACTTGATCGGATGGTTATTGGCAGCCAACGGTTGACCGCTTTGAAGCTCATCACATTTTATTCTAATAATTAAATCAACAGAACTAATCTTCAATTCGATTGTTTTGCTACTAGTCAACTCTGCTTGAGAATTCGAAGACTACAAAGAGGATGGGAAAAGAAAAGCATGACGGTTGTCGTCGATTGTTGATGTCTGTCGGCGTTCACTTTGTTTTTTCTTTGTATTCGGTGTCCTAACTTGAACAAAAATGACCATTTTTAGAAGGACGAGTCTTAACCTGGACCGTTCTATAAAAGTTAATAAAAAATAAATTTTGGAAAAAAAAATCACAAGACAAAATAGTTAGTACTTCATTTCCGTCTTCATATATTGAAGGACAGAACGGTAAACCCCCTATATTTAGGGATCTAATGTTCCCACACTTTATAATTTTATATAGCCTGAAATCTCACTTCCCCTCCAAATCTCTCCATCGCTCTTCTTCTGATCAATCAACTAACCGTACATTCACAATATCCATATCAAGATTTATCCCCAAATCGCATTTTTCGTTCTAATATAAAGCCTAAATTGCAAGTACCCATCTTTGATTGTTGTTGACTTTATTAAATCGATTTTGGGTTTCTCAAGAATGTTTTGTATCGATTTGGTATCTAAATGAATGTTCGATTCTTTGTTCTTTTATGATGTAGCGATCTTCTCCACAATATTATCTTATTTTTATTATTATTTAATGCAAAATTATTGATCTTCTCCACAATACTGACTCAAGCAACTTTCAACCAGATTTCTAATCTAGTTTAGAACTTTCAAGCTCTAGAGTTACATTTCGATTTTCACTATTCAGATCTTTTGGTATTAATTTAATGATTTTAAATATTATATAATAGGTTCTGTTTATTTTATTTGAAGAATATTATTATTTTAATACATAATATATTAATATATATATATATATATATATATATATATATTTTACTTTTATTCATTCAAGTGCACATTTTTAGAGGCCTTGACTTGTTTTGCACCTTGCGCCTAGGCCTAAGCGAGGTCTATGCGCCTTGAGTGCGTCTAGCGCCCTTGATAACCATGCTTAGAATCTATTTGTTTTACAAATCTAAACACTACAATGAGTTATTTGGAATGGTGTGTAACCGATGCAATTAACAATGGTTAGTTTGCATCTACCATGATATGTATTTGTGATTTAATCATTCAATTTGTAAAACTGAATACAGTATATGTATATCGTTAGCTGCTGTTTTCAAATTACAATATTTGCTTGTAATATTATTCGGGATCTTTGAACAAGATGTATGTACCTTTTGAGGGCATGCCTTTATACAATAAGAAAGAACTGAATTTGTGTATCACATATTTTGACTTTTGAAAAGTGTGCCTAGTTGTGCACATCAGGCAATTAAATATTTCTTTAGTACTAAATTGACAGATTTTGACTTTGTGGGTCAAATCTACAAAAGTTGAATTTGAATTTCCACATATTTTGACTTTTAAAAAAGATTAGCTAGTTGTGCACATCTGGTGACTTTTGGGGGCAGCTGAGGCCGCTAGAAAGGCTGCAATTGCTACTAGTCGCCATGCTTTGTATTGTCAGTTGTGTCCATTAGCATGAAACAATCATATTGTGTCTTTTCTGACTTGGGCTTAAAGGAAGTAAGAAAAGCATGTATGTTCTTAGTTATGTTATAGGAACGGGGACAAGGAATGAGATGTGAATGCTTTAAGAGGCGTGATTTAGTAGGGTCAAAAACATAATATGAAGTAACTAGTAGGTCAAAATAAACATATGGGCTTAAGAAATAAAAGGGCTACGGAAAGCCCATACATTTTTGTTTATTTTTGTTCTTCAATACATCAGATGTAAAAGCATTTTAACTTATGGTATTATTATTATTATTTTTTTTTTGTATTATTAAAATCTTAAACTAATATTCACGATCCGGTTTACCGGTTCAACTGGTATCCGATCAATCAGTCCAGTAACACAGCCAATTCAATCCATTGGTAAATATAGTTGAGTTAGACTATTCTTAAAATTAATGTATTATATTTGTAATCATATTTTACACTAAAAGATTAGAAGGTTATCATTGTAGCTGTGTCCATAAACAATTAGAACCGAAATAACCATCCAAATTGAAGCAAGTCGACCAGTTGTACATTTTGGTTCATGGTTTAGTTTTGGTGGTTTAATGGTTGGGAAATTAAAACCAGCCCAGAGTTATCGTAGCAATAGCGATTGAATACCGCCCACTATTTCGTATTTAACGATAATGTAGTTGAAAATTTTAAAAATATCTCACATTAAGCATTCAAATATTGAGCAATTATAATCCAAAAATAAACATTCCCATACCACCAAAATAGCTAATATATGCTATGACTAAAAATCTAAATCTTCATATTCCGGCTCATCATTATCATCAACACCATCCAATGTCGGCAACAAATGTTTATAAGGCGCAACATCATTCTCTTCGGCTTCCACTCAAAATCATCTTCATCTACTTCTTCTCTTAGACCGTGAGCTTGAGCTTGACCTCGATGTTGAGGTTCTCTCACCCTTTGACTAGTATTTCCACTTCTTCTGGTATAATAAACCGGCTCATTCGCCCCAACAGCCGTCGCAACATCATCGTATGTCAAATCTTCACCCACATGGACAAGGGCATTTTCTTCATTCTCCTCTAACCCCTCTAAAGCTCCCCTCAACCACTCATTTGGATCTTGTAGATTTCCATCATCTAAGATAATCGGGTCAATCGTATCACGCATATCATACCTTCTTCTTAAAGTCCGATTATACTTAATGTACACAAGATCATTAAGCTTGCTTTTCGCAAGTCGAATTCTCTTTTTGGAATGAGCTATATAAATAAATTTAATAAGTAAATAACTATTAAGAAATGTTAAATACTAAACAAATAGCTTCTTACATGTTCAAATACGCTCCAATTGTGTTCGCACCCCGACGAGCTACACGTCAAACTAAGCACCTTGATCGCAAACTTTTTTAGTTGATAGAGAGAAAAACCCTCCTATGGGTTATATTTATAGTGCTGTGAAAATGGCAGAGGAGTTGATTGTTGCCTCTTTCAAACATAAAGACGCAAAGTATAGAGAGATTTTCAAAATAATTGATAAAAGGTGGGATTGTTAGTTACATCAACATTTGCATGCAGCGGGATATTATTTGAATCCTGGTTTGTATTACAGCAATCAAGAGGTGGAGGATGCTGCTAACGTGATAAGTGGGTTACAAGCATGCATTACTAAGTTGATATTAACCGAAGACGAGCAGATACAGATTAACACTGAGCTCTCGCTATATCGACATGCTGATGGGATTTTCGGGTATCCAATGGCAAAGAAAATGCGAGCAAAGCTTGCGCCAGGTAAATCTTTTATATATTTATATATTTTTTAAATATAACTTATACGTAAGTTTAACTTACGTTTTGTTTCAGCTCTAAAAAAGTTTGCGATCAAGGTGCTTAGTTTGACGTGTAGCTCGTCGGGGTGCGAACGCAATTAGAGCGTATGTGAACATGTAAGAAGCTATTTGTTTAGTATTTAACATTTCGTAATAGTTATTTACTTATTAAGTTTTATTTATGTAGCTTCATTCCAAAAAGAGAAACCGACTTGAGCAAGGTAAGCTTAATAATCTTGTGTACATTAAGTATAATCGGGCTTTAAGAAGAAGGTATGATATGCGTATACAATTGACCCGATTATCTTAGATGATGGAAATCTACAAGATCCAAATGAGTGGTTGAGGGGAGCTTTAGAGGGGTTAGAGGAGAATTGAAGAAAATGCCCTTGTTCATGAGGGTGAAGATTTGACATACGGTGATGTTGCGACGGCTGTCGGGGCGAATGAGCCTGTTTATTATACCAGAAGAAGTGGAAATACTAGTCAAAGGGTGAGAGAACCTCAACATCGAGGTCAAGCTCAAGCTCACGGCCTAAGAGAAGAACTTTAGTAGATGAAGATGATTTTGATGTGGAAGTCGAAGAGAATGATGTTACGCCTTATAAACATTTTGTGCCGACATTGGATAGCGTTGATGATAAGCCGGAATATGAAGATTTAGATATTTAGATTTTTTAGTCATAACATATATTATCTATTTTGGTGGTACGGGAATGTTTATTTTGGATTATAATTGCTCAATATTTGAATGCTTGATGTGAAATATTTTTAAATTTTCTACTACATTAAATACGAAATAGCGGGCGCTATATCGCTACGATAACTATGTGCTGATTCAGAACAGAACCCAAGCAAGTAATATGTCACAATAAATAAGTCTCAACTGTCTCAAGTAATAAATAACAATCAATATTGTGGTTTTTAAAAACTTATGCATGATATTTATACTATTACTGATGAATACTGATCATTTAAATCATAAAGAAAGAAGCTTGCTGAAGAAATAAGAAAGAATCAACATTCAATAGAAAATCGAAATTAAAGATCGGTATCTGAAAGGCTGAAACTGAATTGAGAGAAGAAGCTTGCTGGATGGAAGCAGAGGTCGGCAGCAGATGAAGAGACGAGAAAGACGTGGTATTTGAAACGTCAATTGTTACGTGAATATAATAAAACCTAATACGTGCTATTTATATGGAAACAAATAAAAAAAATAAAAATATAATGTCGCTATTTTCAAGCTCTACACCCGCAATATCCAAATAGCGCAGGCCCAACGCATCGCTACGCTATTCCCGATAGCGGTCGCTATGGCTGCTATAAATAACTATGAACCAGCCGTCATTTACACCTTTCCTATTTATGTATTATTGTTATAGAATTTTTAGAAAATATGTAAATATATATATTTGTTATGTTCATGAACTATCTTACACATTTGAATACAAACTAACAATTTAAGAAAAAAAAAATGGCTTCAAAAAATAGAAGCTTACAATAAATAAAGGGTGCACGTATAAGCTCATCGATAAGGCTTTGAATCCTGTTTAACACCTTGATTTAGCTGCGACCTGGGTTTCGCATATTCAACAAATATAACCCTGCCATCCAGGAACTGCCAAACCAAAAACAAAATTCAGAAATACACGAAGGTGTCTTCGTTAGATATGGCTGTTAAGTTGATGTGAAATGATCGTTTTATCCGACATGGTTCTACTTCAAAGAAATGGCCAAAATGGTCAACTTACTTAACAGCCACATCTAACGTTATGTTAGTGATAGGGACCAAAGTCAAACACATTAAAGGATGCAAAAGAAAAATTCTCAAATGGTAAAAAGTAAAAACTAACCTTTCCATGCATACCCTCAATGGCTTTTTCAGATTCCTCTTTTGTTGCATAGCGAAGGAAGGCAAATCCTCTTGGTCTATTAGCAATCTTATCCATCACCAGATTTACTGAAAACTCATCCGTTATTACATTTAGCTATACGTGTATATATTACTGGATTTCGCTTATAATATGATGGTAAAGGACTAAAATGAAAGTATAAATGGCACCATTTTGTACCTTCGATAAGTTGGCCAAAAGACTGGAAAGCATTTCGCAAGCTCTCTTCTGATGTTCGAAATGAAAGTCCTGATGTTCAAATCTATTTCAATCAATTCATTATTCATTATTCACGAACCTAAATAGTCAAAGGCGCAAAATGCACTCAAGTCACAGGACCTGGCTCGCATGTCGCCTAGCGAGAAAAAAGTGCATGCCCGAGACAAAAAAAGCAGAATAAACAAATAAAGGTGAGTCAGGCCAACACAAGGAAACATAAGCCTTTGCTTGGCATGTGGCTAAAAAAACAAGGATTGTGTTCTATTTATATCCGATCCAGGCTCGTTTGGACTGTTTTGGCTGCTCTTTAGACGGTTTTGTACGATGTTGGCACCAACGGCCGCCTCACGTTGCTTGGGCGTGGACCATAGAGCTCGCCTCAAGAAGTTCGCCTTGCGTATGTTTGAAGTGCCTAGGTGTGCGCCAGGCTTGCCTTTGACTACATGATAGTAATAAACAAATGGAAAGACGAGAATTGGTGTTTGGCTAATTGTTGTCCCCGAAATGCATGAAGCTTTTGGTAGAATATAAACAGAAAATCTAAGACCAATAACTATATAAATTTTCCTACAAAAAATGGAGCTAAGAAGCAGTATCTTACTATCCTTACAGTTGCTAACCTTATATTCCATAACGGAACATATATATGTTTGGTACAAATATGGTGTAATAAGCAATCATGTGTGATTGTTGTGGTTTTTCTTATGGGATATGATCAAAATAGATTCTAGATGTCGTCGTCAGGGATGCTAACAGGCACTATAGTTTATTGTACTAACCGTCTAACCCAATTTTACTCTGTAAGAGCATACTAAGAATAAAATAAACTTGTGAAGATAGAAAACTTTGGATGTCCCTTACGATGAGTACAGTAAAGAATAACTTGCTGAAGCAACATATAAGAAAGCTCTTGACATAGGACCAAGGGTGTCCCGTGCGCACTGTCTCAGATTTGTTAGAGGTTTTCAAACAAGCTAAGATTGAAAGAAGTTTTATATCAGATCTCCTTCAGTTTCTATGCTTACATACAACAACATAAATTACTTAAGATGCAAAACAGTTTATTATTCGCAGTAATCTGAGACTCCAAGCTTTAAAACCCATAGATCTCACGTGACAAGCGATCACCTCGGTTGCTTCACATAGAACGTTACAGTTAGGTGTAGCCAAAGTGCACAATGCGCCTCATACGCAAGGCGCTAGTCTTCTAAAAGCATGACCGAGGTGCGCACCTTTGGTCAGGCTCAGGCTTTTCATTTAAGTCTTTAACCACACCTACAGTTTGAAGAACTACCAATTTCTTACAACAGCACATATTTTACTGAAGACGCAAAAAAGTGGACTATTTGAAGTAATTTGAGAGTCCATCAGGCTCTCAAACCCATAGATTTCACATGACAAGCGATCACTATCCCATTCTTTTCTTTTATAGATTGAAGGTAACCTAGTTCACTAAGCGGTAATACTCTTATTTCTACACTAATAGCCATGAACTTTCGACGTGTAGATCAAAATTGCATCATAAAAGCTTACAGATAGCACATTAGTACATATTACCTCATTGTTGAAGTTATCTCAGTTTATATAATTATATTGACATAGCTATCCACTTTCCCCCCAAACTAAACATACTCTCTTCACTTCCGAAACAATAACAACTTATTTGTCATTCAAAAACCTAACAAAATGGAGAAATAATTCATCAATTTTTCAATTGGAATGTATTAGACTAAGCGAGTGATATAGTATAGAGAGTAGATGTGTAATATTGTGTTCGATATAAATACCTCTTATGTAACCTTATTGGCATCATCACAATCTAACACAAAGTTTAATTGTTGAAGTTATAGCAATTTACATATATTTCAATTAATAATATAACTATCCAGTTTTCCCCCAAATTAAACATACTCTCGTCGCTTTCGAAACAATAACATCTTATTAAACATTCAAAATCTAACAAAACGGAGAAATAATTGTATCAATTTTTGAAATGTAAACGGAGCTTACCACTGACGTATAGCTTCGTGGAGGATGTGAAGTTAGTAGCAGTCTTTTGCGGCTGTGAAGGAGAAGAACATGCGAGAATTTGAAGGCGAATTTTCTTATTGGATGATGAAATTGATAACCTAGAAGATGAAGTGGAGTACGGACGACGATGACTAACTGGTGTACGGCATGAGAACGATGGTGTTGATAAACCACCTCTGCCGGCCACCGTCACCGGCGACGGCGACGGTGATGTTGAAGAGCAAGGCATATGGTTGAAGATAGCAGCCATGGTTGCACCTGTCGTTTGAAAACGGATAGGAAACTTACTAAATTAGCAGGAAATAATAATATATCTATTATCTAGAGAAAAGATAAAATAGGTATGATTTAGATAAGAATAGAAGGACACGTGATAAATAGTAAAAATTACACAGAAGGGCATTTTAGTCCAATCAATATCACCAAATACACTAATATCTAACAAAACCCATTTCCTCTACTCAAACCTACACCACCACCACCACTCCAGCACACTATCACCCACCGCCACTACAACCACCACTGCCATAACCACGACGACATCTGCCGCCAACCACCAACAACAACAACAACATCGATCTCGCGACCACCACTTATCCACACTCTTACCCGAACCCGACTCCCACAATCCGGTTAGCAACCATCATCTCCGGCTCTAGCGACGATCCTCTCTGTACTGGCTCTACGACACCTTCATCTCCTCTGATCCAGACCTCCGTCTTAAAAGTAGTGTTGAACCATTTTTTTGTTTTACAAATGAATGTGCAGGTTTTAGATTTGTCTTAAAAGTAAGTGTTTGAACCTTTATTTCACAATGAATGTGCAGATTTTACATTTGTCTTAAAGTGATGTTTTTATCTTCTCTCGTTCATCCCAACTCAAAATAATATATTGTGTTTTACAATTACCCAAAATAATGAATTGCGTTTTACAACATCAGGGAATAATTATTGTATTTGAGTTTTACAAGGTGCAGAATTATTGTGAAATAATTATTATTTTTGTGTTTTACATGGTGTGTGCATAATTATTTGGTGTTTTAAGATCAAATGTTTTTGTCTTTTAAAACTAATCTGCAGCACCTCAAAGTAAAAAATATTGCGTTTTACAAGATTATGCGATTATTACTATATTTGCGTTTTATAAGACGTGCAGAATTATTTTATGTTTTAAAAATAATACTTTCTGTCTTTTTAAGACTAACTTGCAGCATAGATGAAAAGTAATTCCTATTGCGTTTTATGTTAATTTTGGTTGATTGCGCTGTAAAAGAAAATTGTGATTTTTGTGAAATAAAGATGTTGGGAAGCAGGCATAATTGACTTTTTGTGAGTTGCGATTAATTTATTGCTTTTTTAAATGGATCAAAAACTAATTGTGTTTTATATTTTTCAATAACTTCCCAATTTTTTGTACAGTAGTGTATTTTTTATAAAACACAATTGTATCATAAATTGTGTTCGTCCATTACGTATTATAACACAATATAAAGCGTCTATTCTTTTGTTTTTTTTGTCTATTGCGTTTTAGAAAAAGAAAAAAATATTGTGTTTTTAGTCAATTACGTTTTAGAAAAAAAAACATATTTTTGTGTTTTTAGTCAATTACATTTTAGAAAAAAACTCATTTTTTGAGTTTTTGGTTCATTGCGCTTTAGAAAGAACATTTTCTTTTATATCTATAGTCCATTGCGTTTTGGAAAAAACACTTTGTTTTAAGTTTTTGATCCATTGCGTTTTAGAAAAGACATTTTTTTTTGTTTTTTGTTAATTGCGTTTTATAAAGAACACTTTCTTTTGTGTTTTTAGTCCATTTCGTTTTAGAAAGAACACTTTGTATTGTGTTTTTTATCCATTGCGTTTTAGAAAAAACACTTTCTTTTTTGTTTTTTGTCCATTGTGTTTTAGACAGAACAATTTGTATTGTTTTTTTTATCTATTGCGTTTTATAAAAAAAAACACTTTCTTTTGTGTTTTTTATCCATTGCGTTTTAGAAAAAACATTTTTTGTGTGTTTTCGTCTATTGCGTTTTAGAAAAAAAAAAATCATTTTTTTCGTGTTTTTTTTCTATTGCGTTTTACGTATCTGGGTTATCGATTTTTTTTTCAAAAGTATAGCAATAGTGTGCTCGTTTTAAAGATAAAAACGTTTTATGGTGCAATTTTTATTAAAAAATAATGCCGTATTAAAAGAGTTATTAACTTTTAAAAAACGAGGGGGAATTGAAGGAGAGAGAAACTATTGACTTGGATGGACTAGATTACCCTTACTGAAAATTCACGCGCTTCTCATATTGACCAATTCAACCCTTTTAATTTCAGCCCTTTATTATTTAATGAATAGTCAAGATAACTTTCTATCGTTTCTACTAAAACATATTTCCTATTATATCTTGACCTCTATTATCTATTATATATATATATTAAACATAAACATATTAAATATTGGCTAATATGACAGAATATTAAGGCTTTTCAATATCACTTTTGGCTCCAAAATTCGGGTCAAAGTTTTTGGTATGTGGGTTGACACGGGTTCCGACTACTATTATTATGACCCGACTTTATTTGTATGGGTTTTCTTTTGTAAAACTCTGAATCTTCTCCCTTCTTGTGTACTCATTCTCTTCTCCCTTCAAAACCCTAACCGTTTCATCTTTGATCATTGCATCCCTCTTTCTCACCAAAGATTTCTTAATCTGCATATATTACGCCTCTCCTTCACCTGGTCTTCATCGATCTATGATTTTTATTGTTAATTCCATCTACAAAAATGCTGATAGAAATATATTCTGGCGAAAGCTAGGGTTCCGGAAGATTTAGTAGTGATCTGAAGTCGCCATCACTGATTTTGCTTAAGGAAACGGTATGCTCTTCTCTGTTTGTTTGGTTTGTTTAATTTTCTTTTTTATTTTTTTACTTATAGTCAGGATTTTTTTAGGTTTAGTTGATGAAAATGCCGATAGAAACATATTCCGGCGAAAGTTAGGGTTCCGGAGAAGTTAGTGGTGATCTAGAGTCGTCGTCACTGATTTTGCTTAAGGAAACGGTATGCTCTTCTCTGTTTGTTTGGTTTGTTTAATTTTCTTTGTTATTTTTTTATACTTATAGTCAGGATTTTTTTAGGTTTAGTTGATGAAAATGCCGATAGAAACAAATTCCGGCGAAAGCTAGGGTTCCGGCGAAGTTAGTAGTGATCTGGAGTCGTCATCCCCAATTTCGCTTAAGAAAATGGTATGCTCTTCTCTGTTTGCTTGGTTTGTTTAAGTTTCTTTGTTAGCTTTTTACTTATGTTGATTATTGTTGTATTAATGACCATAATAACTGTGTACTAAGTGTGTGATTTTTGTTATCAAGACAGTGTGATATATTGGGGATATTGATTTATCTATTATGAGACTACGATGAAAATTCAGAAAATTGGGCCATAAACAGACATGTGTTCATGTTTTGAGACCAGATGCAGAAATCTGTAATTAGTGTTTTACAATTTTGAAGTTAACGATGTTCAGATTGTTCGTCAATTTCATCTCTATTTCTTATAAATATGTGTGTGTGTGTGGTAAAGATATAAACATTTGTTTAATTTTCAATGTAATTTCAGATGGATCGAATTTCCAAGCTAACGGACAAGAATGCCAAGGTGAGACTTTATAGAAAGCATTCGGGTTTTCACCTATTTTTTATGCTATTTGGTTTTGTTCAGTTGGAAGCATGTTGTTTAGTTTATGATAAAAGTCTAATGGTTATAACCATGGTCAAGGACATAAACGTGTTTATGGTTGGATCAGGTTATAGTGAAGAGTACAAGATGGGAAGAAATCATTAGCATCATTTTCAATAGTTTAGGACTTGGTAAGGTATAAACTGAAGTTAAATGGTTTCCATTTTATCTTAAAAGTAGTAGTATTGTTCTGTGCAGATAACTTTGTTAACATACACGGGTCACATGATCAGGATAAATTGATAGTAATATTAAGTGAATTTGACTTTTTCATATACAAAAGGAAATTTTTTTGGTCTGGTATTTTCAAGTAATACTTAACTCAACAATCTAAAAGAACACAAATTCATCATTCGTTTACATGCTATTATGAGTGCTCAAGTTGAAGATTTGAATATAAATATGATGTCTCATTTTGATATTGTAAGTTCAAAAGGATTAGAGCTCTTTACGTGTCAATGGCTGCCTATTGATACCGAATCGAGAGTGTTGATCTTTCTAAACCATGGATGTGGCATGGAATAGTGTCTCCTTTCAAAGTCACCTGATTTCTTTCACACCAAGCTACAAAGCGGACTCTAAGGTAGTGGTCCTTTTCGTATAAAGAAAGTATTCTATTTGAAGTTATATCATGGGAGAATATGATACACATTTTTTTAGTATTTGTAAGATTTTCAAGATCACATAATTCCAGCAGAAAATCCAAGAGACTGAAACTTGAGGTTTTGCAAAATTACAATGCTTTAGAAGTATGTTTACTGTTTTGGACGGTCTTGGGTAGATTAAAGAAAATATTTACATTTAGACTTTGCAGAGAGAGGGGGTGGTGTAGCCTTCCATTCGTGTGGTGTTGATTTTGAAAATCAGATGGTAAGGTTGTCTCATTGATTTCAACAAGTAAGGTTTCCATTACTTGTGTTTTATTATGTATGATTTTGATTGTTTTGCTTCTTTTTTTGTGATATTTGATGACTGGATCTTTTTTTAATTCCTTTATTAAGATGCATAACTGTGGGAATGATGTTACGGATATTGAGGTGAAGCTAGATGGTTCTTGGCGAGAAAAAATAGACGATGACTGAAAAAGTTTAGGGGAGCTTGGGCACTGCCATTCGCCTAAAGCCCTAAAACTGGTCAAACATGAAGGTGGTTCTGAAGGTTATAATACATGATTAAACCTTGGAATACTTGACAATAAAAACAGAATTTGGATTCGGTAACAAAGAAAACCCGAAAATCTTCATTGAGTTTCTTCAGGTACTAAACTTCCAGGAAATTTTATGAACAACAATCATAACGCTATTCATATGAGCAGCAGTGCCACTGGCAGTGGCAGAGATGGCGAAGATACTAGCGTTAATCAAGAGGGGGATTGAGCGGTTTGAGTATTCTACGTCTAATGGGCTTGAGCTTGATTCACACTCTCTCAACATTGACCGGAATTTTATCAATTCAGCAGGGGCATGCAGAAGTTATTGTTCTTAGTGAATTGGACTGCTAGGGTCTGTACTGGGTTAGAATTCTTTATCTGTATTGGGTTAGAATTCTTTATTTTTATGTTTACTAAGAAGCACTTGATGTGATTTGCAATTAAACCATTATAATTTGTAAAAGATGGTATTTTTATTGATATGGTAATATAACCACATTTAGTAATTGTAGTGCTCTTGATTGATGGTATGCTGGGAGTAGTGATCCTTGCTTGAACTAGGTTTGGAGACCTTACGTCCATTATTGGGGCAGAGTGTACATTGGCTCACCTCCATAAGGATTATCTTCACACACAAAACACCTATGACCAGTAAATGAAAAAAATTATGTTGAATTTGGTGATTTGTTGAATTTCTATGCACTTTATTCTTTGAATACATATGCTAAGAACCAACCATATATCAAGAAAAACCAACAAAGAGAACTTCCCAGTCCTTGGTTATGAGGTCAGTTGATTTATTCATATGTTCTACTTCCACACTAAAGTGAAATATTGAATCTACGGAAAAAGTTTATGATAATCATAATTTTATTTCTATTTTCTTATAATAACATTTTAACTTTGTAATTCATAGGTGTTTGTTATTTATTATCTTCTCATCTATTAGAACTTTCGTAGTGGGGCTCTATATGGCGTCGGAGTAGGGCATGGTGCCCCATAGCGCCCGGCTACACCGTTACGGCCGGCGCTATGGGGTAAGTTTTTTGCCTCTCCGCTATGTATATCAGGCTATTACCTTTCCTTCCCCATTCATACACACACAATATATATAAAGCCCCATACATGTATAACCCTACCACACACTCAAGTTATATAAGCTCTACTACTACACGTCTTTATCTTGTAATTGATTGTTGGCGGTGATTGCAGGGTAGCTTAAATCATCATCATCTGGGACATGGGAAATATTTTTGAATTGGATTGTGGAGTCCCTTGGAGTATCATCCATCGTCTTGGACATTAAATAAGTTAGAATTTTAATATGTTGATTATTTGGAAAAATAATATGAGCCGACTATAATAATATTGTTGTATTTGTGATATAACGCTTTATCGCATCCAAAACACATTGAAATTTTGGATTACCTTCAACAAATGTGTTCCTTAATAGAATATATAAATATTACATTTCCACTCGGGAACGGGTCAAAATTTTCTTTATATAAGCAATATAGCGTTTGAAAACATATTTTTTTATGTTATATAACTCGATATATATAATAGATTTTTCCTACCCGGGAACTTCCCGGGTTAATAACCTAGTATTTGGATAAACATAGAATTTTTTGGAATGACTGCCTATTAGGCCATGTGTAGTCAAAAAGCCCCTGAAGGGGCGTTGTCTGACATGTGGCGTGCCACGTCAGCATGAGGCGTTTTGGTGCGTTTTGACATTAGATGCCGTAGTCAAAACGCCCCTACGTCATCATTACTCAATTATTAATTTCCATTATTTAATATTAATTTGTAACTATATAAAAATAAAAACAAATTTCATTAAAATAAAAAATTACACTAAAAATAAAAAATAAAACATTACACTAAAAATAAAAATTAAAAACTACACTAGAAAATAAAAAAACATTACACTAAAAATAAAAATAGAAACATTACACTAAAAATAAAAAAAAACTCAAAGATTATATTTTTTTTTCGATTCGCTCCTTTTGTGCCAACGGCATCTTCAACGCTTTGTCGGTTAGGTGGTCATGTGGTTTTGAGTAGAACTCAAAGTCATGAGCCCATTGTCTATCCCCAATAATCTCGGTCACTTCACGGTTCTCCTCCAAACGTTTAGTCCCGAGTTCGTGTATGTCTTGAAGGCGTGTTGATTTTGATTAAACTCGACGAAACCGGATCCGTATGGGGTGGCCCGAGTGGGTACCGGAGAAACAGGACGGGTAGAGTGGCTAGCTTGGTTCGTATCGCCGCTTGAACATGGAGGAATAAAACCTCGGTTGAAAGGATTCATGGTTAAAAGCTTGTAAATTTTTATAAAAAAGGGAAAGAATAGGATGAAAGGATGAGAAGTGTGTTGAATTTTTTTTTTAAAAAATAAGAGATGATGGAGAATATATAGGTATTAATTGTGGTATTTTAAAATAAAAAAAAGTTTTTTTAAACATATGACCGTTGTAACGGTCGGAATTTTCATAACCCCATTCCAAAACGCTGCCTTCAATAAAACGGGGGTTCAAAAATCATCCCCCAAAACGCGCGGCGTAGTGGTGTTGCCGGTGTAACAACTCGAAAATTCGATTGTTATCTCTTCTTTTGTTCTCTGTTTATCTATCTTTTTGTAAATCTGAGATTCGGTTAATAATAAAGTTTATGTTAAATTAGTTATGGTGTATTACATTATTATCGCATCTAATCGCTTATTAGATCTCATCGCTAATCTCATCGCATTGCAAGTCGCAGTTATTTATGTGGTTTTATATTATTTATGTGTTATGTGTGTTTGTGGTTATGTTTACGCTCACAATCGCGTCGCTCTCGCACTCTCGAATCGCTAAATCGCACCATTATATCAATTAAAATGCTTAATATAACTATCTAATGTAAACCGAATAACCAAGCGAACCCTTAACACGAAATCGGCAACGAACCTTGGTCACCAGGCCAAGTTCGGCCGAACTTTCCTAAGACAAGTTCGCCCGAACTTGCCTGATGACCCAAGGTATCCTCGCTTAACTTCATGTTCGCTCGAACATGTACAGCAATGTACAAGTTCGGCCGAACTTAACCAAACTCCCTCAAACTTCACTCAAGTTCGCGCGAACTTGCATGTTTTCATGCAAGTTCGGCCGAACTTGGTCTCACCAGCTCTCTTTTTTATTTCGCCTATAAATATCAAGCTCATTTCTTTCATTTGAACTTGCTGTAAGTTCGCCCAGAGTTCTCTCAACCCGAAACCTTCGTGTTCTAAGTAAGAACCGACCCGATTTTCACTGCAACAACGTTTATCAACGATCCACAAAAGTTTACAACGATTTTGGCACAAGGCATAGCCTTCGTTTTCATCAAAACCCATTCTTTTACGAAAACCTTCATCTTTTTCTATAAAACTTTTCTTTTAAGCTTGGATCTACACGATACAAGTTCGTTTGGTGATAGTAGAGGCTTCCCAAACACGGGATCTGCAAGATCTCGGCTTGTAAGTTCTAGATCTGAAGAAAAACCTTTTAAAGCTTTGATTTTTACACTATTTTCGGACTAATGACGTCGTCAAGCTACAATCTCATATCCGGAAGCACAAGGACGAAGTCGTCACTTTACACAAGCTGGACTAACCCGTACGAACCCACCAGTTCGCCCGAATTAGCCTGAGTTTCTGTAAAATGGCTAAGTTCGCTCCAAAAAGACCTCTCCAGCCTAAGTTGTATTCACTGGCTTAAGGTTGGAGGGATGGGCACTCGATTTACTCAGCAAACGACGCGGAAACGCAAGATTTCGGACTCGGAAACACCAAGTTCGCTCAAGATTTCAGCAGCTTCTGGTCAAGTTCAACCGAACTTTGTGCCTAAATAGGCCAAGTTCGACCGAACTTAGGCTAATATTTCAGCAAATCCCCACCAAGTTCGACCGAACTTGCTCAGTTTCTTAAGAAACTGCACAAGTTCGCCCGAACTTGCCTCCTCCGTAAAGGATTCTTACAAGTTCGCCCGAACTTGACAAGATTCTTAAGGAATCTCATCAAGTTCGACCGAACTTATCTCAATTCTCACCATTTCCATACAAGTTTGCCCGAACTTGTCCCCTGCTCATCTCAAACTTCACCGTTTCGGCCTTTCAGAAGACTGATGCACTTCTGTTCGTTTACAGGCTGATCCAGCGATCCTTCGCAACTCTCTTCAGAATCTTAAGCTACCTAAAACGCACCCACGTTACTTGACCCATTTTCATTTTAACGCACTTTTTGGGTGTTACATACGTTCCTATATCAAAATCACTTCACAAATCAAACTGTTTATCACACGCGAATAATCTGATTATATATGCTCAATACGTGATACTAGAAACATGTGACTAGGACTTATTTTCATTAACTTGCCTCCTTAGCTAGTATGGTACTATAGTGTGGCTTACACCCAACAGGGTCTAGTTAGGATGGACGCGCAAGCCTTCTCACGGTAGTTAGCATGAGAAATAAGCCTATGTTAATCTGTGTGAAATGTTTCGGTGTATCATGCTATGTAGTTAGGTTATCTCACGAACGGTTTCTTTATTATGCTAGTATTACAAACTCGTATTCTCACATTTACTTAATTGTATTAACTTGTATTTTAACGTATGTAACAGGTTGAGGATTTTAGCTATGGATACTTGGATGTTGCATGCGGTTTAGTTTTGTCTTTATTTTGTTTAGTTTCCAAGTGTAATAAATCTAGGGGATATCGAACCGTTTGTTTTTATGAGAAGACTTTGGATTTTGTAATGATTATTTAGAATATTATGTTTAATAGTATGAGATGTTAAACGTTTAGTAATGTTGTGAATAATTGTTATGGAATTTCTCGTGAGAACAATCTGGTCGCCTAGTGCCACTAACCCCGGTGATTCCGCCATCGGTCGGGGTGTGATAGATTGGTATCAGAGCGAGTTCCTTAGGATAATAGGTAGAATTGCCATGTTCGACCTAGTAGCATGTCTAAGTACCCGATTGACCATTCTTTGATCTAAATGCTAAACTACTTGACATTTAATTTAGCGTCAAGTAATCTAAAACGCTAAATTAATACACCAACCAAACTAATCGCTTAACTCGCTTATGCCTATGAGGACGTGTGCCTCATACGCGGTATTATCTCGCTTATCTCGCTATTATATATCTCATATATCTCGCTATTACTACCTAGCATCTCAACTCGCGCTACGCATGATTTATGAAGTTAAAGGTGAATACGTGCAAAACATGTGCTTATGTGACTATGTGCTTACGTGCTTATGTGCTTACGTGTTTAAGTGCTTACGTGCTTACGTGTTTAAGTGCTCCCTATCGATTTAGTTCCCGGAGCTATTCCCGTTGCTAAAGCTCCTTATCGCCTCGCACCATCCGAAATGCGCGAGCTATCGAGCCAACTTCAAGAGCTTCTTGATAAAGGTTTTATACGCCCGAGCACTTCGCCATGGGGCGCTCCTGTCCTTTTCGTGAAAAAGAATGATGGATCGTTCCGTATGTGCATTGATTATCGTGAACTTAACAAACTCACCATTAAGAACCGCTACCCTCTTCCCCGTATCGACGACTTATTTGATCAGCTTCAAGGTGCTACTTGTTTTTCCAAGGTCGATCTTCGTTCCGGCTATCATCAGTTACGCGTGTTGGAAGAAGACATTCCTAAAACCGCCTTTCGTACTCGCTATGGCCATTTCGAATTTGTTGTCATGCCTTTTTGTCTAACCAATGCACCCGTGGTTTTCATGGATTTGATGAACCGCGTGTCACACCCCAACCGATGGCGGAAACATCGGGATGAGACGAAAACTAGATTGCAAGAGGCTTCATAACGCTAATTGTGTCAAGTGTTTAATAATTACCTTTTTACATAGTTCAAATCAAATAATACAAAATTTAGATCCCGACACGTAACAAATATAATTTCATTTCATTGATAACGATTTAATACAAGATATTGAAACGAAATACATGTTTGAAACCAATACAATACAATAAGTATTTAAAGTTTAAATACGTTTCTAGGCAATCCTACTAGATTCCATGTGTCATCAAAATTCCTGCAACATGTATTAAAAGCATAGATCAATACAAAAGTATTGGCGAGCATACAAGTTTGAAATAAATTATAAGTATAAAAGTTGGTTTTGATTGTGACAAGTATATATTCAAGTCGAATCGCACGAATAAGTAGACCATTTTCGCATAACAATAGCATATAATCGAATTCCTTAACTAGCATGCATAGTATTCTAAGCATAACGATATCATGAGAATACAAGTCAAAATTAATAAGCATAAACAAACTCAAGCATAACAAGTAGCATGTATAGACGAGTTTAAACTAACACATATAACTCACATAAGCGTAACTGATGGCACATTTGGTATTGTGAACACATTTAATTTTGTTTAAAATAAATTTTGTAATTTATATACGTTGCACCCCAAAATGCATTAAAGTGTAAAAAGGGGGTCGAGTATGCTCACAGTTTTGCAAAGTTTCCTTTGGTGATTCCGTGAAGAGTTGGAGATTGGAGTTTCAAAGCTTCCTTTAAAACACTTAGTGAGTTCTAAAATAAAACACTTAGTGTTTTATTTTAGAACTCTTAGAGTTCTCTTCCTTGCTTGGAAGATTTGAGAGAAGTAGAGAGGTTGAGAGAAGAATGGTTGGAACACTTAGTATCCTTTTAGAATTCTTAGAATTCTTGATTTAGAGATATTGAGAGAATTAGAGAGATGGAGAGAAGACTGGTGTGAATAAAATGGTAGAAGGAGGTTGGTATTTATAGGTAGAGAAAGTGAAAAAGGGTGAAATATAATTGGTTAAAAAAGGTGGAAGAGGATTGAAAAGATGTTTGGTGGAGAAAAGAGGTGGAAAAGGGTGAAATATGATTGGTTAAAAAATGGGGAAGAGGATTGAAAAGAGATTGGTGGAGAAAGGAGGTGGAAAAGGGTGAAATATGATTGATTAAAAAAAGGTGGAAGATGATTGAAAAGATGATTGGTGGAGAAAGGAGGTGGAAAAGGGTGAAATATGATTGGTTAAAAAAGGTGGAAGTGGATTGATGAGGTGGAAAAGATGATTGGTATATTTCTTGGTATTTCTTGAGTATATATTATGTAAATGAGTATATAAAAAGTATAAAAGTATAATTCAAGTATTGAGGATATGCGTATAAGTATTTATACGTATAATTGTGTCGGTTTGCGTATACGTATTTAAATGATCGATTGTGTGAATAAAAAAAATATGTATAAAATATGAATTTTATTATGATTAATGCCTCGAGTTGTGAGATTGAAATTAAAATACGAATGTAAGGTTTCTAAAATTAGAATACGGATACGGACATTTTTAAAATAGAAATACGAAGATACGAGACGTTACACGAATAACGAATAACAATTAATAATATATATACACACACACAAATATTTTTATTATGTTTTAACGCCCCGAATTATGATACAAATATTTATTTTCTAAAATAAGGATGCGAAAAAGCGAGGCGTTACACCGCGTGTGTAAAGCCTTCTTAGATCGTTTCGTCATTGCTTTCATCGATGACATCCTTATCTATTCGAAGTCGAGAGACGAACACGCACGTCATCTCCGTTTAGTCCTCGAACTTCTTCAAGGGAACCCTTTATGCTAAGTTCTCTAAATGTGAATTCTGGCTCGAAGAAGTCCAATTCTTTGCCACATCGTTAATAGTCAAGGAATTCACGTCGACCCTGCAAAGATTGAAGCCGTCAAGAGTTGGGTTACACCGAAGAATTCTTCTGAAATCCGTTCATTTCTTGGATTGGCGGGTTATTACCGTCGATTCATCGCCGACTTCTCGAAAATCGCCGTTCCACTTACCGCTTTGACTCATAAGGATCAACCTTTTGTTTGGGATTCTAAACAAGAGGAAGCTTTTCAAACTCTCAAGCGTATGCTATGCAACGCTCCTATCCTCGCTTACCTGACGGAAACGACGATTTCGTTGTTTATTGTGATGCCTCAAACCTTAGTCTTGGTTGTGTTCTCATGCAACGAGACATGGTTATCGCGTATGCGTCTCGCCAACTCAAGATCCACGAGAAGAACTACACGACCCACGATGTCGAACTCGGTGCAGTTTTTTTTGCATTGAAGATTTGGCGACACTACCTTTACGGTACAAAGTGTACGGTCTTCACCGACCATAAGAGCTTACAACATATCTTTAATCAAAAAGAACTAAACATGCGACAACGTCGATGGGTTGAACTTCTCAACGCCTACGATTGTGAGATACGCTACCATCCCGGCAAAGCAAACATCGTCGCCGATGCTCTAAGTCGACGAAGCTATGTATATGGTATTCGTGACTCTCAAGCATGTGCTAAACTTGAAACCCTCATCCGGGCCGCTCAATTCGCCTGTTTCAACGAGAATACTTTGGAAGACGAAATGAAATGTGGTGCCGAAACTCAGCTTGTATCTAAACCTGATGGTATTTATTACTATCTCAATCGTATTTGGATTCCCAGTCATGATAATCTTCGTAAGTTGCTAATGGACGAAGCTCATAAATCCCGATATTCCATTCACCCCGGTGCCGACAAGATGTACCAGGACCTTCGTCCTAAGTACTGGTGGCCGGGCATGAGAAAGGATATCGTCTTGTACGTCTCAAAGTGCTTAACTTGTTCGAAAGTTAAAGCCGAACATCAAAGGCCCTCTGGTTTACTCGAACAACCCGAAATCCCGATATGGAAGTGGGAGAGTATAGCTATGGACTTCGTTACTAAACTCCTGCGTACTTCATCCGGTCACGATAGCATTTGGGTTATCGTTGATCGTCTCACCAAATCTGCGATTTATTGCCATACGAGTAGACTTTAAGGTCGAACGGTTAGCCCGAATCTATACCGACGAAGTTATATGTCGACACGGGACGCCTCGTGACATCACTTCTGACCGCGACGATCGTTTTACCTCGCGTCTCTGGGAGACTTTTCAATCCGCTCTCGGTACTACGCTTAACCTAAATACTGCTTTTCACCCTCAAACCGACGGTCAGACTGAGCAAACGATCCACACCCTCGAAGACATGCTCCGTGCGTGCATCATAGATTTTGGTGTAACTGGGATACACATTTACCTTTGATTGAATTCTCGTACAATAATAGTTATCATGCCAGCATTCAAATGGCTCCTTTTGAGGCACTGTATGGAGAAAATGTCGATCGCCAATTTCATGGCACGAGATCAGAGAAGCACAGATCACCGGTCCCTAGCTAATTCAAGAAACGACGGATAAGATCCTCCAAATCAGAGACAATCTCTTGAAAGCTCGGAGTCGTCAAAAGAGTTACGCCGATAAACGCCGCAAGCCCCTACAGTTCGAAGTGGGAGATCACGTTCTCCTAAAGGTTGCACCTTGGAAGGGAGTGGTCCGCTTCAGCAAGAAAGGAAAGCTAGCGCCTTGAACTTGGAGGAATAAAACCTCGGTTGAAAGAGTTTATGGTTAAAAGCTTGTAAATTTTTATAAAAAGGGGAAAGAATAGGATGAAAGGATGAGAAGTGTGTTGATTTTTTTTAAAATAAGAGATGATGGAGAATATATAGGTATTAATTCTGGTATTTTAAAATAAAAAAAGTTTTTTTAAACATATGACCATTGTAACGGTTGGAATTTTCAAAACCCCATTCCAAAACGGCGCCTTCAATAAAACGGGGGTTCAAAAATCATCCCCCAAAACGCCCGGCGTAGTGGTGTTGCCGGTGTAACAACTCTAAAATTCGATTGTTATCTCTTCTTTTGTTCTCTGTTTATATCTTTTTGTAAATCTGAAACTCGGTTAATAATAAAGTTTATATTAAATTAGTTATGGTGTATTATGTTATTATCGCATCTAATCGCTTATTAGATCTCATCGCTAATATCATCGCATCGCAAGTCGCAGTTATTTATGTGGTTTTATATTATTTATGTGTTATGTGTGTTTGTGGTTATGTTTACGCTCGCAATCGCATCGCTCTCGCACTCTCGAATCGCTAAATCGCACCATTATATCAATTAAAACGCTAAATATAACTATCTAATGTAAACCGAATAACCAAGCGAACCCTTAACACGAAATCGGCAACGAACCTTGGTCACCTGGCCAAGTTCGCCCGAACTTGCCTGATGACCCAAGGTATCCTCGCTTAACTTCAAGTTTGCTCGAACATGTACAGCAATGTACAAGTTCCGCCGAACTTAACCAAACTCCCTCAAACTTCACTCAAGTTCGCGTGAACTTGCATGTTTTCATGCAAGTTCGGCCGAACTTGGTCTCACCAGCTCTCTTTTTGCTTTCGCCTATAAATACCAAGCTCATTTCTCTCATTTGAACTTGCTGTAAGTTTGCCCAGAGCTCTCTCAACCCGAAACCTTCGTGTTCTAGTAAGAACCGACCCGATATTCACTGCAACAACGTTTATCAACGATCCACAAAAGTTTACAACGATTTGGCACAAGGCATAGCCTTCGTTTTCATCAAAACCCATTCTTTTACGAAAACCTTCATCTTTTTCTATAAAACTTTTCTTTTAAGCTTGGATCTACACGATACAAGTTCGTTTGGTGATAGTAGAGTCTTCCCAAACACGAGATCTGCAAGATCTCGGCTTGTAAGTTCTAGATCTAAAGAAAAACCTTTTAAAGCTTTGATTTTTACACCATTTTCGGACTAATGACGTATGTTTCGTTCACTTTTGAGTGGAACGAGGCGTCGTCAAGCTACAATCTCATATCCGGAAGCACAAGGACGAAGTGGTCACTTTACACAAGCTGGACTAACCCGTACGAACCTACCAGTTCGCCTGAATTAGCCCGAGTTTCTGTAAAATGGCTAAGTTCGCTCCAAAAAGACCTCTCCAGCCTAAGTTGTATTTAGTGGCTTAAGGTTGGAAGGATGGGCACTCGATTTACTCAGCAAACGACGCGGAAACGCAAGATTTTGGACTCGGAAACACCAAGTTCGCAAGATTTCAATTTTTTTTTTTTTAGGCACAAGTTCGACCGAACTTGTGCCTAAATAGGCCAAGTTCGACCAAACTTAAGCTAATATTTCAGCAAATCCCCACCAAGTTCGACCGAACTTGCTCAGTTTCTTAAGAAACTGCACAAGTTCGCCCGAACTTGCTTCCTCCGTAAGGATTCTTACAAGTTCGCCCGAACTTGACAAGATTCTTAAGGAATCTCATCAAGTTCGACCAAACTTGTCTCAATTCTCACCATTTCCATACAAGTTCGCTCGAACTTGTGTGTTTACACACAAGTTCGCCCGAACTTGGCCCCTGCTCATCTCAAACTTCACCGTTTCGGCCTTTCGGAAGACTGATGCACTTCTGTTCGGTTTACAGGCTGATCCGGCGATCCTCCGCAACTCTCTTCAGAATCTTAAGCTACCTAAAACGCACCCATAGTGAGTATACTTGACACATTTTCGCTTTAACGCACTTTTTGGGTGTTACATACGTTCCTATATCAAAATCACTTCACAAATCAAACTGTTTATCACACGCGAATAATCTGATTATATATGCTCAATACGTGATACTAGAAACATGTGACTAGGGCTTATTTTCGTTAACTTGCCTCCTTAGCTAGTATGGTACTATAGTGTGGCTTACAACCGACGGGGTCTAGTTAGGATGGATGCGCAAGCCTTCTCACGGTAGTTAGCATGAGAAATAAGCCTATGTTAATCTGTGTGAAATGTTTCGGTGTATCATGCTATGTAGTTAGGTTATCTCGCGAACGATTTCTTTATTATGCTAGTATTACAAAACTCATATGCTCACCTTTACTTAATTGTATTGACTTGTATTTTAACGTATGTAATAGGTTGAGGATTTTAGCTATGGATGCTTGGATGTTGCATGCTTAGCGTAGTTTAGTTTTGTCTTTATTTTGTTTAGTTTCCAAGTGTAATAAATCTAGGGGATATCGAACCGTTTGTTTTTATGAGAAGACTTTGGATTTTGTAATGATTATTTAGAATATTATGTTTAATAGTATGGGATGTTAAACGTTTAGTAATGTTGTGAATAATTGTTATGGAATTTCTCGTGAGAACAATCTGGTCGCCTAGTGCCACTAACCCCGGTGATTCGGCCATCGGTCGGGGTGTGACAGCCGGCGCTTTGGGGCGTTTTCGGCACCAAAACCCCACTCAAACCGCCCCACTACGGGGGGCCTTAAAAAAACGACCTTAGCGCCCAAAGGACAACAAACTAAAATTACATTTCAAAATTACATCATATCTTTCATTCTATTTTCCTATAAGGCAATATATTTTTTAATTAAAGAGACCCCTCATTCTATTTTCCTATAAGGCAATCTATTTTTCATTCAAAGAGACCCCACCGATTTGATATCCTCCTTATCCTTAGTCTTGTTAATGGATGCCTCTTTCCTAGCGAAGACAACTTTGTTTCTGGCCTTCCAAATAAACCAAATGGCAATAAAAATAATCGCTTGAATTGCTTTCGCTTTCCTTTTCTCCAACTTCACATACCAATGAACATTGATTGGGGGGTTTTCTAATATCCTAAAATTGTAATTAACTAAAGACTAACTAATTTAACCGAACTAAAATGCAACTTGGAAGTTGGATTTAACTCAGATGGTGATCAAAGGACTACATAGAGTGGAATCCCATGTGTTGTCAGTTATCTATCTACCGAACACGAACTGTTATGGAACCGATATCGTAAAGTACTAAATCTATCAAAAAAACCCAACAGGACCTGCAACCCTTCTCGAGAAGACACCTATGGAACTCTAACATGCTGTTAAATAGCCCCGTTTGTTTAGACTGCCTCATGGTTATCTAACTATTCTAATAAAGTACCCTTATTTGACCATCTACCTCACGGCATGAAAATCAAGCGTAACTTGGAAATATGATTCGACTCGATAAGCAAGAATTGGAAAGACAACTAAGTCGAACTCCTCACAAAGCACCTAAACCTAGCAATTTACCAACCTAGACATACCGACAATCTCGCACCTCACGGTTATTAAGATTAGTAGAACACCTAGACCTACCAGTTTTACGGATATCACTTCTATGGTATATTGGCCAATTAACCACAAAATAATCAAGAACACACAGTTAATTATCTAATATGAACCTATTATATGAACGACATTCAACAAGGAACATTTGAAGCAACAAACATGAATCAAACAAGTTAAGACACGCATACACATCGAATCATAGCAAACAAGTCTTTACTCTAATAGAAAATCCATAAACATGTTCATAATCCGGATAAAAATCGCAACTTTAACACATGTTCATCACTAACCTAGCTAGTTCATGAGGTTTTAGCCTAACATCTTTAAGAAATCAAAGCCAAGATTCATCACAAAGTAGTAAAACATAATCAAAGCAATAAACAAGAGAACAAGTGAACCCGGATGCTTAACACGCGAACCAACACGATCCCAGGTCTTCACAACTTCAATCGATGCTTTGTCTTGCTCGATTTTGCTCCAAAATATCTCTAATTTTCATCCAAAAAACTCTCAATTTGTCTAGGGTTGTTTAGGGATTGATTAGGTTAATTATGCCTTTAGGGTCAAAATATAGACTTTACTCGTTGACCAGCCCTCCGTTCACATTGTGCGACCAACTTGCGAACTAACAAAACCGTTTTCGTCATAACTTTCTCGTTTCAACTCCGTTTCTCCTACGTATTCGTAATTCAATTATCTATCATCCCATATTCTTAAACATTCATTTCCATTCCATGAGAATCCTTCACTAAGCCCAAACCTTTTCCTGTGTGCTCATTTCTTTAACGTTTCAGCTCGTTTTTTCTTCTAGAACCCTGCAAAAACACACAAGAGACAATAATATACAAACTAATGGTGCCTCCAATCCCATTCGAAGCGACCCCACTTCTCTCTAACATAGGTGATTTACAAATCATTAAAAGCCATATGCTTAACCTCTCTTGATATCACTGATTTTAAGTAGGAATAGACTAGGAAGTTTGTAACTCCCTTTGTATGTTGAGGTACTTGTCCATAGTGACCTTAATTTGTACAGTTAGGTGGTCCTATTGAGCCTAGATCATGAGATCTCCAATCTTCTAGGATAGGTTTTTCGGTGTACAAACTTACTCCAAGGGTTTTAGCCCCCCTCCCATTGACGACTTATGTACTACCTCTCTGTTTAAGCCTTTTGTAAGCGGATCCGCAATGTTATCATTTGACTTCACATAGTCAATCGTGATAACTCCAGTTGAGAGCAGTTGTCATATCGTGTTATGCCTACTTCGTATGTGCCTTGATTTGCTATTATACATTGCACTTTGAGTTCGACCAATAGCCGATTGACATTCACATTGTATGCAAATAGCCGTCACAGGCTTAGGCCATCTTGGAACATATTCCAAGAATTGACGTAACCATTCCGCCTCTTCTCCGGCTTTATCAAACATGATAAACTCAGATTCCATCTTGGATCTAGCTATAAGAGTCTTTTGGACGACTTCCAAGATATAGCTACTCCTCCAAGAGTAAAGACATACCCACTTGTAGATCAAGAATCTTTTTGTACCGGATATCCAGTTGGCATCACTGAATCCTTCCACAATAGCTGGATTTTGGCCACAATGTAGTCCATAATTCCTCATGTATCTCAAATACCTTAGTAATCTTGTCATACTCTTCCAGTTCTTAGAACTAGGATTACTAATATATCTACTTAGCCTACTCACAGCACATACTAAGTGTGGCCGAGTACATGACATGAGATACATAAGACTGCCAATGATCCTTGAGTATTCAAATTGAGCAACACTTGCCTCTATTCTTTGACAAATGTTGAGAGGTATCAATTGGAGTTTGAGCTATACTCGTGTCCTCTAGATTGAACTCCTCAAGGATCCCATCAACATAAGGAGATTGACTTAGCACCATGTGATACCCCGGGAAAATTCTTAAACGCACTAACTTCTTACAGCGACTACTTGCTAAATTTCGGGACGAAAATTCTTCCAAATTGAGGATGATGTGACAACTTGCATTTTCAGGTTAACACCAAACACTTTTACATACTTTTTATACTTTATGAATTGTAAATATTCATACTTGTACTTATTCATATAACTATTAACATACGATATGGTTTCGTACATACATTTAAGTTAACGTGGTTAACTTTCTATGGAAATTGGATAGTTTGGACGCACGAGGAACTGAACTGGTAACAAAACGAACTTATCTACAAAAGTTTATGGCAAAAACGAATTAGTTTATAGAAAACCAAAGCAAACTACAAAAGTTTGATAATAAACAAAACAAATTATTTATAATTTTTTTTTAAAATCAAAACAGTGAATGAGTTTTAAAATCAATTTTAAGTTTGTAGGAACACCATTCACAAAATAAAAGAAAATACAATTCTATCATTAATTTCCATACAAATTACAACTGGTAAAATGGAATTAATTCCATAACAAATACAATACTACTGAAATTTTACAAACAAAAAGAAACGAAATATCATTAAACTGATTACAACCAAAGTAAATAAACAATAGAAGAAATGGCACGTTCAAGACGCTTCCCTTAAAATAGATTTCGGGCCACTCAGGTGAACCTGTCTGTTTCCCAGGGTACAACAGCCTAAGCAGATTATATTGTCGAGATTAGCCTAGCACCTGAAAGTATACCTGAAACAAGAGTGCGTAGAGATGCAAAGTTAGGGAATTCGTTTGCTGATATGTGTGTTGTCCTATACAAAGCACAAAGCTTTGTATATAATCTTGTTTAGAATTCCAGAATTGAATACATAATTCAAAAAAAAATCTCAAATTCAATGGCATAATGATTTCTAAGAACTTAATAATTCAACTTGACCAGTAGACACACCTAAAAATTAGTAAAGGCGGCTCCAAACGGAGATGCGAGCGTGCAAAGCGCAAAAAGCCACATTACACCCATCGACTGTGTCCCATGCTTGGGCGGTTGCTTTGCACCCTCCTGACTGCCATTTGGGTGTGATTTGTAATATAGGGATACATTCTCATAGATACTTCTAATTATAAATCAACAAAAGATTTATCTCTCCACCTATGTGGGACAAACACAATTTCCCACACATTAAGGTTCCAACACACAAATTTTCTCACTCATCTTGACTTAATTATTAAAAGATCATTATATATATCAATAATATAATATTATTTATAATATTTCCAACATGTTTGTTAAACTTATTGTATTATCATACATAAACACTCACACTAGTCCTTGCCCTAGTCCCATTCCCATTCTCGACTCTTTTATAATAGTTTGAGGGATGTTAATAACACAAGTATATTGTAATCCTAATCTCATACCTTATTATAAGTTCCATACTTGTCAAGTACCAGGTTAGTCATTATTCGTTGGGTAACGAGTATCCCGCTAGTTTGTATAATTACATGTTGGGGATTTCCTAACTCATTTCTTATTATTTTAATTTTCCTAAAATTAGAAATTTAAAAACTGAAAGTTAGTGGAAGACTAGACCTTTTCTAAAAGTTTAAAAGAGTTAGTGGAAGACTAGATTTGTTTGGGTAATCAAGTATTATGTTTTGAGGAATCAAGTCGAATACCACTTAATATCATATTTGTCACACAAAAATTTTCAAAATTAATCTCCTACGCGCTCTGGAATACCCGTCCGAAATGTTTCAGATTTGCATTATGGTTGATATTCCTTTGTTTTCTAAATGGTTGAATCTGATTCTCTTCCTCAAAATGAGTGCAAGAATATGTAAATAAATAAGGAGAATAGTCCAAAAAGGGATCATGTATCAAGACTGGCCTCACCTACCATTACAATATACAACTTCACTAGTGCCCATAAATACCCACAAACCTGTTCCAACTTCTATGCACCAGAAACAAAAGATCACTCAACAGTAGACCACCATCATTCTCTAAACTTCAACATTTCTGCAATGGCTGCTGTTGTTAATGGTCGTTAGTTCTTCTGATCAGTCTGTTGGTTTCTACAGTGATTTTTAATGGGATTAAAGTTGATGAATTATATGCAGGTGAAGAACGTGAGGTTCAGAAGAGTTACTGGAAGGAACACTCTGTGGAACTCACTCTTGAAGCCATGATGCTTGATTCTATGGCATCTCATCTTGACAAAGAAGATAGGCCTGAGGTACGATCATAGTTGGGCTGTAAAAGAGCCGAGCCAGGTTGGGGAATGAGTAAGCTCGGTTATCTTAACGAGCTGAAATATTAAGCTCGAGCTTGTCTTTTGCAAGAGCATTTGTTTTTTTTAATTACGTATTTCTTGCACATATTGATATATAAAAAACAAGAAATGATATTTCTAAAATACATATAATGCACAATTTATGAATTATATATAGATTAAAATTTGGGCATTAATGAGCTTCTCTTGGCTCTGGCTCGACTCGTTTGTAAATGAGTAGAGCCAAAGACTCGTTTTTTTCCAAGTGAAATGCGAGCTTTTTTTATTATTTTCTATCCATTTTGTGTGTTTTGTTAATTGATTGGTTTAACATATCCTTTTGTTGTTATTATTTTGTATGGAACATTGTTTGTCATCAATTATAATCTTGAGGTCTCTGATTGGCTATACTATATGTCAAAGAATCTTTGAGGCACTTATAGATAACCCAACTTTATGTTTTTTTTTTCTGGTTAATTTATTCTTCAATGATTTGGCTCTGTTGATAGTGGAGATCACCTTTTATTTATTTATTTTTAGTTATTAATTTTTTTTCAATGATTTGTCACTATTGGTAGTGGTTTAACTTTTTTTTTTTCTTTTTTATGTGTATGATTGGGTGTTTGCTTTGTTTTGGAACTACCTTTTCTTTTGGATTCCAGTGTGTGACCATGAGTTGACCTCAAATGCTAAATTGATAATGACAATTAAAGAGGTCAGCCAGTTTGACCCTTTAGCACTTTCAGGACTTGTCATAACCCGCCAACCCATTTGACTCATTTAGATAAATGAGTTAAATACGTCATGTTCGGGTTACATGATTTCAAGTGTGCCTAGGTTAGAGTTGGTGTATTTCACATAAATAAACATATGGGCCTTGTTAGGGTTCAACAATTCAACTTGCCAACCCAACACGATTGACATCACTATTTCGGGTCATGACACAAGTTAATCAAATTCATGTAGTATTTATTGTTTTTTTTTTAAATCAGGTTACAGGTGGAAGACATTGCTGAAAGACTTTTGAAATGGGTGAAGGTGGGAGGTTATATTTTCTTTAGAGAGTCATGCTTTCATCAATCTGGAGACCATGAACAAAAGCAACCGCGAACCTAGATTCTACACCAAGGTGAATATATATATATATTGACATTAAACTATATAAGTTTAGGTGTTTGACTTCACATAGACTAAGGAAATGTTTGATTATTTGTCAAAAGTGTCTAAAATAATGTTTGATAGGACAAATAAGAAATTTTGTGATTTGTGAGCTCAAATCAATGCTGTCACATTGTTTGTAATTTTTCCAAAAGTGGTCCAATTTTAAAGCTATAAATATTGACATCACATATAATTGATGGTCTTTTAATCTGTTGCATGTGCAAATCTTTGACGGTTTTCTCCTTGGGTATGGTTACGTAGGTCTTTAAGGAATGTCATGCATCCGATGCATCTGGTAATGCCTATGAATTCTCTCTAATTGGGTCGAAATGCATCGAAACTTATGTACGCAACAAGAACAATCACAATCAGGTACTCCATTTACTATATTTTTTTCTGCTTTGATCTACTTAAACACACTCCTTGGAATGTAGAGATGGCAAGATGAGCGAGTAGGTCAACTGGTTGACCTGAAAACACTTTTTGTCCATTCATTTAAAAAGTTTAATTATTCACCCCGCTTGCGGTATGCGCATATAATGTATATATGTGTGGGCGCTCGAAGGGGCAAAAGTGAAAGTGCACTAACTTTAACGTTATTTTACTAATTTCGTGAAAATAGCGTTAAAAGAGGGGGATGGTTAATCATGCATCATGTGGTGGCGTTGATAGCCGAAAAACAAAGGGGTACATGCACTAATCGGCATTTGTCTCAAGTGGTAAGTGTTATGTGCCTTATGTCTAAGGCTTGATGCAAAACTACTATCGAGCCGGGGGGTCTCACTGGAAGCAGCCTCTCTATTCCTATGGGGGAGAGGTAAGGTTGTCTACATCTTACCCTCCTCAGACCCTACCTTAGCTTTGCTATGGGTGGGATTTACTGAGTATGATGATGATGATTTAAAAAGTTTAATTATAACACTAATAGTCAAAATCTTTGAACAAAGCCATTAGGAGATGTATGCATTAGAAGTATAGTTCAAGATACCTTCAACCCGTTTGCCCCGTTCCCCTTTAGCGAAACTTTTCATTTGGTCCGTCTTACATTAAAAGTAAACCAAATTGATCAATTCATAAGTAGATGGGCCGAAACTGTCACGTTTATGATGGAATGCACACATGTTGGTCTTTATCGCAGATCTGGTGGATATGGCAGAAGGTGGTGAACACAGAGAATGATAGGGGCTTCCAGAAGGTCTTAGATAATGTACAGTATAAAAACACGGGCATATTACGCTACGAACGCATATTTGGACCCGGGTTTGTGAGCACCGAAGGAATAGGTATATCTATCAACTTATAGTTTTTTTTTTTTTGTAAGTTGTAAATTGGTTTATTGAGCACAAAGTTTGTTGATTGTAATGTGAGCAGACACCACAAAAGAATTTGTGGCAATGCTGGATCTGAAACCAGGGCAAAAAGTTCTAGATGTTGGATGTGGGATAGGGGCGGCGGCGATTTCTATATGGCTGAAAACTTTGGTGTTGATGTTGTTGGCATTGATCTTTCTGTAAATATGATCGCTTTTGCTCTTGAACGCGCAATTGGTCTCAAATGTTCAGTTGAATTTGAGGTTGCTGATTGTACTAAGAAATCTTCTCCGGACAATACGTT
Source organism: Scalesia atractyloides (assembly GCA_947069175.1). Lineage (NCBI taxonomy): Eukaryota > Viridiplantae > Streptophyta > Magnoliopsida > Asterales > Asteraceae > Scalesia > Scalesia atractyloides. The sequence goes on along the minus strand of CAMTDV010000010.1, from coordinate 13,248,589 downwards.
TGATGTCATCTACAGCCGTGACACTATCCTCCATATTCAAGTAAGGTTCTAATTATAATGGATTATTTGAATAGAATTACTGAAGATAGCATAATCTCTTTCAAAAATGTGCATCTAAACACCCTTGAAATAGTTCAAACTGCATTATAAGTTACAACCATGTTTCTCTTGTTCTTTTACATTATGTTTTTTAGGATAAACCTGCATTGTTCCGAACCTTCTACAAATGGCTGAAGCCAGGTGGCAAAGTTCTCATCAGTGATTACTGCCGAAAATCTGGAACACCATCTGAAGATTTTGCAGCATACATTAAACAAAGAGGATATGATCTTCATGATGTAGAAACTTATGGTCAGGTAAATCAGAGAACGGGAAGATAAAAATACAAAATATATATAAAAAAAATACTTTTGTTGGTTTATATGTAAGCAATGTGTATATTGACTCTTTTACTTTTATTCCTAAGATGCTTAAAGATGCAGGATTCGGAGAGGTGATAGCAGAGGATCGAACAGAACAGGTTCTTTCATAAAACCTCATTGGTTGATTTATTCAAAAGATTAGATATACTGAAAAAATATACTAATCATATCTGCCACACTAAACATTCAAATCAAAGTTATATTTCAACATGTTAAAAAGTTATCTGTTTTGACCCGTTACCCAACCTGTCTGACCTGTCTGGTTTGCCAGTTCAAGGAAGTCCTTAGGAGGGAACTGGAAAGGTTTGAGAAGGGAAAAGAAGAATTCATCAATGACTTCACTGAAGTGAGTGCATTTACCAGCTGCTTTCGCACACTTGTAAATTTACACGCGATCATTCTTTAACAGGAGTGGTGGTGTTAAATGTGAATTTGTTAACGTGTTTATGTTGAACATGATATATGTAGGAAGACTACAACGATATTGTTAGCGGTTGGAAGGCAAAGCTGGTGAGGACTGGTTCTGGGGAGCAGAGATGGGGCTTGTTTTTTGCAAAAAAGAAGTGAAGTGTATTTTGTATTTTCACAATAAAAGAGTGGTGCTGAGGCTCAGATATCATGTGGGTTGTGAATTAAGCACTCCTTGTGTGGTAGAACTGTGATGTCTAAGGCATTATGTGTGGCTTCAAATGACAAGTTATAAAATAATTATAATTAGGTATAAGTCCCGCCGGGTCTCTTAGCAAACACGCAAAGTCTCTTAGCGATTATTAATTTGTCGACATATTAAGTAACCTCTAATCGTTTAAAATACATATAATTAACATTGATTGCTAATAGCAAAATAATTTCTCCAACCAAAAAAATAATTAGTGACACCCTTAATGGTTTTTTATAATATTCAATCCATTTGCATAATCATAATAGCGTGAGTTAAATGTAATATGTATTATTGGAGTCTTCAGCAAATTACTTTAATGTTCCAATCAATTATTATTAGTATGTTAGGTTCCCATAAATATTATACAAATTATGAATTAAGAAGTCAAACGAAGAGTCATGATTTGTTACAAATTTATACTAAATAATATAAATTAGAGCTTAGGATCCTAATAAACTGTACTAGGTATGTTAGACTATCTCTAACCGAATGGTCTAAAAACATCCGCAAACGCCATCTGTTAGATATCATTAGTATTTCAAAAATACTCATCTTTTATATTTATTTTTGTTTTAATCAGATTGCTTGTTATACTATTTTTGTTTTACTTTGTATTATCTAAAATAGTAAAATACATATTTCATTTTTTTAAAAGGTATACAAATTATTAATTAAAAAAGTTAACACTAATATTTCAAAATTTAAAAATTACACATTAAATATTGGCGAGCTGGGCTATGACTCATTTATTTAAGTGATATTGAAGCGAGTTTGAACCGAGCTTTTAGCTCGTTTGAGGTTGTTCTCAAAATAGTTTGAGGCAAGTCAAGCTGAGCTCGAGTTTTCAGTTTTACCCCAAGCTGAGCTCGAGCTCGAGCCGAGCTCAAGCTTCACAAAAATATGACATAGTCGGGCTCGACTCAGCTCATTTACACCCTAGTTTTAGGAGACCAAATATGTTTCATTAAATACATGTTGAACTTCATTATCACATAACCATTTTCAGATTTCACTATCACGTAAACTTTTTAGCATTTTAATATTATAGTTGAGCAGTAACTATTTACAAAAACAAACACTTGGATTATCAAAAAACGCAAAAACATAGATGGTCAAACGTTACATAAAGTTCACCAACTTATTCTCATCTACTTTCTAAACATAAATATAAAACACCTTTACTCAACAGAGAACTCATAGACCATACTATGCTCATACTTGCCACCAGGCTGAACCACAACCCACGGAAAATTCGGTTGGTTAATCGCGTTCGGAAACCCCTGCGTCTCCAAACACACCGCACTGTGCTTTCCATACACCGCTCCCCCTTTACCAACAATCCCATTCACATAATTAGCCGTGTAAAACTGCAATCCCGGGGCATTGGTCCACAGATTAAGAACCCGTGAGCTAACCGGATCCTTCAGTTTTACAGCATGTTTCAATCCCGATTTTTCTTCCCCACAATCGAGCACGTAGTTGTGGTCATACCCGATACCGACCTCGTGGATTGAGGTACCGATTTTCTTCTCGGTGGTGAAGTCGAACGGAGTTCCTTCAACGGGCTTGATTTCGCCAGTTGGGATTTGGGTTTGGTCAACGGGTGTGATGTGTTTTGCAAATATCTGTGCTGTATGGTCGAGAATGGTGCCCGAGTTGTGGCCTGCTAGATTCCAGTAGGTGTGTTGAGCTAAACTAACTGGGGTCGGTTTGTTCTCCGGAACTGCTTCCATGTCGAGCCTTAATGTGGTTTTCGACGTGAGAGTGTAAGTTGCAGTGACCGAAAGATCTCCAGGATAACCTGGTTACAACAGCAATAATCGGAATCAGATTAAGACAATATATTTAATTTATCCAAACACTACAAACCAATTATTAAAAGTTAAATCGATAATAATCAAATAATCAGTTTCAAAATGCAATATGTGTGTGTGTGTGTGTGTGAGAGAGAGAGAGAGAGAGAGAGAGAGTGGGAGTGGGATTACCTTCTTCCCCATCACGAGCGCGGTATTTAAAGGTTATTGATGGATTGTCGCCCTGTTTATGTTCGGCGACTTCCCAAACAACCTTGTCAAATCCTTTAAGTCCGCCTACAAGTAAGAAACCAAAGAAGAGCTAAACAACTAAATACAATAAAAATAATAATTTATTTAAAAGTTATAATCTTGTATTATCTAAAAGCCGATTTAGAATTTATATCCAACTCGATCACCACAACACCACCATCATCCAGTCATACATACGATAAACGTACAAGAAGTTTCATATGAACAATGTCAGCTTTGTTTCGCTTCTAAAAGGAAAGAAAAGCAAGACAATGAGAACTTTGTAAACTGTATTAAAAATCCAAATAACATTCTAGTCAAGGGTTGATTCTTGAATCGCCGTTTTATGCTCTTTAAATAACTATATAATATAATAATCACAATGGTTGCTTTATTGGGTACTTATTCATCTTTTCTAATGTTTTAAAACAATAATAAAACATATATTGCGACCTGAATCGACAAACATATGAATAGATAGAAAAAAATAAGGCGATTACGCCATACCATGGAGACTGTTTGGACCGTTGTTAATTGGCAGAGTATACTCGATCCCATTGAGTGTGAACTTCCCCTCTTTAGTCCTGTTTGCAACCCTTCCAACAATGCAACCGAAGTAGGGTGCCACACGATTCTGATGAAACCAAAATGCAAAATATATTACCAAGAGTACTGAGTACAAGTCATTCAAGAAAGGAATAAAGGGTGTGTTTAGATATGCATTTTCAAACTGATTATTGTAATGTGAAGAATCAGTATCTTAATAAGATCAATCGGATAACTAACTGAGTAACCAGATCTAATGTAATGTGAAGTTTTAGTAACATAATTATACATAGGGCCGTTCAATACACAACTTAGTATAAGTAGAAAACTACGACGAGCGTATAAAGTTGTACTTATTGCTTTAACCATGGTTTTTACACCATACCGGATTTGACTAAAAAACGGTTTAACTGGATGTATTGGGCGGTTCAACCGGGTGTACCGGGGGTTGAACCGGTTATACCGGACGGTTCAACCGGTACAACCAGTCGGTTTGAACCGGTTTTTAAAACATTAGATATATAACTCTCTATTTCTATCTCCCACCGTATCTGTCATGCGCTACGTACAATTGTTTATGTTGTTCTAGTAGTTACTTAAAACTGGTTTTGTATTGAACGCGTATAGAGTCAATTTTAAGCAGTGAACAGCGATCAGATCTGTTTTCTTACAACAATTTAACTATCTTGATACTAAACAATCAGCAAATCTAATCAAAATCAGGGGAACATATGAACACACTGATCAGAATCAAGAACTTCAAACCCAAACCTACATGGATCTTATAAAATTATTAAAAAAAAGCTACATTTTTCGAGACCGAAAACCAATAATAATCCAACATACATCCATCAAAAGTTTGTTCTTTTATCTCAAAACTTGAAACATACATTCTTTACTTAAACCCCAATCTTGAAACCAACAGAAATCAATAAATCATAGATCTTTTTTTCAGATCATTCACAGTGAACTATAAGAAAACTCACCAGATAGGGTTCGAGGGTGTCAAATCCAAGAACAACATCGCCAAAATTACCTTCAGAAACAGATCAAATTTCATAAAATCAGCAACAAATACGGGACGTGAGCGAGAGAAAGTAGAGTAGAATGATACCATGTTTATCAGGGATAAATAAGGAGGTGATAGTGCAGCCGTAGTTGGAGACGGTGAGCTTCATTGTGCCATTGTTGAGCTCGAAGAGCTGTGGGTTCTGTTCTGCCATTGCTAAAATAACTATCCCAGTTAGTTGGTGATGATTATATATATAGATAAAATAAAAAATGGTTAGGTGAGATAAATTGATAATCAAATGGGGTTGCATACCTACTCACGGAAGCCTTCTTCCATCCTAGATTCGTATGGGCCTAGTGTCATAATAGGTGGTTTTGGGTTTTCCGTTTCAGGTTGAATATGCAAACCCACATAGCTAAATAATTTGGGTTCGGATAACTCAGCGGATTGGCGAGTTAACCTGTTTATATTTGATTTTATGGTTGTTAAAACTTTTTTTTTTTATAATAAAGTAAATTGGTTGAGTATTTTATGCCACATTTTTTATAACTTAAAATAAAAATTGGTAAGATTTTTTTTATAACTTAAAATGTAATTGTTTTAGTTTCTGTTGTAAAATTTTAATTATGAAATATTAATATGCGAAAAAATAATAATAACATGAAAACATATAAAAATTCAGGTTAAATGAGTTGTGTTCGAGTCAAATACTGTGGCGTTTCAGGTTCATACATCTGACACGATTTTTGGGTTCGAAATGTGTTTGGATTCGTGTAAAACTTTTGGGTACGGGTCTAGTTGAATCTTTCAACCCACGAACACAACTCGTTTAACACCCTTACATAGATGAGTTATCAGAACTTAAGTATCTTCAAACATTGGTTGTTACAATTCTACCACATTCTAAAGGGACTAGTTTTTAACAAAAACAGAATACCTAGGACATATACCATAAGTGAGATAGTAGACGTGTTCCTCTAACCAGAAATGAAGTGATTTTCTATAAAAGTGTAAAAAATAGGGTTTTAAATTTTTTATTGTATATTATAGCATTTCTTTAACAGCCAAATTGAGGTGAGAGCCACATGACTCCACTCACTGTTAGCGGTAATTCCCGACTCATCACAAGTCGGTGATGGGAAAGGGTGACAAAGGAGTTCGGTGAACTTGAAGGACCAAATTTAACAAGTATGTTAAATTAATTAAGTTTCCTAATTATGTTATAATTAGATTTAGTAATGTCTTGGTCATCAAGTTAGGGTTAGCCTATATAAACCGTGTTAAGGTTATACATTATTTTATTTAAAAGAAACAAGACTAGAGAGAAACCGAGTTATGGTTCATGAGGCTGTAATCAGTTTTGAGTTATTTTCTGATTAATAAGATTCTTTTTTTCATCTTTCTATTCGGTTTGATTGTCGATTGGGACTTGACTCACGCCCAGGAATCATGCCTGTTGACCACGCCGCCATGGTGCAGTGTTCCACATGGCCTTAATGCCACCTGGCATCAAGCCTCCTCACATGATATGCTCATCGGGCAATCTTAACACGGCACTAGTGGGGAGCTGAGGCTTCCCTAACGAGTCTAAAGCATTACAAAACCAGTGACTCATGAGCATAAGTGACAGGATCAAAGGACTCCAAAAGCAATCTCTTTCTTTTTTCACAAAATTTTGTTTATTATGTCATTTTATCTATTCGCTCATCATATCACTTGACTACTTGTTTGCTACACCCTAATTATCTATTATTATAACTTCAAACTATATCACACCCAATTATCTATCTAATTATAATAATCATATTCAAGTTGAGGACCGGGGTGGGGGGGCTGGACATAACAATTGTTCATTGAATTTAAAACCAAACTTTCAGTAACATGTAGAAGCACACATAATGCATTAAAGATCAACAACACATCAAAGTTCTACAACCCATAAGACATCTGAGCAGTCTTTTATTTTGAAAATGGGTGTCCAAAATATAAAATACCATTCTAATGCAATCACTTCTTTTTTGCGAAAAACAAGCCCCATCTCTGCTCTCCGGAGCCAGTCCTCACCAGCTTCGCCTTCCAACCGCCAACAAGATCGTTGTAGTCCTCCTACAGATATCATGTTCAACAGAAACACATTAAAACAGTCACATTTGAAACCCCCGCTGTTAAAGAATGGTTGCGTGTAAATTTACTAGCATGCTAAAAGCAATGGTAAACGCACTCACTTCAGTAAAGTCGTGGATGAATTCTTCCTTTTCCTTTTCGACCCTTTCCAGTTCCCGCCTAAGGACTTCCTTGAACTGAAAAATTAAACGGGTCAGACAAGTTGGGTAAACGGGTCAAAACGGGTAATTTTTAACAGGTTGAAATATGTCCAGAAAAAACTCATTGTCTAACATTTTATAAATAATTAGCCTGGCATATATGATTGATATATTATGTTAATAATGATTTAATCTTTTGAAAACAATGACCAATGAGGTTTTATAAATAAAAACCTGTTCTGTCCTATCCTCTGCTATCACCTCTCCAAAGCCTGCATCCCTAAGCATCTAAAGCATAAAAGTAAAAGAATCAATGCACACAATACTTACAAATAAACTAACAAAAAGTTTCTTTTTTCTTTTTTTTTATAGTTTATCCATCAGTATTTAATTTACCTGACCGTAAGTTTCTACGTCATGAAGATCGTATCCTCTTTGCTTGATGTATGCTGCAAAATCTTCAGATGGCGTTCCAGACTTTCGGCAGTAATCACTGATGAGAACTTTGCCACCTGGTTTCAACCACTTGTAGAAGGTTCGGAACAACGCAGGTTTATCCTAAAAAAACATAAAATAAAAGAATAAGATAATGTTATAACTTAATAACTTATAATGCAATTTGAACTATTTTAAGGGTGTTCGGATATGCATTTTAAAGGTGATTACATTATATTCAATAAGTCGACTCAAATAAACCGTTATAATTAGAACCTTACTTGAATATGGAGGATAGTGTCACGGCTATAGATGACATCAAACGTATTGTCAGGATAAGATTTCTTGGTACAGTCAGCAACCTCGAATTCGACCGAGCATTTGAGGCCAATTGCGCGTTCAAGAGCAAACGTGATCATGTTTACAGAAAGATCAATGCCAACAACATCAACACCAAAGTTTTCAGCCATATAGAAATCGCCTCCCCCAATCCCACATCCAACATCTAGAACCTTCTGCCCCGGTTTCAGATCCAGCATTGCAACAAATTCTTTCGTTGTGTCTGCCCACAATACAGTTTTAACTCAGAAGACCAAAGAATAAATCTTCCATAAAAAATGAAAAGAAACTAAAAGTTGACAAATAAATTTGATATACCTATTCCTCCTGTGCTCACAAACCCGGGTCCGAAAACACGTTCGTAGCGTAAAATGCCGGTGTTTTTATACTGGACATTATCCAAGAATTGCTGAAAGTCCCTATCGTTCTCAGTATTCGCTACCTTCTGCCATATCCAGCAGATCTGCAAGGTGGACCCGTTTACTTAATAACTGATCAGTTCTATTTAATTTTATTGTCAACCAGGTCAAAATGAAAAGGTATCTTGAAGGGTGATTTAAATGCATACATCTCTTTTATGTGTTACAATTTTTTTAACAAAACGAGGAAATAGTGTTTTCATTAATAAATCGGGGAAATAGTGATTTACCTGATTTTGATTTTTCTTGTTGCGTACATAAGCTCCAATGCATTTTGACCCGATTAGAGAAAGTTCATAGGTATTACCAGATGCATCGGATGTGTGACATGCCTTAAACACCTAAACAACCATACCCAAGAAGAAAACCATCATTTACATATATGATTTCATTAGCATGATTTTGGACCATTTTTTAATGTTTCCAAATTTTCATAGTTTTAGGTCAAATGGTCAATATGTATTCACCTTGGTGTAGAATCTAGGTTCACGGTAGTGTGTTGGGTTGTGCTTTCGTTTATGGTCTCCAGATTGATGAAAGCACGACTCTCGGAAAAAAATATATCCTCCCACCTTCACCCACTTCAAAAGTCTTTCAGCAATATATTCAACCTGTAACAAAAAAAAAAAAAAAAACATTTAATCATTCAGTTGAAGAAATGCGATAAGTAAAGACCACGTAGCCCTTTCGTAAAAAAAAAACATAAACACTACATGAAATTTTTTAACACAACCTGTTTAACCCATTTACCTAAATGAGAGTCAAACAGGTTGTACTCAAGTTGTAAACGTGCTAAATGGGTTGAACAGGTTGTAAATGTAGGTAAAAGGGTCAACCCAAAACGACCCGTTTTGAAAAAGGGATAGACGTGACAACCCAAAACTTTATTAGTTTCATGTCGTGTCAGAAATTGCCACCCCTAACCCGAGACCAAAGTCAACAACTTTTATACATAAATACATGTACATAGTTACTACAAAGTCAACCACTAAGCATAATAGCCATGTATAAACTAACCTAAGCTCATATGGTCACAAGAACTTCATTAAACATCAACAGAAAATTTAAACTATATTTAGAAGATATTAAAAAAAGGTTCAAAACTCAGACTCACCTCTTTATCAGAAAGATACATCAATAACCAGTTTGAGAAAATTAAATCCATTGATTCAGCTGGAAAGTTTAGGTCTGGTGAGGTAACATCCGCACATATAAATTCTACATTTTCATGGTGCCCATTGATGCTCTCATTCTGCAAGAATAATAAATCTAAAATGACCACAATAATAATAAAAACCACAGAATAAATATAACTTCCATGGTGAATAATGCATACCTTTTTTACTACACTTTCAATGAAATCAAGGGCAGTTACTTTTCCCGCCTTTTTGGCTAGTTCACCGGTAAAACGACCAATACCAGATCCTAATTCAAGGACATTTTTCCCTTCATAGGGTGGAAGCAGTGACAGTACCTAACCGAAGAGTAGCCATAAGACATGCGTATTAAAAGACCGAAGTCTTTGGATTTGTGTTTAGAGACCGATTCGGTTGGTTTATATATCAATTCCTTAAATGATTAGAATTTTCCATACACATAAACATTTATTCATATGATCATTACAGCTTCAAGTAATACATACATACACACTGATTTTTCATTTGAAAGAAGAATGCAACTCATATCCTTCAATCCTATATTATTGGTGGCAAAATGATAATAAAACTCATTTTGTGTAAGAACAGATTAGAACAAATATGCAAACAAACTGTGATTATCACCTGAATGTCAGCAAAAGCCCAATCATACACAAAAAACTGATCCACTAGTAGCATAGATAATATTGACTACAAACGGAGCCAAATCATTGAACAATAAATTAATAACAAAAAGAAAGAACATCATATTTAAAAATTAGATATTTTCCAAGTGCCTCCATGATTCTTTGAAATAAATATAAGGAGCAGCTAAACAAACACCCTTTAATTATAGTATTCCAAGATCATAATTGATAACAAACAAAATCCCACTAAAACAGTAATACCAAAAGGATCTAATGAATCAAAAAAACACACAAATTAATTAATGCATCACTGTACCTCAGGCCTTTCTTGTTTATCAAGCTCAGATGCCATAGAGTCAAGCATCATGGCTTCAAGAGTGAGCTCCACAGAGTGTTCCATCCAGTAACTCTTCTGAACCTCACGCTCCTCTTCACCTGCATACTCATCAACTTTTATTCAATTTGTATAATAAACCAACTTGTGTAACAGAAATAACTACCGTTAACCACAGAGGCCATTGCAAAGATGTTGGGGAGAGATTATGAACCCTCTACTGCAAGGCGACTTCTTGAGAAAGATCTTGATCTGCTGTTGAGTGATCTTCCTTTCTGCTGCATAGAAGTTGGATCAAATCAAAATGGGATTGATGATGATGATGATGATCTTGGTTGGTATTTATGGGGGGCACAAGTGAAGTGATATTGGCTTTCTTTTTTTGGGTTTGTAAAAATGTAATGGTAGGTGACCTCGATCTTGATGGCCAATAGCAGTTATCAAAGGCCAATAGAGAATCGAATCGCCATGTGATCCCTCTTTGGAATATTCCTCCATTATATATTCTTGTACTTTATTTAAGGAAGAGATTAATGTAAGGTCATTTACACTCATAACGCCCCTTAAGGGGCGTTTTCTGACACGTGTCATGTCATGTCATCAGGGGGCGTTATGAGGCATTATGACATTAGATGTCGTAGTCATAACGTACTTACCTTATCATTACCCAATTAATAAATAAACCCTTTAATTATACATATAAATGTATCTATACATGTGTGTGAGTGGAGAATTTTGCAAAACGCCGCTATGAGTATGGCGCCCATCAAATTTTTTTACCCCATAACGCCCCTCGTAGTGGTGTTGGGGCGCTATGGGGCGCTTTGGAGCCTCTCCCCCTTACAAAACGCCCCACTACATATGCCCTAATGGGCGAAAAATGGAATAGATACCATTTCATTGTATGGATCATTATCATTTCATTGTCTTATTTGATAGGTAAGAAAAAACAAAGAAATAAAATAAAACAGGTGGTGGTGGTGGTGGACGGTGATGGTAGTGGTGGTGGGGGCGGGGTGGGCGGGGGCGGTCGTGGCGTTGGTTGGTGGGTGGTCATGGTGGGGGTGACGGTGGTGGGTGGTGGCGGCGGGCGGTGGTGGGGTGAGTGTGGGTGTGGGGTTCGGTTGAGGTTGTGGTGGGGGGTGATGGAGGTGATATAGGGTGAAAGAACAAATGTAATAAAAAAAGGTTGATTGGATGAACTTGGGGTGTTCTAGAGTGAATGAAATGGACGAGGTAATAGGTGATTTCTTATTGACCAACCAAACACTTTTTCTTCATTCCATCGTAATGGTCCATTTCATTCCTCTTCTTATTCCTACGTACCAAACAATACCTAACTTTGAACCGTTGGTGACAATCCAATCTAACCATTGCCATCCAATCTATTATGAAGGGTTTTTTTTAACCCAGTAGCAAAAGGCGACCTTATACATCCGTGATCGCAAACAGCGTTCGGTTGCCCAAGCCCACCATCTCCAGTTTCGACGAAAGCAAACTGCGACAAATCCCGATTGGGATTGGATTTGAACTTGAGACATGTGACTTCATCCCTAATAGATCGGATTTGAATTTGAGACTTGTGGCCTTCAACCCTAATCTTCACATCATGAAGCATAAATAATCATTTATCTAAATGATACGTAAAAATATCTATTTTCATTTTTCTATGTTAGAATATCTATTATGTCATTTACTTTTTGGTTTTATGTTAGAATATCTGTTATGTCATTTACTTTTTACATTTCTAATGTATAGGTAAAATTATATAAAAAATATACTAATAAGAAACGTGTTTGGAATCCCAACATGCTATTTGTAAAAGAAATTCAAGGGGAAACTCAATGCACGGCAATTGTAACCGGGTACCTCATAAGTATAAGTATGAAACATAGTTTTACAATAGCGATATGATTACTAATATCCCTCTAATCATCATTAAAAAAATAGGTAAAAGGTTCTTTTCAACGTTATAGTATGCACAAAAATGCTACAAAAGTTTCTTTTTTACCCCAAGTTCATAGGAATCTTTGTTTCATTGTTATTCATCATATCAGCTTCCTTACCATGGTTGCTTTATTGTTATCTCACCTGCTACCTGGGTGACTTCTATCCTGAGATAGAGATCACTATTTTCAAACCTCTCTTTCATTTGGGACTTGAAAATCTATCTCTTTTTTTGGAGTTCGTATCACTATTAAGTCATAAACATAAACTCCAACTAGCAATGAAGACGTCTTATTTTTCTTCTAAAATGCACTTCTTGAAGTCTAGTGATTTTAGAGTTTAATCTAATTTCATATTCCTTGCTCGTGGTGCTTGCGTTGGTCTGTAAAATGCTTTTGAAATCTTATACGCCTTCCTTACATTTTCTTACTTCACAAATCCTTCCATTTATTTAGTGTAATAGCATTCAATCATCTATCGTTCAGTTCAATTCAATATTAGGTAGTGTTTGGTATGCAGGAATAAGAGGTGGAATGGAATGTATCATTATGAGGGAACGAAGAAAAGGATGTTTAGTTGGTAGATGGAATGGAATCATCCATTCCAAAAAGCATTCCATTCCCTCAAAATCATTCCTTCCACCCCCCATATTTTTTTTTTCATTCTATCCCCTCTTCCACCTTTCACTAACAACACCATAACCCACCACCTTCGCCACCACCACCACCAACCACCGACACCCAACATCACCGCCACCCGCAACCCGTCATCCCGACAGCCACCGCCGCCGCCACCACCCACCCGCCACCGTTGCCACCAACCACCACGCCGCTGATGCAGCTTGCCGCCAACCACCATCGTCGCCACCACCACCCACCACCGCCGGCCACTGCCACCAACCACCACCGACGGCCGCCGCCACCCCCCGTCACTGCCACCACCCCACCGCCCTCGCCACCACCACCGCCCACCGCCACCAACCACCACCAACGGCTGCCGCCACCCCCTGTCACCGCCACCCACCGTCGCCGCCACCACCCACCACCCTCGCCGCCACCACCCACCACCGCCGGCCACCGCAACCAACCCCCCACTGACGGCCGCCGCCACCCCCATCACCGCCATCCGTCGTCGCCGCCGCCACCTAACACCACCCACAATCACTGCCACCGATCACCACCACTCACCAACGATTTTATTGCTTTGTTTTTCTTGCCTACCAAACAATACACGATAATAATTCATCCCATTCACACATGGTAACCAAACGAGACATGGAATGGTAATGATCCATTGCATTCCCTCATCCATTCCATTACCCCATATCAAACAGACCCTTAGAGCATTCACATCTAACCCTCCAAATTATGTGAGGGGTGTTTTTGTTTATGAAAAAGGTTGTAGGTGGTTGTAAGTGGAGGAGAGAAAATATTACTGTTCATCTGTCGATTTGAGGGAACGCTATTCACCATTTATAGTTATTTTGAAAGTGATTGTAAATGGTAGAGGAAATGTAATTATAAACGTATTAAAAAGTATTATTTAATTGAAAAGAAAAAATAAAAATAGTATTTTTTAGTGTAATATCAGGTAAAAATAAAGTGTTGGATTTGAATGCCCTTAATCACTAAACTAATTTCTCTCTCTATATATTAGTTGAATTTAGTTATAAGACTTTGACCATTTTGACTAGGCTAACAATGTGGTTTTTCTGTTATAGATCCAGAACAAGACATTTCTTTAAACATTAACATGTCATGAGCATTTACATTGAATTCCTTATCTCATTTACATTGAATTTCTTATCCTTAAATCTATAATTATACTAAAAATTACTATTTTTTTCTCTTATTTTCAACTATATAATATTTTATATCTTTTCTATTATCTTTTCTCTATCCCACTCACAACACTTTCAAAATATTAAAATATATATAAGAGGTGAACAGTATTCTTATATATCTATAGATAAACAGTAACAATTTAAATTTTTTTTACTTACAACCATTCCTTATAAAATAAATAACTCACTCGTATATTTATATAAGGTATCCATTGTAAATGCTCTGAAATTGTGTATATATTAATTTTACATGCTTGTGATTAGTAATATTTTCTTTCTTTTTTACTTTTCATTCTTTTTATTTCTTTTTTTTTTTCATTTTCCTTTTATAATTTTCTTTTACTTTAGTGTTTTTATATCATTTTTATTATTTTAATATTATAAAAATAACATCACCTAGGGATAAGCAAATGGTATTGGGTACCGGTACCGATATTGACTTTACCAAACCGGGTACATTTTTGTTACCGATTCGGTACCGCCTTTTGACATTTTCGATACCGGTACAGTTCCGGTGTTTACCCCCAAATACCAGTAATGTACGGGTACCAAACCGGTACCGTACCGGGTATATTCGGTACCAGTACCGGTTCCCATTTTCCCCGTTTTTCGGTAACTGGTACGGTACTGGTATTTATGGGTGAAACACCGGTAAGTACCGGTACAGTATTGGTACCAGACCAGTGTATTCGGTACCAGTACCGATACCGATACCACTTTTTCCCGTTTTAAGAACCAGTACATGTTCGGTACCAAACGGGTACCGTGCTCTAGGGGTGAGCAAATCAGACCCGGTACTGGTACCGAACCGGGTACTTTTTCGGTACCGATTCAGTACCGACTTTTGACATTTTCGGTATCGGTTCGGTACCGGTCTGGTACCGGTTCAGTACCGGTTCAGTACCGATACTTACCGGATTTTACCCTAAAATACCGATATCGTACCAGTACCGAACCGGGTATATTCGGTACCGGTATCGGTACCCACTTATGGGGATTTTCGGTACCGGACGGTACCGTGCTCATCCCTACCGTATCGTAGCGAGCATTTTCGGTGTCGATACCTAATTTAGATGATTTTCGGGATCGGTACTTTCGGCGCCATTACCGGTACCGAGCTCATCCATATTTTTACGTGTTAGTACCGTAATAACTGAACTGAAAACAACCGAATTTCCAACATGTAGGACGTGTGGGTCCTACTATTATACATTAGATTATATAAAATCGTTTTTTTAGAACGGAGTGGCTATCGTTACTACGCCATTTTTATCTATGTTTTAATATTCGGTATCTGCTTGTCATTACCGACACACGTTTTGCAGACACTGGATCCCCGCCGCAACGCGCGGGCGAAAATAACTATTACTTATAAAAAGAAAATGAAGTTTACAATGCTTTATGAGTTTATTCCTCAAATATTGTAATTTGTAATGTTTCTTTCAACGATCTCAATCATCAATTTACTTTTGAAGAAAATGACAAACCTATTAAAATAATTCTCTATATTCTCCGTCTACTAAAATTAACAGAAAATATTTTAAAAGGACAAAGAGTGACTATTTAAAAAAATAATTGCAAAGCGACAAATCGATAAACCAACTATTAATGGCTAAAAAATCAGATTATTGTTATATATAATAAGCATATTGAAAGGATAGGAATGATAATTTGACAATGTATTTAAAACACCCTCAATGCATACTTAAAACACCAACAAACACAAACAATTTACCCTTCAACTGGTTGACTTTTTCAATCTGGACGACTGATATTCAGTTCACCCGGATCAACCTTTCCATTCCCTTATCTCTCACAACTCACACATCTTCATCAGACCTTCTCTTCGACTCAAGATCATCATGCCAGAGCTCTCACCAAATGCCGTTTCATGAACATGAAGGGCGATTTCACCCTCTGGCGATTCAAGAACCTCTGCCGCCCCTTTCTCTCTCTGGCGATTCAAGAACATGAAGGGTGATTTCACCATATCGATGAAGATTTTACAAGATTGATGAAGAATCAAGAACATGAAGGGCGATTTTTAATACACATCTGATTAGGGTTTGAGAAGAGTTCAAGTTTGAGCTGCTGTTTTGAAGTTTGAAGGTATACTCTTTCATTTTGTTCTCGCTTTCATATGTTGTAGCATTGTGGTATGTCCGGTAGTGGGGTTTTTCTGGCTCTTATCCACTCTTTTGGGGTTTATTGTAGACGCCAAGAGGATAAAGGTATTCTCTTTTCTTTCATTAGATTATCTGCTCTGTTTATGAAATATTTGTTTAATGAAATTTTCTTGAAATATTATCTCTGAAATCAAGGGTTTGGTTGTAATTGTATTCTAGGGTTCCCAGGTTAAGCTTTCATCTCCATGAATCTTGGTTTTAAAAAAGCATGCGGCGGACTGAAGAGGTTCTTCGGATCTGCCAGTTTTCTTACTAAATTTCGCCCATTTTTTTTTGGTTCATTTAACGAAATCGGATATGATTACAGTTTTTATCTATAAACTTTGTTTAACTTGTTTGAAGGTTGAAATCCCCATTGTGATGCTTATTTTTTGATTGGATCAGTCGGTAGCTTACCAGACCCAGATGATTAGTTTCTACACCTATTATACACTCAGCCTTTTGTTTTAGGGTTACATCTCGCACGCTTACAATCAGATTTGTTCATCAGCAGTTTCATCGAGTGAATTTAGTTGTAACTGTGATAATTTTTAGCTTTTGTCAAGTTGTTTGAACAATTTGCTTATTTATCACTTCCTTCTTTAGGCCGGAAAACACCTGCAGCTGTAGCTAATTAGGACAAAGATAAGAAGATACCTGCAGGTATGAACATAAACACACTAGCCATAATTTGAAGTCTGGTGCTTTTATAGTTCATGTTTGCCTTTGTTGAATGCATCTATAAAGCCTTTTGTTTGTGGGATTTTAATATAGAACTCAGGTTTGTCATAATTTGAAGCTTTTATGTTTTTTTTAATGAATCTTTGTTAATCTTATGCACAAAACATAGAAATATACTGATTTTGTGGGTTGTTCTCTCGCTTTCTAAATAAAACAATTCAGTAAGTTGTATGCTTAAAGTTATTCAAGATTGTAATGGTTGGTTTGATTATAAATAAAGTCAAAAGGTAATCTAATTCAGTATTTGAGTAGTATTCGTTTCTAATGATAATTCAGGGATTAGAGCAGGATTAGATGATAGAAATGCTACCTGCGATGCTGGTTCAGAGTTCACTACACCATCTAAAGCAGCTCGAATAACTAATGTGGACAATTCATGTTGGAAAAGGTTCCAGTCTTCCGCTGGTGTGTGAAACACTAGAGATGCCAACCTGGACTGGTTGGTGTTGTTGAGCCACTGGTCCCAATGGGCTTGGGTTGGTTTCATCCGGCTCAATTGACATGAAGCCTCTGTTGTCAATAGCGTGCGAGACGTGCGCCTAGGCGTTGAGACGCACTAAATGCGCTGCGACTGGCGAGGCACTTAGGCGCAACTTCAGGCCTATACTACTAAAATTTATACTATTAATGTTGGAACCGGACAACAAATGAAACTAAAATTCATCTCATCAGTTAACTTTATGTTTCATCCATGCAGAAATCAAGGTTCATATGCATTGCGTCTACTACAAACATAAAAGCATCTTGAGGTACTTTAAATGATTATTTGACTCCTAAAGTGGACCGGTCGGGTTGGGTCACATGTAAGAATGGATTCAAGTCAAAACGGGCCATTTTAAACAGTGAGCCAATTTAGTTCGGGTCAAAACATGTAACTCTTGTGCAGCAGGTTTAGATGGATCTGTCAGGTAGACCCTGGACACTTCTGGTCCAAAATTTTGAGATTTTTAATGAGCTAATAAGTCAAGAAAAACTTTTAAATAATTACAATTTAGGCGCTTGTCGACCCGCTTGCCTTAAATACAGGTACAAATTGACAGTTTTATCATTCTTTTCTTTCTCACCAGGTACTTGTTGAAGGCAACCATGGATGGTGGCAGTACCGGGTTTTAGGCGAAACAAATTGCAAGTGACGATGGTGAAGTTTTCGTAGGGGTGTGAATTTCTGACACGACCCGAAACCCGACACGAACCTAACACGAAATTCGCGGGTTTAGGGTTTAGTCTAAACGGGTTCGGGTCAGTTTCAGGTTGAACCTGTGAACCCATTTAGGTTAACGGGTCGGGTTGGCGGGTTGACCTGTTTAACACATTTATACTAAATATATTTTTTACAGTATATTTTATTTCATAAATTAAACGGGGTGTGTATTTTATGCCATGATTATAACTTAAAGGGAGAAATTAACATAGATTTTATAATTTAAATACGATATTATTATTATATAGATTTGTGTTTTTATGTAAATTTTAGTTTTAATATATTAATTTCAGAAAAATAAAATTAAAAAATTCGGGTTAAAAGGGTCGTGTTTGGGTCAACCCATGATACGATTTTCGGGTTCGGTTCGGGTTCGTGTAAAATTTTCGGGTTCGGGTCGGGTTGAACCCGCCAACACGACCCGTTTAGCACCCCTAAGTTTTTGTCGGTACAATGAAGCTTTGAAGATTTATCATTTGTATCATTGCCTCTTTGAATCAAAACTCCGACAAATTGATTGGAGCAGCTATAAGGGGAGAAATTTATGGCGGCAGTGGGGATTGCTGGTGGTGGAGACGAGCTCTATGTAAGCTACTAATTTGTTCAGCATCTATGTAATGTATCATATGTATTTGGTGTATAATTTAATCTTGTAGTTGTACACTTAAATGTTTGTGACTTTATATCAGTTATATGCTATTGTGACCACTTGCGATTTATGCCAGTGAATACTTAGGACAACAACTATTATAATGTATGAATTATTTTCAGGGAAAGTTTAGGTAGTGCATGCCGTAGTTCATATGGTGGATTACAAAGTGGATCATGGGAAAAGTAGGTTTTTAGTTTAGAATTTGATGTTTGCAAATTGAAACAAAAGAAGATGACATTAACTCTTGATAAGAAGTCATTAATGCTGTGTTGTTTTGCAGCTGCTTATATCTCATCTGGAACCTTTAGCGGAACAACAATTACCAGTAATTGGCAAACCTAGAGCAGTAATGTCAGCAGGCAGAGGATGCCTTTTTGTAGGGCATGGATGCATTGCAGCAATCTCATTCGGACAACAGATTTGTCAAACACTCAAACATATAAGTTCAAACAACATATGCGCATCCAAATGCCCCTATAGTTTTCCTATGTTGTTATGAGTTGGCTCAAAACTTTATCCTTATATTTAGGGATCTTGGAATAGGTACTGTCCCATATGGTCCTGAACTGGTTCTTTCTGGGAGATATTTCATGCAGCAGTGAGAGAAGTGAACAAGGAAACCCGTGTAACGATCAATAACAATAAAAATGGCTATTATGAATATACACCGAGTATAGTTCAAGTTTGACACCTTTGATTGAATATACACTGAGTCTACAAGTGAAGCCTTGACTGTTAACTCAACCGCATGGTCTACCACCACGGCACTGCCCTTGTGTAGCTATGGCTAGTACCCCATAGCCTATGCTTGAACATGTACAATTGCGTATGTATCTCATGGCGTTCCTGTCCATCGCACTTGGGTTTGTCGGACCAATAGTACTAATCACACATTCATCCTCATACTATTAATTTATATTATAATCCTTTTAAAAGTCTGTGGCATTTAGAAAAAACGGTCCCTCCCTTTTCCACCTACCATTAGGGCTGTTCAAACCCGACCCGAATTCAAAGCCACCCGAACCCGAATTAGCGAATATCCGAATAACCCGAACCCGAGAAACCCGACCGACCAACCGGAACTTTAAATGGTTTGGTTATCGGGTCACTTTTTCCCCACCAAAAACGAACAACCCGACCCGAAAAACCCGAAACACGAAACCTGAATAAAAACCCGAACATTTATTGTTTTTTTCTTATAGAAATGTTTTGGTTTGAGGTCTTTAATATATGTAACATTAAGTTTTTGGACTTTTAAATATTATAATAGCATATTTTCAAATAATGTTTGAACTTTGATGATATTTTTAAAGTACTAATATGAATATTGATGATATTTTGTAAAAAAAACATTTATTTTTCATTTTACATCTAAACCCGAAAACCGAATAACCCGACCCGAACTAATCCGACCCCGAATAACTCAAACCCGACTAACCCGAATTTTAAATGGGTCGGTTATCGGGTCAATTTTTCCTAGACAAAAACCCGAACAACCCGACCCGAAAAACCCGAACCCGAAGAAAAAACCCGATAAACACCCCTACCTACCATACAATCTCTTAATTTTTGAAATTGTTGTTTTAACCCAATACTATTACTTTATTTTACAATCCCATCAACTTTTGAAAATTGCAATTTTTATCTAACCCAAACCAATCCCTAAATAATTAACTAAATTTTCTTTTTCTAAGTTTAGTTTTTAAATACTAGTTTCTTGTTGTGCTTAAAAACTTTGTATAAATATCATTTTAACCCACACGAGTTTTAGTAACTGGTACTGCCTCGTTTAACGTGCCCTTTAACAGTAAGGGTTCAAATCTTAGGTCATGGTCTATGTATCATGTCTAAGTAATTCCGTACTCTTAGAATCATCTACGGCACTATCATTTGTATGTAAATTGATGTTATTCGGTTTGTGCACTCTTAAACGGTAAGCTTCCGTTTAACCTGTTTTCTGCAATTAAGCACTCATATCGCTGTTTGCCATTATTGATCATGTGTTACTCATAAAGTACCCTCAGATTCATCCAAGTTGTGATTAGTATCGTTTCGTGATCGTGTAAGTGTACGTGTAATTAGGGTTTACATAAAATAAGGTTTTGGACGCACTTAGGGTTTTGGCACAATTAGGGTGTACCTGGTCATCATGGTTGCCACATTCTCCCATGGTTAGGAAATTTTGTCCCTGAAATTCCTTATACACTAGTTTTGTTGCGAGGGAAGAGATGAGGGTATTTCTTTTGGAATTCATCATTCTGCTCCCAGGTATTTTGTGTCCTTGTTTAGAGTTCCACTTGGCTTTTACAAGTGATGTCTTGTTGTGACATAATTGTTTAATCTTTCCTTCCACTATTTCCATCGGTTCCTCCATGAAGTGGAGTTTGTCACCAACGTGTATGTCTCCCAATGGTACTTTGTTGCTTTCCAGCAAGGCACTTTTTCAAGTTTGAGATGCGGAAGACATTGTGAATAGTGCTTAGTTCGATCAGTAAATTTAGCCGGTACGTTACATGACCCACTTTAGCAATGATCTCATATGGCCCAATGTATATCGGAGCTAGCTTTCCCGTCTTTCCAAACCTTATAATGCCCTTCCACGGCGATATTTTTTAACAATACTTGTTCACCCACTTCGAAAGATAATGGTTTCTAGCGAACATCGACATAGCTCTTATGCCGATCCTGCGCTGCTTTCAGTCAGTCTCGGATTGGACCTTATCAGTTGTTTCTTGAATCAATTTGTATCCCATAAGTTGTGTATCACCCACTTCAGCCCAATAAAGTGACGATTGGCACTTTCGACCGTAAAGTGCTTCATATGGTGATGCTTGAATGCTACTATGATTAGAGATGGGCAAAATCGGGTTTTATTAATACCCGGAACCGGTTCCTAACCGAACCCAGTTCCAGTTGCTGACAATGGAACCGGGTTTGATATGGAACCGGGTCCGGTTCCTACCCGAGTTTACACAACAGATTCTGGAACCGTTTGGAAACGGGTACGGGTATTCCGGAACCGGGTACAGTAGGAACCGGGTACGGGTACTGTGTGGAACCGGTTACGGGTACACTTGGGAACCGGTCATGTGGAGTTGTCATTCAAAGGCTGCCAAAACTACTGTTAATAAACGGTTCTTTTGCAAATGTCAATCAAACCTGTAAAGCACTATTAGGAACCGGTTCCACGGATGTAATATCGTTGGAAACCGATTCTTTATTAAAAGTCGGTTTTTTTATGTATTTATACTCATTCTTCTTCACCATTTCATTACTACAAGTTTACAACAACATACAATCTTTCATATATTCAAAGTTCAATCAAAACAATGGCAAGCAACGAGGAGGTGGTTTTGGTTTTGGAAACCAAACGTAACCCGGCGATATGGAAGAATTTTGATGTTTACTGTCCGATAGCCACGAGATGGCTAGATGCAAGGCTTGCGACAAATTCATGAAGGCTGCCGCCAACTCTACCCTTAAGAAACACACCGAGCGGCATTGCCCGATGACGAAGGCCAAGAAAAATGGGACGGGTGAAGGACCCGGCACCGGTTCTTCGAATGTTTGATGCTTGGTGTTTCTATTTTAGTATGTTTAATGTTTGGTGTGTTTATTGTGTTTAATGTTTACTAATGCTTAGTGAGTTTAGTAAATTTAATGTTTTTATTTAAGTGTGTTTGGATTTTTACATTACTTTAGTAACGGTTTTCATTGATAATAAATTACTTACATAAAAAACATTAATATTAAACTTATAATAGCAATCGGTTCCCGAAAATATAAAAAAACTGATTAAAAAATACTAGCAGTAACCGGTTCCTAACCGAAAAAAATACAATGTTTTCTCATAACCGGTTCCAGACAGATTTACTTCCTTGAGCATTTACTAGCGGCGGGCGCGACACTTTCCGATGCGTTACGCTTAGGTGCGGGTACTTCAGAATCATCGTCCGAATCGTTAGTCTCTACTTCTTCGTCCTCCTCTTCGTCAATGATCTTGTGCTCTAACTCAACTTCATCTTCTAGACTAGATTTATGTTGAACACGGTCAACGACATCCAAATGATCCTTGAGGCAAATTGCCATCTCTAGCGATTCCGGAGTTAGTCTTGTTCTTCGAATTGACAAAACCCTGCCACTAAGAGAAAACACACTTTCCGAAGCTACCGTGGAAGCTTGGACCGTTAGTATATCACGAGCCATGGGGGCTAGAATCGGGTATTCGGATTCTTTCGATTTCCACCATGCCAAAATATCAAAATTCTTATATTCCTCGGCGGTCATAGTAAGCGAATATTTAGTTTTTTTTATATCTACCAAGTTCACTTGTTGGTTCACTACCCCTTTGTTGTCTAGCCGTCTCGTCTCTAACGACATTCAACATGGTTATAATTAGGTCCCCAATTGTTTCATCATTAGAGGCCGTCGACTAAGACTCAAACAAATTTGTAGGATTCTTTCCCCATATTTTTTTAAATAATGATCATAAAGCTTGGCCATACACTCATTGAATAATTTTTTTGTTTTTGCTTTTAAAGTTGGATCCTCCTCATGCATATCCAACTTGTCATAAATTTCTTCAGTTAAAGCTTCAACACCCGGTACGTTTAAATAGGATTTAAAGTGGCGGCACATAGAAAAACGGGTGGTAATTCCAAAAAATATTTTTAAAATTTTTCAATCATCGGTTTCATCATATTCCTCAACATGTCACTAGAATTTTCAAACTTTTTAAAATTTGTTGTTATCAAATACAATTGGTCCGCAACTTTAGAACTAGTAGGATAATAAACACCGGAAATCAAAGTTGTTGAAGTTTAAGGATCCACAATGTTTACATTGGGGGTTTTTGCGAGCCGTCACTCATCTCGAACAACTCCCAATTGCTCCAAACCTCCATATTGCGATTATGAGACAATGTTCCAACAACATATGGAACGGTTTGATCTTGAGGAACATTGTTAACGGATTGGGATTTTGCGTTTTTTGAACTCTTTGAGGCCATTGTTGAAAAGTTTGTGAAAAAGAACAAGAAAGAAATATAAGAAGAAGAATAAATATGAGAAATTGTGTGCTAAACAATAGAATTCTCAAAACCATTTATAGAAATCGGTTCCAACGGTAGTAATCGGTTCCACGAATAGGAACCGGGTCTAACGGTCATATTCGCATTAAATGCTACTGTAACCGGTTCCAACGATAATGTCTCCAACGGCTATATTCGGTTCCAACGGTAACTTCAGGACCGGGCATGGTGGAACCAGGTACATTAGGAACCGGGTACGGGTAGTAACCGGGTATGGTTTGGATTCGGGTACGACCCATTTAAAATTATAAAATTTGGAACCGGGTAGGAACCATCGGGTATTTTGAACCCGGAACCGGTTCTACTATATGTCGGGTAGGAACTGGAACCGGGTCCAGTTCGGTTCTACCAGGTCTTGTTTGGAACCGGTTATTATGCCCATCTCTAACTATGACAACTGTTATTATGTGAGAATTCGATCAGTGGGAGATGTTTGTCCCAACTTCTTCCAAACTATAGGACACACGCGCGAAGCAAAACTTCTAACGTCTAGATAGTTCGATCTGATTGGCCATCTGTTTGGGGATAATAAGCAGTACTTGAATCGATTCAAGTTCCCAAACTACGACTACTGCTGCTGCTGCTACTGTTGCTGCTACTGCTACTACTGCTGCTACTAGTGCTACTTCTACTCTACTACTTACTACTACTACTACTACTACTACTACTACTACTCTACTACTACTACTACTACTACTATGCTCTGCTACTAGCTATCTACTACTGCTACTACTGCTAACTAGTGACGACGACTACTACGAGTACGACGACGACCACGACCACGACAACGACGACGACGACTACAACACTACGACCACGACGACGATGACCAAGACTACGACGACGACGACCACGACCACCACCACCACCACGACCACCACCACCACCACCACGACCACCACCACCACTACCACCACCACCACCACCACTACCACCACCACGACTACCACTGCTACTACTGCTACGACGACGACTACGACGATGACGACGACGACGACAAAGACGACAACCACCACGACCACCACCACGACCACCACAACGACCACGACCACCACAACGACCATCACCACCACGACCACCACCACCACCACCACCGCCACCACCGCCACCACATCTTGACCTCGGGGTGTTTTTGGAAGATGGGTCACGGAGTCCATCGTGATTTGATCCTATTTCCATTAAGGTATTTCGGGTTGCTGTAACATTCCTGAGGATTTCTGGTATTCCACCTTGACTCGACACAAGTTAAGCATTTGCTCACGTACTCTGCTACGCCATTTTTCATACCGTCACCAATAAAAGTCTTTTTTTGAGCCCAAGTTAACCCGGTTAATCAAGTTAACCAAGTCAATCAAGTCGAACCAAATGCTGTCAATGCTCCTGCAAACTTATCCAAGTGCTCCTATAAGCACTTCAATTCTTATGACCCTCCAAAATATGAGGGAACAGAAGGGGTCACTGCACTCCTTCGATGGTTCGAGGAAATGGAAAGCACCTTTCTAAACTGTGACTGCCCTAACGACCGTAAGGTTCATTATGCTACCAGCCGTATCTTTGGGGTAGCTTTAACATGGTGGAACACTGAGAAGAGCAGAAGAGGGGCTGAAGCTGTTGTAGCCTAACTTAGGAACAGCTCAGGGAGCTTATGACAAAATGATTTTGTCCAAGAAGTGAAATCAAGAAGTTGGAGGATGAATTCTACTTCTTAAAGCAAAATGATGGAGATCATATGGCCTATAACAAGCGTTTTCTCGAGCTAAACCAGATGGTCCCAAATATGTTCACTCCTCTTTATCGTCTCATTGAACATTACATTAGGGGTCTTCCTTCTGGCATCCAGGATTCCGTGATGAGCACTGTACCCACAACATTGATGTTGCAATGGAATTAGCCACTAAACTCATAGAAAACCATATCCGAAATGGAGACTTTAAAAAGAAGGGCTCAACTGACAAGGCTCCAGTGGAAGATCCAAAAACAACCAGGGCTGAATCGTCCTCCCGTTCCGATACCAAACAAAAGCGTGACGGTAAAAACTACTTCGTTGCCTCGACTAATCCAACTCCACAAACCGTACCTCTCCAAGCCATCCCAATCACCCAAGTGGCACCCAACCCAACTTACCCAAACAAGAAACCCTACACTGTTCCTTACCCTCAATGCAACACCTGCCACTATCACTACCAACTCACCATACCTTGCCGACTGTGTGCCAATTATGGGTGTTATGGTCATTTGAGTAACACTTGTCGCGCTCCTCAAAACCAAGCTCCACCTCCTGCCCAAAACATGATCCAACCCTACCAACAACTGCATTATCCCATGGTGCCATATGTGCGGACTTGCTTTAATTGTGGTGATCCTACCCATTTTAGAAACACGTGCCCTAGGCTGGTTAACATCATCAACGCTCAAGCCCAAGCAAACCCAGTTAATTAAGCGAACCACGCAAACCCAGCATCCCCACCAGCAAGAGGTAGAACTTACAACATCAACGCAAACCCAACTAAGGTCAACGACAATGGCACGAACGAGCAACCCAACTAGCCTTTTCCACCATGAAGACACAAGACTCCGCTACAGTTATTTATTTTATTTCCATTCCTAGTTTTGTAAATTCCGTTTCTTGTTTTGACTATTTAAGTTACCATTTTCCTGAATTTGGATTTTAACGTTTCAAGTTAACATTGGTTCATACTATTTCCCACCGTTTTAAATTTATATTATGTTACGCCATTGTTTTTCATTACGTTTCATATCATGTCGTTCATGTCATCATACATCACGGTGGACATCGTCTCATCATTTAGGGAAGTTGGGTCACATCTCACTTTTTCATAGACTGACCACTTCCTTATAACACAAGATAGAGGTACAACCATCATTCAGTCTTGTTTTCTTCGGATTCGAGACTCAAGCATTGGTTGTTGTGTTTGGTTATGTTTGGTATTTTAGGACGAGTCACATAGAACCAATCATGATTTGATAACAAAGCCAATGAAAATTTGACAAGGACATGGTGGATATACCGCTGATACTTCCTATATCTAAGTGTTATTGTCAAATGATCAAAAGCGTTGTTAGATTGTCATGAGAAGTTTTGTGTAAGTAGTGTCAATCACGATTCGGATAACAATGTGGTTAATGACTTCTTATGTAACTTTATCATAATAACGGTTCGGTTTTCTTAAATCCCTTATCATGATACAATATCCAGTTAGACATCATGAGTTTGATTGCAACTCAGTAGTAAATCCCTATCATGCTACTAGCCATCTCCATGTTATGACGCCTTTTCACTTCTACACTTCTGGCAACAAAGAGCGATTCATCTACCAGGAACGTTACCGCCTCAATTGAACCTAAACCCTACATTGACTATATTTTAATGTAGGATCCTAGTGTGAAATTCCTCAACCCTATATTACAATAAAATTTCGGGACGAAATTCCTAAAAGTAGAGGAGACTGTAACATCCGCCAAAACAGGTGAGCGAAACCCGACTCGTTTGTAATCGAACTCCTAGAATATATACACTCTATGAATAACAAGTTTTGAATCAATAAACGATAAACAATATACTTAGCCAAGTTAAAAAGAAAATAATAATATGAATTAAATCATGATTTTATTTAAGCAATGTTAAGTTGAGGGGCCTTTTTGTGAGATTTTGAAACTTGGACCCCTTTTACATAAAATAAAGAAAAAGATAAGGAAATGCAGACCAAGGGACTCGAACCCGGGTCTACACATCTAACATACAACGCATCAACTACTGCACCACACATGTCACATCTCGACTCGCAGCGGAATGATACGGGGCAGATTGATTGCCCATAACTTTTGACACTATTATAAGTTTAAATATTTAAAGACACCACTTTAGATTTGTCACACACAACATAGATTTCAAATATTAATACCAAGTTACAAAATAAAATAAATAAAAGCAATATATCTTAGCCGGTTTATTGCTAAGGCAATCCTACATGTCTTCAACTCAAAATCCGCCCACCCCTTGTGTACCTGTATCACACGTAAAAGAGTTTTGGGTCAACAAACATGTTGGTGAATAGATTCGGTTTTTACTTAAAAGTATTTTTGTTTTGTTATTTTTAGAAAAACCTTATTTTATAACTTGTCTTATCAAATGTGAAACTAGGTCTTTCAATATAACAAGAATTCAACACATATCTCATAAGCAACACAAACATAGCAATATTAGTAACCATAGACACATAGAGATTCAAGCCCCGAAAGGTGAATCTGCGAAACAATGATGTCGATATCGAGTTCGACCCATGGCCGTGGGGAACCGGTCCGCTAGGTGGATCCACGCGAAACCTGTGACACAAAGCGAGTAACACATAGACGCACGTATAGAGAAACAATAGAAATCAGCGACAAGTGACACATAGAAACACATCGAATAGCATGTTATCAATTTAAATAATAAATTTAAAATCAAGCACGAGATACACCCAAAAAGATTTAATGACAAAAAGGAGAAAATAGTCGAATCTATTCACAGTTTGCAAAAATCTTGAACGAAACACAACCAAATAGGTTGTTCATGCAAGAGGATAATTCCAACGTAATATCCTAAATTGAAATAATGATGAATATGTTTAGATATAAGTCCACCAACGTAAATTCATTTAAACACTCCTTAACTTAATTTAATTAATCCTTTATTGGGGATTTATTTCTTTTCTTCTTTTTTTTTCTTCTTCAACGACACGTTAACTCTTTCGATTAGAAGAAATAAAGAAAAAAACCTAAATTCATTTTCTATGAAATAAGGATGACTTTCAGAATTTATTTATTTTAAAAAATATAGATAATAACAATATTCTATAAGGGAGAGAATCATGAGAAAAATAGATATAAATGAGAAAACTAGAAAACTAACTAAAAAAACAAAAAAAAAAAGCATAAAAAACATACATTTTTTTTACAATTTTTTTTATAAAAATCTCTGCATTTTATGTATAAATTTTTTTTTTTTCAAAAAAAAAAAAAACTTGTACTGCACATGTGCACTATATGTGTACTACACATGTGCATTATATGTTTATGTTGCAATGAGCATTATATGCTTTTTTTTATAAAAAGTTTTTTTATATAATATATATAGCGAATTTTAATAAAACAATAAAAAAAAATTGATATGTTTTTTTTGGTTTTTTTAGTTAGTTTTTTGGTTTTCTCACTTAAAGTAGTTTTCTCATGATCCATCCCCTATTCTATAATCATTATATATATATATATATATATATATATATATATATATAGGGTAAGGTTCATGCGAGAGCCACATTTATTGCGGAAACCACCTTTATTGCAAAATGAAATCTAAAAAAAAATCAAAAAAACACTCAAAAAATTTTTTTTTGCTATTTTTTTTAAAAAATCGCTATATTTCTTACCCCTAAAAAAGTAACAGTTATCCATGCACATGTGCATATGTATCATAACTTCGACAAATTCCGTAATACATTATCAGTAGTAGACAATTGCACTTTAATTTACAATACCATACGTAATACACTACTTTTTACATTACCAATATTCAAAATGCACATGTGCATCATTTTGTATAACCATTATATAACGTGTTTTGGTAAAAAAAAATTTGGGTTTTTGAATGATGAAGTAGGCCTATATACATGTTTTTTTGGTTAGTTATATCTTGTGGTTGATGGTTTGGTTATAGTTGTCACTTTATAATGTAATATGTTGATTGTATAGTATAAATGGTATGATATACATGTAATAAAGTGAAAATATTGGTATTGGTATTGTATTATAGATGGTAGGAGGTAATGGTATTGTATTATGGATGGTAGGAGGTAATGGAAGTGTATTATGAATGGTATGATAGATGAAAGAAAAAGTGTATTCAAAGTAGTGTACCAAAACACCTTATTTAATGTTGATACATATAGATGCACATGTGCGTTTATAATATTGGCAACGTAAAAAGTAGTGTATTACAGATGGTAGTGTAAATGAAAGTACAATTGTCTAATATTTGTAACGTATCACGAAATTTGTCAAAAAAATGATACATATGCACATGTGCATGGTAACGTATTATGGATGAAATGATGGATGAAAGAGAAAGTGTATTCAAAGTACTGTACCAAAACACCTTATTTCATGTTGATACATATTGATGCACATGTGCATTTCTAATTTTGGTAACGTAAACATTAGTGTATTACACGTGGTAGTGTAAATGAAAGTACAATTGTCCAATTTTATAATGTATTACGGAATTTGTCAAAGAAATGATAAAAACGCACATGTGCATGGATAACGGTTACTCAATTTTTTTTGATAAAATATAGCGAATTTTTTTAAAAAAATATTAAAAAAATCGAAAAAAATTTTTTTGGGTGTTTTTTAGATTTATTTAGGTATTACTTTTGTGTTCACACTGATTCTCGCGGTTCTCACAATAAAGGGTGGTTCCTAACGGATCCTTATCTTTTATATATATATATATATATATATATATATAGAAATGAGCATTTATATAGTTAATTGGGAACTTAAATTCGAATATGAAAACATGTCGGGTCATAAGTATGGTAGTCCACGAATGTTACAGTCTCACCTTACTCACTGAATCTTATTACGTTCGTCAGATGAAACCCACAACTGCCGGAAACACGAAGACACCGCCGGAGATCGGAGGAACGATCGGAACCCGCGAGTCATCGGTTTCGGTATACCTTCCTTTTACGTTATGTTTTCTTGTTTATCTCTATTTAGTTCCTACTTGTTCAATAATAATAATAATCATTCAAACAGAACGAAATTTGTTGGGAAAAATATATAATAGTCTGATGTCTAGTTGGTTATGATGAAGAAGATGACAGTCGGTTTTGAGTTAAATAAAATTAAAACCAAAATAGTTCAGATCATTTGATGTCGCTCAATGGTTAAGAACAATAAACAACACCGTCAGGGTGCGGGTTCGAGTCCTAGCCCTGGTTCTTCGCAACATATTATTCTTTTTGTTTAGAAAACCAATACAAGAAACACCTTAAAATTTATTTAAGTAAAAGAAGAGGACATTACACGACATAAAGACAGAACTCAACCTGGTGGTTGGAGTGCTTGTAGTTGGGACAGTGCACGCAGGTTCAAACCCGGCAGACCCTGTTTTGTTAATTTTTGTTTCTTTATAATATAATTTAAGACATAGATTAAGATTTAATTATAAAATCAACTAATTAATGGTTTGTTAATTATGTGGTTAAGACTTATTATAAAAACCCAAATAATTAATGATTTATTATTAAACTACTTGTTTTGTTTTTGTACGTCAAATATATTGATTTCAAATTGATTCTTTTTTCAGTTTTATAAAAATACCTAAACTGTTAACATTTAAATTCAATGAAAACTTCAATAATTCAAGAAAGCTACTTTTTAATAATTTTATTAAATAGAGTTTTTCTCATTTTATAGATTTAAACCACTATCATATATTAACAAATTATATATATATATATATATATATATATATATATATATATATATATATATATATATATATATATCCTCTTTTGTAAATAAAACATAATTAAATAGTAAGATTTATATTTCAACAAAATGTGTATGTATCTTAATGAAATAGTAAACTCTATTTAATTAGTAGATAAATTATTCGCAATGGTATAATTTCGGGACAACTCCTAACTCTCCAAGGGTGATGATCCTTGATCTCACCTGGATCAATCAGATCTAGGATATCATGGTGACACAAGATGTACCACACGAATAAATAAACTTGAATAATTAATACATAATTAGTTGTGTTTCGTATGTGATATTTTGTGACTCGTATCTCGTATTTTAGGTTATTTTCCCATCGTTTGAAGTTTTCCTTCTTTCATTCGTGTGCTTTTTCTCAAGGAATCGCAAGGACGCAATCTGTGAGTGAATCTTAGAACTCCCCTTTTCATTCATGTGCTTATCTCAAGGAATCGAATATTTTTATCGTATTTTCAAGTTCGATTCCGTGCAATTACCATTATGTGAAGTATCTATGTTATGTGTTGTTTGGTTGTTTATCATTTGGTGCATTTTCATTCACGTTGGATATCGCATCATCATAGGCTTGTCTGTTCCCCATACCTATTGAGCAAAACGTGACGTTGCCAACATACGAGGCTAGCTCCGTTTGATTGAACTTAGACCTTGCAGCACACCATAATATCGTGCACATGCACACATTCATTGGCACACCATAATACCGTACAACATGCATACATTTATTCGAATTATTTGAGTTGGTTGGTTTATTGTTTGAGGTTGTGTTATGAGTTTTGTTATTGTCACCCCCAACCTATGGCGGAATCATCGGGATGTGGCACTATGCAACGAGATTGCTCGAGAGATCCATAACGGCTAATTTGTGACAAATATTGATTAAGTTTAATTTTCCATACAATTAAACAAACATTTAAAACAACTTGTCCGAAATGAAATATATTGTTCTCAAGTAAGAAACAAAAATGAACGACTAGATTAAGCGTGTATCTAAAGGCCTAATCCAATTGCAGCATATACGATCCATCAACCTGTCACATACGTTAAAATAAAGTCAATACAAAATGTAAAGGTGAGTATACAGGTTTAGCATAGTAATAGTAATAAAGCGGTTAGCGAAACCAGCATGCACTAATGTAGTCATGTGAACATATATGTTATCAACACCGAAACCGATTAACCAATTAGACCGCGAGTGAGTATGCACGATACGTGTCCACAAAAATGGCCACGCACGTAAACAGTAAAGTAAAGCGGACCTTAACAACCCCGAACCTATGGGTGGCGGGTCAACCTATAGCTGCTATCATGTTAAGGGTGGTAGGCAAGTCTCAAGGCATACAAATAACACGTAGCAGTTTAGCGTTTCACGTATAGTTAAGCGAGAACGGTTTGCGTTTTAAAGCATTTTAGCGTTGTGCGTAGTGATTGTTTGATAGAAAACGTATGTAACACCCAAAAGTGTGTTAAAGCGAAAAAGGGTCAAGTATACTCACAGTGAGTGCTTAAATAGTTAAGCACGAGCGAGATGGAGTGAAGAGAGCGTTGGATCAGCCTGCAAGCGGGAACAGAAGTGCATCAGTCTTCCATAGTGCTGAAACGGTTGAAACGTAGAGTCGGGTGGGGAAACAGGTGGTTCGTGCGATCTGTGCTTCGTACGAATTGGTCTAGTTCGTACGAATTATGCCAATTCGAGTTGAGGTTTGTGCGAATCGAGTATTTTTCACGTCTTTCTTCGGAAAATCGAGTGTTTATCCCTCCAGCCTTAAGTTACTAATCAAACCGCGAGCCGGAGAGGTCTTTTGAGCAAGCTAGTCACTTGTGGGAACTTGGACTGTTTCGTACGAACTAGTCAGTTCGTGCGGACCAGTCCAGTTCATACGAGTTGACTGCTTTCGTCTTCGTGCATCCGGAACTGAGTTTTCGCTTGAAACAGATGTGATTTCGTGTCCATTTCAGGCAGGTTTTGACATCGTTTCGTCCCACTATCCAGTGAACGGAACATATGTCGGTTTTAGTCCGTTTTTAGTGTAAAAATCAAGTTTAAAACAGTTTTCCTAGGTTTGCACACTTGGAGAGTTGAAATAGCAAGATTTCTAACTTGGGAAGCCAAGGCTAAGACCAATATTCTCGTTTAAGTGTGAATCCAAGGTGAAATCAGAAAGTTCTACGAAAAAGATGAAGGTTTTCATAAACAGAATGATTTAGATGAAATCAGAGATAATCTCGTGTAAAATCGTTGTGTTTTGTGTAAAACGAGTTATTACTTACTTGGAATACAGAGAAAAGTTGGGTAGAGAGTGTTTCGTACGAGGGGCAGCAAGAGGAGTGTGTGTGAGGGAGTGTGGTATTTATAGGAGAGGATGTAAGTGGAATTGGTGTCAATTCATATGAATTATCAATTCGTACGAATTGGGAATTGAGCAGTTGGTACGAATTGAGCAGCTCGTACGAAATAGCCATTTTCGTGCGAATCGTTTCCAATTCACGCATTGGCTGTTCGTTTGGTGTTTTTGTTTGTATTGGTTATTTGTGTTAAGCGTTTAGCGGGGCATTAAGCGTTGTGTTGCGTTTTGGTGTGATAAATCGAGTTGAGCGAGCGAGCGTGAGAGCGAGCATAATATATATAAACATGTATACACATAAACACACAACATTCATAACCATCATTATTATCCGCATTTATCGTGCGTTACGGCGAGCGTTCGAGTGTTAAGTGTTTTGATTATATGATTGCGTGTGATGAAAATGTATTTAGCATAATATTAACCCTTGTTACATAGGAATCTCAGAGTACAAACGGTTACAAATAGGATAAACGATAAAATAGGAATAATCAAAAAGTCAGGTTGTTACAGTCTCCCATACTTTAGGAAATTTCGTCCCGAAATTCAAGTGGTAGATATAACAAAGAGATGTGGGTATTCAGCTTTCGTATCACTCTCGAGTTCCCAAGAGAACTCGACGCCGCGTTTGCCTTTTCATCTGACTTTCACAATGGGAATACGACTGCGTCGAAGTTTCATGATCTTTCACCCCACTGGCTTATCCACGAAGTGAAGAGTTTCATTTATTTGTAAATCTCCATAAGGTATGTGAAGATTTTCTTCGGCTGAACACTTTTTGGGGTTTGAGACGTGGAAAGTTGGATGTACGTTGCTGAGTTCCACCGATAATTCGAGTCGATAGGCCACTTTGCCAATTCTTTTCAGAATCTTAAAGGGGCCTATGTATCGTGGCGCTAGCTTCCCTTTCTTTCCGAATCAGATCACTCCTTTCCAAGGTGAAACCTTTAAGAGAACATGATCTCCACCTTTGAACTGTAGGGGCTTGCATCGTTTATCGGCATAGCTCTTTTGACGATTGCGAGCTCAGGAGATTGTCTCTAGTCTGGAGAATCTTGTCTGTCGTTTCTTGTATTAACTCGGGACCGGTGATCTGTGGGTCTCCGATCTCGTGCCATACAATAGGCGATCGACATTTTCTACCGTATAGTGTCTCAAATGGTGCCATTTGTGTACTAGTGTGATAAATGTTATTGTACAGAAATTCTATTAAGGGTAAATGTGAATCCCAATTAGCACCAAAATCTATGACACATGATCGAAGCATGTTCGAGGGTGCAAATCGTGCGCTCAGTCTGACCATTGGTTTGAGGAGGGAACGCGGTACTGAGATTAAGAGTAGTACCGAGTGCGGATTGAAATGTCTCCTAGAGACGCGAGGTGAAGCGGCCGTCGCGGTCAGAGATGATGTCACGAGGTGTCCCGTGCCGACAAATGACTTCGTCGGTGTAGATTTGTGCTAATCGTTCAACCTTAAAGTCTTCTCGTATCGGAATAAAATGAGCAGATTTCATAAGACGATCAATGATAACCAAATGCTATCGTGACCAGAGGTTGTGCGAGGGAGTTTTGTATCAAAATCCATAGCTATACTTTCCCATTTCCACATCGTAATATTGGGTTGCTCAAGTAAACCAGAAGGTCGTCGATGTTCAGCTTTAACCTTTGCGCAAGTTAAGCATTTTGAAACATACAGAGTGATATCCTTTATCATGCCCGGCCACTAGCACCTAGAACAAAGGTCTTGGTACATTTTATCGACACCGGGGTGAAGGGAATATCGATATTTATGGGCTTCGTGTTAATTCACTTTAGGTGTAATAAGTGCATGCTCTCATTTATAAGGGTCTTTATGTAATATTTTGATATTTGAACTTGTCCGAGTTTTGTCCTTGAACATGTAATGTCCGAGTTTAGTTGTTATGGTGTTGTTCGGATTTGGGAGGTGATTCCCAAATCCGAGTTTAGTGTGTTGTTTTGTTTGTCCGGACTTCCTTATGTATAGGAGTCCGAGTTTACATAGTGTATGTCTTTGGGCCTTATGTTTTGTCTCTGGATATGTGTTTGTCCGGAGTTTGTCTTGTATATATACCTTAAAGTGGAATAGACAAGACAACGATTCTTTTGTGGAAATCTGTGCCCTAATCATTGTGTGTGTTTTGTCTAGTGGCTACTGTGTGTGTGACGTGACTCATCTCCTACATCAAGAATACTCTGTGTATTCTTGATTTTTCTCATTAATCTTGCATTCTTATTCTACATCCTATAGTAGTTGATCATCAGGTGGATTCCGCACACCTGTTGATTGTCTTTGTTGAGTGAGATCTTGGATTAGGTGACCTTACAAGTGGTATCAGAGCAGTGTGCTCATACTACTGTAGGTGTTTCTTAGTTTGAAGGTTTTGAGAGAATAGTTCAAACTTTGATAGGGTTTAATGATTGTTTAGTGAGCTTTTGTGATTTATTCTTGATTCTTCACTCTTTTCTTGTGATTTGGTGATGGATTTTGAGTAGTTTAGTGGTTTTTAGTGTTGATCTTCATCTAGGTTTTACAAATTCTTCATGGTGTTCATACTGTGTTTTGAAGGTTGAAGAAAGATTCCTTGTTTTATCTTCAAAAATCTTGTCCGTGTTTTAATTTCACTGTTTGTGTCTCCGGAGTATTGGTGATCCAGTGTGAGTCACATTGGGGAGATAATCCGGAAGCTGATTTCTTATCCGAGTTTCAACTTCTCCTTAAAACTGTCCGAGTTTAATACGTGTTTTGTTCTCCGGATTTTAAATTTCAAGAGTAGTCCGAAGTTTAAAATTAAGTGTCTCTGAGTTTCAAGTTCTTAGTTGACTCTGAGTTTATGTTCTTTTAACAGTATCCGAGTTTTGAAGTCATCCGAGTTTTAGAGTCTTCCGAGTTTCAAGTTCACAAGTTGAGTCCGAGTTTAGTAGGACAAAGGAATTCCGAGCCTTAAGATCGTGTATGTTGTACAAAGTTTGCTAGTCCGATTTTAAAACTCTCTAAAGTGTAGTGTCCGAGGTTTGTGTTTAGTTCAGGTATTGATCCGCGTTTTACACTCTTGTAACTCTTAGACACTCCACTCCGTGCTTTCTTTCCGAGTTTAGGACTTGGAAACTTTTTCAGTCAATCTTTCTGCTCAAAACCTACTATTAACTTTCTGTGAAGTCTTTGGTTCTTTCAAATACTGCTCAAACGACAAAAAATCTCACTGCAATGGTTCAGAATCTCAAACACAACGCTGAAGTGGGGAGCAGTGACAAACCTCCTCTTCTAATAAATGAATTTGACTTTCTTGAATGGAAGGAATGTTTTGAAAGATATGTGAGAGCTAAGGATATTAAGATCTGGCTGTGTATTGTCAAAGGTTGTGGAGCAACACCGATTAGAACTTTAAAGATTGACACTTATCTAGCTCTGACAGATGAGCAGAAAAAGTTCTACGAGTGTGAAAAAAGAGCTATGTCCATGACAACTATGGCTCTTACCCAATCCATACTTCATACTTTTCGCAAAAGAAACACTTCGAAAGTGTTATGGGATAGCATGATTGAACCTTACGAAGGAAATGCAATGTACAAGAAGAGACGCTTAGAACGTTTGAAGACGCAGTTCATTGTGTTTTTAACGCATTAAAGAACGAATCCTTTGATGACACCGTGAATAGGTTTTATCACTTGCTAAGTGAGCTTTACCGGAGTGAAGAAAATATTTAAACTAAGTTCGAGAAAGTTGAGAAGTTCTTGAACTGTCTGTCTCGTGAATGGAACATGTATACTGCCTTAATTAGAGAATGTCCTGTTTGATGAGCTTACACTAGAAAATACCATTCAGAAGCTAAAGGGTTATGCTTGAAACATGGAGGATCAAGCTTCTGACTTTGAGAAGATTCAAGATCCTCAGCTGTATAAAGCTTCAAAATCAATTGAAAAAGGAAGCAACAATGGTGCCAGTGTTGCCTTCTGCTTAGGAAATGAAGACTCAGCGAATAATCATGCTTTTGTAAGCAATACTACAGATACTCCAAATCTAAATTAAAATCAAGGAATGTATTCATCTGGTGGTAGTCAGAAGTCTCAAGTAAGCAACTTCAACATTCCTAAATTGGATCCGAACTGCTTAAAGTTGATAGAAGACAACATGAGTCTTCTAGCTTCATTTATGACGACATATATTGAACTTTTGTCTTGGAAAGCTTGTAGAACAATCTAGTCTTGATGAAGACTTTGACCAAATTGATCAAGATGAAATGGAGGAGCTTGATCTTCAACTCAATATGGCGTTATTAGTAAGAAGAGCTAAGAAGTTTCTCTTGAAGACGAGAAAGAAGTTTATCGGTGGTCAAACCAAGACACGTATGGGTATTGTCAAAGGTGAAGTGCTACAACTGTAATATCTAAGGTCATTATGCTCTGATTGTCGCAAGCCAAAAATGGAGAGACCTAACAAAGAAGGAAGTTCTCAAATGGAAACAACTCAAGAAATCAATCCAATCCCAACAGTGGCTCTGCTTCGAATTGCCGAACAAACACTTCAGACAACCTTACTCATCTTCAAACAATGCCTTAGTTGCCCAACCGTTACAAGAAGTGACCAGACCCTATGACTGGGGTTGTGCATTAGAAGATTTGTCGGTAGCAATTGTTTCGCAGGCTTTTATGGCTGAAATTGTCGAAGATGAAGTATGTGATGAAGTTGTTGAAGACGAAGTATGTGAATAACTTGTTGAATAAGCTAGTTGGAGGAACTTGCGGTTGTGGCTGAAGTTATGAGTGATGAATTGGTAGTTAATTAAGTTGTTGAAAAAGAAGAGAACTTAAATGAAGAAGAAACAAAAGGGTCAGAAAGTAAAAGAAAAGGTGGAGGTTTCGAGTTCAAGATCTCAACAGCCAAAATGCAGAAATTTGCAGATGATGAAGCACAAAAATTGGATGAAAGTTCCACAGCAAAGGAGGATTATGCATTCATGGCTGGTGTTGAGGTAAAATCGAATCATGTAGATAAACGTTGTGCTAGATGCGTTGAATTCGTTACAAAAATCGATAGATACGCTCTACACAACACAAATCTAATTGCAGATCTTGAAAAATCCAGAGAACTCATTGCTGTTCTATCTTGTTCAGATAAAGAACACCGAATTAAGATAAAGTCTCTAAAGAATGATATCTCTGAATTTGAAAGACGTGTGGCTCAAGAAACTCTTAAAAATCAAGAATTAAAATCTGAACTTGAAATAAATCAAAATTGTGTTTTGGAAAAGAACAAAATCATTTTAGAAAAGGATAATCTGATTTTAGATTTGGAAAGAAAAATTGAAAAGTTTGGAAGTTCATCTGAAGTGATGAATTTCTGTATCAATAGACAACATATCAAGGAAACCAAAGAGGAAATGTTTGGCATCGGGTATAGTAAGGTTCCTCCACAAAACAACCACAACTATACATCGATGGCAAGCATTGATCTAGAGATAGCTAACTTTGTACCAACGACTCCTCTGACCGTTGATCCGCCAAGTGGGACGGATTTTGAGCTCGAGATTTCCTCGGACTCAGTACAATCGAAGTTTGATGAAGCCTCAAAGAAAAGTGAATTTTCATATTGAAAAAATTGAAAACTTAATCACTAACAAAATTTTGGAATTTTTAATCAAGTTCAGAATGCCAGTGAGAAACCCAAACCTAGTGGGAAGTCTCAAAAGGAATCAAAAAATGTTTCCAAAACTGATTTTGTTAAAGGGGAAGATTTCAATAAGGAAGTTGAGAAAATAGTAACGGTATCAAATTCTCAATTTGTCTCACAAATCTTAAAGATTCCAACAAATGCTTCATCATCTTCGAACAGTCGAGAGGAACGTCCAAAGAATGCTACAAAAGTTCGAAAATGTTACAAGTGTTGGTTGAAAGGACACTTAGCTGTTGAGTGTCCAAATGACAATGGGAAATCTCTTGTCGATCCTGATCAAAGAAAACCGTTTGTTGAAAAACCTGAAAATGAAACATCTAAAGTTGATAAGAAAAACAATAAAATTCAAAAGGTTGAGGAAGCACAAGTGATTAAATAAGAACCAAAACCTGTTGTTAAATCAAATGCTAAATCACAATAACGTCAGGGTCAACGTGAGGAACCATTTGATATTTGTCCAACTCATGGATCGGAAAGTTCATCACAAACACACGATGCTCGTGAGAAAACGCCTCACCGATGCCAAAATCGTGTTACTTTCCAATCACAAGAGAATGAGAAACGTTCTAGAGGATCTAACGACGACTATGTTAGACCTCATGCTCAGAACCGGTTTGTGAATGACCGAAGTGCCTCTCCCCCCCGATATCACAATCAAATAGCGCATTCGGTTAACCAATCTAGACAATTCTCAAGAAACTATGAAGCGCCAAGGTTTAATCAAAATTTATTTCGGGTATCAACACCATGGAGAGCGAAACTTTGAAAATTATTTTTACACGAACCGATCCTCAACCCCATACAATCCCCCTTTCGATGGGAACCACTCCAACAACTTACGAAATGGAAATGGAGGACGTGGTGGTGGTGACGATTATTTCAAATATGTTGATGAAATGGGACGCCAAAGACCGTTATGGCTTGGTCCCACATTATAACTGATTTTTTTTGTGGTGAGTGTAGGAGCAGCTAAAGAGGGCTATCTATATTTGGTATATCGATATTGGCCGTTTCAAACACATGACCGGAAATAAAGAGTTGTTGGAAAATCTTAAGCCAATTCGGGGTGGTTATGTCAACGTTTCCTGTGAAAAGGGTGGTTACATCACCGGTGAAGGTTCGGTGTCTAATGGAAAGATTACGCTGCACAAAGTGAACTTCTCGAAGAGCTAAAGCATAATTTGATGTCGGTATCTCAAATATGCGATAACAAGTAAACGATGCTGTTCACAGATAAAGCTTGCTTCGTTTTGCGTACTGGATTTGCTGTCCCTGACGTTATGAGGGCTCCACGGGTGAATAACACATATGTCATGGACATGCACCCGTTGGTCAACTCATCTGCTCCAGTGACCTATTTACTATCTAAAGCGACTGAAGATCAATCTTATTTATGGCATAGACGAATTGTCCATGTGCATCTGCGAAAAATGAACCACTTAGTGAAAAACGACTTAGTGTTGGGGGTTCCTTTACGTAGCTTGTTGATGCATATGTCTTTTGCCTACGTCATCGTATAACGTCGAGTCAGTATTTAGGAGCGAAATGTCGAAGTTTATGTATATAAAGGGTCAAGTTCGCTTGAAATTGTAAGGTTGAAGTCAAGTTCGGTCGAACTTGACTAAGCAAGTTCGCCCGAACTTGCACTCCCACCAGCGAACTTGACATGCTATAAATAGGTGCTTTGATGTTTCATTTGTAAGAACTCAGAGATTTTGTCACAACAGAGGCGAAGCTCTGTCCAAGTGTTTCTAGGATCTGTAACGTCTACACATTAATGAAACAGTGATTAATCAGTAAAGAACATGTCTCCAATGTCGCCTATGCAAACGGATTGCGCACGTTTACCTTAGGTTTGCCAAATGAGGACCAGAAAGATCCGTACAACGGACCCTCAATTGGTATCAGAGCAGGATTGACCTAATTTGAAGACATTGGACATAGAACATCTCATCTTCTACTCTATTCTTTCATTTTTAAACTTTTCTTGGACAATTCACGGATAAAATGGACTGATTTTCAAGTATAATACGTAAAATTCATAATAGATAAACCATTGAAAAGATCAGAGCTTAAAACAAACGAATTCATGTCAAAAATTGCAAAAAACCATGTCGAATAACTCATGTTCGCTCGAACTTGACATCAAGTTTGCTCGAACTTGACTGAAAAATTCGTAACTTTTCATCAAGTTCGCCCGAACTTGATTGATTTTTCAAGATTTTTGATAAGTTTGCTCGAACTTGCATACTTTTCATTAAGATTTCATCAAGTTCGCCCGAACTTGATTAAATTTTGTTGAAAATCTATTATAAGTTCGCCCGAACTTGTAAGTTCTTTTGAAAAGTCTCACAAGTTCGCTCGAACTTGTCAAGCAATATACAAGTTCGCCCGAACTTGTTAAATCTGATTGTTTGTTAGCACAAGTTCGCCCGAACTTGTCTCACAAGCTATTACAAGTTCGCCCGAACGTGTCTAAGGTTTCCTTAAAAAAATTAACGACACATGAAAATCCCGAAAAACGTCTCGAACATTATATATCGTTAGATTCGTATTGACGAGACGGGTTTAAATCTCTAATTTGGTAAAAACAGTTTTTCGAAAAAAAGTTAAACGTTTTTAGCAAACCGATACGTTAATATTATCGGTTAAAAAGTCAAATTTTTACTAAAATTGTCTGTTTGCTAATCATTTTTCAAGTGTTTTGAACGACAGATTAGTTTGGAAAACGAAATGGGGTCTATGAAGCTGCCAATGTTGATGAAATTAGAAGAGTATGAAGCCTGGAGTGAAAAATTCGTGAACTGGGTCCAAGCCATGTATTTCCGCAGTTGGGTTGCGATTGAGACAGGTTATGTCGTTCCTAGAGACGAGAATCAGAAAATATTTCTGGAGAAGTGCAAATATTCTACTCAACAGAAATATGATTATTTTGCTGAAAAAAAATGATTAAACTTATCCAGCAATCTGTTAAGGAAGATATCTTGATACTACTGCCTGAATACAAAAATGCAAAAGAACTATGGATATTTCTGAAAAATAAATATCAGGTGAAGAGAGAAGATAATGTAGTGGTTAAGAACTGTGAAGCTCAACTTTCAAGTACATCTATAAATGGATCTTCAAATTCTAAACCAGTCTGTCCAGTTTATGATGTAGATAACTATCAGGCAGATAATGCCAAATGCTTGAAAGAGATTGAGAGTTTGACATTAGATAATAAAAAATTAAAAGAAAATGAAAAGAATTTTGAAAACAAAATAAAAATTTTAGAAAATGAAAAATTACAAATGGTAGTAGATTTTCAAAATGAAATAAAAATGTTTAAAAATGAAAAATTGTTTTTGAAAAATTAAATATAGAAAATCAAAAAGCAATAAATTCTTATATTGAGAAAATTGTTCAACTTGAAAAAGAAGTTGAGACTGTTAAAAATAAAGCTGTTAATTCAGAAAAATTATTGAAAGATTTTGTGACCTCCTCATTAAAGTTAGATCATATATATCCAAAACCGATCAATAATAATAAAAAGAAAATTCCAATAAGTAAAATTGTTACAAATTATGACGATGTCATAATTGAAGATTGTGATGATAATACCGATGATGAAAGAGCTAAAAATGATAAACATGAAATATTTTTAAAACTAAAAGAAAAATTTCAAGAAACTGTTCTACAATCTACTGAAAAAGGTGAATGCTCAACGCAAAAACCTTCTAAGCAGAATGAAGAACAAAA
The DNA here is from genome assembly GCA_947069175.1 of Scalesia atractyloides. Classification (NCBI taxonomy): domain Eukaryota; kingdom Viridiplantae; phylum Streptophyta; class Magnoliopsida; order Asterales; family Asteraceae; genus Scalesia; species Scalesia atractyloides. The sequence continues at coordinate 13,205,350 of CAMTDV010000010.1, read as the reverse complement.
AAAGTTTTCAAAACAAAAATAAAAGCTTATCGGAACAATCATCCAATCATTATAAAAATTCAAATAAATTTGAAAAACAAAACTCACAAAAATTTGAAAATAAGTGTTGTAGGTCGGACCACAGTACTTCAACGTCAAATCAAAGGAACAGGAGAAGCAGGAAAGATGGCTACCACACATCAAATCAATGTTATGATTTGAGTGTGTGGTTTGATAGAAAAGATCGATATGAGAAAAGGAAGTGTCATAAATGTGGAGTAACTGGACACATTGCTAGTAAATGTTTACAAATTAAACCTAATCCTGCTCATATTGATAACAAAAAATCTGGAATACCAACTCAGGTTTTGAAACAATGTACAGAAACTACAAACAAGGAAAAACCAGTTATTACTAAGTTTTCAAATTTTGAAACTGGTGAATCCTCGAATGGTAGTGAACAAAAAGTTTCTACATTGTATTTCAAGAAAGCTTTAATGAAAAATCAAACATGGTTGGTGAAAAGAAAAGAATTTACATAATCAGTGAAAATTGAAAGTTTAGAGGACTTTCCAAAACTTGAGAAAGTCCCAAATAAACCTGATTGTGTAAAGAAAATCAAAATTAAGGTTGAAGAAACAACACCTAAGACTGCAAAGGCTTGGGTGTCACTACTCAATTAATTGTTTGAATTTTTGTGCAGGAATTTCTGAGATGAAAGTAAATTACTGAGAATGGAATTCCGTGGCACATATTGAAGACGGACCGGGTTATCAAGTTTTACATAAAGGCCTTATTACATTGAAAATAACGTTTACTTTAAAATTTTTGAAAAATTTTGGAGAAAAGTTTTTAAAAAACATGTTTCAATAACGTTTACTTGAAAAGTTTTACAAATTTTTGAAGAAAATTTGAAAATTTTCACAGAACTCTCACTGTTGAACAAGACAAAATTCATGTTCTGTAAATTGTTATAAACACAAAGGTGTCAAGGTTTTTGTCATCATGAGGGGGAGAGGACTTAAAAGAAAATTTGTGAAGCAGTAATGGATGGAGAATTGAAGTGATTCTCATCGGTTGGTCAATGTTTTTCTATAAATAAAAAATTCCGAAAATATGTTTTTGAATTTTAGGGGGAGGATTTTTTTTCAGAAAATCCAAAAACATATTATATACGAAAAGTACAAAAATATTGAAAAAGGCAAAAAGAGTTTTGTGTAAAAAAGGAAATTATAGTACATCAGTGGACTATCACAGTATGCTAAAGAAATGTAAAGTTTAAAAAGTGATAAACAAGTCTTACTATGGATGTTTCGATAGGCTTTACACGTTCTGTAAATTGTTTCTGAGATATAAACTAAATTTTACAACTGCTTAATCTTGTGGATTAACATCTCTCGGATATATGGACTTAGTACTCCGAAATTTCGGTGAAAGATTGCCTGATTCTGAGATTTGAGGTCTTTATAGATGGTTGATATCTGGGGTATTATACAAGTTCTTCTGATTTTGCAGAAGCAATGGGCTAGAACTTGTAGAATACTTTTGCTTTAAAACCCTAAAACTGCATTCAATTGAAAATATCGAAAGATACTACAATTGTAGTACAAAAAGATTCCATTTTGGAATACTACCTTATAAGTCGAGCCTTCATCTCTCTGTCGGTTCGATGGTACTAACTTGAGTTCTCAAGGTCTCGCACAACCGAGACACAAATATCAATTACGCTATACTCACCTGTAAGATGAAATCTAGGGAATCTTGATGCGGGAGTATATTCTGAGATGGGAACCATAGTTAAGTCAAGTTTCTTAATTCTACATTACGTATCTTGGAACAATTGAGAAATGTGTTGAAGTTTAAGAGGACAAACATATCGACAATCTAGGTAAATTTGTTTAAAACTTAGTGTCATAAAAAGGTCAATGGTATTAGTGATATGTCTCAGAAATTGATATGATCCTTTAACACAAACTCAACAAAAAATATTCCTGTAAATATGTTTGTACATACTTAGAGTTTGATATTCATTTCAAAAAGATTATATTATCTTTTAGTTTCGACCACTGATGATGAAAAACCGATTTTCGAAGTCTAGAATGCTGAACAAAATCTAAAAAATTTTGAAATTTGATCTGAAAAGTTTACAACTTCATTAAGTTGAAACTTACATTTGAATAAATGTGTTAGTTTTGCGTCAAAACGTTTGATCAAGATCAGTAAGTTGAACTTGATATAAATCAGATATTCAAGGTCATTAATTTGGACTTGAATAACTGAGAGGGTTTAAAAACTGATAGAAGATTAAAATTTGAAATGTTGATGGTTAGACATTTCAAAGTTTGAATCTGAAATGTTTATTTGAATGTTTGAGAAACTTTGAAACAGGAAGTAGATTCTAAGGGGAAGCTGGATAAAACATGTTGATTGAAGATCCCAAAAAGCTCAAAGCAAGGGGAGCATGGAGATTAAAGTTTTTTCAAGACAAGCTCGAGAAGAAAAGAGAAAAGGATTGTACATGCTATGAAGATCAAGGAAGTTAAAGTTATTCAAGAAATAAAGATCAAGAGAATATTAAAGACTTAGGAACTTAATTGAAGAATGATGACTACGGAAACATCCATGGGGGAGCCTGTTGATGCATATGTCTGTTGCCTACGTCATCGTATAACGTCGCATCAGTATTTAGGAGCGAAATGTCGAAGTTTATGTATATAAAGGGTCAAGTTCGCTTGAAATTGTCAGGTTGAAGTCAAGTTCGACAGAACTTGACTAAGCAAGTTCGCCCGAACTTGCACTACCACCATGCTATAAATAGGTGCTTTGATGTTTCATTTGTAAGAATTCAGATATTTTGTCACGACAGAGGCGAAGCTCTGTCCAAGTGTTTCCAGGATCTGTAACGTCTACACATTAATGAAATAGTGATTAATCAGTAAAGAACACGTCTCCAATGTCGCCTATGCAAACGGATTCCAACGTTTACCTTAAGTTTGCCAAATTAGGACCAGAAAAATCCGTACAACGGACCCTCATAGCTTTAATATGCACAACAAATATGAATCATGCGAAAAAGGAAAAATCAAAAGAAAGCCTCATAAACCGAAAACTGTTAACTCGGTCCAAAAACCACTTGAATTGCTTCACATGGATCTTTTCGGCCCTATACATGTTGCTAGCATTTGTGGTATGTCCTATTGTCTTGTTATCACCGAAGATTTCTCAAGATATTCGTGATGTATTTTTCTTGAAAACTAAGGATCAAACACATGGTATTTTACGAGATATTTTTAAACAACTTGAGAAAAATTATTCACTACCTATTAAGAAAATCCGAAGTGACAACGGGTCTGAATTTAAAAATCAGCATATAGATGAGTTATATTGGGAAATGGGAATAGTTCATCAGTTCAGCTCCTTATGTTCCTCAACAGAATGGAGTTGCAGAACGGAAGAACCGAACCCTTATTGAGGCGGCCCGTACTATGCTTTCTGAATCAAAATTACCTATTTCTTCTGGGCTGAGGCAGTAAACACAGCATGCTATGTGCTTAACCATGTGCTTACAGTCAAAAGGGAAGATAAAACTTGCTACGAACTTCTCAATAATAAGAAACCAAATTTGTCTGGGTTTCAACCCTTTGGGATCAAATGTGTTATCAAATGAACCAAGGATACTCCTAAGATGGGCGAACTTGGAGAGATATGTTTCTTTATTGGTTATGTTGATGGAGCTCGAAATAAACGTGTTTATAACATTAAAAACCGGGCGGTGGAGATTGTGTTTGATATTACTCCTTTAAGTTACGATCCTCCACCGTTCGAATTTGGTCCTAAAAATGGGTATGACTATAAGAAATTATTTGATTCTTTTGATTTTCCTGATGTTTCAGAAGCAGATTTGGAAGTCGTTTACACGCATTTGGTAGATAAGGACGAAGTGGATGCTAGCTGGATGGCAAGTATTCCCACAAACGTGACTCCAAACGTTGCATCAGAAGATTTAGTCGCAAATGAAGCTGGTCCCAGTCACTCTGAAGCGAGTAGTAGTGTAAGTGCTGAGGGGGAGATTCAATCTAATTTGGGAAGCAATCTCCAAGCTCCGGTTATTCATGTTCCAAGAATAAATATCTATCATCATGTTGATAATATTATTGGGAATCCAAATGCCGGAGTGCAAACTCGAAGAAGTCTTTCAGAGATGCAGTGCCTGTTTACAGAAATCAAGCAGGAACCTATTTTCAATCTAAGCCTTCATGAATGCTTTATCTCTCAAGTTGAGCCGAAAAATTATCAAATGGCTTTGAAAGATAGCTCTTGGTGTGAGGCAATGCAGGAAGAATTAGCTCAGTTCGACAAGTTAAAGGTGTGGAATTTGGTTGATCTTCCGAAGGGTCAGCATGCAATCAACACTAAGTGGGTCTTTAATCATGACATGTTTAATTATGAAATTTTAAATAGTGACAGATGATTGCCCAAAGCTTATGACACTATTAAAAATTTCATAATTAAACATGTCATGATTAAATGTTACACTTTCATATAATTAAGTTCAAATATTCAAATAAATACATCAAACTTGTCTTCTTAATTACTAAGGCAAAGCTCCTACGTGATCCTGATCCAGTCAAGTCTTCAATCCTCTACGCCTGTATCATGTGTAAAATAGTATTTTTGGGTCAGCTACAAGAGCTGGCGAGTAAACCTTGGTTAAGTAAAATAGGGTTATCGTTTTTAAATTTAAGAAATAAAAGCAATATGTTTTACCATTTTAATTCCAAATATTAATTTTAATATTGAACATGCAATCAATCATGTGAAAGCATTGCACAAATAATATGAACACAGAAGGGTAGTTGAATAATGAATAAGACCAAGACCGACATCAAAACCAAAACCGACTCCTTGCGTCTCACACCCATAAAGGGTGTGACTGTGGCGATACCAACGTCCCATAGTTAGGAGGAGAGGTCAGTCCAAGACTAATGGGGCGATACCGACATCTCCAGACCATGAGGAAAGGTCAGCCGTGGATCTACTGAATGAATAACTATTGACTATAATGACCAACACAAACAATAACAGCAAAAACAACAACCTCAACAAACAAACAATCAACAACAACAAGTAATGCATATACGACACACTAGATTTTTCATGCTCGCTTTTAGATAAAAACAATTGAACGAGACACATTGATACATCCCAAAAAGTTGATGATAAAAGGGGAGAGAGTTTACTCACCTTAGGTTGCAATAAGTAACACAAGAGTCTTGTAAAGGAAGAGTTGAGAGTAATCTAAAGGATGTATCCTAAATGGTTGAATAATATTAATTTAATAATTGTCGAACTAAGAAAAAAGGCTAGATCGAATGGAAGACTAGGGTTTCTTGCTCTAGTTTGGGAATACTTTGAGTTTATGATTAAACTCTATGATCTTAAATTAACTAATTACAAGACTATCTACGATATCATTAGCGTACACCCAATCCTTGTGAAAAAAACCAACATGTTCGATTAAATTACAAATAAAAACATATCATTTTAATTATCAATTGATTTTATACCAACTTCCAAAACACGATATGGAAAACAAGTGGGGAGTAATTCGGTCACAATTTATATAAGAAAATATTTAATTAATTGTGTCAAATAAATGTAAACATTTTCTGTTAGTTTTTACAAAACTTAACAAAACAAAGTTTGTCTTGATAAACATATATTTGAAATGTATACAAAAATAATAATAATAATTAAACAAACAGGATGGTTTAGTTTTAGAGAAAGCTTTAAAGTAAAATGAAGAAAATAGAAATAAAAAGGTTAACATGACTCAAACTTGAGTTATGAATTATGGAATTTGGACTGGATTAGTTTGATGGTTAATAGGGTAATATTTTTAATTTTAGCAACCTATTGTTACCAGTTTCAAATTCCCAAACAGTGACCTATGAGTCCTAATCCCACATTTGTTGATATTGTAATGATTAAGCTTTAGGCATTACAAGTTAACTTAGCGTTTTTCCTCGACATACAGAAATGATTAGAAAGCATAAGGAATACCTGTGGTCGGTGTTGAGATGGCGAGACTATGAGTGGCCGGAATTGCGCGTGCACCAGGAGCTCGGAAGGGGAAATTTTTGAGAATATTCGTGAGATTGAAAGGTTATAGTGAGTGTTCTATATCATCCTTTTATACAGATTATAACCTGAACAGTCTCTATTAATGATTAGTGTTAAACCAGCTTTAAAAAAAAAATAATAAAATAACTTCAATTCACATTAGTCGCAACGGTTTCAGAATGATTCGGATTGAGATACATGTTAATGTAGTTAACTCGCCATTAATACGTATCTAATGAGACCAAAATGAAGCCCAACCGTCAAGTAACGAAAGAGAAACAAGGGGGTCGGGTCTCGGGTTTATACTGGGTCGCGTTTCAGTGATTTGCGAGGAAGGAGATGGGTTTCAGGTCCGCTCAGCTTGAGTTTAAAATTGAAACACAAGGTTATTTATCATTAAAATGATAGAATCTATTGGTTTCGCTGTTTGTTTGTGTCCCGTTAGACTCAGGTTCGAGTCCAGCATGTTTCAATTCCTTTTTTTGTATAGTTCCATATGTACCATTGCCCTTTGGAGAAGATACTAACTGATCTAACTTGGTAACTAACCAAGTTAGTTTATTTCTTTAATTTAATTAGCAAACAAGCCGTCCTACTAAATTAACTAACCTAACTAATTAAACTAAGTTAACACGTTCCATTATTAATTAACTAACCCAGTTAAATATATAAACAACAAACTTACCTAGTTAGTTGCTTTGGGTTTTGATATAGTTTCTAATACTTGCATATTTAAGCCCCCCTTAACTTATAATCAACATTTTTCACTTAGTTAGTGCTTCCGTTTTATAAAACTAACCGTACCAACTGATTTTTATTTTAAAGTTAACATTTTAGTTCGGTTCCAATCCAACACGATACGTGACATTCAATTAATTAATAAACTATTTAAAACCATAAAATTTACTAAAAGTTCTTATTTATATTTAATTGAAAAGGGTCCGGTTTTGCAATCCGGGTTGTATTTTCGCGTTCCATTTTTGATGGATGTTACACGTATATGCATCAAACTAAGTATGTCCACGAAATTCTGAAGAGATTTGGATTGGAAGAAAGCTCACCTTTCGACACACCTCTGCCGACAAATCACAAGCTGAATGCTGAAAGGAGAAGTATCCTGAAGTGGACCCAATTCTTTATCGGGCAATGATTGGCTCTCTTATGTATCTAACCGCTTCACGTCCTGATATTATGTTTTCCGTTTGTTTGTGTGCTAGGTACCAATCTACTCCAAGTGAATCTCATTTGGCTGCATTCAAACGCATCTTCAGATACCTGAATGGGAAGCCTAAGCTTGGATTGTGGTATCCAGCTGAAGGAGGTCTGGATTTGATTGCATACGCTGATGCAGACTTCGGAGGGTGCCCAGTCAACAGGAAATCAACCTCAGGCGGCGCACAACTACATGGAAACCGTCTTGTGTCCTGGCAATGCAAAAAGCAAGTTGCCGTGTTGTTATCCACGTGTGAGGCCGAGTATATTGCAGCTTCAAGCTGTTGTGCTCAGGTTTTGTGGATTCAACAACAAATGAGAGACTAGGGTTTGACTTTCACTTGAACTCCTATTTTGGTCGACAATAACTCTGCCATTTCCAGAACTAATAATCCAGTTAACCACTCACGCACTAAACACATAGATGTTAGGCATCATTTCATTCGCGATTTTGCTGAAAAGGGTTTAATCGAGGTGGTTAGGGTAGACACTTTGGATAATCTTGCCAACCTTTTTACTAAGACTTTCGATCGAACTAGGTTTGAGGATCTGGTTCGAATGACCGGCATGGTCAACCCAGAGTAAAAGTCTTTCAGAAACTCGCATAGAAACTTTATTTTAAACTTCATTTAAAGTTCTTACTACTTTTCAAAATTCAAAAATCCAAAAATATTTTACTTAGTTTTAGGATTATTGTTTAAGAGAATACAAAAACATCCGAAAATTGAAAAATGAAGTTGTTTTTGAGATATAAGGGAAATGATAGTACATCGGCAGTCATATCTAATGCATGATTATGGACATACATAATATAAACGCAACTGTAATAGCTTCATCATATGTTGCTTCGGCAGGCTTTACGCGTAAATAAGAACCTGCTTTTGGTATATAAACATAATGAACCGCGTAATGTGTGTGACACATCCCTCGGATATATGGTCTTGGTACCGTAATTTCGTTTGACAAATTGCCAAACTTCTGAGATACTAGGTCTTTATGTTTGTTAAATCTCTGGGGTATTTTACTTGGTCTTCTGATATTGTGTGAGCAATGGCCTAGACCTCGTGTAATGCTTTGCTAAGTGCTTCGTTTGTGTGCAAACCCTCTTGGTGGATTTCTTTTCTGCCTCGACAATCATCATCGAATGATCTGTTCTAAAAGTTGTCATCAACGGATGTACAAATTGAAAATCTATGTTACCACCGGGTACATAGAATAAAACTGCTCAAAATTTTGCAGAAAAAGATACCAAAGATGGTACACCACCTTTAAGTCGAGCCTTCATTTCTTTGTCTGTGCGGTGGCACTAACCTGAGCTCTCAAGGTTTCGCATTTAGCCGAATACAGAGATTTCTCAGATATACTCACCTGTAAGATGCAATGTTTGGTAGTTTCGATACGGGAGTATATTCTAGGGTGGGTTTACATAGTTACAAGCAGAAATTAATACACTTAAAAGCATATCTCGAAAGCAATGTTCGAAAGCGTGCTAAAGTTTAAGTGGACCACAATACCGTTGAACATCTTGAACTGTTAATATCATTGTAAGTGCTTAAACAGAAATCTATAGTTTCGTGTTGGATTTTAACATAAAAGCCAATATGATCTCCTTGCTCCAACTTCACAAAAACAACATAGTTGTGTGTATATCTCTCGTAGTGTTTTGATATATTTATTCAGTCAAAAGTGCGAAATATCAAAAAGATTTTATTTTCTTGTTTCTATGTGCGAGTTATTACACCAAAACTCTATCGGGTTGTGAGCATTCTTTTAAATAAGGTGATTTTTCACCGGGTCAGGTAAATTCTTCGCTAAGTCTTTTCTTGATAAAAATATCGGTCGTGCGGGTTTTATCCAAGTGTGCTAGGTGTTTCTCGTCAAAATGGATGTTTGATAAAGTAGAATCAGTTGTGAAATCTTTCAAATCTTGAATGTTAAAGGTTAAAGTGAAAAATTCATTTAAGATAATTACTTAAAGTTTTCAAGAGCGTAGTGAACTTTTATTCCGGGTTTTTGGAAGAGGTTAAAGTCATCACACCCTTCCGGGTTTCGTATAACAGTAAAGCATAACTCGTCCGGGTTTGATATAAAGACCTAAAAGGGCTCCGGGAATTGGGTTAACAAGTAGTGTTTCCGGGTTTTTAGATAAAGTCTCTATCCGGGCTTTCCATTTTCGGGCTTCTCAGTCTACAAAAGGCCTCCCAAACGGTCATCTCTCATTCATTCTCATCTCTCTGTTTCTCTCTCATACAAAACCCACTTTAGCAAACCATTGTTCTTGGTAAATCTCTATGTTGAAGACAAATCTTTTTGATTCATCTAGCATTTAAACATCTGAGGTATGATCTTCTATTCATTATCTTGTTCATTGTCACTCGATTTGTTCAAGCAAGGCCTCTAGGGTTTATTCATTGAACCTGATGGTCATTTGGGTTGAATGATGAATGTTTGACAAACGGTTATGCTCTTGTGATTTAGTGTGCTTGCTACTTTTTGTTGTTCATGATTGATCCAAGATTTAGGGTTTGTGACAAGAATTTGGGGGGTTTTTGGCTTTTGTTCAAGAACTTAGTGGTTCTTGTTTTGTTGAGAAACATTTTTTTAAAAAGGGTATGATAGATGTTTATGAGAAAAATTTCAGCTTTTTGTATGATGTTTGTGGAATATAATGGGTTCATCTTGCTATGGTCTCGCATTTTTGTATGATAATCTATCTGTTTTGATTGATTTTCTTGGCAGGAGTTTTCGGGTTGAATCTTCTTGATGAAGACACAAGAATTTTTGAAAACATCACTTTTTGATCTTAAAGTTTTTATAAGTCTTGTTGTTTGTATGTCGGAGAAATTGCCTGTCTGCTTCCGTAAGTTTGGAGATAAGATAGTCAGTTTTAATGATGATCTACAAACTAAATTCCTGTTCTGGTTTACGCTTCTCCAGAGATATCTGGGGCTTCAACATCTCCGGGTTAAAGTATCTATCAATTTCTGGGTTTTGTCATATGCGTCCGGATTTAAGGAATCTCATGCGTCCGGTTTTAAGGAATCTTATGCCTCCAGGTTTTTAAATCCCTTTCCGGGTTTTCTAATAAGAATCAAATTGAACATTCCTTACATAACTCCGGATTTTAGATATGTTCTATTAATATCCGGGTTTTTAGTGTCTGAGATATACTTTCCGGGCTAGTTGTTTTCCACTCTGTGAAGTTGTAAGTGTACTCCGGGGTTTTGTACTCTGGTGTATTATAACCTGGTTGTGTTTTCTTGTTGAGTTCAATAGTGGTTGCTAGCTTGTATACTGTTTGTAGTATTTATTGAAACCTTTATCATATCTAATGCATATGTTCCGTTCATGTCTATATATCATCTCAGATATGGTAGATCAACTAGTCGATGAACCAGTTGCACAGCAGGGTGAACAACAAGGAGCTCAGCCTACAGCGGCGGCCGATCCACCTCGTCCCGTTCAGAAATTTTTCAGTCATAACAATCTAATTGCCATTCTGGATGAGAATGTTCGTGGTGCTGCCGAATACACTCAGATCATTCATTTTCTTCGAAATTCAAGAATTAGTTTCGCACTTTCTGAAGATATTCACTAAGTTCGAGAGTACATTCAAGATTTATGGCGTACTGCTCGGATTGTGGACAATTCTATTAAGGCCACCATCCATGGAAATCAGATTGTTATTACTGAAGCTGTTATTCGTGCTGCTTTGCATTTTGGGGACTTGGATCAAGGAACTACATGTTATGCAAAGGAGATTCATAAACCAGGTGCTAGAGCGTTTGGCTGTGTGGGTTCCTCTAAGAAGAAACAGATATTCAAAGGAATGATCATTGGTCAATGGCGTTATTTTTATCATGTGATTATGCAGTGTTTGGCCCCTCGGAAATTTGGGATGGTTGGTATGGGACATGATCTTTTATCAGCTATGATTGGATTAACGTTTATCACCCATACAACTTCTCTCTCATGATTCTCGAAGCTTTTAAACTCATCTAGGTCTGCGAGGAAATGATAAGCGTCTGATGATTCTGTATCCTCAATTTTTTTGCTAATATTCCGACACTTGTTATCAGACCTTGCATTTGATCCTCTGTTACCCGCCTACGCCCAGGTTCCTATGCATCCCCGTATATTCAAAGACTGTGCAAATGCAAAGGAAACAAAGTATGCAACCATTCTACCTGTTCCTCATCCATTGCTAGGTGCAATCGTGCATGAGAACTACAATCCAGAAAATGATCAGATCTGGATAAACATTTGAAATGGAGTTGCTGAAATTTTTGGTGGTGGTGAAAATGTAGAAGTTCCAGCTAATCAAGAACCCATGGTTGTTTAACCTCAGGTTGATCTTCAACAACCACCGGTTACTGAGCCAGTAGTAGAATCTGTTGTTGATGAGCTTGTTGTGTTTTCTTCGGAACCTAGTTCTGTGGTAGAAACTGATCCATTGATTTTAGAGCTTGATGCTGCTCTTGAAGCAGGTCCGTCTTCTCGTTGTATAGATAAGGGAAAGCATATTGTTTATGAGACTGATGATGATATGTTGTCTGAGAATAAATACTTGCGGTTGGCTTTAAAGGAATTACAGAACCGAATCTCTCCTATGAGCAAGAGCAACTTGATCTTTTTTGCGCCAAAGTGACTTCCTTCGGTCCCTCTTCTGAATGGGGTTTCCGTCTGGCTGCTTGGAATATCAAGTTCAATGATTTAGATTCTATTGTGATTCGCTCCTCGTCAAATGAAGATGACGACGACGAAGACCGTCGTCCTCCTGATGCAGGTGCTGTTCGTATTACTCCTCCTCTCAGAACATACGAACGACGTTGCATCCTTGGGAGTTCAGATGTTCATTCTTCAATTGCTGAAGCTTCTTCAGGAATGGTTATTACTTTAGTGTCTAGCGGTCTTTCTATTCTGGGAAGATCTATCTCTCTTCCATTTATCTCAGCCCCGATTCTAGCTAGTTCCTATGTAGAGTCTGTTAGTGTTGCCACGTCTGTGGGACCATCTTTCCAGGTCATCTCTTTTGATGTTCCATCTGTTATTTGGCTCGTTATCCTCTCAAATGGGTTCAGGTAATTTGTTTGCTTCGGCAGAAGGTTCGTCTTTACCTCATTTGCCTCCAGTAATCCTTGGAATGGCTCCTGGATCCTCTCAAGGTTTTGTTTGACCAGATTCTCCGGCCACTCAGAGTACTTCTTGTATGAAAAAGTCAAAGTCGACATCTTCAAAGACTGGCACTACAAAGGCACTTAAATCTAGACCAAAGTTGGCTTTTGGTCCTTCTCCTTCTAGTCCTTCCCTAGTTGGATCAAGACCTACAACTCCTCGACCAGCATCGTCTGCATTTGCTCCCAGACCTTTAGGAGCTACTGGTTCTAGTTCTGGTAAAACTTTTCCTGCATTTGTTTAGAATCAATTTAAGGATGTTGCTACTATGTTGAGAGAACATCGTGAACAAATTCAAAGTCAGAGAAGAGACATAGAGTACTACAAGAAGAAGGATGCTAGCGAGGTCAGCAGATGACGCATCTTTTCCGGCTAATAAGAAACATGGTATTCAGTTAGGAGATGTTATAAAACAAGATGCTCATACTTCAGCTAGACAAGGAGCCTTAGTCAGGGTGACATATCAGCTTATACAGATTATCTCGGAGCTTGTTTCACTCCTTGCTGCTCAGGGGGAGAAGTCGGATTTCCAAGTACAAGCTCAATGCAAAATTGATGAGCTCAACAAAATCCGAGATGACCTTAATAAAGATGATGATCCAGAAGCAGCGCTTCAGGGGGAATAGCCAAGGAGCCCACACGTTACTGAAGCGGTAACCTCGGCTCAGGTGCAGGGTGATTCTTCTGGTGCTGGTTCTAAGGGTAACAAATGTCCATCTGATGCTAATTTAGATGCATTATCTGATTCTGAGCTAGATCCTGGTATAGATTTGGTCTTGGATGCTGGTGATGTGATAGAAGGTATTGTTGAAGATTGGAAGACTGATGATGATCTTGCTGGCAAGTTTGAGTGCATTGAAACAGGAAAGGGTAAACGCATTGAGTATAAGTCTCTGAAGGTGAACTTCGATGATTTATGAATTTAGGTTTTTGGTGATGCTATGCCAGATGAAATTTCGAACCCCATTCGGGTTCCTGAAGAGGTTCGCAAGTTAGCACATAAGTGGTTCAAACCTCTTCCAGACGAAACTCAAAGGAAGAGATATATTAACACAAAAGGTGAATATTTGGGGTAGGTTCATAGTTGGGACTTTGATGAGTAACATAGCCTTATTATGAACAAATGTACCGTCGGAGTTCAGTATTTCAGGCTATGGGCTAAATTCCTTCGGACTCTTCCTGCGAGAGATTTGCATCATCTTGCTCAATTGGATCTAAACAACCACACAAACGTTGGCAGTATTAGAGGTTTAATTCCTCACTTAGTTGCAGAAAGTCGAGAGAGCAAGTGGAAGATGTTCAAACATGCTATCGGGTGTGCGGTTAAGTATCTGAACAAGTTGACAGGGAAAGAGATATGGAAGAAGGTTTATCCTCCAGCTAGATGCCTTCGTAAAATCCCTATGCGCAAGTTCGATCTTGATAAACTCGAATGCATAGGTTATTGGTATCTAGATGGTAAACTGGAGAGGCTGTAATCACTCAGAAGGATTCAACGAAAGAGATCGTGAGGATCCTTGATCGGGTTTGGCTGGTGAATCTGAAAGAAAAGCATTTGAAGAAACTTCGTCGTATGCCCTTGCAGTACCTTAAAGAAGATCGTGAGTTAGCTGTTCAGTTCATAAAGGTTGTTCAATTCTGTGTAAAGAAGAAAGTCTGGGCAGGAAGTGATTACTCCAAGCAAGGATGAAAGTTGCAAGTCTACATGAAGACCATGCACTGATTAAGGGCGAGTTTGTTAACGCACTTTAGGTGTAATAAGTGCATGCTCTCAGTTATAAGGGTCTTTATGTAATATTTTGATATTTGAACTTGTCCGAGTTTTATCCTTGAACATGTAACGTCCGAGTTTAGTTGTTATGGTGTTCTCCAGATTTGGGAGGTGATTCCTAAGTCCAAGTTTAGTGTCTTGTTTTGTTTGTCCAGACTTCCTTATGTATAGGAGTCCGAGTTTACTTAGTGTATGGTTTTGGGCCTTATGTTTTGTCTCTTGATATGTGTTTGTCCGGAGTTTGTCTTGTGTATTTACCTTAAAGTGGAATAGACAAGACAACGATTCTTTTGTGGAAATCTGTGCCCTAATCATTGTGTGTGTTTTGTCTGGCGGCTACTATGTGTGTTTTGTCTGGCGGCTACTGTGTGTGAGGTCACTCATCTCCTACATCAAGAATACTCTGCGTATTCTTGATTTCTCTCATTAAACTTGCATTCTTGTTCTACATCCTACAGTAGTTGATCATCAGGTGGATTCCGCACACCTGTGGATTGTCTTTGTTGAGTGAGATCTTAGATTAGGTGATCTTACACTTCGGTCATTAATAGCTCTCGGAGGTTATTGTGACTGGTAATCCAAATACGATCGAGATAATAATAAATACCGTTGGACTTATTCACTAGTTGATTTTCGACACCATGTTTCGTTTCCTCATACAAGGTATTCTCAATGAAACATGTGTGTTGAGCTTCGAGAATCAGGGTTTCGAGTTCGTTCTGGGCTTGAACATCATGAACACTATACATATAGCTTCGTCGACTGGCTACGACGTTTGCTTTGCCGGGATGGTAGCGTATCTCACAATCATAGTCGTTGAGAAGTTTAAACCCATCTACGTTGGCGCATGTTCAGTTCTTTATGGTTGAAGATATGTTGTAGGCTCTTGTGGTCGGTGAAGACCGTACACCTTGTAACGTAAAGGTAGCGTCGCCATATCTTTAATGCAAAAACAACTACACCGAGTTCCAAATCATGGGTAGTGTAATTCTTCTCATGGATCTTGATTTGTCGAGACGCGTACTCGATAACCTTGTCTCGTTGCATAAGAACATAACCGAGACCTAGTTTAGAGGCATCACAATAAACAACGAAGCCGTCGTTTCCGTCGGGAAGTGCAAGAACGGGAGTGTCGCAAAGCATACGCTTGAGAGTTTGAAAGGCTTCCTCCTGTTCGGAACCCTAAACAAAAGGTTTATCCTTGTGAGTTAACACGGTAAGAGGTACAAAGATCTTAGAAAAGTCGACGATGAATCAACGGTAGTAGCCCGCCAATCCAAGAAAAGATCGGATTTTGGACGGAGTATTCGGTGTATTCCAACTCTTCACAGCTTCTATCTTCGCGGGATTGACATAAATTCCTTGGTCATTGATGATCTGACCAAGGAATTCGACTTGCTTAAGCCAAAATTCACACTTGGAGAATTTGGCGTAAAGGCGATTTCCTTGAAGAAGTTTGAGAACTAAACGGAGATGTCGCGCATGTTCGGCTCTCGACTTCGAGTAAATAAGAATATCATCGATAAAACAATGACGAAACGATCCAATAAGGCTTTGCACACACGATTCATCAAATCCATGAAGATCGCGGGTGCGTTTGTGAGACCAAAAGGCATGGCCACGGATTCATAATGGCCATAGCGAGTACGAAATGCGGTTTTCAGAATGTCTTGCCCATGTACACGTAGTTTGTGATATCCGGAACGTAAATCAATCTTCAATTCGAGGAAGAGGGTAGCGGTTCTTAAGCGTAAGCTTGTTAAGTTCCCTATAATCGATGCACATTCGAAATGATCCATCCTTCTTTTTCACAAAAAGAACGGGTGCGCCCCATAGTGACGTGCTCGGGCATATAAAGACTTTATCAAGCAACTCTTGAAGTTGGCTAGATAACTCGCGCATTTTGGATGGTGCAAGTAGGGTAAACCAGGTAAATCACCGGGAAAGACTTTAAAAAATCACAGACAACGGGTACGTCTTTTAAGGTTTCTTCTCATTCTCCGTCTTCACAATATGGGCTAGGAAAGCGATGTACTCCTTGCGTAAGTACTTGTTCGCTTGAATACAAGACATAAGCTTTAATCCACTTAAGGTTACTTCTCCATAGACATGTAGCTGATCACCGTTTGGAAGCGGAAAGCGAATCATCTTATCGTAACAAACAACTTCGGCATGATTTTGGCAAAGAAAATCCACGCCTATAATGACATCAAAACTACCTAACTGCATAGTTATGAGATCGATTGAGAAGATGTGATTGTTGAGATCGAGAGTACAATCACGTAGAACGGATTTAACGGTAACGGTTCTTCCGGTAGCGATTTCGACATCGAAGGTCTTTGGGAGTTTAGCACATTCACATTTTAAAAGCTTTTCGAATTCAAACGATAAAAAACAGTTATCGGCTCCAGTATCAAATAAGTAAGAAGCATAAATACCATTTACGAGGAATGTACCATTAACTACGTTGTTGTCATTATGAGCCTGTCGATGGTTGATGTTGAAAGCTCTTCCACCTTGTGGGTTGTGCTGTGTTGTTGCGGTGGCTGTGGCTGCTGCTGTTGCTGCGACTCTTGTTTCACAACGCGGTGCGGGCAGACATTGCTAAAGTGACTGGGATCGCCACAAGTGTAGCAGGCACGTGCAGGAGCGACTGGTGCTTGTGGTGTCGGGTTGACCTGAGGAGCGCGGGGTGGAGCTGGTAGTGCTGCGATAGGTTGAGGAGCTTGCTGACGAGGGCCTGTGCGACAACTGACTGTGTAATGACCATAGTGGTTGCAGTTGACACATAAACGACAGTTATCTCCAACTACGTGATGATAAGTGCACTTAGGGCACAGAGGATAAGGACCTGTATGCGCACGCTTAGCAGGTGGTGCGTTGGGAGTAGTAAGCTGGTGAGGCTGGGGGTTCTGTGGTGCAACTACCGCATAATTCTTGCTTGAATTCTTTCGCTTGCGACCTTGACGATTTAGCTTGGAGACTTGGGATGGTGTGATGTCGGCGCTTGGTTCAACTGTGGCTTGGCTAAGACTCTTGGTTGGGACCTTGAAAGTTCCAGCCAAGACTCGGTTGTCGTTAATCTTGGCGTCTAGCTGATAAAATTCCTCAACAGTTATCGGTTTCGCTGCATGAACGAAATCAGCGACACAGTCTGGAGACTGCAGATATATTTCTTGATAGCTTTCTCTATCGTATCAACTTGACTTGGGCAGATAATACTCAGCTGCTTGAATAGGGTAATGAGACCTGCATTATCACCCCCAATTTGCTTGATGTTCCAAAACTCGTCTTCCAACTTTTGAACTTCGTGGGGATGACAAAGTTCCTTGATCATGAGCTCTTTCAATTCCTCCTAAGCGAGTCCATAAGCTGCATCGTTTCTACGCCTGTTGCGCTCAGCGGTCTACCAGTCAAGTGCCCTTGACTGAAATACACCGGTAGCATTGACGGTGCCGAGATTCTCGGGACATCCGCTTTGGCGGAAAGTGACTTCGATTGAGTCGAATCATTGAAACATCTTGCTGGGACCATCTTCGCCTGTGAAAGTCATAGGACTACAGGATTTGAACTGTTTGAAGCTGAACGAAGCTTTCGGCGTATCGTTCTTGGAGTCAACCAATGAGTTGTTGTTGACAGCTTGGATCTCACTAACAATCTGAGGGATCACCTTGGCCATTTCCTTGGCCATGAGAGAGGCGATTCATTTTTCGGCATTGTTTTGCTGAATAGTCTTGCGAGTGTGAGATCCCATGGATGCCATCTACAAGAAGATTGGATAATATTTGATTATAACGGGTTTTGTTTAAAAGTTTTGCGTTTTATACAATACATTTTATTATTATTACTCACATAAGGCACAAAATCATATAATCACATAAGCACGTAATCACATAAGCACGTAACCACATAAGCACATAATCACATTTTTGCACGTATCACATAATTCACATAAACATATATTTTGCATGTCTTCATCTTCATTAAATCATGCGTAGCGCATATCAGATGTGCATAGTATAGCGTATCGTAAGCGAGTAATACAACGTATGATGACATGCGCATAAGAAAGTGTGCGTTAAGTTTGTTCGCGATTAATTATCGTCTAAGTTTGCGAGAGCTGTGCGAGTTGTGCATAAGTTCATAGAGAAAAAAGCGATAAATCGGGAAATCGATAAAGCAAAAAAGTTTAAAATCCACAGATTTAAAACACATAAACATAATAAAATTCGATGATGCGTAAAGATGATTGTAGGCTTAAAATCAAAGGAGCGTCCTGGGTTTTGAGACATCGACTACCCAAAGTGATTCGACCATTCTCTTGAGTTCGGACACGCGATTTGGCCTAATAGACAAATGCCCTCGACATTTATCCTTCCAGTTACTACGCGCTTCCGAGTCAATGAAAAAATCGAGACTTTGGTGAGATTGAAAATCGAAGAATGGAACTAGTTATTAAGATGTGGGTTTCACCCCTAATCTAACAACTTTGTACCATAACTGTGGTTGTTCTCACCGAACAAGGCAAGAGTTCCACTGGATAGAGATGGAGATTTCCGTCGAGATGTGGATATCACTCCTAACTCAACAAAAGAATCTCGTGCAGGAAATAATACGCGGGGTGAGTGATCTTATTGAGAGTTCTTCGTTTTCACACATAATCTTGACACAATCACTCATTGGTGTTATACGAGCGTCTTCAAGCGTGCATTGTGGTAGCTTTAGGAAAAGCATATATAGTTTAGTTAACAAAGGTAGATCAGAAGCAAAATAGGAAAAAATCGGTCGTTTCGATCAAGGAATTGTTCAATTCGTACGAATTGACTCGCTTCGTACGAATTGCCCTCTTCGTACGAGGTGATCCTCCTCGTGCGAGGGGACCACTTCGTACAAATTGTCAAATTCGTACGAACTGGTCAAGTCGCTCGAGCTGATCCAGTTTGTATCGAGCGGCCTGTTTTGGTGCTTAGACTATAGACTAGGACGAATCATACAGTTCTACCTAATTCCCTATAGTTATGGCTCTGCACCAATCTGTCAAACCCCAACCGATGGCGGAATCATCGGGATGTGGCACTATGCGACGAGATTGCTCGAGAGATCCATAACGGCTAATTTGTGACAAATATTAATTAAGTTCAATTTCCCATACAATTAAACAAACATTTAAAATAAGTTGTCCGAAATGAAATACATTGTTCTCAAGCAATAAACAAAAATAAACAACTAGATTAAGTGTGTATCTAAAGGCCTAATCCAATTGCAGCATATACGATCCATCAACCTGTCACACATTAAAATAAAGTCAATACAAAATGTAAAGGTGAGTACATAGGTTTAGCATAATAATAGTAATAAAGCGGTTAGCGAAACCAGCATGCACTAACGTAGTCATGTGAACATATATGTTATCAACACCGAAACTAACTAACCAATTAGACTGCGAGTGAGTATGCGCGATACGTGTCCACCGAAATGGCCACGCACGTAAACAGTAAAGTAAACCGGACTTTAACAACCCCGAACCTACGGGTGGCGGGTCAACCTATAGCTGCTATCATGTTAAGGGTGGTAGGCAAGTCTCAAGGCATATAAATAACACCTAGCAGTTCAGCGTTTCACGTATAGTCAAGCGAGAACAGTTTGTGTTTTAAAGCGTTTTAGCATTGTGTGTAGTGATTGTTTGATAGAGAACGTATGTAACACCCAAAAGTGCGTTAAAGCGAAAAAGGGTCAAGTATACTCACAGTGAGTGCTTAAATAGTTAAGCACGAGCGAGATGGAGTGAGGAGAGCGTCGGATCACCCTGCAAGCGGGAACAAAAGTGCATCAGTCTTCCATAGTGCTGAAACGGTCTAAACGGATTGTCGGGTGGGGAAACAGGTGGTTCGTGCGATCTGTGCTTCGTACGAATTGGTCTAGTTCGTACGAATTATGACAATTTGAGTTGAGGTTTGTGCAAATCGAGTGTTTTTCACGTCTTTCTTCGGGAAATCGAGTGTTTATCCCTCCAGCCATAAGTTACTAATTGTCACACCCCGACCCGCAGCGGAATAAGAGTCGGGGCATAATTGGGTTATCACCAAAGCTCATGATATTTACCAATATGTTTCATATTTATTAAAGTCAAAATTACATTCTCAATAATCCAAACATGTTCATACAAATACAAAGAAAAATAATCAACTAAGCAATCCAAGCTCTAAACCAGTTTATTCTTCTAAGCCAATCCTATGTGTCTCTTGCTGCAGCTGGTTCACCTGTATCATGTGTAAAAATGGGGGTTTTTGGGTCAACATAAGTTGGCGAGTGAACCTTGTTAGATAAACATTTATTATTGATTTCTTGTTATCTTTATCAAGGAAAAATTGTGCAATAGTCGCATGTGAGCAAATGTAAATAATCAACCAATAGCAATAGCAACCACAAACAATAACATACAATAGCATACAATAACATATGAACTTGCATGAATATATAACATGAATGAAACTGTATATGTTGGCAACGTCACGTTCACGCTCATAATGTAATGGGGAACTGACGGCCTATGATGAATGTCTGTGCGATCAAGGCTCAATCAAACGGAGCCGATCGTATGTTGGCAACGCCAGGTTCACGCTCATAATGTTAAGGGGAACTGCTCAACGCTCATAATGTAATGGGGAGCGGCGGCCTATGATATTGCATGTACTGAAAATAATAAATTAAATCTAAACAATAACCACACAAACAGTTGATCAAGCTGAATACACATTTGTTCATGATATGATGTATGCACAATGATTTAAATATAATAAATGGTAAGATACATGATACACCCCAAAAGCGTGATTAAAACGGGGAATTTGTAGAGATTCACTCACATTGGGTGCGTTCGGTTGGAGATGATGAGATGCGCACGAGTTTGAAGGATTGATCAACGAGGATTAACTAACCTAAATAATAACGGAAAGTATAGTAAATGAGTGGATTTTATTAATAATTTTAATAGGATTTTTAGATATATTTTTGTGAGTTTAAGGCTATTTCCTATCTTTAAAACATTATTTTTAAGTATTTTTAATTGATTTTTAAATTAAATTAAATAAATAAAAATATAAAAAATGTTGACTTTTGCGTTGACCATTGACCGTTGACTGTTTGACTGTTTGACCGGTTCTATTGTGTGCATGTATGCGCCGGGCAGGACTCGAACCCGAGACCTCCCGTACGCGTGCACGCAGCTCTACCAACTGAGCTACGTGTCTAACCCGAAATATTTCTGTTTTTAACTATATTTATATACTGTTTTAATTTATTCAAAATTTATTATTTTTTTAAAAAGGATTTTAATTATCAAACCGGTGCCGTCAACAGGTCTCGAACTCGGGACCTGTGTTTTAACGTTGCACACAGTCCACCGCTGGACTGTGTGTCTAACTTGGTTAATATACTGATTTTTATTATACTTAACATCTAATTGCGAAAGGATCCGGTTCAGTTTAAAAAGGAACATTTTAATTACAGAGAGTGTGTGTGTGTCAAGGATCGAACTCGGGACGTATGCGTATTGTTTGCACACAGTCCACCGCTGGACTGTGTGTCTAACCCGTTTATAATACCGATTTTAATTAATCTTATAATCATAACAAACTTCATCTTCTTCGCTAAATTCACAGACAATGATTAATCCACTATTTCTTGCTTAAAACGATTAACAGACGTACAAATGATTTATATGTAACGGATAGGAAAAGTTTCAGGAATGAACATACCGGAATGATGATCTTTCTCAGAACTCCGGCGAAGTCGTCGGCTCTGTTTTTATGAACTTCGACTGAGCGAACGAATTAATAGTTTTGATTAGCTAATTGTGGAATTGAAGTACTAAACAAGAGTTATCAGAAGGTTTGAATGACTATACCGTTTTACAGCGGAAAATAGAAATCTTCAGAAGTTTTCCGGCCAGAGTGAATTATCCGATATCGACGTCTGAAACTGGTTCCGATTGAAGGGTTTGAGCTAGCAACAACTTAACAACTGATAGACGATGAAAAAATTGAGAGACTTACTGATTTGATGGGAAACACGGTTTTCCGGCGAAAGTCCGGCGAGTTCAAAAAGCAATTCCGACGATCAGAAACGAGAGTAAACGCGAGAATAGAAGTTCTGGGAATGTAATTGAGTCGCGAAATGAAGCTTTTGTTGAAGTAATTCCAGAAGTGAATGTTTTTGGTTATAAAAACCGAACATCACTTGAATTCAAGTCCATTCATGACTGAATTGATTAGAAATGTCAGTGTATCGGTTATTAACAGAAAATCGCGATCACTCAAACGTTTTGGACGTTTGAAAGTCGATTACGGTTACAGTCGGCGTAAACAGATCGATTCATGGTTGAACATAAGATTTAATTTATTCCTAGAACTATCAGAAAACATCAAGTGGCGGAGTGGTTACAAGTGTGCGTGTTAAGTCGTTGAGCTCTTTCCGGCTGACCCGGGTTCGAGTCCCGGCAGCCTGTTTTTCATTTTATTTATTTTATTTTTACTTTTTATCAATTATAACTTTTATATTCTAGTTTGTTTATTAATTATGCATCATTAAAAATTAAAATTGACATAAATACGGATCGAAATATTTATAACTTGATATTCGATTACAAACGAAGCGGGTTGGGAAAAACCCGTTTTTGACAAATTTTACAGTATCCCCTACTTTTAGGAATTTCGTCCCGAAATTTAAGTTGTAGTAGTAGTAGGAAAAAGATGCGGGTATTTTTCGCGCATTGAGTCTTCACGTTCCCAAGTAAACTTAGGTCCCCGTTTCGACTCCCAGCGTACCCTAACAATTGGAATGCGACTTCGTCTTAGACGTTTTTGTCCGAAGTCCATGATCTCTACTGGTCTTTCAATAAAATGCATAGATTCATCAATCTGAACATCTTCCAGAGGAATATGGAGGTTTTCATCAGCGAGGCACTTCTTCAAGTTTGATACGTGGAATGTGGGAGGAATTCTGTTGAGTTCTTCTGGTAGATCAAGCTTGTATGCTATAGGTCCTACTCTTTCGAGTATCTTGAAAGGTCCTATGTAGCGTGGTGCCAGCTTGCCTTTTTGACCAAAACGAACTACTCCCTTCCACGGTGATACTTTTAAAAGTACATGATCACCAATGTTAAACTCCAAAGGCTTTCGTCGTTTATCTGCATAACTCTTTTGACGACTTTGAGCTGCTAGAAGATTGTTTCGAATTTGATGGATCTTGTCTGTGGTTTCTTGAATCAATTCTGGACCGGTGATTTGAGCTTCCCCAATTTCGTGCCAACATACTGGAGATCGGCACTTACGACCATATAAGGCCTCAAAAGGTGCCATGCCGATACTTGAATGGTAGCTGTTGTTGTACGAAAATTCAACTAATGGTAGATGAGCGTCCCAATTACCCTTGAAGTCTATGACACATGCTCGAAGCATATCTTCAAGAGTTTGAATGGTGCGTTCAGATTGTCCATCAGTTTGAGGATGGTAAGCGGTACTGAGATCTAATCGTGTACCCAAAGCGGTTTGTACGGCTTGCCATGTTCGTGAAGTGAAATGACCATCACGATCTGAAATAATGTTTATCGGTACACCATGTCGGCTTACTATTTCGCTGATGTAGATACGAGCTAGCTTGTCGTTCTTGAAATCTTCGCGGATTGGAATAAAGTGAGCTGATTTTGTAAGACGATCAATGATTACCCATATAGTGTCATACCCACCAGAAGTGCGAGGTAACCCGGTAATGAAGTCCATGGTTATGTTTTCCCACTTCCATACAGGTATTTCAGGTTGGACCAGAAGTCCTGAGGGTCTTTGATGTTCAGCTTTTACCTTGGAACATGTAAGGCACTTGGAAACAAAAACAGCAATATCCTTTTTCATTCCAGGCCACCAGTAGGTGTACCGAAGGTCTTGATACATCTTGTCGGCCCCTGGATGTATAGAGTATCGTGTTTTATGTGCCTCATTCATAAGGAATTCACGAAGGTTGTTGTGGTCAGGAATCCATATGCGATCCAGATATAGTACAGAATACCGTCAGATTTAGTTTCAATTTTAAGTTCAGCTCCACAGGACAGCTCCTTTCGTACATCGTCTTCCGTTACTGAAACATGTTGGGCTTCTCGAATTTGATCTTTAATGTCAGTTATGATTTGCGAACATAGAAGATGAATGGAGTTCGCATACCCCTTTCGGCTGAGTGCATCAGCCACCACATTTGCCTTGCCAGGGTGGTACCGAATTTCACAGTCGTAGTCATTTAAAAGTTCGACCCATCTTCGTTGCCTCATGTTTAACTCTTTTTGGTTGAAGATATGTTGAAGACTCTTGTGGTCAGTGTATATTTCACACTTAAGTACCGTAGAGATAATGTCTCCATATCTTAAGAGCGAACACAACGGCTCCAAGTTCTAGGTCATGGGTGGTGTAGTTCTTCTCATGAGTCTTGAGTTGTCTCGAAGCATAAGCTATAACCTTTCCTCTTTGCATTAGAACACAGCCTAGTCCTTGCCCTGACGCGTCGCAATAAACCACGAAGTCATCACAACCTTCAGGAAGAGTGAGGATTGGTGCATCACAAAGTTTTTGTTTAAGGGTTTGGAAGGTTTCTTCTTGTTTGGGTCCCCAAATGAAAGGTTTTCCCTAATGAGTTAAAGTCGTGAGTGGTACAGCAATGCGAGAGAAGTTTGAAATGAAACGGCGATAATAACCAGCCAAACCAAGGAATGATCTTACTTCAGTTGGTGTACGTGGCGCTTGCCATTCTTGTACCGCTTTGATTTTTGAGGGGTCGACATGTATTCCCTTGTCGTTGACTACATGTCCAAGGAATTGTATCTCTTTTAACCAGAATTCGCATTTGGAGAATTTGGCGTAAATCTTTTCATTCTCTAGGAGTGTAAGGATGAGTCGAAGATGCCGTTCATGATCAGACTTAGACTTTGAATAAATGAGGATGTCGTCAATGAAGACTATAACAAAACAATCGAGATAGGGTTTGCAGACTCTGTTCATTAAATCCATGAAGACAGCTGGAGCGTTGGTTAAACCAAATGGCATGACCATGAATTCATAATGACCATAACGAGTTCGAAAAGCGGTCTTTGGGACGTCTTCTTCATGTACTCTGAGTTGATGATAACCAGAACGAAGGTCGATTTTTGAAAAACAGCTGGCGCCTTGAAGTTGGTCAAGAAGATCATCAATGCGAGGTAATGGATAGCGATTCTTGATCGTTAACTTGTTGAGTTCTCTGTAGTCGATGCACATGCGAAACGTTCCATATTTCTTCTTCACAAAAAGGACAGCTGCACCCCAAGGCGAGGAGCTAGGACGTATGAATCCTTTGTCAGTCAACTCTTGCAATTGACTGGCTAGCTCTTGCATTTCGGATGGGGCTAACCTATAAGGAGACTTTGCCACTGGTGTAGCACCAGGTATAAGATCAATGCGGAATTCGACTTCTCTCAAGGGAGGAAGTCCTGAAATGTCGTCAGGAAAAACTTGCGGGAAATCTTTTACTACTGGGATGTCTTCGAGTTTCTTCTCCATGGTTCCCTTTTTGACGACATGAGATAAAAATGTGATATAATTCTTGCGAAGATATTTTTGGGCTTGAAGACAGGACATTAATCTGAGCCCTTTCGATGGGGTTTCTCCAAAGATTCGTAGAGTCTGACCGTTTGAAAGAGGAATGCGTATAAACTTTTCGCGGCATACAACTTCAGCCTGATGTTGGCTGAGCCAGTCCATACCAATTATAATATCAAAGCTTCCCAACTTCATAGGAATGAGGTCAACTGGAAAATCGTGATCGTTTAAGGTGAGAGTACAATTGCGTATAATAGAGTTTAATGAGATCGGTTTCCCGTTAGCAACTTCCACTGTTATGGACTCCATGAGCTTATCACGAATTTGGTTTAGGATGGGTTCAAACTCTAAGGACACAAAACTTTTATCCGCGCCAGTATCAAACAACATGGATGCATAACTACCATTGATAAGGAACGTACCGTTAACCACATTGCTGTCAGCTCTAGCCTGATTAGCGTTGATGTTGAAAGCTCTTCCTCTCGCAGGTGGAGGAGCTTGGTTAGCTTGATTCACCGGATTTTCTTGGGCTTGAGCGTGTATAATGTTCACCAAACGTGGACAAGTGTTTCTAAAATGGTTTGGGTCTCCACAATTGTAGCAAGCCCGCTTAGGTTGCACCATGGGATAGTTGGGTTGG
Organism: Scalesia atractyloides; assembly: GCA_947069175.1. Lineage (NCBI taxonomy): Eukaryota > Viridiplantae > Streptophyta > Magnoliopsida > Asterales > Asteraceae > Scalesia > Scalesia atractyloides. The sequence goes on along the minus strand of CAMTDV010000010.1, from coordinate 13,178,832 downwards.
TAGTATGATTGGGCTAAATGTTGGGTAGGTGGTAGTAGTAGGGGTTCTTGGGCTTGACCCATTATTTGATGGTGGGTTTGGGTTGAGGGCTGGTGGCGGTTCGTTCGCTGAGGTATGCGACAGGTTTGAACAGTATGACCTGCGCGACCACAGCCGGTGCAATGTTGGCAGGGATGATCAGGAAAATGATGGTATTGGCAACGGTTGCATTTTGGTAATGGGCCAGAGTATGGCCTTTTATATGGTGCAGGTGAGGGGCAACTTGGGTAATGGGTGCAGCAGGGATAGGGAAATTTGTTTTGTGTGACAGCGAAGTTTCTGGTGTTACGTTTTCTCTTGTTAGCAAACTTAGAGGAGGAGGTGAAATGGTTTGAAGTTTGGCCCTCAACGGGGGCTTTCTTTTTCTCCTCTTTAAATTTACCGTTACGAATTCGATTCTCGGTCAGTTCAGTAGCTAGTTCCATAGCAGCTTCAAGTGTTGCTGGCGAAGTGCTGAGAACTGAATCTTGAATTTTCGAGGGAAGACCTCGAATATAATGTTCGATTAAGCGGTAAACTGGGGTGAACAAGTTAGGGACCATTTGGTTCAACTCTAAGAACCTCTTGTTGTAGGAAGTATGATCTCCCTCCTTTTGCTTCAAAGAATGAAATTCGTCCTCTAACTTTTTAATCTCACTTCTAGGACAGAATCGTCTCGTCATGATTTCCCTTAACTCCTCCCATGTTAAGGCCATTGAATCTTCGATTCCCCTCTTACCCTTTTCAGTATTCCACCAGGTAAGAGCTACCCCAAATAGTCTCCCGGTTGCGTATCGTACCTTGCGATCCTCGGGACAATCGCAGTTGAGGAAGGTGTTTTCCATTTCCTCAAACCAGTGGAGGAGAGCAGTGACACCTTCGGTCCCTTCAAATTTAGGAGGATCGCAAGACTTGAAATGTTTATATGAACACTTTTTGGTAGGAGGGTTGCCGATGTTCTGATCTTCTTGCTGGGGAGGATTGGTGGGATTTGTGGCGAGAGCTTGTTGTACTTGAACCACAATGTCAGGAAGCACCGCTGCCATTTGTTTTGCGATTTGAGTGGCCAAGCGTTCGTGAGACCTTCCTGATCTTCTACCCCATCGTTGTTGTCTAGTCGACATCTACAGGAACATACATAAGAAGATTGTGAGTTTATGGAGTCTTTTTAGGTGTCATGTGTCTTAAAGAAAATAAAAATAACATAAATATCAATAATGCAACTACATCCATAGGATGTCTTGGGTTTGCTCATGTTGGGCCTCAAATGTCCCCCATACCTTCACCTGTATAGTCATGTGGGCCCCCATGACTATTGGCTTGGTAGGATTCACATTGGTATTGGCGGTTTAACACTCGCATTACCCGAATGAAAACCACAAAATATGTTTACGAGATGTATGGTCGGAATGTGTCCAGGTGTAGACACAATGACAACTCAAAGTGGGGTTAGCTCACACGACGTTTGGTATAGCATGCTTTGGCCTAATAAGTACTTCGTACTCTCATCGTTAGTCCCCAGGTAGGCAAACTGGTCCTTTATTTTGGATTTATACGAATGCCAGCCTAGACAGGACGTTCCGACTACCGGTACTTGTACCCTTCCAGTTACTACATGCCCGTCACGAGAACTCACTTTGATGTGATTTGAAAATACAAAAATCATTGTAAAAACAATCATGAAAATGATGTGATGTGTGCTTTCATGGAAATGATATGTTATGAGAATATGATCTATGATAGGCATTATATAATAATATGTACCTATGAACATGCTTGCATAACATTGAATGTAACATTAAACATAAAACATATAAACATCATGAATTTTGCATGTAACACACAAAAATCTTAAAAATTTCTAATCAACTATAGTATAGGCTATAAGGGTCTAATAACCTATCCTATATCCCTATAGTCATGCTCTGATACCAATCTGTCACACCCCGACCCGCAGCGGAATAAGAGTCGGGGCATAATTGGGTTATCACCAAAGCTCATGATATTTACCAATATGTTTCATATTTATTAAATTCAAAATTACATTCTCAATAATCCAAACATGTTCATACAAATACAAAGAAAAATAATCAACTAAGCAATCCAAGCTCTAAACCAGTTTACTCTTCTAAGCCAATCCTATGTGTCTCTTGCTGCAGCTGGTTCACCTGTATCATGTGTAAAAATGGGGGTTTTTGGGTCAACATAAGTTGGCGAGTGAACCTTGTTAGATAAACATTTATTATTGATTTCTTGTTATCTTTATCAAGGAAAAATTGTGCAATAGTCGCATGTGAGCAAATGTAAATAATCAATCAATAGCAATAGCAACCACAAACAATAACATACAATAGCATACAAAAACATATGAACTTGCATGAATATATAACATGAATGAAACTGTATATGTTGGCAACGTCACGTTCACGCTCATAATGTAATGGGGAACTGACGGTCTATGATGAATGTCTGTGCGATCAAGGCTCAATCAAACGGAGCCGATCGTATGTTGGCAACGCCAGGTTCACGCTCATAATGTAATGGGGAACTGCTCAACGCTCATAATGTAATGGGGAGCGGCGGCCTATGATATTGCATGTACTGAAAATAATAAATTAAATCTGAACAATAACCACACAAACAGTTGATCAAGCTGAATACACATTTGTTCATGATATGATGTATGCACAATGATTTAAATATAATAAATGGTAAGACACATGATACTCCCCAAAAACGTGATTAAAATGGGGAATTTGTAGAGATTCACTCACATTGGGTGCGTTCGGTTGGAGATGATGAGATGCGCACGAGTTTGAAGGATTAATCAACGAGGATTAACTAACCTAAATAATAACGGAAAGTATAGTAAATGAGTGGATTTTATTAATAATTTTAGTAGGATTTTTAGATATATTTTGTGAGTTTAAGGCTATTTCCTATCTTTAAAACATTATTTTTAAGTATTTTTAATTGATTTTTAAATTAAATTAAATAAATAAAAATATAAAAAAATGTTGACTTTTGCGTTGACCATTTACCGTTGACTGTTTGACTATTTGACCGGTTCTATTGTGTGCATGTATGCGCCGGGCAGGACTCGAACCCGAGACCTCCCGTACGCGTGCACGCAGCTCTACCAACTGAGCTACGTGTCTAACCCGTAATATTTCTGTTTTTAACTATATTTATATACTGTTTTAATTTATTCAAAATTTATTATTTTTTAAAAAGGATTTTAATTATCAAACCGGTGCCGTCAACAGGTCTTGAACCCGGGACCTGTGTTTTAACGTTGCACACAGTCCACCGCTGGACTGTGTGTCTAACTTGGTTAATATACTGATTTTTATTATACTTAACATCTAATTGCGAAAGGATCCGGTTCAGTTTAAAAAGGAACATTTTAATTACAGAGAGTGTGTGTGTGTCAAGGATCGAACTCGGGACGTATGCGTATTGTTTGCACACAGTCCACCGCTGGACTGTGTGTCTAACCCGTTTATAATACCGATTTTAATTAATCTTATAATCATAACAAACTTCATCTTCTTCGCTAAATTCACAGACAATGATTAATCCACTATTTCTTGCTTAAAACGATTAACAGACGTACAAATGATTTATATGTAACGGATAGGAAAAGTTTCAGGAATGAACATACCGGAATGATGATCTTTCTCAGAACTCCAGCGAAGTCGTCGGCTCTGTTTTTATGAACTTCGACTGAGCGAACGAATTAATAGTTTTGATTAGCTAATTGTGGAATTGAAGTACTAAACAAGAGTTATCAGAAGGTTTGAATGACTATACCGTTTTACAGCGGAAAATAGAAATCTTCAGAAGTTTTCCGGCCAGAGTGAATTATCCGATATCGACGTCTGAAACTGGTTCCGATTGAAGGGTTTGAGCTAGCAACAACTTAACAACTGATAGACGATGAAAAAATTGAGAGACTTACTGATTTGATGGGAAACACGGTTTTCCGGCGAAAGTCCGGCGAGTTCAAAAAGCAATTCCGACGATCAGAAACGAGAGTAAACGCGAGAATAGAAGTTCTGGGAATGTAATTGAGTCGCGAAATGAAGCTTTTGTTGAAGTAATTCCAGAAGTGAATGTTTTTGGTTATAAAAACCGAACATCACTTGAATTCAAGTCCATTCATGACTGAATTGATTAGAAATGTCAGTGTATCGGTTATTAACAGAAAATCGCGATCACTCAAACGTTTTGGACGTTTGAAAGTCGATTACGGTTACAGTCGGCGTAAACAGATCGATTCATGGTTGAACATAAGATTTAATTTATTCCTAGAACTATCAGAAAACATCAAGTGGCGGAGTGGTTACAAGTGTGCGTGTTAAGTCGTTGAGCTCTTTCCGGCTGACGTTGATCCCCTGTTTTTCATTTGATTTTTTTATTTATTATTCTTTTTACTTATCAATTATAACTTTTATATTCTAGTTTGTTTATTAATTATGCATCATTAAAAATTAAAATTGACATAAATACGGATCGAAATATTTATAACTTGATATTCGATTACAAACGAAGCGGGTTGGGAAAAACCCGTTTTTGACAAATTTTACAGTATCCCCTACTTTTAGGAATTTCGTCCCGAAATTTAAGTTGTAGTAGTAGTAGGAAAAAGATGCGGGTATTTTTCGCGCATTGAGTCTTCACGTTCCCAAGTAAACTTAGGTCCCCGTTTCGACTCCCAGCGTACCCTAACAATTGGAATGCGACTTCGTCTTAGACGTTTTTGTCCGAAGTCCATGATCTCTACTGGTCTTTCAATAAAATGCATAGATTCATCAATCTGAACATCTTCCAGAGGAATATGGAGGTTTTCATCAGCGAGGCACTTCTTCAAGTTTGATACGTGGAATGTGGGAGGAATTCTGTTGAGTTCTTCTGGTAGATCAAGCTTGTATGCTATAGGTCCTACTCTTTCGAGTATCTTGAAAGGTCCTATGTAGCGTGGTGCCAGCTTGCCTTTTTGACCAAAACGAACTACTCCCTTCCACGGTGATACTTTTAAAAGTACATGATCACCAATGTTAAACTCCAAAGGCTTTCGTCGTTTATCTGCATAACTCTTTTGACGACTTTGAGCTGCTAGAAGATTGTTTCGAATTTGATGGATCTTGTCTGTGGTTTCTTGAATCAATTCTGGACCGGTGATTTGAGCTTCCCCAATTTCGTGCCAACATACTGGAGATCGGCACTTACGACCATATAAGGCCTCAAAAGGTGCCATGCCGATACTTGAATGGTAGCTGTTGTTGTACGAAAATTCAACTAATGGTAGATGAGCGTCCCAATTACCCTTGAAGTCTATGACACATGCTCGAAGCATATCTTCAAGAGTTTGAATGGTGCGTTCAGATTGTCCATCAGTTTGAGGATGGTAAGCGGTACTGAGATCTAATCGTGTACCCAAAGCGGTTTGTACGGCTTGCCATGTTCGTGAAGTGAAATGACCATCACGATCTGAAATAATGTTTATCGGTACACCATGTCGGCTTACTATTTCGCTGATGTAGATACGAGCTAGCTTGTCGTTCTTGAAATCTTCGCGGATTGGAATAAAGTGAGCTGATTTTGTAAGACGATCAATGATTACCCATATAGTGTCATACCCACCAGAAGTGCGAGGTAACCCGGTAATGAAGTCCATGGTTATGTTTTCCCACTTCCATACAGGTATTTCAGGTTGGACCAGAAGTCCTGAGGGTCTTTGATGTTCAGCTTTTACCTTGGAACATGTAAGGCACTTGGAAACAAAAACAGCAATATCCTTTTTCATTCCAGGCCACCAGTAGGTGTACCGAAGGTCTTGATACATCTTGTCGGCCCCTGGATGTATAGAGTATCGTGTTTTATGTGCCTCATTCATAAGGAATTCACGAAGGTTGTTGTGGTCAGGAATCCATATGCGATCCAGATAGTACAGAATACCGTCAGATTTAGTTTCAATTTTAAGTTCAGCTCCACAGGACAGCTCCTTTCGTACATCGTCTTCCGTTACTGAAACATGTTGGGCTTCTCGAATTTGATCTTTAATGTCAGTTATGATTTGCGAACATAGAAGATGAATGGAGTTCGCATACCCCTTTCGGCTGAGTGCATCAGCCACCACATTTGCCTTGCCAGGGTGGTACCGAATTTCACAGTCGTAGTCATTTAAAAGTTCGACCCATCTTCGTTGCCTCATGTTTAACTCTTTTTGGTTGAAGATATGTTGAAGACTCTTGTGGTCAGTGTATATTTCACACTTAAGTACCGTAGAGATAATGTCTCCATATCTTAAGAGCGAACACAACGGCTCCAAGTTCTAGGTCATGGGTGGTGTAGTTCTTCTCATGAGTCTTGAGTTGTCTCGAAGCATAAGCTATAACCTTTCCTCTTTGCATTAGAACACAGCCTAGTCCTTGCCCTGACGCGTCGCAATAAACCACGAAGTCATCACAACCTTCAGGAAGAGTGAGGATTGGTGCATCACAAAGTTTTTGTTTAAGGGTTTGGAAGGTTTCTTCTTGTTTGGGTCCCCAAATGAAAGGTTTTCCCTAATGAGTTAAAGTCGTGAGTGGTACAGCAATGCGAGAGAAGTTTGAAATGAAACGGCGATAATAACCAGCCAAACCAAGGAATGATCTTACTTCAGTTGGTGTACGTGGCGCTTGCCATTCTTGTACCGCTTTGATTTTTGAGGGGTCGACATGTATTCCCTTGTCGTTGACTACATGTCCAAGGAATTGTATCTCTTTTAACCAGAATTCGCATTTGGAGAATTTGGCGTAAATCTTTTCATTCTCTAGGAGTGTAAGGATGAGTCGAAGATGCCGTTCATGATCAGACTTAGACTTTGAATAAATGAGGATGTCGTCAATGAAGACTATAACAAAACAATCGAGATAGGGTTTGCAGACTCTGTTCATTAAATCCATGAAGACAGCTGGAGCGTTGGTTAAACCAAATGGCATGACCATGAATTCATAATGACCATAACGAGTTCGAAAAGCGGTCTTTGGGACGTCTTCTTCATGTACTCTGAGTTGATGATAACCAGAACGAAGGTCGATTTTTGAAAAACAGCTGGCGCCTTGAAGTTGGTCAAGAAGATCATCAATGCGAGGTAATGGATAGCGATTCTTGATCGTTAACTTGTTGAGTTCTCTGTAGTCGATGCACATGCGAAACGTTCCATATTTCTTCTTCACAAAAAGGACAGCTGCACCCCAAGGCGAGGAGCTAGGACGTATGAATCCTTTGTCAGTCAACTCTTGCAATTGACTGGCTAGCTCTTGCATTTCGGATGGGGCTAACCTATAAGGAGACTTTGCCACTGGTGTAGCACCAGGTATAAGATCAATGCGGAATTCGACTTCTCTCAAGGGAGGAAGTCCTGAAATGTCGTCAGGAAAAACTTGCGGGAAATCTTTTACTACTGGGATGTCTTCGAGTTTCTTCTCCATGGTTCCCTTTTTGACGACATGAGATAAAAATGTGATATAATTCTTGCGAAGATATTTTTGGGCTTGAAGACAGGACATTAATCTGAGCCCTTTCGATGGGGTTTCTCCAAAGATTCGTAGAGTCTGACCGTTTGAAAGAGGAATGCGTATAAACTTTTCGCGGCATACAACTTCAGCCTGATGTTGGCTGAGCCAGTCCATACCAATTATAATATCAAAGCTTCCCAACTTCATAGGAATGAGGTCAACTGGAAAATCGTGATCGTTTAAGGTGAGAGTACAATTGCGTATAATAGAGTTTAATGAGATCGGTTTCCCGTTAGCAACTTCCACTGTTATGGACTCCATGAGCTTATCACGAATTTGGTTTAGGATGGGTTCAAACTCTAAGGACACAAAACTTTTATCCGCGCCAGTATCAAACAACATGGATGCATAACTACCATTGATAAGGAACGTACCGTTAACCACATTGCTGTCAGCTCTAGCCTGATTAGCGTTGATGTTGAAAGCTCTTCCTCTCGCAGGTGGAGGAGCTTGGTTAGCTTGATTCACCGGATTTTCTTGGGCTTGAGCGTGTATAATGTTCACCAAACGTGGACAAGTGTTTCTAAAATGGTTTGGGTCTCCACAATTGTAGCAAGCCCGCTTAGGTTGCACCATGGGATAGTTGGGTTGGTAGTATGATTGGGCTAAATGTTGGGTAGGTGGTAGTAGTAGGGGTTCTTGGGCTTGACCCATTATTTGATGGTGGGTTTGGGTTGAGGGCTGGTGGCGGTTCGTTCGCTGAGGTATGCGACAGGTTTGAACAGTATGACCTGCGCGACCACAGCCGGTGCAATGTTGGCAGGGATGATCAGGAAAATGATGGTATTGGCAACGGTTGCATTTTGGTAATGGGCCAGAGTATGGCCTTTTATATGGTGCAGGTGAGGGGGCAACTTGGGTAATGGGTGCAGCAGGGATAGGGAAATTTGTTTTGTGTGACAGCGAAGTTTCTGGTGTTACGTTTTCTCTTGTTAGCAAACTTAGAGGAGGAGGTGAAATGGTTTGAAGTTTGGCCCTCAACGGGGGCTTTCTTTTTCTCCTCTTTAAATTTACCGTTACGAATTCGATTCTCGGTCAGTTCAGTAGCTAGTTCCATAGCAGCTTCAAGTGTTGCTGTGGCGAAGTGCTGAGAACTGAATCTTGAATTTTCGAGGGAAGACCTCGAATATAATGTTCGATTAAGCGGTAAACTGGGGTGAACAAGTTAGGGACCATTTGGTTCAACTCTAAGAACCTCTTGTTGTAGGAAGTATGATCTCCCTCCTTTTGCTTCAAAGAATGAAATTCGTCCTCTAACTTTTTAATCTCACTTCTAGGACAGAATCGTCTCGTCATGATTTCCCTTAACTCCTCCCATGTTAAGGCCATTGAATCTTCGATTCCCCTCTTACCCTTTTCAGTATTCCACCAGGTAAGAGCTACCCCAAATAGTCTCCCGGTTGCGTATCGTACCTTGCGATCCTCGGGACAATCGCAGTTGAGGAAGGTGTTTTCCATTTCCTCAAACCAGTGGAGGAGAGCAGTGACACCTTCGGTCCCTTCAAATTTAGGAGGATCGCAAGACTTGAAATGTTTATATGAACACTTTTTGGTAGGAGGGTTGCCGATGTTCTGATCTTCTTGCTGGGGAGGATTGGTGGGATTTGTGGCGAGAGCTTGTTGTACTTGAACCACAATGTCAGGAAGCACCGCTGCCATTTGTTTTGCGATTTGAGTGGCCAAGCGTTCGTGAGACCTTCCTGATCTTCTACCCCATCGTTGTTGTCTAGTCGACATCTACAGGAACATACATAAGAAGATTGTGAGTTTATGGAGTCTTTTTAGGTGTCATGTGTCTTAAAGAAAATAAAAATAACATAAATATCAATAATGCAACTACATCCATAGGATGTCTTGGGTTTGCTCATGTTGGGCCTCAAATGTCCCCCATACCTTCACCTGTATAGTCATGTGGGCCCCCATGACTATTGGCTTGGTAGGATTCACATTGGTATTGGCGGTTTAACACTCGCATTACCCGAATGAAAACCACAAAATATGTTTACGAGATGTATGGTCGGAATGTGTCCAGGTGTAGACACAATGACAACTCAAAGTGGGGTTAGCTCACACGACGTTTGGTATAGCATGCTTTGGCCTAATAAGTACTTCGTACTCTCATCGTTAGTCCCCAGGTAGGCAAACTGGTCCTTTATTTTGGATTTATACGAATGCCAGCCTAGACAGGACGTTCCGACTACCGGTACTTGTACCCTTCCAGTTACTACATGCCCGTCACGAGAACTCACTTTGATGTGATTTGAAAATACAAAAATCATTGTAAAAACAATCATGAAAATGATGTGATGTGTGCTTTCATGGAAATGATATGTTATGAGAATATGATCTATGATAGGCATTATATAATAATATGTACCTATGAACATGCTTGCATAACATTGAATGTAACATTAAACATAAAACATATAAACATCATGAATTTTGCATGTAACACACAAAAATCTTAAAAATTTCTAATCAACTATAGTATAGGCTATAAGGGTCTAATAACCTATCCTATATCCCTATAGTCATGCTCTGATACCAATCTGTCACACCCCGACCCGCAGCGGAATAAGAGTCGGGGCATAATTGGGTTATCACCAAAGCTCATGATATTTACCAATATGTTTCATATTTATTAAATTCAAAATTACATTCTCAATAATCCAAACATGTTCATACAAATACAAAGAAAAATAATCAACTAAGCAATCCAAGCTCTAAACCAGTTTACTCTTCTAAGCCAATCCTATGTGTCTCTTGCTGCAGCTGGTTCACCTGTATCATGTGTAAAAATGGGGGTTTTTGGGTCAACATAAGTTGGCGAGTGAACCTTGTTAGATAAACATTTATTATTGATTTCTTGTTATCTTTATCAAGGAAAAATTGTGCAATAGTCGCATGTGAGCAAATGTAAATAATCAATCAATAGCAATAGCAACCACAAACAATAACATACAATAGCATACAAAAACATATGAACTTGCATGAATATATAACATGAATGAAACTGTATATGTTGGCAACGTCACGTTCACGCTCATAATGTAATGGGGAACTGACGGTCTATGATGAATGTCTGTGCGATCAAGGCTCAATCAAACGGAGCCGATCGTATGTTGGCAACGCCAGGTTCACGCTCATAATGTAATGGGGAACTGCTCAACGCTCATAATGTAATGGGGAGCGGCGGCCTATGATATTGCATGTACTGAAAATAATAAATTAAATCTGAACAATAACCACACAAACAGTTGATCAAGCTGAATACACATTTGTTCATGATATGATGTATGCACAATGATTTAAATATAATAAATGGTAAGACACATGATACTCCCCAAAAACGTGATTAAAATGGGGAATTTGTAGAGATTCACTCACATTGGGTGCGTTCGGTTGGAGATGATGAGATGCGCACGAGTTTGAAGGATTAATCAACGAGGATTAACTAACCTAAATAATAACGGAAAGTATAGTAAATGAGTGGATTTTATTAATAATTTTAGTAGGATTTTTAGATATATTTTGTGAGTTTAAGGCTATTTCCTATCTTTAAAACATTATTTTTAAGTATTTTTAATTGATTTTTAAATTAAATTAAATAAATAAAAATATAAAAAAATGTTGACTTTTGCGTTGACCATTTACCGTTGACTGTTTGACTATTTGACCGGTTCTATTGTGTGCATGTATGCGCCGGGCAGGACTCGAACCCGAGACCTCCCGTACGCGTGCACGCAGCTCTACCAACTGAGCTACGTGTCTAACCCGTAATATTTCTGTTTTTAACTATATTTATATACTGTTTTAATTTATTCAAAATTTATTATTTTTTTAAAAAGGATTTTAATTATCAAACCGGTGCCGTCAACAGGTCTTGAACCCGGGACCTGTGTTTTAACGTTGCACACAGTCCACCGCTGGACTGTGTGTCTAACTTGGTTAATATACTGATTTTTATTATACTTAACATCTAATTGCGAAAGGATCCGGTTCAGTTTAAAAAGGAACATTTTAATTACAGAGAGTGTGTGTGTGTCAAGGATCGAACTCGGGACGTATGCGTATTGTTTGCACACAGTCCACCACTGGACTGTGTGTCTAACCCGTTTATAATACCGATTTTAATTAATCTTATAATCATAACAAACTTCATCTTCTTCGCTAAATTCACAGACAATGATTAATCCACTATTTCTTGCTTAAAACGATTAACAGACGTACAAATGATTTATATGTAACGGATAGGAAAAGTTTCAGGAATGAACATACCGGAATGATGATCTTTCTCAGAACTCCGGCGAAGTCGTCGGCTCTGTTTTTATGAACTTCGACTGAGCGAACGAATTAATAGTTTTGATTAGCTAATTGTGGAATTGAAGTACTAAACAAGAGTTATCAGAAGGTTTGAATGACTATACCGTTTTACAGCGGAAAATAGAAATTTTCAGAAGTTTTCCGGCCAGAGTGAATTATCCGATATCGACGTCTGAAACTGGTTCTGATTGAAGGGTTTGAGTTAGCAACAGCTTAACAACTGATAGACGATGAAAGAATTGAGAGACTTACTGATTTGATGGGAAACACGCGGCGAAAGTCCGGCGAGTTCAAAAAGCAATTCCGACGATCAGAAACGAGAGTAAACGCGAGAATAGAAGTTCTGGGAATGTAATTGAGTCGCGAAATGAAGCTTTTGTTGAAGTAATTCCAGAAGTGAATGTTTTCGGTTATAAAAAACCGAACATCACTTGCATTCAAGTCCATTCATGACTGAATTGATTAGAAATGTCGGTGTATCGGTTATTAACAGAAAATAACGATCACTCAAACGTTTTGGACGTTTGAAAGTCGATTATGGTTACAGTCGGCATAAACAGATCGATTCATGGTTGAACATAAGATTTAATTTATTCCTAGAACAACAGAAAACATCAAGTGGCGGAGTGGTTACAAGTGTGCGTGTTAAGTCGTTGAGCTCTTTCCGGCTGACCCGGGTTCGAGTCCCGGCAGCCTGTTTTTAATTTTATTTATTTTATTTTACTTTTTATCAATTATAACTTTTATATTCTAGTTTGTTTATTAATTATGCATCATTAAAAATTAAAATTGACATAAATACGCATCGAAATATTTATAACTTGATATTCGATTACAAACGAAGCGGGTTTGGAAAAACCCGTTTTTGACAAATGTTACACTAATAAAACTGTTAGCCGGAAAGGTCTTTTGAGCGAGTTAGTCACTTGTGGGAACTTGGACTGGTTCGTACAAACTGGTCAGTTCGTGCGGGCAAGTCCAGTTTGCACGAGTTGACTACTTTTGTCTTTGTGCGTCCGAAACTGGGTTTTCGCTTGAAACATATGTGATTTCGATTCCATTTCAGGCAGATTTTGACACCGTTTCGTCCCACTATCCAGTGAACAAAACATATGTCGGTTTTAGTCCGTTTTTAGTGTAAATATCAAGTTTAAAACAGTTTTCTTGGGTTTGCACACTTGGCGAGTTGAAATAGCAAGATTTCTAACTTGGGAAGCCAAGGCTAAGCCCAATATACTCGTTTAAGTGTGGATCCAAGGTCAAATCATAAAGTTCTATGAAAAAGATGAAGGTTTTTGTAAACAAAATGATTTAGATGAAATCGGAGATAATCTCATATAAAAACGTTGTGGAAATCGTTGTGTATTGTGTAAAACGAGTTATTACTTACTTGGAATACAGAGAAAAGTTGGGTAGAGAGTGTTTCGTGCGAGGGGCAGCAAGTGTGGTATTTATAGGAGAGGAGGTTAGTGGAATTGGTGGCAATTCGTACGAATTGGGAATTGAGTTGTTCGTACGAATTTGTCAGTTTCGTGCGAATCGTTTCCAATTCGCACGTTGGCTGTTCGTTTGGTTTTTTCGTTCGTACTGGTTAGTTGTGTTAACCGTTTAGCGAGACATTAAGCGTTGTGTTGCGTTTAGGTGTGATAAATCGAGTTGAGCGAGCGAGCGTGAGAGCGTTTGAGCGAGCATAATATATATAAACATGTATACACATAAACACACAACATTACATAACCATCATTATTATCCGCGTTTAGCTTGCGTTGCGGCGAGCGTTCGAGTGTTAAGTGTGTCGATTTTGTGATTGCGTGTGATGAAAATGTATTTAGCATAATATTAACCCTTGTTACATAGGAATCTCAGAGTATAAACGGTTACAAATAGGATAAACAATAATATAGGAACAACCGAAAAGTCGGGTTCTTACAGTTATATGACATACAAACATATTTACTTACATTGGTTAACGCAAGTTTGTTTTTTAAAATAAACCAAGTTTAAACAATATTATTTTCAAATAACAATAAGGTTCACTTGCCAACCTTTGTTGACCCAAAAACTATTTTTACACATGATACAGGTGAACAAGCTTGAAGAGAAGATTTGGACTTAGGATGGGCCTTAGTTAACACGAATGGATAATGTAGCTTAGTGGTTATGATCAATATCTCATTTGTAATGTTATTTGGAATTATTTGTTAACTGAAACAATTGTTATGAATTAGTGATTATTTAAAACAAGTAATAGCAAGTCATGAGCTCTCGAGTTAACCCAATCATGCTCTGATCACCTATTCCTTTGTGGGTCGGGGTGTGACATTAGCGACAATAATGGTGAGGAACATAAACAAAAGTTGTTTCGGGGGTGACGATGGTGAAAAACTCCGATGATCAGAAGCAGAAATGGATGATGATGGTGATGTTTCTTATGGGTGTAGGGTGGAGATGGTGGTTCCAATAGTGAAGGTCGAAGTAGCAGAGTGTTTACCAGCGGTGTTGTTAAGTAGGTTAAACAAATATGAAGATGGATGTGCTATGAATGGTGACTATTATCAATTTGGTCGTGATTGTAGATGGTGGTTCATGGTGATATTGATGGTGGGGTCATATGATGGGTGGTAAGGGTATATGTATTTATTTTATTTTTTAGTGGTAAGGGTATTTTTGTAATTTAACAAAAACTAACTAAGAAAATCTAATAGAGTTTGTCTTTTGGACTTAAGAAGTTATGATTAAAAACCATTGGGACTCAAACCAAGACGAGTTTAAGTTTTGGACTCAAATAGTTAAATTGGTCAAACAACAGGGACTCAAAAAGAACTTTACTCTTTTATTTAAAACATTCTAACATGGATTTGTATTGTGCAGGGTGCATCAATAGTAATGGCTGGCTAATTTGTTCACATGCTGAAATATGATATCCACTAAGGTTATCATATGATATTATGCTTTGTGCTCAATACTTTAGAGTCAAAGCTCTATGTTATTTATTTATTTTCCTTATGGCATTGCATTATGCATCATCAGTTTGTTTGCTAATGTTTGCTAATTATGTGATATTCCATAACATTCTTTCAAAAAGATTTTTATAAAACTAAACTTAAGGGTTCACCTTGCAATTCCTCATGTTGACTTTGATACAAGTCAGTTCTTTATGTGTGTTTCCTCGAACTATATGACTTTACTGACATCATGTGACTGGGGTGGAGTTAAAACAGATTTTGATTATCTTTTGATTTAAGGATTTACATGTAACCCCTTCAATTATTATAATGTTTCAACTACTTGATTAAAGTATTATATGATTTAAATTCAAATAGCATAAGCAACCCGCCAGCCCAAACTTAGTAGTTAACAGAGATGTTTAGTATATTTAACTTCAAAAATAAAGTGATTTTTCTAACTATGCTACTACTAATATTTTAATTGGTTGCGAATTGACAGTGGAGTAGAAGCCCTGGAAAGAAAGGCTCACATATCAACCTCAACAACGATCTATATATCCCTAAAGTGTAACACCTCAATCGCGTAATACAACAAGACGCGACAGAAATATCAGGGAGTCACGTTACAAATTGCTCAGCCACAACTGGAACTAAATTGTTTCGTTATTGTTAACATTTTTTTACAATACAAAGAATATATGTAATTGTCTTTTGTTTTAAAGAAATCTAAAGCCCATATGCGTTCCTATGTATAGCATGCTCGAATAATCGTCAACCTGAAACATATGTGAAAAAGAGATGTCAACAAACAATGTTGGCGAACACATAGTTTTGTTGGCCAAATAAATGGCAGAAGATTTGGTATTGCAATACTTTGACAACTACGAGAGTTGCCAATTGTAAATCGACTCATCTTAGCCAAAGAATGGCAAAAAGGGTTGGTTTTACAATATATTAACTTGGTTATGAAACTTGTAACAAAAGAGTTTTGTATATGGAATTATGATCATTACTAAAGTAACTTTCATGCCTTTGAGAATTGTACTTTGTTCCTTGTAAACATATTGAAATCGTCCATAAACTTGGGAGTATGTTATTAGAAATCCAATTAAGGATAATCAATAACTATACTGAAATTGGTCAATACTTGAGTGAGTATATTAGAAATCAATCAATGATTTATAATAATACTAAATATCCTTCTAAGAATCTATCATACAAATCATGAAAGGATTCTTCAAGGATTTGGATATCGAACATTGAAATCAGTCGTATACAAAATCCTAAAGTGACTCGAATAACGCTACAATAGTAATGCAATAAGAACACTTATATATAGGAAGTACCAGCGGCGTATCCACCATGTTCTTATGGTATTACACTTGTTTCGTTATCCTAATCACAACTAACCACATAAGCACATAATCGTCAACTTGTCAATTGTCTCGTCAAATTGTCTTGTCAAATACGAATTAAAGTACACAGAATCCAATCAAGGACTACCAATTAGTACTTTAAACATTCCACAAATATCTAACTAAAAGATAGGTAGATGTAATGGGAATTAAGTCTTGTCACTTGTCTCGTCAAATTGTATCACAAAATCATAATCCTAATGGTGATTCGGATAAAGCTACGAAGGGTAATACAATAAGTACACTTATATATAGGAAGTACCAGCAGCGTATCTACCATGTTCTTATTATATTACTCTAGTTTCGTTATCTAAATCACCAACAATTCTACACATAAACCAAATGTTCATCGTTCATCGTTCCTTGTTATAAACCAATTGTTCATCATTCATTGTTCCTCGTAAAGGACTTCTTAGAAATCTCACTATAAAGATAGGAAGATTTAAGAGTGTACTTCAAACATCCTTTGAGAATCTAACTATGAAGATAGAAAGATCCTACTAGGATATAGGCCCTGAAAGACCTCTTTAACTGTCATGTCATCAATTGTCGTGTTGCATATTCGGAACTAATATATAAAAGCTTAGTAAACATATACATGCCATACATTTGAGAAAATTTGATTACACATATGAATCACCCCAAAACATTTGGAAAACATAAAAGAAGGGGAGCAATGTACTCGCCTAGGATTGCGTATAGATCTTGTTCAAATGTTATAACAAAGCTCAAAGGATCAAGTGTTCAAGTGTTGAAGTGGTTCCTAGTGTATCGGATAATTACATATTAGTGTCGAAACTTAAAAACGAGAAATTGGATAGAATGAGGTATATAAACCAAACAAGAGTTGGATCTTGTATAATACGGTTCATCATACCTAACATTCTGAATTGGAAGCATTTCAAAAAGTTTTGACTTGATACGTCTCGCTAAAGTGGTTTACACCACTTTAATGGGTCATAATCGTAACTATGGGTTTGGATGGTTAAATATGTCCTATGACAAGTCTAATATGCCAAAAGTAGTTTATATAAGTTGTATAATCAGTTTATATGTCAAAATAACATTCTTATATGTTTAGAACTAATTTATGTGCAAAAATGGCATTTTCGGCATTTCAAAGAATACATAGTCGACTTGTCATTTGACTAACCAAACGGCATGACCATAGGGTATAACCTCAAAGGGTTATCCCTTATGGTCATAATAATGGTCTTGGTCGGATCCTAAAGTTGACCAAACGGGTCAAATTTGAAAGTCAAAGCGGTGGTCAAAACCGCTAGACTTACGACTCTATGCAATCACTAAGACAAAAGTGACGGATTAGACATGTTTTGGCATGTCTAAATAAGTTTATAAAAGAGTTTTGGCACCAAAACAAACTGTTTTGATACCCGAAAATGGTTCCGTTGTAAATTGCGCAAAAATCGCTTTATTGATCAAAACATTGACTTATCAAAATGACTAGAAATGGTGTAAATTAGTAAGTATGATCACTAAGGATCATAACCACCTTGATTACCATCATGTCGCAAGGTTCAATTGGACTTTATGGTGAGCAATTTATGATCAAATCTGGAAGTCAACAGAAAGTCAAACTGTTGAGTTTTAGCCCAATTAAACTAAGAAACTTGAATCAAAACATGAATGAATTACTTAAAAACACAAGGGATAGTTATCAAATCTCAGGAGATGATCCCCAACCAGATTGCAACTCCAAATTGTAGCAGAAATAGAGTGATCAAAAGTTCACATGAATAATGAACATTGGTATTTATAATTTTCTTGATGCTCTAAGATGCTTACACATGTCCATGAATCACCATGAAGATGGATTAGTGTCCCAATAATGTCAAATGCAGAAACAAGGGTGGCATACTCGTTTGATGAGTAAAAAATGAAGTTATTCAGCTTCTGCCACATTTCTGGTGAGCTGGGGGTCTCTTACGGACCATATGGACTTTGGTCTTACGGTCCGTAAGACCCCTATCTGGCAGAAACTTTCACAAATTGGCAGAACAGGACCCTGAGCACGTTTCGTCGCGTTTTGGCACTTCCAACACCCGTTAACCTGATTTTTAAGCTCCATAAGGACGTAAAGTATAGGAAACTTGAAATGTGTCCAAAAATGTTCCAGAGGTCAGTTCGTTTGGTCATACGCTCGCGGTTTTCGGTTAATTACGACGAAAATCGTAACGAACGCGTGTGTGACCGTAAATGCTTAACGGATGATATTTTTGCATACCAATCACTAAAATAGAATATTTTAATGATTAAAAATTTTTTGGATGTCCGTACATGTTCCGGATAGCGAAATACTCGAAAAGGCATAGTTTCACAGAATTTGCAAAATAGCCCCTGAAGTTACAAAAGTGTGTTTTTGCCATACCGAGGCCCTCAAAACTTATTTCTAAGTTATATAAAGGGTATTTAAGGTATGTTAAGCTTATAACCTTATTCCGGGGTGTGCGTTGCTACAAGAATCGGCAGACTTTCGTAGTTTGACGTAAATAGTCTATGTGATCGAATAGGCTTGATTTTGACATCCCAAACCCTTCAAAACTTATTTCTAAGTTATGTAAAGGATATTCAGGGTATGTTTAGCTTGTCTCATTGTTCCGGGTCGTATGTTATGTTCAACGGGTTACGTTTAAGCATTGGCTATCAGAATGCCTTCAAAGAAAAAGGTTTTTTTTTTTGAAAGCCCGAAATTTTGCACAGGTATCACATAAAGGAAGGAAAGACATCGTCATGTCAACGGACGGTTGTGGTGAACTGCCATGGCTGCTTTGCTTTTGGGGTTTCTCCTTTACAAAGGGTCCCCCTCCAATTATTCAAAAAACTCCCATGGTATGTGTAAAGGTTTGAACTTTAAGCTAACCATATGTTTTTGTTTAGAATGCTAAGAAAAGAAAAAAAATACTTATGTCTTTATGACATTAAAATACACGTCCACGGGAGAGCTAGTATGGAAGTCGTTGAAATTATAATTCCTCAATTAAGAAATTAAATGGGTTAATACGTCAATGTTAGTGCAAGCAAAACACAACACAAATAAGAAAAATTCTATTTAGACAGGGGTAAGACATGGGTATAAGTTCACTTTTACTAACCAGGTATAATTTTAGAAATAATCATGACCTATAAATTTGATACATGCAGATATTCATATAATACTGGTTAACATTAATTAAAAAATTATTCTATATATTATTAGAAGCATAGAAACTAAACATTTGTGAGTAAAACGTAAAAAATTACAAGTGCCAATGCAGCCATGCTTGATGTTTACATAGTAATTTAAAAAAAAAACAGAAGATGAAATCCATGTCATTTATTGGACAAATTGAAGAGGACTTGGGTTTACAGTTGCATAGGACAGAAGTTCCGAATCACGCTCGAATATCTCCATTTCATCCGGACTCAATGTGACTATCGCTTCAACACCACCACCCTTCGGCGTTTCATTCAACGACACACTCCTAGCGATTGCAGCATTCATAACATAAAACCAAATCGGCTTTCCCCATCCGAAATCTAATTCATACATTCCACTGTTCAACATGCTTGTAGCCGCTAAGCAGTCTCCCTCGGCGGTCACATTCAATAGTTGGTTCAGTCTCGTCAATATCTCATTGAATGTCTCATGCCCCTTTACACCTTTCTTGGACTCAATGTAATCATAGTTTATTCTTGCTATTGATTGTCGCAAATCACCCATCATGGTTGGCAAATCAAGGTGACCACCGGGAAAACAGATTGCACCAGCTGCCTCAATAAGGTTTCCAATGGTTTCTCTGGGAAAAGGAGGTGATGCCCTTTGCCGTAGATTCACTATTGAGAATAAAGCATGAGGTGAATGTGGGCCAAATGGCCTTACTTTTGATGCCGCTTTGGCGGCAGCCTTCCAAATTAAAACAGATGTGGCCTCCGTGCGAGTTGGTGGATGTGTTGAGCTCTCGCCTGCAGCTAGTTGTGCCTTGAGCATAGCCAAAGTCGTAGAATCGAAAACAAATCGTTTTGTACTAAGGTTTTTGGTGGTCAGTACCTTGGAAGACACCGAGTAATCTAAGCAAGGATTGTTAGGAAAGATCTTAGAAGCAACAAAACTTGGTGAAACAGTTTTTGGTGAACCTGTAACCATTGTCGTCCATGCTTTCATGAACGTATGCAAAGTTTGTCCATCAAAGATGAAGAAGACAAGTTTGGGTTCTATATGTTATTACTAGAAACCGACTAGAGTACTAGGGTTGTGTCTATTCTGCTAATCGTCACGTTGGTATCTAGAGATAGGTATATAAACCGATCATATGTATACAATTGAAGTGGACGAAAAACCCACATCAGAAAAAGATTTCTGTGTGTTTCAATCATCATTTGTTCTTGATATATCAATCTTGTGGACTCGATAATCATATGTTATACATATAACATTAAGATGACATGATATCATTACATTTTACCTGAATTCCAAAAACATGATTCCCATTTGAAGATTCGGCGGTGTAAGGTTTATCAGGCAACAATTCTCTCACTCTTTCATCATCTGGATGGTGTAGAAATTCTTCTAAGTGTTTGGTTGACTCTAGCTTCCCTATAATAGATTCCTTCATCGTTACACTCAATTTGCAAGTTGTCCTTAACTTTACCCGCAAGTGGATAGAATCTTGTTAGAATCTTAGACAAAGACTCTTTCAGATTCTGGCTACAACATCCGTAACACTAGCCTTGTCGGTATTAGGAAAAAATAAGATTGAAGGACGTTGTTTGGTCTATAATAGAGAGGTTGAAGGTTCTCAAGTGACGGGGAGTCGGAGATGATGGTTTGATTGTTTCTGTTGAAATTATTTCAAGATCTACAGTTTTAATATTTTTTTCAGTCTTATTGCTATTCGACAACCTGCAATGATAGTAATAAATCACAACCTTGTTGTCATAACACCACAAACTAATAAAGAACACATGAGATTTTGGAGTCAACCAACTACCGTCTCTTTCAATATTATTTAAAATGAAAACCACACATTAATGACCCTAAACCCACTTTTTATACTAAAAAAAAGTGATGAGTAACTAACCCAAATCTGCGTGTGTTAGAAAAATATGTCTCTTAAAGTGAACGTCTTAGATTCAAATCCATGTAATGGAGTAATTTATTGGTGTAAAGAGATGATGAATAACATTTGTCGATAAAAAAATCTAATCCTACAATGACTTTAACCTTATTAAATGACTAGACAAAAAATCAAATACAAATAACTTTCATGTACAAAAGGTACGAACTGAGGTTTTGCTGAAAAAATTCGATGACATTTCGTAATTATTTGGTCGTAGGGTAATTATCAAAATTAATTTACAAGATCATTTGTAGAGTAATTTTGATAATTATCATACGAGCAAATAATTATGAAAAGGACACCGTATTTTTTTTTCACGTGTTTCATACGTTTATTACATTAAAGTTATTTGTACGAGAACTTTACTCTAAATAACTAATTAAATTAAGTAATAAACCTATTCTAATTCTAACTTCTATTAATAAATTTAAATAGATAAACCAAAATTAATTTTATCAGGCTCATCTTTATCTTTAACCCACTTCAATTATCTTAAAAACATACCCGATTAGGACTAGTGCATGCGTTAGACGACAAAATTATGAAGGTTTCCATTGCTAAGTATTAGGATTTTTTAAAGAATTATTTTTTTAGTATTGTTTTTTGAATTTTTTTAATTAGTCAAAAAAATAGTTAGACAAAGTTATGTGCACCTCTATCGCTAACCTGTATGATGATTCAACGCCATCTAGGGTTGTCGAGGTGCTGTAATAGCGACGGGCATAATATAAGGATGAAGACGGCATGTGATAGAGTTCTAACAACCCGTGTCGGATGAGCTTTGAAGCATGGAAAAATTGCCGATGATAACCTCCATGAAGATCATATCCTTGCGAATTGAGGAAATGCCGGGTTGCTTTGTGAGCTGAGAACAACACCTTCATTATCGATTGATGATGATCATTTTCACATCACACTGTTCTTTTTATAGGAGCTTGTAAGTTCTATCAGTTGATAAAAAACAAACAATGTGCAAAACGCATGGTCAACGATTTAGATGTGTTGCTTAATTGGTGCGCATATATATATATCAAGATTAAACAGCTGTTTGTTGCTGGTCACGTGGTATCAAGGCTGTCATTATCTCCTTCCTGACACACGAAAAGTATATTTTTAAACATTACTGTAGATTACAATCATAAGAATATATATTTTGCTATATCATGTCATGTCGTGGCTAGTAATATTCTGAGTAAATTATATGCAAAATTGGTGATTTGTTTCCTACTTCCGTATATTTTTTATAAAGTTTGACCAGATATAGGTTATCGATATTTGTTCATGATACCTGATATTCTTTGACAACACTTAGGCTAGTGGGTATGATTATCTTTGGGAAAATGGGCCGTCACGTCAGCGTCACGTAGGATAGATGTGAGTATGGGCCTAAAGACGATGGACCTATGGGGTGGGGAGATGAACCCCTTTATATGTATGTATGTATGTATGTATATATGTATGTATAGGTGTGTGAGAGAAGTGGAGGCACGGCAGCAGCGGCAAGAATTGGTCGGGTGTGCCGGGGATGGGCCTAAGGGGGTGGTGTGGGGGTCCGGTGCCGGGCCTTGCCGGGCATATGCCGGCCCCCATACCGGGTTGCCTTAGGTTAGTGGGTATGGTTAGGCTAATCCTTGAGGGGATGGGCCGCCACGTAGGATAAGTGTGAGAATGGGCCTAAAAGGGATGAAACTAGGGGGTGGGGATGATCCCCTTTATGTCTATATATGTATGTATGTATAGGTATATGTGAGAGGAGGAGGCACGACACAGGCGGCAAGAATCTGCCGGGTTTGCCGAAGCCGGACCAGGGGGCGGTGTGGGGGTGCAGCGCCCGACCTTGCCGGGCCTATGCCGTCCCCATACCGGATAGCCTTATAGACTATATTTTTTAAGCAAAACTCATAAAGATACATAGAAACACTCAGAACGATGGAAAAGTCAACCAGAAAAAAAATACATAGGCCATGTGTAGTCAAAAAGCCCCTGAAGGGGCGTGTCTGACATGTGGTGTGCCACGTCAGCATGGGGCGTTTTGACATTAGATGCCGTAGTCAAAACGCCCCTACCTCATCATTACCCAATTAATTAATAACCCCTTAAATTGTATATATATATGTGTGTGAGTGGAGGGAATCTACAAGCACATCAAAAACGACGTGGTATATATAGCGCCTGGACCCCCCCCCCCCCCAAAACGCTCCTCGTAGTGGTGTTTGAGGCGTTTTGGGCCGCCTTCAAGCTCAGCGCCCACTACACAAGGCCTAAATCACCTTCGCCATTATGACCATGTCAACTGTCAAGGGTTGTTTTGTTTCTTATATAATAATAATAATAATAATAATAATAATAATAATAATAATATATAATTAATAGTTTGTCGAGAAAAAAATGACAAAAATACCCTTAAACTTAACTAATTAGCAAATGAACGGTGTTAAATTCATAAACTAGTTGATGTAGATAGAAAAAATGGTTTTTGCAAGTAGTTTGGGACATTTGTTAGTGATAATTCTCCTTTATCCGTATATAGGGCGGGCTGTAAATGAACCGAACGAACACGAATAAGGTCTTGTTGGTGTTCGTTCGTTAAGGAAATAAATGTGTTTATGAACGGTTCATGAACACTTACCGAATGAGATTTTATGTTCGTGTTCGTTCATTAGGAGCGTGTTCACGAACACAAACGAACATAAATAAATTTGGCGAACGCGACGAAGGATAAAGGTGGATGGCCAAGAGAGTAGCAATGTAACTTCAATCCCTTATTGTGGAACATAGGCCAATCGTATTCGTCGATGTAAATAATGAGAGAGAAAAGGAAAACGGTACATAAATAAGCTGAAATAGGGTTTCCTACTTTACTTGCTAGTGTAATAAAATAAATAAAAGTTTAATAATATAAAAAATTTAGATAAAATATAGGAAGTTACTAAAATCTTTAATTAAACACAAACATACAAACATAAACGAACGCAAATGAACGAATGTTCACAAACACGTTCATGAGCACCTTACCGAACGTTCACGAACACAATTGAACGAACGAGACCGCTATTCATGTTCATTCATTTTACTAATCGAAATAAACTTTTTGTTCATGTTCGTTAACGAACGAACATAAACGAACTTCCCGCCGAACGATTCACGAACTGTTCGCTGAACGTTCAGTTTGTTTACAGGCCTGTCCGTATATATCCTAAGTCGGTTGATTAATCATGTTATTATTATGTTTATCCTAAGTATAGTTCCTTGTTCCCAATGAAACTAAGAGCATAAATACTTGTAAAACTCTTCATTTGAAACTAATGCAATTATATATTTTCACAAACTCTCTCTCTCGGTCTCCAACAAATTGGCATTAGAGCTGACGTGATCCTTTTTCCCGGTTTCATTATCCTCGCAACAAAATCGCAATCAGAGGACATATCTGATTGAAGTGCGTCAACCCCTGTTCTTCGAAGTTTATACACAGAAACCAAACCATAAGATTCCGATTAAAATCAAAGTTATCAGAGGATGGATTCGATCATTGTTGATTGTAATCGAAGAACAGATATGAAAAAAACTTGTTAAAACCGTCGCTGGAAAACGATTTTTAGAATCTTTATTTATAAAACTTGAAAAATCGGACTAGTTAATCGAATCAATCAAGGGTTTACTTGATCGTTGTTTTTTGTACGTTAAGGACGAAAAGAATCAAAGGATATATTTGATTCAGAATCACCGGCACGGTTACTCCGGTGACATTTTTGATCATTCCTGTTGTTTCGTTTTGGCGCCGGAATTTTTCTCAAAATCATCGATCAAATCGAAGGTTATTCGATTGTTGATCCATATATTTGGATATAATCATCATAAACGGTTATCTAAACCCTTTAACATCTTAATTTTGTTGATTATTTTGATTATGAAAGCCATTTTGATGTAGTTTCGATTGCGATCAAATGGCTAGAAACCCAAAGATTAAACAAAAGCTTCAAGAAACCTCATAGGTGTTCTTTATAAAAAACCAACTAACAATAAACCCTAAAACCCCTATTTATGCTAAACCACCAAAGAGATAAATATAGAAATCAAATTTAAATAAATATTAAAATAATATTCGTAGATATCCCTGCATCATACTCCCGGTCTTCGAAAAAAAACTCGTCCTCGAGTATTGCCATAGGACCAAAGCCTCCTGGATCAAAAGGAACATCAACCCGATTCTGATACATTATTATCACACACTGTCTAAATAGTCCAATTTTTACTGATCATCTTGCCCGGCAAACTTGTACACCGGATCAAAAGGAATATTGAATTGTCTCTTGTTTGCTATCAACTTGACCCTCTCAAATGGTCCAGCTCCTATATTGGGCACTGTTTTGTTTGTTTGCAACCCAATAGCATTAGGCATATCTTTTTGTGGCCCATGAAAATTTTATATGGACTAACACACATCTTTGATGGACTCATCCCTCTGGCCCACCATTATGTCATGGGATTTTTCAGTAATATTTTCCATTCCACCAATGTTATTCGATCTTCCGAATATTTTATGCATGCATCTTATATGAGTCATGCATGCACCCACTAAATTTGTCCAGAATCTTCAACTTTTGAGCAACAATAATATTTGTTTTTTTTGTTAATCCTTGATATTAACGTATCTACAATTAAAGCATCACTTATCTCATCTTTAGTTTAACTTTTCAAATTCAAAGAATATCCCACTAATATCATACTATCGACAATTTCAATATTTCCGTTGTTTTGAAATTTAAAATTCCTAGGATATCCAACTTTATTCAATTCCATATTTCTGATCTTTTGAGGGAGTTTCCAAAATCGGAGAACGACAGCCATCTAGAACACCGCCACCATTATACACGACATCTTCATCAGAAACCACCACATTACCATCATGTTAGCGCATTACCTTCTAACTCATCCCCGCATGTAGCAACCGAATTACCACCATAGCATTCGGATAACCACCCGTGGCCACCGTAAAATCATGATCAGAGTCTGTATTTCTAAAAAATATTTCCGTTATTTTGAAATTTAAAATTTAAAATTCCTAGGATATCCAACTTTATTCAATTCCATATTTACCCGATCTTTTGATTGAGTTTCCAAAATCGGAGAACGATAGCCATCTAGAACACCCCCACCATTAGGCACGACATCTCCATCAGAAACCACCCATTACCATCAGACGTTAGTGCATTACCTTCTAACTCATCCCCACATGTAGCAACCGAATTACCACCATAACATTCGGATAACCACCCGTGGTCACCGTAAAATCATAATCAGAATCTGTATTTCTACAAAAATAATTAATCAAACCTAATGAATTCTCAAGCTTGTTTATGGCCTTCTCTTCTTCATTTTCTCGATCGGTAACACCATTAATAGCCTGTTGCACCCAAAAATACTCATATTCATCGTGGTGCATCCCATCTTCATCAAACTTGGGTCTATCTTTCGATACACCCTCTTGATAGGTTGGTTCAAAGAACCAGTGTGGATGACGGCTAAACGGTTGCTCCTCTCTATCGTCACCTTCGTCCCCGATGATGGTGCTCGAATCGGTTTCCGTCTGGCACGTATCTTGTTGCAACTCGAGGCGTCGAATCCTTAGTCGGAGCCGTTTAATCTCATGTTGCAACTCCAGATCTCGGACTCGTCGCCTGAGTCGTTTGATGATCTTTACATCCAGTGGGCCACGCTTCCCAATCTCGTTGTCTCGTCCTGCGAATCTACGATCATGGTTGAATCGATCTCCAGGAGCATGTGAATTACTAATGTTTTTGTCGATGCTTCGGTTGGCGACTCTCCGAACAAAAACAACACTCGCCTTCACGTTGAGCCATTTGATAAACCTAGAGCTCTGATACCACCTGATGCAGTTTCGATTGCGATCAAAGGGCTAGAAACCCAAAGATTAAACAAAAGCTTAAAGAAACCTCATGTAACGCTTCGCTTTTTGCAGGTTTCCGTTTTTAGAAAGATTGTATTGTATTTCTGATTTTGGAAACTCGTTTCCTTTGTAATCGTATTTTGTATCAAACCATTGTAAATCCGAGACTTCGATCGTAATGAAATGAATCTTTTATATGAAATACACATCGTTTATACATTGATACCTACGTGATTCCCATAAGCATAAGTTTAACTTGTAAACAATCATTGTGAATTCGTAATCCGTAAGCATTCCATACATTCAAACACTTTACTATTCGATTACGAGACTTATGCATAGTTGACACTTCGTTATACATTACACACACTTACTTAATCCTTACAATACTTCGTTTATTATTACAACACAAAACATATGTTTACATACTTGTTTAACACATGTTTTCACATCCCTTTTGCATATTAGGCCTTGTTACATGTTGGTCATATATTAGATAACATGTAACACCTGAATATACAACAAAATATACACCTTATAATGTTCAAAAAATAAATAAATATGGCCTGGGCAGATTTCGTTCACAGCCTTTGGGCTGGGTTTAGTTGTCTTGTTTCAAAGTTAATTACCCACTAATCATATTCAAAGCCCAACCCATTGACACCCTAATCCCTTCCCTATAAATAGCATTTATTTTCCAACCACTTTCCCACTTTTACAACCCTCAAACCTCACCAAAAACACTCTCAAACTCAAGTGAAGTTTCAGCCAAGTTTTTTAAAGTTCCAGCCATAAAAAGTGAGTTAAACTCACTTCTACTTCAATTTTCTTCTTGTTCTTCTTCTACAACACTTGGATAACATCTAGGAAGGTTCTCACAAGTTTGCTTGAGCAAACTAAGGTGAAACCTCACCATTTTTGAGGTCCAAAGTGCACCTAAATTCTGCTCATCTTTATCTTCATTTTTTGGAAGAAAACTCATGTATTTCTTTATACATTCCTATGTCCTTATGCCACTAATCAAGACTATGATTATGTGTGCTTAAAAAACAAGGTTGTAACATGTAAATCCAGAGGTTTAATCCTCATAAACTTTCTGTTTTGATAGAGTTTTAACTCACAAGTGATGAACAAGTCTTGAACTTGAAGATTGTGTGATTATATGTTTAGCTTGGGCTATCCTACTTGAAAATCTAGACATCACTTGATGTTTCCCTGACTAGTTGTATTTAATTCCTTCCTTATTGTATGTTCATGACCCTCGTTGTTGTCTATGGCAACATGTGTAGTGGTGAATCCAAAAGAGGTCTTAAATGGATGGATAATCCTCCTACCTCGTGCTTGACTCATATGAATCCAAAAGAGGTCTTAAATGGATGGTTAATCCTCCTACCTGATGCTTGACTTATGCAAATAATACCTACACTATATAACCTATATAATATCTAAGTGACCAAACCCTTGATGATAGCCTATTGGTTATTTGTCAAGTTTTAAGTTACATCATCTAAGACCATGATACTTGTTACGATTCTAATTGACATTTTGACCCATGAAAACATTCAAACTCTTTTGAATTTCATAGTGTCAAGAACAAGTATTATGTGTGCTAGGTGATTATTTTTCTTATATGTCTATTTTCATAGACTTTAAGCTTCGAATCCTTAAATCCGAACACAAACATCCCATAAACTCCAAACACTCAAGGCACTCATTCTCGTATTCTCACCAACTCGTTAATACTCGAATAATCGAAAAGCCTTGATAACTTGTGAGTAACTTGACCCATTTTCATTTTTGTCACTTTTGGGTGCAATATTTCAACCTTATCAAAAATCACCAAACTTTATACTTTATTCAAATGCACGAAATAATCCAAATACAGGAATACTATTATATCATACTTGATGGATATACTTGGGTGATTCTTATGTGATACAAAAGTCATTAGCTTTATACGAGCCTCCATTTAACATGTATAGCGCTATAGGATTAACGCACCACCCGTGAACGAGAGGTCATGTTAGATTTCATTCTTTATTGCGTAAACCGAGGGTTGACTAGAAATATCGCATGCCATGTTATGTCGATCTTGTATAACCTAAGTTGCCATGTGGATTCGTTTTCAAACTTTTATGCTTATACTCAAACTTGTGTGCTCGCCAATGCATTTTTGTGTTGAACTATACTTTGTTAACATGTTGCAGGTTGATGAGGATTCATTATGAAATCTAGTGGGGACTACACTTGAAACACACTTGAAGTTACTAGATTTGTTACTTTGTTGTTGTACTTACTATTTTGTCTCTTGTTGTACTTTGTATTTATATAATATGAAATCGGTTTTGGAAATTAACTATTGCCGCGTTAGCGTTATGTGTAATGAGCAATCTATTTCGTCTCACTCCAATATTTCCGCCATTGATTGGGGTGTGACAGATTGGTATCAAAGCCATAACTATAGGGAATTAGGTAGATTTGCCATGTTCGACCTAGTCTATAGTAAGTACGAAATTTCGTATCGAATTCTTGTTAAATATGCAAATTCTTGACTAAATATACAAATCCTTGTTAAATATGCAAATTCTTGTTAATTATGCAAATTCTTGACTAAATATGCAACTTCTTGTTAAATATGCAAATTCTTGACTAAATATGCAAATTCTTGTTAAATATGCGAATTCTTGTTAATTATGCAAATTCTTGACTAAATATGCAAGTTCTTGTTAAATATGCAAATTCTTGTTAAATATGCAAATTCTTGACTAAATATGCAAATTCTTGATTAAATATGCAAAATCTTCCTATCTTGCTTCAATCTTCCTTTTGTCTTAGATATACCTTATGTCTTTCCTAAGACATTTACACAATACACTTTTGAAGACTTGAAGACACTCGTAATACAAACGAGACGATTTGCACCAAGATAGGCCCAATAGCCCACACTTTTTTTGTGAAATCCCTCATTCCGCGTATTCAATTTTTCACGAAGTAACACCATCAAGTTAGGAATGATATCCACATCTTGGTGGAAAACTTCCATTTCATACTCTAGTGGATCTTAATAACGAGTCGGAATATGCACAGTACCAACCACACTTAAGGAACGAAGTTGTCAAGTTAGGGGTGATACCCGCACCTTGATAACTAGTTCCATTCCTGGATTTTCAATCCCGCCAAAGTCTCGAAC
The DNA here is from genome assembly GCA_947069175.1 of Scalesia atractyloides. Taxonomy (NCBI): domain Eukaryota; kingdom Viridiplantae; phylum Streptophyta; class Magnoliopsida; order Asterales; family Asteraceae; genus Scalesia; species Scalesia atractyloides. The sequence goes on along the minus strand of CAMTDV010000010.1, from coordinate 13,148,348 downwards.
TTTCGATTGATTTGGAATGTGTAGTAACCAGAAGGGTGGATACCGTTAACCGACATGTCGGGGAGAGTATTCCACCTATTAGGCCAAAGCATGCTTCCCAATTCAAAAGAATTTTCGACCGCTTAGGTCAAGTCAAAGTTCCGTTTTGGAACAATCCAAGTTTTAATCAAACCTTCGTTTTACTATTGTCAATCTTATGTCTAACACGATACCACCTTTTCTTTTCAAATTTCAAATTATTTTAAGGTTTTTACATAAATCATACTAAACATTTTCATACACTTAGACATTATTTACATGCATGATTTCAAAACGTCATCAACTAGAGTTATATTCCTCGAAATCCCAAAATGCAGACCTATCATCGGGATAGGAGTGATTTCCTTACCTTGACGATTAACTCCATTCCTTCCTTCCTTAAAACGACCTCACACAACGGGTTAGGGGTGATTCCCATACCTCGGTGATTGTACTAACCCTCCTTCTTGGAAACTTTATTATACAAACCACACGTTCAATTTGTATGCCTAAATCTTTTATCATAATGTCAAAATCCCTACTTAGGTGAATTTCAGAATCTACTAGTTTACCAAACGCATTTCTTATCCCATAATCTATTACATATAAATCATATACACAAAATACTTAGTCACCACATAAAAAGTTTTGTTTCCGATTTTCAAAATTCGACGGAATGCTACCTATCAACTTAACCGGTCTAATGAATACCTTGTCCATGCATTTCACGCTTAACGTAATCGCTAAAACACACCCACATTATATCATTACACTAAAGACTTTCATTCTCAATCGGAAAATCAAACCAACTTTTCCCACAAGCCTATAAGATCTTTTAGATATTAAAAGATCGCTTAACTATAACTCTTTTCAAATCAATAAATCACTTTGCTAAAACACTTTCAATGATCACGAAATCCATTACCCTAAATTTCTTCTCAAGGGTCAACGTTTTCACGAGAATCTCCAAATTTCAAATTTCTTATTTTAATGCAAGATCCTTTAAAATGATGCAAACTTACTATTCTCAAAAGCCGCTCAATATGTCATCTCAATTTCAAAACACGTGGGCATGGAAACTTTATAAGGACCGACCATTTTCGACTTACATAAATCTTCTAAAACAAGAGTAGCACTCTCGTCCTTTACAAAATACGCCACGCATAACCAATAAGTACTTTATATTCTTTTTGTTACATTCACGAATTAGATTCTACGTTCTAAGTCAAACTCAAATCTATTTAATTCGATAAACTCAACGTTTTGCTCAAACAACTATACATGCGTATCCTCGTACATGATTTAGTCAAAATCTCATGACAATTTCGTTATTATCATTCGTTTTTACATACTCAAATTTCCCAATCGTCTTACACACTTAAATTCGTTGTGTTCAATTCACGCCTTACACGCAATCGATGTCATATATATTGATATTCATACTTATACACATATTCATATTTATGCTCATACATGCTATCATTCATACTTATACTTATATTCACATTCATACACATACACCTTATATCCATGCTTATACTTATACTCATACTTATGTACATATTCGTACCTATACGTAAGCATGACCCGAGGGGTTCGCTCACGTTGGTCTCATACTTATTTAAAACATGAACATGCTTATATACTAGATTCTAATACCATTTGTGAAAACCATAATTCATACACTACTAGAACAAACTATGCGGATCATGCACAAACCAAAATAATCGCGGGTGCACACGGGATTATATTGGTAGGCGCATGAAAACCATAGTGGGTTCTACTGTGCATTTTAACACTGAACGTAACATGACACCGAATAGCGAAACGGATGTAACATGGTGTGAACATGGTGGATACGCCACTGGTACTTCCTATATATAAATGTCCCTACCATGTTATCAAACTTTCGTAAAATGTGCCATGAGAAATTCAGTGATTTCCTGGACCTTGTTAAATACATTTTATTTATAACAAACTTTGGTGACTCAACTTCGAAATGTTTGGTGCTCGATTATCCATGACAAGGCCTCATTCTTAAAATCATTAGCTATAATCGCTACAACTATCACTAGCATCTCTCAACTCTTCATGATTTGCGTTCTCTATGATATCCACACCATACTTAGCCCTCACTTACACCTGTCGATCCGTTCATTCGCTCTCATACCACGAACATTCCCAATTTCTTTCCCTAAACATTCCATTCAAACTCTATTTACAATCTAATCGGCCTAAACGTTAGACCTATACTTAAAAATATTCTCACCAGTTTGAGTTGGTCAAAATACTTTCAAAACATCCTTCGTTCTTTATTACACGTAAACTTTAACTAGACGACCTATCTTCGCCAAAACATTTTGGAAACCATAATTACATACCATCCTAGCTTCTCATCTATAAACATTTTTCTACAACGTGTGATTTTACCAATATGCTTGTGAATCGACAAAATAAAAAAATAAAAAAAACTTTTCTTACAACCTATGGTGCGGGCCGCACATTTTGTCAAACTACATTCCAAAAAATTTTCTTCTTAGTCACATCTTTTTAAAACATTCCTCCAATACAAAGTGTTCAAACTCACACATACACGTTTTACTTCTTCTTGCACTCAATTATGATTGATACCTCAAACCACCTTAGCCAAATGAACTATTTTTGCAAACCTCCATTCTTATCCCACAAAGATTTTAAACTTCAAATTACGATTTTGGCTAAATGTTTTAATCAAAATACTTTTTCTAAAAGTCTTCCTCTTAATCCAAAAGTCTTCCTCTTAAATAAATTTCGGGACGAAATTCACTAAAGTAGGGGAGACTGTAACGCTTCTCTTTTCGCAGCTTTCCGTTTTTAGAAAGATTGTATTGTATTTCTATTTCGGAAACTCGTTTCCTTTGTAATCGTATTTCGTTTCAAACCATTGTAAATCCGAGACTTCGATTGTAATGAAATGAATCTTTTATATGAAATAAATATCGTTTATACATTGTTTATACTTTGATGTGACATTTGTGGTGAATCGATCGTGTAATGATTCCGAACGAATTATCAATCAATGAAATTTTTGTGTTTTATTTACGAGATTTGTATTTTTATCATGACGCTTGCACGTATTCAATTCTTGCACGATTCCGAACTCTTAAACAAATTCTGGAAGTGAAATCGCAAACTGTTACGCAAACGTACTCAGTTTAACGCGACGTACACTCCAGAATGATGAAATAAGCTAAACATACCCTAAATACCCTTTACATAACTTAGAAATAAGTTCCGAGGGCTTCGGTATGGCAAAATCATGCTTTTGCAACTTCAGGGGCTATTTTGCAAATTCTGCAAAACTATGCCGATTCGCGAATATCGTTATCCGGAACATGTACGCACATCCAAAAAATTTTGTAATCATTAAAATCTAGTATTTTAATGATTGGAATGCAAAAATATCATTCGTTACACGTTTACGGTCATTTGCGCGATCGTTACGATTCCCGTCGTAATTAACCGAAAACCGCAACCGTACGATCGAACGACCCGGGACATTTTTGAACATATTTAAAGTTCCCTTGTTTATTCATCCTTATGGAGCTTAAAAATGGGGTTAACCGTACAATCATTAAAATACTAGATTTTAATAATTGGAATGCAAAAATATCATTCATTACGCGTTTACGGTCATTTGCGCGATCGTTACGATTGCCGTCGTAATTAACCGAAAACCGCAACCGTACGATCGAATGACCCGGGACATTTTTGAACAAATTTAAAGTTCCCTATGTTTATTCATCCTTATGGAGCTTAAAAATGGTGTTAACGGGCGTTAAAAGTGCCAAAACGCGATGAAAACAAGTTCAGGGGCCATTTCTGTCAATTTTTTAAACTTCTGCCCCTACAAGGGCCTTACGGACCATAAGGCAAAACCCCATACGGTCCGTAAGGGGTCCCCAGCTCAGAAGCTTCTTAAAATCAAGCTGGCAGCTTCTTGTTAACTTCCTTGGCCACCAAGTCGCGATCTATGCCACCTTTAACCTGCATTAGACACCTGGAGGGACACTAATCCATGCCTTCACACCTGGATCAACACTTGGCATGATTTGGGAGCTCCAAGATTAGTATAAATAGGCTTGATCTTCACCATTTCTCTTTACTCATTTCCATCTTCTTCCTCCCATACTCTTGGAGCTTGCTTCCATCCTTTTGGAGGCCTCCTACTAAGTTCTTTGAGATCTTGGGTGTTCCTAAACACAAGTAAGATCTCATCCTTAGTCTTTTTGATTGCTTTTAGCTATTTCAAGCTAAAAGTCAAACAGTGTTTGACTTTCGGCTTTGACCATTAATTGGTCAAAACAAAGTTCAATTGAACTTTGCAACGTGGTCGTAATCACGATGGTTATGGTCCTTAGCGATCATGCCTACTGATTACCACGTTTACTAGTTGTAGTGACGAGTCAAAGTTTCGGTCAATAATGCGCAAAATGCGCATTATACGACGAAACTATTTTCGGGTATCAAAACACCTTGTTTTAATACCAAATCAGTTTTATAAACTTAATTAGACATGTTTGACATGTCTAACTCGTCACTTTTAGTTTAGTGCTTTTTTATGGTCGTAAGTCGAGCGGTCTTGACCACCGCTTTGACTTTCGAATCCGACTCGTTTGGTCGATCTTAGGATCCGACCAAACACATATATGTGACCATAGTTGTATAGGGAATAACCCTCTGAGGTTATACCTTATGTCACACCCCGACCCGCAGCGGAAAAGGTGATCGGGGCATGATTGGGTTATCATCAAAGCTCATGACATTTATTTTAACGTTTCATATTCATTAATACACTTTAATGGAAAATTACAATCAGTATTACAACATGTCCTAAATATCAATCTAGGCTTCATTGTTTTCTTCTAAGGCATTTCTTATGTTTTCCTTACTTCATCCTGTTCACCTGTATCATGTGTAAAAAGGGTTTTTGGATCAACAAAAAGTTGGCGAGTGAATCCTATGGAAAACATTTGAACAAGTTTATTTAATTGATTATGAAATAAAGTGCACAACCACACATGAGTAAAAATAGATGTAAACTTATTCATAAATCAATTTAATATTAAACAATACACACATGAACAATAATGGATCGTTTAGAGGCACGCGTTGCTCAACTCGTCTCTCACGAGGAATTGATGGGCCTAATGAATGAATTGCATAAACATGATAACATGAAATACATAACTACAAACAATGTAAACTCAATAATACACAAACGAACAATAATGGATTGGTTTTGAGGCACGCGTTGCTCAACTCGTCTCCCACGAGGAACTGATGGGCTTAATGAATGAATTTCATATAAGTTGACAAAATGAAATACATAATCACAACAATATAAACAATCTAAGTTTAGATCACGATATGGTATGGCACAAGTTTAAATAAACGAGTTAATTATTTTGTGACACATGACACACCCCAAAACGTGTAATTAAAAAGGGGGAGTTGTAAGATTCACTCACATTGGGTGCGTTCGGTTGATAATGTTAAATGCACGCAAAGTTGGTTTTAACCACGAGTGAAATTAACCTAGATAATGGCATAGTGGTTCGGTAAGTAAACGGATTTTATTAATCCATTTTAGTAGGATTCTTGGGTGTATTTTTGTGAGTTTAAGGCTATTTTCTAACCTTAAAAATGTTATTTTTAAGTATTTTAAATTGATTTTTAAATAAAATAAATAAATAAAAATAATAAAAAAAATGTTGACTTTTTGACCGTTGACCATTGACCATTGACTTTGACTGTTGACCGGTTCGTATGTGTGTATGTATGCGCTGGGTGAGGTTCGAACCCGAGACCTCCCGTACGCGTGCACGCAGCTCTACCAACTGAGCTACGTGTCTAACCCGAAATATTTCTGTTTTTAATTATATTTATATATTAATTGAATTAAACAGAAAATCATTTATTTTTAAAAATGATTTTAATGCATCGAACCGGCGCGCTCCACAGGTCTCGAACCCGGGACCTGTGGGTTGAGTTAAAACACAGTCCACCGTTGGACTGTGTGTCTAACTTGTTAAATTATCTGATTTTTATTATACTTATATACAAACTAAATATTTTTATTTCTGTCTTAAATAAAAAGTTGGATAATTGTCCGGACCGGTGCGGTAGTCCGGACTCGAACTCGTGACCTGTGTTTTAAACGCGCACACAGTCCACCACTGGACTGTGTGTCTATCTTGGTTATTATTCCGGTTTTTATTAAACTTAACATCTTACGCAGTGACTCCGGTTCGGTTAAAAAAAGAACATTTTTATTAAGGCGAGTATGCGTGGGACATGTATCGAACTCGAGACGTTTGCGTGTTTTATATGCACACAGTCCACCGCTGGACTGTGTGTCTAACCCGAGTTATATCTTGATTTAAATTAAACTTATAGACAACGGACACTTCGTCTTCTTCGTTAATCTTAACCAGAATCGGAAGTCCGACTGGTTCGAAGTTTTAATCAAGTTTGTTAGTGTCTGGTGGTTAATTACATGTGAGATTAATAAAAAGAATGAAAGATTAAGTGTTATATATACCGAACTGGACTCCTCTGTTTCGCCGGCGAAACTCCGGTGACAGCAGCTTGTTCCGGCGACGTATGTCTTGCGGCAGAGAGTCTTCAGCGAGCTTGAGATGGATGTGAATGGCTTCGGTATAAGTTCTGGGTGTTCAGTAAGGCTCAGAAGTGAAGGGCTCGGTTTTCCGGCGAGATGCAGAACTTTTTCCGGCGAGTGGAAATACGTCGGGTAAAGGTGTGATTGTGAGCGAAAAAGCTAGCAGAGGTTTGAGGAGGTATTTATAGGGCGGGACATCGATGAATTTGGTCCGATTTCCGTCTTGATTCGTCGGTCATTACGTTTTCCGGCGGTTATGACTTGCGTCGCGGGTTCAGTCGTCGGTTATAACCGATGTTGAGGTTAATGTTTACGTTAAAACTGAAGAAACCGTCCAATCTCGCGAGATCGCCGGGATTTCCGACGACTGCAATTGGGCGCGTCGTTATTTGAGTTCGAGATTTATTTTATGTATTAATTGTTTCCAGTATTTAACAAGAAACATGAGTGGCGCAGTGGTTGAGTGTGTGCGCGATAAGACTTTGCTGAAATGCTGGCTGACCCGGGTTCGAAACCCGGCAGAAACATTTAATTTTTATTTCATTATTTTTAACAATTTTTCAAAAAAAAATTATATATTCCAATATAATAATTAATTATGTATCGTTTAAAATTAATTTGAGCATTAAATACGCCACGAAATTTTAAACTGATTGTTCGGTTAATAAACAGAGCGGGTTTGGTAAAATCCGTTTTTGACGGATGTTACAGTATCCCCTGCTTTTTAGAAATTTCGTCCCGAAATTTAAATAGTGATATATTTGACTAAAAGAATGATGGTGTTTAGTTTGACAGTTACATGCTTAGAAAAAGTAAGGTTTTAAGTTTTTGTTTGAGGCGGTAACGTTCCTTGTAAGGGTTAAGTACCCTATTACAGGAATCGCTTTTTGTTGCCTACTGTAAAAGTATTGATAAGCAGAATTGATTCGCTAAATAAGATATCATGCATAAGAGTTTGGATATGCTTGGAAGGATATGGTTATATCCTAAGGCAAAACTTCTAATACTACAACCTACATGGAACTTCTCATAACCATCTAACAATACCTCTGATCCTTTGACAAGAATACTTATATATAGGAAGTACCAGCGGCGTATCCACCATATTCTTGTCAAATTTTCATTGGTTTTATCAGTAAGTTATGATTGGTTCTATGACTATAGAACATAAATAAACACAACAGCTAATATTTGAATCCACATTCTGATAGCATATATGTTTGAATGGTGACAATTCCTCTCTCGTTTGTTATGATGGAGAGGTTAGTTTATGTAGAAATGGAACACAATCCAATTTCTTTAAATAGCGAGATGATATAAATGTAACACAAATTTTAACCAAGGGCAATACTAAATCCTACATAGAACTTCTCATAACCGCCTGATAATGCCTCTGATCCTTTGGCAAGAATACTTATATATAGGAAGTACCAGCGGCATATCCACCATATTCTTGCCAAATTTTCATTGGTTTTATCCACAAGTTATGATTAGTTACCAAGAAACTACTAAATCCTATATAGAACTTGTCATAACCGTCTGACAATGCCTCTGATCCTTTGACAAGAATACTTATATATAGGAAGTACCAGCGGCGTATCCACCATATTCTCGTCAAATTTTCATTGGTTTTATCAGTGAATTATGATTAGTCCTACATGACTCTACAACCAATACAACAACACAAAATACTGAAATGAAAAAAAATGTCTGAGCGATCAAGGCTCAATCAAACGGAGCCGATCGTATTGCATGTACTGAAAATGAAAATGTCTGTGCGATCAAGGCTCAATCAAGCGGAGCCGATCGTATTGCATGTACTGAAAATAATAAATTTAATCTAAACAACAATCACACAAACAGCTTATACATGGAACCTCTCATAACCGCCTGATAATGCCTCCGATCCTTTGACAAGAATACTTATATATAGGAAGTACCAGCGGCGTATCCACCATATTCTTGTCAAATTTTCATTGACTTTATCCACAAGTTATGATTAGTTCTATGTGACTCTACTACAAACACAACAACCACAAGATACTGATAATGAAAATGTCTGTGCGATCAAGGCTCAATCAAACGGAGCCGATCGTATTGCATGTACTGAAATGAAAATGTCTGTGCGATCAAGGCTCAATCAAGCGGAGCCGATCGTATTGCATGTACTGAAAATAATAAATTTAATCTAAACAACAATCACACAAACAACCTATACATGGAACCTCTCATAACCGCCTGATAATGCCTCTGATCCTTTGATAAGAATACTTATATATAGGAAGTACCAGCGGCGTATCCACCATATTCTTGTCAAATTTTCATTGACTTTATCCACAAGTTATGATTAGTTCTATGTGACTCTACTACAAACACAACAACCACAAGATACTGATAATGAAAATGTCTGTGCGATCAAGGCTCAATCAAACGTAGCCGATCGTATTGCATGTACTGAAAATGAAAAATGTCTGTGCGATCAAGGCTCAATCAAACGGAGTCGATCGTATGTGGGCACGCCAGGTTCAACCTCATAATAAAATGGGGAACATGCTCAACGCTCATAATGTAATGGGGAGTGGCGGCCTATGAAATTGCATGTACTGAAAATAATAAACAATAATTACTCAAACAGTTTACACATGGGACCTCTCATAACCGCCTGATAATGCCTCTGATCCTTTGACAAGAAAACTTATATATAGGAAGTACCAGCGGCGTATCCACCATATTCTTGTCAAAGTTTCATTGGCTTTATTCCTTAAGTTATGTTTGGTTCTATGTGATAAAGAAAAACATAAAACTAAACGATAGGAGTTGAATCTGGATTTTCGGTGAAGAGGACTAGTTGGGTATCTTCGTTTGGGCCGTCATTATCTTCGACAGGATTGGCGTTGATGTTGAAGACTCTTCCTCTTGCTGGTGGCCTAGCGGTTGGGTTTTCTTGGTTTACTTGGTTAACTGGGTTTGATTGGGCTTGAGCGTTTATGATGTTAACCAATCGAGGGCACGTGTTTCTAAAGTGGGTAGGGTCGCCACAATTGAAACAAGCTCGAACATATGGGAACATGGGGTATTGGGGTTGTTGATAGGTTTGGATCATGTGTTGAGTAGGGGGAGAGATTTGGTTTTGAAAGGTGCGGCAAACCTTGCTCAAATGACAATAGCGTCCACAAGTTGCACATAGTCGACAAGGTAAGGTAAGGGGATGTTGGTAAAAACAGTTGTTGCATCGAGGGTGAGGTCCAAGATATGGTTTCTTATTTGGGTAAGTTGAGTTGGGTGCCACTTGAGTGATTGGGATAGCTTGGATGGGTATGGCGTGTGAAATTGGTTGATTTCGTTGGATAGCAGCGAAAAGTTGCCCGTCTCTTTTTCTCTTAGAATTGGGTTGAGAAGGGGATTTGGTTTGGGTGTAGTCGGAGGTTTCAGTCGATGCTTTATCCTTCTTCTTCTCCTCCTTGAAGTCTTTGTTCCGGATTCGGTTCTCGGTGAGCTCTGTAGCTAACTCCATTGCTGCTTCCAAAGTTGCAGGCGTGGTACTTATTACAGAGTCTTGAATCTTTGACGGAAGACCACGAATGTAGTGCTCGATCAAACGGTAAAGGGGAGTGAACATGTTGGGAACCATTTGATGTAACTCGAGGAATCTTTTGTTGTAGGTGGTGTGGTCTCCTTCCTTTTGCTTCAACGAATAAAATTCATCTTCTAATTTCTTGATTTCGCTCCTTGGGCAAAATCGTCTGGTCATGATCTCCTTCAATTCATTCCAAGTTAAAGTCATAGCATCTTCCACACCTCGTTTGGCCTTCTCTGTATTCCACCAAGTAAGTGCTATTCCATATAATCGACCGGTAGCATATCGCGCTTTGCGATCATCGGGGCAATCGCAATTTAGAAAAGTGTTCTCCATCTCTTCAAACCAATGGAGGAGAGCGGTGACGCCTTCAGTCCCTTTGTATTTCGGAGGGTCGCATGATTTGAAATGCTTGTAGGTGCATTTAGTGGCAGTTGGGGGAGAGTTGATAATGTTTTGGTTTTCTTGATTGGCAGGATTAGTGGTAAGTGCTTGTTGTACTTGGATTACAATGTTGGGTATTACGACAGCCATTTGTTAAGCGATTAGGGCAGCCATGCGCTCGCGGGCTTTTCCTGCTCTCATCTTCCTACGGGCGTGGTTAGAAGACATCTACAAGGAATACATGTCAAGAGTTTGAGTTGGAGGCTTTTGGGATCATGGGTCGCACTTAGGAATGAATATATTCATAAAATAAATATAGAAAAATAAATCTACTACATCCATAAGATGTCTTGGGCTTTGCTCGCCATTAGGCCCTACATGCCGCCATACTTCACCTTCGTAATCATGTGGGCCCCCATGAATACCGGGTTTTTCATATGGTTCGCATGTGTTAGCCTGGTTGCGTACACTAAAACCCGGAGAAAATCGAGAAATATGTATACAACGTATGGTATTCGGAATGTGTCCAGGTGTAGACACGGTGACACCTCAAAGTGGGTTAGTTCGAACGACGTTTGGTGTGGCATGCTTTGGCCTAATAGGTCCTTCGTACTCTCATCGTTGGTCCCCAGGTAGGCAAACTGGTCCGTTATATTGGATTTATACGAATGCCAACCTAGACAGGACGTTCCGACTACCGGTACTTGTACCCTTCCAGTTACTACATGCCCGTCGCAGAACTTACTTTGATGAGATTTGAAAATTGCAACAAAATCTTTGAATAACCAAAGTATGAAGATGAATTGAATATATGAACATTGATATATGTATAATGAATGTGTATGTAAGTATGTATGTTTGACTGTAAATATAAACAAATATGAAACAAATAAATATCATAAGTTTGTATGTAACCACCTAATCAATTAAAAATTTAGGCAGACTATAGTATAGGCTCTAAGGGTCTAATAACCTATCCTATATCCCTATAGTCATGGCTCTGATACCAATCTGTCACACCCCGACCCGCAGCGGAAAAGGTGATCGGGGCATGATTGGGTTATCATCAAAGCTCATGACATTTATTTTAACGTTTCATATTCATTAATACACTTTAATGGAAAATTACAATCAGTATTACAACATGTCCTAAATATCAATCTAGGCTTCATTGTTTTCTTCTAAGGCATTTCTTATGTTTTCCTTGCTTCATCCTGTTCACCTGGATCATGTGTAAAAAGGGTTTTTGGATCAACAAAAAGTTGGCGAGTGAATCCTATGGAAAACATTTGAACAAGTTTATTTAATTGATTATGAAATAAAGTGCACAACCACACATGAGTAAAAATAGATGTAAACTTATTCATAAATCAATTTAATATTAAACAATACACACATGAACAATAATGGATCGTTTAGAGGCACGCGTTGCTCAACTCGTCTCTCACGAGGAATTGATGGGCCTAATGAATGAATTGCATAAACATGATAACATGAAATACATAACTACAAACAATGTAAACTCAATAATACACACACGAACAATAATGGATTGGTTTTGAGGCACGCGTTGCTCAACTCGTCTCCCACGAGGAACTGATGGGCTTAATGAATGAATTTCATATAAGTTGACAAAATGAAATACATAATCACAACAATATAAACAACCTAAGTTTATATCACGATATGGTATGGCACAAGTTTAAATAAACGAGTTAATTATTTTGTGACACATGACACACCCCAAAACGTGTAATTAAAAAGGGGGAGTTATAAGATTCACTCACATTGGGTGCGTTCGGTTGATAATGTTGAATGCACGCGAAGTTGGTTTTAACCACGAGTGAAATTAACCTAGATAATGGCATAGTGGTTCGGTAAGTAAACGGATTTTATTAATCCATTTTAGTAGGATTGTTGGGTGTATTTTTGTGAGTTTAAGGCTATTTTCTAACCTTAAAAATGTTATTTTTAAGTATTATTAATTGATTTTAAAAAAAAAATAATAAAAATAATAAAAAATGTTGACTTTTTGACCGTTGACCATTGACCATTGACCATTGACTTTGACTGTTGACCGGTTCGTATGTGTGTATGTATGCGCTGGGTTAGGCTCGAACCCGAGACCTCCCGTACGCGTGCACGCAGCTCTACCAACTGAGCTACGTGTCTAACCCGAAATATTTCTGTTTTTAATTATATTTATATATTAATTGAATTAAACAGAAAATCATTTATTTTTAAAAATGATTTTAATGCATCGAACCAGCGCGCTCCACAGGTCTCGAACCCGGGACCTGTGGGTTGAGTTAATACACAGTCCACCGCTGGACTGTGTGTCTAACTTGTTAAATTATCTGATTTTTATTATACTTATATACAAACTAAATATTTTTATTTCTGTCTTAAATAAAAAGTTGGATAATTGTCCGGACCGGTGCGGTAGTCCGGACTCGAACTCGTGACCTGTGTTTTAAACGTGCACACAGTCCACCACTGGACTGTGTGTCTATCTTGGTTATTATTCCGGTTTTTATTAAACTTGCAGTGACTCCGGTTCGGTTAAAAAAAGAACATTTTTATTAAGGCGAGTATGCGTGGGACATGTATCGAACTCGAGACGTTTGCGTGCTTTATATGCACACAGTCCACCGCTGGACTGTGTGTCTAACCCGAGTTATATCTTGATTTAAATTAAACTTATAGACAACAGACACTTCGTCTTCTTCGTTAATCTTAACCAGAATCGGAAGTCCGACTGGTTCGAAGTTTTAATCAAGTTCGTTAGTGTCTGATGGTTAATTACATGTGAGATTAATAAAAAGAATGAAAGATTAAGTGTTATATATACCGAACTGGACTCCTCTGTTTCGCCGGCGAAACTCCGGTGACAGCAGCTTGTTCCGGCGACGTGTGTCTTGCGGCAGAGAGTCTTCAGCGAGCTTGAGATGGATGTGAGTGTCTTCGTTATAAGTTCTGGGTGTTCTGTAAGGCTCAGAAGTGAAGGGCTCGGTTTTCCGGCGAGTTGCAGAACTTTTCCGGCGAGTGGAAATACGTCGGGTAAAGGTGTGATTGTGAGCGAAAAAGCTAGCAGAGGTTTGAGGAGGTATTTATAGGGCGGGACATCGATGAATTTGGTCCGATTTCCGTCTTGATTCGTCGGTCATTACATTTTCCGGCGGTTACGACTTGCGTCGCGGGTTCAGTCGTCGGTTATAACCGATGTTGAGGTTAATGTTTACGTTAAAACTGAAGAAACCGTCCAATCTCGCGAGATCGCCGGGATTTCCGACGACTGCAATTGGGCGCGTTGTTATTTGAATTCGAGATTTATTTTATGTATTAATTGTTTCCAGTATTTAACAAGAAACATGAGTGGCGCAGTGGTTGAGTGTGTGCGCGATAAGACTTTGCTGAAATGCTGGCTGACCCGGGTTCGAAACCCGGCAGAAACATTTAATTTTTATTTCATTATTTTTAACAATTTTTCAAAAAAAAATTATATATTCCAATATAATAATTAATTATGTATCGTTTAAAATTAATTTGGGCATTAAATACGCCACGAAATTTTAAACTGATTGTTCGGTTAATAAACGGAGCGGGTTTGGTAAAATCCGTTTTTGACGGATGTTACACCTTATTGTCGCGTCGTTTGATTAGTATGATGTTAAGTCACTAGTTGTGCCTTTATAAATGACCAAAACGCTCTTTTTGCGCATAAAACAATTTTAAGCCTATGTAACCAATGTTTAGCCATATACGCTAATGTTATAACATTACTAAACTTATTATGGCATATAAGACTTACCATAACACATATCTAACCATCCGAACACGCATTTACGTAAGTGATCCGTTAAAGTAGCATAAACTACCTTAACGAGTCATAACGGGTCAAAAGCACTTAGGAATCTTTCCAAATCAGAATGTTAACTTTGTTAAACCATTTCATATGAGTTCCAACACTCATTTGGTTTACAAGACCTCATTCTATCCGATCCGCTGATTAAAGTCCTGACATTTACATAGTTATCCGATTTTAGGACACGCTTGATTTCTCGGACGTTTTAGCTTGTTTAATCTTTGATTCCAGGTTATTTTGCAACCTCAAGTGAGTACATAGCTCCCCACTTTTATGTTTTTCAAATATTTTGGGGTGATTCATATGTGCTAAATTGTATTCAAGTTTTCAAAATTACAAATGCTATGGTTTATATAAACACGACGATTTCTATAATGTGAACGAACTTGTTGGTGCGTTATACAAATGACACGAATAACATTCATTAGCTTTAGCCAAGCCGACCAGTGGTAAGTTATGGTACCATAGCACTGACAATCCCGTTACCAAGGTTCCCGGTGTTTGTGGGGAAATTTGGGGAACGACCGAAACTGTTTACTTTAACAAACCCTTTGGTGGTTTGTTATTGAAATTTAAAGATACCCTTTGGTGGTATAGACGAGTCAACAAAGGTTTGAATGTATTCACCAAAACGACCAAAAATTTTCACAACTAAAACAAGGATGATTTGTTTACACGGACGATGAACAATTGGTTTATGACACGAACAATGGACGAGTGGTTTATGACACAAACAATGGACGATCGGGTTATAGTAAGTGATTTAGATAACGGAATGTGTGTAATGTGATAAAAGCATGGTGGATACACCACTGGTACTTCCTATATATATGTGCTTTTATCGTATTACATTCGTGGCGTTATTTGCATCACTTGAAACAAAGGTTTTCAAACAATGACACGCAACGATTTTCAATTAAAGATATAAACCATACAAAGTTTCTTCAAGACGATTTACTACTCGGATTTACAAAACAAATGTTTTGGTCAAGATTCATGGCTACAAGTCTTTTATAAACTATAACTAACTTGTTTTAGTTGTTTAGTTATCATTGCAATACCAAATACATTTTAATAACACGGTTTTCAATTAACGACTCTAGTAGTCTGACGAGATATTGCAAATACATATTCATGGCCATGAATTTGACACACTCACAAAACCTATGTACTCGCCGACATATTTTTGCTAATTCGTTTTCACATATGTTTCAGGGAACAATGCTTGATGTTGATGCATGCTCACTTAGGATCGGACATGGACTTAGTGCCTTAAAATATGAAAGACAATAGTTTATTTAGTTTGTTTTAATTTCCAAGACAATGTAACTATGAAACTTCAATATTCAATAAAACATAACTTTAATTACCACGTGTTGTTGTAACAATCTGTTAACGTGACTCCCCGACGTTTCCGCCGCGGTTTGTTGTTTTTACGCGGTTGGGGTGTTACATTTGATACCTATGTGATTCCCATAAGCATAAGTTTAACTTGTAAACAATCATTGTGAATTTGTAATTCGTAAGCATTCCGTACATTCAGACACTTTACTATTCGATTACGAGACTTATGTATAGTTGACACTTAGTTATACATTACACATACTTATTAGTCCATACAATACTTCTTTTATTATTACAACACAAAACGTATGTTACATACTTGTTTAACACATGTTTCCACGTCCCCTTTGCATATTAGGCCTTGTTACATGTTGGTCGTATATTAAATAACATGTAACACCTGAATATACAACAAAATATACACCTTTTAATGTTCAAATAAATAAATAAATATGGGTTGGGCAGATTTCGAGCCTTTGGGCTGGGTTTAGTTGTCTTGTTTCAAAGTTAATTACCCACTAATCATATTCAAAGCCCAACCCATTGAAACCCTAATCCCTTCCCTATAAATACCACTTATTTTCCAGCCACTTTCCCACTTTTACAACCCTCAAACCTCACCAAAAACACTCTCAAACTCAGCTGAAGTTTCAGCCACGTTTTTTAAAGTCCAGCCATAAAAAGTGAGTTTAAACTCACTTCCACTTCAATTTTCTTCTTGTTTTTTCTTCTACAACACTTGGATAACCTATAGGAAGGTTCTCACAAGTTTGCTTGAGCAAACTAAGGTGAAATCTCACCATTTTTGAGGTCCAAAGTGCACCTAAATTCTGCTAATCTTTATCTTCATTTTTTGGAAGAAAACTCATGTTTTTCTTCATACATTCCTATGTCCTTATGCCACTAATCAAGACTATGATTATATGTGCTTAAAAAACAAGGTTGTAACATGTAAATCCAAAGGTTTAATCCTCATAAACTTTCTGTTTTGATAGAGTTTTAACTCACAAGTGATGAACAAGTCTTGAACTTGAAGATTGTGTGATTATATGTTTAGCTTGGGCTATCCTACTGGAAAATCCAGACATCACTTGATGTTTCCCTAGATTAGTTGTATTTACTTTCTTCCTTATTCATTTTCATGACCCTCCTTGCTGTCGATGGTAACATGTGTAGTGGTGAATCTAAAAGAGGTCTTAAATGGATGGATAATCCTCCTACCTTGTGCTTGACTTATATGAATCCAAAAGAGGTCTTAAATGGATGGTTAATCCTCCTACCTAATGCTTTACTTATTTAATAAAACCTACACTATATAACCTATATAATATCTAAGTGACCAAACCCTTGATGATAGCCTAGTGGTTATTTGTCAAGTGTTAAGTTACATCAAGACCATGATACTTGTTACGATTCTAATGGGCATTTTGACCCATGAAAACATTCAAACTCTTTTGAGTTTCATAGTGCCAAGAACAAGTATTATGTGTGCTAGGTGATTATTTTTCTTTTATGTCTATTTCATACATTTAAACTCAGAATCCTTAAATCCGAACACAAACATCCCATAAACTCCAAACACTCAAGCCACTCATTCTCCTATTCTCACCAACTCGTGAATACTCGGATAATCGAAAAGCCTTGCAAACTTGTGAGTACACTTGACCCATTTTCATTTTCGTCACTTTTGGGTGCAGTATCTCAACCTTATCAAAAATCACCAAACATTATACTTTATTCAAATGCACGAAATAATCCAAATACAGGAATACTATTATATCATACCTGATGGATATACTTGGGTGATTCTTATGTGATACAAAAGTCATTAGCTTTATACGAGCCTCCATTTCACATGTATAGTGCTATAGGATTAACACACAACCCGTGAACGAGAGGTCATGTTAAATTTCATTCTTTATTATGTAAACCGAGGGTTGACTAGAAATATCGCATGCCATGTTATGTCGATCTTGTATAACCTAAGTTGCCATGTGGATTCGTTTTCTAACTTTTACGCTTATACTTATTCTTATACTCAAACTTGTGTGCTCGCCAATGCATTTTTGTGTTGAACTATACTTTGTTAAAATGTTGCAGGTTGATGAGGATTCATTATGACGAAATCTAGTGGGGACTACATTAGAAACACACTTGAAGTTACTAGATTTGTTACTTTGTTGTTGAACTTATTATTTTGTCTCTTGTTGTACTTTGTATTTATATAATATGAAATCGGTTTTTGAAATTAACTATTGCCGCGTTAGCGTTATGTGTAATGAGCAATCTATTTCATCTCACTCCAATATTTCCGCCATCGATTGGGGTGTGACAGATTGGTATCAGAGCCATAACTATAGGGAATTAGGTAGAATTGTCATGTTCGACCTAGTCTATAGTAAGTACCAAATTTCATATCAAATTCTTGTTAAATATGCAAATTCTTGACTAAATATACAAATCGTTGTTAAATATGCAATTTCTTGTTAATTATGCAAATTCTTGACTAAATATGCAAATTCTTGACTAAATATGCAAATTCTTGTTAAATATGCATATTCTTGACTAAATATGCAAATTCTTGTTAAATATGCAAATTCTTGATTAAATATGCAAATTCTTCCTATCTTGCTTCTATCTTTCCTTTTGTCTTAGATATACCATATGTCTTTCCTAAGACATTTACACAATACACTTTTGAAGACTTGAAGACACTCGTAATACAAACGAGACGGTTTGCACCAAGATAGGCCCAATAGCCCACAATTTTTTTGTGAAATCCCTCATTCCGCGTATTCAATTTTTCACGAAGTAACACCATCAAGTCAAGAGTGATATCCACATCTTGGTGGAAAACTTCCATTTCATACTCTAGTGGATCTTACTAACGAGTCAGAATATGCATAGTACCAACCACACTTAAGGAATGAAGTTGTCAAGTTAGGGGTGATACCCGCACCTTGATAACTAGTCCCGCTCCTCGATTTTCAATCCCGCCAAAGTCTCAAACTTTCGATTGATTTGGAATGTGTAGTAACCAGAAGGGTGGATACCGTTAACCTACATGTCGGCGAGAGTATTCCACCTATTAGGCCAAAGCATGCTTCCCAAATTCAAAAGAATTTTCGACCGCTTGGGTCAAGTCAAAGTTCCGTTTTGGAACAATCCAAGTTTTAATCAAACTGTCGTTTTACTATTGTCAATCTTATGTCTAAAACGATACCACACTTTCTTTTCAAATTTCAAATTATTTTAAGGTTTTCACATAAATCATACTAAACCTTTTCATACACTTATACGTTATTTACATGCATGATTTCAAAATGTCATCAATTAGAGTTATATTCCTCGAAATCCCAAAATGGAGACCTGTCATCGAGATAGGAGTGATTTCATTACCTTGACGATTAACTCCGCTCCTTCCTTCCTTAAAACGACCTCACACAACGGGTTAGGGGTGATACCCATACCTCGCTGATTGTACCAACCCTCCTTCTTGAAAACTTTATTATACAAACCACACGTTCAATTTGTATGCCTAAATATTTTATCATAATGTCAAAATCCCTACTTAGGTGAATTCAAAATCTACTAGTTTACCAAATGCATTTCTTATCCCATACTCTATTACATATAAATCATATACACAAAATACTTAGTCACCGCATAAAACGTTTTGTTTCCGATTTTCAAAATTCGACGGAATGCTACCTAACAACTTAACCGGTCTAATGAATACCTTGTCCATGCATTTCACGCTTAACATAATCACTAAAACATGCCCACATTATATCATTACACAAAAGACTTTCATTCTCAATCGGAAAATCAAACCAACTTTTCCCACAAGCCTATAAGATCTTTTATGTCACACCCCGACCCGCAGCGGAATAAAAGTCGGGGCATAATTGGGTTATCACCATGATGTTTACTAAGATGTTTCATATTTATTAAATTCAAATTACAAACTTAAATATCCAAAACAAAATTCGTACAATTACAAGAAAATGAAACTTCATAATTATTCCAAAGCCTAAACTTGTTTATTCTTCTAGGCCTTCCTAAGTGTTTCCTGTCTCAGCTGGATCACCTGTATCATGTGTAAAACAGGGGAGATTTTGGGTCAACAAAAGTTGGCGAGTGAACCTTGATAAAACATTTTTCTTACTAATTTCTTGTTTTATTTAATAAAGAAAATTCGTGCAATAATCACATGTGAGCAAACATATATAGATAAACAGTCACAAACCACTTTGGATGATTATATTACATGAATGATGATGTATGTGAGATCAAGGCTCAATCAAACGGAGCCGATCTAATGAGGCTCCTGATGCTCAACTCGTATCCCACGGGGAACTGATGGGCCTAATGAAATGCGTGCACTGAAAATGATAAATCCAATCTACATATAATTCACACAACAATTGATACACATTTGATACACATTTGATCACGGATATGATGTATGCACAAGTGTTTAAATAAAATAAAAGAATTATACGACACATGATACACCCCAAAACATGATTAAAACGGAGAATTGGTAGAGATTCACTCACATTGGGTGCGTTCTTTGATGACGATGAATGCGCACGAATTTATGATTCAACCGACGAGGGAAAAACTAACCTAAATAATAACGAAATGATTCGATAAATAAGTAAATTTTATTTGAGATTAATATTTTTAATTAGTGCTCTTTAGTGGGATTTTTAGATTTATTTTTGTGAGTTTAATGAAATTTTCTAACTTTAAAATCTTATTTTTAAGTATTTTTAAATAATTTTTCAATTAAATAAATAAATAAAAATAATAAAAAATGGGTTGACTTTCTGACAGTTGACCGGGTCTGACCGGTCAGACGGTGTTTATTCCATGCGGTGCGTGGGATCGAACTCGGGACCTTTCGTTTGTGTGCACGCAGCTCTACCAACTGAGCTACGTGTCTAACCCGAAATTTTCTCTATTTTAATTATATATATATACTAATTAACTTTAACCTTATTAGTTTTTATTGAAAATGATTTAATATGGCCGAACTGGTTGCAGAGACCCGGAGTCGAACTCGGAACCTTCGGTTCGAGTGCGCACAGCCCAACCAGTTGGGCTGTGTGTCTAATCTGCTTAACTACTGGATTATATTCCTCTTATATACATTCTGTGGATTGATCTGAATAGGTTTTAAAAATGTTGGTTTTATTTCAGAAAGTCGGTAGCATGCGTGATTCGAACTCGGGACGTGTGTATTGTATTTGCACACAGTCCACTGCTGGACTGTGTGTCTAACCCGGTTAAATATCCGATTTTAATTATACTAATACACTTGTTCAACTTCATCTTCTTCACTGTGAAGAACACAGAACAGTGAAACCCGATTGTTTTGTTTAATCAACTAACAACTTATAATTGATTGAAAATATAATAGAAAGGTGAAGATTAAGTAATATGGTATTCAAACAGAGAGTTTTCTTCAGATTTTCGGCAAGATTTCGTCGGCTCTGATTTGCGATTTCCGGCTGAGTGAACTGTTTTAACAGTTTTGATTATTTGTTTGAACAATTAAATTATAAATCAAGAGATAGAAGGGAGGTTTAGACAATTATACCGTCTGAAGACAACTGCGGTTTTCTGTTCAGTGATTCCGGCGATATTCCGGCGAGTGCAAAGAAACTCCGGCGACGTGCTTTGGAAGGGATAAAGCTTCGGAAAAAGAGTTCGGTTCTGAGCGAAAGGTTTACAGGAGGTTGGAGTGGGTATTTATAAGAGGGCAGCTGATTTGGTTTGAATTGAGGTCAACAATCGCGATTAAAGATTTCCGACGGTTTTTGACTAAAATTGATTGCCGGCGACGGTTATAACTGATGTCGAAATCAGTTTATCCGTTTCAGTCAAAGTAAAAATAGCCAAAATCGCGGAGTTTAGGTTTCTCCGGTGATTGCGAGTTCTGGCGCGCTGTTTTACAGATTTGCCTTTCGGTTTTTATTATAAATGTTATTTGTTTCGGTATTAAACACAAAAGAAGTGTGTGGCGGAGCGGTGTGGTGTGTGTTTGTCTTTGTGGGCGACTCGGGTTCGAAACCCGGCTACCCTATTATATTTTTTTATACTTATTATTATTAGTTATAAATTATGGTTTTTAAATTCTAATATATTTATTAATTATGTGTTGTTTAAAATTAATCTGAACAATAAATACGCAACGAATCTTATAACTGAATATTTGATTAATAAACGAAGCGGGTTTTGAAACCCGTTTTTCGACGAATGTTACAGTATCCCCTACTTTTAGGAATTTCGTCCCGAAATTTAAGCAGCAGTGGTAACTGGAAAGAGATGCGGGTATTTTTCGCGCATTGAGTCTTCACATTCCCAAGTAAACTCGGGTCCTCGTTTCGACTCCCAACGTACCCTGACAATTGGAATACGACTTCGCCTTAAACGCTTCTCTCCGAAGTCCATGATTTCTACTGGTCTTTCAACGAAGTGCATTGATTCATCGACTTGTATGTCTTCTAGAGGAATGTGGAGATTTTCATCGGCGATGCACTTTTTCAAGTTTGATACGTGAAATGTGGGATGAATTCTGTTGAGTTCTTCTGGTAGGTCAAGCTTGTATGCTACAGGACCTACTCTTTCGAGTATCTTTAAAGGTCATACTTAGCGTGGTGCTAGCTTTCCCTTTTGGCTAAAACGAACCACTCCCTTCCACGGTGATACTTTTAAAAGTACTTGATCACCAATGTCAAACTCCAAGGGCTTTCGTCGTTTGTCTGCATAACTCTTTTGACGACTTTGAGCCGCTAGAAGATTGTTTCGAATTTGAATGACCTTGTCGGTTGTTTCTTGAATTAATTCTGGACCGGTGATTTGCGCTTCCCCAATTTCGTGCCAACATACTGGAGATCGGCACTTACGACCATATAAAGCTTCGAAAGGAGCCATGCCGATGCTTGAATGATAGCTATTATTGTACGAAAATTCCACTAATGGTAGGTGAGCGTCCCAGTTCCCTTTGAAGTCTATGACACATGCTCGCAGCATGTCTTCAAGGGTTTGGATGGTGCGTTCAGATTGACCATCAGTTTGGGGATGAAAAGCGGTACTGAGGTCTAGTCGTGTACCCAAGGCGGTTTGTACGGCTCGCCATGTTCGTGAAGTGAAACGACCATCACGGTCTGAAATGATACTTAAATGTGCACCATGACAGCTTATGATCTCGCTGATGTAGATACGAGCTAACTTCTCGTTCTTGAAGTCCTCGCGAATCGGAATGACATGAGATGACTTTGTAAGACGATCGATTATTACCCATATGGTGTCATACCCACTGGAGGTGCGAGGTAACCCGGTAATGAAATCCATGGTTATGTTTTCCCACTTCCATACAGGTATTTCGGGTTGGACTAGAAGTCCTGAAGGTCTTTGATGTTCAGCTTTTACTTTGGAACAGGTAAGGCACTTGGAAACAAAAACAGCGATATCCTTTTTCATGCCAGGCCACCAGTAGGTGTATCGTAGGTCTTGATACATCTTGTTGGCTCCTGGGTGTACAGAGTATCGTGTTTTGTGCGCCTCATTCATGAGGAAATCACGAAGGTTATTGCGATCAGGAATCCATATGCGATTTAAATAGTATAGAATACCGTTGGATTTGGTTTCGATTTTGAGTTCAGCTCCGCATGACAGCTCATTGCGTACATCATTTTCTGTTACAGAAACATGTTGAGCTGCCCGGATTCGATCTTTGATGTCGGTTATGATTTGCGAATATAGAAGACGAATGGAGTTCGCATAACCTTTTCGACTGAGCGCATCGTCCACCACGTTTGCCTTGCCAGGATGATACCGAATTTCACAGTCGTAGTCGTTGAGGAGTTCGACCCATCTTCGTTGCCTCATATTCAACTCCTTCTGGTTGAAGATATACCATAGAGATAATGTCTCCATATCTTGAGAGCGAACACAACGGCTCCAAGTTCCAGGTCATGGGTGGTGTAATTCTTCTCATGAACTTTGAGTTGCCTAGAAGCATAGGCTATCACTTTTCCTCTTTGCATTAATACACAGCCTAGCCCTTGCCCTGATGCGTCGCAATATACTACAAAGTCATCGCAACCTTCAGGGAGTGTGAGGATAGGTGCGTCACAGAGTTTTTGCTTTAAAGTTTGGAAAGCCTCCTCTTGTTTAGGTCCCCATATGAAGGGTTTTCCTTTATGAGTCAAGGCCATGAGTGGTACAGCAATACGGGAAAACTTGGCAATGAAGCGGCGATAGTAACCAGCCAAACCAAGAAATGACCTTACTTCGGTAGGGGTTTGATTTTTGAAGGATCGACATGAATTTCCTTGTCATTGACGACATGTCCAAGGAATTGTACTTCTCCTAACCAGAATTCGCATTTTGGGAACTTAGCGTAGAGCTTTTCAGTCCTTAAGAGTGTAAGGATGAGTCGAAGGTGTCGTTCATGATCGGATTTAGACTTGGAGTAGATAAGGATATCGTCGATGAAGACTATGACGAAACGGTCGAGGTAGGGTTTGCATACCCTATTCATTAGATCCATGAAGACAGCGGGGGCGTTGGTTAAACCGAATGGCATGACCATGAATTCGTAATGACCATAACGAGTCTGGAAGACGGTCTTTGGGATATCTTCTTCATGCACTCTGAGCTGATGATAACCAGAACGAAGGTCGATTTTTGAAAAGCAGGTGGCGCCTTGAAGTTGGTCTAGGAGGTCATCAATGCGAGGTAGTGGATAGCGATTCTTAACCGTTAACTTGTTGAGTTCTCTATAATCGATGCACATGCGAAACGTTCCATATTTCTTCTTCACATAAAGAACAGGTGCACCCCAAGGCGATGAGCTAGGACGTATGAATCCTTTGTCAGTCAGCTCTTGCAGTTGACTGGCCAGCTCTTGCATTTCGGATGGGGCTAACCTATAAGGAGATTTTGCGACTGGTGTAGCGCCAGGTACAAGATCGATGCGGAATTCGACTTCTCTCACAGGAGGAAGTCCTGAAATGTCGTCGGGAAAGACTTGTGGGAATTCTTTCACAACTGGGATGTCTTCGAGTTTCATCTCCTTGGTTCCCTTTTTGACGACGTGAGTTAGGAATGCGACATAGTTCTTGCGGAGATATCTTCGGGCTTGAAGGCAGGTCATTAATTTGAGTCCTTTCGAAGGGGTTTCCCCAAAAATAAGTAGGGTCTGACCGTCTGCAAGAGGAATGCGAATGAACTTTTCGCGGCACACTACTTCAGCGTGATGCTGGCTGAGCCAGTCCATACCGATTATAACATCGAAACTTCCCAACTTCATAGGAATGAGGTCAACTGGAAAGTCGTGATCGTTTAGAGTGAGGGTACAATTGCGTATAATAGAATTTAATGAAACGGGTTTTCCGTCAGCAACTTCCACCGTTAGAGATTCCATGAGATTAACATGAGTTTGGTTGAGGATAGGTTCAAATTCTAAGGACACAAAGCTCTTATGAATAATATGGATGCATAACTACCATTGATGAGAAACGTACTGTTGACCACGTTGTTGTCAGCCCTGGCTTGGTTGGCATTGATATTGAAAGCTCTCCCTCTGGCAGGTGGGGGAGCTTGGTTAGCTTGATTTACTGGGTTTGCGTGAGCTTGGGCATGAATGATGTTCACTAGGCTTGGGCATGTGTTCCTGAAGTGGTTTGGGTCCAACAGTTGTAACAAGCTCGCATGGGTTACATCATGGGGTAGTTGGGTTGGTAGTAAGTTTGGGCTGCGTGTGGTGTAGGTGGTAGAAGTAAGGGTTGTTGGGCTTGACCCACTATCTGATTGTGGGTTTGGGTTGGAGGTTGATTGCGGTTCATTCGAAGGGTACGACAGGTTTGGATGGTGTGACCCGCACGGCCACAGCTTGTGCAATGTTGGCAGGGGTTTTCGGGAGGGTGATGGTATTGACAACAGTTGCATTTTGGGTGTGGGCCGGTGTATGGCTTTTTGAATGGTGCAGCTGAAGGAGCAATTTGGGTGATTGGTGCAGCAGTGATAGGAGGGTTGGTTTGAGTGACAGCAAAATTCTTGCTGTTTCGTTTCCTCTTACCAGCAAACTTCGAGGAGGAGACGGGGTGGTTCGGAGTTGGGGCCTCAATGGGTGCTTTCTTTTTCTCATCTTTGAATTTGCCGTTTCGAATGCGATTCTCAGTGAGTTCTGTAGCTAATTCCATTGCGGCTTCAAGTGTTGCAGGCGAAGTGCTTAAAACCGAGTCTTGGATTTTCGAGGGGAGACCTCGAATGTAATGTTCAACTAAGCGGTACAAAGGGGTGAACAAATTTGGGATCATCTGGTTCAGTTCAAGAAATCTCTTATTATATGAAGTGTGGTCTCCTTCCTTTTGTTTCAGCGCGTGGAATTCATCTTCCAACTTTTTAATTTCGCTTCTTGGACAGAAGCGTCTTGTCATGAGTTCCCTTAACTCTTCCCATGTTAAGGCCATGGCATCTTCAACTCCTCGCTTACCCTTTTCCGTGTTCCACCAGGTAAGGGCTACCCCAAACAGTCTTCCAGTTGCATAACGTACCTTGCGATCCTCGGGACAATCGCAATTGAGGAAAGTGTTTTCCATTTCTTCAAACCAGTGAAGGAGGGCGGTAACACCTTCGGTCCCTTCATAATTTGGGGGATCGCAAGATTTGAAGTGTTTGTAGGAGCGCTTTTTGGAAGGAGGGTTGGCGACGCTCTGGTCTTCTTGATTGGGAGGGTTGATGGGATTTGCGGTGAGAGCTTGTTGAACTTGAATCACGATGTCAGGAAGCACTGCGGCCATTTGTTTAGCAATTTGTGTGGCTAAGCGTTCATTTGATCTTCCTGACTTTCTACCTCCGCGTAGTTGCCTAGCCGACATCTACAGGAACATACATAGGAAGATTGTGAGTTTAAGAATTTTCTAGGTGTCATGTGTCGTAAAAAGAATGAAAAACAACATAATTGGCAATAATTTAACTACATCCATAGGATGTCTTGGGTTTGCTCATGTTTGGGCCTCCAATGTCCCCCATACCATCGCCTGTGTAGTCATGTGGGCCCCCATGACTATTGGGCTTGGTAGGATTCACATTGGTGTTGGCGGATTAACACTCGCACCACCCGAATGAAAATCGTAAAATATGATTGCGAGATGTATGGTAGGAGGGTGTCCAGGTGTAGACACAATGACAACTCAAAGTGGGGTTAGCTCACACGACGTTTGGTATAGCATGCTTTGGCCTAATAGGTCCTTCGTACTCTCATCGTTAGTCCCCAGGTAGGCAAACTGGTCCTTTATTTTGGATTTATACGAATGCCAAGCCTAGACAGGACGTTCCGACTACCGGTACTCGTACCCTTCCAGTTACTACATGCCCGTCATGAGAACTCACTTTGATGTGATTTGAAAAATACAAAAAAAAAATCATTGCAAAAATCATGGAAATCGTGAGGTGTGTGCTCTCACGGATATGATATGTTATGAGGATATGATTCATGATGAGCATTGTATAATAACATGTATTTGTGAGCGTGCTTGCATAACATTGGGTGTGAAAATAAACATGAAACATATAAACATTATGAATTTTGCATGTAACGCATAAAAATTAAAATTTAATCAACTATAGTATAGGCTCTAAGGGTCTAATAACCTATCCTATATCCCTATAGTCACAAGCTCTGATACCAATCTGTCACACCCCGACCCGCAGCGGAATAAAAGTCGGGGCATAGTTGGGTTATCACCAAAGCTCGATGTTTACTAAGATGTTTCATATTTATTAAATTCAAATTACAAACTTAAATATCCAAAACAAAATTCCTACAATTACAAGAAAATGAAACTACATAATTATTCCAAAGCCTAAACTTGTTTATTCTTCTAGGCCTTCCTAAGTGTTTCCTGTCTCAGCTGGATCACCTGTATCATGTGTAAAATGGGGGAGATTTTGGGTCAACAAAAGTTGGCGAGTGAACCTTGATAAAACATTTTTCTTACTAATTTCTTGTTTTATTTAATAAAGAAAATTCGTGCAATAATCACATGTGAGCAAACATATATAGATAAACAATCACAAACCACTTTGGATGAGTATATGACATGAATGATGATGTATGTGAGATCAAGGCTCAATCAAACGGAGCCGATCTAATGAGGCTCCTGATGCTCAACCCGTATCCCACGGGGAACTGATGGGCCTAATGAAATGCGTGCACTGAAAATGATAAATCCAATCTACATATAATTCACACAACAATTGATACACATTTGATCACGGATATGATGTATGCACAAGTGTTTAAATAAAATAAAAGAATTATACGGCACATGATACACCCCAAAACATGATTAAAACGGGGAATTGATAGAGATTCACTCACAGTGGGTGCATTCTTTGATGACGATGAATGCGCACGAATCTATGATTCAACCGACGAGGGAAAAACTAATCTAAATAATAACGAAATGATTCGATAAATAAGTAAATTTTATTTGAGATTAATATTTTTAATTAGTGCTCTTTAGTGGGATTTTTAGATTTATTTTTGTGAGTTTAATGAAATTTTCTAACTTTAAAATCTTATTTTTAAGTATTTTTAAATAATTTTTCAATTAAATAAATAAATAAAAATAATAAAAAATGGGTTGACTTTACCGGGTCTGACCGGTCAGACTGTGTTTATTCCATGCGGTGCGTAGGATCGAACTCGGGACCTTTCGTTTGTGTGCACGCAGCTCTACCAACTGAGCTATGTGTCTAACCCGAAATATTCTCTGTTTTAGTTATATATATATACTAATTAACTTTAACCTTATTTAGTTTTTATTGAAAATGATTTAATATGGCCGAACCGGTTGCAGAGACCCGAAGTCGAACTCGGAACCTTCAGTTCGAGTGCGCACAGCCCAACCAGTTGGGCTGTGTGTCTAATCTGCTTAACTACTGGATTATATTCCTCTTATATACATTCTGTGGATTGATCTGAATAGGTTTTAAAAATGTTGGTTTTATTTCAGAAAGTCGGTAGCGTGCGTGATTCGAACTCGGGACGCGTGTATTGTATTTGCACACAGTCCACCGCTGGACTGTGTGTCTAACCCGGTTAAATATCTGATTTTAATTATACTAATACACTTGTTCAACTTCATCTTCTTCACTGTGAAGAACACAGAACAGTGAAACCCGATTGTTTTGTTTAATCAACTAACAACTTATAATTGATTGAAAATAGAATAGAAAGGTGAAGATTAAGTAATATGGTATACCAAACAGAGAGTTTTCTTCAGATTTCCGGCAAGATTTCTTCGGCTCTGATTTGCGATTTCCGGCTGAGTGAACTGTTTTAACAGTTTTGATTATTGGTTTGAACAATTAAATTAGAAATCAAGAGATAGCAGGGAGGTTTAGACAATTATACCGTCTGAAGACAACTGCGGTTTTCTGTTCAGTGATTCCGGCGATATTCCGGCGAGTGCAAAGAAGCTCCGGCGACGTGCTTTGGAAGGGATAAAGTTTCGAAAAAAGAGTTCGGTTCTGAGCGAAAGGTTTAGAGGAGGTTGGAGTGGGTATTTATAAGAGGGCAGCTGATTTGGGTTTGAATTGAGGTCAACAATCGTGATTAAAGATTTCTGACGGTTTTTGACTAAAATTGATTGCCGGCGACGGTTATAACTGATGTCGAAATCAGTTTATCCGTTTTAGTCAAAGGAAAAATAGCCAAAATCGCGGAGTTTAGGTTTCTCCGGTGATTGCGAGTTCTGGCGCGCTGTTTTACAGATTTGCCTTTCGGTTTTTATTATAAATGTTATTTGTTTCGGTATTAAACACAAAAGAAGTGTGTGGCGGAGCGGTGTGGTGTGTGTTTGTCTTTGTGGGCGACCCGGGTTCGAAACCCGGCTACCCTATTATTTTTTTTATACTTATTATTATTAGTTATAAATTATGGTTTTTAAATTCTAATATATTTATTAATTATGTGTTGTTTAAAATTAATCTGAACAATAAATACGCGACAAATCTTATAACTGAATATTTGATTAATAAACGAAGCGGGTTTTGAAACCCGTTTTTCGACGAATGTTACATTTTAGATATTAAAAGATCGCTTAACTATAACTCTTTTCAAATCAATAAATGACTTTGCTAAAACACTTTCAATGATCACGAAATCCATTACCGTAAATTTCTTCTCAAGGGTCAACGTTTCACGAGAATCTCCAAATTTCAAATTTCTTATTTTAATGCAAGATCCTTTAAAATGATGCAAACTTACTATTCTCAAAAGCCGCTCAATGTGTCATCTCAATTTCAAAACACGTGGGCATGGAAACTTTATAAGGACCGACCATTTTCGACTTACATAAATTCTTCTAAAACAAGAGTAGCACTCCCGTCCTTTACAAAATACGCCACGCATAACCAATAAGTACTTTATATTCTTTTTTTTACATTCACGAATTAGATTCTACGTTCTAAGTTAAACTCAAATCTATTTAATTCGAAAAACTCAATGTTTTGCTCAAACAACTATACATGCGTATCCTCGTACATGATTTAGTCAAAATCTCACGACAATTTCGTTATTATCATTCGTTTTTACATACTCAAATTTCCCAATTGTCTTACACACTTAAATTCGTTGTGTTCAATTCACGCCTTACACGCAATCGATGTCATATATATTGCTATTCATACTTATACACATATTCATATTTATGCTCATACGTGTTATCATTCATACTTATACTTATATTCACATTCATACACATACACCTTATATCCATGCTTATACGTATACTCATACTTATGTACATACTTATGTTCATACTCATACACATACATTCGTACCTATACGTAAGCATGACCCGAGGGGTTCGCTCACGTTGGTCTCATACTTATTTAAAACATGAACATGCTTATATAGTAGATTCTAATACCATTTGTGAAAACCATAATTCATACACTACTAGAACAAACTATGCGGATCATGCACAAACAAAAATAATTGCAGGTGCACACGGGATTATATTGGTAGGCGCATGAAAACCATAGTGGGTTCTACTGTGCATTGAAACACTGAACGTAAACGGATGTAACATGGTGTGAACATGGTGGATACGCCGCTGGTACTTCCTATATATAAATGTCCCTACCATGTTATCAAACTTTCGTAAAATGTGCCATGAGAAATTCAGTGATTTCCTGGACCTTGTTAAATACATTTTATTTATAACAAACTTTGGTGACTCAACTTCGAAATGTTTGGTGGTCGATTATCCATGACAAGGCCTCATTCTTAAAATCGTTAGCTAGAATCGCTACAACTATCACTACCATTTCTCAACTCTTCATGATTCGCGTTCTATATGATATCCACAACATACTTAGCCCTAACCTACACCTACCGATTCGTTCATTCGCTCTTATACCATGAACATTCCCAATTTCTTTCCCTAAACATTCCATTCAAACTCTATTTGCAATCTAATCGGCCTAAACGTTAGACCCATACTTACAAATATTCTCACCAGTTTGAGTCGGTCAAAATACTTTAAAATATCCTTCATTCTTTATTACACGTAAACTTTAACTAGACGACCTATCTTCGCCAAAACATTTTGGAAACCATAATTACATACCATCCTAGCTTCTCATCTATAAACATTTTTCTACAACGTTTGATTTTACCAGTATGCTTGTGAATCGACAAAATAAAAAAAATAAAAAAAGCTTTTCCTACAACCTACGGTGCGGGCCGCACATTTTGTCAAACTACATTCCAAAAAAATTTCTTCTTAGTCACATCTTTTTAAAACATTCCTCCAATCAAAGTGTTCAAACTCACACATACACGTTTTACTTCTTCTTGCACTCAATTATGATTGATACCTCAAACCACCTTAGCCAAACAAACTATTTTTGCAAACCTCCATTTTTATCCCACAAAGATTTTAAACTTCAAATTACGATTTTGGCTAAACGTTTTAATCTAAATACTTTTTCAAAAAGTCTTCCTCTTAATCCAAAAGTCTTCCTCTTAAATAAATTTCGGGACGAAATTCCCTAAAGTAGGGGAGATTGTAACGCTTCTCTTTTCGCAGCTTTCCGTTTTTAGAAAGATTGTATTGTATTTCTATTTCGGAAACTCGTTTCCTTTGTAATCATATTTCGTTTCAAACCATTGCAAATCCGACACTTCGATTGTAACGAAATGAATCTTTTATATGAAATACACATAGTTTATACATTGTTTATACTTTGATACCTACGTGATTCCCATAAGCATAAGTTGAACTTGTAAACAATCATTGTGAATTTGTAATTCGTAAGCATTCCGTACATTCAAACACTTTACTATTCGATTACGAGACTTATGCATAGTTGACACTTCGTTATACATTACACATACTTACTTAATCCTTACAATACTTCTTTTATTATTACAACACACAACGTATGTTTACATACTTGTTTAACACATGTTTCCACGTCCCCTTTGCATATTAGGCCTTGTTACATGTTGGTCATATATTAAATAACATGTAACACCTGAATATACAACAAAATATACACCTTATAATGTTAAAAAAAAAAAATAAATATGGGTTGGGCAGATTTCGATCACAGCCGATGGGCTGGGTTTAGTCGTCTTGTTTCAAAGTTAATTACCCACTAATCATATTCAAAGCCCAACCCATTGACACCCTAATCCCTTCCCTATAAATACCATTTATTTTCAACCACTTTCCCACTTTTACAACCCTCAAACCTCACCAAAAATACTCTCAAACTCAACTGAAGTTTCAGCCAAGTTTTTTAAAGTTCCAGCCATAAAAAGTGAGTTAAACTCACTTCTACTTCAATTTTCTTCTTGTTCTTCTTCTACAACACTTGGATAACATCTAGGAAGGTTCTCACAAGTTTGCTTGAGCAAACTAAGGTGAAACCTCACCATTTTTGAAGGTCCAAAGTGCACCTAAATTATGCTAATCTTTATCTTCATTTTTTGGAAGAAAACTCATGTTTTTCTTCATACATTCCTATGTCCTTATGCCACTAATCAAGACTATGATTATGTGTGCTTAAAAAACAAGGTTGTAACATGTAAATCCAGAGGTTTAATCCTCGTAAACTTTCTGTTTTGATAGAGTTTTAACTCACAAGTGATGAACAAGTCTTGAACTTGAAGATTGTGTGATTATATGTTTAGCTTGGGCTATCCTACTTGAAAATCCAGACATCACTTGATGTTTCCCTAGATTAGTTGTATTTACTTTCTTCCATATTATATTTTCATGACCCTCCTTGCTGTCTATGGCAACATGTGTAGTGATGAATCCAAAAGAGGTCTTAAATGGATGGATAATCCTCCTACCTTGTTCTTGACTTATATGAATCCAAAAGAGGTCTTAAATGGATGGTTAATCCTCCTACCTCATGCTTGACTTATGTAAATAATACCTACACTGTATAACCTATATAATATCTAAGTGACCAAACCCTTGATGATAGCCTAGTGGTTATTTGTCAAGTGTTAAGTTATATCATCTAAGACCATGATACTTGTTACGATTCTATTGGGCAATTTGATCCATGAAAACATGAGTTTCATAGTGTCAAGAACAAGTATTACGTGTGCTAGGTGATTACTTTTCTTATATGTCTATTTTCATACACTTTAAACTCCAAATCCTTAAATCCAAACACAAACATCCCATAAATTCCAAACACTCAAGCCACTCATTCTCCTATTCTCAGCAACTCGTTAATACTCGGATAATCGAAAAGCCTTGAAAACTTGTGAGTACACTTGACCCATTTTCATTTTTGTCACTTTTGGGCAATATATTAACCTTATAAAAATTACCAAACTTTATACTTTATTCAAATGCACGAAACAATCCAAATACAGGAATACTATTATATCATACTTGATGGATATAATTGGGTGATTCTTATGTGATACAAAATTCATTAGCTTTATACGAGCCTCCATTTAACATGTATAGCGCTATAGGATTAACGATCACCCGTGAACGAGAGGTCATGTTAGATTTCATTCTTTATTGCGTAACCCGAGGGTTGACTAGAAATATCGCATGCCATGTTATGTCGATCTTGTATGACGTAAGTTGCCATGTGGATTCGTTTTCAAACTTTTATGCTTATACTCAAACTTGTGTGCTCGCCAATGCATTTTTGTGTTGAACTATACTTTGTTAACATGTTGCAGGTTGATGAGGATTCATTATGACGAAATCTAGTAGGGACTACACTAGAAACACACTTGAAGTTACTAGATTTGTTACTTTGTTGTTGAACTTATTATTTTGTCTCTTGTTGTACTTTGTATTTCACGATGTAATCGACAATTTTGATATAATATGAAATCGGTTTTGGAAATTAACTATTGTTACGTTAGCGTTATGTGTAATGAGCAATCTATTTCGTCTCACTCCGATGTTTCCGTCATCGGTTGGGGTGTGACACCTCATAGGTGTTCTTTATAATAATCAATACTAAAAGTAAACTCTAAAACCCCTATTTATGCTAAACTATCAAAGAGATAATTATGGAAATCAAAATTTAAATAAATACTATAATAATATTCATAGATATCCTTGCATCACATTTGGAGCGAAAGTGTGATCAAATTTCAATGAGGGTCATTATTCGCTGGTAAATCCGTTAAAACAGAATGATTATTATAGTTTGTAAGATTAAATCGTGTAATACTTTATTGAAAACCACTTGATTTTTGGAGATCGTTTTCAACAAAAATAACCTTTTTTTTGAATTGGAAGTTATGGCTTTAAAAGTCAAAATTGACATATTTGTATTTTGATGGTGATAGTCAAAATTCAGAAAATATTTTTCACAAAAAACCAATTTATTTGACTGTGATTTGACCGAAAGATTTAAAACATAAACCTTAAAATTTAGGTTTTTGTATTTCGAAAGTTAAACCCTACATTTTTCAATATAATATTTTTTTTCTAATCAAACAGTTTAAGATTAAAATTTTTTTTTTCAAAGTTTGTTAAACTTTTGAATAAATTTTGCAAACCATGTAGAAATATTGTTATCAAATATATTTACTAAAGAATGAGTAGTCTATATTCTGGTGAATACGATTATATTTGGTTAGAAATCGATACTTCTTTTTCTGTCGTTCTGTTGTTCTAATACCAGAACCCATAAACCTCGAAACTCTGCTCCATAGAAAGTGTACTAAACCCTGATTACTGAAACGATACCCTGTCCAGTTGAGTTGATCTGAAACCAAATCAACGATGTTTAAGTGCTGCCTGAATAAGGCTATAGTTTGTTTTCAACATTGAGGTTTTGATCTCGTGATTATCATTAAAGTTTGATTCGGTTTTTACACTTTTGCGTATTGCACTCTGTTAAATTAGATGCTTAGTTATCAGAAGGCTTAGAACCAGGACTATAGGCTTACAAGAAACTTAATTATCTGAAGACTCAAGACTACAAGCTAGCAAGGTGAGTTCCTCTGAACCATTTCTAAACGAGATGTGTTGTTCTATTTGATCGGTAATAATTATGGAATCGGCTATTTATATCATCTGTGATAGTTGGCAATGATTGATAGCATGATTAAGGGTTAATTATGTGTATCCGATTTATCCAGTAGATTTTGTATACATAGCCTGGTTATGTGAACATAATGTGCTTATTCTTTTCTTATCTGTTTGCCATTATTATATCTGATTGATGTTATAGTCAATAAATATATGTTTTGAATAAAATCAAATTTGTTCATGAACCCACCAGCTTATGTTGAGTCCAAAATACATCCTAGGTGCCATGTGATTGCAGGAATTGAAGACATTGAGACTTGCATATGATGAGATACGAGGAAATAGAGGTCTAGAGCGCTGCTGAAGTTTTAGATCTATAGTAGAGTTTAACTGATGAGAATGTTATTGTGTAACATATGAATAATACTCTTTAATGTTTAAATAAAGTTCGAAACCTCCGTTTTGAATTATCTGGTTACTATGTGTTCTGTATATCCGACGCGTAATACTCCCTAGAGCGTATCCTAGGATGCATGTGTTACAAGTTGGTATCAGAGCCGTGGTTTAAGTGAATTAGGTACAAGGATCATATCTAGACTTAAACTTAGGAAAGATGATTCAAGATAAGCTTTAAGATAAGTGGTTCCCCTCATAAGTTTAGGGTCATAGGGGTTGGTATGTCGTGAGGATGATGACAAGAACATTGCAAGCATGGTAAATAAGCGATAACACTTGGCCACTGTTGTTTCTTGTTTATTGGTACTACCCGGTTCTGGAATATGATCCGTCATGTGAATACTAATTTCCTTGTTCCTTGATGAAAGATTTTTAGATCAGGATTTGAGATAATTCTATTTATGAGAAATATAATGATAATTACCTCTCCAACAAGACTAGGTATGGTGGTAGACTTTCCAACTTGTCAGGGTAAGATGGTGTAGCCTCTCCAGCGAGACCGGGTAAGATGAGGTATATGTTATGTTAAAAAGTTATAGAATTCCGTAAACAGTACCATGACCTGATGTCTGAACTGTTTTTGGAAATATGAACATGTTAAATACCTTAACCTTATAAATGGTATGTATATTACAGTATAGGAAACATATGATTGTATAGATATGTATATCTATATATAAGAAAATCCAAAGGTCATAATGATTGATAATTTAGGATGAATCACGAGTATGTGTGTCAATGATAATTTTAAATTTCTTTATCATGAACCTCATGTATGCATCTATATCGAACACTGTTTCATTTGATCATTTGTCTCGTAGCTCGTGTGATAAGGATGTAATTAAAACAACGGGAACCCTTTAAGTTGGGACACAAGTACCTGAAAACCAGACGAAACCAACCGAAGATTTCAAAAGGAACGCAAGAGCATTGTTCTCACAACATAAGAGGTAACAATGATTCTTGAGGTGATTGTTGGTACAATTCTTGTACATGATGTTGACGCTAAAGTATTATTAAACTCTGGTACGAACAAAAGTTTTATATATCATTCTCTGTTAAGCAAACAATCAATCTCTAAATCAAATATAGACAAGTATGGAACCCCACCAATATTCGTGGAGTACTTTGGGAAGAAAAGATGAAATTTCTAGGATGCAAACTTAGTGCTACTTTATTTCATATGAACCTCGTTGGATTCAATATAGTGGAATGGTTAGCATCCAAACATTCTCAAACCCTAAGTTATCAGAATTTTGTTGAGATTCGTAAGACAACATGAGAAGTGATCATAATCCAAGGAAACAAGATAGCCTGGCCGACAAAGTTCATCTCTACAAAGAAAGATGCAAGTTATGTACAAAAGCGAGGTATATTGTATTTGATCCCTGTGATCATTTACACAAAGGAAAAAGAAACTTATGAGAAATGATTCTCTAAGGAACTTATAAATCTAAGTATATGATGCATTCTGGAAGTGATAGGATATATCATAGTTTGGAAAAGATTTATTGATAAATAGGAACAAAAAAAAGACATAGAAAGTTTCGAAATGTTTAACTTGTTCGCAAGTTAAAGTGAACATCAGAAACCTTTAAGTTTACTTCAACAATTAGAAATGCCAGTATGGGAATGGGATTGATAACAAATGGATATTGTTACCAAACCAAAACAAGAAATCGTAACGACACAATCTGGGTGATTGTGGACCGACTAACAAAGTCAGCAAATTTCCTACCAATGAAGGAAGCTTTTAAATGATTAGCTAAGTTGTATGTGGACGTAATAGTCTTGTTAGATAGAGTCCCGATATCCATTGTATCTAATAGAGATAGTCATTTCACTTTTCATTTTTGGGAAAGTTTTCAGAAAGCCATGGAAACTCGTCTAAATCTGAGTACAACTTATTATGAGTAAGATGAAAGAACAATACAAACATAGGAAGACATGCTAAGTGCATGTTGATAGATATTAATGAAAGTAGGACGATCACTTGCCACTCATAAGAATTCTTCAATAAACAAATAGTTATCATACAAGCCTTAATGTTTCCCCATTTGAAGCGCTTTGTGGATGAAAGTGCCATCCAGTATGTTAGGCAGAAATATGAGAAAAGGAGACTATTAGGCCATGAGATCGCCAAACCGTTAGAATTTCAAATCGAAGAAAGAATGCTATTAAAAGTTTCTCCATGGAAAGGAATAGTCCGATTCGACAGGAAATGAAAAATCAAGTCTAAGGTTTGTTGGACTATTCAAAATCATTAAACGAATTGGATCAGTAGCTTATCAGCTAAAGTTACCTGAAGAAATGACAGGTATACATGATGTATTTCATGTATGCAATTTACGAAAATGCTTAGTTGATAAATCTTTAGTAGTATCTCTTACAGATATAGAGATAAATGCAAAACTAAAGCTTGTTGAGAGCCCCTTACAAATTTAAGGTTAAGACCTTAAGTGTAAGAGATTAGTTCTAGTCATAGTGAATAGGAATATATATTTGGGAATTGGTAATTATGTAATGTTAAAGGTTTCACCATGGAAAGGAGTAATGCGATTTGGAAAACATGGAAAGTTAAGTCCCAGGTACATTGGACCATTCAAAATCATTGCAAGGGTTGGCCCAGTTGCATACAATATGGAACTACCCAAAAAATTAAAAGGTATCCATGATACTTTTCATGTATCGAACCTAAGAAAATGATTGGTAGATCCAACCCAAGCAATGCCATTAGAAGATGTGGAAGTAAATGAGAAGTTGAACTTCACAGAAAGACCGTTAAAATTTCTTGATTTTCATGAACGAAAATAAGAAAGAAGATAATTCCAGTCATGTTGGTCTAGTGGCAAGGTCAGAAAGGACCCGAAAAGATTTTGGAATTGGTAGAGGAAATGAAAGTTAAGTACCATCAACTGTTTGAGTATCTTACGAATTTCGAGGACGAAATTCTCTTAAGGAGGGGAGAATGTAACATCCTGAATCTTCTGGTCAATAAAATCCAAAATATTACTGACGACAACTTGTAATCAAAATCCCAAGTGCGTGCGACGAAACTTGCAATTGGTGAACCAATCCTCACAAAGATACCCTTACAAAACTCACAGTTAAAACCGAACCAATTTGGATCAAGACCCGAACATACGCGATAAGTATCGAAACAAAAATCGAGAAAAATGTGTGATTAGATGAAAAAGGCGGCGGAGGACGCGTATCACGATGTGGTGACACGTGGCAAACCTAGGTGGTCACGTGGCAGCCTAAGCCAGACTGACCTCCCTGGCAACACGCGGGAGATGTTCTGTCTCCTTTCGCGACACACGTGAGAGGTCCACCTGGCCTATGTAAAGGCCGGGTTTGGGACTTGTTCATTTGCACCTTTTCGATCAGAAATCTATACTTGTTTTTCTCTCGTTCTGTTGTTCTAATACTAGAACCCCTAAACCTCGAAACTCTGCTCCATAGAAAGTGTACTAAACCCTGATTACTGAAACAATACCCTGTCCGATTGATCTAAAACCAAATCAACAGATGTTTAAGTGCTGCCTGAATAAGGCTATAGTTTGTCATCTACGTTGAGGTTTTGATCTCGTGATTATTGTTAAAGTTTGATTCGTTTTTTACACTTTTGCGTATTGTACAATGTTAAATTAGATGCTTAGTTATCAGAAGACTTAGAACCAGGACTATAGGCTTACAAGAAACTTAATTATCTGAAGACTCAAGAACTACAAGCTAGCAAGGTGAGTTCCTCTGAATCGTTTCTAAAACGGGATGTGT
The DNA here is from genome assembly GCA_947069175.1 of Scalesia atractyloides. NCBI lineage: Eukaryota > Viridiplantae > Streptophyta > Magnoliopsida > Asterales > Asteraceae > Scalesia > Scalesia atractyloides. The sequence goes on along the minus strand of CAMTDV010000010.1, from coordinate 13,108,698 downwards.
TGTTCTATTTGATCGGTAATAATTATGGAATCGACTATTTATAGCATCTGTGATAGTTGGAAATGATTGATAGGATAATTAAGGGTTGATTGTATGTATCTGATTTATCTTGTAGAGTTTGTATACATAGCCTGGTTATGTGAACATAATGTGCTTACTCTGTTCTTATCTTTTTGCCTTGATTATATCTGATTGATGTTATAGTCAATAAATATATGTTTTGAAAAAAATCAATTTTGTTCATGAGCCCACCAGCTTATGCTGAATCCCAAACATTTTTCGGGCACACATCCTAGGTGCCATGTGATTGCAGGAATTGAAGACATTGAGACTAGCATCTGATGAGATATGAGGAAATAGATGTCTAGAGGGCTGATGAAGATTTAGATCTCTAGTAGAATTTAACTGATGAAAATCTTATTGTGTAATAATACATATGTATAATACTCTTTAATGTTTAAATAAAGTTTGAAACTTTCGTTGCGAATTCTCTGGTTACTATGTGTTTTGTATATCTGACGCATAATACTCCCCAGAGCGTATCCTGGGATGCGGGTGTTACAACTAGATTCAGGGAAGAATATCTGTTGATACTTATGTCTGTTGCCTACGTCATCGTATTGAATCGAGTATGTGTTTAGGAGCGAAACATTAAGTTTATGTATGTTGAGAGACAAGTTCGCCCAAACTTGTAATGTGCATGAACAAGTTCGCCCGAACTTGTCCTGTGAAGGACAAGTTCGCCTGAATTTGGTCATGCCACATTTGGTGCGAACTTGTTCTCCTATAAATAGTAGTCTTGATTTCTCATTTGTAAGATTCAGAGATTTTTTGTACTGGACGGCGACGCTCTGTCCAAGTGTTTCGAGAATCTGTAACGTTTACTAATCAATGAAACAGTGATTAATCAGTAACAAACTTGTCTACAATGTCGCCTATGGAAACGGATTCCGCACGTTTACCTTAGGTTTGCCAAATTAGGACCAGAACAATCCGTACAACAGACCTACAAGTGGTATCAGAGCAGGATTGGATTAATTTGAAGACATTGGATTTTGAACATCTCACCTTCTGCTCATTACTTTCATTTCAAACTTTTCTTGGACATTTTACGGACAAAATGGACTGATTTTCAAGTATAATACGTAAAATCCATAATAGTAAAACCCTTCAAAAATTATCAGGCTAAAAACAACTGATTTCATGTCAAAAATGTCAAAAAACCATGTTTGAAAACACAAGTTCGCTCGAACTTATGCTACAAGTTCGCCCGAACATGGCTTAAAATCATCATTTTTTGTTGATTTTAACCAACTTTGCCCGAACTTGTTGGAATTTTCACTGAATTTTGATCAAGTTCGCCTGAACTTGTCAAAATCTTGTTGAAATTTTACATAAGTTCGCCCGAACTTGGTAAAAAAAGAAAATTCTAAAACCTTGATACAAGTTCAGCCGAACTTGTTGAATCTGATAATGTTTTCTGCACAAGTTCATCCGAACTTGTCTCACAAGCTGTTACAAGTTCGCCCGAGCTTGTTCAAGGGCTAAAAAAAGGCATGAAAATCCTGAAAAACGTCTCAGACATTATATACCGTTAGATTCGTATCGACGAGACGATTTTAAAGATATAATCAGGTAAAAACAGTTTTTGGAAAAACTTTAAAAGTTTTTAGCGAACTGATACGTTAATATTGTCGATTAAAAAGTCAAATTTTGCATAAAAATTTCTGAAAACTACATTTTTCGTTGGAAATGAAAGATATTGATTTTGAAAAAATGAATGATTGGGAAGAATTGTCTTCTGATTTGAATCATGATAAACGTATGGCCATTTGGGAAGAAAGATTTGAAATGTTTAAATGCAAAAAGAATGAATCTATACTTGAACTAGTACAACGTTTTTCTGTCATGAATAGGGTTTTAACTCGTTATAATGGGTGTTATCTTAGTCTTGAAGCTAAGTTTTCAAAATTGGAAGATGTGTTACCATTAGATTGGATGATTTCGTGAAAGAATCAAGAAAGAAATTTAGATTTGACATCAATCATCTTTATGAATTTATAAGCGATATTTGCGATCACGTTCCTGTGATTGAAAAGGTGAAAGATTCAAAAAATGAAAGTGAGTTTGTGATTAAAATGGAAAATTCTAAAGTTTGTCAATCTTTTGCAGGTATAATTAGTGAAGGGAATGATCGGGAAACGCAAAGTTCAAATGACCAGTTGAAGAAAGAAGGGAGTATAATGGCTAAGAACTGTGAAGCACAAGTTTCAAGTACATCTACAAAGAGTCTTCAAGTTCTAAACTAATCTGCCCAGTTTATGATGTAGATCTGACTTACTATCTGGTAGATAATGCCAAACTCTTGAATAATCTTGAGGGTTTGACATTAGAAAATAAAAATTAAAAGAAAATGAAAAGATTTTTGAAAATATAATAAAAATTTTAGAAAAAGAAAATATGTTTTAAATAAGAATGATTTTGAAAAACAAATTATAATAAACTCGCATCTTAAAAAAATTAGGAAACTTGAACAAGATGTTGAACAAGATGTTGAGAATGCTGAAAAGAAGTTGAAAGGTTTTGTGACCTCGTCATTGATTCTAGATCAGATATGTCCAAAACCGATCAATGAAAATGAAAAGAAAATCCCAATAAGTGACAAGATCACAAATTATGACGATGTCATAATTGAGGATTACGATGATGATACTGATGATAAAAGTGTTAAAAAGAATAAAAATGAAATATTTTTAAAACTAAAAGAAAGATTTCAAGAAACTGTTCTACAATCTACTGAAAAAGGTGAATGCGCAACACAAAAACCTTCTAAGTAGAATGGAGACCGAAAACAAAAGAAAAAACAAAGTTCTAAAAGTTCTAAAAATTTTCAAAAGAAAAATAAAAGTTCATCGGTACGATCATCCAATCATTATAAAAATGCACAAAAATTTGAAAATAAGTGGTGCAGGTCAGACCACAGTGCTTCAACGTCAAATCATGTTTATAGAAGAATCAGGAAAGATGGTTACCACACATCAAATTAATGTTACGATTTGAGTGTATGGTTTGATAGAAAAGATCGATATGATAACAGGTTGTGTCACAAATGTGGGATAAAGGGACACATTGCTAGAAAATGTTTACAAACTAATCCTAAACCTATTCATAATGATAAGAAAAATTCCGAAGATTTGAAAATACCAACTCGGGTTAGAAAACAATGTACAGAAACTACAAACAAGGTGAAACCAGTTATTACTAAGTTTTCAAATTTTGAAACTGGTGAATCTTTGAATAGTAATGAACAAAAAGTTTCTACATTGTATTTCAAGAAAGCTTTAGCGAAAAATCAAACATGGTTGGTAAAAGAAAAACAAGTCATACAATCAGGAAAATTGAAAGTTTAGAGGACTTTCCGAAACTTGGAAAGTCCAAAATAAACCTGATTGTGAAACGAAAGTCAAAATTAAGGTTGAAGAAATAATGCCTAAGGCTAAAAATGCTTGGGTGTCATTATTCGACTAATTGTTTGAATCTTGTGCAGGAACTTCTGAGGAAAAAACAAATTACTAAGAATGAAGTTACGTGGCACACATTGAAGATGAAGGGCCGGGTTAATAAGTTTTATATATAAAGGCCATTTTACAAAATTTGAAATTCTAATAATGTTTACTTTAAAATTTTGAAAATTTTTGGAGAAAATTTTTCGAAAAACATGTTCTAATAACGTTTACTTGAAAATTTTACAAATTAATAGAGAAAATTTGAAATATTTCACAGTTCCCTCACTGTTGAACAGACAAAAATCATGGAGGAAAATGTTTTATAAACACAAATAGTGTCAAAGTTTTTGTCATCATGAGGGGGAGAGTGCTTAAAAAGAAAAATTGTGAAGCAGTAATGGATGGAGAATTGAAGAGATTTTCATCGATTGGTCAATGTTTTTCTATAAATCAAAAGTTCCAAAAATATGTTTTTTTAATTTTAGGGGGAGAAAAAATTTTCAGAAAATCCAAAAACATATAAAATACGAAAAGTACAAAAACATTAAAAAAGGCAAAAAGAGTTTTGGGGATAAAAGGAAATGATAGTACATCAGTGGACTATCACAGTATGCTAAGGATTTGTAAAGTTTAAAAAGTTTAAACAAATCTTACTGTAGATGTGTCGATAGGCTTAACACGTTCAGTAGATTGTCTCCGGGATATAAACTAAATTTACAACTGCTTAAACTTGTGGACTAACATCTCTCGGATATATGGACTTAGTACTCTGAAATTCCGTTTGAGAGATTGCCTGATTCTGAGATACGAGGTCTTTATAGATGATTGATATCTGGGGTATTATACATGTTCTTCTGATTTTGCGGAAGCAATGGCCTAGAACTTCTATAATGCTTTTTCTAAAAACCCCTAAACTGCAGCAAAATTGAAAGAACCAAAAGATCTAGTCAATTGCAGTGCTTAAAAGATTCCATTTTTGGAACACACCTTAAATTCGAGCCTTCATCTCTTTGTCGATACGATGGTATTAACCTGAGCTCTCAAGGCTTCGCATAACCCAGATACAGATATCAATTACGCTATACTCACCTGTAAGATGAAATCTAGAAAATCTTGATACGAGCGTATATTCTGAGATGGGAACCATAGTTAAGTCAAGTTTATTAATTCTACCTAACATATCTTGGAACAATTGAGAAATGTGTCGACGTTTAAGTGGGCAAACATATCGACAATCTAGGTAAATTTGTTTAAAACTTTGTGTCATGAAGAGGTCAATGGTACTTGTGATTTGTCTCAAAAACTGATATGATCCTTTAACACTAACTCAACAAAAATATGTTTGTAAATATGTTTGTACATACTTAATTAGTGTTTTGATATTCATTTCATAAAAACAAAAAAAAATTATAATTATCTTTTAGTTTCGACCACTGATGATGAAAAACTGTTTTTCAAAGTCTAGAGTTGCTGAACAAAATCTAAAAACTTTTGAAAATTGATCTAAAAAGTTTAAAAGTTCATTAAGTTGAAACTTAAATTTGAATAAATACGCCAGTTTAGTGTCAAAATGTTTAATCAAGTTCATTAAGTTGAATTTGATACATGAATCAGATATTCAAGGTCATAATTTGGACTTGATTAACTGAGAGGGTTTAAAACTGATAAAAGATTAAAATTTGAAATGTTTGTGTTATGAAATTTCAAAGTTTGAATCTGAAATATTTCTTTGAGTGTTTAAAGAACTTTAAAATAGGAAATAGATTTTAAAGGGGAGTTGTATAAAACAAGTTGACTGAAGATACCAGAAAGCTCAAAGCAAGGGGAGCATGATGATTAAAGTTTTATCAAGACAAGCTCAAGAAAAGAGAAAATGATTGTAGAAGATATGAAGATCAAGGAAGTTAAAGTTATTCAAGAAATAAAGATCAAGAATATATTAAAGATTATGGAACTTAATTGAAGAATGATGACTACGGCAACATCCAAGGGGGGTCTGTTGATACTTATGTCTGTTGCCTACGTCATCGTATTGAATCGAGTCTGTGTTGAGGAGCGAAACATTAAGTTTATGTATGTTGAGAGAGAAGTTCGCCCGAACTTGTAATGTGCATGAACAAGTTCGCTTGTCCTGTGAAGGACAAGTTCGCCTGAACTTGGTCATGCCACATTTGGAGCGAACTTGTTCTCCTATAAATAGGAGTCTTGATTTCTCATTTGTAAGATTCAGAGATTTTGTGTACTGGACGACGAAGCTCTGTCCAAGTGTTTCCAGGATCTGTAACATTTACTAATCAATGAAACAGTGATTAATCAGTAACAAACTTGTCTAAAATGTTGCCTATGCAAATGGATTCCGCACGTTTACCTTAGGTTTGTCAAATTAGGACTAGAACGATCCGTACAACAGACCTACAATATCTGATCCAGCTACTTTTGATGAAGATTATGATCAGATTGACCCTGATGATCTAGAGAAGATGGATCTACAGTAGCAGATGGCCATGATCTCTAGAAGAGTTAAGAGATTCATGAATAGGACAGGTAGAAACTTTGTAGGAAAGATGTTGGTTTTGATAATCCAAAGTTAGGTGTTAAAACTTTTAGTATTATGGACACTTTGCTAGATAATGTCAAAGACCTATGTAGAGTCTGGTCCTAACTCAAATTTCAAGATTCTCCTAGTCAAGGTTCAGGAAACAGAAATGCATCTAACAACAATAGCTCAAGAGCTTTGATATGTACTACACGAGAGGGTTCTTATGACTGGAGCGTGCATCTGCAAAATAATGAAAGCATCACACATGCTTTCATAGTAGAGATTGCCACTGTTGATGATGCAGAAGTAAAAGTAGATTCTGAGGTGGAGAAGGAGATTGAAGCTGAAAAGGGTGAAGCTGATCAGGCGACTGAAGTTAAAGAAGAGGATGTAAAGTCTGATGTGGAAAAGGATGCTGAAGATAAGAAGATGGCCGCTGGATTTTGCTGCTTTCTTGGACGATTTGAGCAAATCATCAGGAGAGGTAAATTCTAACCCTGCTAGTTCTATTTGTTTAGTATGTCGTGAATTGCAAGGTGTGGTTGACAAGTTAACAAAACAAAATCAAAGTATGGTAAATGATCTCTCGAGCTTAAAAGAATCAAACTTTATTTTATAAAAAGAGACGAGTCTTTATATTTGAAGAAAATTATGATTATGAAAATGAAATCAATATTTTAACCTGTAAATTAAACGAAAAACTTCAAGTTATAGACTTGGCTCATGATACAATGAGCGAGAAAACAAAAGAGATTTCTGAAAAGTGCAAAGAGTTGTCTGAAGCACACTTGAAAATTGTTGAACTTGAAAAGAAACTAAGTCAATTAAGAGATTCAACTTTTGTAATGGAACACATGATGGGTGGCTTGAAGAAAAGTAGTGACAAGACGTGTGTGGGCTTCAATGAAGTTCCACCACCTCTTAGTCATGACTATTCGTTCTTGCCAGATGAAGAGGATTTAACAGACTTTGTATCAACCACACCTAGTAGTCCCACATCAGAAAAGGGTGATGTGTCTGAATATGATTATGTTAGTGTCAAGAAGGAGAATAATAGAGAACCAGTTTTGAAAACAAAGAATGCACCTCCCAAAAATAAAAAAGCAAACTTTTTTTAAAAAGGTTAATTTTGTTCAGGGAAGTGACATGAAAAACAAAACAACTGTTATTGAAAATGAATCGAATGTGGAGTTTGCTAAAAATAACAACAAAGAAAAATATGAGATTGAGCAAACTAAACAGTATTCGTCTAAGGCATCATCATCATCACCTGATGGATCTGAACAAGGGACTTCAGTTAAGAAGTCTTTGGCAAGAAGATCGTGCTTCAAATGTCACACCAGGGACATGTAGCAAGTTGTTGTCCTAACAAAAAGAGTGAAGCACCAGTGAGTGACAACAAAAGAGGAAAATCGCTAGAAAAGAATGGTGATCGTGAGCAGAAAGTGTCTAACTCACCAAAGATGTCTGCTCCTAAGCAACAAGAGGGTGTTGTTGTTGGTGTAGGTAAGGCTAAACCTGAAACTCAACAAGTTCCTTATTTACAAAGAAATAAAAATAGGTTTCAGCCTGAATCTACATCAGGCAAATATTAGAGGCGTAGAAGTAGTTCACCAAGAATGATTAATTTTAATGGTCATTCAAGAAATTTCATAAGTCAAGGTCAATATCAAAATCGATACCATAATAGTGGGGGTCAAAATTTCTATAATAATGGCTTTTGAAATTATAACAACCAAAACTCTTGGAATCAATCGAGAGTTCAATCGAACTCAGGATATGTGTGTCAAAACACAAGGTCTCAAAACCAAAATTCCAAAGGTCACAGAGTCCAAACATGTATAGGAAACCTTAGGACCAGAGACCTCGTGGAAATTAAACCTCATTTCCATCAACAGGTTCTAGATCCAAGACTCTAGGTAAGAATGATGGGTATTGGATGAATGTTAAGGAAGTTGATGAATTTGGAAGACTCGGGACCATTAAGGCTTGGGTCCCCCAAACTAACTAATTTTTGGTTGGTTTGTGCAGGAGCTGCTAAGGAGGATCATCAACTTGTGGTATGTTGATAGTGGCTGCTCCAGGCACATGATGGGGGATTCGAGATTCTTGACATATTTTGAAAATATATATGGAGGTTATATGAATTTTGCAGGTGCTAAAGGAGGTCACATTACAGGTCGAGGAAAAGTGACAAATGGGAAGATCACATTGGACAAAGTGAGCTATGTCGAGCAGCTTAAGCACAATCTGGTGAGCGTGTCACAAGTTTGCGACAAGGGTCACTCGGTCCATTTTACTAAGTCTGAGTCTTTGGTATTGAAACTGGGTTTGGTGATACCAAACGACTGATGAGAGCACTGAGGAAGAATGCCACTTATGTCATGGACATGGGTTCTAAAGATTCGTCCACAGTGGTGGCGTGCTTATTGTTAAAAGCATCTGAGGCTGAGTCAATGTTGTGGCACATGCGCATGACCCATATCTACTATTGAAAATGGAATTATATTATTAAAAACGGTTTAGTGGAAGGGGTCCCAGTGCAGAGGTTTCATGTGGAAGATAAATATCTTCCTTCTCAAAAGGGAAAACAACATAAGAAACCTCACAAATCTAAAACTGTAAATTCCATAGATGCACCTTATGATTTGCTTCATATGGAAAGTACTATTGTTTAGTTATCCCAAATGATTACTCACGTTATTCATGGGATTTCTTTTTAGGTACAAAGGATGAGACAACTGAGTTGCTGATAGATCTTTTTACAAAATTGGAAAATGGCCATGATGCACGCACCAAGAGGATAAGGCGTGATAATGGCATGGAGTTCAAGAATCAGATGAGTCTCAGTTGATTCAAGCTATGATTAGTGAGGATGAGGAGGGTGACTTCATGCCGAGATCGAGTATATCTATGACAAATGCTCCAGAAACTTCCTCTAGTGCAATTGCACAAGATTCGAGTGATAGTGAGTCTAAACCTATTCAGGGGTAGGATTTCACTAATCCGTTTACAAATCAGGATATTCAGGGGGTGGAAAGTTAGAAGTTGATGTCATTGCTACTACACGAGCAAACGTAGATCATCCAGTTGAGAACATTCTAGGTGATCCTGATGCAGGTGTTCAGACAAGAAGATGTGTGATTAAAGGTTCCTGTTTGTTTGCTTCGATTCAGAAAACCGGGATTATCAATGAGTGTTTGTATGGTTGCTTTATTGCCCAAGAGGAGCCGAAGAATATGCACATGGCTCTAAAATAAAATTCATGGGTTGAAGTTATGCAAGAGGAGTTAGCCTAGTTCAAAAGGCTGAAAGTTTGGGAGCTAGTTGACCTACCTAAAGGATAAAAGGAAATAGGCACCAAGTGGGTGTTTAAGTGCAAGAAAGATGACCGAGGGATTGTGATGAGAAACAAAGCTCGGTTAGTTGTTAAGGGGTTCATTCAGCAAGAGGGGTTTGACTACAATGAAGTGTTTGCACCAGTGGCAAGGCTGGAAGCAATTTGTTTGTTCCTAGCCTTCGCATCATTCAAGGGCTTTAAAGTTCATTCAACTTGACGTGAAGAGTGCGTTTCTTTACGAAAAAGTCCAAGACGTGGTGTATGTCTCACAACCAGATGGGTTTACTGATCCAGACTATCCAGATCGAGTGTATAGACTTGATAAGGCTTTGTATGGATTGCATCAGGCACCCAGGGCGTGGTATGAGACACTGTCAACACATTTATTGAAGAACGGTTTTGAAAGAGGTCAGATTGATAGTACACCATTCATTAAGCGAAAGAAGGAATATTTTCTGCTGGTACAGATATACGTGGATGATATCATTTTTGGGTCATCTTGTGACACCTTTCCAAAATTTCGGGCTTTCAAAAACTTCTTCTTTGAAGGAATTCCGATAGCCAATGCTTAAACATAACCCGTTTAACGTAACGTACGATCCAGAACAATGAGGCAAGCTAAACATACCCTAAATATCCTTTACATAACTTAGAAATAAGTTTTGAAGGATTTGGGATGTCAAAATCAAGCCTATTCGATCACAGGGACTATTTAAGTCAAACTACGAAAGTCTACAGATTCTTGTAGCAACGCACACCCCGGAATAAGGTTATAAGCTTAACATACCTTAAATACCCTTTATATAACTTAGAAATAAGTTTTGAGGGCTTCGGTATGGCAAAAACACACTTTTGTAACTTCAGGGGCTATTTTGCAAATTTTGTGAAACAATGCCTTTTCGCGTATTTCGCTATCCGGAACATGTACGAACATGCAAAACTTTTTGTAATCATTAAAATATTATATTTTAGTGATTGGTATGCAAAAATATCATCCGTTACGCATTTACGGTCACACACGCGTTCGTTACGATTTTCGTTGTAATTAACCGAAAACCGCAACCGTACGAACAAACGAACTGACCTCGGGAACATTTTTGGACATATTTCAATTTCCTATACTTTAACGTCCTTATGGAGCTTAAAAATCAGGTTAACGGGTGTTAAAAGTGACAAAACGCGTCAAAAAACAAGTTCAGGGGCCATTTCTGCCAAATTTGAAACTTCAGCCCCAGCAAGGGCCTTACGGACCGTAAGGCAAAACCCCATATTGTCCGTAAGGGGTGCCCAGCACAACAAAAACATGGCAGCAGCTTGTTATCTCCTTGGACACTAATCTATTCGACTTGTGCCGCCTAGTAACTGATCTTGACACTTGTTTGAAGCCCCTCTAGGATCATGACACCTTAAGGACATGTGTAATGACCTCATGGCACCAAAATCAACTATAAATTCCATGTTGTTCTTCATTTTTGACCCTTTGCAACCATTTTCTTGATCCATTCTGCTTCAATCCGAAATTTACAACAATCTCTGGAGTTCCTCTGAGTTTTCTTGACATTCCTTTAGTGTTGTAAGTGTTCTCAATCATGCTTTGTTCAATTCTTGTAGTTTAATTGGTTTAAAAGTTACAAAGTTTGACTTTGTTTGACTTCTAGATTTAATCATGAATTGATCAACATAAAATCCAATTGAACTTGTTAATATGATGATAATCAAGATGGTTATGGTCCTTAATGATCATACCTACTGATTTCCATCTTTTCTAGTCATTATGACGAGTCAAAGTTTGGTCAAAAATGCGATAAATGCGCATTTTATGCTGAAACTAATTTCGGGTGTCAAAACAGTTTGTTTTGGTATCAAAACTCTTTTATAAACTTATTTATACATGTCAAAACATGCCTAACTAGTCACTCTTGTTTTAGTGCTTGTTTAAAGTCGTAAGCCGAGCGATTTTGACGACCGCATTGACTATCGAATCTGACCCGTTTGGTCACCTTTAAGATCCGAACAAGACCATTATTATGATCATAGTATTATAGGTTATAACCCTCTGAGGTTATACCTAATGATCATATATTTTGGTTAATCATATGACAAGTCGACTATGTATTCCTTAAAAATACTGAAAATGCCCTTTTTGCACATAAATTAGTTTTAAACATATAAGAATGTTATTTCGACATATAAACTAATTATACAACTTATATAAACTACTTTTGGCATATTAGACTCGTCATAGGACATATTTAACCATTCAAACCCTTAGTTACGATTATGACCCTTTAAAGTGGCGTAAAGCACTTTAGCGAGTCATATCAAGTAAAAACTTTTTGAAATACTTCCAGTTTAGAATGTTAGGTATTATGAACCATATCATACAAGATCCAACTCTTGTTTGGTTTATATACCTCATTCTATCTGATTCTCTTTTTCAAGTGTCGACACTAATATATGATTATCCGATACACTAGGAACCACTTCAACACTTGAACTCTTGATCCTTTGAGCTTTGTTATATCATCTGAACAAGATCTAAACGCAATCCAAGGCACGTGTATAGTCCCCTCTTTTACGTTTCCAAATGTTTTGGGGTGATTCATATGTGTAATCAAATTTAATCAAATGTATAGCATGTATGTGTTTACTAAGTGCTTTTATGTATTAATTCCGATTATGCAACATGACAATGGATGACACGACAGTTAAAGAGGTCTTTCAGGGACTATATCCTTGTAGGATCTTTCTATCTTGATAGTTAGATTCTCAAAGGATGTTTGAAGTACACTCTTAAATCTTCTTATCTTTATAGTGAGATTTCTAAGAAGTACTTTACGAGGAACAATGAACAATGAACAATTGGTTTACAACAAGGAACGATGAACGATGAACAATTGGTTTATGTGTAGAATTGTTAGTGATTTAGAAACGAAACTAGAGTAATATAATAAGAACATGGTGGATACGTCGCTGTTACTTCCTATATATAAGTGTGCTTATTGTATTACCCTTCGTAGCCTTATCCGAATCACCATTAGGTTATGATTTTGATACAATTTGGCGAGACAAGTGAGAAGACTAAATTCCCATTACATCTACCTATCTTTATAGTTAGATATTTGTAGAATGTTTAAAGTACTAATTGGTAGTCCTAGATTGGATCTGTGTACTTTAATGCGTATTTGACAAGACAATTTGACGAGACAAGTGACAAGACTAAATTCCCATTACATCTACCTATCTTTATAGTTAGATATTTGTGGAATGTTTAAAGTACTAATTGGTAGTCCTTGATTGGATTTTGTGTACTTTAATGCGTATTTGAAGAGACAATTGACAAGTTGACGATTATGTGCTTATGTGGTTAGTTGTGATTAGGATAACGAAACAAGTGTAATACCATAAGAACATGGTGGTTATGCTGCTGGTACTTCCTATTTATAAGTGTTGTTATTGCATTACTCTTGTAGCGTTATTCGAGCCACTTTTGGATTTTGTGTACGACTGATTTCAATGTTCGATATCCAAATCCTTAAATAATCCTTTCATGATTTGTATGATAGATTCTTAGAAGGATATTTAGTATTATTATAAATCGTTGATTGATTTCTAATATACTCACTCAAGTATTGACCGATTTCAGTATAGTTATTGATTATCTTTAATTGGATATCTTATAACATACTCTCAAGTTTATGGACGATTTCAATATGTTTACAAAGAACAAAGTACAATTTTCAATGGCATAAAAATTACTTAGTATTAATCATATTGCCATATGCAAAACTCATTTTGTCACAAGTTTCATAATCATGTTGATGCATTGCAATACTAAATCTTTTGCCAATCCCTGGCTAGAAATAGTCCGTTTTCAATCGACAACTCTCGTAGTTGTCGGAGTATTGCAACACTAATTTTGCCATTAATTTGGCTAACAAAACTATGTACTTGCCAACATTGTTTGTTGACGTCTCTTTTTCACATATGTTTTAGGTTGATGATTATTCAAGTATGCTACACATAGGAATGCATTCGGGCTTTAAACTTCTTTAAACAAAAGACAATTTGTTGTATTCATTATATTGTAAAACAATGTTATTGATAATGAAACAATTTATTACCAGTTGTGGCTGAGCAATTTGTAACGTGACTCCTCGATATTTCCGTCGCGTGTTGTTGAATTACGTGATCGGGGTGTTACAGATTGGTATCAGAGCACTGGTTATAGGGAATTAGGTTATTAGAATGCCTTTAACCTAGTCTATAACCCTTCTAGGGACCCGAACATGAGTAGACTTAGGATTTCTATCCTAATCCTCATCCTTACTCGTGCCACAACTACTATATGATTCACAAATCATCTAACCTTAGATGATTTATCTTAAATCCATAGGCTTATTGCCTCAAAGTATTCCACAAAATAGTTTTCTCAAAAACATCTTCATTGAGATACTTCTCAAAATGTTTCTCAAACACTCCCCACAAAATGTATCTCAATCAATTTATCCCAAACATTTTATAAAAAGGTTTCTTGAAATGTTTCTCAAAGGTTTTCGTTAAAATGATTCTCGATTTATTTGTCTCAAACTATTATCAAAAAGATTTCTCAAAGTGTTTTACTCTCAAACATTTTCATCGAAATCTTGGGTTTTAATAATGTGAACACATGCAATCTGGCCCCGAGTTTTCTGTCTAAGGCTAGAGTGTTCGTACAAATCCGCATTATCGAACCAGTCACTCTTACCTGGGAACTCTTAGGGTGAGTGTTCACTTATAGGCTAAAGCATGTCTTATCGAAACATTATGAAAACCCATCTACCTTGATCAATCGAACGAATTCCTAATCATTACTACCTTTGTGACACTACTCCGCAACATGTTACAATTATATTCAATGCAGTTGGAACAAATTTCATTTTTATCTCATGACACTTTACAATCCTACTTCATTTTCAAATACTACTTATGTCTTTCAAATTTTCAAAATTTTTATTCATTTGGATAAGAGTTTTCAAATTTTATACGCGAAGTTTCTTTATTTAAAAAAAATCAATTAAAAATATTTCAATCTTAAAAATTAATTTTAAAAGGTAAAGAATTTTCAACACAAACCATTAATTTGGTTTGTATTTTCTCATCAAAAAATATAACAAAAGTTCATTTTTAAACAAGTTTCAAAACAAAATCCACAATACTATTTCCCTAAATACAAGAAAAAGATTTTAGAACGAATACCAATATATGGTTTCCTATTTCACTATGTTGCTTTAAATTTATAACAAGTCTACAAAATCTAACTTAATTTGTTTTCATTATAGCTACTTCTTCAAGATGCCTCCTCACCGTGACGCCACTTGGAACGTTGAAATGGCAGCATTGACCGCACAACATCTAGCTGCTGTACTCCAGGCATTGCGACCCAGATTAATCAAAACTACAATATCAATAACAACAACAACAATGTTCCTACGCCATGTAACTACAAGCAATTCAACTCGGCTGAACCAATCAAGTTTAATGGGTCTGAAGGAGCAACTGGGCTCCTACAATGGTTTGAGAGTATAGAAAGCACATTCCGCCATGTTCAGTGCACTAGTGAGCGCAAAGTAGAGTTTGCCTCGAGTGTTTTCCAAAAGAGAGCACTCACTTGGTGGAACGGGATCATGAGGGACAGAGGTGCGGAAGTAGCTATGGCACAAACGTGGGAAGAATTCAGGAGCCTTATGTTGAAAAAATTCTGCCCACGAAGCGAAATAAGGGCATTTGAAAACGAATTTTACTATCTCAAACAAGATAGTGGGGAAAACCGTGCCTACACTGACCGGTTTGAACAGTTAAGCCTACTCTGCCCCACTATGGTCACACCTTTGGATCGGGCCATTGAGAAATACATTGATGGCCTACCTGATCCAGTTCAAGACACTATCACTGGCAACAAACCTGCAACGCTTAGGGAGGCTAAGGAATTAGCCGCTACCCTAACTGACTCCCAGGTTAGGAAAGGGAAACTTTTTCGAAAGGGAGACAAGAAATGAACTAAGGAAACTATACAAGAGAAAACAAATGAAACAAAGGATGAATCTTCTAAAAATTCTAAGAAGCGTAAGACTTCAAAGAATTTGTGATTCCTGCACCAATCCCACTCAACTCAGTACCCGTTAAGGGGTCTTATCGTGGGAAACATCCTCGGTGCAATCGTTGCAACTATCACCACCCAACAAATTCTCCATGCTGCCAGTGTACAACCTGCGGTCTTTTTGGACATCTGGCGGCGACCAGTCACATCCAAAACCAAACAGCCCCTACTAAGACACGCCCTCGTTATCCAGCTGGAGCATGTTTCAATTGCGGTGATTTAAATCATTTCAAGCGAAACTGCCCTAAGCTTGCTAAAGCTAATGGACGAATGTACAATGTCAATGAGGTTCAAGCTTATGATCAAGCACTCATGATCATTTGAACCTCTACGTTTCCTTTTTATTATCCAAGAACTATGAACAATATTTCAATAATATTTGTAATGATAATATAAATGTCAAGAAGTTTTTCTTCAATCTTGTTATTCGTATTTCGGTTACAAATTCCAATATGATTACACTGTGCGTAATTTACAACTATATACCAACTTTGAGGATTCTGTTCTTTATTGTTAGGAACTAAATCTCGCAAGAATATCATTTTATGACTTGCACACTAGTGCGTTCATACAATCGCTGCAAAATAAACACTACAAATACTATGTGTCCATTACTAATACTTTTGTATTCATGACATTAGATGCGTGATTGATCATCTATAATGTATAGCACATGAGTACAAATACACTTTTACTTAGTATGTTGACTTAGCATACCTAGCACGTGATTTCAAGACATTTTACCACATACTTACATTTTTTGTGACAATTTATGCTTAACATATGATCCATACTACCAGTATGGTTAGTGTGAAACATATATTAATATTCGTACTAGAATGAAATACCCGTCACTAGTCTTGTTGAATGCAAAACAAGTAGTGTTATCATTACTACTATGAAACACGCCCAAATTCAATAGTTATGATGTTGCGATGATGTATGTTTGATTTCAATAATGTGTTATGACGATGCTTATCTGATTTAGTCATTGTTTCGACCTTATTATCTGTTTCCCTTACTTAACAACAGGAGCTATGTGGGCCATGTGACGAAACACATAATTATGGGTGCACACTTAATTACGAGGATCGACACATGGAAATCATAGTAAGCTTTGTTAAGATGGTGGCATAAAATTTAGAGTGATTAGGTAACGGAAAGGGTATGACGCAATAAGACCACGGTGGTTACGCCGATGGTACTTCCTATATATAAGTGTTCTTATTGTGTTATTCTTCAGAACGTTACTAAGCTCGCTTGAAGGTTTTATGTTATTTGGACCAATATGTGATTATGTGATTATTTGATATTTGTTTATTGGATACAATGACGATTGACGAGTACATTCATTAACTCTATTCGAGCCGACCGGGAGTATATTACGGTGTTTAAGGTGACGACCTTGATACCATAGGTATGTTGACCCGTCTCCTATGCATGGGATGCTCATGGTACATGGGATGTACCTCGTGGGATGTTAGAAACCGTGTACGTATGGCCAGGCTTGAATGTACACCACTATGTTGCTAGGATTTACACTAAAGACATAGTATATAATGCCATTTTTACACAATCAAAGACATTTTAAAGATTCATAAATTCTAAAGGTTGAATACCTTAAGATGCTTTGAATATCCTTGTTTACGCTTTGGATCCCCCAAACATTCCCATACCAAATGATACTCTGCATCTTTGGAATCTTGAGCCTTGTTATCCTTCAATTGTTTCAAACACACACTCTACAGTCTCCTTCGAATAAAATTTCGGGACGGAATTTCCTAACGTAGGGAAGACTGTGACACCTGTGCAAAATTTCGGGCTTTCAAAAACTTCTTCTTTGAAGGCATTCCGATAGCCAATGCTTAAACATAACCCGTTTAACATAACGTATGATCTGGAACAATGAGACAAGCTAAACATACCCTAAATATCCTTACATGACTTAGAAATAAGTTTTGAAGGATTTGGGATGTCAAAATCAAGCCTATTCGATCACATGGACTATTTACGTCAAACTACGAAAGTCTACCGATTCTTGTAGTAATGCACACCCCGGAATAAGGTTATAAGCTTAACACCTTAAATACCCTTTATATAACTTAGAAATAAGTTTTGAGGGCTTCGGTATGGCAAAAACACACTTTTGTAACTTCAGGGCTATTTTGCAAATTCTACGAAACTATGACTTTTCGGGTATTTCGCTATCCGGAACATGTACGAGCATCTAAAATTTTTTGTAATCATTATAATATTATATTTTAGTGATTGGTATGCAAAAATATCATCCGTTACGCATTTACGGTCACACACGCGTTCGTTACGATTTTCATCGTAATTAACCAAAAACCGCAACCGTACGACCAAACGAACTGACCTCTGGAACAGTTTTGGACACATTTCAAGTTTCCTATACTTTAACATCCTTATGGAGCTTAAAAATCAGGTTAACGGGTGTTAAAAGTGCCAAAACGCGTTAAAAACAAGTTCAGGGGCCATTTCTGCCAAATTTGAAACTTCAGCCCCTGTAAGGCAAAAGCCCATACGGTCCGTAAGGGGTGCCCAGCACAGCAAAAACGTGGCAGCAGCTTGTTATCTCCTTGGACACTAATCTATTCGACTTGTGCCACCTAGTAACTGATCTTGACACCTGTTTGAAGTCCATCTAGGATCATGACACCTTAAGGACATGTGTAATGATCTCATGGCACCAAAATCAACTATAAGTTACATGTTGTTCTTCATTTTTGAACCTTTGCAACCATTTTCTTGATCCATTCTGCTTCAATCCGAAATTTACAACAATCTCTAGAGTTCCTCTGAGTTTTCTTGACATTCCTTTAGTGTTGTAAGTGTTCTCAATCATGCTTTGTTCAATTCTTGTAGTTTAATTGGATTAAAAGTCACAAAGTTTGACTTTTGTTTGACTTCTAGATTTGATCATGAATTGATCAACACAAAATCCAATTGAACTTGTTAATATGATGATAAGCAAGATGGTTATGGTCCTTAATGATCATACCTACTGAATTCCATCTTTTCTAGTCATTATGACGAGTCAAAGTTTGGTAAAAAAATGCGATAAATGCACATTTCATGCCGAAACTAATTTTGGGTGTCAAAACAGTTTATTTTAATATCAAAACTCTTTTATAAACTTATTTGGACATGTCAAAACATGCCTAACTAGTCACTCTTGTTTTAGTGCTTGTTTAAAGTCGTAAGCCGAGCGGTTTTGACCACTGCATTGACTATCGAATCTGACCCATTTGGTCACCTTTAGGATCCGACCAAGACCATTATTATGATCATAGTATTATAGGTTATAACCCTCTGGGGTTATACCTAATGATCATATATTTTGGTTAATCATATGACAAGTCGACTATGTATTCCTTAAGAATACCGAAAATACCCTTTTTGCACATAAATTAGTTTTAAACATATAAGGATGTTATTTCGACATCTAAACTGATTATACAACTTATATAAACTAATTTTGGTATATTAGACTTGTCATAGGACATATTTAACTATTCAAACCCATAGTTACGATTATGACCCGTTAAAGTGGCGTAAACCACTTTAGCGAGCCGTATCAAGTCAAAACTTTTTGAAATGCTTCCAATTCAGAATGTTAGGTATTATGAACCATATTATACAAGATCCAACTCTTGTTTGGTTTATATACCTTATTCTATCTGATTCTCGTTTTCAAGTTTCGACACTAATATGTTATTATCCGATACACTAGGCACCACTTCAACACTTGAACTCTTGATCCTTTGAGCTTTGGTATATCATTTGAACAAGATCTATATGCAATCCTAGGTGAGTACATAGTCCCCTCTTTTACATTTCCAAATGTTTTGGGGTGATTCATATGTGTAACCAAATTTTCTCAAATGTATGGCATGTATGTGTTTACTAAGTGCTTTTGTGTATTAATTCCAATTATGCAACATGACAATTGATGACAAGACAGTTAAAGAGGTCTTTCAGGGCCTATATCCTTGTAGGATCTTTCTATCTTGATAGTTAGATTCTCAAAGGATGTTTGAAGTACACTCTTAAATCTTCCTATCTTTATAGTGATATTTCTAAGAAGTACTTTAGGAGGAACAATGAACAATGAACAATTGGTTTACAACAAGGAATGATGAACGATGAACAATTGGTTTATGTGTAGAATTGTTGGTGATTTAGAAATGAAACTAGAGTAATATAATAAGAACATGGTGGATACATCGCTGGTACTTCCTATATATAAGTGTGCTTATTGTATTACCCTTCGTAGCCTTATCCGAATCACCATTAGGTTATGATTTTGATACAATTTGACGAGACAAGTGAGAAGACTAAATTCCCATTACATCTACCTATCTTTATAGTTAGATATTTATGGAACATTTAAAGTACTAATTGGTAGTCCTAGATTGGATTATGTGTACTTTAATGCATATTTGACAAGACAATTTGACGAGATAAGTGACAAGACTAAATTCCCATTACATCTAACTATCTTTATAGTTAGATATTTGTGGAATGTTTAAAGTACTAATTGGTAGTCCTTGATTGGATTCTGTGTACTTTAATGCGTATTTGACGAGACAATTGACAAGTTGACGATTATGTGCTTATGTGGTTAGTTGTGATTAGGATAACGAAACAAGTGTAATAGCATAAGAACATGGTGGTTATGCCGCTGGTACTTCCTATACATAAGTGTTCTTGTTGCATTACTTTTGTAGCGTTATTCGAGTCACTTTAGGATTTTGTGTGCGACTGATTTCAATGTTCGATATCCAAATCCTTAAAGAATCCTTTCATGATTATTATGATAGATTCTTAGAAGGATATTTAGTTTTATTATAAAATCGTTGATTGATTTCTAATATAATCACGCAAGTATTGACCGATTTCAGTATAGTTATTGATTATTTGGATATCTTATACCATACTCTCAAGTTTATGGACGATTTCAATATTATTACAAAGAACAAAGTACAATTTTCAATGGCATAAAAATTACTTAATATTAATCATATTGCCATATGCAAAACTCATTTTGTCACAAGTTTCATAATCAAGTTAATGCATTGCAATACTAAATCTTTTGCCAATCCTTGGCTACAAATAGTCCGTTTTCAATCGACAACTCTCGTAGTTGTCGAAGTATTGCAACACTAAACTTTTTGCCGTTAATTTGGCTAACAAAACTATGTACTTGCCAAAATTGTTTGTTGACATCTCTTTTTCACATATGTTTAAGGTTGATGATTATTCAAGTATGCTACACATAGGAATGCATTCGGGCGTTAGACTTCTTTAAACAAAAGACAATTGTTGTATTCATTATATTGTAATACAATGTTATTGATAATGAAACAATTTAGTACCAGTTGTGGCTGAGCAATTTGTAACGTGATCCCTCGATATTTCTGCCGTGTGTTGTTGAATTACGCGATCGGGGTGTTCCACATCTGATGAAAGCATGTGTCATGAATTCGAGCGGGTGATGCAGAGCAAGTTTGAGATGAGTGCGATGGGTGAGTTATACTACTTTTTAGGTATGCAATGTAACACCCCAAAAACGTCGCAATGAAAATACAAATGTAATGGTGACGGAAGTTGGTGCCCATAAATATCTTAGTGGATGATGCATCATTAATTTTTGGACATATTACTTAATTAAAACATTGTTTAAAATTTAAACATAAGTCACAACCATAACATAGTTATGTTGTCTCGATCCTTATGGATCTTAATACAAACATGGTCCCATATTATTTTTAAAAGTTGTCCAAAACAATATTAATGACAAACATGCATCACAACCACAGATATGCCAAAGGTTCCGAAGCCGAACTCATGTACCTGAAGAACACATTTAAAATCAAGTGTCAACACAAAGGAGGGTGAGTTCACGTATTCAAATTTAAACAATTTGATCCAAGGAAAACTTTCAAATTATGTGTTTAATTAATAAAACATCCATATAATATTATAAAAGCCACTTTCGTTTCCCTATAAAAATTCAAGGGTCAGCCATCGCAAGTGTTTTCCTAAAACCTTCGATACACAACATCTTCCCAAGTTTTCCAAATTAAATTCATAGCATCAAGTGTTCAGACTCGTATGTTTGCAAGACAATAGGAACTATATATTTACTATGAAGGTATAATCAAAGCTAGACTCACTACATAATATCAATTCATCGCTTGACTGACACGGAGCTATCGGTCACGACGGGGTAGCCAACCCGATAGATCTATCAACAATTCCACGCATACAATATTAATGATTAAACGACAAAACTTGCGCAAGAGCCCGCAATGGGTCTCTTATATAATTCCTGCCTCACGTACAATACATATATCCTACTAAAATGATAAATTTAATATATAACGAGTTGTACGAATTTCCCCGAAGTCCCCACCGAAACGTAAACCATACCCGATATTTACTCTCTTGAGACTAAGCGAATTCGTCAACTTTAGATTTAAGTAATTTTAAATCTACACGGTCGTTTTCTCTAAAACACCGTAATAACACTCGTTTCTCCCCGAAACATATATTCACATTTATCTAAAAATCGGTTTCTCCCCGAAACATATTTATATCAAAACCATATATTTTCCATGAAAATATATCCATAGTTTAATCAAAGGTATGTTTTATACAAAAGTGTATACTTATCCTTTTTATGGCGTGTTCTTCTCCCAAAACAGTTAAAAAACAGTAAAAAGAGGGGTTTAGTGACACTCACCTTTGGGTGCGTATTATAATAGCGCAATCCCACAATTGTTTCTACACGTCCTACTATAAGTAGGAACGATTTATCAAACAATATATCACAATATTCCTAAGTTTCTCCGAATATTCACATAACTTTGAGATTTTCTCGAAAAGTCATTATTTTTTATTATGTTGGCACTTTAATATATATGTGTTCATATATATATATATATGTATATATATATATATATATGTATATGTATATATATATATATATATGTATATGTATATATATATTAATATTTTGCGACTTGAACGATTTTATTGGTGACCCTTAATATGTTATATCCGTTAACACTCCCCTTTATACGTACTATATATTTACGATTTGCGCGTCGTAATATATATACATAAACGTACACAAATATTCAATATCATAACACACGAAAACTTGTTAACTCATACACTTTATCATTTTAAAGCATGTATACTTATTAAACTATGTATCAATTTTCATGCTCGACAAATAAGTTACACATTTAATGCGATTTCACCGATTCTACCGTTTTAAACACACAAGTGTACGTGCATAGTCTAAATTCCTTCTATCATGTCAACACTTAACATATCATCATATACATATATTTAAATCACACAACACTTTTAAACACATGAGGTTCACCCATGAACAACTCATTCTAGTGTACATTGTAAAATGCGTATTTTAGTGATTCGGTAACGTTTTCGGGCGTCGAAAGTCACGTATGACTAACCAAACACCAAGTAACTTAATATAAGTTAAAATACTTATATTTATATCAAAAATATCAGTTTACTTACTGATCTAAGACAGTTTTATAAAAATCTCTTAGAAAGACGATTTTTTTTAACGCATAGTTTTGCATCAGACGTTACCATAAACATCCAAAATCGAAACGACTTGATATTTTAACATAATCCATGTTATTTACTGATTAAAATGATGGTTATATGCAGATTAGTGCAGTTTTTATGTAAGCCTCTTAAATCATGCGATTTTACATACTTTACAACTCTTTTATGCACTAGGTACAACATGCAAGCTAGTAAATTCTATGACAAAGCTTCATGCTATTTTAACACTTCAAATATTAGTGTTTAAGACCTGATTAAAAATCATTTTCATCATATCATATTTTATTCATCATTTCATGTCCATACATCCACATGCATGCCTAAGTACAAGCATCTAATGCATGCCATCATATTATCATCAACATGCATGAACTCAAATACATCCAACATTCATTTAAATTATGTTCAACCATTCAAGAACATTCTCGTCTTCAATTGATCATCGTCCAATCATTCATCATAAATGCAAGACATATATATTCTCACACTTTAAAGATTTAACGACAAAATTCAAATGCAATGCATATATACAAATATATATATATATATATATACACGACCACATATATACACATATATGATTCCAAAATTTCACTTTTCATATTCATCTTTTCAAATCACATAACTTTCATATAACAACCTTTAAACATGCATGCATCGAATCCTCATGAACATTATCAACCAAAAACATTCAAAATCAAAACTCAATATCATATGTATATACATACATACCTACAGTTATGTATACATACATACACTCGTCCATTATATTTTCTTTCAAAACCCATTTGTTTTTAGTTCAATGTTTATGTTTAAATCCAAGAACAAGACAAACCTTCACTATCATCTTCATCATCATGAATCATGAACTTGTTTGAAAAATAAAATGTTATACCTTCAAGATTCAAGTATGTTTTTGAATGAAAATGAGGATACAAAGCTTGGTTCTAGCTTGAAACTCGTTGGAATCACTTTTAAACCTTCATATTAACTTGGAATCAACTTGAAATGCCTTTGAATATTCAAGAAATGGTTTGAAAATTTGAAATGGGTATGTTTGTGGGGGGTTTCGGCCGTAGGTATTCAAGAGAAAGAGAGTTGATTTGTTGGTGATTTGATTTCTTGGATATTGGAAGATATGAGAAGATATACAAGTTATAATCATCACACATAATCCCTAGGCCAACAAGTGGAAGAGAGAGGAGAGAGGGAGCTCTAAATGGCCGCCACCTCCTTGCCCATCTCACACACATCCATATTTACATGCATATATTGCATATATATAGGCTTAACACTGGTATTTAACTAGATACCGGGTGTTTTATCTAACGTTTTAATCACGTTTTAATGCATTTTAAATTATTTTTAACGCTATTTAAAAATTAACTCACCAAAATATTACTGATTAATATTTTATTTTCCTATACTGGCTACGTTGCCCGTATTTTGGCAGTACGCGCTTAAACTCGAAAAATAGAGTTTCTAAGCGTTTTAATTTATTTTTCCTCACGAACATGATTAAATATATTATTTTAATCATAACGGACTATTTTTAGGATTTTAACATTAATCGGGCAGTCACCGACGTTCGTTTCGTAATTTTAACTGTTACGTGATAAGCGTATATCTTAAAATTGCCAACATAATTTCTAAAAAATTTTAAATTTATTAACACATCAAATAACATCAAATTTAATAGAATTTTTCTTTTATTTATTCATAAGACGTGTCACACTAGTACAGGCTCAAACTAACCGGGTGTCACAGTCTCCCATGTTTAAGGAATTTTGTCCCCGAAATTCTTATACTACAGGTTTCGTTTTTTGCACTAGATTTTAAGAGATGCGGATATTTCTATTGCATCTGATCCTGTCGCTCCCATGTGAACTCAGGTCCATGCTTGGAATTCCAACGAACTTTTACCCACTTAATCCGACTCATCCTAAGCTTCTGAATCTTCTCATCCAAAACTTCTACCGGTTCTTCGATAAATCGCAGTTTATCGTCTACTTGAACCCCGTCATGGGGTATAATTAGTGGCTCATCCGACATACACTTTCTCAGGTTGGAAACATGAAACACGTCATGAACTCCACACAATTCATGTGGCAGCTTAAGCCTATACGCGACTGATCCAACTCGAGAGAGGACTTCGAAAGGACCTATATAATGCGGGCTAAGCTTTCCCCCTTTCCCAAACCTAACAACACCTTTCCAAGGTAACACCTTCAACAGAACACGATCTCCAACTTGAAACTGCAACGGTTTCCTTCGGTTGTCTGCATAACTCTTTTGTCAATCGGCGGCAACTTCCAACCTTTCCTTGATCTGGACAACCTTGTCGGTGGTTTCCTGGATGAGCTCAGGTCCGGTTAGTTCTCCAACTTCAGCCCAACACAGGGGTGATCGACATTTCCTTCCGTACAAAGCTTCAAACAGAGCGACTTTGATACTAGCGTGGTAACTATTGTTGTAAGAAAACTCAACTAACGGTAGGTGAGTATCCCAACTTCCACCAAAGTCAATTACATACGCTCTCAACATATCCTCTAACGTCTGAATGGTTCTCTCACTCTGACCGTCCGTTTGAGGATGATACGCAATACTCATGTCCATACGAGAACCCAACGAATCCTGAAGGGATCGCCAAAATCTGGAGTCAAATTGTCCATCTCTATTAGAGATAATTGACACAGGCACTCCATGTCGGGCTACAATCCCGTTGAGGCACAACTGCGATATATTTTTCATCTTGTCTTTTTCCTTAATGGTCAAGAAATGAGCAGACTTCGTCATTCGATCCACAATTACCTATATGGTGTCATGTCCACTTGACGTACGGGAAATTTAGTGATAAAGTCCATAGCAAGATGCTCCAACTTCCATTTAGCAATCTCTGGTTGCTGCAGAAGCCCAGACGGCTTTTGATGCTCAGCCTTAACTTTCGAGCACATCAGACATTTACTCACGTACACCGCAATAGCTTTCTTCATATTCGGCCACCAATACAATTCCTTAATATCCTGATACATCATGGTAGAACCTGGGTGAATTGAATAGCTGGACTTATGAGCTTCGTTCATAACTAGTTCACGTAGGTTACCTCTGAGCGGAACCCAAACCCGGTTCATGAAGTACATCACTTCATCCGTTTTTGGTATTAGTTCACAATCCAAACCTCTCAAACCTTCTCTACTCAGATTCTCATCTTTCAAAGCTTCTCGTTGTGCACTACGAATTCGATCGATCAAATTCGTCTGTATGGTTAAACCCAAAGCACGAACACGCAGAGGCTTTTCTCGCTCTTTCCTACTGAACGCATCAGCTACCACATTGGCTTTCTTTGGGTGATAGCGAATATCACACTCATAATCATTGAGTAATTCCACCCATCGCCGTTGCCACATGTTGAGTTCCTTCTTATCAAAGATATGCTGGAGGCTCTTATGGTCTGTGTAAATCGTACATTTCGTGCCATACAGATAATGTCTCCAAATCTTCAAGGCAAACACAACAAATCCTAACCCAAATCATGAGTTGTGTAGTTCTTCTCGTGCACTTTCAGTTGTCTGGATGCATAGGCTATCACTTTGTCTTTTTGCATAAGCACGCAACCAAGGCCCAAACGTGACGCATCGCAGTATACAACAAAACCGTCATTTCCCTCCGGCAGGGAAAGAATAGGTGCACTACACAACTTCTACTTCAACATTCGAAAAGCTTTCTCCTGCTTCTCTGTCCAATCAAACTTCTTGTCCTTCTTGGTTAATAGCGTCAATGGCTGCGCTATTCTGGAAATATTCTCGATGAATCTTCTGTAATACCCAACAAGTCCTAAGAATTGTCATACCTCTGACGGAGTCCTTGGCGCTTCCCAATTCTTAATCGCCTCTATCTTCGATAGATCCACATGTATACCTTTCTCGTTTATGACGTGACCGAGGAAATGAACCTCTCGAATCCAAAACTCACATTTAGAGAACTTGGCATACAGCTTCTCGTTCTTCAATAGCTCCAAAACAATCTTCAGATGTTGCTCATGATCTTCTTTGGTTCGTGAATAGATAAGTATATCGTCAATTAATACTTTCACGAATTTATCTAAATAGGGTTTGCATACCCTGTTCATGAGATCCATGAACACTGCAGTCTCATTAGTTAAGCCAAATGGCATGACTAAGAACTCATAATGGCCATAACGTGTTCTAAAAGTAGTCTTTGTAACATCTTCATCAGCAATCTTCAATTGATGATATCCCGAACGTAAACCAATCTTCGAGTAGTAGCTGGATCCTTGCAACTGATCAAACAGATCATCTTCTTTCTAGCGGGTACCGATTCTTGATAGTCAGCTTGTTTAGCTCCCGAGAATCTATGCATATCCTGAAGGAACCATCCTTCTTCTTCACAAATAAAACAGGTGCTCCCCAAGGTGAAAAGCTTGGACGAATGAAGCCTTTGTCTAAAAGCTCTTGAAGCTGATTCGACAACTCTTTCATTTCCGAAGGCGCTAATCTATAAGGAAATTTTGCAATCGGTTGCAGCACCAGGAACAAGATCAATTCAGAACTCGATCTGTCTCGCATGGGGCAATCCAGGTAAGTCTTCAGGATACACCTCTGGATATTCACGTACTACAGTATCTTCGATCTTCCTACCTTCAATCTTGGTATCAACTACGTTAACTGAGAATGCAGGATAACCCTTACGCAACATCTTATGCATCTTCATAACACTAACGATTCTTGATTACCAATCTGATCGATCTCCATAAATCACTAACGTTTCACCACCAGGATGGGGTATACACACTAATTTCTCTGAACAAACAGTCTCAGCTCCGTTCTTAGATAGCAATCCATTCCAACAACTACATCGAAACTACAGAGCTCTACTGGTAACAAATCGATACTAAAACTATGATCGCATAACTGAATACAACCACGAATGACTTCGCTAGTTTCTATCAGTTTACCATTTGCTAATTCGATTGAATACTTTTGTCTAGTTTACTTGCTTGAGAACACAGAAATGGTTCAAAGTTTTTTGAAACAAAACTCAAGTCAGTACCAATATCAAATAGTACGAATGCAGAATGGTTATTGATTAAGAACGTACCGGTAACCACTGCAGATCATCACGTGTTTTCCAGCATTCAGCTCAAAAGCCCTACCTCTGGAACCCTGGCCTTTCAACAGAGGACAATTCCGCTTAAAGTGTCCATGCTCTCCACATTCGAAGCACCCTTCAAGCTTGACTCCAACCATGTGCTTATGGCATAGCATACACGCGTCGCGTGTCCAGATCTGGTAAATTCTCCTTGCTCATCACCATGAATCCTTTTCACTGAACCGCTCTTGCTATCCTTGACCACATCCTTTCCTGAACCACTGGTGTTAGCTACAAATGCTTTACCAGAACTATGCTTCCTATCACGCCTATCATCGGAATCCTTCCTCGAACTCTCATATTTTCGCTTCCGCGAACCTTCTGACCTACGCTTAGAGCGCTCCTGTCGATCGGACTTCATGTCTACAGCATCTTTTACTCACGATTTCCCAGTCTCATCCTTCTTGTTAAGATTAATCCTAAGAACGACATCATCAGTCAATGATTTTGCCAAAGAAGTAGCTTCCAAATAGGTAGTCGGTTTCGCTGATGTGACCATACTACGGATCTGTGGCACCAAACCCCAAATATACCTCTCTATCTTAACATACTCAGGAGTGACCATCCTAGGAACAAACCTAGCCATATCATTGAACCGAGACGTATAAGTTCTGACATTCAAGCCTTCCATGGTCAGATTCAGATATCAGTCTCAATTTTCTGCAGCTCACTACGCGGGCAGTACTCCTTAAGAAGCATCTCTTTCAGTTCGTTCCAGGTAATACCGTAAGCAACATCTTCTCCCAAAATCTGAATTTGAGTGTTCCACCAGGATAAAGCTTCATCAAGAAATGAACATGAAGCATACCTGTCACACCCCAACCGATGGCGGAAACATCGGTGTGAGACGAAAACGAGATTGCTAGAGGCTTCATAATGCTATTTGTGTCGAGTGTTTAATAATTACGTTTTACATTGTTTAAATCAAATAATATAAATTGAAATCACAGCACGTATAAAATAAATATAATTTCATTTCATTTATAACAGTTTAGTATAAAGTATTGAAACGAAATACAACATGATAGAATATATTACAATACGAGGAATATTTAAAATTTAAGTGCCTTTCTAGGCAAATCCTACTAGATTCGTCGATCGCAAACCTGCAACATGTAATAAAAGCATGGATCAGTACGAAAGCACTGGTGAGCATACAAATTTGAATTTAAGTGTATGTATTAAAGTTTGTCTCAAGTCATAAGGCATTTATTCTTCACGTTGAAACGAGCATACGTAAACAACTTAGGCATAACATATAGTACGTATTCACGACTTTTAATCTAGCATGCATAAACAGTTTAAGCATAACATCAGGTAAATACAAGTTGAACTAACAAGTAATAGCAATCTAAGCATAACAACAAGTGGGTACGATAGGTCATGTGTTTGAATATAATCGGTGGTGTGAAGTGGATTCGGTATACATGTTGCAACCCAAAATGCATGAAAGGGGTCGAGTATGCTCACCTTTAGCGAATCCTTCTTTAGCATTTCCGCGAAGTGTTGAAAGGATTGATGATGCGACGCCGAGGTAGTCGTACATGGGTAAGCGATAGCATACGGAAGAGTTAGTAGATAGATATACCTTATTATTTATTTCGTAAGCTTCATTCGAGTTTTGATATGTTCGTTAGCGTAGCGAATAATTTAGAAGATATATGTATGTATAACGTTTGACGAAAAGCATGGTTGACATTTATATATATATATATATATATATATATATATATATTGTTCAATTCGACGAGAAAAATATTATTGATGTATGTATTTACCGAAAGATGGAATAGGTGTAAGAATATTTTGTCGTGACTTTTTAATATGCATATGGTATATATATATATACACATATATATACACATATATATACATATATATATACATATATATATATATTTGTCTCGAAGGGTAAAAATATATTTGTCGAAAAAAACGGGGAAGTTTCCCCTGTTTTCGGACGATCCTGGCAAAAACAAGTTGTCGATAAATGTTTTCCAAAACACAACAAATATTCAAAAGATTTATATGTACAAATTTTTTAGCAAGCGCAAAAACGTAATAACTTTACTAAGTTTACTAGTTTAGTCGACAGAGTTCGTATCGTTTCGCTTTCGGCTCGGTTCGTGTTGGGCTAAGGCCCGTTAGCTAGTTTCTCGGATACACGAGTAGCCAAATACGCTTACGAGATCCGTTTTCAGATACAAGCTTCATAAAAATGTCGTGTTATTTGTTTATTATTATTATTATCATTACTATTATCTTTATTTATTATTATTTTTATAAAAAGAATAAATAAATAGTAATAGTAATGATAATAAAATTGATAAATAATTATGTTTAGTGATACGACACGCATTCCTAAAATAAATTTTTTTACGAAAACTCGGGGCATTACAGTCTCCCCTACTTTAGAGAATTTCGTCCCGAAATTCATTCAAGAGGAAGGCTTTAGGAAAGAAATAATGGCATTTCAAAGTATGTGGGTATAACCAAGAATTAGGTGGTGGGTGATTAAAGTTTGTATTTAACTATAGCAGTGAGCACCGAATTTCACATGGCTTGTTTTCACGAAAGTTCAGTAATATGGTAGGAACACTTATATATAGGAAGTACCAGCGGTGTATCCACCATGTTCATACCATTTCACGTTCGTTTCGCTAATCGATGCCATGTTACGTTCGGTGTCACCAACAGGGTTATCAACGTATTAAAGGGTGAATTATAACGTATAGGTATTTAAGTATGTAAGTATGATTGTATTTAAGTATGAGAGGTTATAAGTATGTGTATGATTAAAATGAGGTATGTAGTTAACTAGATTAACGCATTACTGGCATGTGATATCACTGGTCAAACCATCATGTCCGCAAGTATGTATGTATGTATGGCATAACATGACCACAAATCCATGTGGCGGTGCGCTACTCCTATAGTGCTACACAAGCGCTATACATGTTAAGGTGTGGCTTCTTACGAAGTTAATGACAAGCTGTCAAACCATCGCTTCCGCAAATACGAGATCGAGTATGTATGTATGTGTGTATGACTTAACATAACCACAAATCCATGTGGCGGTGCGCTACTCCTATAGTGCTATACAAGCACTATACATGTTAAGGTGTGGCTTCTTACGAAGTTAATGACAAGTTGTCAAACCATCGCTTCCGCAAATACGAGATCGAGTATATATGTATGTGTGTATGACTTAACATGACCACAAATCCATGTGGCGGTACGCTACTCCTATAGTGCTACACAAGCACTATACATGTTAAGGTGTGGCTTCTTACGAAGTTAATGACAAGTTGTCAACCCATCGATTCTGCTAGCATCATCTAATCATAGCACATGTCATCATTTTGTTGCTATGAAAAGATCCGTAGAGTACGTATGAATGTATTGACATTACCACAAATCCATGTGGTGGTGCGCTAATCCTGTAGTGCTTCACAAGAACTACATATGTCAAGATGTGGCTCCATCCGAAGTTAATAACCAGTTTATCACATAAAGAGTGTACAGTAATCCCGAATCAAGTTTAATGTATCAGTATGCGTGTATTAATTTATTGTGTATAACGATGATTTTGAAATAACGAGGTAACAAGTATTAAGTGGCGTAAAAGACGAGTTAATATAAAAGAGAGGCTTGTTAAGTATTGGAGTGCTTCGGGTTTAGAAACTTCGACTGTTCCAAAGTGAATTGCAAGTCCATTCGAATTAGGGAGACACGTTTTGGCCTAATAGGTAAAAATACTCTCGTTGCCAGGCGATTAACGTATTCTACCCTTCCAGTTAATACATATCCCTAATTGATCAAAAATACGAAACTTTGGCGAGATTGGAAAATCGAAGAGCGGGACCAGTCATCAAGGTGTGGATATCAATCCTAGCTTGACAATTTTGTCCCCAAAATGTGGTTTATTGAACGAAACAAGATAAAATCTCGACTTGTCAATAAGGGACCACTAGATTATAAAATGGAAAATCCCCATCAAGGTATGGATATCACTCCTGGCTTAATGGTGAAATTCACGTAATACATGTAAGGTGGATTGAAATTTGTCACCAAAGGCGGGAATCACCCCTATTTTGATGGGTTATTTCGATTGTGGAATAAGAGTATCGTCAAGTGTGTGTATTGTGTAGATGTTGTAGTAATGACACGTTGCATATTTAGACGAAAGAAGAAGTAGAAGCAATTAGGAAAAATTAATATTTTACGCAAAAGAGTCACGAATGGTCGAAATTTGGTACTTAAACTATAGACTAGGTCGAACATGGAAATTTAACCTAATTCACTATAGTTATGGCTCTGATACCAATCTGTCACACCCCAACCGATGCGTAAACAACGGAGTGAGATGAAAACGAGATTGCTAGAGGCTTCATAACGCTATTTGTGTCGAGTGTTTAATAATTACGTTTTACATTGTTTAAATCAAATAATATAAATTGAAATCATGACACGTATAAAATAAATATAATTTCATTTCATTGATAACAGTTTAGTACAAAGTATTGAAACGAAATACAACATGATAGAATATATCACAATATGACGAATATTTAAAATTTAAGTGCGTTTCTACGCAAATCCTACTAGATTCGTCGATCGCAAACCTGCAACATGTAATAAAAGCATGGATCGCTACGAAAGCACTGGCGAGCATACAAGTTTGAATTTAAGTGTATGTATAAAAGTTTGTCTCAAGTCACAAGGCATTTATTCTTCACGTTGAAACAAGCATACGTAAACAACTTAGGCATAACATATAGTACGAATTCACGACTTTTAATCTAGCATGCATAAACTGTTTAGCGTAACATCAGGTAAATACAAGTTGAACTAACAAGTAATAGCAATCTAAGCATAACAACAAGCGGGTTCGATGGGTCGTGTGTTTGAATATAATCGGTGGTGTGAAGTGGATTCGGTATACATGTTGCAACCCAAAATGCGTGAAAGGGGTCGAGTATGCTCACCTTTAGCGAATCCTTCTTTAGCATTTCCGCGAAGTGTTGAAAGGATTGATGATGCGACGCCGAGGTAGTCATACATGGGTAAGCGAAAGCATACGGAAAAGTTAGTAGATAGATATACCTTATTATTTATTTCGTAAACTTCACTCGAGTTTTGATATGTTTGTTAGCGTAGCGAATAATTTAGACGATATATATATGTATAACGTTTGACGAAAAGCATGGTTGACGTGTTTATTTATATATTCGATTCGACGAGAAAAATATTATTGATGTATGTATTTACTGAAAGATGGAATAGGTGTAAGAATATTTTGTCGTGACTTTTTAATATGCATATGTACATATATATATATATTTATTTATTTATTTATTTATTATTTCGAAGGGTAAAAATATATTTGTCGAAATAAAAACAGGCAGAGTTTCCCCTGTTTTCGGACGATCCCGACAAAAACAAGTTGTCGATAAATGTTTTCCAAAACACAACAAATATTCACAATATTTATAATACAAATGTTTTTAGCAAGCGCAAAAACATAATAACTTTACTAAGTTTATTAGTTTAGTCAACAAAGTTCGTATCGTTTCGCTTTCGGATCGGTTCGACTTTATAGTCTTTAAATCAAGATGTATACATAAATAAATAAAACATTATAAACAAAAGTTGGTTAATAATTTACCGAGTCTTGTGGTGATTGAGTCGACCGGGTCTGACCCGAGTCGTTGCTTGCTTGATCCGACACGAACCGATCTATGGTTGACTACGGTTGACCGAACCAAAACCCGAATCAAAACTGAGCAAAAGCTCAAGTGAATCAAACTTGAACTACACTGAGCCGCAATAACTGAGGTCCGAATCTATAACCCAAAATACCCAAAAATAACCACCATCACTACTGTCGCCGTAGACGGAGCCGGAGCCGCCGTTGTCGACTGAAAGAAAATAAACGATGACCCGACACTAAGTCGAGAATGAACCTGAACTGAGCCGAGACCTGATCCACTGTACTGGGTTAACCAGACTGAACCGAAACAGGAATCTATCTAGAACGAGGCACACCTGAACCAAAACCTGACTTGAACTGGAGCAGAGCCGGAATAAGCCGATGACGGGAAGCAATACCCAAATCAAACCTGAACCGCTTGGATTGAAGCTCGAACCTGAGCCATCTGCACTCCTGCCGCCGCCGGTGTCGACCGGCAAGTCTAAAGCTGCCGCCAAACGCGGCCACTGCCGTCGCTACCACGAGACGTCGGTTTCCCCCTCTCTCCTGTCCGAGTACCTGCCGCCATTTGCCACCACCACAGGGTGGTGGCCGGCCGTCTATTTGAGGGGAGAAGGTGGAAGTAGGGAAAAGTGGAGGTGTGTGGTTGCAGAGCAGAATGGGAGGAGGAGGAGGAGAGCGGTTGTGAGGGAAGAGTGGGTGTAGGTGACGGCCGACATGGCAGCGCCGGTGACCTGAGGGAACCGAGAGTGAGAGTGAGGGTGCGGTCGGTCTCCATATGGGTGTGTGTGTGGTTATTTATTAGGTTTAGGGTTTTAGGTTGGTTCGTGTTGGGCTAAGGCTCGTTTGCTAGTTTTTCAGATATACGAGTGGCCTAATACGCTTACGAGATCCGTTTTCAGATACGAGCTTCATAAAAATGTCGTGTTATTTGTTTATTTTTATTATCTTTATTTTATTATTATTTTATAAAAAGAATAAATAAATAGTAATAATAATAATGATGATAAAATTGATAAATAATTATGTTTAGTGACACGACACGCATTCCTAAAATAAAATTTTTACGGAAACACGGGGTGTTACATACCTAACCCTCTGATCAGCGGCACAACCACTGGTGGCCATCACAGACTCCATCTTCTCGATCCATCTAATGATATCAAGGGGTCCTTCAGCACCGGTAAATGATTTTTGGTTACAACCCTGGAATGTTTTGTACGTACATCCGTGCACTAATCACAAGGTTAATGAAAAATCAAGATTACTCTTAGATTATATCATAACGCATGAAACTTCAAAAACTTTTCCAATTATTACACTACCTTGAGGGGCTCCAATTGGCGCTTCTCCAAAACCAGGTGTATCACCACGTCTACGTCCTCGCCCCATCGTCTGGTTAGCCTCGCGCTGTTCCATGGCGATATTGACGTGTTGAGCGATAAGCTGCGCCAACTCCTCAGGTGTGGTAGGCAATCCAGTACTGTCAGTAGAGGGACCTTGTCTCGATTTTGGTCGCATATTGTCATTTCTATTATTACAATAATAATAACAACGTAAGACAATAATTAAATAATCAATCATTAAATAATAGTGGACTAAACAAAAACATGCATTCACATAATAATGAGAATAATTTAACCAAAAACCCATATTCTTTGATATTTTAGAAATTACATCGCTTGTTTGTAGTACAAAAACAACAAATTTGGTGTGAATAAATCAAACACCATCGACAAGTCTTACTGAATTTCCTCCTAAAATATCTAAATTGGCATGCAAGCCATAATATGGTTACCAAAAGAGAATAACAACAAACAAAACAACAACAAATCACTTCAAACCCACGAACTCCAGAAGCTTCCTAACCAGCTCCTCAAGCTCTACAATCCTCCAATGCATCTGATCCATAGAACTGTCATCCAAATCCTGAACCTCATCAAACCAATCCATCTGACCCTCTAAATCCTTCACCTGTCCCTTCGTCGTATCCAGCTCTCCGCGCAAGCTTGCGATCTGACGATCGCAATGAGAACACCGATCAACCTATACTCCTCTCTGCTTCTTTGAAGCAGACTCTGTGGCAGCCCTAGAGGTTGAGGCGATGTCTCTGGCAGGTCGAGTCCTCTTCCTACGGTGATAATAGACTAACATAGGTGCAGTGGAGACTGGTGACTCAGGCGGCTGTACGGATCTCGGGTGTAGGCTCAGCAGTGGGAATGGGCGGGACTACCGATGGCTCTAATGGTCGAACCTTAACAGTAGTGGTGTCCACCACTGGAGCTATCCCAAAGGATCCTCCAATCAACGGGGTACCTCCACCCAGCTCATCAACAATAGGCATTGTGCCAGATGACACTCCGATCTTGAAAATCGAGGGTGGAACAGAGTCATCATCGTCAATCCAGCTGTTACTAGTATGTGCGTAACGGGAGTCGACCTGGCTGGCGAAAACGGGACCAACATAAAATGACGAGGCAAATTCGGCCATGTCAACAATCTGAGGGGTTGGTGTTCGTGGAGCGTACTATATTTTTGTTATTATTTTAAGTTCATTTTACGCATTAGTCAAGTTTTAAATCTATAAAACACGATATTATACTAACACTAAACACACACTTGGGCAAGTGCACCCATCGTGAGCGTAGTATAGCGTTGTTAAGATATCGAGATCGTCCAAGGACACAAGAGCTTTTAATACCGGTTTATCGACAATGTCTAATCAATCTATATTTTTGATAAAATTTTCAAATATAAAAATTGAAAATAAAAATAAGAAGATAAATAAAATAAAAAGAAAAGATAGACAAGATAGAATCACTTGGATCCAACTTATCTTTAATGTATCCTTTGGTGATTTTCGCACTTTCGGACTTTTTAAGAGATTATCTTAGTTATAGTAGTAGGCGCCTCTTTTGAAGGTGACGTTACCCTCAACCCAGTGGTTTGAGTCAGCAGGGATACAATCCCAAAGGGTCGGATTATTGGAAGACAATTAAGTAAGTTATTAATGCGAAAAGTGGTAGGCCCCTCTTTTGAAGGTGACGTTACCCTTGGCTAAGTGGTTTGAGTCAGCAAGGATACAATCCCAAGTAGCCGGTTTAAAATATTAATAGTAGTTTACATATGAGGGGTTCAACCCGTTCGCACCCCCGCCATCCAATACCTTTGGGGTATTGAAGGAGGCCCTAATAAGACCGAACCAAGTCATCGCAGGATCTATATACTGAACGAGGCAAGAATTTTACCAAACCACCTTTCTAACCCCCTACCAGGTTAGTTAACGCGCTTTATATAGACCGTAAAGTCACGAATGAGCAAATCAATGATATCATGAAGAAATGGTAGGAAAATGCACTTTCAACATAAGAAACTATTTATTAAAGTCATTAATACATACCTGTGATATCCATGACGAAACCAGGTACACCTTAATTGGTCCTAAACTTTAAGCATGATTAAGACAATAATTGCGCGTAAACTTTGCGAACTTGTATGACTTGTGTGCTATACTGAGCAATCGTTATTATGTCTCGGAGGAATCCGAGAGCACGTCATGGTTAACATGACACTATCAAGGACCAACGATGCGAGGTTGGTGTCCTTAGCCTTGAACAACATGTTAAACGGAGACTTGACGTTTAACAGCGCATCAAACCTTTGACGTTGATTATTAGGTTATTGGTAGCATCATTTAAGATTTCGAGTTCAAGAAACAACTTAGTTTTGTGCCATGGACTGTGACATAATGTTTGTATGCGTTCTTTCTAATTGTTCTTGTTGTTTCTGTATCATATTTCTAAGTAGGTCATTCCCTACTTCTACCGAGTTAACCGGTTCAACTGGCACAGCGATGGTTGGGCGTGATGACGACTCCTCCCCCAGAGCGAGCCTTTTTCTCGCAGCTGAACGTGTCGCCATAAGATGGTAATGGTTCCACCATAGGTGCCTTTCCTGGCGCCCTTGGGTGCGAAAGTTTGTCGGATGATGATGATGATGATGATGACATTGCCTGTTAGGTCGTGTAGTTAGTTACGAGTTGTTTTCATTTCTTATTATGAAGTCATAATCTACATACACAGTTGTGGTACATCACATAATAAGATATAATCAGTTCGGTGCCAAACTACGTCTAGTGTCGTGTAATTAGCTATAGTTTAGGTCTACTTTTAATGCAACCCTGGTTCTCTATAGCTAGTGGCTCTGATACCAATCTGTCACACCCTCAATTTCCACTTGCGAAGTTTTACCGCGAGGCGTGTGAACAAACCAGAATCTGAAACACTAGTACGTCGAACGACTCTATATGATTTGATAATACGTTTTCCAAAAATCATTTGTTTAACCATTCGTCGTAGATTTTATATTGTCTTAGTTAGTTACCAATGTTTAGCGGAAGCATTAGTTTTTAAAGTTGAGCGGAAGCATAAAGTAAAGTAACGGAACGGGCGCCAACATAAACGCCAAAACCAAAGAAAAACCCAAAACAATGTTTGTAAATGAGACTCGATAAAAGATGTCTTGATCAATGCAAGTGAGTGCACCTAGAGCTCCTAGCGTCCTGAGAAACATGTAAAGAAACAAGTGTCAACATTAAAGATGAGTGAGTTCACAGGTTTTCATAAATTCGTTTGTTCGGTTATGAGTTTGTTTCCCCCGTTATCCCTAACCCGGGATAACGATTTAGTTCCATTATTCCCAACCCGGAATAATACTGATAGTTCCATTATTCCTTACCCGGAATAATACCGATAGTTCCATTATTCCTAACCCGGAATAATAACGTTGTTGGTTCCATTATCCCTAACCTAGGATAATATTGCTGATGGTTCCATTATTCCTAACCCGGAATAATATTGTTGTTTGTTCCATTATTCCTAACCCGGAATAATATTGTTGATTCGTAATTAAGTTCAATGTTAACATATATAGGTAGCTAGCCTAAAGTTATGTCACGTAAGTGTTCGCGATCGAAGCTGACTGTTGTGCCTCTGTGTTGCCAGGCCTATCACTGACCATGGCGAAGTTAGGCCAAATTATTCACCCGTTGACCATACCCGGTCGGCTAGCGCGACTAGCTCGGATGGGGCTTGTCGGGCCCAGTAGTACTACTTATAATTTCCCCGCTATTTAAACCCAATACTAACGATCCGAGAGATTGTCGAGGACTTATGTGATATAGCTGCTTAGTGACCATAACGTTACATTAACATTAACTTAGTTACCGAATAGTTATGTGACGTTGATTTCGTATAACGTAAAGAGATTGAGTTGAAGAGTGTATACATGTTTCTCCCCTGTTGTTTAAAACCGGATAAAATTAGGGGCCGTAAACTCACCTTTAGTTGCTCGGTTAGTGTAACACAGAAGTTGCAAACGATGGGACCGCTAATTGCATCCTAATAAACCAATTGATTTCAAGTCAGTGTGTGAACACACCAATACAAATTCTACACATAATTTACGCACAAAGTGATACACACAATCAAAATTCCTAACACTCAAACATGCATGCAAGTATCCTCATGTGAACATAGTAATCAAAACAATTCATCATGAACATAATCCAATCCATGCAACACTTTGGTGCACACATTCACAAGTTATCAAGTTTCAGCTTACATACTCATAATTCGGCTGTTTTCTAGGATTTTTATATAATAGTTCCAACGTTCCAAAAATTCCAATTATTTTACAGCAGGTGACAACTATACTGTAGAAATTTATATAAATTTTTCAAGTCCTAATACTTTACCAATTATCCATAAATATTAATATACTAGGCTGCAGTCAGATTCGTCACTTTCTGATTGCAGTCCACGGAAGAATTTATTTAAAAATCACTGTTTGTCCAATTAACAAAATTCCAATGGGAGTTGCCCAGAAATTTCCATACCTAGTTGTTGTACAAATTTCATGATTCGACTCCCTACAGATTATTAAATCCAACTCGATAAACAACTAACAAAATTTCAGGATTTTCACAGCTTTAGTTACTGAACTTAATTGGCCACTTAAAAATATCAAACGACTTCAGAAAAATATGAATCCAGTGCCATTAGATTCGTTATTTAAAACTCTACGTTTTAGACTTCATAAAATCCGTTTTTCGACAACTAATGACCGAGTTACAGCCAGTTGAAGTCGGCTGTAACCATCATTCAGCAGCCTGATTCAGCACTTTATCACAAACTAACTCGCTTAAACCGTTTATATATTGAACATATGCGATCAAGAACAGATTTTTCCAATCATATATCATTATATATATCATATACATGCAAACCCTAATCATAATCTCTAGTTTTTATCGATCAAAACGCAGCCTATGTTAAATGATTTCCGAAAACATCAAACTTTCAAACTAGCATAATCAATCCGAAAACAACACAATCACTACATTCAAACACATATATCCGAATATGATCTTGTAACAATGATAAATCCTAACCTTTAATGACAAGGTAAATGAACCGTGAGTGAGATGAGGAACCGATGATCAAAGATAATTGCGACCGAGGATGAAGATGGCGAGGGGCTGCCGCGCGACCGAGAGATGATGTAGGAGGCTACACGCGATCGATGGAACTAGTGAAGGGCTGCCGACGGCTGTTTAGATATTAGGGTTTGTGTTTTGTTTTTGATTTGTGAAGAAGGATCATGCATGTGTGTGTATATATAGCGCAAAGAGATGGGTTCAAGGTTTGGGTTGATCGCGGCCACAAGGGACTTGGGTTTAAGGTTTGGGTTCATTCGCGGCCGAGGGGTTTGGGTTTAAGGTTTGGGTTTAAAACTTGGTTCACTCCTAGAGTCACAAGGAATCGAGGTTGGTTTGTGTCGCGGTTCGGTTCGGTTCGTGTACATATTTACCATAAATATTTTATAACTAAAACAATCACGTAATCGAACATCACATATTCACCAACTCATAAACGTTTAATACACATAGCACATACTTCATTTGACAAGTTCACTAAATTATCATAACTATTTCGAGCGTGCAAATTCAAGTCTCCGAATTAATAACCGTGAAGTAGTGCGTTTAAGTTATCCGAAAAACCGGGATGTCACATTATCCCCATGTTGAAAGAATTTTCGTCCCGAAAATTGAGTAAACGCGGTTTAGAATGCAGCGTACATGTTTAGAGTGCCACGCACAAAGAGTTAGTTCGTTTACGATGGTACGCGAAGTTACAAGAAGTTCCCAAGTGCCATGCACAAAGATTCCCAAGTGCCATGCACAAGGATTTAGTTAACAATGGTACGCGAAAGTATGAGAAATTTCCAGGTTGTCACATCATCCCCATGTTGAAAGAATTTTCATCCCGAAAATTTAGTTACTGGTATCGTTAGTTTGCTGCTCAGTTGCGAAGAGGTGTGGGTATTTGCTTTTCATTTTGGTCCTCTCTTTCCCACGTGAACTCCGGTCCACGCTTAGAGTCCCAACGAACCTTAACGATCGGAATCTTGCTGTGCCTTCGAGTCTTGATCTCACGATCCATGATCTCGATAGGCTGTTCCACAAAGTGCAGTTGTTCATCCACTTGAATCTCATCCAATGGAATGACTAGAGTTTCATCTGATAGACACTTCTTCAGATTTGACACGTGAAACACGTTGTGAACTCCACTGAGTTCGGCAGGAAGGTCTAATTGATAAGCTACGGGTCCAATACGTTTCAAGATCACAAACGGACCTACGTACCGTGGGTTTAGTTTGCCTCGTTTTCCAAAGCGGATTACACCCTTCCAGGGTGACACCTTTAGTAGGACGCGGTCGCCTACTTGAAATTCAAGCGGTTTGCGTCGTTGATCAGCGTAGCTTTTCTGTCGATCTCGTGCCGCCGCCATGCGGATTCTGATTTGTACAATCTTTTCAGTAGCCTCAAGTATCAACTCAGGGCCTGTAAGTTGGCTGTCACCGACTTCTGCCCAACAGACCGGTGATCTACATTTACGACCGTATAATGCCTCAAACGGTGCTGCCGATATACTTGTATGGTAACTGTTGTTATACGAGAATTCCACTAAAGGCAGGTGGATTTCCCAACTATTTCCAAAGTCTACTACGCATGCCCTAAGCATGTCTTCCAAGGTCTGTATGGTCCTTTCGCTTTGACCATCAGTCTGAGGGTGATAGGCTGTGCTCATATATAAGCGTGTTCCCAACGCTTTCTGAAGTGACTGCCAAAAGTTGGACGTGAAGCGAGCATCTCTGTCTGAGATGATGGACGTTGGCACTCCGTGCCGAGAAACTACTTCCTTAATGTAGATGCGAGTCAACTTCTCCATCTTATCTGTTTTTTTAATAGCTAGGAAGTGTGCGGACTTAGTTAAACGATCCACAATCACCCAGATGGTATCGCAACCACCCAAAGTTCGCGGGAGTTTAGTGATGAAATCCATCGAGATCTGATCCCATTTCCACACTAGGATCTCAGGTTGTTGGAGTAGCCCCGATGGCTTTTGATACTCTACCTTGACTTTTGCACAAGTCAAACACTTACTCACGTAGGTGGCTATATCAGCTTTCATGTTGGGCCACCAATACGCAGCTTTAAGGTCTTGATACATCTTATCCGAACCAGGATGGACAGAGTATCGAGATTTGTGAGCTTCGTCCATGACTAGCTCTCTGAGGTTTCCGTAGAGAGGTACCCATATGGGATTCATGAAAAACCGGGCTCCATTGAGTTTTACTTCCCAATCGCGTTCCATTTTTCCCACCGATTCGACCTTGATGTTTTCTTCCTTAACTGCTTCTCCTGCGCGTCGCGTATCTGTTCGGGTAACCCCGAATGAATAGTGAGCTGTAGTGCTCGTACTCGACGAGGTTTCAAGTGTTCCTTCCTACTGAGGGCATCAGCTACCACGTTAGCTTTACCTGGGTGATACCGAATGGCACACTCATAATCGTTCAAGAGTTCGACCCAGTGACGCTGTCGCATGTTCAACTCCTTCTGATCAAAGATGTGTTGGAGGCTCTTGTGGTCTGTAAAGATTGTGCACTTCGTTCCATATAGGTAGTGTCTCCAAATCTTAAGTGCAAACACTACTGCTCCCAATTCAAGGTCATGTGTTGTGTAGTTTTTCTCGTGAACCTTCAGTTGTCGGGACGCATACGCGATGACCTTGTCGCGCTGCATGAGTACGCATCCCAATCCCTGAATGGAAGCATCACAATATACTACAAAATCATATGTCCCTTCCGGCAAGGACAGAATGGGTGCACTGCAAAGTTTCTGCTTTAGCAATTGAAATGCTGCTTCCTGCTTGTCACCCCACGCATACTTGATGCCTTTCTGGGTGAGGGTAGTAAGCGGTTGTGCGATCTTTGAAAATCCCTCGATGAAACGTCTGTAGTAACCAGCCAAACCCAAAAATTGGCGGATCTCTGTCGGTGTCCTGGGTGCTTCCCAGTTTTTGATAGCTTCAATCTTGGCAGGGTCGACGTGGATACCCTTTTCATTTACGATATGCCCGAGGAACTGAACTTCCCGAATCCAGAAATCACACTTCGAAAGCTTGGCATATAGTTTCTCCTGTTGAAGTAACCCCAGCAGTAATCGTAGATGTTCAGCATGTTCTTCTTCACTTTTAGAGTAGATGAGTATGTCATCGATGAATACAATGACAAACTTGTCGAGGTATGGTTTACACACACGGTTCATGAGGTCCATGAACACCGCGGGTGCGTTGGTGAGACCGAAGGGCATGACCAAGAACTCATAATGGCCATACCGAGTACGAAATGCCGTCTTAGCGATATCCTCCTCCCTGACGCGTAGCTGATGGTAACCAGACCGTAGATCAATCTTGGAATAGTAGCTTGACCCTTGGAGTTGGTCGAAGAGATCGTCGATGCGAGGTAACGGGTATCGGTTCTTGACAGTAACCTTGTTGAGTTCCCTGTAGTCGATGCACATGCGGAAGGTCCCGTCCTTCTTCTTGACAAAAAGGACTGGAGCTCCCCATGGCGAAGCGCTTGGTCGGATAAATCCCTTTTCTAACAGCTCCTGCAGCTCGGCTGGAGCTAGGCGGTATAGAGCCTTGGCGATAGGAGTTGCATGGTTCGCCAATTCGATTTCAAACTCCAATTGTCGATGGGGTGGAAGACCAGGTAATTCCTCTGGGAATACATCGGAAAAATCACGGACGACAGGGATGTCTTCTATACGTTTCTCGTCCTTAGGCTGTTCGGTAACCAGTGTGAGTAAAGCGAAGGAGTTCTTTCTCCGAAGATACTTCTGCGCTTGCATGTAAGAGATGATGTTTGTGACGGCGCCTGCCTTCTCGCCTTGCACCGTCAAGATTTCGTCGTTAGAGAGCGGAATACGGATAGATTTTTCGAAGCAGAGAACTTCAGCTCGGACGTCGGATAGCCAGTCCATTCCGACTACCACGTCAAAACTACCCAGGGTAGTTGTCATCAGATCAATGGTAAAGGTGTGACCCGCGAGTTTGAGTTGACAGCCGGATACTATATGGGTCACATCTACGGATTTACCATCTGCTAGTTCTATGACATAAGGGGTCTCTAAGGGTTTAGGCGTGAGATTTAGGTTCTACCTAAAAGACTCAGATATAAAGCTCCTATCCGCACCCGTATCAAAAAGCACAGTAGCAAAATGTTCATTAAGGGGAAACTTACCGGTGACCACGTTCGAGTCGTTTCTGGCCTCTCCGCGGCCCAATGTAAATGCGCGACCTTTGGCACCTCCTGTGCCACCATTTCCATTATTGTTGTTATTATTGTTGTTGTGGTTATTGTGGTTGTTCCCACCATTGTTGTTGTTGTTATGCAGCTGTGGGCAGTCTTTTTTGAAGTGGCAGTGCTACCACACT
Organism: Scalesia atractyloides; assembly: GCA_947069175.1. Classification (NCBI taxonomy): domain Eukaryota; kingdom Viridiplantae; phylum Streptophyta; class Magnoliopsida; order Asterales; family Asteraceae; genus Scalesia; species Scalesia atractyloides. The sequence continues at coordinate 13,063,816 of CAMTDV010000010.1, read as the reverse complement.
GATAGCATCCCCGGTTAACACCCTGCTGTGGGCCTTGGGGTTGATTTTGGTCCTGTCGGGACATGATTTCCCCACGACAATCCTTTGCCGCATGTCCCACCTTGCCACATCGTTGGCAGGGATTCCCGGCACAAGGGCCGTGATGATGAAGATTACAGCGATTGCACTGCGGCTTTCGACCTACATAGCCGCTTGCGTTCTGGTTGTTGTTGTTGTTGGCGGTCTGATTTTGGTGACCCCGGTGGCTGTTGTATTATTGAACCGTTTCTTTGTGGCTGGGATGACGAAGACTGTCGAACGGACGAGTCTTCAAACTTTCTTTTATTATCAGGGGCAACTTCAGTTGTACCCCTAGTTGGCAACTTTCTTTGTTCCACCGCCTTATCGGTGAGTTTGTGCGCCAACCTGATTGCTTGATGCTCCGTTGCAGGGTTACTAGCCATTACCATACCCTGAATCTCCGGAACCAGACCCCCAAAGTAAAACTCGAGTCGTTTCTCCACAGTGTTGGCCAGATCGGGACATAGAAATATCAAGTCGTGATGTTTTGCTATGTATGCTTCGATTTCAGATCCCACCATCTTGTGGTTCCATAAGGTTTGCTCCAACTGTTGCACTCTGTCTCGTGGACAGTACTCCTCTTTGATTAGGGCCTTAAACTCAACCCAGGCCATTGCATTTGCAGCAATAAGTCCACGCGTTTGGACTTGTGCATTCCACCAAGTTAATGCCCCATCTTCCAGTGTTGAGGCTGCATACTTGACCTTGTTGGCCTCCAGACAGCTGCACATTTCAAATACCGATTCAGATTTTTCGATCCAGCGGACAAGTCCTATGGGTCCTTCTGCCCCCGAGAATTTGCTTGGTTTCGCGTCGAGGAACATCTTGTAGGGGTTAAAACCCCCTCCTGCTGACAGAGGACAGGTAGTCAGCGAGGAATTCTACTAGCCCAACTATTAGATTTTCTCCTGAAAATTTAATAATGGTTACCTGCCGGTTGGTTCTGAACACCCGCTAGAGCTGCGTTCACGTGCTCTTGAATCATTGCAGCTAGTTCTTCGGGCGTCATGTTAAGGTTTCCGCGTCGTCCAGTTGCCATTTAGATCTTCGAAAGACAACATAAACACACCCCGATAAGTCTATATATCCAATATAGTTATCCTACTTCGTACTTAAATAATTCTCAAGTTATGTCAGCTCAAATATATTAAATAGTCAAAAGAAGTACTTGATTAAATAAAGTTTCAACGTCTTACAAAGTGCCAACCAAACGTATCAGTTTACTATAAAGTCTCAAGTTTGAACATAAGTGGGAAAATAAATAGACTGAAGGAAAGTAAATAAAATAAGCGAGACGTGTTAGTCGTCTACGTCTCCATCCCCCAAATCACTATCGTTGCCGTCATCCTGCGCGGCATTCCCGGCTTCTGCAGCTGGGTCCTCCTCCGGATCCTCCTCTGGATCCTCCTCTGGATCCTCTTCTGGATCCTCCTCTGGATCCTCTTCAGGATCCTCCTCTGGATCCTCTTCCGGATCCTCCTCTACCGGCACTGGAGGGGCCGGTGCTGGTGCAGGTGCTTGATTTTGCTCTAGCTCCTGAATTCTCCAACTAGATTCCAGGACTCTGTCTTCGAGCCAGTCGGCTCTTATCTGCTCAGCACGCAGATCTCTGGCTATGGTGTTACGAGCTATCTTACTCGTATGTTGCTCTTCCTCGAGCGAGTCGGTTTTACCTGTCAATTGTCGTATCATCCATCCCTGTGCTAGGATGGTTTCCTGCATTCTTTCTAATTGTTCTTGTTGTTTCTGTATCATATTTCTAAGTAGGTCATTCCCTACTTCTACCGAGTTAACCGGTTCAACTGGCACAGCGATGGTTGGGCGTGATGACGACTCCTCCCCCAGAGCGAGCCTTTTTCTCGCAGCTGAACGTGTCTCCACGCCATAAGATGGTAAGGGTTCCACCATAGGTGCCTTTCCTGGCGCCCTTGGGTGCGAAAGTTTGTCGGATGATGATGATGATGATGATGACATTGCCTGTTAGGTCGTGTAGTTAGTTACGAGTTGTTTTCATTTCTTATTATGAAGTCATAATCTACATACACAGTTGTGGTACATCACATAATAAGATATAATTAGTTCGGTGCCAAACTACGTCTAGTGTCGTGTAATCAGCTATAGTTTAGGTCTACTTTTAATGCAACCCTGGTTCTCTATAGCTAGTGGCTCTGATACCAATCTGTCACACCCTCAATTTCCACTTGCGGAGTTTTACCGCGAGGCGTGTGAACAAACCAGAATCTGAAACACTAGTACGTCGAACGACTCTATATGATTTGATAATACGTTTTCCAAAAATCATTTGTTTAACCATTCGTCGTAGATTTTATATTGTCTTAGTTAGTTACCAATGTTTAGCGGAAGCATTAGTTTTTAAAGTTGAGCGGAAGCATAAAGTAAAGTAACGGAACGGGCGCTAACATAAACGCCAAAACCAAAGAAAAACCCAAAACAATGTTTGTAAATGAGACTCGATAAAAGATGTCTTGATCAATGCAAGTGAGTGCACCTAGAGCTCCTAGCGTCCTGAGAAACATGTAAAGAAACAAGTGTCAACATTAAAGATGAGTGAGTTCACAGGTTTTCATAAATTCGTTTGTTCGGTTATGAGTTTGTTTCCCCCGTTATCCCTAACCCGGGATAACGATTTAGTTCCATTATTCCCAACCCGGAATAATACTGATAGTTCCATTATTCCTTACCCGGAATAATACCGATAGTTCCATTATTCCTAACCCGGAATAATAACGTTGTTGGTTCCATTATCCCTAACCTGGGATAATATTGCTGATGGTTCCATTATTCCTAACCCGGAATAATATTGTTGTTTGTTCCATTATTCCTAACCAGGAATAATATTGTTGATTCGTAATTAAGTTCAATGTTAACATATATAGGTAGCTAGCCTAAAGTTATGTCACGTAAGTGTTCGCGATCGAAGCTAACTGTTGTGCCTCCGTGTTGCCAGGCCTATCACTGACCATGGCGAAGTTAGGCCAAATTATTCACCCGTTGACCATACCCGGTCGGCTAGCGCGACTAGCTCGGATGGGGCTTGTCGGCCCAGTAGTACTACTTATAATTTCCCCGCTATTTAAACCCAATACTAACGATCCGAGAGATTGTCGAGGACTTATGTGATATAGCTGCTTAGTGACCATAACGTTACATTAACATTAACTTAGTTACCGAATAGTTATGTGACGTTGATTTCGTATAACGTAAAGAGATTGAGTTGAAGAGTGTATACATGTTTCTCCCACTGTTGTTTAAAACCGGATAAAATTAGGGGCCGTGAACTCACCTTTAGTTGCTCGGTTAGTGTAACACAGAAGTTGCAAATGATGGGACCGCTAATTGCGTCCTAATAAACCAATTGATTTCAAGTCAGTGTGTGAACACACCAATACAAATTCTACACATAATTTACGCACAAAGTGATACACACAATCAAAATTCCTAACACTCAAACGTGTATGCAAGTATCCTCATGTGAACATAGTAATCAAAACAATTCATCATGAACATAATCCAATCCATGCAACACTTTGGTGCACACATTCACAAGTTATCAAGTTTCAGCTTACATACTCATAATTCGGCTGTTTTCTAGGATTTTTATATAATAGTTCCAACGTTCCAAAAATTCCAATTATTTTACAGCAGGTGACAACTATACTGTAGAAATTTATATAAATTTTTCAAGTCCTAATACTTTACCAATTATCCATAAATATTAATATACTAGGCTGCAGTCAGATTCGTCACTTTCTGACTGCAATCCACGGAAGAATTTATTTAAAAATCACTGTTTGTCCAATTAACAAAATTCCAATGGGAGTTGCCCGGAAATTTCCATACCAAGTTGTTGTACAAATTTCATGATTCGACTCCCTACAGATTATTAAATCCAACTCGATAAACAACTAACAAAATTTCAGGATTTTCACAGCTTTAGTTACTGAACTTAATTGGCCACTTAAAAATATCAAACGACTTCAGAAAAATATGAATCTAGTGCCATTAGATTCGTTATTTAAAAATCTACGTTTTAGACTTCAGAAAATCCGTTTTTCGACAACTAATGACCGAGTTACAGCCAGTTGAAGTCGGCTGTAACCATCATTCAGCAGCCTGATTCAGCACTTTATCACAAACTAACTCGCTTAAACCGTTTATATATTGAACATATGCGATCAAGAACAGATTTTTCCAATCATATATCATTATATATATCATATCCATGCAAACCCTAATCATAATCTCTAGTTTTTATCGATCAAAACGCAGCCTATGTTACATGATTTCCGAAAACATCAAACTTTCAAACTAGCATAATCAATCCGAAAACAACACAATCACTACATTCAAACACATATATCCGAATATGATCTTGTAACAATGATAAATCCTAACCTTTAATGACAAGGTAAATGAACCATGAGTGAGATGAGGAACCGATGATCAAAGATAATTGCGACCGAGGATGAAGATGGCGAGGGGCTGCCGCGCGACCGAGAGATGATGTAGGAGGCTACACGCGATCGATGGAACTAGTGAAGGGCTGCCGACGGCTGTTTAGATATTAGGGTTTGTGTTTTGTTTTTGATTTGTGAAGAAGGATCATGCATGTGTGTGTATATATAGCGCAAAGAGATGGGTTCAAGGTTTGGGTTGATCGCGGCCACAAGGGACTTGGGTTTAAGGTTTGTGTTCATTCGCGGCCGAGGGGTTTGGGTTTAAGGTTTGGGTTTAAAACTTGGTTCACTCCTAGAGTCACAAGGAATCGAGGTTGGTTCGTGTCGCGGTTCGGTTCGGTTCGTGTACATATTTACCATAAATATTTTATAACTAAAACAATCACGTAATCGAACATCACATATTCACCAACTCATAAACGTTTAATACACATAGCACATACTTCATTTGACAAGTTCACTAAATTATCGTAACTATTTCGAGCGTGCAAATTCAAGTCTCCGAATTAATAACCGTGAAGTAGTGCGTTTAAGTTATCCGAAAAACCGGGATGTCACACTAAACATAGTAGTTCTTGGAAGTCTTCCACTGTAAGCTCATAAGCAGCTTCCATGGATAGTTTAGTGGCTGTGCCATCAAACTTGAGCAGTGTCAATTCATGAGTATTTTTGTCGACCTTCCACTTTAGAATTTTTGGTCTGATGGTTTTCTTGAAGGAGCTTTTATTGCTGAGGTTTGAGCAGGAGCTTTTTGTTATAGATCTTTGGCTAGCTTGGCACTTCTATCATCTGTTGGATAATCAATCATGTTCTGTATGCCTTCTTTGATAAATGTGTCCTCAAACTCTTTGTCAGTCTTTTCAGACATCTCCCCTTGCCTTTTTCTGTGTAACAGGGCAAGTGTGGAATGGGCAGATGTTGAGCTAGACTTTTTGGAGAGTTGAGCTCTGAGGATATCATCTTCTTTTGAATAATCAGGCTTAGGAGGCATGGATGGATCCTTTTTCCTCCTCTCTTCCAAACTTTTGTAAGTGTCTATCACCCTGACCTCACCCCATCTCATCACTTGGTTCTTTTAACCATAGTGATTCTGAAGCAGTTCATTCTTCATTCTTTTCAACTTCAGGTCTCTTTCAGACACATCTTTCTAGTATAAATCCCAGTTGGGAGGAGTTGGCCTTTTAAGAGGATCTTTTGACATTTCTTGTATTCTGCTGATTTCTTCGCTTAGCTTAGCCAACCTCCAATCCCTGAACTGTGGCCTTGTTGCCTTCTATTTCTTGTTTTCCATGATGTACTCAATGAGCTCACTTTTGACCAGCTTATCTTCCCTTTCTGAAATCTGGTTGCTCAGGTTCTTAACAAAGTTTTGTAAAATGGTGACTTTGCTCAGTTGAAAGATCATGACAATCTGTATTTCTCTATCATCTTTACCAGCTGATTCTCTTTTGGCAATATACTCTGCTTGCTTCCTTTTCAGTTCTAGGTAAGCATCAACATTTGCTGGTCTTGGATAGCCATCAAGAGATAGGATTGTTCTTTTGTCAGGGTCATCCTCTGAAAAGAAACTTAGGATCTCTTCCCTGACTGATGGTAAATCAAGAGGATATAACTTTGATGCTGGAGTAACTTGAAGAGTTGAAGATGTTGTAATTACTGATGTGGAGGTCATTGGTGTTGATGATAGTGGAAGAGGTGCAGAGATCTCATCATCATTTATCACTTTTGTGATTTTCCTCCTTTTAAACCTTAGAGTGGGTGATGGTGGTTGTGGGATTTTTGGTGGTGTGGATCATGGTTGAGTTGATGTGGGAAATGTGATCATGGCAGTGGATGGAGTTGCATCTGTTGCAACCTCTGTTGTATTAACAGATGTTGACACAACAGTTGTTGTAACATCTGCTTGTGTGGATGTGGGTTGTGGTTTTGAAGATGTGATATGTTTTTGCGAGGCAGAGGTTTTAATGGTTGGATTGGTTGCAGGCTTAGTTTTAGGAGGTGTGGATGTTGGTTTCCTGGATTTTCTAGCAGGTGTTCTTTTTGATGAAGTGCCAACCTCTCCTTTTTCTTTTTACTGATCAATCTTTTTCTCAACCAACACTCTACTCTCCTCAATCACATTCTTCTTGTGACTAGCCCTTGCCTTGGCCACAATTTCATTAGTCAAATCTTTCTTCTTTGAACCATCAGGCCTTGGAATATTTAAGGTAGGTCTGGCCTTGTCATCATCTATTGTCAGCTTTTTGTTTCATAAAGGTTTATCCCCCTTTTTGTCTTCATCTGTTGTAACAAATATAACCGTAGGAGGTGCATGACCTGTGGTTGTGAGTAGATGAGATTTGATGGCTTTAATGTCTGCTGCAGTGTCTTGATACCTTGATTCAACCATGTTTCTAACATCATTCATCTGATGCTTGTGTTGTAGATCCAAATAATGTTGTTGATGTTGAAACAGAGGGTTAAGAGCTTCTTTGAGATCAGCAGTGGATAGAACAGAGGGTTGACTTTTTGTAGTTATCATCTGCTTTAGTAAACTTTTGATTTCATCAACAGAACTTTCTATCTTAGTAACTCTCTCCGTCAAGTCCTGATATCTTAGATCATCACCTAATTTAATAGGATCATCTAAACTCCTACCAGTGGTGGTAGTTATATCTATGTCATCATGAGCAGTGGTTTTAGGACCAGCTTCAAACATAGATGGCCCTTTGTATTGGTACTGGGGACTTCCCACAATAGAGGTAACAGTTTTTGCCTCAACAGTGGTTGCCTTCAACCAAGTCTTATTAATGAAACCACTGTCCAAATGAGAACTTGGGAGTTCAGTAATTGTAGTGGCTGCTTGAGTTGAACTATCACCAAGAGTTACATGTAACCCAAGGGATGTAGCCTCTTCATGTGCTGATGGGCTAGCAAAGAACAAAGAGTCAGGCCCAGCTTCATGATGAAGTATATTCTCGGTAATAGGTTGTTGAGAAGTGCTGGTTTGTGTTTGCTAGAAGTCAATTGCATTCAGCAAGGGTAAAATAGTAGGTGGAAGGGAAGGTATTGGTGAAGGTGGCTGTGTAGAAAGCGATAATGCCCTGGGAGAGGGGCTGTGGAAGATAGAACCAAGTGGATCTAGAGCTTCATAAAGTGGTGTCCCTGTGTTTACAACCCTTTCCTTTTGTGAGGAAGAAGGAGGAGTTTCAAAGCCGGTGGGAGATCTCTGAACCATCTGCTGTGAAGAAGTAGCAGCAGTGGTTTGTGACGTTTGTGTTGTCACTGGGTTAACCTCTGGGATCTCATCTTCCAGAGGACCCTTTTGGGTTTGGTGGGCTTTTTGGAACATGTTTTGGTTTTCTTTTTGGAGATTTTTGGTGTGGGCTTCAGGGCAGCGGTTGTGGTGCCCTGATCACCAAGAGCAGTGGGCTCAATAGCAAGAGGTTGAGTTTGAACATTTTGTTCAGGTAAAACTGGCTCAACCTCCTCTACTTGTGTTTTCACAACTTTATCTTGGTTTGTTATTCTGGTGAAAGTTTCATGATTAAGGCGGCCTGGGTTAGTCACAGCACCTTGTTTACTTTCAGGACCTTTGATTTGATCCTGTAGGTAAACACTCAGAAAACGTGGATAAATTAAAAAAGCTTTTCTTGTTTCAATATTATTAAAGTTTGTCACAAGATCATTGAACAGTATCTGAGAGTAATTAAAATCTATATCAGTTAAAATTGCATACCCCAGATATTGCATATTCAATGGAATTTCATTGAAAGCAGTGGTTTTTGCTGAGAGACAAGTAATAATTGTGTGAAAGAAAAATCTCATCTCAACAAGAAAGTTAGGTTTAAAAATGGTCATACCTTTCATCTGGCCTTCATAACCTCTTTCCAAAAACTCTGCTTGGATCTCATTTTAAGGAAATGACACAGGATGTTATATGTCATTTAACTTGAAAACTTGAGAGATCGATTGTGGGATAATTTGCATCAACACTCCCCCTACTCTTGAGATTATTGTGGAAGGAACACCAGTAGCAGATGAGTGAACCTTTGCATTTTTCCAAAAATCTCTAAGAGAATCAATGTAAATTGGGGCTTTGACTGTTAACATGTGCTTGAATTTCGACTTTTGCAAAATTCGAATCATTGGATGATAGCGAGTATTTGCGTCGTTTTCTTCAAGTATGGCGGTGTAACTGTGTGGAGTTTTGATTATGAGAGTCTAAGTTGGAAGTTCTTGAGTTGATTTCTTTGAAGATATTGATTTGGGAGCCATAGTGTTAGAGAGAAAAACTGTTTTGAGATTTTTGTAATCGACACAGTTTAGGGTAAACACTAATGAAGGATAAAACAGGGTTTTTATAGGGTTTTGAAAAAGTGAACATGACGTGGCATCTGTTTGCAAGATCTGATGGCTAACATCTGTCCACGTGTAACCTCTGATGAGAAAAGTAACCGTTGAGGTGGCAAACCACTTTTTTAGGACAGAGGATTGGAAATACTGATTTTTAACACTATCAGTGGATAGCTATCAGTGTTTTTGAAAAAGTGGTAAAAATAGAAGTCAGATGATACACTTTAACAGTGGATAAGATTTTGAAGCCTATCAGAGGTTTTGAGCAGACTTTTAAAGATTTATTGAAAAATTTCAGTTTTAACTATTTGTAAGGAATTTTTGATTTTCTGAAAACATTTTGATGCTATGTACACATGGATTTACAAGAAACCTTGTTTTTAATCCATGTTTAGCATTCCAATTCTTGAGATCAATTTTTCAAAGGTAGATGTATCCAACGCCTTGTTAAAACATCTGCCCATTGATCTACAGTATGGACATGATGTAAAGAAATCAAACCTTTTTCATGGCAATCTTTAACAAAATGATGTCTGATGTCAATGCGCTTTGTAGTTGAGTGAGAAACTGGATTTTTAATGATGTTTTCAGCAGCTTGACCGTCCAATTTGAGTGGAGTCTTTAGTGCAGTTACACCAAAATCCAACAATTGGTTTTGAAGCCACAAGAGTTGAGCAGTGCAGCTAGCAGCAGCAATATACTCTGCCTCAGCAGTGGATGTTGAAACTGCAACCTGCTTTTTGCTTTACCAAGACACTAGACAATCACCTAGGAATTGACATCCTCCTGATGTGGACTTCCTTGTAGTTTTGCACCCAGCAAAGTCACTATCTGAAAAACCTGAAAGCTCAGTATTCCCATTAGCTGGATACCAGATACCAAGTGTGGGAGCACCTTTTATGTATCTGAAAATCCTTTTTACAGCAATAAGATCAGACTTTCTAGGTAATGCCTGTGATCTGGCACAAACACGTGTTAAAAACATGATGTCTGGCCTTGATGCAGTTAGGTACAATAAAGACCCAATCATGCTTCTATAAAGAGTTTGATCAACAAGGTCATCTTTACCATCAATGGTGACTAGCTTGGTGGTTACCATGGGTGTGCTACATGGTTTACAATCATCAATATCAAACTTTTTAAGCAGTTCTTTCACATACTTGTTTTGATGGATAAATGTACCATTGTGCAATTGTTTAACTTGAAGACCAAGAAAACATTGGAGCTCACCCATTGCACTCATCTCAAACTCTGCTGCCATGAGTTTTCGAAACTCTTCACACATAGCAGTGCTTGTGGATCCAAAAATGATGTCATCCACATAAATTTGGACAAGCATCAAAACTTTTCCTTTCCATTTTAAAAATAGGGTTTTATCTATTTTACCTCTAGTAAACCCTATGGATAAGAGAAAAGTGGATAGAGTTTCATACCAGGCTCTTGGTGCTTGTTTCAAGCCATACAATGCTTTGTTGAGCTTGTAGACATGATCAGGATGGAATGCATCTTCAAAACCTGGAGGTTGACAGACATACACCTCTTTTTTGATTTTTCCATACAAAACTGCACTCTTTATATCCATTTGATACACCTTTATGTTGTGGTTAGCAACAAAAGCTAAGGACAGGCGAATAGCTTCCAACCTTGCTACAGGAGCAAAAGTCTCATCATAGTCTATACCTTCTTCCTGTCTGTAGCCTTGAACCACGAGCCTTGCTTTGTTTTTTAGAACAATACCCCTTTCATCAGTTTTGTTTTTGAAGACCCATTTGTGCCAATTTGACATACATCTTTTGGCAGTGGCACAAGCTCCCAAACTTGTTGTCTTTTGAACTGAAGGAGTTCTTCTTGCATGGCTTCTACCCAGCTGTTGTCTTTTAGTGCCTCTTGGTACTTGACTGGCTGTGTGAGTGATAGAAAACCAGCAAAAAGACAAATATTTTGGGATTGGCTCTGTGTGAGGACCACAGATTTGATGTTGCCAATAACTTGATCTGCTGATGGCTTTTGAGATAAATCAAATCACCTTGGTATGGAACAATAGCATTTTGAGGTGATGGCTGCAAATGTGTATCATCTGAGCTAACCTCTATTGGTGAATGTGAAGTATCAGCCACTGATGAGAATGGAGGTGGTGGTATTGGGGGTATAGAGGTAACATTCTGATGATTTTGGTACCCAAATGTAGGACTTTTATCAACAGATGTTTGATTTTGTGAACTGACAGAGGTTTGAGGATCAACCACTGTTGACCCAGAAGTGGTAGAGTTTATACAAGAGCTTGTAGCACCTGATCCTCTGTTGGAAGAATAGACTTTTGTTTGTGGAAGCACACAGTCATATCCTTGATCTTGACCTTCTTCAGATGGTTGTGGTGTACCTGCATTGTCTAGCTTGATAGAAACATCAGCAAATGTGAATTTATCTAAATCAAAAAGCTCTGCAGGATTTGCTGGGATTTTCAATGATGAAAGTTCATTGAACTTTACATTCAAAGTTTCTTCAACACACTTGGTCCTAGAGTCAAAAACTCTGTAGGCTTTAGCAGTGGTTGAGTATCCCAGAAAATAACCACAATCAATTTTGGCTGCAAATTTAGATATGGAATCTTTTAAGTTCAAAATGAAGCATGGACAACCAAAAACTTTAAAATATGAAATCAGAGGTTTGATTTTGTACAAAATCTCATAGGCAGTCTTTTGATGCCTGGGGTTAATCAAAACTCTGTTTTGGACATAGCAAGTAGTGTTTACAGCCTCTGCCCAGAAAGACAAGGGTAAACCAGAATCTGCTAGCATAGTTCTTGCTGATTCAATTAATGTTCTATTTTTCCTTTCAACCACCCCATTTTGTTCTGGAGTTCTTGGAATGCTATATTTTCTAACAATTCCTTTTTACTCACAAAAAGCATCCAACTCCCTATTTTTAAACTCTGTTCCATTGTCACTCCTAAAGATTTTTACTGGAAGATCAAATTGCTTTTCTACTTGTTTAAGAGAGTTTTGCAAAATGCCTGCAGTTTCATCCTTAGAGTGAAGAAAGAAGGTCCATGTAAACCTAGAGAAATCATCAACTATCACTAGGCAATACCTTTTGTGTTTTAAGCTCATGATTTGCACTGGGCCAAACAAGTCCATGTGAAGCAATCGTAAACACTGGCTTGTTTTGGACTCTTCAATTGATTTGAAAGAACTTTTATGTTGCTTGCCTTTTAAACAGGAAACACAATGTTCATCACAGGAAAATTGCTTGTGAGGAAAGCCTCTTACAAGACTTTGTTTCGAGAGTGTGGTGATAGTTTTAAGATTTGTGTGTCCAAGTCTTCTATGCCATAACTCAGTTTCTTTGCTAGAAGCAACTGAGAATAAGCATGTTCCAGACATAGGATTATCTTTTAGCATATCTACCACATACACATTCCCACTTCTGTGTGCAGTGAGTTGTGCTTTGCTCTAAGCAATGATTTGATCAATCTTTTTAACAACCTCTGGTCCCACAATTTGACAAGTTTTCTTAGTGAAGAAGGATCCATATCCTCTGTCACTCATTTGTGAGACACTCAGTAGGTTAAATTTCAGATTGTCAATTAAATTCACATTTTCAAACTTGAGTTTACCCGCAAGAACCGACCCAGAGCCTAAAACCTTTCCCTTTGAGTTATTACCAAAAGATATATCACCCCCCCCCCATGAGCCATGAAGTCCTTGAAAAGGGCTCTACATCCTGTCATGTGCCTGGAACCTCCACTATCTACATACCATAAGCTATCAAGGCAAGTAGAGGGTCCTGCACATCAAGTAAATGGATCAGTTAAGATTGGTCTCCAAAGCCAAAATGGCTTTGGATGGGGTCACAGATGGTCCAGCCTCAAGTCTAGGACAATGGTCAATGGTTTTGAAATTTTCTTATAACATCTGCTCTTGACCATTTCCTATCAGATGATTGTATCCATAAGGGTGCCTGATTACTCTTTGCTTTGAAGGCTTTTTGTAACCTTCATAAGCATGAGGAACCTTTTTAAAGCAGGTTGGCCATACCTTCTTGGAAATGAGTTTGATTGTGGGGCATCTGTCACTTGCACCTCTCTTTGAACAGAGGTTTTGTTTAAGGCTTTTGTAATAGATGTTTCAATTTGTTCAAAAATCTGCTTAGATTTATTTCCAGCAGAACTTAGACTTTCTCTTTCTAGTGCTTTTGCCTTGATCTCTTGTACCTTTTGTTCATAGTTTTTGAGATAGGCACACTGTTGAGTTGAGTGATTTGTTTTGTTGCAGATGGTGCATTTTGAAGAGTTTTTGATAACACAAGTTTTGTTAATGTCATAGGCTTTTAAAAGAAAACAATCTGTAGCCACATGATTTCTTTTTTCACAAATTCACAAAACAGGTTGTTAATCTTTACTCTTCTTTTCCTATTAGACTTTTTATCCACTGCTGGCACATCTTTGATAGGAATCACCAATGCTTTTGGGGCATTAGTACCATCAGAGGTTGTGAAGTCCATTGGCTTAAAGTTTTCTAAGATATCACATTCATCTGACCAGGTTGGTTTAAACTGATATTTTTCAATTTATTTATCTTTTGTTGAAACCTCTGGTTTTTCCAAAACAATTTTGTTTCCAGCTTTATCTGTGATTTTATCTCTTCACTAGCCAAATTTTTGGGGACTACTTCAACTAACTCAGAATCAATTTCAGCAGCATTTTTCTCAATTTGGTCATAGGTTCTAAAACCTACACCAAACTTTATGTTGCTCTTGATCTGAGCATCAAGCATAATCTCATAACCTTTACAGGACTCAACCCATTTTTCACAAGTGATTTGGGTTTCTTCTAACTCCTTTTTACAAACTTAGTATTTTTCTACCATAGTTTGGAGTTGGTCCTTGGTTATGATTGATTCATGTCTCAGGCTACTCATTTCAGAATCTTTTTCACTTAACTTTGATTTTAACTCTTTAATCAGTTTTTCAAAATTAAGTTCATCTTCTAAATTTTGTTTCTCAGGTTTTTATTCACCTTCTTGATGTTTGCAAAAGCAATGATGCATTTGTCAGAACATAGATCTTTAAGGACTGAGGTGATACCTTTGTAGCAGCCATGAGAGCACAATCACACTCATCTTCACACACATCAACATTCCACGGGTCAGTAAGAGAGTTCTTTTCCTTATTAGCAGCATTTTCTTTTTCTTCACTTTAAACCACTGTTTCATCACAAACTTGAACTTCATCAGTTTTTGACACTATCTCCATGGATTCAGCACCTTCAGCAATTGTCTCTAAGGCCATTAAACAAAATTCTTGTTCAACATCATTTTTGGCCATTAAACAAAGTTTTCATCAGTCAAATCCTCAGGTAATCTACTCTAGTCAACATAACTTTGTGTGAAAAAGCTTTGTTGACCAACCTCTGCTGAACTAGCAGTGGTTTGAGCAGGTTGTGTAACAATGGGTGCTTGTTGGACAAGCACTTGAGGATGTGATGGTGCCTAAACATATTGAATTTGTGGAGCAGTGGATTGAACATAATGCACTGGAACAGTGGTAGCAGGATGTGCAAAGTGGGTAGTGTTTGAACATGTTGAGCAGGGGCATATTGGGAATAATGCGCAGTGTTTTGTGTGTGCTGAGGTCTAGGGCCAGGATGAGTCACTATTGGTCCAGAACTTTGAGACCCGCATTCTCTGGCAAAGTGTCCTAGCCTATTACACTTATAACACTTGACTTTTGATTTATCCAGTCCAACCTTCAACCCCCCGTGCAAACCTGGGAATTTTCTACTAGTTCTCTTATAGAATTTACTAGCCCTAACACTCAATAGGGCCAGTTGGTGCAAAATATCCATTTCCTCAAGTTCAGAAGGTTCAATGTGTTGTAAATCATTCAGCTAAAAGGATAAATTGTCAGAGTTTGGCTTTCCCCACTAGCAGTGAACGCATAGTTGGGTGCATATGTTTCAGATCCAAAGTTTCCACCAGATGTAATATCTATATAGTGATCATAGCTTTGGTCCTTTCTGCTGCCAGATCCCTCTTCTTGGCCAAAAAGAGCTGTATTACCCAATGAGTAATCATCAGTCATTTTGCCAGAATCTTGCAACTTCTTTTTCTGGTTTAACTCTCTCTCATAAGTGAGGAGTATCCCATGAAGTTGTGTCAGCGACATTTCTTTAAACCCAACAGATTTTCTCGTTACATAAGCTACAGTCTCCCACTTATCTGGTAACGATCTAAGGAAACGACTATTGACAGTCGAATTAGGAAAAACCACGTTAACCAGTCTAAGTTCACTGATGAGGTAGCTGTAACATTCTAATTGTTGTGTTAGAGACTCTCCCTTCAAGTGACAAAACGTTTCATACTGTTGATTTAGAACTTCTCTGTTACTTTCAATCACTTCCTCAGTCCTACCGAATTGCTCTTTCAGTGCATCCCATAACTCCTTTACACTATTGCAATGGAGTAGACCAGCATAAATTTCATTGGGTAAGGCAGAAACAACTATGCTAAATGCCTTAGCATCCAATTCAATTTTCTGGAAATCCTGCTCCAAAAAGTTTTCAGGATTTTTTGGCACTTGTTTAGTTGGATCCTCTGTGCTCGGAACCACTGGAACATGTGGTCCATAAGCAACAGATCTCCAGTAACGGGTGTTTTGCTGAGCAAGGATGCGACCCATCTGTCGTTGCCAAATGAAATATTTATTTCTTTTCAGCATCGGCGGTTTGAACAAGGATCCAGAATTGGCATCCTGTGTGTTTTGAGACATTTTCAGTTGATTTTTCACAGATTTTGTTTTAAAAACTTTGAACGTAATAAAACTCAGAATATCAAGCTAAAACAACCAAACTGATTAGAAAGAGAGCTGATCTGTTCGAACCAAATCGATTGTTAGATCGAATTTGATGAATCAAGCTCTGATACCAATTGTTAGGATCTGAGTTTAAATTACTTATAGTTTTGTTTCAATAAAATGGAAAATGATTGAATGAAAAGAGATTTGCAGCAGAATAAGATGGAAAACTTTTACTACAAGCAATGGTTGTTTGTTTTCATCATCATCATGCTTTCAAGTTGGTAAACTTGCATGTGATTCACAAATTCCCCCTCGGCCTTTGCAATTTCAGTTTGGTAATAAGAAATGCAGAGAAGATGATATGCGAAAGTTGATCTTTTAATAGACAAGTTTAAACTGTTACAGAAGTTACCTATATATACTAACTATCTAACCTCTGAGCATATATGATGACGTCAGGGTTGATAGTGACAGGAAACTAAATGTAACTAACTGAAAACACTGCTAATACTAACTATCAGTGCATAGCACTATTACATTAATGAACTAAACTAATGACTAAGCTCTGATCTTTATCCTCTGACCCTTGTAACTTTGCAGACCTTTGAAGCTTTGTGAAGGCAGATGATAGGAGAGCAGTCTTTAGGGACAGCAATGTATGTACATCAGAGTTTGTAACCTCTGATAGTGTAACCAAAGCTCAGATAGTGTTATTTGGCTTTGTATCATCTGTTCCTTTCATAGGGTTCAATCCCAACAATCTCCCCCTGGAACAGATGATGCCAAAAACACTTTATTCTAGGTTTTTATTCCTCAGTAAGAATTCTCTTATTTGTCCTTTGAATTGAAGTTCAAAGTTAAGAGATTCCATGTCATCAGCATCCTTCTCCAGCTCTAAACATAGTAGTTCTTGGAAGTCTTCTACTGTAAGCTCATAAGCAGCTTCCATGGATAGTTTAGTGGCTGCACCATCAGACTTGAGCAGTGTCAATTCTTGGGTATCTGACGGCATCGCGCCCAGATATCATGTATCCTACCTGCCTATGCGCCAGATATCAGTCAAGCCCGAGAATTTCACACATGCAGATCGTGAAGCGAATCTTTAGATACTTGAAGGGATGCCCAAGCACCGGCTTGTGGTACCCGAAGAATGATAATTTCGATCTTGCAGGATACGCTGATTCTAATTTTTGGTGTAGATAAGTTGAATTCAAAATCGACTACAGCGGGATGCCAGTTCTTCGGAACAAGAATGGTAACCTGGCAGTGTAAGAAACAGACTACAGTCGCTCTCTCTACCTGTGAAGCTGAGTATATCTCGGCCTCCAACTGTTGTTCACAGATTTTGTGGATACAACAGCAAATGAGAGACTATGGTCTGCAATTTCTCGACAGTCCGTTGTATGTTGATAATAAGGCAGCCATTGATATAACCAAAAATCCGGTTCATCACTCACGCACAAAACACATTGAAATTCGTTATCACTTCATTCGTGATTGCTATGAAAAGAAGTTGGTGCGAATAGAAAAAATCCACCGACGAACAAAAGGCTGATTTTTATACCAAACCATTTTCTTTATCACAGTTTAAATACTTGTTGAGAATTAATGGTATGAAAAATTTGTTGACATGTGCGGACGCTGAGGTTGAATACAGATCGGACGATGAGTTCACGTGATCCACATTGGTTTGTCTATATCTTTCTAGTTTAGAATTTTATTAAAAATTAAAATACAAAAAGATATTTTTGATTTTAGGGGGAGAAATGTTAGAGAAAATACAAAAACATTTGAAAATTTAAAATTCAAAAACATATGAAAAATGCAAACAGTACAAAAACATTGAAAAAAGACAAAAAGAATTCAGTGTTACAAAAAGGAAATGATAGTACATCAATGGACTATCACAGTATGCTAAAGAAATGGAAAGTTTAAAAGTGATAAACAAGTCTTACTGTGGATGTGTCGATATGCTTAACACGTTCAGTAAACTGTTTTCGAGATATAAACTAAATTTTACAACTGCTTAATCTTGTGGATTAACACATCTTGGATATATGGACTTAGTACTCCGAAATTTCGTTTGAGAGATTGCCTGATTCTAAGATACAAGGTCTTTATAGAAATTTTGCTATAAACCCTAAACTACATGCAACTTTGAAAAGTATCGAAAGATCTAATCATTTGCAGTGCTAAAAAGATCCCTTAAGTGGAACACACCTAAAGTCGAGCCTTCATCTCTTTGTCTGTACGGTAGTACTAACCTGAGCTCTCAAGGTCGCGCATAACCCAGATACAGATATCAATTATGCTATATTCACCTGTAAGATGAAATCTAGGGAATCTTGATGCGGGAGTATATTCAAGAAGTGGGAACCGCAGATAAGTCAAGTTTCATAAGTCATACCTTAACATATCCTGAAACAGTTGAGAAACGCGGTAAAGTTTAAGTGGACAAACATATTGACAATCTAGGTAAACGAGTTTAAAACTTAAAGTCATCTAAAGGTCAACGGTACTGGTGATATGTCTCATACAACTGATATGATCCTTTAGACACGAATTCACAAAAATATGTATGTAAATATGTTTGTACATAGGTTACTTTGTTTCTGTACATAGTTTATCAGCTTTACAGATTAAAACCAAAAAGATTTTCAGTGTGTTTTAGCATAAACTTACAAAAATACAAAAAGATTTTGTTTCTACATTGTTTCCAGCAAACCAATGTTGGAGAACGGGTCTTCGAAGTCTGGTAAGGTGCTAGAACTGGTGGGAATCTCTTTGACAACGGGCTAGGAGTTAATCTGAAAAGCCAAAACGATAAAAAGTTCATTAATTTGAAACTTTGATTTTCAAAAATATCAACAGTTTGTTCGTAATGGGTCAAACCGGGGTCATTAACTTGGATTCGGCAGACAAATCGGTTAACCATGGTCATTAGCTTGGACTTGGTCAACTGAGTGGATTTTTATAACTAGTAAAAGTTGGAAAGTTCAGGGGTTAAATTGCAAAATTCGAAAAAGTTTGAATTTGGAGTTTGGCAAGTTCGGCCGAACTTGTCAAACTGAATCAAATTTAACAATTAAGCAAGTTCGACCGAACTTGCAGTGATGGCTGATCGTTTAAAAGATAAGTTCGCCTGGACTTGACTGGGCTTATTTCATGGGCTTATCAAGTTCGCCGGAACTTGCCAAGGTATAAATACCTTGCAAGTTCGGCCAAACTCATTCATCTGCTACCAAAACCCTCTGAGCGAACTTAACCAACAAGTGCGATTGAGTGAAATTGGCAAGAAAGTACCGTTACTCTGCCAAAATTTAAGTTGATATTGGTGATTTGCACACCACTATCAATGGAAGATGTGGGATTTGGACATTGAACCGTTATTTGAACGTTAATTTGAGCATATCAGATTTGAAAACTTAAAAAATGATAGATCTAAGTTTCTAATGGACGATTTGAAATTAAAATCTTGATAAACACTTAAAATCGACCATGAATTCATGATGAATTTGATTAAAGTGGACATGATAAGATTGTGCAGGTTTTGGATTGAAGGATATGACAAGTTCGGCCGAACTTGTTATCAAGTTCGACCGAACTTGCATATAAAGTTTGTATAATTCTGATAAAACTACATGTTCGACCGAGCTTAACAATTTAACTTAGAACTTTTGATTGTGATGGAAGTTCGACCGAACTTAGGTTTTAACATTGTATAATAAGTAAGTTCACCCGAACTTATACTTGAATGAAGAACATGTTTGTATTACATGTTCGGGTGAACTTGACTAAACCAGTTTGTCACACATACATCAAGTTCGCCCGAACTTGTTGAAAAAGTGTTGAAAAATTTGTGAAACTTTTTCTCGTAATGCATGTTAATTGTTTTGCATTGTTTTTCAGGCTCAAGAACCAGCGAGGGTGATTTCTATGGATTTCTCGAAGTTTCATAATACTTGCATCACGCTCGACAAAACGATATGTCCCTCGCTGAAGGATTACGACAGTATTCTGAAGTTTCTTAAGAAGTGTCCTATTCATAGAGCGATCATGGAGCGCACAGTGTCGTATAGATCTCATATATCATTTCTGGATGAACGCAGAGCTCAGCGATGATAAAAAGACCATTACATCATCTGTGCAAGTTGGAAACGAGAACAAAACTATCACAGTTACAGAAGATGATATACGAAGGATCTTACAGTTCAACGATGATAAAGACGATCCTATATTTCTTGACGACAAGATGGTTAGAGGTTGTTTTTATCGAATGGGGTACAAGGGGAGCGTTAATAAGCCGACTCTGAAGAAAGGGGAAGTGCCTAATCCCTACAAGCTCCTAATGCATGCAATTATTCATACCTTCAGTCACCGCAAAGCAGGCCTAGACGATGTTCAGGATTACATGGCCTGTATGGCAACGGCATTGATTCTAAAGAAGCCATTCAATTACTCAAAGCTTGTGTTTACACTTATGTTGAAAAACATGGATGATTCGAGATTGTGCTTATATCTGAGGTTTGTTCAAATGCTAATTGATGAGAAGTATACAAACATTGCACAAGATCCAAATGATGTTCTTTATCTTAGTCACCTTGATGATACAACGGTGAAGAAATTGATCAAGTTTCAAAAGCAAGCATCGGCACCGGTTGCTAAACCCGTATTTGGGGCTATCAAAGATTCAAACTATATTGCGCCGTCAGACAACAAATGGAGGAAAGACGGTAGTGGTGACGAGAAAGAGCTGAATGATGAGAAAGAATGGTTTAAAGGTTTCAAACCAAAAGCTCGCGGTGATTGGATCCTAAAGGCTGAAGTTGATAAGCCTAAGAAGAAATGAGCAGCAAAGAAAGTCGATACAATGCTTGTTGATGAGGAAGAGCCTGTTAAAGTTAAAGCTGAGGCTGGATCAAGCGCAACGGTTGTAATTGAGAGTCAAGAAGGAGAAAAGACGACTCAGGAAGATGATGTGATATCAGCTACTTCAGAGAATGATGATTCTGATGATTCTCTTGAAAGAATTACGAAGAACACAATAGCAGAGACTGAGGCAGAAAGAGCCAAAGAGACTGATGTTGATTTCGATCCAAACCTTGAAAAAGAATCTGATGATGAAAGACCCAAGAAAAAAACTAAGCGAGTGAAGTCTGCTACTATTTCATCGACAAAGACTACATGGTCTCCTCAGACAAAGGGTAGGAAGAAAACGAAGAAAGCTCAAAAGCCAGCTAGTAAACGATATAAGGGAAAGCTGAAAAGCGCAGGATTTACACAAGAACCTTCTGGCTCACAGGAGATAGGAGTTACACAAGAACCTCCTACACAAGAACCTCTTGTTGTTGTTATAAGTGAAGCTGAACGTCAAGGAGTCACACAAGAACCTCCTGTGATCATTTCATCAGAAGCTAAAAGGCCAGGAGCAACACAAGAACCTCCTGTGTCTGGTTTATTGGAAGTGCCTATTATTCAATCTCCTGTTGGGCCAACAACTTCACATTTTGAAAGTTCTACTCCAAAGAAGACTACACCACAGACTGCTACTCCAAAGTCTACTCCAAAGGCAAATCTATTTAGTGATATGCATAATGATCCAATTAGTCTTCAAGATCTAAATGATTTCTTTCCAGAGACGAATGTTGATCTTCTTGAAAAATGTGTAAAGATCTTGGAAGAAAAAGTGGCCAAGAATGAAGAAGAGAAAGCTGAGTTGATCAATAAGATGAATCAAAGCGCAGTTGAGAAAGAGATCTTGGATGATAAAGTTAAAGTATTGGAAAATGAAAGAGAATATTTCAAATCGTTGATCGAAAGTTTACAAGATGCTAATGAGAAGCTTCAAACAGAGATTGCTGATCTAAAGTCAATCCATGCCCTAAATGATCGTAGATTCACAAGAATGCAGAAAGTGTTATCCAATACACTGGGGATTGATTTCATCTCTGAATATGATCGTCTGGATCGTCAGGAAGCTAAAGAAAGATCTGATAAAGAGTTAGCTGCAAGTGGAAAAGGTAAAGGTGTTGAGGGTGAAGCCTCTAAATCATCTGAAGCTGCAGAAAAGCCTGTTGATGATGTTATTATAGCTTCTAAGTTCGATATTCCAAAGGTTGATGAACATATCAAGCCTTCTGATCCTATTATTGCTTCTGAAGATAAGGACGATGAAGAAGTAGAGAAAGAGGATAAAGATGATGATGAAAAGAAAGACGATTCTGAGTATGAAGATTGGAATGTGGCTGATGATGATGATGATGACGATCAGGGAGGAGTTGGTATGAGAATCAGTGAAGGAAAAGTTTCTGATGACATTGATTTTTCTTCTCTAACGGACGATGAATCTAATAAGATGGATGATCAGATTCAGGGGGAGTCAGGGTAAACAGGGCCAGTTGATGATGTTGATACGGCGAATGTTGATAGATTTGCAAAGCCTGTTGCTGCGACAAAGCCTATGATCTTGATGCTTGAACATAACGTTGAAGAATGGGAATTCGTGCACAACTATACCAAAGAAGATCTTGCAAAGTTGATTGAAGTTGATGCAGAATCACTGGAGTTTGATTTTGAAGAGCAAGTGTTGAATGTTAACACGTTTGAGCCGAATGATTATCAGTACGTTAGAAGATTTGAAGCTGATGAATACAATAGAGTGATTGTTGAAGATTGGTCTTCTGATGATGAAATAGATCAAATTGCGAAGTACGTCGGTCCTAATATAGATAGTTTTCCTACATTCGAGGAGATGTATAAGCAACTAGATGAAGACATGTTGAAAGAAAAGATAAAGGAATCAGTTCATGAAGGTAAGGTTCCAAAGCCGATGACGAAAGAGGAAATTGCTCAAGCCAAGAAGTCATGGTTTAAAGAAATGTCGCGCGAATGTAAGTTTCGACATCCTCTAGCATTCTTTACCAGAGACAAAGACGTGTCATTGGAGGATATTCTCAGTTGGGGTTGATTTTAAGAGCTGAACGTATATGCAATCAAAAGGGAATTTGGAGTGCAATACTTCAAGTATCTTGCTGATTTCAAGACTTTACCGTATTGGGATGTTGAGGAACTGGTTCAGACTGTGAATGTCACATATCATATGAAGATCAGTTATTGTGGAATATGATCAAATTTGAAGCGACTAAAGGTTTTAAGTACCGGAAGCCGTTTATTCCAGGTCGTCGCATTAAGACAAACAAGAAAACGGGAGAAAAGGATATAACGTTGATCATGAAAAGACCAAGAGCGATCAGAAACATGCCATTGATGCCTATGGAATAGAACTTCTATCGAGTATTCAAGTGGTGGCAGATAGATCCAACCACACCTGAAGCAATTATTGTATTACGATTTGAAGAACATTTATTACGAAGGAAAGAGTTGAGATATTGGGATTTCAAGGCATGAGGGGATTATGGAGAACGATCAGGATTCTAGATCCAATGTGGCTTGTTAATTGTTCGAGAGAAGATATTAAAACCTTGTTCTATAGCAAGATAGTATCGAGGAACGTGAAAAGGAACAGGCTATGCAATATCAAAGAGTTGTGAATGTTTGTTATGCGCATGAAGTTAATTCAGGAAAGATATGGCAGACAAGCTGGAGGGATCTGGAACGGGTTGAGTTTTTAAAAGAAGAAAAGCGTCTTGAAGATATTCATGAGAAAGGTAGAAAGGCAAGTATTAAAAGATTTCAGTTTATGAACAAAATGCCTCCTACAGATCAGACACCAGATCCAAAGTAAGAACGACGAAGGAAGCCTTACAAGAACTTCTTCGGTCATGTGCGTTAATGTTTATTTGAAGACTGAGTTTTGAAGACTGATACAAGACGAAGACGATATCCAAGGGGGAGTCTGTTGGTGCAGAATGTCTATGTCTTAGTCTTATATCGAGTCTGTCTAGATTAAAGCTGAATAGGCTAGTGGTATGAAGTATTTATGTAAAATAGATTCAAGTTCGCCCATGACATGCTTGGAATGTCAAGTTCGGCCGAACTTGCGAAGGGAAGTTCGCCCGAACTCATGTCCATCTTGAACGAACTTGTACTACTATAAATACCTAGCATGTGTCTCTCATTTGTAACTTTGGCATCTCTGAGGCGAAGCTCTGTCAATTTGGACTCTTGACGTCTAATTGATAAAATTGACGTTTAACTGATTAATTCTTGTCTATTGGTATACTTGTCGTAATATTTCCGCTATTATGGACAATAGATATCAAATCTAGGTTCCTAAGCATCGAGGATCGGTCCTACAAGGTTTTGTCTTGAAGTGTAAGGTCTGACCGCCCGTGGTCGTCTTCTGTAACCTTGTTTTTTGTCTTTTGGGGTGTTGCTGAGGGGTTGGGCATGGTTCGTTATTCCTTCTTTTCGTATTTATGTTGGTTTTGGATGCTTATTTGCTTCTTTCGTTCTTTTATGCTCTTTTTATCCTGAAAATACAAAAGGAACAAAAAAACGTGTTTTTTCCAACATTAGTACTAAAAATGGGTTAGTTTTATGCCTCAGTTGATGTAATTTATATGTTGCATTTTGCAAACATCAAATATCCCCACACTTGAATATTTGCTTGTCCTCAAGCAAAACACTTTAAATGTGGCTTACACACCTAAATGGAATATGTAGAGAAGAAGTTTTGTGGTTTGTCTTTGAGTGTCGGGAATCCAAGATCTTTATTTAAATTTTGTTTTTACTTTATTTACAATCCTATTCGTCAAGATTTATTTAGAGCGGTTTAAAAAAATCTTTGTTTTGGGCATAACATGCCTCCTTAAAATTCTATTTATATACAAGTTCACGTACCTCACAAGAGATCACTCAACACTCGGCCAAATATGTATTTTTGTGATATCGCTCGATTCCGGTTTGGAACTTACTTCTCCCATATGTTTGCCAAGCGATCAAACCTCCTTCTTTCAACTATAAACCTTTGCGAGTATCAAGAGGACTTTGAAAGGGTTAGGCTTGGGCTAAGGTTAGGTGATTTTTTTGGATTAGCGGTTAGTAAAATGGCAAAGCGTAAAAAGCGTCGGTTATCGTTAAAATTGTTTATTTCTTTAAACCAATCATTGTCAAACAAGATTTTTGAAAGAACTTTTTTGGTTAAAGAGATATGGTGTTTGTTTTTTTTTTACTTTCAACATAACCGGTGCTTTTTACTAAAATAAATGGGTTTGAATGAAAAAGGGTTTTGGTGGGTAATAGTTGTTTTGTTTTTCTGGTTTGAAATGAAAAAGGTTTAGGCTCAAAGGGGTTAACTAGGGGATTTTGGTAATGGGTAAAAAAAATAAAAAAAATATAAATGGTTTTGAATGAAAAACGGGTTAGTCCTAGTGCCTCCATCATTTACTTACTTGGGTTTATGTTGGTAAAGATTTGGAATGTATTTTCTTGGCAAGTTCTAGAGTCGTAAGAACCAAGCGGCTATTCACACAAGAAACGAAGATGAGCATTTAATTTAAAGATGAATGTATGCTCGTTAAAGGCTCAAAGCTCACTTATTGTGGGAATGGGTTTGTAATGTGATCAAGTATATATAATCAAATTTTAAAAAGATTTATCATGCTCTTTTTTATATAAATTTTCTTATTTAGTTCTTTTTATCACAACGCTATCAGTTGTAAATTTTTAAAAACATAACTTTTTAGAACTTGTTATTCCCAAATTAAACCAAGACAAGTAAGAAAATGAAAAATTTTGAAAAAGATTTGGGGTGATTAGCGGTTCCAATAGAGTTTTGTGTAAGGCTTCTTATTGGGACTTGCAAGTTTCAAGTGTTAGTCCCCCCCCCCACACCTAAAGTACACATTTTCCTCAATGTATCCAAAAATAAATTTTTTGGTTGATTCGAATACGTAAAAGCGTGTTAAAAACAAAGTTTTATGTTACTGGGCATCTGGGCACGGGCCCGTGTGGTCTGGCACGGCCCCGTGTCCAGAGTGCCAGTGACAAAACTTATAGAAGCTTGACCATGGGGCGTGGCCAGTCAACACGGCTAATGCATTTCGGATAGGTGATCCCCCAATGGAGCAAGGAATGGTGAAGTTTCCGGGGTCGATTTTCTTTTGGGGGAGTTAGTTGAGGAGCATGGCGGAGCATTCTTCACTTAAGTTAACTAATCACAATGTTTCAATCTTTTGTTTGTGGGTGAGGAAGTCTTTCTTAAACTTTGAATATTTGGCATTTGAGTGAGGACTTCTACAAATGGGAGGTTGAAATGCAATTGTTTTAGAAGGTTTATGAATTTCATGAATTGATCATCGGTCTTTTGGCGAAGTAAACGACCGGGGTAGGGTACCGAGGGGTTTTTTGTTGGTTCGGGATTTTGTGTGATAGTGGTTTCTTGGTGGTTAGGAGGTGTGTGTGTGCTTTGTTCGGGTGGACTGTTGTTGATGGATTGTGGCAGTGTTTCCTCGGGACCTACTTTTCGGTTTCTTAAGGTTATGAAGTCTACTTGTGCGTTTGGATTGGTTTCGGTATTGCTAGGTAGCGCGCCTTGTGGTCTTTCGGAGAAATTTTGGGCGAGCTGGCTTAGTTGTTTTTCAATGTTTTGAATACTTGCCCGTTGGTTTCTAATATCGGATTCCGTTTGTGAGAATCGATCCAAGTGCCTTTTTTCGGTTTCGGAAATAAGGCGTGTGATGAGATCTTCAAGCCTCTCCCGGCCTCCTTGTTGTTGAGTGACATTTTGTGATTCGTTTCTCGGTTGTTGTTGAAAATTAGATCTTTGATTTTGATTTTGTTGGCTAATACTATTCCCTGGCTCCCTCCAACCAAGGTTAGGATGGTTTCGCAAACGTTGGTTGTAGGTACCTGTAGGGGACCCGATGGTCTAGGTCGATTATCTACGTAGTTTACCATTTCCATTTGGTTTTCCATATCTTTCATACAACTCCAATTTTCATGTGGCCCATCACATCCTTCACAAGCCATAACGAAGCCGTTTTCATCATTTCTAATTTTTTTTATTTTCGAGGATAAGTCTTCGATTTGGGCTTGCAAAGAGGTGTTTTCGTCAACCTTATGGGCGCCCGGGGCAATAGATTTTGAACCTCGGGGGTGTGCCATTGAAAATTGTTTTGAGCAAATTCCTAAATTTGATTGTAAATTTCGTTCAGGCGTCTATTGCCTATGAGTCCCCAGGAGCTTGAGTCGAGTGTTTGTCTCGTGTGTGGCAACAAACCATTATAGAAAGTGGATACTTGTTTCCATACTGCGAGACCATGGTGTGGGCATTTTCTTAAGAGCTCCTTGAATCTTTCCCAAGTTTCATACAAAGTTTCCCCGTCCTCTTGTGAATAAGTGTTTATTTCTTTCATTAATTTAGCGGTTTTAGAGGGCGGGAAATATTTGTATCAAAACTTTTGGGCAAGTTCATCCCAAGTGTTTACGAACCACTTGGGAGGGTGTTTAACCAAGCCTTAGCTCGGTCCTTTAGTGAAAATGGGAACATGCGGAGGCGAATGGCGTTGTTCGATGCTCCATTGATTCGGAAGTTATCACATATTTCCAAAAGGTTAGTAATATGTAATTGGGGATCTTCATCAGGAAGGTCGTGAAATGTGGCGGAATTTTGGAGCATTTGAATCAAATGCGGCCTTGTTCGAAGTTGTTAGCATCAACGTTCGGTGCATTGATCGCGGCCCCAAGATTACCGACCGTTGGCCGTAGGTAATCCATTAGGGTACCTTGATCCGCCATTGGGCTTTGATCCTCCGAAGCTTTCTCTTTATTCTTGTCTTTTAATCTTTTTCTTAGAAAGCGTTCAGGTTCGTCTAGAGGTTCTTTTATGTCTTTATTGGAACTTGAGCTCATGCACGGTGTAGAGATTTCAGGCCCTGCAATCGAGTTCGAAGTCCTGCGCTTAGAACAAAAGAAATCTGGGTCAGATTTTCTAACCACGGCCCCATGTTTAATGGCCACGGCCCGTGGTCGAGATGCAGTAAATCAATTTTCTAGATCCCAGTTACAGAGGAGCTGGGCACGGCTCCGTGGTGCACCGCCACGGCCCCGTGTTCACTCTACTGTGACTTAGAAAATGTTTACTGCCAGTGATGGTGTTGGTCACGGCCCCGTGTCTGCTGCACTCTGCAGAAAGTGCATATTTTTCTAAAAATTGAAAATTTCCTAAAATGAAAAGAAAAATTGTTAAAAATAATTAGGCCGTTGATTTTAAACTTTCTCAAAATCCTTGTATCCCCGGCAACGGCTCCAAAAACTTGGTGTGCGTTGAACGTACTATATTTTTGTTATTATTTTAAATTCATTTTACGCATTAGTCAAGTTTTAAATTTATAAAACGCGATATTATACTAATACTAAACACACACTTGGGAAAGTGCAGCCATCGTGAGCGTGGTATAGCGTTGGTAAGAAACCGAGATCGTCCAAGGACATAAGAGCTTTTAATACCGGTTTATCGTCAACATCTAATCAATCTAATTTTTTTATAAAAGTTTCAAATATAAAAATTAAAAATAAAAATAAAAATAAGTAGATAAATAAAATAAAAAGAAAAGATAGACAAGATAGAATCACTTGGATCCAACTTATCTTTAATGTATCCTTTGATGATTTTCGCACTTTCGGACTTTTTAAGAGATTATCTTAGTTATAGTAGTAGGCCCCTCTTTTGGAAGAGAGATGTTACCCTCAACCCAGTGGTTTGAGTCAGCAGGGATACAATCCCAAAGGGTCGGAATATTGGAAGACAATTAAGTAAGTTATTAATGCGAAAAGTGGTAGGCCCCTCTTTTGAAGATGACGTTACCCTCGGCTAAGTGGTTTGAGTCAGCAAGGATACAATCCCAAGTAGCCGGTTTAAAATATTAATATTAGTTTACATATGAGGGGTTCAACCCGTTCGCACCCTCACCATCCAATACCTTTGGGGTATTGAAGGAGGTCCTAATAAGCTCGAACCAAGTCCTCGCAGGATCTATACACTGAACGAGACAAGAATTTTACCAAACCACCCTTCTAACCCCTTACCAGGTTAGTTAACGCGCTTTATATAGACCGTAAAGACACAAATAAGCAAATCAATGACATCATGAAGAAATGGTAGGAAAATTCACTTTCAACATAAGAAACTATTTATTAAAGTCATTTATATAGACCGTAAAGACACGAATGAGCAAATCAAGCACCCCTATTTATAGTCAAAACAGAGGCCCGGCCATGGCCCCGTGTCCACAGGGCACAACCCGTGGCCATCACCCTTCTCTTTCTTCATTAACTGTATCTGACAGCAGAGAGCCCCACACGACCCCGTGGCCTCTGGGCACGGCCCCGTGGTCAACTGTTCGCTGTACTACTTGGATTATGCAAATATTTTAGTTGACCACGCCCCATGTTGGCCTGGGCACGGCCCCGTGGTGGACGTAGAAGCTTCTGCGGGTTTTGTCTTGAAGTGTAAGGTCTGACCACGCCCGTGTTGGATGCACACGGCCCGTGGTCGTCTTCTGTAACCTTGTTTTTTGTCTTTTGGGGTGTTGCTGAGGGGTTGGGCATGGTTCTTTATTCCTTCTTTTCGTATTTATGTTGGTTTTGGCTGCTTATTTGCTTCTTTCGTTCTTTTATGCTCTTTTTATCCTGAAAATACAAAAGGAACAAAGAAATGTGATTTTTCCAACATTAGTACTAAAAAGGGTTAGTTTTATGCCTAAATTGTTGTAATTTATATGTTGCATTTTGCACACATCAGGGGCCGTGTGGGGTATCTCGGGCAGGACTGAGCTCGGTGAGATCTCGTATTTATGCTCGCTATCTGAGTCGTGAATCTCTATGATCTCATGTGAGTGCGACATCTGTGACACAAGGTAAGCGTACTAAGTAAGTGTGCGTTCCAATGAAAAATAACACATAAGGCCTAAATAAACAGATTAACACGTATGCATATAAACTCAAAGTAGTTTTCATACATGATCAAAATCCATGTTTATTTTAAATTATTGGCTTCGCGAATCTTGGGACTTAATCTCAAAATTTCGTCGGTTGAAGTCTAGAGTTTTCCCCCG
Organism: Scalesia atractyloides; assembly: GCA_947069175.1. NCBI lineage: Eukaryota > Viridiplantae > Streptophyta > Magnoliopsida > Asterales > Asteraceae > Scalesia > Scalesia atractyloides. The sequence goes on along the minus strand of CAMTDV010000010.1, from coordinate 13,034,130 downwards.
AAAACATCTAGTTCGCTACAACCATTGGCTCTGATACCAACTTCTGTAGCACCCCAAAAATGTCGCAGCGGAAATACAAAGGTAATGGTGACGGATGTTGGTGCCCATAAATATCTTAGTGGACGATGCATCGTTAATTTTTGGACATATTACTTAATTAAAACATTGTTTAAAATTTAAACATAAGTCACAACCATAACATAGTTAAGATGTCTCGATCCTTATGGTCCATGATTAGTTTTAAATGTTGTCCAAAACATTATTAATGACAAACATGCATAACAACCACAGATACGCCAAAGGTTCCCGAAGCCGAACTCATGTACCTGAAGAACACATTTAAAATCAGGTGTCAACACAAAGGAGGGTGAGTTCACATATTCAAATTTAAAACAATTTGATCCAAGGAAAACTTTCAAATTATGTGTTTAATTAATAAAACATCCATATAATATTATGAAAGCCACTTTCATTTCCTTATAAAAATACAAGGGTCAGCCATCGCAAGCGTTTTCCTAAAGCCTTCGATACACAACATCTTCCCAAGTTTTCCATATTAAATTGATAGCATCAAGTGTTCAGACTCGTATGTTTGCAAGACAATACAAACTATATATTTACTATGAAGGTATAATCAAAGCTAGACTCACTACAGAATATCAATTCTTCGCTTGACTGACACGGAGCTACCGGTCACGACGGGGTAGTCAACCCGATAGATCTATCAACAATTCCACGCATACAATATTAATGATTAAACGGCACAACTTGCACAAGATCCCGCAATGGGTCTCTTATATAATGCCTGTCTCACGTACAATACATATATCCTACTAAAATGATAAATTTAATATATAACGAGTTGTACGAATTTCCCCGAAGTCCCCACTGAAACGTAAACCATACCCGATACTTACTCTCTTGAGACCGAGCGAATTCGTCACAACTTTAGATTTAAGCATCTTTAAATCTACACGGTCGTTTTCTCTAAAACACCGTAATAACACCCGTTTCTCCCATTTATCCAAAAATCCGTTTCTCCCCGAAACATATTTATATCAAAACCATATATTTTCCATGAAAATATATCCATATTTTAATCAAAGGTATATTTTATACAAAAGTGTATACTTATCCTTTTTAAGGCGTGTTCTTCCCCAAAACAGTTATAAAAACAGACAAAAGCGGGTTTAGTGATATTCACCTTTGGGTGCGTATTATAAGTAGCGCAGTCCCACAATTGTTTCTACACGTCCTAATATACGTAGGAACGATTTATCAAACAATATATCACAATATTTATAAGTTTCTCCGAATCTTAGATTTTCTCATAAATTGAAACAATATATATATATATATTAAGACTTTGCGACTTGAACGATTTTATTGGTGACCCTTAATATGTTATATTCGTTAACACTCCCATTTATACGTACTATATATCTACGATTTACGCGCCGAAATATATATACATAAGCGTACACAAATATTCAATATCATAACACGCGAAAACTTGTTAACTCATACACTTTATCATTTTTAAAGCATGTATACATGAAATAACTTATTAAGTTAACATGCGTATCAATTTTCATGCTCGACAAATAAGTTACACATTTAACGCGATTTCACCGATTCTACCGTTTTAAACACACAAATGTACATGCATAGTCTAAATTCCCGCTATCATGTCAACACTTAACATATCATAATATACACATATTTAAATCACATAACACTTGTAAACACATGAGGTTCACCCATGAACAACTCATTCTAGTGTACATTGTAAAATGCGTATTTTAGTGATTCGGTAACGTTTTCGGGCGTCGAAAGTCACGTATGACTAACCAAACACCAAGTAAACTTAATGTAAGTTAAAATACTTATATTTATATCAAAAATATAAGTTTAATTACTGATCTAAAATAGTTTTATAAAAATCTCTTAAAAAGGCTATTTTTACCGTTTTTAACGCATAGTTTTGCATCAAACGTTACCGTAACCATCCCAAATCGAAACGACTTGATATTTTAACATAATACATGTTATTTACTGATTAAAATGATGGTTATATTCAGATTACTGTAGTTTTTGTGTAAGCCTCTTAAATCATGCGATTTCACATGCTTTACAACTCGTTTATGCACTAGGTACAACATGCAAGCTGGTAAATTCTATGACAAAGCTTCATGCTATTTTAACACTTCAAATATTATTATTTTTAGTGTTTAGGACCTGATTAAAAGTCATTATCATCATATCATATTTTATTCATCATTTCATGTCCATACATCCACATGCATGCCTAAGTACAAGCATCTAATGCATGTCATTATATTATCATCAACATGCATGAACTAAAATACATCAAACATTCATTTAATTCATGTTAAACCATTCAAGAACATTCTCATCTACATATGATCATCATCCAATCATTCATCATAAATGCAAGACATATATATTCTCACACTTTTAAGATTAAACGACAAAATTCACATGCAATGCATATATACATATATATATACACACGGCCACATATATACACATATATGATTCCAAAATTTCACTTTTCATATTCATCTTTTCAAATCACATAACCTTCATATAACAACCTTTAAACATGCATGCATCAAATCCTCATGAACATTATCAACCAAAATCATTCAAAATCAAAACTCAATCTCATATGTATATACATACTTACGTACGGTTATGTATACATACATACACTCGTCCATTTTATTTTCTTTCAAAACCCATTTGTGTTTAGTTCAATGTTTATGTTTAAATCCAAGAACAAGAGAAACATTCACTATCATCTTCATCACCATGAATCATGAACTTGTTTGAAAACTAAAATATTATACCTTCAAGATTCAAGTAAGTTTTTGAATGAAAATGAGGATATGAAGCTTAGTTTTAGCTTGAAACTCCTTGGAATCACCTTGCAATGCCTTTGAATCTTCAAGAAATGGTTTAAAATTTTGAACTGGGTATGTTTGTGGGGGTTTCGGTCGTAGGTATTCAAGAGAGAGAGAGAGAGTTGATTTGTTGGTGATTTGATTTCTTGGATATTGGAATATATGAGAAGATATACAAGTTATAATCATCACACATAATCCCTAGGCCAACAAGTGGAAGAGAGAGGAGAGAGGGAGCTCCAAATGGCCGCCACCTCCTTGCGCATCTCACACACATACGTATATACATGCATATATTACATATATATAGGCTTAACACTGGTATTTAATTGGATATCGGGTGCTTTATCTAGCATTTAATCACGTTTTAACGCGTTTTAAATTATTTTTAACGCTCTATAAAAATGAACTCACCAAAATATTACTGAATATTATTTTATTTGCCCAGACCGGCAACGTTGCCTGTATTTGGCAGTATGCGCGCTGTGTTGCGCAGTACGCGCTTAAACTCGAAAAATAGAGTTTCTAAGCGTTTATTTTATTTTTCCTCACGAACATGATTAAATATATTATTTTAATCACAACGGACTATTTTTAGGATTTTAACATTAATCGAGCGGTTACCGACGTTCGTTTCGCATATTAACCGTTACGCGATAAGCGTTTATCTTAAAATTGCCAACATAACTTCTAATAAATTTTAAATTTATTAACACATCAAATTCAATAAAATTTTGCCTTTATTTATTCATAACACGTGTCACACTAGTACAGGCTCAAAATAACTGGGCGTCACATGCAAGTTGAATAGAAGAAGGATGAGATGTTTATACATCAAACAAAGTATGTGTATGACATTTTGTTTCATTTCAAAATGGAGGATTGCGCTACTTCCAACACACCTATTTGAGAGAATCACAATCTTGGTCCAGTTGAGAGTGTGGATGACGTTGATCCAACTCAATACAGGCAATGATTGGTTCTCTAATGTACTTGACTGCTTCAAGACAAGACATCATGTTTGCAATGTGTCTTTGTGACAGATATCAAGCGAATCCAAAAGAGTCACATATGAAAGTGGTGAAGCATATCTTTGTTACTTGAAAGGGAAACCTAAAATTGGGTTGTGGTATCCAGCTGATAGTGATTTGAAGTTTGTTGCTTTCACTGATTCAGACTTTAGATGATGTAAGTCGACTAGAAAGTCGACAACAGGTGGTTGTCAGTTCTTAGGAGGGAGGATAGTGTCTTGGCAATTCAAGAAGCAGTTTTGTGTGTCTACCTCTACGTTTTGAAGCTGATTATATTGTTGCGGGTAGCTGTTGCTCTTATATTCCCTGGATATAACAGCAGTGGCACGATTACGGTTTGAATTTCACTCGTACTCCTATTATGATAGACAATAATGCCACTATTTCAATCACAAACAGTCCTATAAAACACAGTCGCATAAAACATATTGACATTCGTCATCATTTTATACGGGATTGTGCTGAAAAGAAACTGACTGAACTTAACAGAGTCAACATACTAGATAACCTGGTAGATCTTTACACAAAAGCTTTTGATAGGGCTCGTTTTGAACATCTAGTCAAACTCAACGGGATGAGAATCCTGAATAACCAGTTTTTCATAAGAATTTTGTAAGTATTTTATTGCTTTTTCAAAAAAAAACATAAAAAATAGAAATCCATAAAAATAAAAAAATAAATAGAAATAAAAAACGAGTTATCACAGTGTGAAAAAGAAGGGATGATATTACATCAGCAAGTTAGACTGTCACACTGAAATTGACATTAAATTGCTTAAGTGTGATAGCAGCTTCATCATATGATGTACCAGTAGGCTAGAAACATGAAATAATCAACTTACGAAGGTGATATAAACATAAACAACTGTGTATGAGTGGGTAAGATATCAATGGCGTATGGTTTTATAACCTTAAATCTTGTCTTGATAGATTACCAAAATCCGAGGTTTTGGGTCTTTATATCCATATTTCATCCTTGCATCCAGATATATGCTCACCTAGGCACAACCAAGGTACTTTTAATGAGCTAAAATGCCAAAAACCCATAAATTGAAGAAGCTATCCTAGAGAGTCATTCAAATGTGCAAAATGCATAAATCGTACCAAAATCTGTGGTATTTACCTTAACCTTCGTTGAATATTGGTCTCTTTGCTGAACGAAAGTACTAACCTGATCACCAAATATCTAATGTTGTAAAACAAAAAGGATGAATTCGGTATACTCACCTACTACTTGGAATCTTTGTGCATACCTTGATTGCGGGGGTATGTCCTGAAGTGGGACACACTAGTACATCAGTATAATATAACCTAAATTGTATCACCAGGTAAAGGTACTTGAAATGTTCTTGTGTTTTATTTAAGTGGATAAGCAATACTGGTAGTCGTCTTGAACTGCTTTTCATGAAAACTGAAAGAAAGAATGGACTGAAAGTGTGAAACAGTTTGATTGTGCTGATATGATCTTCTTAACCAGTGATTCTCAAAAACAGAGTGTTTATTGTTTTGTTATTTATTTGCTTTCAGAAAATATAAAAATCCAAAAAGATTTTACGTTTCTTTAAAGTTCTTAGCGTATGGAAAGTGGTTGTTCATGGAGGAGTTGTTACTGATAGGGGGAGATTGTGTTAGAAGATGAGTTCAAAATTTTAAAATCTTGCAGGTTCTACGGTGTTGGAAAATTTTGAGTGTTGATGATCGAATGGAAATTACTTAATCTGTTATATCTCTTGATTAATAATAATTTGTTAACATGTGTTGAACAATTCTTATGGTTTCTCAAGATGTTTGTGTTATATACAGATGGTTGCAAATTGTTCTTGTGAAGTTGAGTGAGGTGTGATAAAAAGATTTGTGAAGAGGAGCCTAAATGGATGCATGGTAGAACCTCCTTTCTACATTGCAGACAAAGTTTGAAGAGTTTGAGGATTGCTATGCAAATGCTGAACTAGAGTTTACTCAATTGCTAATGATTTTGAAGATTTGGTGATTTGATGCATCAGCTTAGGGGGAGTCTGTTGCTGACATAAGTTATTGATGTTGAAGTCATGCAAAGACCAAAGATGATGAAAAGATTGCATGGAGAATGCAAGATGACTAAAGAAAAAGTTATTTCTTGAAGCTATTGTCAAGGGGGAGTTTGTTGGTGCATATTTGTGTAACAACTTTTAGATTTCATCTTTGGATATCTTGTAATTGATAAACGATAAACGGTTAGCGGATTTAGCTTTGTATTTGTGAATTAGGAGTGACTGGGCCAATCCAAACCCGCACAAAGGGGAAGGGGGCGAATTGGGCTTAGCCCATGTGATGGAACCCTAGCCCATGTTGCAACCTTGTGTTATATAAACAAGGATTTGTATAGGGTTTAGGAAAATCACCATAACCAATGTTAGAGAGAGATTAGAGAGAGAATTCGTGATGCTAGAGGGCTTGGACGAATTGTGATCTTGATTGATTGTAATCGCTTGATAGATAATCAATAAAGATCCGTTGGTTGGTAATTTCTGCTTCTACTCATTTTTTGTGTTAATATGATCTAGAGGATTCCGCACTCTAGGTTGAATTGACGATTATGTACAAGATCCAATGGATTAGGGGACCTACAAGTCTAACCCATTACACACACCTGGCTCGGGTCATAACATTGACCAGTTTTATCACCTTACATTGTTATTTGCTAATTAAAAGCAATGCAAGACATACACTATTTTTCATGTGAGCACAAAACTCGACAAGCAACCATTAATCATTACTGTCAAATGGTGATAACATCACCATTTGACCCGTTTGGCCTGAATGACCATTTACCCTCCTCTTGACTTACCTTTATTGCATTAGGATAACCAAACATTATATACTGCGAGATGGTATTTATATACACTCGTTTGGCCCGTTTTGGTTTACACCATGTGATCATATTACATAAAAGTCATCTTTTTTATTAGTTTGACCCATTATGGCTTACGTCATAGGGTGTCTTTTCAAAAATCCTTGTTTGTTCATCAACACGTGACCAAATTACCGTATTGCCCTTTTTACCCATTATGGTTTACACCATATGGTAACTTTTCAAAACTCTTTGTTTATTCGTCAACACGTGACCAACTTACCATTTTACCATCAAATATGGTTTCTTATCTTTTTCACTTGTTCTGACCCGTATCGATTCACGTCGAAACGTCATTTTTCAAATACTCATTTAAAATAATAGATCACTTTATTCTTAATTAATACATAAGTAGATGTTCTACTTAATAGATGTAAGCTTTACTTACCTTTCATCTGATCATGCTTTTCCCGCGTATTTGATCCACTTGACCCGTTTCTCCCAAACTTTCCACCTAGCTTGTCAAGCGTCAAACTATCATTTGTCACTCGCAAGATGATTAGATTAGTCATCATTTATCACGACTATCCCATCTTACGAATTTTATATGAAAATTACCATTTGATCTTATTATAGGTCAGTTTGAATTTTAAAAGTCAATTGCCTATTTACATATGCAATGCACTAACAAGTTTAATGAACTCATCTAGGCATTTTATCAAATACTTGGTAGGCGTTATCTTTAATCTACCATTTAACTAAATTCCCGACCAAGTTCATCTCATTTTTTTCACTTTGACAAGTTCAAGAGATTATTAAATCAAGTTAACTTGGCTTTCAATTATCAGTACTAGTTCATCCATTTATTATGCTAGAATTAAAGGTTTTCATCTCTATGTAATACCCATTTCATCATATTACCAGACATTCATCCGAACACTTAATATAATCAAGTTCTACATACAAACTAGTAAACAACATGGTTTCAAGCACCTATTAACATGAATATGACATCAATTTCATCATATCATACAAAACCCATTCAAGTCATGTATGAACATGTACTCGAATTCATAGATTATTCAAGTGTCTTCTTATTACTACCATCTATGATGATTCTAAACACTAGTATGTCATCAACTTCATCATATTATCAAAACCGACTTCATAATCTACTTATTAATCACTTACAAGTAATCTTACATCAAATACCTCATAATTTCATTATGTCTAACGAAATTAAGCATACATATACACTCAATTTTATCTTGGATCATAATCCAACAATCTAATTGCTAGTATTCTACTTGTCTCAAGTTATGACTTTCACCAATCTAAGTTTTTAGACATACCTTATGATCCCCTAGTTCAGGTGATTGATAATTCGTGTTCATGCAAGATTGTGAGGTCCAATTTCTCCTTCAATTTTGATGATATTGGATCAACAAGGGTTTCCCCTTGTTGCACCTCCTGATCATCGACACACACACACTATGTGTGTGTTATGTGTTAATTTTTATGTTTTAAAAACACAAGTTTTCCTTTTGGCAGCTTTGCTCCCTCAAGTTTAATTTTGATTATATATAAGGCTACAATTCATTGTTTTATTGCTTAATTTCAAATAATCAACTAGGTTAATCATCCCTAGTTATTTGTTCAAGGAATAACTTTTACCACCAATGGTATTTTTACCCGCTCAACCTTAGTTAATTTGGTTTAGTTACCAAACTCGTTTTCGGGGTGTTACATCAACAATGTTTCGTTACTTGAAGATTGCAAGAATTTGTACTCCTTGACCTCTAGACCCTTGAAACATTTAACCAATTCCCATCTTTCGGGTGATGATGGGACCTTTCCGAACTAGCTCTTTAAAACGGGTGAAGGCCTCATGCATTGGCTGACCCGCTAATTGCCAAAATGAACGAATCTCGTCTCTAGCATCGTCGGTCTTTGCTATGAAGTAGTACTCATCAAGAAACACTTGTTGCATTCCAGCCCAAGTGTGAATACTACCCGCCAGAAGCATAAGGAACCACTACTTCGCTTTGTCTTTCCACAAAAATTGGAACAACGTTAACCTCACTTCGTCTTGAGTGAAATTATTGAAGTGAGTATGATGTTAATATAGTTCGGTTTATAGTCGAAAGAGCATCTTCCTTGAGGTGGAGGAACAATGGGTGATTCATTTTCAGTGACAATCGGTCTAAACCAGCCATTAACGCCTCATGGCACTTGTTGTTGAGGTGAAGGTTGACGTCTTTGGGTACCATTGACCTTTTGGTTGACCGGTCTTCCTTGGTTAACCCGTTGATTATCCCTGCCCAACGTCTGAGGAATCCAGTTACGATTGGCATTATTATTGTTGTTGTTGCCCCGATTCGTTTGGTTGTTGTATTGGGGTTCATGATGATTACAATAACCGTCGTTTCAGGCATAACCTTACCCGTAATCATCAAAGTCATTCACATAACTGGCGTGTTGATACCCCATCTCTTCTTCATAACCCCTACTGTTGTCGAAGTTCCTGTTGTTGTACTCATCCCAACCACCATCTTCAAACCCATCATTATAGTTTCCCCTTCTTCCGAATATTCCAAATGATGACTCACATGTTCCAGTGATTGATAACCTTGAACGCTATATGGCTCATCATTGGGAAAGTTATTTCTCAACTTATCGATGTTGAAAAATAGGGTTCATTCGCGGGATTGCTGTGGTTTTGGTTAGCCCCACGGTTGGGGTTTTCATTTTGGTTGTTGAGGTTTGGTGGTAATGGGTTCTAGCGAGAACGATTTTGAGGTGGTGGTGTAGGTGCATGTTGATTATGATTGTGATTTTGGTTTTGGTTTCAGATAGTTAGATGTGATGGTGTCGGTGGTTTGAATTGTTACCACCCCCCCCCCCCAGTTGGTTATTTTAGTTGTTTTGGTTTTGTGGAGGTATTCTTGTGTGATACCCAGGACGAAACCAGGTACACCATAATCGGTCCAAAACTTTAAGTATGCTTAAAACAATAATTGTGCGAAAACCCTAAAAAACATGTGTGACTTGTGTACTAGATTAAATGATACCTGTTATGTCTCGGAGGAATCCGAGAGCACATCATGGTTAACATAACACTAATAAGGGCCAATGGTGCGAGGTTGGTGTCCTTAGCCTTTGAAAACGTGTTAAACGGGAGCTTTCCGTTTAACAACGTTACACGTTTGACTATGATTATTAGGCCATCGGTAGGTCCATTTAAGATTCCGAGTTCACGGAACATCTTAGTTATGTGCCGAATAGACCATGACATAAGATTTGAAGCAAATCGGAGCTCGAGCACGCAAAATGAGGCAGTTTCCCGGTTAGGGAAACGCCTTCATTTTGAGAATAACAAAAGGCATCCAAACATGCAAGGAACGGTCAATCAAGTCTAAAGACACTTAAACTACCCTAATATGAGGCTATTGTGATTAAAACATAACCAGGTTCGGGTTTCGAGACGGTTATGCATGGTTTCTAAAACCGAGTCTTTTAACACTAAAAATGCGAAAAAGGAGCCTGTTTCGCAAATCGGGGACGCGTATGGGACCCGAAAACGAATCTAAACGCAATAACGAAGATAAGCATGATCTTATTAATGCGAAAAACGAAGCACGACAAAGCAGGGGGTGGGGTAGGGCCACCCTACCTTGCGACCCCCCCCCATATATAAATGTTTTTTTTTGTTTTTTTCATTATTTTCTTCATCTTTCACCCTCAAATCTGCTTTCCAACAACAAAACACAGCTGATCATCACCTATATTCAACAAAATCAAAGGTAGTTTTCAAGTTTTGTAAGGTTTTGATGAAGATTTCTTGGTTAAACATGAACTAGACTAGGAAAACCCTTTTTAATCCATGGTAATGGATGGTTTAAACATGGTTCGTGGGTGAATAAGAACACATCAAGGATTCCCTGATGTTATATAGTAGCCAAGATCACAAAACTTCGGCTTTTGATACCCTAATCGACCCCTAATCGACCAAAAGCGATTAACAAAGTTATTAACCGAAAAACAGTGAAACGAGGCTTGATTGACATGGGTTATGGCATGTTTGGATTGTGCTTGATGTTTAGGTACTAAATATAGCAACCACACACTTCTGGACTCGAGAGAAACGCACGGGAACGGAGTTTGCGCTAGGTATAACACTCGAACACTTCGAGTAGTTTAGGCAGAATATTGTTGGGACTATAACTTGGTCTGTGATGCTTGGAATGAGCTGAAAATTAGTATGGTGATGTAGGCTATTTACAGGAATGTCCATCTAAAATTTAGAATTTTTGGAATTTTCTATGATTTTTGGCGAATTTTGACTATTTTACCCAAAGAAATTCGAGAAAAATACCAAACAGAGTCGATAAATCACCAACATTTATAGAAACACTAAGGAACATATAAGGAATGTTTTGGGAAGTTTAGGAGTCCATTCGGATTAAACATCCGCGTTTTTGTGAGTTTTCGGTAGCCGGAAACGCACCGAAACGAAATCGGAAAAATCCCAAACTTTTATAGGGGGTTCCTGGACATATAAGGGACTTTCTGGAATATTTTGGAAATTTTTAGACATCGGATGATAAGCAATGTAAATTATTCGGTTAAATACTGTTTACAAATAATTTATTTGAGGAGTTAAAATGGCTAAATAAATTCCCGATTTTCCTCATAATCTATATATTTTTACTGAATTGTATAAAAATTTCCAGATTTTTATCAAACTTATGTATTAAAGCGGAATTTACGGAGTTAAAAACGCTTTATTTTAAACTAGTTTCGGCAGTTTACCGTGTAACGATCCTGCCGGAACCGGGAACTGAGCGAACCCGACGTTTACTATAGTTGGAACACCGGGAATATTCTAGGAGATTCCAGGGTCGTTTGGACACTAGGGGGTGTGTCCCATGCCAGTTCGGGAGAATCCCCTACGGCGAAAACGAAAACTCAATTTTGGGCAACCTAGACCCCCCGAACACCCAAACTCCCTTAATGAAAAGTTAATCCTTCTTAAAGGAAAACATGTTGATGCTATTGGTATTCTCGTACTATTACCCGAACGTGTCAAACAACTGACTTTGGCTGGCACGCGAACCGGTGCCCATAAGCCAAACTAGAAACTGATACTACCTTGATATCTATCACCATACCAGTATCCTATAGGTTCAATCCAGGGTGAAAACTCATAACGAGGTCCAAGTTATAACCATTACCAACTTAGATGCTGATTTAAGTCCTTACTTGCATGTGTGCTATTAAAGCTGATCCAGTTGCATAATCACTCTTTGATTGAGACTACGACCCTCACTGTGAGTTTCACTCCCCCACTTTTAAGTTGTTTTACTGTTTTCTAGGGTGAATTGCATGTTACAAACTGTGTTAATTGCACCAACTTGCGATGATACAAAAAAAGTGACCATTAGAGACTAAACTATCATGGACTGATATATTAGTCTCGAATACATAATATTTGGGACTGATTTATCAGTTACAAATAATATGAGGGACTGGTTTTTATGTAACATATGTTAGTGACTGATAATCAATTGCTAATTTTTGTCACAATATTTAAGACTAAATTTCAGTCCCAAATAAATGTTCGCACTATAAAGATTTGGTGATAAACTTATTAGTGACTAAATTTTAATCCCAAATATGTAACGAAAATTGGCACAAATGTATGACGACTGGGTTTTAGTCACTAACATGGAAGGAACATAATAGAGACTGAAAATCAGTCGTTAGTATTCCAAAAATGGATCGAATCAAGAACTCGTATCTAGTCTTGAATGTTTTTCTAATATATTAAATATATATCTAAATAATAATGATTACAATTTATAAAATTATAGCCACAATAATTAATTTATGTATAAATTAAGACTTATAATTAATTAAAAAATAATAAGACGAGCCTGATTCGAGTTCGAGCTTGAAAATACTTACGAACTGAGCTCGATCTTTCATTAGTTAAAAGAGCTTAAGCTCGAGCTTGGCTCGTTTGCAGCCCTAGTTAGCCTCGTATGCGTTTTGTATAAGAGATATCATGACCCATGTGACTCATTACAACTTTATACTATCTATTTTGTAACCTACTATCACACTAAGACATAATTTGCTCTTCAACTCAAAATATTTTTTGAACATCCATTTTCTTACACTAATTCACTTTTGATGAGGTTTGAACTCTTGATCTTAAGGAAACAAAACCTTAATTTCAACAATTTTGTGAACTGAACCCAACCCTCCACCCAACTCGACATGGTTTATTAAGGGACATATGACCAATTTATGTTGACCATTGTATAATTTCATATCTATACATCGATATTTATTATTTTATAAACATATTTGAATTTTATTAAAAACTAAAAAAAGCTATAATTTTGATTGTCTAACTAAATATACAATATTAAATTTCCTATAAATTCGAACTTTATCCTTTATAATATATTCGAACTTTACCTTTTATAATATTATATATGTTTTTATTTTATTTTTATATTTAGAACTGATAACTCTAAAGTTTAAATAAATGTTGGTATTATCATAATTTAAAAATTTTATATCGTACGAGAATATGTAATGTCCCTCCAATATCTTGATCATTTGATTCTTAAAAAGGTTAAAAACTCCCGCTCTGGCGCTTCCTCCAAATATTCCGATTTGGTTCTAAAAGTTTCTACTATAAGTTGCTTAATTTTGTGTGATCTACTTTATATTTTGAGCTTTGGATAGTGGTTTTTTATTTGCAGGTTGTCTTGACCTTGAATTGTTATAGACTTATAGCTGAGCGGAATTTCACTTTTGGCTACTAAAACAAATCCTAATTGTTCGAGTGTTCCACCAATTGCTTAGGTTTTTTGAAACTGCTCCACTGGTAGGTACAATTATTCATTTTTTTTTCTTTTTTGCAAGAAATGTATTTGTTTTGACAAGTTAGAGCATTAACTTCCTATCCATCAATTTTTACCCTATAATTACACTAAAAACAACTATTTTTTCCTTTCTCCTTTCAATTAAATAATAATTTCTTATACTTTTATCATTACCTTTTCTCTCACTTTCACTCACAACCACTTTCAAAATATATTAAAAAAGGCTGGCTATTCACACACGCATATTGTCTATTCACACACACTAAAACGCCCCACTTTGCCCAAAGCGGGGCGTTTCACAGTTAAGTCAACAGACAAGGCCTGACAGGGTCATTTAGTGTTTTTGTTTAGTGTACAAGAACAAACAATAAGCATACGACCACACTTTCTTAGTTTTTGTTTTTGATGTTTAGGGTGAAGGAATGATAAAGCAATCGGCATTTTTTGGAGATCATGATAAGATTACTGTGGTGATCAAAATTTGGATCTTGAATTCTCTTACTCTCCCCAGACAAATAACCACAAGGTATAATGAAATTGATGTTCCCTAGTTTGAATTTTCATTGTGAATTATTTAATTTTTATTTCCCATAAGGATGGATAATGGGTTAATTAGATTAGTTGTTACTGGTGTTTGGGTGAGCACAAAAGGTGCACAACATCTCCAGGTTTGAAGTCATTCATATGAGTTTTTGTTATAAAAATGGTCTCAAAATTAATACACATTTGTATTATAAAGTAAAAGTCATCTACTATCTATTACGTGTTTAGGAAGAGTTAGCATGGCATGTTGGGCCAACTTATTCATGATGAGGATGCCACAGCTGTTTTCATTCCATACACAACAGCGGTTACAGAATATTGTGTTGTGTTTCATGACAAACCTAACATGTTTGGAGAAGATCTGAGTCTTACATATGGTGTTGTGTTGTTCATGATGCTCAATATCTACCGTTTTCCAGTTTTGGTTTATCTTATCTAATTGTATTTTCTACAATTTGACACGTTTCTATTGCTTGAAAATCCTATGTGCATATGAAATACAAACACCATATCTGGAGCGGTCTTTTCATTTGGAATTTGACATCTCTAATTCTGGATTATCGTAAGTTACTTTTCAATACCATAGCTTGATCACACCAATTAGTTTTTTTTATTTTTTTTATTTCAGATACGAATCTGGGAACATGTTGGAGCATAGTGTGAGAGCCTATGTGAAGTTGTGGATGGGGCTCTAATATAATTACACCAAACAACTATTTTTGTTATGCTGCCATGTTTTAGAGATTTTTATTTGTTCTGTTGACTTGTTTTGTTTTCGTATATTGTAGCATACTATGTTGGGAGTTATATTTGTATTGAATATATTTTTGGTAATCTAAGTTTAAACGTAAATAGCAAAAACTAGAATATTGTTAAAGGTATTTCTTTTTTAAAATTTATTTGCAACCGCTTAAAAAAATGCTCACCAATAATGCTTTGTTACCACGCGTTAAGCGAACACCAAAGCCAGCCATTAAAGGGTTTTTACAATAAATTTGACTGTCGCAAATAGTTGTTTTTTAGTAATGTTGGAGACTATTTTTTAGTTGTTAAGAAAAGATATTAGAGACTATTTTTGAATCTTTCAGTCCCTAAAGAAGTGATTTCAGCTTCTAAATAAATGCATTAAAAACTGAAATATCATAGTATCATATACTAGTTTTCAGTCACAAAATAGTTGTATCGAGGACTGAAATGATGTGGTATTGGGGAACACATTTAGGACTGATTTATATGTATTAGAGACTAGAGATGGGCATAATCGGGTTTTATTAGAACTCGAAATCGGTTCCAAACCGGACCCGGTTCTAGTTGGTTGACATTGGAACCGGTCTGATGTGGAACCAGGTCCAGTTCCTACCCGGGTTCACACCATAGAATATGGAACTGTGTAGAACCGGGTACGGGTATTCAGGAACCGGGTATTGTAGGAACCAGGTACAGGTACTGTGCGGAACCAGTTTCTGACAGAATGGGGAACCGAACATGTGCGTTGTCATTCAAAACCTGCACTACACTATTTAGAACCGGTTCATGACAGAATTATTAATAAAACCTGCTAATACTATTCAGAACCGGTTCCTACTTAAATGTTACCGTTGGAAACCGGGTCCAACGGTCAAATTAGCATTAAATGTTACTGGGAACCGGTTCCAACGGTAACATTTTAACGGCTATAATCGGTTCCTACGGTAACTACAGGGCCGGGTACGGGTGAACCGGGTACGGTAGGAACCGGGTATGGGTAGTAACCGAGTACGGTTAGGAACCGGGTACGACCCGATTCAGATGGTAAAATTGTGGAACCGGGTTGGAACCAACGAGTATTTTGAACCCGGACCCGGTTCTACTTAATGTCGGGTAGGAACTGGAACCGGGTCCAGTTCGGTTCTATCGGGTCGGGTTCTGAACCGGTTTTTATGCCCATCTCTATTAGAGACTGAATGTTAGTTTTCGTTGGTACCATGCAACAAGGACTGATGTTCAGTTACAAAAACTACTATCTAGAACTAGGCAACTGTCACTATCTAGGGACTAGCAAATCAATCCCTGATAACCATTAGAGACTGATATGAATGTATTAGAGAGTGATTTTTCAGTCTCAGATGCTCATTTTTTCTGTAGTAAGCTTCATTGAGAAAGAAAGAGAGTTGGTAACTACCTCCGAGGTAAGGAAATCACCCTAGCTCATTGGTGAAGTTGAAAAGTGAGCGGAGCTAATCGTCGAGGTAAGGAAATCACTCCTATCTTGATGATAAGCTTCCACTTTTGGGAATAAGAGTACTAGCATAAAGATTTAGAACAATTCACATGCAAAACCTAGTTAACCAGATTAACGCGTCACTGGCATGTGATTAAACATGTCAACCCATCGTGTTCCGCAATTGAATGACTTAACATGACCTCTCGTTCACGGGTGGTGCGCTACTCCTATAGCACTACGCATAGTGCTATACATGTTAAGGTGTGGCTTCTTTCGAAGTTAATGACAAGTTTATCACATAAGAATCACCCAATAACACGAATCCAGTATATTATGTCTCAAATATTTCACATAGTATAACATGAATTTCACATAGTGTCACATGTAGAATAAAAGCGTCATAAATTTAGTTCGTTCATGAGAGAATATTTTTATTTGTTTTACTTTGCGAAGATAGCGTGTAACGTGTCTCCAAACATGAAATGAAAGTAACGCTCAAATATAAATCACATTAAAATTGAGATAACATGAAAGAAATTTAATGTAAAACATGGATGGTCACGGAACGTAACATAAGACTATTCCAAAGTAAATCGAAGTCTTTTTCGAATTAAGGAGACGTGCTTTGGCCTAATAGACAAATACTCTCATCGAGGAGCGACTAACGATATTTTTCCTTCTAATTACTACACGTCCTTAAACGATTGGGAAAATCGAAACTTTGGCGATATTGAAAATCGAAGAGTCGGACTAGTTATCAAGATATGAGTTTCACCTCTAACTTAATAACATCGTAACCTAATGTGGTCGGTACTTATCAAAAGATAAGGGTTCACTAGAGTATGAAATGGAAATTTCCTTCAAGGTTTGGATCTCACTCCTAACTTGAGGGTAAATTTCATGCAAAATTCAAAGTATAGCTGAGTGAAAGTCATCACCAAATGTGGGAATCACCCCTATTTTGGTGAGTCGTTTCGATTGTGTTATAAGAGTCTCTTCAAAGCCTCCAAGTGTGTATTGTGTTAGCCTTAGGAAATGCATGTATATTAAGAGTCCAAAGAATATAGGGAGAAGCAAGTAAGATAGAAGGGAGATAGTTTTAAAGAACACATAGTGAGAAAGCTCCTAAACTATAGACTAGGCAAAAAATTCATACTTTTCCTAATTCCCTATAGTTATGGCTTTGATACCAATCTGTCACACCCCAACCGATGGCGGAAACATTGGGATGAAACGAACAAATCGTTCATAGCATCATAACACTAATTATGGCAATATTAATTAAATCCAATTTTATAAATGACTAAGATTCTACATTGTCTCAAATGAAATAAAACATAACATAACAAATACATCAACAAAATGTTGGCGAGCATACAAGTTTGATACGTAATATAATATGTTTAAAATTGTATAAATCATACCCAAAACATGTAAACAATAAGCAAGTTTAACTAATATGCTGAAACGGTATAAACCATGTGTTCAAACCCAAGTTTCCAACGCAAAGTGCCTTTCCCAAAGTCTAACAGGAGGTTAATGTATTTAACTTAACAATACCCCAAGCCTTAAGGGCGGTGCGTTACTCCTATAGCATATGCATAGTACCATAATTGTTAAGGTAGGCTTGTAACAATTTAATGAGCACATAGACACGAAAAGTTTACATAGCATCAAGTATCACAAGCATCACATCGTTCCATGTTTAAAATTGGGTAGATTGTGAATAACAAAGTTTCAAGTGTTGTGATTTAATATAGAATACATGTTGGAATTGACGCACGAGTGACGACGAAGAAACGACGAAAGTGATTTAACCTAGAATGAGATAATGGATTCGTTAGGATTTTTGAATTACGTTACAAGATGGTATAAAGTCGTTGTTTATAGACTATAGGTGTTGTCTTCGTTTACGATCAAACTTTGGTAAAGGTTAAAAGTTAATAATAATAAAACAGTAATATTAATGTCTTAAATAATGATAAAAATACAAATGATAGTTTTAGTATAATGAGATTTATGATATTAAAGCTAATAATAATTAGTTTAATAATAATAATAATATTAATAATAATAATACTAATAATTGTACTAGTAATAATAATATTAATAATAATAATTCTGATTTTATAAGTAATAATAATATTATTTTCAGTAATAAGTTTTGATAAGATTTTACAATTTATAAAAATAAATTCTGATTATATTAATAATCAGATTTGTATAGTTATTAGCCCAAATAGATACAAAGAATGGCCCAACTATATTAAGCTGGTTATATTAGATCTGGCCCAAAATAGTTATAAGGGATTAAAATGTTGGCCCATAAGGGTGAGAGTGTTATGTGAAAGTAAGCGAGATGAGGGTGAATGAAATGAAGTGATGTTCGGGTATTTATAAGCGAATCGAGGATGGATCAAGTCGCGTTTTCTGGTTTGGTTCGTGATGGATTCGAAGATGGAAATAAATCAATCACTATATATTTCGAAAAATCAGGGGTATGAAGAAAGGAAAGATGACACTTGTTGTTGATGATGAATTTGCACAGATCAAGTTTGGCGGAAAAATAAGATTGAATGCAGGTTTAAACTGAATGTACGTATACATATTAAGTGTTTTATAATCAGAAGCGAATGAGGGTTATAGCCCGCCGGTTAGTGTGTGTGTTTGGCAGCGGGTGTCCGCGGGTTTGAGCCCCGGCACCACTGTTTTGTTTGTTTTTGTTTTAATTTAAGTTTCAGATTCTACATTAATAGTCCCTGCACTATGGTTTGATAAGATGACATAATTAGTCCCTCACTTGTTAACTTAGTAATTAACTAAGTTAGCTTTATTACTTAGATTAGTTTAACTAAGTTAATAATAATTAAGCTTTTCAATTAGAACTTCTTTATAAATATAATAGATAAATAAATAAATAAATGAGCGTTCGTATTGTGATTTAACTAAATCTCATAACTCGTTTTAATCTGTATTGTCTGATAACTTAAACATTGGGGGTTAACTCGACTGTGTCTAGGATGTCCTTAGGCTCATTAAAATACTAATGGCCACGACCTAAGCACGAGGTGTAGGCATACACCTGTCAGATGCAAATTATTATATTTTTATCTGCTCCTTGGGAGTTCAGAAGTGGTGTGTCGGTTGATCATGTCTCGGTTTCTGTACTTGGTCCCATATGTATAGACCGGCTTATAACACTGTATACAAGGTCATTTGTACTGTCCCAAGTTATTTATAAAATGTGCCAAGTGTACTTAAATAATTTTTGAAAATATTTTTAAAATTTGTCGGTTGATTGTATTTACCAGTGAAAACTGACGTATTTTCAAAAGATTAAGATACAGGTACAACACGTAATAGGCCGGAAGCTGCGAAGGCGTCAACATAGAGGACTTGCAACCCTTAGTCTTGCCACTAAGTCTGTTGATCATTTTGTGTATATTTTACGATCCGCCTGTGGATCTTTATTACAATCCGCCTGTCTTTATTATTTTGACTTTGAACATTATCGGGTTGTAATAATATTTTAAATCCAAGACTTTCGTTGTGTTGCTCTGTGTTGTTTCGTTATGATGTTATCAACTCAAGTCACAATACTTCCCACCGGGACCACCGGGATACACGTGGAAAACGGAGTGTGACAGGTTGGTATCAGAGCCAACGTTTGAGTGAATTTAACACTAGTCATTTGTGTTTGATCTCAAACGACACAGTAACACATTCCTTAGACTTCCGAGTCTAGGCCCTGACCTAGGATTACACATTTACATTGATTTTATTTATTCTTGCGTTGTTTTAGTTTAACTTGTTTTGGAACAGGAAAACATGCCGCCAAGAATTAGAGGACGTGGAGGGAAAGGAAAAGGTCCCATGCGGGGCGGACCTTCGATGGTAGGACCATCACATGTACCAAACCCCTATGATGGATCTGGCGATTCTTCATCGCCATGGGAACCGATCCGGCACCCGATTTCTCACGAGTATTCACCACCAAATTCCTCACACCACTCACATCACTCACACCATTCCAACCATACTCATAATTCCTATCATTGACACTCTCAATCTTATCGTGGAGAGTATAACCCAAATATTTATTTGCGTTCACCCTCTGTTACCCCTCCTGCTTATTCCCTGGACCACATGGACGAGGATTCCGATCCGAGATACCTCCTACCTGATCTCCCGGTCACCCAATTGAACTGTCCAACGGTTCAAACTCTTATGCAGAGACACAATACCAAGGTCCCGATGATTTCCAACAAAGGTGGGAGCAGTACGTTTTCTACAACACTCCGTCCTACCAAAACACCCCCTCATACCATGCTCCTCAACAGGAACAACCTCCACCTGAGGAAGTACAAATAGAACCGGTGGAGCAACCACTACCACCGCCCGAACCACAACTGCCACGAAGGCGTGGAGCGCGCATGTCGGTGCACCCGGTCACTTCCACCCTTACCTAGCTCTTACCCAGTAATCCCCGAGGATCCATAGATGGGTGGACCCTCCAACACATCACCTGTGGTGGAACCAGCACCACAACCAGCGGTTAACCCGCTACCATCACCAGTGGCACAACCACCAAATGTGGAATGCCACCACCGGGTTTTGAAAACCCAATACCTGCAATCCAGGTCCGTCTGGATATAACCCTTTTGACCCTCCTGGCATGCCGAATTATATTCATCATGCCCATTTACAAGATCCATACATGGATGCGGTCATCAATAACACTCTTTACCCTTCACCTTTCCCTACATATCCAGCTGTAGGGTATCCACCTTACGGATACCAATACCTGGTTGCACCACAACCACAACCACAACCACAACCACAACCTCAACCACCAGTACTTGAGGCCATGCAAGACCTTGGAGAGAATGAAGGAACTTCAGCGTAAAGCTGAAAAATCCGAGAAGAAAACAAACAAATTTTTAAAGAGATTTGTGAAGATGGTTAAAGGGAAAAAGGATGACTAAATCCTTGTATTTTGTTTATGTATTTTTATTTTTCAAAAGTCCCCGCGAGAACATAATATTTTCTTTTAAGCCCCTGCGTGGGTATGTTTTCTTATTTAGTCCATGTGTGGACAAAGTATTGTATTTAAAAGTCCTGTTTAAGGCACCTATGTAATGTAATTCTTTTAATCAAATTTTTTGGGAATTTTCCATAATATATGTATTCCATTACATCCTTTGTTCAAGCGATCGTCTCGTTATTAATTCGAACTTTATTGATCCGCTATATAAACCCAAAAGATCTTCTTAATGGTTTACACCAGCCGAGTGATAAAGTCACATTAATCGGCAAATATGGTAGTTAAGAAGTAAAACCTTCTACCGTGATAGTTAAGGAAGATCATCCCTTCTATCTAGAGGTGGCGAACTATGTTTGTGCCTCCTATTCTATGTAGTCATTGCGACCATGACTAGATCATTTAAACCATTAAGACAATTATTTTGTGTTAACATTCAAGTAATGTTAGCCCTCCTGGCAGCATGACTTAAGGAATCACGATAGCCGTCTAAGTTATGGACTATGTCCGAACCTTATAGCCCACGTGATCAATTAGATCCCGGCTAGTATCATCAAAATGATGAACATAACATCCATTAGTGATGTAGTGCCTACGGGCCATAAATTAAACATCCATTAGTGCTGAAATACCTACAGGTTATTTAACGACATCCATTAGTGATGAAGTGCTTACGGGCCATAATTATGTCCATTAGCAACAATGACAGTTGTGGTCTACGACCCCCTGTCTAGAGGTAATAGATTCCGTTAAAACCTCAAGGCCTTATGATCTTTTGAGATCACGACTCATATACTCCAAGACATTGTGTCAAGCCTTTAGTGCTATCTTTATAAGTCTTTTGTGACAGGCCTTTTATGCCATATTTTGAATATCCCCTTGGATAGCCTATTTGCCACATATAAAAATTATCAAGCCTGGCAAAGTGGCATTTTGACCACTAGCCTTAAAAAGGGTGAAGGATTTACATATCAGAGAATTTAAAATTTTATATGGTTAATAATACCATATCATTGCGCAATAAATACCAATATCAATGGATTAATTAAAATATTTTGGTGATTAGTGCCAAGCATATAAAATGGCTCATTCGGATGAAGCCCATAGCCGACGCAATGATGATAATGCGAACGATAAAATCGTCATATGTAAAGACGATTTGCAAGCTTTGATTGCCACGGAGGTTGGCAAGGCACTAAAGGATCATGCTGTGAAACAATTGGATTCGAGTGCTTCTCACTCCAAACCTACATCCAAACACACCTCTAAACATACTAAACCTTTATCAAAGCCTCCTCCTTCGGATAGAAAGGAAAACTCAATACACTCCTCAAATGTGAGGAGCGAGAGGTAAGAACACCAACACAAGACATATAACAAGGACGGTTGTTCCTATAAGTATTTCGTGTCTTGTAAACCCTGAGATTTCAACGAGAGAAAGGAGCTGTGGAAGCTCTCAGATGGTTGGACGAGATGGAAACAGTCATTGAAATAAGCGGTTCTGCTGATAGGGATGTAGTGAAATTTGCTGCACAATCCTTCAAGGGAGATGCCCTGATTTGGTGGAAAGCCATGGTGCAATCCGCAGGAAAGGTGTATCTGTACAATCTTAGTTGGCCTAAGTTTGTTGAATTGGTTAAGGATACCTACTACCCACCTCACGAGGTGGAGAAGATTGAGTCAGATTTCTTGGCGCTGACCATGAAGAATTTGGATTGTCGGAAGTATGTGTCGGACTACAATTCTCTTTCAAGGCTTGTGCCTTATTTGATCACTCCTGAACCCAAGCGTATGGCATGCTTCATTGGTGGATTAGCACCTGAAATAACAGGGAACGTTAGGGCTTCAAGTCCAGATACTTATAGGTCTGCTGTGGACCTGTCCCTAACATTGACCAAGGATCTGCTAAGGCATCTGTCTGTTAAATCTGATAATGACGGGAAGAGAAAAAGGGAGGATGATAACTCCCATAGGTTAGGCAAGAAAGGAAAGTCTGGGTTCAACTAGAACCACAACAGATCCGATGACAAGCTTGTGTGCAAGACCTGCAACCGACGACATGGAGGTCAGTGTCGGTTTGATTGGCAAGCGAGGCCTTGCGTCATTTGTAAGAAAATGGGGCATAAGACCCTGGAATGCAAAGACTTAAAGGATGCCACTTGCTTTACTTGTGGCGAGAAGGGCCATATTAAAACAAACTGCCCCAAGAATAAAGATAATAACGCCAAAAATGGTGGGGCGAAAAAGACAAATGCTCGAGCCTTTCAAATGAACGCCAGGGAAGCTGTCAACGATAATAATGTCATCACAGGTACTTTCCTCATTAACGACATATATGCTAGAGTTCTTTTTTGTTCGGGCGCGGATAAGTCGTTTGTGGACCATAAGTTTAGCAAACTGTTGCAGATGCCCGTAAGAACTCTAGACATAACATACGAAGTAGAACTCGCTGATGGAACAATAGAAACCACTTCTTCTATTCTCGATGGATGCCTTATATCCATCAAGAATCACTCTGTTCCTATCTCTCTACTATCAATGAAATTTGCGGGGTTCAATGTAGTTTTGGGTATGGATTGGTTATCTCATAACCAAGCCCACATAGCCTGTGATAAGAAACTCATTGAAATGAAATCCCCAACTGGTGACGTACTTACCTGTTGGGATTGAACCCTATATAAAGGATAGATGATATAAAGCCAAATACACTATCCGCGGTTTGGTCCAACTATCAGAGTTTACAACCACTCATCACCTAAACCCCTGTCTTCCTAAGATCTGCTACCTTTAAATCATCTGTCATAACAATTTGCCAAAGGTCTGCCAGAAGATAAGGAACAGAGGATGGTCATCAGAGTTTTACTTATATTAGTTTAATAGTCAATGTAGTGCTTTGCACTATCAGATGTTAGTGATCAGTGTTTTCAGTTAGTTATTTAGTTGTTAAACGTCACTATCAACCCCGACGTCATCAAAAGATGCTCAGTGGTTAGATAGTTAGTATAAATAGGTGAATCGATGTAACAATTAAACTTGGTCTATTAAAAGATCATTTACCAATTATCTTCTTTGAGTTTTCTTTACTATCAAACTGTGCTGTAATTGGCTGAGGGGGGTTTGTGAATCACATGCAAAGTTTATCAACTTGAAAGCATGATGATGATGAAAACAAACGACCTTTAATTGTAGTAAAGGTTTTCCATCTTATTCCGATGTATTTACTTTTCAATTCAACCATATTTCCATTTTTGAAACAAAAACTACAAGTAAATCAAACTCAGATCCTAACATTACCATTCAAGGAGACCCACACTATGGATTGCCTGAGAAAGCGTCATTAATTAAGGCATCCAGATGCTTGAAGAAAGGTTGTGTCATTTACATGGCACAAGTAACCGTCGACGAACCAAAGCCAAAGATTGAAGATATACCTATCATCTTTGAGTACCCAGATGTATTCCCTGAAGAACTACCCAGTTTACCTCCAGACAGACAAGTGGAGTTTTGAATGGATATTTTACCCGGTGCTGCACCAGTTGCAAGAGCTCCATACCGCTTAGCCCCGAAAGAGATGAAAGAACTAAGAACCCTAGTTGATGAACTTCTGGAGAAAGGTTTCATACAACCTAGTTCATCACCATGGGGAGCTCCGATTCTATTTGTGAAAAAAGGACGGTTCAATGCGCATGTGCATAGACTACCGTGAGCTTAATAAAATATTGATCAAGAATCATTATCCATTACCCAGGATCGACGATTTATTCGACCAGCTTCATGTAGCAAGCTACTTTTCAAAGATTGATTTAAGGTCGGGTTATCATCAACTCAAGGTTAGAACTGAAGATATTCCGAAGACGGCCTTCAGAACAAGATATGGTCACTATGAGTTCTTAGTAATGCCATTCGGACTCACGAATGCACCCGCAGCCTTCATGGATCTCATGAACAGGGTTTGCAAACCCTACCTGGATAAGTTTGTCATTGTCTACATAGATGACATACTTATTTATTCTCGTAATCAATCTGATTACGAGAAACACTTAAGGTGCATCTTAGAGTTGCTGAGTCAAGAAAAGATATATGCCAATTTTTCTAAGTTCGAATTCTGGCTTCCCGAAGTCCAATTCGTTGGACATGTTGTTAGTGAACGCGGTATCCAAGTAGATCCCGTTAAGATCGAGGCAATTATGAACTGGGAAGCGCCTAAAACACCTTCAGAAATCCGCAGCTTTTTGGGATTAGCTGGCTATTGTAGAAGATTCATAGAAAATTTCTCAAGAATAGCTACCCCTTTGACGACATTAACCCGCGAAGATGTTAAGTTTAACTGGGGTCCTAAACAACAAGAAGCCTTCGAGAAATTGAAGCTCAAACTGAGCAATGCTCCAGTTTTGGCTCTGCCAGAAGGCGTTTAAGAGTTTGTTGTTTATTGTGACGCCTCACACACAGGCATGGGCTGTGTGTTAATGCAGAAGGGCAAAGTGATTGCCTATGCATCACGACAACTAAAGGTGCATGAAAGAAATTATACCACCCATGATTTGGAATTGGGTGCTTTTGTGTTTGCACTTAAGCTATGGAGACACTATCTATATGGAACTAAGTGTATTATATACACAGACCACAAAAGTATCCAACACTTGTTCAATCAGAAAGATCTTAATATGCGACAACGCCGGTGGATGGAAACACTTAATGACTACGATTGTGAGATCCGCTACCATCACGGCAAGGCAAATGTAGTTGCCAATGCATTAAGTCTCAAGGAAGGGGTTAGACCCATTAGGGTTAATGCTAAAAGCATTGAGCTTAAGAATAGCTTAAATGCAAAAATATTAGATGCACAAAAGCAAGCCCTATTAGAGACAAACCTTCCAAACGAAGAATTGGGTGGAACTGTTGGCCAGCTGACACCTGGAAATGATAGAATTCTCAGATTGAATGGACGAATTTGGATTCCAAATTTTAGAGGACTTAGGGATCTAATCCTCCAAGAGGCAAATAATTCAAAGTACTCTGTTCACCCTGGAGGTGACAAGATGTACAAGGACTTGAAAACTAATTATTGGTGGATGGGTTTGAAGAAAACCCATAGCTACCCATGTAGCTAAGCGTCTGACGTGTTCACAGGTTAAAGCTAAACACCAAAAACCGTAAGGACTTCTACAACAATTAGAGATTCCCACATGGAAGTAGGAATGTGTAACTATGGATTTTATCACCAAATTACCTAAGACCAATCGTGGTAATGACACGATTTGGGTCATCGTGGACAGGCTAACTAAGTCAGCTCATTTCTTGCCAATCAGAGAAACTTACAGTTCTGACAAACTGGCAAAACTATACGTGGATGAGATTGTATCCCTGCACGGCGTACCGGTATCAATTGTATCCGATAGAGATACAAGATATACCTCACATTTTTGGAAGAGTTTCCAACAACCCTTGGGCACACGAACGTACAAAGAGAACGTACTATACAAACGTTGGAAGACATGCTTCGAGCATGCGTGATCGATTTAGGTGGAAGTTGGGATAACCACTTACCCCTAATCGAATTCTCCAATAATAATAGTTATCATACAAGTATCAAGGCCGCTCTGTTAGAAGCCTTGTACGGGAGGAAATGTCGTACGCCCATTTGCTGGGCAGAAGTTGGGGAAGCTCAACTAACAGGACCTGAGATAGTCCTAGAAACGACGGATAGGATCATACAAATCCGCGATCGTCTCAAAGCTACCCAAGATAGACAGAAGAGCTATGAAGACAAGAGGCGCAAGCCTCTACAGTTCCAGATAAGGGACAAGGTGTTACTGAAAGTGTCGCCTTGGAAAGGCGTCATGCGATTCGGTAAAAAGGGCAAGTTGAGCCCGAGATATATAGGACCGTTAGAGATTATCGAACGTATCGAGCCCGTAGCTTACAAACTCAAATTACTCGAAAAGCTCAGTGGAATTCACGATGTGTTCCACATTTCAAACGTGAAGAAATGTCTAGCCGACGAGTCGCTAGCAATGCCGCACGAGGATGTGCAAATTGATGAAGGCCTGAGGTTTGTGGAAAAACCAATAGCGATCGAAGATCGTCAGGTTAAAAAGCTTCGGAGAAAGCATGTACCGATTGTAAAGGTCAAATGGGACGCCCGTCGAGGCCCCGAATATACATGGGAGGTCGAGTCCACTATGCGACAAAAGTTCCAACATCTTTTTGAATAAAATCTCGAGGTCGAGATTTCTTTTAAGGGGGTGAGGATGTAACACCTTGTAAAAACCTGTCCAATAAAATCCCGACACGTGTCCCGCTGATCCTCGTATGCCACATGTTAACGAGAGGGACCAATCATGTCGTCATGTTATTTAAATAACCTCTGAGCGATACTTAAATAAGTCGAGGGGCCATTAGTGCCAAAATACTAAAAAATATTTTTTGAAGAGGTCTTACGGACAGTAAGCCCTTGAGCTTACGGACCGTAAGATTTAGAAGAGAGCTGGATCAGAGAGGCGGTTATGTACCGCAACCATATAAGGTTACACTTCATAACAAGTTCAAAACCAGGGGCGCCAAAGGTAGCTTACGGTTCGTAAGCTATTGCTAGTGGCAGAATTGTTGGCAGCTTGCTGCCCTGCCACCTTTGTCACGATTGCCACCATTTTCCCTGCTTGTGCCATGACCAAAAACACTTGGAGGCTTCCCATAACACTCCTGGTCACTTGTCTTGGCCTCAAGCTCCTTCCTCAACTATAAAAGGGCACCTTCTTTGCCTCATTGCCTTGCTCATCTTCATCTTTCTCCTCTCTTGCTCACTTGGAAAGCTCCTGCTTACTTGGAGCATTCCCCTGAGTTTCTAAGCTTCCCTTGGATCACTTGTAAGTGTTCCATCTGGCTTTAGTTGTTTATGTTAGGCTTTAAGCCAAAGTCAAAGCGTTTACGTAAAAACTCTTTGACCTTCGGCTAAGACCATTATGGTCCAGCCATTGTTCGATGCGAACATGGCTACGTGATCATAATTAGGTAGGTCTTAATCCCTTAAAAGGGAACCTCCTAATTACCACGTTTGCTTGGTCAATTGACGGGTCAAAGTTATTGTCAATAAAAGTCAACGGGTCAGTTTTTTTGAAAATAATTCATATAGGTCAATATAGGTGTTATAAAATATATTTTATCACCTTACTAACTTGGTAATAATTATAAGAACATGTATGAACATGTTCAGCCCGTTAATTCCAGATTTAAGGTCGATACGCAACCGAAAGTGGCAAGGATTGACTCCTTCTTTGACTTTCAGTTCTGACCCGAATTATCAACTTTAGAGACTGATCTTAAGTTAATCCAATATTATGCCAAATCTTGACTAAAATGCCCTTTTTTTGCATAAACTAAGGTTTTTAAACACCAACAAGCATACAAATGATTTATATACCAATTTATTAGCTTCAATTAATTATTTTGATGTCAACATTCAGGTATAAGCTGCATTTGATTAAATGTCGTTATTAATCCTTTTTAAATGACTAAAATGCCCTTTTCAGCATTTTAGAAGGTTAAACATAATTTCTTCACAAACCATTTACCTACTGATGTAATATCAGTAGTAGGACCTATTGGGGTGTTAATTCAGATTAGGAACTTAGTTGATGTTTAAGATTCGTATAATGCCGATAAATGACTAAATTACCCTTTTCCGCATAAAATGGTTTTAACCAAACCTTTCATAACCAAATCTTTTACCTACTGATATAATATGTTAAATGACTTATTTGGTTATATAAAACTGATCATAACTTCAGTTCTCATTAAATATCAAATTAATCGGCATTTAGCGACTTTTACGCCTTTTCGGCACATAGTATAGTTTAAAACTATAACTGTGAACCAAAGCTTGTTACCTACTGATTTCTAAACTTACTTTAAGTACTTTTACATTAGGTACAAGTTCCAAACTCAGAATCCCAAATATGACATCAAAACTATGTGTGAAATAACCAAAATGCCCTTACGGGGCATAGTTTGGTTTAAAATTTACTACCACACATATATTTGATATCCTACTGATATAACATCATAAAATACATATTTTTACAGAATGTTTATGACCTTGACATTAGTTTACTCGCAAACCTCTTTTATAAAGCGTAAAATGACCAAAACGCCCTTTTTAGGCGTAACTTGATTTTAAAACATAAACGTGCATTCATATTAATATCTTACTGATATTAAAACATATGTAAAACATATTGGCATATTAAACAAGTCTTAGTACTTGTCAGGTTTAAACTACATTCTATTCCGATATCGCTTAATCTAGCGTATCACACCGTAATCATTACTTAAGACTAACCGGTTCGAGTCAATGACTCAACTAAGGACCCGTTAGCATTCTAATTGGTTATTAAAAACCGTCATTCCAAACTAAATGCCTTTCGGTAGATGGTGCTTGTACTTATCTCTTTGACTTGCGGCTGAGTTATTACTTTTTGAAGATTTAGCTCAGGTAAATACTTTTCACCTATTTTCCCTATACGGGCTTGGGATACGGTAAATTATTACCGCCTGGTTGGGTATGAGATCATGTTTTCGGATTGTGTTTTAACTAAATCTCATAACTCGTTTTAATCTGTATTGTCTGATAACTTAAACATTGGGAGTTAATTCGACCATGTCTGGGATATCCTTAGGCTCATTAAAATGCTAATGGCCACGACCTAAGCACAGGGTGTAGGCATACACCTGTCAGATGCAATTATTATATTTTTATCTGCTCCTTGGGAGTTCAGAAGTGGTGTGTCGGTTGATCATGTCTCGGTTTCTGTACTAAGCCCCATATGTATTGACAGGTTTGTAAAACTGTATACAAGGTCATTTGTACTGTCCAAAGTTATTTATAAAATGTGCCAAGTGTACTTAAATAATTTTTGAAAAGATTTTCAAAATGTGTCGGTTGATTGTATTTACCAGTGAAAACTGACGTATTTTCAAAAGATTAAGATACACGTACAACACGTAATAGGCCGGAAGCTGTGAAGGCGTCAACGTAGAGGACTTGCAACCCTTAGTCGTGCCACTAAGTGTGTTGATCATTTTGTGTATATTTTACGATCCGCCTGTGGATCTTTATTTCAATCTGTCTGTGTTTATTATTTTGACTTTGAACATTATCGGGTCGTAATAATATTTTAAATTCAAGACTTCCGTTGTGTTGCTCTGTGTTGTTTGGTTATGATGTTATCAACTTACGTCACAATACTCCCCACCAGGCCCACCGGGATACACGTAGAAATCGGGGTGTGACAGATATGTACCGAGAAGTTCAGTACTCGATAGAGTTAATGTGAAAATTTCCTAATTCCTTTTATTAGATTTTAAATTTTGATTAGATACATTTTACTATGTAATTGTTACTATTTTAACAGTTTAAATTTTAAACATCTTAATGTTTCTTTAACAATTTTTTTTAACTTAATATTATGCGTTTAAACATTTAATGTTTCAAATTATTATTCATTTTATGCTGTATAAAGCGATTTCAAACACTAATATCTACGTGGCCATGAAAGACCAAAATCTACAATAACTCATTTCAGTCAACGTTTGACTGGTGGCCTCAACCGACTCATGTGGTAGCGTCTAAATAGGCTAGAGGCAAGGTGGTTGGTTAGTTATGCAATACTATTATTATAACTAAATTTTGTTATTATTTTACATTTTGTTAATGTTTTTTTCTATTTGTAGCACTTTTAAAATGACAAGGGATTGATGTTAAGGGTATTTTTAAAGCTACTTCGAAAAAGGAAGTTGAGGAAGAGCCTCAACCGTATATTGTGTATTGATTGCATTGCAACTTTGCAGGTTTTGTACAAGTTTTTTATTTATCTTTTACTTATTAGAGGGGTGGTTTTGTAATTTACTAACGTACAACAAATATAGGTGTGCAGATCTGGCGTGTGAACGGAAGTTATTCTAATTTGTAATATATGTTAAACAATTTGTTTATTCAGTGTATGTTAAACAGTTTGGTTAGTCAACATGCTCTACAAATGGTATGTTTTCAGTTTTGTAATCGTTAATAACATTTTATTTTTTTCAAAATAATTATTGTCGATCTATATGAAACATAGGCTTTCTAAGAAATCGAGCGTTTGACACACCAAGTTCTTTGGTTGCAACTGCCCTATGTCGACCTGGAGATCCTAACGAACCTTGTTCCAGTCGTTTAGAACATCTCTAACAGATGTTACGAACGGTTAGTATAATGAGTCAAGGTTTACTATTTAGCGATTGTTCATATAAAGTTTTGGGCTTATTAATTAATGACTGAATCAATTTGATTTGAGTTTACTTATTCCACAAAAAGCTTGTGTAGTTAATGTATGATTATAAGAAGCCAGCATATAATAGTCATTATACATTTTCTTGATGTAGTTCCATGCGATGAGGAGTTACATAACATTAAATGTATTCATAAAGAAGAAATTCCGTCTGCCTTGACGACGGTATGCTATGTTTCTAATGATATATAAGTATTATTGTCTTTTTTTATTGATTTTTGAATTGCGTATGATTTGCTTTATGTCTAATTGATGATCGTGGATTATTTAAGCAGATGATGATGATGACTATTTTCAAATGAGGTTAAAAACCTCAGCTAATTTGGAATGTTAAAGTCGTATTCAGAAGCCTTCAAAAGCCGCTATTGGAAGACCAAATTGTTATATCCATCCAAGACTTAGATGGGTCGAAGCGGTTTCGAGTTTACAAGGTTGATTTTTTATGCTAAAATATATACAGTATACATTAATATTAGATTCTTGCAACCCTATATTGATTGCAGTGGAACTTTGTATTTTTTTGTACAAGTTTTTTATTTATCTTTTACTTAGTAGAGGGGTAGTTTTGTAATTTACTAATGTACCACAAACACAGTTGTGCAGGTGTGGCTTCTGAACGGTAAATCAAATATTCTATTACAAGGACTTTCTAGCTGCATTCTTATTTTATCATATCAATGATGTTGATTTTACCATCTCTGTCTTGGATGGATATAACTATTTTTGGTCTTTCTACAGCGGGTTTTGAAGATTTCTCAGTAGAACTTTAACAATCCGAATTCGTTATGATTTAAAACCTCAATGAATTCTAATTGTTGAAGTCCTACTGAGAAGCCTTCAAAACCCGTTGTAGAAAGACCAAAAATAGTTATATCCATCCAAGAAAAAGATGGGCCGAAGCAGTTTCGAGTTTACAAGGTTGGTTTTTTATGCTAAAAGATATACAGTTTATATTAAAATTAAATTGTTATGTATGACATTTGTATGTAATTCTGGCTTAAATAATGGAATGTTTTGTTGGATGATAATTTTCAGCGGCTTTTCCAAATTGTATGCTGACAAAGCGAAGAATAAGGTAGAAAACATTATTCTTTTGTTTTCATGGCGATAAAATCCACTCCTCGGCTACTCCCAGCAACCCCTTATGTTCATATAAGAATCTTGATGTCAACTGATTGAAGTATGTTTGAAATATACTATCTTTTTCTTACACTACCATTTTCATTGTTTTGCAGTGTCAAAATTTCAAATTAGAAGATATCAATTTTTGACTAAGCTCCGAGTATGGAGTCTACATCTATATAGAAGTGGTAAGATGTCACTTTTCAAATGCTTTCTATGTTTCTTACTCTCACTATTATGTTTTTTATATTTTTCTTTGCTTTGTAGGGGTAAGATGGTTGCTTCTCTCTATAGGTCATACAAAACACAAGCTATTGGCGGCAACCAACCATATTTAACATATAATATGTTAAATATCTCGGGTTGCCGCCAATAGCTTGTGTTTTGTATGCCCTATGGAGAGAATCACCCATCTTCCCCCTACAAAGCAAATAAAACATATAAAAAACATTATCATAAGATTAACAAACAAAGAAATCATTTGAAAAGTGACATATTAGACTAGTGGGGAATTACTACCACATATTGTTTGATAAGTTGTTAAAGGGCAAAAAAGACTCGACAACGTTTGCCAAGAAAATATTCTATTTGGAATCTATTATAAAAATAGTGATTCGATTTCACATTTTGTATAGATAATAACTTTTTATTGTAGCGTATGAATAACTTGTGAGCAAATACTCCGTAATTATTTTGTATTTTTTATCGATTAATGATTAGCGTTGTAATGTTGTTCGCAAATTTATGATGTTCAGCATATAGCATTTCGTATTTGTATCGATCGATAAATTAAACTTAAAGCATTATATACTTTTGATTGATTTGATGGAAGGATTGATCTCCTGGTCTAAAACAAACCCGCGTAATACACGGGTCATAAGCTAGTTCAATATAAGAGCATTCACATCTATTTCACCATATTTTTACCCCATATTACACTAATAAACACTATATTTCTCTCTCATTTTCAATTAAATAATATTTTTTATATATTTATCACTACATTTTCTCTCTTCTCCACTCACAATCACTTTCAAAATATATTAAAAATTATAAAGGGTGATCAGTGTCCCCTCGAATATATAGATGAAGAGTAACATTTTCTCTTTCCTCCACTCACAACCACCTTTTATACTCTTTATATTATAATAACTCCATTCACACAATTTGGTGGAATGGAGGTGAATGCTCAAAAGCATCAAACCTAAATCAAGATTCCCCAAATTAAACATGAAATTAGTTGGTGTATACGAAGATTAATAAGAGTAAAAAGATCACTTGATAGGGATGAACAAGGTGCATAGTTTGATTCGTACCTTCAACGAAGCACAACACCCGGTTGATGATCGGCAGGCGGATCAAATCCGACGTGCTCAAACAAGATCACAAAATCATGATTTTTTAGAGATTGAAAGTGCTTTAGAGCGTGCAGAGATTATGAAAGTGTGCTAGAACCGATTTTGTATACTAAAGCAACGAATTCGTCACATTCCCTTCTTGTTCTAGATGTAAATTAACGGTGGTTGTATTTCTATGCTGTATAGCATATTTTTGTGTTAGATTTTTGTACTACATTTTTGTGCTATATTCTTTTGTACTTAATTTTTTTGTCTTAACTTTTTTTTTGAATTTTTTGTGCTAGATTTTTTGTACTAGATTTTTTTATGCTATATATATATAATACTTTTTTAGGTCAATATGTTTTAATACTTGGAGTTAAAACCAATTTAAAAGGACTTAGACACAAACTACATAGATAGATAATGATACAATAATCGACTCAATTTTAAAAGCTTCAAATTTCAAACAATCATATCCAAATTAAATATTTTACAATTGATTTAGGGGCGGTAGGGCCCTATTTTTGTATCTTGACAAAAACCCAATTGGATCTAAACAGAAATTGACAATTCACTCTAAAGGTGCTCGATGGACCAGAACGGTTTGAAATATGAAAAGTTTTAACCATTACTTTGGCAACAGTATAAAACATAAGAACTAATGGGCCAAACACCCTAAATGGTGAATACTGCACGGACTGAATTTGCACCTTTCCGGACTATAAATTTTCTATGTACACTTGTAAATTACAAATAGGAGTCACGAGTTGGGGTGTTACCGATATAATCTTTTTTTTAATCTCTTTTATTTAATATATAGCTTAGTTTCCAAGTCATTGTCACTAAGAGTTTAATAAGACAAAATGTATTATTTAATACATAATTTTAGTTAGAAAGTGATTGTCAAATGTCGCAAGAAAATTATACAAGAAAATTTTTATTTTAATGTGACTAGTAGATTAGTAAGAAAATTAGTAGTAAAGAACTAATAAAAGAATTAGGTTCCAAGGAACATACATTGTTTGAGCCTTAATAAAGAAATTAGGGTCCAAGGAACATACATTGTTTGAGCCTTGGATGATAATAATGACATGTCACATGGTTGATATGTGTAATATTATATTAAATGGATTTATATGAGAAACTTCTTATTACTTTGCTCTAAATTTATTAGGATGGTTGCTAACATCTTGTAGTTTCATTGTAATATCATTAATAACATATGTATTTTCTTTGTAACCGTGAGAAGGTGTTATTAGATACTTATGTTGAAGAAACATCAAGTTAATCCGTGAGTTAATCTTCATTCCTTTCTCATCTAACAACTGCCTTGATCAATAGATGGTCCTAAAAACAACACAATAATGTGAAGCTTGTTACAAGGAGAAGAGGTGGGGGGTTCTCCTTATAACCGCTGTCCGACGTGAGAATAAGAACTCTTTTTGTGGATAATAAGTGTCTGTATTAAGTGAGAGAGAGTAAGAGAACGATCCATAAACCTAGAGGTGAAGTCCTCTATTTCTAGCCGAAGAGAGTAACGAAGGAGGTGAGTTGATTGTCCTTGGGCCAGACTTCGACATTACAGAATATCCCGTTTGTCTCTCCAATCACAAGCGCTAGTGTTTACAGGAGAATGGGAAGGTGGCACACGGTGATTGGATCCACATGGCACGGTCGTTGTACTTGCTGTTGGGTCTGACATCAACTGTTAATGGAGATCATGAAGTAGTGAATGGCGCATGCTGATTGGTGACACGTCACTGTCCTTTTGTACTTCCTTTCTCATGTATGATTGCTCATCGTAAGCCTTCGTTGGACACAGCCTGACATGCGCCAATTGGCTACATGCTCTGCTAATTGTCTTGGTTTTACTTTGCCTTACTGGCATGCTTGTTCTTGCGTTGCTAAGGCTTCCGCGGATTTCTTGAAAACGTTATGTTTATTTGTTTTGCGTATGGTCCCCTGTGGGCGGTGCAAGCTAGTGGTTACGCATGTCAGTGCGGGATTTGGGACCATACCCCTTCACATATGAACATTCATATACACGTCTAACCAAAGTAAAATAAATTAGTGTTAGTTTACTAGTAAAATAATATAAATTAAAAGTTTCTAAAATTAGAAAATACATAATGTTAGTTACAAGAGCTAATTTCGTTTTTGCTCCCTTTGGTTTGATCATTTTAATGCTTTTGCTCCAATAGTATAACAAGTACCACTTTCCTCCCTGATGCTTCCATTTTATTGCCAGTTTGCTCTACGACTCTAACTTAGTTAAAAATCTCGGTTAATAGTAAGGGTATTTCAGCAATTTTATATATGAGGTCTATTTATTTGTTATTAATTCATTAAAGTTAGGATTTATACATATATAAAAAGTAAACTCAATTCGTTTTTTTCTCTTTCTCACAACCACATTGCACTAGCCACACCATACAATCACCACCATCACCCTATACCATCCCCACCCGACCACCACCACCACCTTGCACCAGCTCCACCCAAACACCACCTTCTGTTCTCCCTCTTTCTTTCTCATTCAGCCTCCACCGCCACCAACCGACCATCGCCACAACAACCCTAGTCCGACCCCTTCGCTTGGAAAACAAATACCTTTTGCAAGTCTAAATTCAACAACCCCAAATTTGAACCCCCTACCTCCAAGATCTGCAAACTCGATTTGAAATCACACCAGATGTAGAAATCGTAAACTCTATCTGGAGCCATAAAATTCACACTAGATTTACAAACTTGGTTTGCAAACATAAACGAGATTCGAAACCATATACAAGATCTTCGACAAGATTTGACCGGAAATCGCAACTAACCTTGGCCGATTACAAGATCTTTAAGCGGAGGCGGCAGCGATGGTAATTGGTTTCGATGACTGTTGTAACAACCGCTTCCTCGCAAGCTCGTCACTCTCGTTACGCCTAGCACCAGATATTCGGATCATAATGTAATCTAAATCACTTATTACGCTACATCGCATATTTTCGCACTATATCACATCACAACGCATTACATCCCATTAACATAACGCTTATCTCGCACAAACTAAATACTATCGATTTTGCGTGGAGTTTCCAAGGCTATCTGCTCGCTTAAACTGCAACGCGACTCTCAAGACTTGGGAACAAAGCCGCATGATTCATCGCTTATTTATCGGACCTTGAGTAATTATGGAATTTAAGTAAATATGACCATTTAATACGCTTAATACCTCGCTATAACGCTTAATATAACTATATAATACGAACCGAATCGCCGAACGAACCCTTAACGCGAAATCAGCAAACGGAACTTGGTCACCAGTCCAAGTTCGGCCGAACTTGACTACCACAAGTTCGCCCGAACTTGCCTGAGACACAGGAACCTATTGCTTTCCACCAGTTCGCTCAAACTTGTACACAAATGTACAAGTTCGGCCGAACTTAGTTAACTCCTCTTGAAGACCTAGCAAGTTCGCCCGAACTTGCATGAAATTCATGCAAGTTCGACCGAACTTGACTCCCACCAGCTCACTTTTCGCTTTCGCCTATAAATACTCAGCCCTATTCTCTCATTTGAACTTGCTGCAACTTCGCTCTGAGCTCCCGAAACCCGAAACCCTTTGTTTTCCAAGTAAGAATCAACCCGATTACAACAATAGCAATGCTTATCAACGTTTTACAAGGGTTTACAACGATTTTGCACAAGGCTCTGCCTTCGTTTTCATCAAATCTCTTCTGTTTACGAAAATCTTCATCTTTTTCTATAAAACTTCTGTTTTTATCTTAGATCTACACTTAACGAGTTCCGTTTGGACTTGGCTGCACGAAACCTTAATGATTTCGGCTCACCAAGTGTTAGATCTATGGAAAACCCTTTTTAGACTCGATTTTACACAAAATACGGACTTTTGGTGATGTTTTGTTCATTTTTTATATGAAACGAAGCATTTATCATTCAAGAATCCCAGATCTGGAAGCACAAGGACGTTTATGTTGGTTTACACAAGCCGGACTAACCCGAACGAACCGCGAGTTCGCCCGGATTAGCCCACGCTTTTGTAAAACGACTAAAACCACTCTAAAAAAGACCTCTCTGACCTAAGTTTGCTCAGTAGCACAGGGTTGGAGGGATGAACACTCGATTTACTCAGCAAACGATGCGAAAACGCAAGATTTTGCACCCGAAAACATCAAGTTAGCTCGAGATTTACCTGTTTTTCAGCAGCACCTAGGTCAACTTCGACCAAACTTGTACCCCTGAGGGTCAAGTTCGACCGAACTTGGTTAAGGTTTTCACCAATTTCATCACAAATTCGCTCGAACTTGTCTAGTTTCTTAGGAAGCTATACAAGTTCGCCCGAACTTGTCTTTCCAACAAAGCTTTCTCACAAGTTCGCCCGAAGTTGACTAATTTCCTTGGAAATTAGACAAGTTCGCCCAAACTTGACTCAGAGCTCAGCAGTCCCTCACAAGTTCGCTCGAAATTGTATGTTTACATACAAGTTCGGCCGAACTTGCCTACTGTTCAAGCCAAACTTCACCGTTTCAGCTTTTTGGAGACTGATGTACTTCCGTTCGCGTATGCAGGCTGATCCGACACTCTCCTCAACTCATCTCAGACCTCATCTCTAACCTAAACGCATCGACAGTGAGTATACTTGACCCATTTTCGCTTTAATGCACTTTTGGGTGTAACATACGTTCTTATCAAAACATACACATCGAACACTAAACTGAATTATCACACGCAAATATCTGCTATACATATTATACGTGATTGTTAGAACATGTAAGCTAGGGCACTTTTCGTTATCTCCATCTTAGCTAGTATAATACTATAGAGGGGCTCTCATCCGACGGGGTTTAGCTAGGACGTACGCGCGAGCTCTCAGCGAGTATAACATGTGAAATTGTCTTGTGAGTTTATGTGTTGTATAAATCATGATTATGTATGAGGAAATTCGCTATGTTTTTATCTACTATGCTATTATATCAAAACCTGTATGCTCGCCAATACATTTTTGTATTGACAAATTATTTTAACGTATGTTGCAGGTTATTGAATCCTGCTTGCTGCAAATGGACGTAGGATATCATCTTTAGAAACGTATGTAATAGGATCTAGGGAAGATCGAATTATGTTTGTTTGAGAGATACTTGGATATTTGTAATAATATATGTTTGTTAGTATGGGATAACGAATGTTTAAATATTGTCGCATAAATAGTTGTTATGGATTCTCTCGAGCAATCTGATTCGCCTAGTGCCGCGCCCCGATGATTCCGTCATCGGTTGGGGTGTGACAACTGTGGTCTTGGTTAGCTCCGAAGACAGTGGTGGTGAAGTCTGGCGGTGGTGATGAACCTTCAACAAAGAAAATTAAGCGGTGGATGATAGTGGTGGCGAGCTGGTGGTCGTCGTATTGCAGCACATGGATGGGAGAGGTGGTTGTATATTTGTGAATGAATGGTGATGTCGCTGATATAATATAAATAAAAGACAAATATAAGAATTTAATGAAATTGAATAAATGACTAAAATTTTTTATTTTTATTTTTTAGTATCATAAAAAGAAAATAACAGATTTAAAAATTTGATGAAACTGAATACTTATATGAAACTTATGAAATACCCTTATCGTTAAATGGGAAGTTTAACTAAGTTAGAGTCATGGAACAAACTAGTAATGAAAATCATTCTTTGATGTTTCACGGTCTCATACATTATATTCATAAATACTAATTATATCGAGATAGAAGGTAGACGGTCAACAAGTTACGCCGCTACCCCTTTCTGAATAGCAAAGCTAAGTCTTTTAGAAACTACATCCATAGATCTCGGGGTCATAACATTACTGTGCATGACCCTTTGAACTCGGCTAAGTAGGTCCACAGCCTCTGGCGCAAGGAACCCAAAAGTATCAAAAGCAAATGAGAAAAACACGTGCTGGTTGTCAAGGCACACTTTCTCGTGTTTGGTCACTTTGCCCTAAGCAACTTTTAAAGCAGCCTGACCCACCGTGAAAACACTACCCCTAAGCCTACAAGGGGGAGACCCCTGTTAGATCCAAACATGCGTGTTTTCCTCCTATCCATCCGAAGACCAACATGAAGAAGGAAAATAACACTCCTTAAACTATTGGAGCAAAACATTAAAATGGCCAAACCGTAAGAAGCAAAAACGAAGTTAACTATAAGTTACAGTTTAATTTTAGTTTATTTTACAACTAAGTTCATAATGTAAACTAGAATTACCACCCGCCTCAATGCGGCAGGGATTCGTTATATATATATATATATATATATATATATATATATATATATATATATATATATATATATATATATATCATATTAGATGAAAAGCGAATATTCCTTACAGACCGCGAGCATGTGTGTAAAACATAGAATAATAGAATAACTGAGTCGATCTATGACCTGCGCATTGCGAAAACCTATCAAACGGGGAAAAACAAACGCACTGCAACGGGTCTGTCAAACAGGAAAAAGTAGATGAAAAAACGTTAAACTCCACACGCACATTGTGTCATGTTAACTCGGAAAATCTAGGACGGAACGTTAAATAGAAAACTTACGAAAGATGAAAAGTATAAGAGACTAAAGTTGAAAATACAAAAAGCTTTGGGTTAAAAGTGAAAATAATAAAAGGGGTTAAATCGCAAAAGATGAAAATTTTTGAATTAGAGGTGAAAAAACAAATTAATCAAAGGGGTTAAATTGCATAAGATAGAAACTTTTGAATTTGAATTGAAAAATCAAATCAATCAAAGAGAGGTTAAATTACTAAAGATTAAAACTTTAGACTTAAATTGTTAAAGGATGAAACTTTTGGGTTAGAAAGAAAAGTTCCAATTTTTTTTTTAAAAAACTCCCAAAGCTAAGAGTAAGGTTTATAAATCAAAATTATAAAAATGAAATAAAATAACGTGCTAAAGTAAAGTTAACGTCATATTTTGCCCATATTTGAAAATCACTTAATATCTGATTAGATGGAAGTCCTCCGTCTTCGTTCACCTGTATATTGGTTTTTAGTTTCTTCCACAACGACGATTAGGTTCTAATCATCACTATCGCAGGTGAGTTAGTTCTTATGACTCCGATCAAACATGATGTTGTATATGTTATTATTT
This sequence comes from Scalesia atractyloides, assembly GCA_947069175.1. Taxonomy (NCBI): domain Eukaryota; kingdom Viridiplantae; phylum Streptophyta; class Magnoliopsida; order Asterales; family Asteraceae; genus Scalesia; species Scalesia atractyloides. Next base: position 12,992,730 of record CAMTDV010000010.1, on the reverse strand, counting down.
AAGCACCGTTATTTAACAATGTTTTAAGAATCGCTAGACGCTAGTTGGTAGGTGGTTACCGACTAACGATTAATCGAGATTAATAGGATTAGGATTTTTATATGTAATTTTTGGTTATATATAAACACACATTTTTATATGTAGTTTTTTTAAGTAGACATGTTTTAACCCCTGTTTGACCCATGTTTTAAGTAATTCACCGAGCCATTTTTATTAACATAAATGACACCGAGCCCTTATTGCAGCCCATTCATTTCAAAAATTCCATGATCCCTTCCCGAACCAAACATGAATCTTTCGATTCATTTGGCTAAGGTTTGGTCAAAATTTGGCAGGAATCTATCCAAAATTTGGATAGAATAGAATCATCATTGACCGCTTAATGATCAATTGGTCATTAATCAATGAACATCCTATTAGCGATTAATTGGGACTAATCAGAGGCTAGTCGAAATTTTTACAACCATGATATTTATGTATATATGTCGTCTCATTAGTTCGGATGATATTATGGCAACTCTATTTTGCATGTTGGATTTTGTGATTCGTTGATCTACTTTGAACTACGAACACCAACTAATGCAAAGTAAGTGAAACAGTTAAGATTTCTTTTTTTTTTTTAGATTTGTATCCTGTATCGAACTGGGGCATAGAAATAATAACATGAATCTTAATCTTTAAGATATTATAATTGTCGGTAAAATTATTCTACAAAGGCTCATAAAAATAAGAAGTGTATAAAGATATAATGAATCGCAAAACATAACACAATGCCGAAGGAAAAAAGACACAATGAGTCAAAAAAAGACACAATGACGCAAATACAGAAAAAAACACAATAATAAATAAAGGTGTAACATTTTCAAGCTAAACATCTAAATTGTTCAATGCCGCTTGAATGAGGTTAATCGGAATCCGTCAGATACCCTTCTTACGACTTCTTATTTTTTGGAGACATTGTATTTGATCCTAACCCTTATAATTGTCTCACAGTGTTTAAAAATAAAAACATTAACTTCAATTACATAAATCCCAAATTTTGAGAAATGTATGTTCCATGACAGTTGGAGAAAGAGGATTTTAGCTGCCATTCAGATCACTACCAAAGTTTCAAAAGACATATTCCTCTTGCACCTACAGTTTTCATATAAAGAGAGTACCATGGCTGATGTGCTTGGTCTTCGCATAAGGCAATTAATCAAAGACTACGTGACAATTAACGACTCATATGTTGGAGCAGCACAAGATTACAAGAGAAAGATGACCGAATCTTTTGATGGTCTGATGAATTACCTCAGAGACATGATGGTAGGGTATGAAAATGAGCAAGTGCTGGCTTTACTGAAACAAATGGAAGACTTAGTCGTGGCAAGCAAAGTTGTGGAATTGAATGAAGAAACATTGACAAGTCATGTGATGCAAGATGGTTTCTTATATTATGTCGATAGATTAAGCGGTGGTGGGCAGAGTTTTATGACAGAAGCGAGGCTTAATAATGTTTCTGGTATACATATAAAAGGAATATTGGATAAGATGATAATTATTTGTGAACAACTCTGTAACATCAGACATAACTCAAATATAGTGGAGGAAGAAGTGGTGGGTTTTGATAGTGAAATAGAAACACTACTTGATCAACTTACTGGAACTTCTACAAAACAATTTCAGATTATCTCAATTACAGGAATGGCTAGGCTTGGAAAGACAACTTTGGCTAGAACATTATACAGCCATGAATTAGTTAAGTATATGTTCGACTTTCGAGCATGGACTTGTGTTTCTCAAGTATATCTAAAGAAGGATTTGTTACTCAGTATATTAAGCTCTATTATGGATGATCTTCCCGGTGACTTTTATGAAATGAGCGAGCACCAGTTGGGGGAAAAATTATATAGAAAATTAAAGGGTCGTAGATATTTGGTTGTCTTGGATGGTATCTGGGATTGTAGGGTCTGGAACGAACTCAAAATATATTTTCCAAATGACAAAACCGGAAGCCGGGCTCTATTTACTAGCCGTGACATAGACGTGAGTTTACATGTACATTCAGCAAGACCTGCTCATGTTTTACGTCTTCGTACGGAACTGGAAAGTTGGGGGATATTTCAGAAGAAGGTGTTTAGAACTGGAATATGCCCTGGGGGATTGTGGGAATCAGGATGGATGATAAATAAGAAATGTGAAGGTTTGCCTCTCGCAATTGTTATAGCTGCTGGTCTACTGAAAAATAATCTTTCAATCACTTGGTGGGAGCAAATTGCTGCAAGTCTGTGCTCATATATGGTTAGTGATCCAAGACAATACATAGACTCTCTGGCTTTAAGCTACAACCATTTGCCTCCTCACTTGCGACCGTGTTTTCTCTTTCTTGGAACATTTCCTGAAGACTACGAAGTCCCCGTGACAAAGCTGATTTGGTTATGGATTGCTCAAGGATTCATACATGAGACTGGAAGCAGAATGTTGGAGGATACTGCGGAGGATTCCTTGATGGATTTAATCAAGAGAAGTCTGCTGACGACTCCCAGGATAAAGGCTAATGGGCAAGTTCAAACATGCCGCCTCCATGACCTGTTGCGTGATTTTTGCTTAAGAAAAGCCAAGGAAGAAAACTTTCTGTTGAACAATTATAGGTATGAACATGTTTCTGATGAACTTACTAACTTAAGAATTACTAACCCAAATTTGCAGGTATGACATGGTCTCCTCAATGTTGTGTTTTCCATTGGAGCTAGGAAAATTTCTTCAAGATGGTGGATCAATTCGTATGGATACATACACATTCCTTAGGATTTTGGATATAGAGTCTATCCTTATCTCCAAATTTCCACAAGATGCGGTCCAGATGGTTAATCTGAGATACCTGGCCATTCAAGCATATGATGGAAGTCCACATGCATCAATGTCAAACCTTGTCAACCTACAAATGCTAATAATATCCTCAAGGAAGAATATTGTTGTACCAAAAAGTATATGGACTATGCTAAATCTTAGGCACTTACACCTTAAATCTGGGGAAAACCTTATGGAGGAGCCTATATTTGAGCAAAGGACCGGGAAGGATGGTTTTCATTATCCAAGTGTGTTGGCTAGCTCTCAAACCTTATCCCAAGTAAGTCCTCGATCATGCCACAATATATTTTCAAGGACACCCAATCTTAGGAAGCTTGGGTTTTGTGGACCCTTAATATCAACTCTAGGTGATCTAGAATTTCCAAATCTAGGCTCTTTGGCGCACCTTCGAAAATTGAAGTTACTTAATAATATCCATACCCTGAAGCAACGAGATCCTGCAATCCTGTTATGTTTCCTGAAAAGCTTAACAAATTGACTTTGTCAAATATAGGCATGGATTGGAATGATATGTGGATCTTAGCATGGTTGCCTAACCTGGAGGTTCTAAAACTTAAACTTCATTGGTGTATTGGAGAAAGATGGGAGCTGACAGGGGACGCAGAGTTTCGGAAACTCAAGGTCTTAAGATTGCAAGATCTTGACATAAAGCAATGGGTTTGTTCAAAGGATAATTTCCCTAGACTACAACGTTTGGTGGTTCATCGTTGTTTAAAACTTGTAAGCATCCCAATGGCTCTCGGAAAGATTCTAACATTGGAGGTGATTGAGATAAATAGGTGCAGACTTTCTGCACATATCTCTGCAGCTACAATTCAGAGTGAGCAAGAGAGTGAAGGGAACTATTTCTTGAAAGTCCACTCAGTACATGAGGTCCAGCAAATTATGAAATTCAAAGATATTCATATCTCTCTGGAGGAAATAAGCGATTGGTTGACAGAATGAAATTAAATATTTAGACATTATTGGTTTGTAAAACCCTCAATGAATTAGAATGTGAAATTATGACAAATAACAGAATTACCCTTCATTGTACTGTACTTTCTTAATTTTTATTTTATTTTATACTTATATCCTTCAAATTACTAAGAAATACTTTTGAAAATTTTAAAGTACATTTTCAGTAATGTTTATTCATAAAATTTTTTTACCCAAAACTCGAATTATACCAAGTTATTTAAAATTGATCAGATCAATTGATAGCTTGACATGCTTTGTGTAAGATCATGTCTAATAATAGTTCACTCATTTAAAATAAAGCACAAGTAATATTATCCTCGTCGTATGTTTTCTCATCAGCTACATGTGTTGTCTCGAATGGATCAATTGATATTTCTTGTCTTATTATAAAGTTATGTATGAGAAATCATATGCCATTAACAACTTATTTTGGGATGATATGAGTTGTCCCTCAAAAGTCCACACCTCTCTTTCGAGGTGCCAAAACATCTTCGGATATATTTCTTGTCAATGAAGGTTTCATATTATATAATTCTTTTGGCGTAATCAGTTGGTGTTCATCACACCAATCAAACATGAATGTCTTATAAATGATATATTTGATCTCTACAAGGAGCAAGAACCTTCTTCATTTCGTATCAGTCATTTAGCAATCGGCTAGATTTTGGAAACTTTAATTCATGAGGGCTAGCAAGAGTGTTGCGTAGAACTCTATTATAACCACTTGCTCTCTGCCAATATGATAACACAAAGATGAGTTGCATATCTTGTGAATACCCTGAATTACGTATGTGGCAATATCTTGCTTTCATATTGCAAGTTAAGACAAAGCGATGACAGAATACAAACCTTGCATATCTATGTTGTCTATATCCATTATTCAGAAGTTATATATTTATAGAGGACTAATCTCAAATAAGCTAAACCATAAGGCCTATTTGCTACACACTGGACTAGAGAATTTAAAACTCTCCTTCAAGCTGGAGCATGAATATTGATGATACCTAACGTGTTACAAATGTGACAAAACCGACTTCTCCGTAAGGATTTTTGTGAAGATATCAGCTAGCGAATTCTCAGTTTAGACATGAGGGGTAGTGATCGTCCCTTCTTTAAGCGGCTCCCGAGTGAAATGGCAACTACTTCAATTTGTTTGATTTTTTAGTTGTTACTCGTAATGTGAATAACTATCTTATTGTCACACCAAAGATTCATTGGATTAAGTTATATGAATTTAATCCGACTAAGCAGCTTACGGATCCAAACGAGTTCACAAGTAGAGTGTGCCATATCCGTGTACTCGTATTGTGCACTTGACGGAGATACAACACTCAACTTCTTATTCTTCTGTGACACACGATTACCCCCAACGACACAAACAAAATTCCCTAGTGGAATACATACTTGTGGAATCTCCATCATAGTCGACATTTGCAATTCCTTCTATCATGTGGTGACCATAGTTCTGAAATAGAATGTGCTAGATTGTTTTTCGGATTGAATTTGATGACCAAAGTATAAGTTTGAGATAAAAACAACTAATTCGGTACATAAACGTTAATGAACCGACATATGTTCATCCGCACCGAAAGAGTTTACATCGACATTTAAGAACGGGAGATCACATCTATGTTAACAAAAACATAACTACTTTTTATATGCCAGAAGAGATGCTCCCAAATTCTGAATGAAATAACTAACAGGGCCAGACTCAATGTGTAGGGAAATAAGCCCTAGGCCACATTCATATAATTATGAATTATTGTCATTATTTTATAGATAATTTAGTTATTTTTTCATAATATTCTCTATATATTATTTCCAAACATAACTGAGGAACAATGACTTAAGGTTTATGTTTTCTTAGCTACTAGCTTTACCCTTTTTTTTGAAAGGTGAAATTTACAAACAACCAAAACGCAACAGCCGACTTTCACAAGAGAGGAGCCAGCACCAAACCACAACTATACAAAAGAGAATTTACATCATTTAACCAATCTATAAATTTGAACCTGGACCTATGAGCGTACCACAAAAATCCATCTCTTCAATTTTGCAATCTTTACTATTATGAACCTTATCATTTCTGGCCTTCCATATCCTCCAGCAAGCGACAATCAATATTCCTTGCATCACATCCTACTGTGATTGTGCCATTCAACCACATCCCTAACTGAAAAGAAAACATGAAAAAGGAGCTGAACACCAATTGCTGATGCTTTGCCAGAACTTTGCAGCCGATGAAAATAAATGATCCGCCGTTTCCATACCAAACTCGCATAAAGGACATAATGTGCTAGCTTTACCTAAGTATCCAAATATGATTCGTTGTTTATATTTACAGTTAATTCCTATTAATTTACTTCTTTTCTCATGAATTTTTTTAATATGCACATGGGCGGACCCACTTGGATCTATGGGTGGACGTGCGCACCTCATAAACTTTTGATTTTATAAGTGTACATACGATTCAATTTTGACTCCCCCTCCACGTAATTTTGACTCCGCACCCCATGAAATTGATAATGGAAAAATAGTGGAAGTAAAATGTATTTGAACTAAAAGAAAATAGAGTAAACATGCTGTTCACCGGATTAGTTGCAGATGGGGAATGTTGGAGAAGAAGACCCTATTTAGAATAGAGGCAATTTTATAATTTAACATATTCACTCAACATTCTTGTTGCAGGATGGCACGTGCTCCTTTTCCTTTTCATTAACCTTTTTTTACTAGTAATGAAGTCATTATTTTTACTCTTTTTTTTATCATAATAAATTATTAATTTGCTTAAAGATGTGTATCTTTCAATATTAATTATATATATGCATTCTATATCACTTCTACTTGAAATGATCCTAGAAAAAAAAACTCAAATGAAATGTCAGGAACTGATTGATACTTATGTAAAAAATATATATTAGGAGTACTTGATTAAAATTTTCTAGTTTTGTCTCTTGGTTAAATTTTTTTTTGTTGTTTTCTAGACTTTTAGTTAATGATTTTGTTGTTTTATTTAAAGTTTTGTTTGTTTAAATGATTAGCAACAAGTAATCAATATTTAAAACTAGGGCTTGAATGTTTGAAATTAAAATTGAAAATTATGGACTATGGTTGATGATTATTTATTTGTTTACGTATTTAGTGTTGTTTTATGGACTTATGGAGAGATTTGTATGTGATAGGAATCATGAGTAGGGATCTTATGGAGCGATTTGTAACACCTCGTAAAATCGTGTCCGATAATGTATTGACACGTGTCCCTAAACCTAATTGTGCCTAAAGTTGGCTAGGAGGGACTGTTTATGCCTAAATTGAAAACTATGGATGCGGAAAGACTAAAAGTGTTAACATGCTGAAACTCAGCCTCTGAGTGACCTTACACGGTGTTCGTATTCTCAATGGAGCCACTTGTTGGACGCGAGAAGCCGTTTGTGTAATTGTCGGAAAGTTTGTGTAACGAAGGGTTAAAAGCGTCAACATGTTAATTTTTACCTCTGAATGACCTTTTAACGAACCGGGAGTTTTATGATGTTAGTCATACTCTTGGATGTGCATAATATTGGCCAAAGAGGGTTTATTGTGCTAATTATAACGTTATACTTAAGTTTGGAAGTCCGGGGGCTAAATGTAACAAAAATTTAAACTTCTGGATGTCTCTCGCCGGCTATGAGAGACATGGTCTTTGTCTCTCGCTCCCCGCCAGAGGCTGTCTAACACAGAATTTTGGCTTGGAGGCCACACAAAGCTCCAAACCCATTAATTTCAAAACTAGGGGCTCTTTGTCTTCAATGCCACATCCTAGGACACTTGTAGCCTCCTCCTAACTCCCCTTAACACCTGTGATCACCTCCTTCAAGCTCCCCAAGTATAAATAGCCCATGGGTGCAACCTTCATTCTTGCACATTTCTCATTTCTTCTTCTCTATTTCTCTTTTGGAAGTTCCTGGACATCTAGGAGCATCCCACTGAGTTGTAATCTTTCTTTGGACCACTTGTAAGTGTTCCAACTCTCCTCTTTTCATTTTATAGGCTTTAAAAGCCAAAAGTCAAGCATTATCGTAATAACGCTTTGACTTTCGGCTAAGACCATAATGGTCAAGCCATTGTTGGGTACAAACATGGCTACGTGATCGTAATAAGGTAGGTGATAATCCCTCAAGAGGGCACCTCCTAAGAATCACGTTTGCTTGGTTAATTGACGAGTCAACTTGTTATTAATTAAAAAGTCAAACGGTTCAGTTTTGAAAATAATCATAATTTGATAATGTAGGGGTTATAAAATATTGTTTAACACTTAAAAAACTTGGTAATAATTATTAGAACATGTGTAAACATGTTCGGCTCGTCAATTCAAGGTGTAAGGTCGGTTCGCAACCGAAAGTCGTGAAGTTTGAGTTCTGCTTTGACTTTCGATTCTGACCCGAATTAGCAACTTTAGCTACTGATTCTAAGTTGCATTATGACCATATTATATTGTAGTGTAACCCTCTGGAGTTATATTACATGGTCATATAGTAATCCGAGTTTATATTGCAAGTTCTGTTATTATGCTCTATGTTGACTAAAATGCCCTTTTGTTCAAAAATAAGGTTTTGAATATAAATGAGCATGCAAATGAATTAAGTACTGATATGTTAACATGATTAGCATATTTTGATGTTATAAATCTGGTAAACTAAGTTTTGTTTAAATATCGTAAATTATGTTATTTTTTAAATGTCTACAATGCCCTTTCGACACAAAGAATGGTTTTAAACATAAATTCTTCATCAAAACTCTTTACCTACTGATGTAATATCATAAGTAAGATTAATTGGGATATTAAGTAAGAATATAAACTGAGTTTACATGCAAGTTCTTGTATTAAGTCCTTAAATGACGATAATACCCTTATGGCACCTAAATTGATTTTATATAAAACCTTTTTACCTATTGATATGTTATATTAAATAACATATCTTTATCATATAAACCTGATCATAGTATCAGTTTTCGTTAAACATCACTTAAATCGTCATGTAGCGACTTTTGCGCCTTTTCAGCGCATAGTATGGTTTAAAACCATATCCAACCATCAAGACTTGTTACCTACTGATTATAAAACTTACTTTTAATAATTTTACAGTAGGTACATGTTCTAAACTCGAATCCCAATTAAGCTATCAAAACTATGTGTGAAATGACCAAAATGCCCTTACGACGCATAGTTTGGTTCTAAACTTTAAACCACACATATATTTGATATCCTAATGATATAACATCACAAATTAACCATTTTTCCAGATTTTTTATGACCATGACATCAGTTTACTTGCAAGCTCCTTTTATAAGTCGTAAAATGTCCAAAACGCCCTTATGAGGCTTAACTTGATTTTAAAACCTTAACGGGCATACATGTTAATATCCTATTATAACATGTTTAGTGTAAATGGCATATGGAACTTGTATATGACTCATCCGGTTACTCGGTATCGCTTATATGCGTATGGTTAAGCCTACGTGGCTAGTTTACGTAATTTAACCGAAACGGGTTTAACCTTATCAATTTTATCTCAAAATCCAGAATGTTATATGTTTATCCATCTTAACAAGTCTTAGTACTTGTCGGGTTTAAACTACATTTTATTACGGTCATCGCTTAATCTAGCGTATCGTACCGTTTTCATTATTTAAGACTAGCCGGTCCGAGTCTATGACTTAAATAGGACCAGTTAGCATTCTAATTGGTTATTAATACCATCATTCCAGACTAGAGTCATCCAGTAGATTGCTATCTTTACTTATCTATTTGATTAACGACTGAGTTATTAATCTTTTGAAGAACTAGCTCAGGTAAATACTTTTAACCTATTTCCCCTATACGAGCTTGGGATACGGTATATTATTACCGCCTGGTCGGGTATGGGATCATGTTGTCGGATTGTGATTTAACTAAATCTCATAACCCGTTCTAATCCGTATTGTCTGATAACTTAAACATTGGGGGTTAAATCAACCTGTCCTGGATATCCACGGCTCATTTAAGTTACTAATGGCCACGACCTAAGCACGGGGTAAGCATACACCTGTCAGATGCTAATGCTAAATTATTTTATATATAATCCTTGTGAGTTTTTAAGTGGCGTGTCGGTTAATCATGTTATTCGGTTTTGAACTGGACCCCATATGTATTGACAGACCTGTAAAGCTGTATACAAGATCATTTTGAATTATCCCAAGTTATTTATAAAAATGTGCCTTGTGCACTTAAAACAATTTTGAAAATATTTTCATAAAGTGTCGGTTATTTGTATTTACCAGTGTAAACTAAGGTATTTTCAAAAGACAAAGCTACAGGTACCAACACGTAATAGGCTGGGAGCTACTCAGGTGTCGACATAGAGGATCTTGCAAGTCCATAGTTGTGCCTAAAGTCTGTTGAACACCTTTGTATATTTTTACGATCCGCCTGTGGATCTTATTACAAGCCGTCTGTATTATTATTTTAAACTTTGAACATTATCGGTTTGTAATAGTAATTTTACTCAAAGACTTCCGTTGTGTTATTCTATGTATAGTGACTATGATGATATCAATCTTACATCACAATATTCCCCACCGGGATCTACGTGGAAATTGGGGTGTGACACGATTTCTCAAGATGAAAGAGATAGAGAATTTAAGTTATAGTTGTACATGTTATATAGAGAAAGACTTGATTAGGAAAGTCGCTCTAGATGATGTTTTGGATTAAAAAAAATGAAAACCCATAGGGCTCAATATTAAATATGTTTGTAATGATGTTTAACACTTTGACGTGCTTTTGATGAATATTTAAATTTTAGTGTGATGTTCTTTTATTTTACATGACCCGACCCGACCCGCTATAAACGGATTTTTTTATATAGCTAGGGCCCTAAAAATATTTTAATATATTCCGCATCCCCAGGAAAATATTTCTGGGTCCTCCATTGAATATACATTCGCTTCTTTGACCCGTTTAAAGTGTGTTTTGGTCATAAAGACCAATTCAAAGTGTGTTTTGGTTCATCGACCCGTTTCAAGTACGTTTGGATTAAAATGCCAATTTTAAGTGTGCTCGGGTCCTTTGACCCGTTTTAAGTGTCTTTCGTCATAAAAATTCAATATAAAGTGTGTCTAGAAGGTAATTTACCTATTTAAAGTTGTCAAAACAAGGGGTAAAACACAAGTGCGTTTTGTATGATTATAAAGTGCTCATTTACATGTTTTAAGCTGACATGTGAAATATTTTTTGTTTGCTTATTGTGTCTAACATGGTATAGTATTCGACTTTTAGGACATGCGCTTTAGTTCTCGCATTGCCATTTGCTTTACTTTTGTCTGCATATTGTGTCTAACATGATCATTTTGTGTTGACTTCGAAATCACTAATCTCTATGCATCCAAAGTGCAAGGGTTTATTAGTATATAGTTTAAAGTTAGTTAGATAGCGGTTAAGTTCAAGGGTTGAAGGTGTCAAGATGAAACTTCATAACCAACACCCCAAGGGAATCGACATCTCCCTTGGGTCGCACCTGTTCGATTTCGGCAGCAAGGAGAACAAGGGGACGTGATTTCTGGATTCAAAAGACACACCTCTTCACAATCATTCACATCCACAAGATCAAGGGACGCACCCGTTCGTGAAAGGACGTGTCTATCCACTCGCAACCATTAGAACTATAATAGGCTTAGATTTCGTTTGTAAATCACTTATGTATTATCAAATTCAGTATTATATGAAGTTTAGTTTATCATTTATGTTAGATCGCTCCTGAATAGCTCGGGAACCTAATTTGTATCTAAATGTCCATTCAAGCGGAAATTAAATGACATGTTAATCACATATGAAAGAATTACTCATTGAAGTCTGTTTTATTGATCAAAAGTTCAATTACATTCAAGATCCTGATCGGACAGAGCTTCGCCTCAATGATTGCAAAAGTTACAAATGAGAGAACCTAAGGCATCTATTTATAGAGACACAAGTTCGCTGGGGAAGGACACAAGTTCGGGCGAACTTGTTCACCGAACTTGTTCACACATCATCAATCGGGCGAACTTGATCTCTAGTTACATAACTACTTCATATTTCTAACATATTCTCATCTATTCTAAACAGACTCGATACAAGACTAAGACATAGACATACTGCACTAACAGACTCCCCCTTGGATATCGTCTTCATCTTGATCAGTCTTTAAAAGCTCTATCTTCAAATCATCTATCTACAACGCCCAAAGAAGTTCTTATACGGTTTTTTCCGACGTTCTTGCTTAGGAATCGGCATTTGGTTAGTAGGTGGCACCTTTGTAATAAATTGAAATCGTCTAAGTCTAGCCGCCCTACCCCTTTCGTGTAAACGTTCAAGACGCCGTTCTTCTTTCAAAAACTCTTCTCGCTCTAGCTCTCGCTAACTTGATTCCCACATCTTTCCAGAATTTACGCCGTGCATGTAGCAAACATTAACAATTCCCTGATACTGGTTCGCTTGCACCTCTTCACGCTTCTCGTAACAGATCTTGTTGAAGAATAAACATCGAATATCCTCCTTTGAACAGTTAACCAGCCACATCGGGTCTAGTATGCGTATCGTTCTCCAGATTCCCCAAATTCCTTCTTTTTGTAACACTTCAGCCGAACTTTCTTTTGTAATATCCAGCTGACTTTCGAATCTCAAAACTATAACAGCTTCACACGTCATTGGATCAACTTGCCACCATTTGAACAAATGATAGAAATCTTGTTCAATTGGCATTAGTGGCATATTCTTCATTGTTCGCGGACGCTTCATTATTAGCGTAATGTCTTTCCACCCGTTTGTTTGTTTGTCTTGATTTGGCGTTTAGGTATAAACGGCTTCCAGTTTTTAAAACCTTGAACCGCTTCAAATTTTATCATCTTCCATAACAACTGATCAATAAACTTCATCTGGTAGCTTATGTTCCTCGTTTGCACAAGTTCTTCCACATCCCAGTAAGGTAACGTACTAAAATCTGCCATGTATCGAAAGTACTGTATACCGAATTCACGTTTAATGGCGTAGACGTTTAATTCCTTCAACCACCCCTAATGACTTGTCAGCATCTCTGGTAAAGAATGCAAGTGGTCTTCGAAACTTTCTTTCTTTTGGCATTTCTTTAAACCATAACTTCTTTGCTTCTGCAATTTCAGCTTTAATCATAGGCTTTGGAACCTTGCCTTCACGAACAGACTCGACAATCTTTTCTTTCAACAAGTCTTCGTTCAACTGTTCATACATTTCTTCGAACGTAGGAAAACAGTCAGTGTTTGATCCAACATACTTCTCTGTTTCATCCTTTCATCGTCCGATCTATCTTCAATAATAACTTTGTCATAATCATCAACATAAGATCTTCGTTTGTAGCAATACTTGTTCGGCTCAAACGTGTCGATGTTCACAACTTCCTCCTCAAAATCAAAATCAAATGATTCAGCATCAACATTCAGCAACTTAGCAAGATCCTCTTTCGACATGTTGTGTACAAACTCTCCCTCTTCTACGTTTTTCTCTAGCATAAGTACAAGAGGTTTTGCATGCATAGCAGCAACAGACATTGCAACAATCGCGTTAATCAAATCTTCATCTGTTTGCCCTGCTTGCCCTGATGGCTCCCCCTTACTCTGATCTTCCATCATATTTACATCATCATTCAGTAAGGAAGTGAAATCAAACTCATCATTCACTTTCGCATCAATAACTTTCAATCCAACACCACCCTAACCATCATCATTACCATCATCGTTTTCAGAATTATCTTTAGGATCATCAGCAGGTTCATCATTTTTCTCTTCATCCTCAGCTTCATCATCGTCCTTCTGTTCAGTTTCATTCTCTGGAATACTTTCGGACTCAGAAGCTTTTGAAGTATCAACAATTTTAGACACAGGCTCTTCTGTTGTCTTAGATACACCATCAATCACATTCTTACCCCTACCGAAGCTCTTTCTCAGCTTTCTTTTTAGCCTCTTGCACATCTAAACATTCGTATTCAGCCTTGAAATCAATACCCAGACTATTCGATAATACTTTCTGAAGTCTTGTAAACCTTCTATCATTCATATCTCGTTCAGATCGTAAATCAGCAATTTCTTTCTGCAATTTCTCGTTTGCATCCTGTAAACTTTTTATCAACGCTTTCAAGTACCCGCGATCTCCTTCTAGAAACTTCACTTTGTCGCTCAGAATTTCTTTCTCAACTTCGCTTTGATTCACTTTCTGTTCCAGAGCAACTTTTTCAGCTTCATTCTTTGATAATCTTTCTTCCAGTACTTTGATTCTCTTTTCTAAATCATCGACATTAGTATCTGGAAAGAAATCATTTAGATCTTCAAGAGTAATAGGCTCTTCAGGATTATTTCCAAACAACTTCAACCTCGGAGTTGTCTTTGGCGTAGATTTTGGTGTACTCTTCGGTGTATGCGGTGAAGTATGAACTAGAACCTCTTTAAGAATAGAACTTTCAGGTTGTGATGATGTCGGAGGTTCTTGAGACTCAATAATTGGAATATCTAACAAATCAGACGCAAGAGGTTCTTGTGTGACTCCTGGTTGCTCAGTAGTTTCTTGAACTGGAGAGATATGAATCGTTTCAACCGTAGGAGGTTCTTGTGTAACTCCTATTTCTTTAGCAACAGAAGGTTCTTGTGTAACTTCTTTGTGCTTCTTTTGACTAATATACCGACGGCTTTGCGGATTTTGCATTGCTTTTCTTCCCTTTGTACTAGGAGAACCTGTAGTCTTCACAGTAGAATCTTTAGCTGAAGACTTTATGTGTTTAGTCTTTTTCTTCGGTCTCTCTTCATCTGAACCCTTTTCAGTGTAAGAACTCTGAGTTTCGTTGTTATCTTTTCTTTTATTATCGATTGTATCTATCCTTTGTAAATCTCGAGGTTCGTTTATAAGAAAAGTTTATGTTAATTAAATTACAATTACGTATGTTATATCACATCTAAATCTATTAAAGCACATCGCTAATCTCATCGCATCGCAACTCGCAGTTAATTATATGGTTTTATATTATTTATGTGTTATGTATGTTTGTGGTTATGATTACGCTCGCTGTCGCATCGCCCTCGCACGCTCAAATCACTAAATCGCACTATTATATCAATAGTAACGCTTAATATAACTATTTAATACGAACCGAATCGCCAAACGAACTCTTAACGCGAAATAAGCGACGAAAACCCAACATTTGGGCCAAGTTCGCTCGAACTTGGTGACACCAAGTTCGGCCGAACTTGACTGGCCCAGCTAAGCTCCCCATTGCCTCAAGTCCGCTCGAACTTCACCTCAAGGAGGTCAAGTTCGGTCGAACTTGACTCAACATCTCAAGAATTCCTTAAGTTCGCCCGAACTTGCATGAATTCCATGCAAGTTCGACCGAACTTGACTCCACCAGCTCCCAATTTTGCCTTCTCCTATAAATACTCAGCCCCATTCTCTCATTTGAACTTGCTGCAACTTCGCTCTGAGCTCCTGAAACCCGAAACCCGAAACCCTCTGTTTTCTAAGTAAGAATCAACCTGATTTCAACTACAATGATGTTCATCAACGTTTTACAACGATTTTGCACAAGGCATTGCCTTCGTTTTCATCAAATTTCTTCTGTTTACAAAAATCTTCATCTTTTTCCATCAAAACTTCTGTTTTCACTCAGATCTATACTAGATCTGAGCAAAACCTTTTAAATCCTTGATTTTTACACCATTTTCGGACTAATGACGTATGTTTCGTTCACTTTTGAGTGGAACGAGGCGTTGTCGAAGGTAGATCTCAGATCTGGAAGCACAAGGACGAAATCGTCACTTTACACAAGTTGCACTAACCCGTACGAACTTTCAAGTTCGCCCGGATTAGCCCGAGTTTCTGTAAAATGGCTAAGTTCGCTCCAAAAGACCTCTCCAGCCTAAGCTTTACTCAGTGGCTTAAGGTTGAAGGGATGGACACTCGATTACCTCAGCAAACGACGTGAAAACGCAAGATTTTGGACCCTAAAACATCAAGTTCGCTCAAGGATCACCAGCACATCAGGTCAAGTTCGACCGGCCACCAGAATTTTCGCTTTATTCGATTTCTCGCTTTATTTATTAACGAGAATACTTTGGAGGAAGAAATGAAACTCAACTCGTTGTTAAACCTAACGGTATCTATTAATATCTTGACCGTATTTGGATTCCTAGCCGTGATAACGTTCGTGAATTGCTAATGACCGAAGCTCATAAATCTCGATATTCCATTCACCCCGGTGCCGACAAGATGTACCAGGACCTTCGTCCTAAGTACTGGTGGCCGGGCATGAAAAAGGATATCGCCATTTACGTCTCAAAGTGCTTAACCTGCTCGAAGGTTAAAGCCGAGCATCAAAGGCCCTCTGGCTTACTCGAACAACTTGAAATCCCGATGTGGAAATGGGAGAATATAGCTATGGACTTTATTACGAAACTTCCCCGCACTTCATCCGATCACGATAGCATTTGGGTTATCATTGATCGTCTTACCAAATCGCGCACTTTATAGCTATACGAGAAGACTTTAAGGTCGAACGATTAGCCTGAATTTAAACCGACGAAGTTATTTGTCGACACGGGACACCTCGTGACATCATATGTGACCGAGATGGTCGCTTTACTTCGCGTCTCTGGGAGACTTTTCAATCCGCTCTCGGTACTACTCTCAATCTGAGTACCGCTTTTCACCCTCAAACCGACGGTCAGACTGAGCGCACGATCCGCACCCTCGAAGACATGCTTCGTGCGTGCATCATAGATTTCGGTGGTAATTGGGATACACATTTACCTTTAATTGAATTCTCGTACAATAATAGTTATCATACCAGCATTCAAATGGCTCCTTTAGAGGCACTGTATGGAAGAAAATGTCGATCGCCTATTGCATCGCACGAGATCGGAGAAGCACAAATCACCGGTCCCGATCTGATTCAAGAAACGATAGACAAGATCCTCCAGATCAGAGACAATCTCTTGAAAGCTCGGAGTCGTCAAAAGAGTTATGCCGATAAACACCGCAAGCCCCTGCAGTTCGGAGTGGGAGATCACGTTCTCCTAAAGGTTGCACCTTGGAAGGGAGTGTTCCGCTTCGGAAAGAAAGGAAAGCTAGTGCCTCGATACGTTGGTCCCTTTAAGATTCTTGAAAGGATCGGTAAAGTAGCCTATCGTCTCGAACTACCGGCAGAACTTAATAACGTTCACCCGACGTTCCACGTGTCTAACCTCAAGAAATGCTTAGCCGAAGAGAATCTCCATGTACCTCTCGAAGATCTGCAAATCAATGAGACTCTCCATTTCGTGGAAAAGCCTGTCGAGATCATGGACCGAGAAACCAAGAAACTACGGCGCTCTCGCATCCCTATCGTGAAGGTCTGATGGGAAGGTAAACGCGGCGCAGAGTTCCCTTGGGAATTGGAAAATGACATGAAGGCTAAGTACCCGCACCTCTTTGTTACAGCTACTACTTAAATTTCGGGATGAAATTTCCTAAAGTAGGGGAGACTGTAACAACACTGAATTTCGTTGTTATCTTTTCTTTTATTATCGATTGTATCTATCCTTTGTAATCTCGAGGTTCGTTTATAAGAAAAGTTTATGTTAATTAAATTACAATTACTTATGTTATATCACATCTAAATCTATTAAAGCACATCGCTAATCTCATCGCATCGCAACTCGCAGTTAATTATATGGTTTTATATTATTTATGTGTTATGTATGTTTGTGGTTATGATTACGCTCGCTGTCGCATCGCCCTCGCACGCTCAAATCACTAAATCGCACTATTATATCAATAGTAACACTTAATATAACTATTTAATACGAACCGAATCGCCAAACAAACTCTTAACGCGAAATAAGCGACGAAAACCCAACATTTGGGCCAAGTTCGCTCGAACTTGGTGACACCAAGTTCGGCCGAACTTGACTGGCCCAGCTAAGCTCCCCATTGCCTCAAGTCCGCTCGAACTTAACCTCAAGGAGGTCAAGTTCGGTCGAACTTGACTCAACATCTCAAGAATTCCTTAAGTTCGCCCGAACTTGCATGAATTCCATGCAAGTTCGACCGAACTTGACTCCACCAGCTCCCAATTTTGCCTTCTCCTATAAATACTCAGCCCCATTCTCTCATTTGAACTTGCTGCAACTTCGCTCTGAGCTCCTGAAACCCGAAACCCGAAACCCTCTGTTTTCTAAGTAAGAATCAACCTGATTTCAACTACAATGATGTTCATCAACGTTTTACAACGATTTTGCACAAGGCATTGCCTTCGTTTTCATCAAATTTCTTCTGTTTACGAAAATCTTCATCTTTTTCCATCAAAACTTCTGTTTTCACTCAGATCTATACTAGATCTGAGCAAAACCTTTTAAATCCTTGATTTTTACACCATTTTCGGACTAATGACGTATGTTTCGTTCACTTTTGAGTGGAACGAGGCGTTGTCGAAGGTAGATCTCAGATCCGGAAGCACAAGGACGAAATCGTCACTTTACACAAGTTGCACTAACCCGTACGAACTTTCAAGTTCGCCCGGATTAGCCCGAGTTTCTGTAAAATGGCTAAGTTCGCTCCAAAAGACCTCTCCAGCCTAAGCTTTACTCAGTGGCTTAAGGTTGAAGGGATGGACACTCGATTTCCTCAGCAAACGACGTGAAAACGCAAGATTTTGGACCCTAAAACATCAAGTTCGCTCAAGGATCACCAGCACATCAGGTCAAGTTCGACCGGCCACCAGAATTTTCGCTTTATTCGATTTCTCGCTTTATTAATTAACGAGAATACTTTGGAGGAAGAAATGAAACTCAACTCGTTGTTAAACCTAACGGTATCTATATCACATCTAAATCGCTTATCGCTAATCTCATCGCATCCAACTCGCAGTTAATTATATGGTTATGTTATTTATGTGTTATGTATGTTTGTGGTTATGATTACGCTCGCTGTCGCATCGCCCTCGCACGCTCAAATCGCTAAATCGCACTATTATATCAATATTAACGCTTAATATAACTATTTAATACGAACCGAATCGCCAAACAAACTCTTAACGCAAAATAAGCGACGAAAACCCAACATTTGGGCCAAGTTCGCTCGAACTTGGTGACACCAAGTTCGGCCGAACTTGACTGGCCCAGCTAAGCTCCCCATTGCCTCAAGTCCGCTCAAACTTCACCTCAAGGAGGTCAAGTTCGGTCGAACTTGACTCAACATCTCAAGAATTCCTTAAGTTCGCCCGAACTTGCATGAATTCCATGCAAGTTCGACCGAACTTGACTCCACCAGCTCCTTATTTTGCCTTCTACTATAAATACCCAGCCACATTCTCTTATTTGAACTTGCTGCAACTTCGCTCTGAGCTCCCGAAACCCGAAACCCTCTGTTTTCTAAGTAAGAATCAACCTGATTTCAACTACAATGATGTTCATCAACGTTTTACAACGATTTTGCACAAGGCATTGCCTTCGTTTTCATCAAATTTCTTCTGTTTACGAAAATCTTCATCTTTTTCCATCAAAACTTTTGTTTTCACTCAGATCTATACTAGATCTGAGCAAAACCTTTTAAATCCTTTTTATACCATTTTCAGACTAGTGACGTATGTTCCGTTCACTTTTGAGTGGAACGAGGCGTTGTCGAAGGTAGATCTCAGATCTGGAAGCACAAGGACGAAATCGTCACTTTACACAAGCTGGACTAACCCGTACGAACTTTCAAGTTCGCGCGGATTAGCCCGAGTTTCTGTAAAATGGCTAAGTTCGCTCCAAAAGACCTCTCCTGCCTAAGCTTTACTCAGTGGCTTAAGGTTGGAGGGATGGACACTCGATTTCCTCAGCAAACGACGCGAAAACGTAAGATTTTGGTCCCTAAAACATCAAGTTCGCTCAAGAATCACTAGCACATCAGGTCAAGTTCGACCGAACTTGGGTCTTGCCCTTACAAAATCCTCACAAGTTCGCCCAAACTTGCCTATTTTTTTAAGAAACTATGCAAGTTCGCCCGAACTTGTCTTTCCAGTAAGATTTTCTCACAAGTTCGCCCGAACTTGACAAGTTTCCTAAGAAACTTACCAAGTTTGACTGAACTTGCCTCAAATCTCACCAAATCTTAACAAGTTCGCTCGAACTTGTATGTTCACATACAAGTTCGGCCGAACTTGTCTACTGCTCAACCCAAACTTAATCGTTTCAGCAAATCAGAAGACTGATGCACTTCTGTTCGTTTACAGGCTGATCCGGCGCTGTCCCGACTCTTCCCATATTTCTAATCTCACCTAAATGCACCGACTGTGAGTATACTTGACCCGTTTTCGCTTTAACGCACTTTTTGGGTGTTACATATGTTCCACTATCAAAATCACTTCACAAATCAAGCTGTTTATCACACGCGAATAATCTGATTATGTATGCTCAATACGTGATACTAGAAACATGTGACTAGGACTTATTTTCGTTAACTTGTCTCCTTAGCTAGTATGGTACTATAGTTTGGCTAACACCCGACTGGGTCTAGTTAGGATGGCCCGCGCAAGCCTTCTCACGGTAGTTAGCATGAGAAATAAGCCTATGTTTATCTGTGTGATGTGTTTTGGTGTATCATGATATGTAGTTAGACTATTTCGCGAATGCTTTTCTCTATTATGCTAGTAGTACTAAAACTTGTATGCTCACCTTTACTTAATTGTATTGACTTGTATTTTAACGTATGTGACAGGTTGAGGATTTTAGCTTGGATGCTTGGATTTAGTTTTGCTTAGTTTAGTTTGTTTTGTTTAGTTCCAAATGTAATAAATCAAGGGAAAATCGAACCTTATTGTTTTATGGGAAAATCATGTATTTCGTGACATTGTTGATGACGTAATGTTTAATAGTATGGGATATTAGACGTTAAAATATTGTTGATTAATTAGTGTTATGGAAATTTCTCGTGAGACAATCTGGTCGCCAAGTGCCACTAACCCTGATGTTTCCGCCATCGGTTGAGGTGTGACAGATTGGTATCAGAGCAGCCCATAAACTTAGGATTATAGGTAGAATTGCCATGATTCGACCTAGTAGCATGTTTAAGTACCCGATTGACTTATCTTTGACTTAAATGTTAAACTACTTTCCATAAATGCTTAAATGTACCTTTCCTAAGGGTAATACAAAATACACACTTGGAAACGCTCATATCACACAAAACGAGTGATCAAGTCGAGATTAGGTGTGAAAACCAAGAACCCTCGGTGAGATCATTCACTCCGCACAATCTCTATCACACGAGATACCTTCGTTGAGTTAGGAGTGATATCCAAACCTCGACGAAAATCTCCATTTCTATCTAGTAGAACGCCCGATGTGATCGGTGCGCGTAGCCACAACTAGGAACGACGTTGCAAAGTTAGGGGTGAAACCCGCATCTTAGTAACGAATTCCGCCTTTTGATTTTCAATCTCAGCAAAGTCTCGATTATTCCGAAGATTTGGAATACGTCATAACCAGAAGGATAATGCCGTTAGCCGCTTGCGGTGAGAGCATCTATCTATTAGGCCAAAACGTGGGTCCAAGTTCAAAGGGTAGTCGAACCACTTTGGGTAGTCAACGTCTCAAAACCCCGGACACTCCCAATTGATTTAAGCCTATATCGTCGATTTACGCATCATCGAGTTTATTATTATTTATGTGTTTAAAATTTTGAGAATTTTCGCTTTATTCCATTTCTCGCTTTATTTATTTCTCGCATTATCGCTTTACGCCCCCTAAACGCATGCACAACTCGCACAGCTCTCGTAATCTAAAGCGCTAAATTAATACACCAACAAAACTAATCGCTTAACTCGCTTACGCCTATGAGGACATGTATGCCTCATGAGCGGTACTACTCGCTTATATATATATCGCTTATATCTCGCTATTATATCGCATCTCCAACGCGCTACGCTTTACTTATGAGATGGTGAATACGTGCAAAGTATATGCTTATGTGAATTACGTGCTTATGTGCTTATGTATTTACGTGCTTACGTGTTTGCCTGCTTACGTGATTACATGCCTACGTGTTTATGTGATTTTGTGCCTTGTATGAATAATAATAATAGTAAATATTTTAAACATAAACATTATTATAATCGAATCTCATCCTATCAAATCCTTTAATTGTAGATGTCTTCTATGGGATCACATACCAGAAGGAATCTCCAGCGCAGCAACGCCGATAAGCATATCGCTACAATGGTAGCAAGGAATTGCTAAGGTCATCCCGCAAATCGTCTTGAAAGTTGCTAGCAGATCTTCTTCAGCTTTAACTTCTTTTTCATCGCCACTACCTGCCTTTCTCCACTTGTATTCGGGTGGTGCAACGTAATCTGCAGACATAATAGCACCAAAATGTGGTTTTGCAACTGGAGCTGAAGCTTGTTTCTGAAATGTAATGAGCTTCTTGATTGTTATATCATCCATGTGGCTTAGATATAAAATGTCGTTCGGATCTTTCGCTATCTTCTCAAACTTGTCGTCAATAAGCATTTGCACGAATCTCAGGTACCACACAAGTCTATTTGTTCCCATATTATTCGTCATGTGTGTAAATACGAGCTTCGAGAAGTTGAACTTCTTGTTCAAAACCAACGCTGTAGCCATACATGCCGTGTAGTCTTGAACGTCATCCAAACCAGCTTTGCGATGACTGAAAGCTTGAATGATCGCGTGCATGAGAAACTTGTAGGGGTTAGGAACTCCCCCTTTCTTCAAAGTCAATTCATTAGCATGGCCTCTGTAACCCATCCGAAAGAAACATCCACGAACCATTATTTCGTCTAATAGCATCGGATCCTCGGTGCTGTCGTTGAAATTTAAAACTTTGCGGATATCAGCCTCAGTCACTGTAAACTCTTTGTCTTAATTCCCGATGCGTACAACTGACTTGATCTCTCTATATTATCTTCATTTAGCGACGCTGCATTCCAGAACCTATAGACATGTGATCTATAAACCATAGTCTTCTCGGTAGTCGCCTTATGTATTGGTATACGTGCCATGAATTCCAGAATACTGTCGTAAGTAGCCAGTGATGGACAAATCGTCTTGTCAAGCGAAACACACGTATTATGAAACTTCGAGAAAGAAAGCTGAATATTCTACAAACACTTAGAAAATATTTCACAATTTTCACACATATACACATGAAGTTCGGGCGAACTTGATTTGAACAAGCTTTAGCAAATAAGTTCGGGCGAACTTGTTAAAACTCATAGTTTTTGAAAAGATCAAACAAGTTCGGGCGAACTTGTTGTAACAACTCGAAAATTTGTTGTTATCTTTTTCCTTGTTTTTATCGCTGCACTTCTTTTGTAATCCCGAGATTCGATTAATAATAAAGTTTATGTTAATTAATTGTGGTGTTGTACATTATTATCACATCTAATCGCTTATTAAATCGCATCGCATCGCATCGCTAATCTCATCGCATCGCAAATCGCAATTGTTTATCTGGTTTTTATATTATTTATGTGATATGTGTGTTTGTGATTATGTTTACAATCGCTATCGCATCGCTCTCGCACTCTCGAATCGCTAAATCGCACTATTATATCAAGAATAACGCTTAAAACTCTATTATAGCACTTAATATAACTAACTAATACGAACCGAATAACCAAACGAACTCTTAATGCGAAATCAACAAACGAATCTTGGTCACTAGGCCAAGTTCGGCCCGAACTTGCCTGAGACACAAGAACTCCCTTTTTCCATCAAGTCCGCGCGAACTTGCATATACATATGCAAGTTCGGCCAAACTTAACCAATCTTCTCTGAAAACTCTACAAGTTCGCGCGAACTTGTACAATCTTGTACAAGTTCGGCCGAACTTGTTGCCAGCTCTTGAGATTCTTGCCTCACCTATAAATACCCATGCTCCTCATTCATGCTCCCCTTGCTGACCAAGTTCGCCCAGAGCTCTCAAAACCCGAAACCTTCATGTTCTAAGTAAGAATTAACCCGATTTCATTGCAACAACTTTATCAACGATCTATAAAGGTTTACAACAATTTTGGCACAAGGCGTAGCCTTCGTTTTCATCAAAACTCATTCTTTTAGGAAAACCTTCATCTCTTTCTTCAAAAACTTCTGTTTTAAGCTTAGATCTACACAATACTAGTTCGTTTGGCAATGGTAGAGACTTCCCAAACACGAGATCTGCAAGATCTCAGCTTGTAAGTGATAGATTTGAGAAAAACCTTTGAAAACCATTGATTTCTACACAAGATACGGACTTTTGATGATGTTTTGTTCATTTTCTGGTATGAAACGAAGCATCTATCATTCAAGATCCCAGATCTGGAAGCAAAAGGACGTTTATGTTGATTTACACAAGCCGGACTGATCCGAACGAACCCTGAGTTCGCCCGGATTAGCCCACGCTTTTGTAAAATGGCTAAAACAGCTCTAAAGAGACCTCTCCGACCTAAGTTTGCTCAGTAGCACAGGGTTGGAGGGATGAACACTCGATTTTCCTCAGCAAACGACGCGAAAACGCAAGATTTTGGACCCGAAAACCTTAAGTTCGCTCGAGAATCCCCAGCACAACAGGTCAAGTTCGACCGAACTTGAGTCAACTTCATCAAATCTCCTCATAAGTTCGCTCGAACTTGCCTAATTTCCCAAGAAATCAAGCAACTTCGCCCGAACTTGTCTTCCCAGTAAGAGGTTCTTACAAGTTTGCCCGAACTTGGCACCAAACTCAGCAAAATCATACAAGTTAGCTCGAACTTGTCTACTGCCCAACCAAGACTTAACCGTTTCAGCTTTTCAGAGACTGATGCACTTTCGTTCGCGTATGTAGGCTGATCCGGTGCTCTTCTCGACTCTTCTCAGATCCCGAACTCTTATCTAAACGCACCCATAGTGAGTATACTTGACTCATTTTCGCTTTAACGCACTTTTTGGGTGTTACATACGTTTCTATGTCAAAATCACTTCACAAATCAAACTGTTTATCACACGCGAATAATCTGATTATATATGCTCGTGATGCTAGAAACATGTGACTGGGACTTATTTTCGTTAACTTGCCTCCTTAGCTAGTATGGTACTATAGTGTGGCTTACACCCGACGGGGTCTAGTTCGGATGGACGCG
This sequence comes from Scalesia atractyloides, assembly GCA_947069175.1. NCBI lineage: Eukaryota > Viridiplantae > Streptophyta > Magnoliopsida > Asterales > Asteraceae > Scalesia > Scalesia atractyloides. The sequence goes on along the minus strand of CAMTDV010000010.1, from coordinate 12,967,762 downwards.
CAAGCCTTCTCACGGTAGTTAGCATAAGAAATAAGCCTATGTTAATTTGTGTGAATTGTTTCGGTGTATCATGATGTGTAGTTAGATTATTTCGCGAACGCTTTCTCGATTATGCTAGTAGTACTTAAACCTGTATGCTCACCTTTACTTAATTGTATTGACATGTATTTTAACGTATGTAACAGGTTGAGGATTTTAGCTATGGATGCTTGGATGTTGCATGCTTAGCGTAGTTTAGTTTTGTTTAGTTAGTTTGTTGATGTATTTCAGATTTTGAACTTATGTATGAATTCTAGTGGAAATCGAACCCGGTTGAATTTTATGAGAAATCTCCATTTTATAATAATTGTTTAAATGTTATGTTTAATAGTATGGGATATTAAGCAGGTTGTGATATGTTAAATGATTGTTATGGAACATCTCGTGAAATCAATCTGGTCGCCTAGTGCCACTAACCCCGATGTTTCCGCCATCAGTTGGGGTGTGACACTTGTAAGATATACAACATTATTTAACTTTGAGGACAAGTTCGGTCGAACTTGATTCAAAGAACCAATTAACAAGTTCGGGCGAACTTGTCTTCGTTCTCAATCAAAACCTGCAAATACCATTTTAATCCATTTTGACAAAATTAAAGACATGTTTAAGATCGTTTAGGGTTATTTAACATATTTCATTAATCAATTTGTCCTTAAACACCCTAAACCTAGTCATTTTAACATTTTCAGATCTATGTCATTCAAACTGAATTACTTCATGGTCAATACTTGGTTTTCTCACCTCTGCCATGATCAATAGTGTGCCAATCACCAAAGATCAGTATAAATTTGGCAGCAGTTCGTTACAAGGTTTACAATTTAGATTTCACACTATTTTCGCTAAGTTCGCTCTGAAGATCAAGTAAACTGGTGAAATGAAGTTCGGGCGGACTTGTAGTTTATATAGTGTAACAAGTCCGGGCGAACTTGTAAACACTCAACAATAAAAACCAGAACAAGTCCGGGCGAACTTGATATACAAATCACTTAATTAATTACCCTGATCAAGTTCGGGCGAACTTGAGCAAACCCAAACCATAAATTTTCAATTTTAACCCTGAACATTTCAACTTTTAATAGTTTTCTAAAAATCCAATCAGTTGACCAAGTCCAAGTTAATGACCTTGGTTAACCGATTTGTCTGCTGAGTCCAAGTTAATGGCCTCGGTTCGACCCGTTATGAACAAACTGTTGGTTTTTCTCAAATTAAAGTTTCAAATTAATGAACTTTTCATCGTTTTCGCTTATCAGATTTTACAGATTAGCTCCCAGCCCGTTGTCAAACAGATTTCCACCAGTTTAGCACCTTACCAGATTTCAAAGATCGATTCTCCATCATTGGCTTGTTGAAACTAATGTAGAAACAAAATCTTTTTATATTTTTGAAAGTTTATGCTAAAACACACTGAAAATCTTTTTGGGTTTAAATCTAAAATCAAATAAGCTATGTACAAACATATTTACAGACATATTTTGTGAATTCGTGTCTAAGGATCATATCAGTTGATTGAGACGTATCACCAGTACCATTGACCTTTTAATGACTTTAAGTTTTAAACTTGTTTACCTAGATTGTCAATATGTTTGTCCACTTAAACTTCGACACATTTCTCAATTGTTCCAAGATATCTTAAGTAGAAACTTGACTCAACTATGGTTCCCATCTCATAATATACTCCCATTATCAAGATTCCCTAGATTTCATCTTACAGGTGAGTATAGGGTAACTGATATATGTATCTGGGTTATGCGAAGCCTTAAGAGCTCAGGTTAATACTACCGTATTGACAAAGAGATGAAGGCTCGACTTTAAGGTGTATTCCAATTAAGGAATCTTTTAAGCACTGCGATTGATTAGATCTTTCGATTCTTGCAATTTCGCTTGCAGTTTAGGGTTTTTAGCAAAAGCATTATTATAGAAGTTCTAGGCTATTGCTTCCGCAAAATCAGAAGAACTTGTATAATACCCCAGATATCAATCATCTATAAAGACCTCGTATCTCATAATCAGGCAATCTCTCAAACGAAATTTCAGAGTACTAAGTCCATATATCCGAGAGATGCTAATCCACAAGTTTAGGCAGTTGTAAAATTTAGTTTATATCCCGGAAACAATTTACTTAACGTGTAAAGCCTATCGAAACATCCACAGTAAGATTTGTTGTCAGGATCTAAGTTTAAATCACTTGTAGTTTTTGTTTCTAAGAATGGAAAATGGATTGAATTAGAAACATATGTAGCGGAGTTAATAGAAAACTTTTACTACAAGAAATTGGTCGTTTTTTCATCACCATCATGCTTTCAAGTTTGGTAAACTTTGTATGTGATTCACAAACTCCCCTGTGATATCCCGGGTTTTTCGGATAACTTAAACGCAACACTTGTTGAATGAAGTATATGCTAAGTATTAAACGTGTACGAGTTAAATGAATACGTGATGTGTGTTGTGTGATTGTTTTAGTTATAGAATAATTACAGTAGATATGTACACGAACTGAACCGAACCGCGACACGAACCAACTTTGATTCATTGTAACTCTAGGAATTAACCAAGTTTAGGACTCAAACATGTCTCGGCCGCAAAGATCAAACCTAAACCTTAAACTCTAACTACTTGGCCGCGAGATCAAGACCTAAAACTCTAACTACTCGGCCGAGAACAACCCAAACCGAAAACCCATTGCATGCAACCCAAGTCCTCGGCCACATGATCAAAACCCAACCGACCGCCCTAGTCTCTCGGCCACGAACTCCAACTAGAACCGTAAACCTTATCATCTTGTTGCGCCTATATATATACAAACTCTCAATGCATGTTTCATTCAAAAACACAAACCCTAAGAAGAAAACTGCCGTCGGCAGCCTTGTGATCGCAAACAGCTTCCTTCCTTGTTCGTTTCTTTCCTCTCGGTCGTAGCAGCAGCAGTCATCGCCATCATCATCTCCCGGTCGCAAGCAGCCGATTGTTCACCTCCATTCAGTCGCGAGATCAGCCCTTGTTCACCTCTATCCGATCAACATAACAGCCCACTACTTTTCTCAGCCGCGAATAACCTCTTTCTCTCGGTCACGGATACTTCTTGTCCAAGACCCGGTTTGTTTACCTAATTATTCAAGGTTAGGGTCATCTTTGATTACGAGATCATGTTCGGATATATATATATGATTGAATGATTAATTGATTAGTTGTTTCGGGTTTTATATGTTGAATATAATCGGCTGAATTGATTGTTGTTTATATGCATGATTGTTTTCGGAACTCATAGCTTGCGACTGTGATTTGTTTATAAAGACTAGAGTTATTGAGCAGGGTTTGCATGGATAGGTTATTAGTATTAATCTATGATTAGAAATCAGTTCTTGATCGCCTAGGTTAATCGTATGAACGGGTTATACGAGTTCATGATAATGATATGCTGAAAACAGTTTGCTGAATAATAGTTACAGCCGACTTCATCTGGCTGTAACTCGGTCATTAGTAGTCGAAAAACGGATTTTCTGATGTCTAGAACGTAGAGATTTGAATAACGAATCTAATGGCGCTAGATTCATAATTTTCTGAAGTCGTTTGATATTTTTAAAGGGCCAAATAAGTTCAGTAACTAAAACTGTGAAAATCCTGAAATTTTGTTAGTTGTTTATCGAGTTGGATTTTAAAATCGGTAGGGAGTTGAGTCATGATTTTTGTACAGAAACTAGGTATGGAAATTTCCGGGCAACTCCAACTGGAATTTTGTTAATTGGACGATCAGTGATTTTTAAATAAATTCTTTCGTGGACTGCAGTCAGAAAGCGGTAAATCTGACTGCAGCTTAGTGTATTAATATTTATGGTTAATTGGTAAAGATTTAGGACTCGGAAAATTTATATAAATTTCTACAGTATAAATGTCACCTACTGTTAAAATATTGGAATTTTTGGAATGTTGGAACTATTTTATAAAAATCCTAGAAAACAGCTGAATTATGAGTGTTAAGCTGAAATTGATAACTTGTGATTGTGTGCACCAAATTGTGGCATGAATTGGTTTATGGTTATGATAAGTTGTTTTAATCACTAGGATCACATGAGGATACTTGCATGCATGTTTGAGTGTTAGATATGTTGTTTGTGTGTATCACTTTGTGCGTAAATTACGTGTAGAAATTGTATTGGTGTGTTCACACACTGACTTGGAATTAATTGGTTTGTTAGGACGCAACTAGCGGTCCCATCTCTTATAACTTCTTTGCTACACTAACCGAGCAAATAAAGGTGAGTTCACGGCCCCTAACTTTATCCGGTTTTTAAACAACAGGGGGAGAAACATGTATACACTCTCAAACTCAATCTCTTTACGTTATACGAATTTAACGTCACATAACTATTCGGTAACTAAGTTAATGTTAATGTAATGTTATGGTCACTAAGCAGCTTTATCACTTAAGTCCTCGTCAATCTCTCGGATCGTTAGTATTGGGTTTAATAGCGGGGGAATTATAAGTAGTACTACTGGGCCCGACAAGCCCCATCCGAGCTAGTCGCGCTAGCCGACCGGGTATGGTCAACGGGTGAATAATTTGGCCTAACTTCGCCATGGTCAGTGATAGGCCTGGCAACACGGAGGCACAACAGTCAGCTTCGATCGCGAACACTTACGTGACATGACTTTAGGCTAGCTACCTATATATGTTAACATTGAACTTAATTACGAAACTACGATATTATCCCGGGTTGGGGATAATGGAAACAACAACTTATTATTCCGGGTTTGGAATAATGGAAACAACAACTTAATATTCCGGGTTTGGAATATTGGAAGCAATACGTTATCCCGGGTTAGGGATAACGGAGAAAACGAACTATAACCGAACAAACGAATTTATGAAAACCTGTGAACTCACTCATCTTTAATGTTGACACTTGTTTCTTTACATGTTTCTCAGGACGCTAGGAGCTCTAGGTGCACGCACATGCATTGAACAAGACATCTTTTATCGAGTCTTATTTATCAATATTGTTTTGGGATTTCTCATTTGTTTTGGCGTTGGTGTTGGCGCCCGCTTCACTACTTATTTATGCTTCCGCTCAAACTTTAAAAACTGATGCATCTGCTAAATATTGGTAACTAATCAAGACAATATAAAATCTATGACAAATGATTTTTGAAAACTTATTATCAAATCATATAGAGTCGTTCGACGTACTAGTGTTTCAGATTCTGGTTTGTTCACACGCCTCGCGGTAAAACTCCGCAAGTGGAAATTGAGGGTGTGACAGATTGGTATCAGAGCCACTAGCTATAGAGAACCAGGTTTGCATTAGAAGTAGACCTAAACTATAGCTGATATCACGACACTAGACTTAGTTTGGCACCGAATTATTATATCTTGTTATGTAATATACCACAACTGTGTTATGTAGATTATGCCTTCATAATAAGAAATGAAAACAACTCGTAACTAACTACACGACCTAACAGGCAATGTCATCATCCTCATCGTCATCATCATCCGACAGACCTACGCCACCAAGGGCACCAGGAAAGGCACCAATGGTGGAACCCATACCATCTTATGGCGTGGAGACACGCTCAGCTGCGAGGAAAATGCTCGCTCTGGGGGAGGAGTCATCGTTACGCCCAACCATTGCTGTACCGGTTGAACCGGTTAACCCTGTAGAAATAGGAATTGACATACTTAGTTGGAACATTCAGGAACTGCAAAATCAAGCACTTGCACCAGCACCGGCCCCTCCAGTGCCGGTAGAGGAGAATCCGGAAGAGGATCCAGAGGAGGACCCTGAGGAGGATCCAGAGGAGGATCTGGAGGAGGACCCAGATGTAGAAGGTGGAAATGCCGCGCAGGATGACGGCAACGACAGTGACTTGGGGGATGGAGACGTAGACGACTGACACGTCCCGCTTATTTTATTTGTTTTCCTTCAGTTTATTTATTTTCCCACTTGTGTTTAAACTTGAGACTTTATAGTAAATTCGTATGTTTGATTTGCACTTTTGTAAGACGTTGAAATTTCAGTTAATCAAGTATTTCTTTTGACTATTTAACATATTGAGTTGACATAACCTGATAATTATTAAAGCACGAAGTAGGATAACTACATTGGATATATAGACTTATCGGGGTGTGTTTGTGTTGTGTTTCGAAGATCTAAATGGCAACTGGAAGACGTGGAAACCTTAACTTGACGCCCGAAGAGCTAGCTGCCATGATTCAAGAGCACGTGAACGCAGCTTTAGTGGGTGTTCAGAACCAACCGGCAGGTAACCATTATTAAATTTTCGCATGAAAATCTAATAGTGAGGTTAGTAAAATTTCTTGCTGACTTCCTGTTCTCTGTCAGCAGGAGGGGGCTTTAACCCCTACAAGATGTTCCTTGATGCAAAGCCAAGCAAGTTCTCGGGGGCGGAAGGACCCATTGGACTGGTCCGCTGGATCGAAAAATCAGAATCTGTTTTTGAAATGTGCAACTGCCTAGAGGCCAACAAGGTCAAATACGCAGCCTCAACACTGGAAGATGGGGCACTGACATGGTGGAATGCACAAGTCCAAACACGTGGACTATTAGCTGCGAATGCAATGGCATGGGCTGAGTTCAAGGCTCTGATTAAAGAGGAATACTGTCCACGAGACAGAGTGCAACAGTTAGAGCAAGCCTTATGGAACCACAAGATGGTGGGATCGGAAATTGAAGCTTACACCGCAAAACACCATGACTTAGTATTTCTGTGTCCCGAATTGGCCAACACTGTGGAGAAAAGACTCGAGTTCTATCTTGGGGGTCTGGTTCCGGAAATTCAGGGTATGGTAATGGCTAGTAACCCTGTAACTGAACATCAAGCAATCCGATTGGCTCACAAACTCACCGATAAGGCGGTGGATCAAAAGAAGCTGCCAGCACGGGGTACAACTGAAGTTGCCTCGGATAACAAAAGAAAGTTTGAAGACTCAACTATTCGACAGTCTTCGTCATCTCATCCGCAGCAAGGGAACCAGAAACGGTTCAATCACTACAACAGCCACCGGGGTCACCAAAATCAGCCCGCCAACAACAACAACAACCAGAATGCAGGCGGCTATGTAGGTCGAAAGCCGCAGTGCAACCGCTGTAATCTCCATCATAACGGCCCTTGTGCCGGAAATCGTTGCCAACGATGTGGCAAGATGGGACATGCGGCAAAGGATTGTCGTGGGGAAATCATGTCCCGACAAAATCAAAATCAGCCCCAGGGTCAGCAGCAGGGTATCAACCGGGGATGCTATCAGTGTGGTAGCATTGCTCATTTCAGAAGAGACTGCCCACAGCTGCGTAATAACAACAATAATGGTGGAAACAACCACAACCACAATAACCACAACAACAATAATAACAACAACAATAATGGGAACGGTGGCACAGGAGGTGCCAAAGGTCGCGCATTTACATTGGGCCGCGGAGAGGCCAGAAACGACACGAACGTGGTCACCGGTAAGTTTCCCCTTAATGAACATTTTGCTTCTGTGCTTTTTGATACGGGTGCGGATAGGAGCTTTATATCTGAGTCTTTTAGGAAGAACCTAAATCTCACGCTTAAACCATTAGAGACCCCTTATGTTATAGAATTAGCCGATAGTAAATCTGTAGATGTGACCCAAATAGTATCCGGCTGTCAACTCAAACTCGCAGGCCACACTTTTACCATTGATCTGATGACAACTACCCTGGGTAGTTTTGACGTGGTAGTCGGAATGGACTGGCTATCCGACGTCCGGGCTGAAGTTCTCTGCTTCGAAAAATCTAACCGTATTCCGCTCTCTAACAACGAAATCCTGACGGTACAAGGCGACAAGGCAAGCGCCGTCACCAACATCATCTCATACATGCAAGCGCAGAAGTATCTTCGGAAAAAGAATTCCTTCGCTTTACTCGCACTGATTACCGAACAGCCTAAGGACGAGAAATGTGTAGAAGACATCCCTGTCGTCCGTGATTTTTCCGATGTATTCCCAGAAGAACTACCTGGTCTTCCACCCCATCGACAATTGGAGTTTGAAATCGAACTGGCAAGCAATGCAACTCCTATTGCAAAGGCTCCATACCGCCTAGCTCCAGCCGAGCTGCAGGAGCTGTCTACCCAACTTCAGGAGCTATTAGAAAAAGGATTTATCCGACCAAGCGTTTCGCCATGGGGAGCTCCAGTCCTGTTTGTCAAGAAGAAGGACGGGACTTTCCGCATGTGCATCGACTATAGGGAACTCAACAAGGTTACAGTCAAGAACCGATACCCGTTACCTCGCATCGACGATCTCTTCGACCAACTTCAAGGGTCAAGCTACTACTCTAAGATTGATTTACGGTCCGGTTACCACCAGCTACGCGTCAGGGAGGAGGATTCGCTAAGACAGCATTTCGTACTCGGTATGGCCATTATGAATTCTTGGTCATGCCCTTCGGTCTCACCAACGCACCTGCGGTGTTCATGGACCTCATGAACCGCGTGTGTAAACCATACCTCGACAAGTTTGTCATTGTGTTCATCGATGACATACTCATCTACTCCAAAAGTGAAGAAGAACATGCTGAACATCTACGATTACTGTTAGGATTACTCCAACAGGAAAAGCTATATGCCAAGCTCTCGAAGTGTGATTTCTGGATTCGGGAAGTTCAGTTTCTCGGGCATATCGTGAATGAAAAGGGTATCCACGTAGACCCTGCCAAGATTGAAGCCATCAAAAACTGGGAAGCACCTAAGACACCGACGGAGATCCGCCAATTTTTGGGATTGGCTGATTACTACAGACGCTTCATCGAGGGGTTTTCAAAGATCGTACAACCGCTCACTACCCTCACCCAGAAAGGTATCAAGTATACTTGGGGTGACAAGCAAGAAGCAGCATTTCAATTGCTGAAGCAGAAACTTTGCAGTGCACCCATTCTGTCCTTGCCGGAAGGGGCAGATGACTTTGTAGTGTATTGTGATGCTTTCATTCAGGGATTGGGATGCGTACTCATGCAACGCGATAAGGTCATCGCGTATGCGTCGCGACAACTGAAGGTTCACGAGAAAAACTACACGACGCATGACCTGGAATTGGGAGCAGTAGTGTTTGCACTTAAGATTTGGAGACACTACCTCTATGGAACGAAGTGCACAATCTTTACGGACCACAAGAGCCTCCAACACATCTTTGATCAGAAGGAGTTGAACATGCGACAGCGTCGCTGGGTCGAACTCTTGAACGATTATGAGTGTGCCATTCGGTATCACCCGGGTAAAGCTAACGTGGTAGCTGATGCCCTCAGTAGGAAGGAACACTTGAAACCTCGTCGTGTACGAGCATTACAACTCACTATTCATTCGGGGCTACCTGAACAAATACGTGACGCCCAGTTAGAAGCAGTTAAGGAGGAAAACATCAAAGCCGAATCAGTGGGAAAAATGGAACGCGACTGGGAAGTAAAACCCAATGGAGCCCGGTATTTCATGAATCGCATATGGGTACCTCTCTACGGAAACCTCCGAGAGCTAGTCATGGACGAAGCTCACAAATCTCGATACTCTGTCCATCCGGGTTCGGATAAGATGTATCAAGACCTTAAAGCTGCGTATTGGTGGCCCAACATGAAAGCCGATATAGCCACCTACGTGAGTAAATGTTTGACTTGTGCAAAAGTCAAGGTGGAGTATCAAAAGCCATCGGGCTACTCCAACAACCGGAGATCCCAGTGTGGAAATGGGATCAGATCTCAATGGATTTCATCACTAAACTCCCGCGAACCTTGGGTGGTTGCGATACCATCTGGGTGATCGTGGATCGTTTAACTAAGTCCGCACACTTCCTAGCTGTTAAAGAAACAAATAAGATGGAGAAGTTTACTCGCATCTACATTAAGGAAGTAGTTTCTCGGCACGGAGTGCCAACGTCCATCATCTCAGACAGAGATGCTCGCTTCACGTCCAACTTCTGGCGGTCACTTCAGAAAGCGTTGGGAACACGCCTGGATATGAGCACAACCTATCACCCTCAGATTGATGGTCAAAGCGAAAGGACCATACAGACCTTGGAAGTCATGCTTAGAGCATGCGTCGTAGACTTCGAAATAGTTGGGAAATTCACTTGCCTTTAGTGGAATTCTCATATAACAACAGCTATCATACGAGTATTTCGGCAGCACCGTTCGAGGCATTATACGGTCGTAAATGTAGATCACCGGTCTGCTGGGCAGAAGTCGGTGACAGTCAACTCACAGGCCCTGAGTTAATACTTGAGGCTACTGAAAAGATTGTACAAATCAGAAACCGCATGGCGGCGGCACGAGATCGACAGAAAAGCTACGCTGATCAACGACGCAAACCGCTCGAATTTCAAGTAGGCGACCGCGTCCTACTAAAGGTGTCACCCTGGAAGGGTGTAATCCGTTTTGGAAAACGGGGCAAACTGAACCCACGGTATGTAGTCCCGTTTGTAATCTTGAAACGTATCGGACCCGTAGCTTATCAATTAGACCTTCCTGCCGAACTCAGTGGAGTTCACAACGTATTTCACGTGTCAAATCTGAAGAAGTGTCTATCAGATGAAACTCTAGTCATTCCATTGGATGAGATCCAAGTGGATGAACAACTACACTTCGTGGAAAAGCCTATTGAGATCATGGATCGTGAGATCAAGACTCGAAGGCACAGCAAGATTCCGATCGTTAAGGTTCGTTGGGACTCTAAGCGTGGACCGGAGTTCACGTGGGAAAGAGAGGACCAAATGAAAAGCAAATACCCACACCTCTTCGCAACTGAGCAGCAAACTAACGATACCAGTAACTAAATTTTCGGGATGAAAATTCTTTCAACATGGGAATGATGTGACAACCTGGAAACTTCTCATACTTTCGTGTACTATTGTTGACTAAATTCTGGTGCATGGCACTTGGAAATCTTTGTGTATGGCACTTGGGAACTTCTTGTAACTTCGCGTACTTGCATAAACGAACTAACTCTTTGTGCGTGGCACTCTAAACATGCACGCTACATGCTAAACCGCGTTTACTCAATTTTCGGGACGAAAATTCTTTCAACATGGGGATAATGTGATATCCCGGGTTTTTCGGATAACTTAAACGCGACACTTGTCGAATGAAGTATATGCTAAGTATTAAACGTGTACGAGTTAAATGAATACGTGATGTGTGTTGTGTGATTGTTTTAGTTATAGAATAATTACAGTAGATATGTACACGAACTGAACCGAACCGCGACACGAACCAACTTTGATTCATTGTAACTCTAGGAATTAACCAAGTTTAGGACTCAAACATGTCTCGGCCGCAAAGATCAAACCTAAACCTTAAACTCTAACTACTTGGCCGCGAGATCAAGACCTAAAACTCTAACTACTCGGCCGAGAACAACCCAAACCGAAAACCCATTGCATGCAACCCAAGTCCTCGGCCACATGATCAAAACCCAACCGACCGCCCTAGTCTCTCGGCCACGAACTCCAACTAGAACCGTAAACCTTATCATCTTGTTGCGCCTATATATATACAAACTCTCAATGCATGTTTCATTCAAAAACACAAACCCTAAGAAGAAAACTGCCGTCGGCAGCCTTGTGATCGCAAACAGCTTCCTTCCTTGTTCGTTTCTTTCCTCTCGGTCGTAGCAGCAGCAGTCATCGCCATCATCATCTCCCGGTCGCAAGCAGCCGATTGTTCACCTCCATTCAGTCGCGAGATCAGCCCTTGTTCACCTCTATCCGATCAACATAACAGCCCACTACTTTTCTCAGCCGCGAATAACCTCTTTCTCTCGGTCACGGATACTTCTTGTCCAAGACCCGGTTTGTTTACCTAATTATTCAAGGTTAGGGTCATCTTTGATTACGAGATCATGTTCGGATATATATATATGCTTGAATGATTAATTGATTAGTTGTTTCGGGTTTTATATGTTGAATATAATCGGCTGAATTGATTGTTGTTTATATGCATGATTGTTTTCGGAACTCATAGCTTGCGACTGTGATTTGTTTATAAAGACTAGAGTTATTGAGCAGGGTTTGCATGGATAGGTTATTAGTATTAATCTATGATTAGAAATCAGTTCTTGATCGCCTAGGTTAATCGCATGAACGGGTTATACGAGTTCATGATAATGATATGCTGAAAACAGTTTGCTGAATAATAGTTACAGCCGACTTCATCTGGCTGTAACTCGGTCATTAGTAGTCGAAAAACGGATTTTCTGATGTCTAGAACGTAGAGATTTGAATAACGAATCTAATGGCGCTGGATTCATAATTTTCTGAAGTCGTTTGATATTTTTAAAGGGCCAAATAAGTTCAGTAACTAAAACTGTGAAAATCCTGAAATTTTGTTAGTTGTTTATCGAGTTGGATTTTAAAATCGGTAGGGAGTTGAGTCATGATTTTTGTACAGAAACTAGGTATGGAAATTTCCGGGCAACTCCAACTGGAATTTTGTTAATTGGACGATCAGTGATTTTTAAATAAATTCTTTCGTGGACTGCAGTCAGAAAGCGGTAAATCTGACTGCAGCTTAGTGTATTAATATTTATGGTTAATTGGTAAAGATTTAGGACTCGGAAAATTTATATAAATTTCTACAGTATAAATGTCACCTACTGTTAAAATATTGGAATTTTTGGAATGTTGGAACTATTTTATAAAAATCCTAGAAAACAGCTGAATTATGAGTGTTAAGCTGAAATTGATAACTTGTGATTGTGTGCACCAAATTGTGGCATGAATTGGTTTATGGTTATGATAAGTTGTTTTAATCACTAGGATCACATGAGGATACTTGCATGCATGTTTGAGTGTTAGATATGTTGTTTGTGTGTATCACTTTGTGCGTAAATTACGTGTAGAAATTGTATTGGTGTGTTCACACACTGACTTGGAATTAATTGGTTTGTTAGGACGCAACTAGCGGTCCCATCTCTTATAACTTCTTTGCTACACTAACCGAGCAAATAAAGGTGAGTTCACGGCCCCTAACTTTATCCGGTTTTTAAACAACAGGGGGAGAAACATGTATACACTCTCAAACTCAATCTCTTTACGTTATACGAATTTAACGTCACATAACTATTCGGTAACTAAGTTAATGTTAATGTAATGTTATGGTCACTAAGCAGCTTTATCACTTAAGTCCTCGTCAATCTCTCGGATCGTTAGTATTGGGTTTAATAGCGGGGGAATTATAAGTAGTACTACTGGGCCCGACAAGCCCCATCCGAGCTAGTCGCGCTAGCCGACCGGGTATGGTCAACGGGTGAATAATTTGGCCTAACTTCGCCATGGTCAGTGATAGGCCTGGCAACACGGAGGCACAACAGTCAGCTTCGATCGCGAACACTTACGTGACATGACTTTAGGCTAGCTACCTATATATGTTAACATTGAACTTAATTACGAAACTACGATATTATCCCGGGTTGGGGATAATGGAAACAACAACTTATTATTCCGGGTTTGGAATAATGGAAACAACAACTTAATATTCCGGGTTTGGAATATTGGAAGCAATACGTTATCCTGGGTTAGGGATAACGGAGAAAACGAACTATAACCGAACAAACGAATTTATGAAAACCTGTGAACTCACTCATCTTTAATGTTGACACGTGTTTCTTTACATGTTTCTCAGGACGCTAGGAGCTCTAGGTGCACGCACATGCATTGAACAAGACATCTTTTATCGAGTCTTATTTATCAATATTGTTTTGGGATTTCTCATTTGTTTTGGCGTTGGTGTTGGCGCCCGCTTCACTACTTATTTATGCTTCCGCTCAAACTTTAAAAACTGATGCATCTGCTAAATATTGGTAACTAATCAAGACAATATAAAATCTATGACAAATGATTTTTGAAAACGTATTATCAAATCATATAGAGTCGTTCGACGTACTAGTGTTTCAGATTCTGGTTTGTTCACACGCCTCGCGGTAAAACTCCGCAAGTGGAAATTGAGGGTGTGACATCCCCCTTAGCTAATTACAATCGTTTGATAGTAAGAAATGAAGAAGATAAAGTGCGAAATGATCTTTTTCAGGAAGACAAAGTTAACAGTTACAACAATTACCTATTTATACTAACTATCTAACCACTAAGCATTTTTTGTGACGTCATGGTTGATAGTGACTGCTAACAAAATGTAACTAACTAAAACACTACTCTAATACATGTAACAGTGCATAGCACTGTTACATTGAATAAAGTAAAACTATGCTGAACTCTGATCTCTATCCTCTGATCTTGATTCTTCTGTCAGACATGCTGGTTTGTATCTCACTATCACTTTTACCAGCAGAGTCTCTTTTGGCTATATCCTCTACTTGTTTCAATTTAAGTTCCAGGTATTCATCAACATTTGCAGGTCTTGGATAACCATCAAGAGACAATATAGTTTGTTTATCAGGGTCTTCTTCAGAATAGAAGCTTTGAATTTCTTCACTGACTGCTGGTAAATCAAGAGGATACTTCTTTGCTGTTGAATGACTATAAGGGAATCAGTGCTTGGATTTGAGGATGGAGGAAGCATTGATGTGGAGGTCAGTGGTTGTGATGAAGAAGGAGTAGGAGCATGAAAGATCACTTCTTCATTTACAACTTTTGTTGTCCTTCTCCTTTTGAATTTTACTAATGGTGATGATGGATGAGTTGGAATTCTGGTTGGTGTTGGTAAAGGTTGGGTGGATGTATTGAAAATGACCATGGCAGTGGATGGGTTTGCATCTGCTACAACCTCTGTTGTGCCAACAGATGTTAGCACAACAGTTGTTGTAACATCTACTTTTGTGGAATTGTTAAGGAAGTTGAAGAAGGTGTGTTTGATTTTTGGAGAGCAAAGGTTATGGTTGGATTTATAGCAGGCTCGGTTTTGGAAGGTGCGGATGTTGGTTGCCTTACTTGTTTAGCAGGTCTCTTCTTTGTTGAAGTACCAACCTCTTCCTTTTCTTTTTGTTGCTTAATCTTTTGTTCAACCAATACCTTGCCATCAAGAAACACTTTTCTCTTCTGCCTCTCATTTTCCCTGGCCAGTATATCATCTGTTAAATCCTTTTTCTTTGAACCATCTGGCCTGGGTATATCCACTGTTGGTTTTGCCATCTAATCATCAATTTTAAGTTTCTTCTGCCCCAAAGGTTTCTCCCCCTTTTTAGCATCATCCTCTGTGTTTACAAAAATTACCGTGGGTGGAGCAATACCAGTGGTTTGGTGAAGATGAGCTTTTATAGCTTTAATATCTGCCCTGGTATCCATGAATCTTGCTTCAACCATGTTTCTTACTTCCTGCATCTGATGTTTATGTTGTTGATCTGAGAAGTGCTTTTGTTGCTGAAACAGAGGGTCTAGGGCTTGTTGCAGATCAGCAGTGGTTAAGACAGAGGGTTGGCTCTTTATAGTTGACAACTGCTGAACAAGAGATTTGATCTCACCAACAGAAGTTTCAAGTGTTGATACTCTCTCCGTCAACTCTTTGTATTTTAGTTCATCACCTAATTTCATAGGATCATCTGAACTCCTACATGAGGTATAGTTGTATCTAAGGGACCATTAACATGTGTTTTAACACTAGCTTCACCCATAGATGTCCCTTGTTCTTGGTACTGGGGACTTCCCACCACATCAGAGGTTACCTTGGTAGCCTGACCAGTGGTTGCCTTCAAAAGAGACTTAGAGATGTAACCACTGTCCAAAGGAAAACTAGGTAGTTTTGCAATTGTAGTGGCTGCTCTAGTTGAACTATCACCAAGGGTTACATGTAACCCAAGGGATGTAGCCTCTTCATTTGCTGATGGGCTAGCAAAGAATAAAGAATCAGACCCAACATCATGTTGATGTATATTCTCAATGATAGGTTGAGGTGCTGGATAATGTCTGATCTAATTCTATTGCATTCAGCAAGGGTATAAAGGTTTGTGGAAGTGATTTTATTAGAGAGGGGATAGGTGCAGAAAGAGACATTGCCCTGGGAGAGGGGCTATAGAAGATAGAACCAAGTGGTCCTAGAGCTTCATAATTTGGTGTCCCTGTGTTTACAACCTGATCCTTTTGTGAGGATGCAGGAGGAGTTTCAAAGCCAGGTTGAGATATTTCAACCATCTGCTGTGAAGAAGTATCAGCAGTGGTTTATGACTTTGGTGGTGTCAAAGGGTTAACCTCTGGGATCTCATCTTCCAGAGGACCCTTTTTGGGTTTGGTGGGTTTTCAGGATATCTTTGATGGTTTCTTTTTGGTGATTTTAGGTGTGGGTTTCAAAGCAGTGGTTGCAATGCTCTGATCACCTAGAGTAGTGGGCTTAATAGCAGGAGGAAGAAATTGGACATTTTGTTCTTGAAAAATTGGCTCATCCTCCTCTACTTCTGTTTTGGAAGCTTTTTCAAGATCTGTTAGTCGTGTAAAAAGTTCATGAGTTAGGCAGCCAGGTGTGGACACTGCTCCTTGTTTACTTGCTTCAGATCTGATTTGATCTTGCAAATAAACACTCAAGAATCAGGACGTATCAAGAAAGCTTTTCTTTTTGAAATAATTTTAAAATTATTCACAAGATCATGAAACAATACCTGGGAATAGTTAAAATCTGATTAAGTCAAAATTGCAAATCCTAGATATTGCATGTTCAAAGGAATTTCAATGAAAGCAGTAGATTTTGCAGAGAGACACGTTAAAAGAGTATGGAAAAAGAATTTCATCTCTGCTGGAAAATGGGGTTTAAAGATTGCCATACCTTTCAATTGGCCAGTGTAACCCCTTTCCACAAACTCTGCTTGCATCTCTCTTAAAGAAAAGGACACAGGATGTGTCATATCATTCAGTTGAAAAACTTGAGAGATCGATTGTGGTGTAATTTGCATACGAGTACCCCAAACGTTTGAGGTTATAGCATAAGGAACATCATCAGCGGATGTTTTGACCTTAGCATTGAACCAGAAAACCCGAAGAGAATCGATGTAAATGTTGGGTTTGACTTTGAGCATGTGTTTAGATTTTGATTCTCTTAGAATCTGAATCATCTTATGGTATCTTGTGTTGACATCGGTTTCTTCTAAGATTGCAGTGTAAATGTGTGGGGTTTTGATGATTAAGACGAATGGTTGTAATTCTTTCTTTGATTTCTCCTTTGATTTTGTTTTGGGAGCCATGATTTTAGTGAAAACTGTTTTGAGATTTTTGAAATCGACACAGTTTGGTGAACTCTCTGTTCTTGATAGAACAGAGTTTTTATAGGGTTTATGAAAAAGTGATGATGACATGGCATCTGATGCAACAACTGTCGAATAGCATCTGCCCACATGTAACCTCTGTCCTGGAAATGGAAGACAGTTGTTTGGCTAACCCTGTTGGAAAATATAATCAGTGGATAAGAACAGTGGTTGCAACTATCAGAGGATACACTTTTTGACAGTGGTTAGATTTTCCTAAATGAGTAGTGTTTTTGAGCTATTAGTGCTTTGAAAAGACTTTGAGGATTTATTGAAAAATTCAATTTTAAACTATTTTTAAGGATGAATTTTGATATTCGAAAAACATTTTATTGCTATTTACACATGGATTACAAAGAAACCTTGTTTTTAATCCATGTTTAGCATTCCAAGCCTAGAAATCAAACTATCAAAAGTGTGAGCATCAAGTGCTTTTGTCAACACATCTGCCAGTTGATCCTTCGTATGGACATGTTGTAAAGAAATCAAACCTTTTTCATAGCAATCCCTCACAAAGTGATGTCTGATGTCAATCAGTTTGGTGGTATAATGAGAAACAGGATTTTTGATGATATTTTCTACTGCTAGACTATCAATTTTGAGTGGTGTTTTCAAGGCAGTGATACCAAAATCCAGCAATTGATTTTGAAGCCACATGATTTGAGCAATACAACAGCAGCTATATTCTCTGCCTCAGCAGTGGACGTAGAAACTGCAACTTGCTTCTTTCATTAACATTTGCAGGTCTTGGATAACCATCAAGAGATAATATAGTTCTTTTATCAGGGTCTTCTTCAGAATAGAAGCTTAGAATTTCTTCACTGACTGCTGGTAAATCAAGAGGATATTTCTTTGCTGCTGGAATGACTATAAGGGAAATCAGTGCTTGGATTTGAGGATGGAGGAAGTATTGATGTGGAGGTCAGTGGTTGTGATGAAAAAGGAGTAGGAGCATGAAAGATCTCTTCTTCATTTACAACTTTTGTTGTCCTTCTCCTTTTGAATTTTACTAATGGTGATGATGGATGAGTTGGAATTCTGATTGGTGTTGGTAAAGGTTGGGTGGATGTATTGAAAATGACCATGGCAGTGGATGAGTTTGCATCTGCTGCAACCTCTGTTGTGCCAACAGATGTTAGCACAACAGTTGTTGTAACATCTACTTTGGTGGAAATTGGTAAGGAAGTTGAAGAAGGTGTGCTTAATTTTTGGAGAGCAAAGGTTTTAATGGTTGGATTTATAGCAGGCTCAGTTTTGGAAGGTGTGGATGTTGGTTGCCTAACTTGTTTAGCAGGTCTCTTCTTTGTTGAAGTATCAACCTCTTCCTTTTCTTTTTGTTGCTTAATCTTTTGCTCAACCAATACCTTGACATCAAGAAACACTTTTCACTTCTGCTTCTCATTTTCCCTGGCCAGTATATCATCTGTTAAATCCTTTTTCTTTGAACCATCTGGCCTGGGTATATCCACTGTTGGTTTTGCCATCTAATCATCAATTTTAAGTTTCTTCTGCCCCAAAGGTTTCTCCCCCTTTTTAGCATTATCCTCTGTGTTTACAAAAATTACCGTGGGTGGAGCAATACCAGTGGTTTGGTGAAGATGAGCTTTTATAGCTTTAATATCTGCCCTGGTATCCATGAATCTTGCTTCAACCATGTTTCTTACTTCCTGCATCTGATGTTTATGTTGTTGATCTGAGAAGTGCTTTTGTTGCTGAAACAGAGGGTCTAGGGCTTGTTGCAGATCAGCAGTGGTTAAGACAGAGGGTTGGCTCTTTATAGTTAACAACTGCTGAACAAGAGATTTGATCTCACCAACAGAAGTTTCAAGTGTTGATACTCTCTCCGTCAACTCTTTGTATTTTAGTTCATCACCTAATTTCATAGGATCATCTGAACTCCTACATGAGGTATAGTTGTATCTAAGGGACCATTAACATGTGTTTTAACACTAGCTTCACCCATAGATGTCCCTTGTTCTTGGTACTGGGGACTTCCCACCACATCAGAGGTTACCTTGGTAGCCTGACCAGTGGTTGCCTTCAAAAGAGACTTAGAGATGTAACCACTGTCCAAAGGAAAACTAGGTAGTTTTGCAATTGTAGTGGCTGCTCTAGTTGAACTATCACCAAGGGTTACATGTAACCCAAGGGATGTAGCCTCTTCATTGCTGATGGGCTAGCAAAGAATAAAGAATCAGACCCAACATCATGTTGATGTATATTCTCAATGATAGGTTGAGGTGCTGGATAATGTCTGATCTAATTCTATTGCATTCAGCAAGGGTATAAAGGTTTGTGGAAGTGATTTTATTAGAGAGGGGATAGGTGCAGAAAGAGACATTGCCCTGGGAGAGGGGCTATAGAAGATAGAACCAAGTGGTCCTAGAGCTTCATAATTTGGTGTCCCTGTGTTTACAACCTGATCCTTTTGTGAGGATGCAGGAGGAGTTTCAAAGCCAGGTTGAGATATTTCAACCATCTGCTGTGAAGAAGTATCAGCAGTGGTTTATGACTTTAGTGGTGTCAAAGGGTTAACCTCTGGGATCTCATCTTCCAGAGGACCCTTTTTGGGTTTGGTGGGTTTTCAGGATATCTTTGATGGTTTCTTTTTGGTGATTTTAGGTGTGGGTTTCAAAGCAGTGGTTGCAATGCTCTGATCACCTAGAGTAGTGGGCTTAATAGCAGGAGGAAGAAATTGTACATTTTGTTCTTGAAAAATTGGCTCATCCTCCTCTACTTCTGTTTTGGAAGCTTTTTCAAGATTTGTTAGTCGTGTAAAAAGTTCATGAGTTAGGCAGCTAGGTGTGGACACTGCTCCTTGTTTACTTGCTTCAGATCTGATTTGATCTTGCAAATAAACACTCAAGAATCAGGATGTATCAAGAAAGCTTTTCTTTTTGAAATAATT
The DNA here is from genome assembly GCA_947069175.1 of Scalesia atractyloides. Taxonomy (NCBI): domain Eukaryota; kingdom Viridiplantae; phylum Streptophyta; class Magnoliopsida; order Asterales; family Asteraceae; genus Scalesia; species Scalesia atractyloides. The sequence goes on along the minus strand of CAMTDV010000010.1, from coordinate 12,947,610 downwards.
TTAAAATTATTCACAAGATCATGAAACAATACCTGGGAATAGTTAAAATCTGATTAAGTCAAAATTGCAAATCCTAGATATTGCATGTTCAAAGGAATTTCAATGAAAGCAGTAGATTTTGCAGAGAGACACGTTAAAAGAGTATGGAAAAAGAATTTCATCTCTGCTGGAAAATGGGGTTTAAAGATTGTCATACCTTTCAATTGGCCAGTGTAACCCCTTTCCACAAACTCTGCTTGCATCTCTCTTAAAGAAAAGGACACAGGATGTGTCATATCATTCAGTTGAAGAACATGAGAGATTGATTGTGGTGTAATTTGCATAGGAGTACCCCCAACCTTTGAGATTATAGCATAAGGAACATCATCAGCGGAGTTTTAACCTTAGCATTTAACCAGAAATCCTGAAGAGAATCGATGTAAATCTTGGGTTTGACTTCGAGCATGCGTTTAAGTTTTGTTCTCTTAGAATCCGAATCATTTTATGGTATCTTGTGTTGACATCGGTTTCTTCTAAGATTGCAGTGTAAATGTGTGGGGTTTTGATGATTAAGACGAATGGTTGTAATTCTTTCTTTGATTTCGCCTTTGATTTTGTTTTGGGAGTCATGATTTTAGTGAAAACTGTTTTGACATTTTGAAATCGACACAGTTTGGTGAACCCTCTGTTCTTGATATAACAGTGTTTTTATAGGGTTTATGAAAAAGTGATGATGACTTGGAATCTGATGTAACAACTGTCGAATAACATCTGCCCACGTGTAACCTCTGTCCTGGAAATGGAAGTCAGTTGTTTAGCTAACCACTGTTGGAAAATATAATCAGTGGATAAGAACAGTGGTTGCAACTATCAGAGGATACACTTTTTGACAGTGGATAGATTTTTCTAAACGAGCAGTGTTTTCGAGCTATCAGTGATTTGAACAGACTTTGAGGATTTATTGAAAAATTCAATTTTAAACTATTTTTAAGGATGGATTTTGATATTATAAAAACATTTTATTGCTATTTACACATGGATTATAAAGAAACCTTGTTTTTAATCCATGTTTAGCATTCCAAGCCTAGAAATCAAACTGTCAAAAGTGTGAGCAGCAAGTGCTTTTGTCAACACATCTGCCAGTTGATCCTTTGTATGGACATGTTGTAAAGAAATAAAACCTTTTTCATAGCAATCCCTCACAAAGTGATGTCTGATGTCAATGCGTTTGGTGGTAGAATGAGAAACGGGATTTTAGATGATATTTTATGCTGATTGACTATCAATTTTGAGTGGTGTTTTCAAAGCAGTGATACCAAAATCCAGCAATTGTTTTTGAAGCCACATGGAGCAGTACAACTTGCAGCAGCTATATACTCTGCCTCAGCAGTGGCTGTAGAAACAGCAACTTGCTTCTTGCTTTGCCAAGACACTAAGCAATCACCTAGGAATTGGGCTCCTCCAGATGTGGACTTCCTTGTTGTTTTACATCCAGCAAAGTCACTATCATAATATTCCGCAATCTCAATATTACCATTAGCTGGATACCAGATACCAAGTGTGGGAGCACCTTTTATGTATCTGAATATCCTTTTTTACAACAATAAGATCTGATTTTATTAGCAATGACTGTGATCTGGCACAAACACATGTTGCAAACATGATGTCTGGCCTTGATGCAGTTAGGTACAATAAAGACCCAATCATGCTTCTATACAAAGTTTGATCAACAAGGTCATCTTTGCCATCAATTGTGACTAGCTTGGATGTTACCATGGGTGTGCTGCAAGGTTTACAATATCCATATCAAATTTCTTAAGAAGTTCTTTCACATACTTATTTTGATGGATGAAAGTGACATGTTGCATTTGTTTGACTTGTAAACTAAGAAAACATTGCAACTCACCCATTGCACTCATCTCAAACTCTGCTGCCATGAGTTTTCTAAACTCTTCACACATGGCAGTGCATATGGATCCAAAAATGATGTCATCCATATAAATTTGGAAAAGCATCAAATCTTTTCCTTTCCATTTTAAAAATAGGGTTTTATCAATCCTACCTCTCGTGAAACTAATGGATAAGAGAAAAGTGGATAGACTTTCATACCAGGCTCTAGGTGTTGTTTTAGACCATAGTGTGCTTTGTTTAACTTGTAAACATGATCAGGATGGAATGGATCTTCAAAACTAGGAGGCTGACACTCATACACCTCTTCCTTGATCTTCCATACAGGAATGCATTTTTTATGTCCATTTGATACACCTTGATGTTGTGGTTGGCAGCAAAAGCTAAGAACAGTCTGATGGCCTCCAATCTTGCAACTGGAGCAAAAGTTTCATCATAGTCTATGCCTTCTTTCTATCTATAGCCTTGAACCACGAGCCTTGCTTTGTTTTTGAAAACAATGCCCCTTTCATCTGTTTTGTTCTTGAAGACCCACTTTGTGCCAATAGGACTTACATCTTTTGGCAGTGGTACAAGTTCCCATACTTGTTGTCTTCTGAACTGTAGGAGCTCTTCTTGCATGGCCTCTACCCAAATGTTGTCTTTAAGTGCCTCTTGGTACTTGACAGGTTGTGTGAGTGATAGAAAACCAGCAAAAAGACAAATGTTTTGGGATTGGCTTCCGGTGAGCACTCCCTCATTGAAGTTGCCAATAACTTGATCCACAGGATGGCTTTTGAGGAAAATCAAATCACCTTGATATGGGACAATAGCATTTTGAGGTGAAGCTTGCAAATGTGTATCATCTGAGCTACCCTCTGTTGGTGAATTTGATGGTCCAGCCTCTGATTGGAATGGTGGTGGAGGAATTGGTGGAATGGATGTTAAGGTGGCTTGACTTTTCTCCATTTGTTGTGGACTTTTATCAACAGATGTTTGGTTTTGAGAGCTGGCAGAGGTTTGAGTATTAACCACTGTTGACCTGGCAGAGCTATTACCATTGCTACTAACATCTGCTCCTCTGCCTGAAGGATAGATTTTGAAATTTGGAAGAATGCAATCATATCCTTGCTCTTGACTTGATGACTGTGAGGTACCTGCATGGTTAGTCTTGACAGACACATCTTCAAATGTAAATTTGGATAGATCAAACAATTCAGCAGGATTTGCTGGGATTTTTAAAGATGAAAGTTCATTGAACTTTACCTTTAGAGTTTCTTCAATACACTTGGTCCTAGAGTTAAAAACTCTGTAGGATTTGGCAGTGGTTGAGTATCCCAGAAAATAACCACAATCAAATTTGGCTGCAAACTTTGATATTGAACCCATTAAATTTTAAATGAAGCATGGGCAGCCAAAGACTTTAAAATAAGAGATCAGAGGTTTGATTTTATAAAGAAATTCATAAGCAGTCTTTTGATGCCTAGGGTTTATCAAAACTCTGTTCTGAACATAGCAAGCAGTGTTTACAGCCTCTGCTCAGAAGGTCAAAGGTAAACCAGAATCTGCTAGCATAGTTCTTGCTGATTCAATCAAAGTTCTGTTTTTCCTTTCAACAACCCCTTTTTGTTCTGGAGTTCTAGGGATGCTATTGTCACTCCTAAAGATTTTTACATGGAGATCAAATTGCTTTTCAACTTTTTTAACAAAGTTTTGCCAAATGTTTGCTGTTTCATCTTTAGACTGTAAAAAGAAAGTCCATATGAACCTGGAAAAATCATCAACTATTACTAGGCAATACCTTTTGTATTATAAGGTCATGATTTTCACATGTCCAAACAAGTCCATATGAAGTAACTGTGAGCACTGACTTGTTTTGGACTCTTCAATTGACTTGTAAGAACTTTTATGTTGTTTGCCTTTTAAACAGGAAACACAATGTTCTTCACAAGTAAATTGTTTGTGAGGCAAACCTTTGACAAGCCTTTGTTTTGAGAGAGTGGTGATGGTTTTTAAATTTGTGTGACTTAGTCTTTTATGCCATAATTCTGTTTCTTTGCTTGATGCAACTGAGAACAAACATGCATTTGACATAGGATTATCTTTTACCATATCTACCACATACACATTTCCTACCCTATTAGCAGTGAGTTGTGCTTTGCTCTTAGCAATTATTTGATTAATCTTTTTAACAACCTATGGGCCTACTATCTGACAAGTTTTCTTAGTGAAGAAGGATCCATAACCCTTATCACTTATTTGTGAGACACTCAAAAGATTGAATTTTAAATTATCAATGAGATTCACATTTTCAAACTTGAGTTTTCTTGCTAGAACACAACCTGACCCCATCACCTTTCCTTTTGAATTATTTCCAAAGGATATATCACCCCCCTCCATGAGCTTTAAAGTCTCTGAGTAGGGCTTTACATCCTGTCATGTGCCTGGAGCCCCCACTATCTACATACCAAAGACTGTCAAGGCAAGTAGAAGCTCCCTGCATATGATTTTGAAATAACTAGTTCAGATGAGTTTCCAAAGCCAGAATGGCTTTGGATGGGATATCAGATGATCCAGACTCAAGTTCAAATGAATGAGCAGTGGTTAGATCAGATTTTTGTAACCACTGCTGGGAGCCATTCCCTATCAACTGTTGGTAACCATGAGGATGGCTATTTACCCTTGGCTTAGAAGGCTTTTTGTAAGTCTCATAAACCATATGCACCTTTTGATATTTAGGCTGGCTTTTACCTCTTGGGAACTGGTTTGATGGAGGTGCATCTGTCACTTGAATTTCTCTGTGAACAGACGTTTGCTTTAAAGCTTTTGTGACAGATGTTTCAATTTGCCCAAAATTTTGTTTTGTTTTGTTTTCAGGAAAGCTTGAACTTTCTCTTTCAAGAGCTTTTGCTCTAATCTCTTTTACATTTTGATGATAGATTTTGAGATAGGCACACTCTTGGGTCATGCGATTTGTTTTGTTGCATATGGTGCATCTTGGAGATTTGGGTATAACATAAGTTTTCTTTATATCATAGGCTTTTAAAAGAAAACAATCTTCAGCCACATGATTTCTCTTTTCACAAAATTCACAAAACAAGTATTTAACCGTTTCTTTCCTTTTCCTATCAGACTTTTTGAGAGAAGTGGTTGTGACCTCTGCTGGCAAGTCTTTGATAGGGATCACCAGTGCTTTTGGTTCTTTTATACCATCAGTGGTTGAAAAGTCCATTGGCTTGAAGTTTTCAAAAATATCACACTCATCTGACCGGTTTGGTTTAAACTGATATTTTTCAATTTCTTTATCTTTGCTGAAACCTCTGGTTTTTCAAGAGTAATTTTGTTTCCATTTTTATCTGTGATTTTAATTTCTTCACCAGCCAAATTTGTTGGGACTATTTCAACCAGCTCAAAATCAATTTTTGCAACATTTTCACAAGTCTGGTCATAATCTCTAAAGCCTATTCCAAACTTTATGTTGCTCTTGATTTGAGCATCAAGCATAAGCTCATAACCTTTACAAGACTCTACCCATTTTTCACAAGAGATTTGGGTAGTTTCAAGCTCCTGTTTGCAAACCTGGTGTTTTTCTACCATGGTTTGGAGCTGGTCTTTGGTTATGCTTGATTCATGCCTCAGGCTACTCATTTCAGAATCATTTTCACTTAACTTTGTTTATAACTCTTTAACAAGTTTTTCAAAATTAAATTCATCTTTTAAAATTTTGTTTCTTAGGTTTTCATTCACTTGCTTTATGTTTGCAAAAGCAATAATGCATTTGTCAGAACATAGATATTTAAGAATCTGAGGTGATACCTTCGAAGCAGCCATGAGAGCACAATCACACTCTTCTTCTTCACACACCCGCTCATCCCATGGGTCAGATAGAGGGTCTTTTTCAACATCAACAGCGTGTACATCAACCACTGGTGTAACTTCTGGTGTAACCACTACGTCACAACAATCAAACACATCAAACTTTAACTCCTGCTCCACAGATTCATCACCTTAGACAATGGTCTCCAAAGCCATTAAACATATATTTTCATTTTCAAAATCATTTTTGGCTATGAGAGCAAAGTTTTCATCAGTTAAATCCTCAGGCAAACTACTCCAATCAACAAAACCTTGTGTGAAAAAGCTTTGTTGATTAACCTCTGCTGGTGTAGTAGTGGTTTGAGTAGGTTGAGTAACTTGTGGCATTTGTTGCACATGTACTTGAGGTGGTGCTTGGACATATTGAATCTGTGGTGCAGGTGTTTGAACATAATGGACAGGAACTTTAGCAACAGGATGTGCAAAGTGTGTAGTATTTTGCGTTTGAGGTGCAGGGGTATATTGGGAATATTGGACAGTGTTTTGAGGTCTATTGCCAGGATGTGTTACAATTGGTCCTGCAGATTGTGATCTGCATTCTCTGGCAAAGTGACCCATCTTGTAACATTTAATTTTGGACTTATCCAACCTCACTTTTAATCCCCCATGCAATCCTGGAAATCGTCTACCAGTTCTTTTGTAGAATTTACTTGCTCTAACACTTAAAAGTGCCAGCTGATGCAAAATGTCCATCTCTTCAAGGTCAATGGGTTCAAAATGTTGTAAGTCATTCATTTCAAAAGACAAATTGTCAGCGGTCTGGCTTTCACAATTTGCAGCAAAAGCAAAATTGGGTGTACTAGGATCAGAATTGAAATTGTTTCCAGATGTTATGTCAATGTAATGATCATAACTCTGATCCTTTCCACAGCTAGACCCCTCCTCATGACTATACATAATCATCAGTCATTTTCCCTGACTCTTGCAACTTCTTTTTCTGGTTCAACTCTCTCTCATAAGTGAGGAGTCGTCCATGAAGTTGTGTCAAGGTCATGTCCTTGTACCCAACAGCTGTTCGAGTGACATAAGCTACAGTCTCCCATTTCTCAGGTAAAGATCTCAAGAAATAACTATTGATAGTCGATTTGGAAATTCCACATTTACCAATTCGAGCTCACTGATGAGACAACTATATCGTTCGAACTGTTGAGTTAATGACTCACCCTTAATATGGTAAAATGTTTCATACTGTTGATTTAAAACCTCTCTATTATTCTCGATCACCTCTTCAGTACCACCGAATTGCTCTTTAAGAGCATCCCATAACTCTTTAGCACTATTCAATGAAGTAATCCCGCATAAATCTCATTGGGCAAGGCCGAAGCAACGATGCTAAAGGCCTTAGCATCCAATTCAATCTTGAGGAAATCCTGTTCAGAGTAATTTTCAAGTTTCTTAGGGACTTGAGTGTGGGGATCCTCTGTGCTTAGAACCATGGGTATATGAGGTCCAAACACAACGGATCTCCAACATCCGGTGTTTTGTTGGGTGAGAATATGACCCATCCTACGTTGCCAAATAAAATATTCATTTCGTTTCAACATAGGTGGTTTGAACATGGATCCAATATTGGATTCCGGTGTGTTTTGTGCCATTTCTCTTGTTTACAACAGACTTGTGTTTTAAAAACTTTTGTAGTAATAAAACTTTGTATTCAAGTAAAACTATCAAACGAATTAGCACAAAGAGCTGACCTATTCAAATCAATGTGATCGTTAAATCAAAATCGATTGACCAAGCTCTGATACCAATTGTCAGGATCTAAGTTTAAATCACTTGTAGTTTCTGTTTCTAAGAATGGAAAATGGATTGAATTAGAAAGATATGCAGCGGAATTAAAGGAAAACTTTTACTACAAGCAATTGGTCGTTTGTTTTCATCACCATCATGCTTTCAAGTTTGGTAAACTTTGCATGTGATTCACAAACTCCCCCTTAGCCAATTACAATCGTTTAATAGTAAGAAATGAAGAAGATAAAGTGCAAAATGATCTTTTTCAGGAAGACGAAGTTAACAGTTACAACGATTACCTATTTATACTAACTATCTAACTACTGAGCATCTTTTGTGACGTCATGGTTGATAGTGACTGCTAACAAAATGTAACTAACTAAAACACTGCTCTAATACTACTATCAGTGCATAGCACTGTTACATTGAATAAAATAAAACTATGCTAAACTCTGATCTCTATCCTCTTATCTTGATTCTTCTGTTAGACCTTTGCTTCTTGAACTATCAGATGATAGGAACAAATGTTTAGGGAAAGCAGTGTAAAGGTTGATCAGTGGTTGTAACCACTGATAGTTGAACCAAAGCTCGGTTAGTGTATTTGGCTTTGATATCATATGTTCCTTTGTTAGGGTTCGATCCCAACATTTGTTTATACTTTTTTAAACTTAACAATTCCTTAGCGTACTGTGATAGTCCACTGATGTACTATTATTTCCTTTGTGACACAAAATTCTTTTTGTCTTTTTCATGTTTTTGTACGTTTTGGTTTTTCATATGTTTTTGGATTTTCTTAAACATTTCTCCCCCTAAAATCAAAAATATATTTTTGTATTTTCATTTTTAAGAAATTCTAATCTAAAAAATAACAAACCAATGTGGATCACGCGAACTCGTCGTCCGATCCATATTCAACCTCTACCTCCGCACCTGTCAACAAATTTTTAATACCGTTAAGCCGCATTAGATATTTAAATCTTGTTAAAGGAAAAGCTTTGGTATAAGAATCAGCTTTTTGTTCATCGGTGTGGATTTTTTCTATTCGCACCAACTTATTTTCGTAACAGTCACGAATGAAGTGGTAATGAATTTCTATGTGTTTAGTTCGAGAGTGATGAACTGGATTTTTAGTAATGTCGATAGCTGCCTTATTGTCTACATATAAAGGCGTATAAAGAAATTGCAATCCAAAGTCCCTCATCTGTTGTTGAATCCATAGGATTTCTGAACAATAGCTGGAAGCAGAAATGTATTCTGCCTCACAAGTAGAGAGAGAGAGAGAGACCGTGGTTTGTTTCTTGCATTGTCACGTTACTAATCTAGTTCCGAAGAACTGGTAACCAGTTGTCGTAGACTTTGAATTCAGCTTGTCCACCCCAAAGTCAGAATCAGCATATCCCGTCAGATCAAAGTTGCCTTTCTTTGGATACCACAAGCGGTGCTTGGACATCCCTTCAGGTAGCGGAATATTCTCTTCACAATCTGCTTGTGAGAAACTCTGGGACTGGACTAAGTTGCCTTTCTTTGGATACCACAAGCGGTGCTTGGACATCCCTTCAGGTAGCGGAATATTCTCTTCACAATCTGCTTGTGAGAAACTCTGGGACTGGACTGATATCTTGCGCAAAGACAGGTAGGATACATGATATATGGGCGAGATGCCGTCAGATACATAAGTGATCCTATCATCGACCTATAGAGCGTATCATCCACTTTGGTTCCTGTTTCATTGATGCAAATTCCATGATTCAGTGCCAGAGGAGTCGAAAGCGGCTTCGAGCTATCCATCACAAACTTCTTCAGAATATCATGAACATATTTTGTTTGATGAATGAATGTGCTGTCTGGTAACTGATCAACTTGTAACCCTAGGAAGAATTTCATTTCACCCATAGAAGACATCTCAAATTTCTTCTTCATTATCTTCTCGAATTCTTTGTATAGACTATCAACTGTTGAACCATAGATGATATCATCCACATAGTTGTGTACGATGATTAGATGACTTCCTACTTCTTTGGTAAACAATTTACTATCCATTGTGCCTCTTGTAAAGTTGTTTCCAACGAGATTTTGAGATAACGTCTCGTACCAAGCTCTCGGGGCTTGGTGTAATCCGTATAAGGCTTTGTCCAGGAGATACGCTTTACCCTAGTGGTTGGCCAATGTACACTTGCTCGCGTAGCTTACCATAGAGAAATGCGGATTTCACATCTAACTGGTACACTTTAAAACCTTTTCAAGCAGCAAATGCAAGGAAAATGCGGATTGACTCTAAACGTGCAACCGGTGCATAGACTTCCATATAGTCAATTCCTTCTTGCTGGTGGAAACCTTTAACAACAAACCGAGCTTTGTTTCTTAAGATCACCTCTCGATCATCTCTCTTACACTTGAAGACCCACTTCGTATCTATCGCCTTTTGCTTTGGTGGTAAGTCGACAAGTCTCCAAACTCCCAGTTTCTAAAATTGTAACAACTCTTCCTGCATCGCAATTACCCAGTTCTCATCACCCAAAGCTTCATTCACAGTTTTCGTCTCGATTTGAGATACGAAACAGGAATAATAGCAATAATCTTGAGTTGGAGCCACTCGAGTATAGAAACAACTTAAAGCTTTGTTGATCTGACTTCTCATTCTCACACCAGTCTGTAATTCTCCAATTATGTTATTTGATGGGTGATATGAATAAGATCGCAGAATCTCCTCGCTGGGAACATCAACCGTACTATTCTGATTCGTAATATTCAGATCAACTATCAAATCAACTACAGGAGTACTAGATGTTGCTTCATTTTGAATACTAGGGCCAACAGATTGGTTTAACATATTGGATATCTGCTCGGATTCTTCGTCAGAGGAAGATTCTCCATCATCATCGAAAGTCGGAGCTTCATCAGAGTCGGAATTCTGATTCTGAGAAAGAATGGGCTCTGTAGTAGCATTTCCTGGTTCAGTGGAAACATTTGCTGGAGTAGTGGTAGGTGCTACTTCTGCTTCAGAAACTTGTTCAACTGGAACAACACTACTACTCGAACATGCACCAGAAGACGATGTACCAACAGTAGGTTGATTAACCACTATTGGCCTTAAAATATATTCTTGATTAGCCAATTGTTGTAGATAATAAAGAGCTGCAAGATCTTCTTCAGAAGGCTCTTCTGGCAAGTCGAATGACTTCCACAAATCTTGATAATTGAACAACCATGCATCGCCTTTTCTTTGAATAGGAGTTGTGTATCAAAAGCAATCAACGTGTTGTGCTTCGACCACTCTTCTCAAAGTAGGAATGTAAACTCTCCTCAGCGGACTAGCATAGCGACAAAGAAACCTACCAGCATTTTGGCACCGAACTTTCCATCCGAATCAATCACTATGCAAGGTGCGCCAAACGGTTCTAGATACTTTAGAAGCATGTCTTTTTGGTCGGTTTGACCGTCAAGACTCTATTTAATGTGTAGCACACCGCTGCAACCGCTTCACTCCAGAAGTTGACGGGAAGTTTGGAATCTGCAAGCATAGTTCTTATTGTTTCGATTAACATTGGGTTCTCCTCTTAGCTACTCCATTCTTTTGCGGAGTGTAAGGTGCACTGAATTCGTGCAAAATTCCTTTGGCATTGCAAAAATCATCTGGGTATTTTTGAACTCTGTACCATTATCGCTTCGAATTCGTCTAACAGGGAGATGATATAGATTTTCAATCTTCTTGAAAAGAATCACGAGATTATCGAACGTTTTGATAATCTGCTTTCCTTTCTTGCATTCAAGACAATGATCCGTCATGTGAAAGCTTCGAAGATTCACTCCTTCGACTAAGTCGTTGTGAACCAGAAAATTAATTTTCCTGAGGTGTATATGTCCCATCTTTATGTGCCATAGAATCGAATCCTTCTCTGTGGCCTTTTTTACAAAACATTGAGCCGATTTTGACGATGTGTTAGCAACACTCATGTCTAGCACATAAAGATCATATTCGCGTGGAGCGCGCATTAGAATCCACTCATTTGGAATCTTGAAGCCCGGCTTAAGAATCATGCACTCCTTGTTGTTGAAATGAACGGTGAACTGCTTATAGCAAATCTGAGAAATGTTGAGAAGATTGTTCTCCAGCTCGGCAATATAGTTAACCCGATCAAACGACACCACACCATTCAAAAGCTTTCCTTCTGCCACGATCCGACCTCGTTGATTACCAGAAAATCCTACACATCCTCCGTTAATCGCTTTAATATCAAAGAGTAGTGCTTTCATCCCAGTCATGTGACGTGAAGCTCTGCTATCCAAAATCCACTTCGATAATATAGATCTTTGGAGCCCCTGCACATGTTAACAATTCAGTGAAAAAGTGCAACCCAAAGCTTTTTGGTCTTAGGTGTGGGATAATAATCTTCATAAACATCCTCATAAGCCCTCTGATATTCATAATCAACATCTAAGACTTCATCGACATTTAAGTTTTCAAAATTTAACTCGTGCTTTTTTGATATAAAACTTTTAATCTTTGTTTTCATTTAATTTAGAAGATTCACCTTTTTCAAAATTAGATTTCTCAATTTTAGATTCACTTTTAGGTTTCCTTCAATGTTAGATTCATTGTTTCGTTTTAAGATCGTGATCGGCTTTATGATCTCTGGTTGCTTGAGTTTCTCATCATCTGAAACTTCCTTTCTTCAGTGATACACATGCTTTGATTTCGGACACCTGCGAGCAATGTGACCAACTTCATTGCATTTGAAGCAAGTCCAAGTATCATGAGAATGTCCATTCGTGGGTTTTAAACCACTTGTGGATTTAGCCTTATCCCGAAGTTCCTTCTCCTTCTTAAACTCATCATTTGATTACTTTCCAATCAAATTCTCTTCATGAACTGTGTTTGTCCCATAAATGAAATTCATGTTTTTATTCTTGTATTCATGAAATGGTGACTTTTCTTTATTCGGTTCATCTTCTACCTCCAAACCCAAACCAGCTCTCCTGTTTTCAGGAAAGTCACCACCATTTTTCGGTAGTTGTTATAATTTCTTTTGAGTTTTGAGTAAAACCGTTTCTCATTTCTTTCAAGATTATCTGATGATACTTCCACAAGTTTGAAAAATTTATTGATTTGATCTTCTTTCACATTTCGAATCGGAAAACTATCGTTGAAATATAGTCTATCAGAATCCTCAACTTTGTACATCACAACGTTAGGATCATCAGTTAGACTATTTTCCGATAATGTATCGTCATTTTCGGATTGTGATTTAGAACTATTCATACTTGAGTTGGCGCTTTCAAAGCTGCCATCATCAGAATCATTTCCCAAAACATTTTCAACCATTTTGTTTACGATTGCTTCACTATCATCGTTTGTGTAGGTTATGTCAATGTTCTCAGGCAGCTCATTTTTCTTTTCGGTTAACAACTCTACATTGAGCGCCTTTTCCATCCCTTCAGCTTTCTTGCGACAATATTTTTCGCACAAGGGAGGTGGAACACTGCTATAATCTCCACATTTCTTACCTTTTGCTTTCTTATCATTTTCTTCTGACGGAATCGTTGGAAAAATATGATCGATGACGTAAGCGTTCGTGGTATAGCTTTTCAAAAGCTGTCTCACCCTTTCAGTTTCAATTTTCATATCTTGAAGCTCTTGTTTAGTTTCAGCAATGGTATTTATGTAAATATTAATGGCATTTTGTTTTTCCATTACCGTTGCTTTTAACATTCTTACTATGTCATGTTGTTCAATGTTGTTTTTATCAAGTTTGCTATAATCGCCTTTCATTTTATCATAAGCTTCCTTCATTGTGCGATAATCATATTCAAAATTGTTGTTATACACATTGAGTTCACTTATGATTTGAGATTTTTCGGCACATTGCGCACAAGGCTCAGTACATTTCGTGCAAGGTTTTTCAACCTCAACGATTTGCACTTTTACCACTTTTTTTCAACAACTTTACCTTCGAGCCTACCTTTGTTAAATTTGCCATCATTGCTTTGTTGCGATCTCCGTGAGATTTTCCTCATTCAACTCTTTGGTCACGTTAATGACTTCACAACGTCCGGTTTCTCTTCAATCACTTGCTCATGAGAAGTACCATCAAAGCAACCTGCAAAACTGGAAGTAATGTTAGGAGACATAACATTCTGCATCTTCATTTGATGATAGATCTCCTCTTCTTCTGTTTGTTGCAAGTATTCTTCTAGCATTGCGTTCTCCAGAGTTGCATCCTCAGCAGATGTATCTTGTTCTTCCACGATTTCGGCCATTAGAGCAACTCCTGTCTTCTTAGCAATATATGTGTTCCAATCAAAACCGTCATCTTCATTAGAAGCAACCATCGCTTTTTACGCAGTGTTAGATGGTTTCTCTTGGACTTCGACTTGAGCTTTCCTCGGAAATGGCTTAGATTGCAAAGCTTTCTTGTAGTAATCACTGCCACCAAGGACTTTGGTTTCCACTTGCTTCTGGATTCTAGCATTCTCTTTTGAAATGCCCCTTTTGTTGGCATCTGAAGCATGTAACTTTCATCTTGTCGAATCCTAGTTTGTTGCTCGAGTTTCTGATATCTTTTCTGGTGAGCGCTACAAACTTTGTCAACTTTCGTATAATTGAAGCTAAACTCCACTTGATGTCCATAAGCTCAAGCTCTTCTTCATCTACTTGATCGTAATCCTCAGCAGTCATTTCTGAATTACCGATCTTCCCAGCCACTAAACTCATAAGATTCCAACACTGTGGCAAGTAGTGCCATATGGTGTTTGGCCACTTGATCAGAAAAGATGTTGTTCAGATTAACAGCAATGTTGCATCTAAACATGTTTGGATCAGAATTTGATTGATTATTCTGATTTGTCTGGTTTTGAAACGGAGAATTCAAACTCGCGCTTGAATATGATGCAGTGGGAGGACTCTGATCATAGTTAGGATATGATTGAGTTTGACCCTGTGGCGAATCATTCGAGGAATTCATATTCGTATTGAAAGCAGTTTGGATCTTTGGGCTTGAAATATTCTCTTGAGCTCCACTCTTGTAATAAAGTCCTACATCCTGAACAATGTTCGAATTCTTTGACTTGGCAATCTTCAACAGTTCTACCTCGTGCCCCTCCAACTTGTCGATAAAAGTGGATAACTTGAAAAATTCTCAGCTTGGACTTTCTTTTTGAACCATTAGATACGTTGTCCATTCACCTTCCGGTAAAGCATCAGCCAATTTGTCAATGTATTCTTCTTCAGTCTTATCAAGACCATGCCTTCTCATTATAACTTTCAAATGATAGAATCGTTCTATCATTTGTTTTATAAGACTCGCCTTTCAGCATTTTGAAGATGTCAAACTATTTCATGATTAGAGCCTTTTTGCTCTTAATCATCTCTGCACTCCCCTGATATTTAGCCTTTAGAGATTTCTATAACTCTTGTGCAGTTTTGTACTCTGGTAATAACACCAAGATGTCTTCCTTCACAAACTGCTGAATCAGACTGGTCATTTTCTTTTCAGTAACATACGCATCTTTCTGTTGAGTAGAAAACTTATTCATTTCAATAAGATTTTCATGTTCATCTCTTGGCCATGTGTAACCTGTTTCAACTGCAACCCAACTGTGAAAGAAAGTAGTATGAACCCAGTTCGTAAAATTTTCCTTCCACCCCTCGTATTCATCCATACTCATAAGCTTTGTTGGCTTCACTGACGTTCCCATCTCATTATCCAAATTAACTTGATTCATCATTTTGCCATTCGATGTTGAAGCCCGGCTGTCATAAACGCATTGTGGATATCTTCCATCGCGGAAAAACAAACGAGTATAGCTGAAAATACGTTCACAAACTTGAAAAATTGATTGGTATACTGACAAGTTCGGGTGAACTTATGCAGCAAATCAGATCAGATTCTATTTCAAACGAGTTCGGGCGAACTTGTGTTGAAATGTTTGAAAATTTTCACCCTGAGTATAAGTTCGATCGAGCTTGTAATGTATTTCAAGTTCGGGGGAACTTGTAAAGAATTTTCAGCAAAATTTGATCAAGTTCGGGCGAACTTAATGAAATTTGAAGAAAAAAACTCAACAAATTCGAGCGGACTTGGTTAAAAACCTTGAAAAATTAATCAAGTTCGGGCGAACTTGATGAAAAATCACTCAAAAAGTGATATTTTCAGTTAAGTTCGAGCGAACTTGATGACAAGTTCGATCAAACATGTTTTGCAAATCATGATTTTTTCAACTTTTTGACATCAATTCGTTTGAATTAGGACTTGAAACTTTCAGGGGTTTATCTTTAGTGGATTTTACTTGACATATTCTAAATTTAGCAGATTTTAATAGTAGGTTCATTGTTTTTCATGAAAAAGTTAAGAAAAATGATAGAAATGAGTAGAAATAGAGTAGTTCTCGTGATGATTTCACTAAATCAGGTATCCGTGGCTCTGATACCACTTGTTAGATCGCTCCTGAATAGCTCGGGAACCTAATTTGTATCTAAATGTCCATTCAAGCGGAAATTAAATGACATGTTAATCACATATGCAAGAATTACTCATTAAAGTCTGTTTCATTGATCAAAAGTTCAATTGCATTCAAGATCCTGATCGGACAGAGCTTCGCCTCAATGATTGAAAAAGTTACAAATGAGAGAACCTAAGGCATCTATTTATAGAGACACAAGTTCGCTGGGGAAGAACACAAGTTCGGGCGAACTTGTTGAACAAGTTCGGGCGAACTTGTTCACACATCATCAATCCGGGCGAACTTGATCTCTAATTACATAAATACTTCATATTTCTAACATATTCTCATCTATTCTAAACAGAATCGATACAAGACTAAGACATAGACATACTGCACTAACAATTTACATTCTAGAGATCAAAGATCATTATGGGCAAGAATTGGCATCAAAGCATCAGGCTCTAGGCATCACAGGAAATTCGCGATCAGGTTTTTGCTTTTCAATTTTCAAGCTCAATTCGTTTTATTATTTTTGGTTCAGGGTCGAACCAGGGGTTAGGAATCTAGGGTTTTGATTTCAGGGTTTAGTGCGAATTAGATTGTTTGGTTATTACGCGTTTCGGGAAATCGCGGGTTAAGGATTAAAGGTTTTGTGAAACAAGGAAAAAATAAAGTTTGTTGAAAATTGAAGATTGTTCGGTCACAAGATATTTCAGGGGTAACCGGACCAACTCTACAAATTGTAATTCAAAAGGAAGGAAGTTCTCTTTCCCAATTTCATTGTCCAATCCTGAAACCAACAAACTATACGATTTGGGCAATTCGCATCAAAACGATTTTAGAAGCGAATGGACTTTGGGAAACGGTTGAATCGGCATAAAATACACAAACGGATGTTAAGAAAGATAAGGCGGTAGTTGCTTATCTTTTCCAAGCATTACCGAAAGATGTTGTATTGCAAGTTGCAAGACGGCAAAAGAAATTTGGGAAAATTTGAAAACAAGGGATGTTGGTGTTGATCGGGTACAAAAGGCTCGTTGGCATACACTAATGTAATAGTTCGAGTTAATGCAAATGAAATAAGACGACACTGTGGACTCTTTCACTGCAAAGATAAACAGTATTGTTACACGGGCTAGTGAATTAGGGACAACAGTGAGTCAACCGACTCTGGTACGCAAACTCCAAAATGTTGGGCCAGATAAGTTCACTCAGATTGTCGCCTCCATGGAACAATACTCCGATCTAGACGCAATGACACTAGAAGAAGCAGTCAGAAGGTTAAAGACATACGAGGAAAGGCTAAGGTTAAAGAAAGGAAGCCTAGGAGATAGCCAAGATAGATTGATGTTTACACATCACGACAACAACTCAGGCAGAGGAAGACAGTTTGGAAACCGCGAGCGTGGCTGGTTCAACCAACCACGTGGAAATTGGCGAGATAATAAAGACAAGCAAAGAACTAAGAGTGAAGGATCTCCATACAGACCTAAAGGCAGAAATTCTAGAAATTGGAGGAAATTTGCAAGAGGTCAAACAAACACAAGTAAGATCCAGTGTTTCAAGTGTCAAAAGTTCGGACACATTCAGAAAGACTGTCCTGAGAAAGATGTTGTACAAGAACACTCAAATCTCGTCGAGGAAGACGAAGCACCTGTATTACTAATGTCAATACAAGAAGAAAAAGTTGTTCGTGAAAGGGTTCTGTTAAATGAAAAACACATAGAACGGGCAAGGTACACCACAGAAGATGAAAGTCTATAGTACTTAGACAATGGGGCAAGCAACCACATGACAGGAGTGCGTAGTAACTTCAAAGAATTAGATGTAGAGGTGACGGGGCAATTACGTTTCGGTGACAGGTCGTACATAGAGATTAAAGGCATAGGTTCAATACTGCTGGAACGTCTGAACCAAGAACAAAAGATTGTTTCTCAACTATACTACATTCCAAGTCTAAAAAGCAACATATTGAGCCTCGGACAACTCATAGAAACCGGTTGCAAAGTAGTTATAGACGGAGACTTACTAACAGTCCGCGACAGAACTAGAACGTTACTAATGCGAGTCAGGAGAATAAGGAACAGGCTGTATAAAGTAAATTGAAGATTGGAAGGCCAATCTGCCTGCTCTCAAACACAGAAGATATAGCATGGCTATGGCACGCGAGGTTAGGCCATTTACACGTTGATGCTATCAAATAAATGACTCGTAAGAACTTGGTACATGGAGTTCCTAAAATAAGTCATGTCAGTCGTGTGTGACGCATGCTTATTAGGAAAACATAGTAGGACACCATTTCCAAATCAGGCAAAATTCAGATCCTTAAAACCTCTAGATTTAGTCTATGGAGACTTGTATGGTC
The DNA here is from genome assembly GCA_947069175.1 of Scalesia atractyloides. Taxonomy (NCBI): domain Eukaryota; kingdom Viridiplantae; phylum Streptophyta; class Magnoliopsida; order Asterales; family Asteraceae; genus Scalesia; species Scalesia atractyloides. The sequence goes on along the minus strand of CAMTDV010000010.1, from coordinate 12,929,330 downwards.
ATATATCACCACCAACACATGCCGGAAGAAGTATATACTTCTACTTGTAGACGATTGCACTCGCTACATGTGGGCACATTTACTAACTTCCAAGGATCTAGCATTCAAAACTTTCAAGCAGTTCAAGGAAAAGGTGGAACACAGAAACATGAACCAAATTAAAGATGCTAAGGACAGATAGAGGAGGAGAATTCACGTCGATTGAATTCAACAAGTATTGCAAAGACAACGGCATAGCAAGACAGCTTACAACGCCGTATTACCCACATCAAAATGGAGTAGTAGAGAGAAGAAACATGACGATGTTGTCTACTACTCGGAGTATGTTAAAGGCAATGAACATGCCATAGAACTTTTGGGGTGAAGCAATAAGACATGCATTATATGTATTAAACCGGATTCCAACGAAAGCTTTGGTGAACAAGACCCCGTATGAAGCATTGAAAGGAAGAAAGCCGAATCTGGAACACCTAAAGGTTTTTGGCTACACAACATACACGAAGGTATTGCCACTTCAACAAAAGAAGTTAGATGATAGAAGTGCACCCATGGTTTATCTTGGAATAGAAGAAGGATCAAAGGCATACAGATTAAATAATCTGACGAAGAACAAGATATGTATCAGTAGAGATGTAAAGTTCATGGAAGGTCAACCATGGAACATGAATAGTTATATGGAAATGGTAGATTCAGGAAATCCCGAATGGACAAACTTTGCCATTCAAGAAGATGACAACCCACCAGAGTTAGAAGAAAATGAACCAAGTGGTCCTCATAAAAGCGGGCACATCATGAAGATTCAGTAGTAGATGAGTCAGAAGAACCAGACTCCTACGTAACCCCACCAGCACATACGTACAATCAGAACTCATCAGGAAGTTCAAGCAGATTATCAAGTAGAGGTCCATCTACATCTGAAAGTACAACACGGAGTATTAGTGACACTCTAGTAAAACTGAGAAGTCTCGAAGAACTATACGAGGAGACGGGGGAAATTCAATTAGATCCAAAAGAATTACTACTTCCTGAAGAAGAACCAAGGAATTACAAGGAAGCTTCTAGTGACAAAAAATGGATTGAAGCAATGAAGGTTGAGTTAGACTCGATAAACAAGAATAACACTTGGAGATTAACAGAGTTGCCAAGAGATCACAAGGCAATAGGTTTGAAGTGGGTATTCAAGACTAAGAAAGATGCAAATGGAGAAGTTGTAAGATACAAAGCAAGGCTGATAGCAAAAGGATATGTTCAGAAACACGAGATAGACTTTGATGAAGTCTTTGCACCAGTAACACACATAGAGAGAGTTCGACTAATGCTGGCTTTAGCAGCATATCAAGGTTCGGAGGTACATCACTTAGACGTAAAGTCTACATTCTTACACGGGGATCTCAAGGAGCAGGCATGTGTCTCACAACCGGAAGGATATGTAAAGCCAAGAGATGAAGCAAGAGTCTACAAACTATCAAAAGCTCTGTATGGATTGAGACAAGCACCACGTGCTTGGAACACGAAGTTAGATCAAACCCTAAAGTCACTTAACTTCAAGAAGTGCACTTTAGAGCAAGCAATCTATACAAGGACGGGTAAGACTTCTACACTGATAGTTGGAGTATACATCGATAATTTGATAGTCACTCGAATATCAAGGAAGGAGATAGATATTTTCAAGTCTCAGATGGTGAATAAGTTTGAAATGAGCGATCTAGGATTGCTAGCATATTATCTGGGAATAGAAGTTATTCAAGCAGGGGGTGAGATAGCCATCAAGCAGACTGGCTATATTAATAAGATACTCAAAGACACTGATATGTTAACCTGCAACGATACAAAGATTCTTATGAATCCAGTAACATAGTTAACTAAGACTGAAGAAGGAGATCTAGTAGATGCAACGCATTATAGAAGCATGATAGGTTCTCTCAAGTACTTATTTTGCATACAAGGCCTGATCTAGGTTACCCAGTCAGTCTACTTAGTAGATTCATGCAAGAACCAAAGGAACATCACTTGAAAGCAGTGAAGCAAATACTACGTTATATCAAATGAACTAAAGTGCATGGAATCATATACAAGAAGCAAGTAGGATGTAAGATCACAGGTTATAGTGATAGCAGTTACGGAGTTAACATAGACAAGGAAAAGGTACAACTGGTCTGGTATTCTACTTTGGAGAATCACCGATAACCTGGTGCACACAGAAGCAACAGACAATGGTGTTATCATCATGTGAACCAAAATTAATGGCAGCCACTGCGGCAGCATGCCAAGCACTATGGCTTAAAAGATTGCTAAGTGAAGTAACAGGCTGGAAGGAAGAGAAGATAACACTAAGGGTGGATAATGTTTTTGCAATAGCACTCATGAGGAATCCAGTCTGTCATGGAAGAAGCAAGCACATTGACACATGTTATCATTTCATAAGGGAATATAAGGGAATGCGTGGAGAACGAACACATCAATGTGGAACACATAAGTGGAGAATTACAACAGGCAGACATACTAACAAAGGCACTAGCAAGGATCAAGTTTGCTACAATGCGAGAGCTGCTCGGAGTTAAAGATCTACAACAACTCAAGGATGTTCGAGATTAGGGGTGAATGAAACCACTAATCTCTATGCATCCAAAGTACAAGGGTTTATTAGTATATAGTTTAAAGTTTGTTAGATGGCGGTAAAAAGTTCAAGGGCTGAAGGTGTCAAGATGAAACTTGATAACCAACACCCCAAGGGAATCGACATCTCCCTTGGGTCGCACATGTTCGATTTCAGCAGCAAGGAGAACAAGCGGACGCAACTTCTTGATTCAAAAGACACCTCTTCACATTCATTCTCATCCACAAGATCAACGGATGCACCCTTTTGTGAAAGGACGTGTCTATCCACTCGCAACCATTAGAAACTATAAATAGGCTTGGATTTCATTTGTAAAATCACTTATGTATTATCAAATTTATTATCCTATAAAGTTTAGTTTATCATTTACTATCTAGAGATCAAAGATCATTCTGGGCAACCGACTTTCCAGAAGATAGGATTTCAAGGTTGTTTGCTTATTAGGAAGGTTTTATAAGATTAATTAAAAGGCAACACTACCCCCTGCAAATATAAAGATAACACTTATAATTGTACACGTCAGTTAGGTTAACTTTGTATTTGACCTTTAAAGTTTATGTTGGATTAATCTTGACAGGTCAAGTCGGGTCCGTAGAAATAAATTTTTAATGGGTCAAGTTTTCTTAATCAATCATGTGTTTTTTATGTTGAAGTTTTTAGGAAGACTAAGTTAGTGGGTTAATGGGTTAGTGGCCCTAATTATTAGTTAGTGGATTAGTTGGTCTTTGTTTTATTCTATATATGTACGTTTTTCTTGAGTAGCAAACACATCTTTGTACGTGAATTTGAGTTTTGTGTGATTAAAGCCTTCAAAACCCAATATCAGAGCCCTAGGCTCATACCTGATTCGTAGCAAGAAAGAGAGGGCTGGTTTGAGAGTCGTTTTTTGAGTAAGAAAGCAGGCCTTGGCTGCGGGGGCTGAGGACGAAGCATGAGGGAAATAGAGCTGGTCACGAGAAGAAAAAGAAAGGAGAAGTAGCAAGTCTCGATGATCAGTAGCAGATATTGAAGCAAGATGACGTAAGTTGAAGGAATATAGCATGAACTAAAGATAGGATCGTTCATTCGGCTTTGTTTGAGATAAGTATGAATTAAATATTCAGAAGAATTGAAGATGGTGGTTGTGCACTTGTGCAAGGTTTGACTTTTGAGGTAAATTTGAAATTAATGGGTCTGTGGATAAACTTTCAAATCCATATTTGAACTTTGGAGTCAATAGATTGAATATTTGGTTAAAAAAATAGGTTGTTATGGTGGAATGAAAAAATAGGGGAACCAGGTAGCCTAGCACCTCTAAAGGCCATACTTATTGTTGAAGAAAGAGAAGAAAGCAAGACAAAATAAGTAAGCCTGGAAGGGTGTTGCGGGTTGCTTTCGGTGCTGAATCGGTAACGAAGAGTATCGAGTGGCATTGGTATAGGGCTGCCAAAGAAAGTTAGAAAGCGTAGCATGAAAACCAAATCTGGTCATAGCAAGAAAATGCAAAAATAAGACAAACAAGCTAGCAAGAAAGTAGCGCGGTTTGGAACGAATAGCAAGGGTATTTTTGGCAATCGATAGCAAGCAAGAAGCATGTTTAAAGCAAGTTAACTAGCAAGATCAGCAAGAAAGAAAGTCAGATTCAAATCATTGAATCCTTAAGAAAGAAAGAAAAAAAGAAAGAAATAAGAGGCGTCACAAGAAAGAAGGAAAGCCTCGCTAGAAAGAAAGAAACAAAGAGACCGGTGTCACATGAAAGAAAGAGCAAGCACCGATCAGAACGAAGAAAGAAAGGGCGTCGATTAGAAAGAAAGAAAAATATCGATAGCCAAAAGAAAGAAAGAATCGAACCTTAACGGTTTGTATAGCAAGAGCAAGACCGGAACCTATGTGGTTCAATCAACGAGCAAGAAGCAAGAAAGAAACGGGTCAAAATGTCAAGATTAAGCAAGTGAATGTTGGATTAATCTTGACGGGTCAGTAGAAGTAAATTTTTAATGGGTCAAGTTTTCTTAATTAGTCATGTGTTTTTTATGTTAAAGTGTTTAGCAAGATTAAGTTAGTGGGTTAGTAGCTCTAATTATTAGTTAGTGGATTAGTTGGTCTTTGTTTTATTCTATATAATGTAGGTGAGTTTAAGTTTTGTGTGATTAAAGCCTTCAAAACCCAACAGTTTAGACTAATGTAGATTGGTTCTTGCATTTGTCGTGTCCAATATCATTATTAGTTCTTGCATTTGTCGTGTCCAATATCATTTGAAGCAGTTAAAGGTTAGGTTAAGTTAGAATTTAGTCGGGTGGGTTGAATATGTCAAACGGGCTATGTGAGGTTCATTGATTATTGCTTAAAGAGGAGGTTAGAGTAATGGCATTAATCATGCTTTTCTTATTTGCACATGAATATTTGTTTTTTGTTGGCAGGTTCCAACAGGTGTTTCAAGTGAGGTTCTTCCAGAGAGACCCGAGGCCAGTGAAGATTTTCAGAGAGACGAGAGACCTATGGCCTCAAATTACCCTATATGCTTGACTTATAAAACAGAAACCATTTATATATAGTCATAATGAATGAATATACTCTAAAAATATTTTCTCTTCGTAAAGGATCAGCAAAGTTGTCTTTATAAAGTGTGCTATCCAACCAAATGGGTCATGAAATTTCTACTAAGACATTAAATTAAAGCCTAACCATTACCAAACACGCCTACAAATCATGTAACATAAATTGTATTATTGCTGAATTAAATTATTGTTTGCAAACATTTTCACAATGCCTTTTCTGTGTCCAAATCAGGTAACAAAAATGGAAGTTAGTGAACCGGCTTCACTTAGAGCAGGATCTGCAGCAACACCAATTGAGATAAGCGTCTTCCGAATGTGGAATCCACCCTTTAGGAGCAACAAGACATGCTTTTGAATCCAGCAACATTGGTTCTTCATCAGTAATTTCGTATTAAAGTTTTAATGCAAATGCTGCTGCACACATTATCATAATTATCCAATACACAGTGTATTAGTAGCGGTGGTGCAACTGTTTTAATGCATTTATTTTTTAACCAAGATTCAGAGTTAAAACTGTGACAAGCGGTAATTAACGCCTTTTAATTACACGATTATCAAACGTTTAAGGTGTGTATAAGGCACGAATTAACTTAATTAGGCTGTTGTAATGCCTAGAAACGCCTATTCGACCTTACATTACGCGTATGGTGATTTGCGGAAAAACTAAGTAACGATAAACGGTAACGAACTGATACCGTACAAAATACTGACAACGCTGAAAAATACGAGTTTCATACGTGTATTTTAAACTCACGAATTAGATACGCTAAATTATCATGCTTCATAAAACGCATACGTGAATGAAAAACGCGACCGTAGGAACGTACCGACAACGAAACGGAAGCATTAGACTCGTGTATTACCTTAAAAACTGAGATATTATGATATGAATTTAATAATAATTTGATCTAACCTTTATATTATTTCTCTCTCGTGCATCTGCGTATTGTAAAGGTTAGCAGTTCTTGAACCCGCCCGCAAATGTATCTATACATATACATAGACACACACATATATGTAACACAAGCAAGCCTTATATATATATAATTTTGTGCTTTTTTTTCTATTTTGTTCCACGCCTAAATATACAAAAAAAAATGATCGTTTTTTTATCGAAACGCTTCATTGGCGGGACACCGCGCGACACCACCTGGTTTTAACTCACCACCCTACCCATACCTCACAAGAACCTACGGCCAATTAATCCACCACCATTCTTCCTTGTCTTGTTTTCTTTCTTTTTGATTGATAATGAGTACCATGTTGATTTTTTTATCACCCAAACATACTCCATAATATCATAACCCACATCCATTTTCCTATGTCATATGCTATAGAATATTAAATTGAAATAGTCATGTTCGGCATTCCAAACTTTAATGAAGCATGGCTTTGTTATTCATTTATACCCCAAGCCATCTCTTCTTATTTTTGACTATAAACAAAACATCATTGATTTTGATACAATTCCCCATGAAGCCATAATACTTTGACTTTTCTTTCTCTTTTTTTACTGCAAATCATCGACTCATCCCATCTAAGCTAACCTACATCTCATTTTCTTTACATATATAATAGTATTATAAAGAATCTTGCTTACCATGCTTGATTTGTTTTGAGGTTATTACACATAAGTTTTGCACCAACTTTAAATACAATTACCACCACATAGAATTTATCCAACCCACACCAAACTCCCATGAAAATCTCGGCTCTCCCTCCCTCTCATAACCAGCCACACGCACACACCTCCATCTTGCAACTTCAAGCACGCCACTTATTCCTTTGTCATCCAACTTTACTGGTTCATGTGAGTTTCCTTACTAGTTTCCTTTAATTTATTTAAGGTTTCATGTGTTTGAAAGATCACCCAAGTATATTATATTGCCCTATGCTTGTTTTTATATAATAGAATGCTTTAAAAGTTGGTTTTCTCATTCTTATGAAACTGGTGCTGGCAGAATTTACGACCCAACTTTAGAGAGTCATAACTTTGTCCAAACTTAACTATTTTGGACGAATTTTAACATCAAGTTCAAATATTTATCTTATAAACCCAAGTGATTTCATAAATTTTTGTAGAGCTTTGATACTTAAAAACCGGTTACAAAATGAAAGGTCAATTCTAGGATTCTCAAAAGAATGTTTGGGTCAACTCGGTTCGGTTCATTTACGGTTCAACTCAGTTCAGCTACGGTTCAACTCGGTTCAGCTACGGTTCAACTCGGTTCAGTTACTGTTCAACTCGGTTTCACTCGGTTCAATTACGGTTCAACTCGGTTTATACCGGTGGTCAACTACGGTCAACTTGGTCAAACCCGGTCAACTCAGTCAACGTGGTCAACACGGGTCAACCGAACAGATTTGGGTTCAGGTCAAACACAGTCAACACGAGTCTCGGTAAAGTTATAATAGCGCAAGTACTAGATAATTATTTAAATTGTTGCCGTAACGCGACTTCGAGCTCGACCCGACCAACTAGTGTTTATGTATTGTCGACTTTTTTTAGGTTATTCCATTTAATATTTCATTTATCTAACGATTATGCGAAAGTTTTTCTAAGTATCAGACGTATAATATTTATTAGTTATGATGTTTGTTTTGAATTGTTGCATTTTGAAAACATATCGACAACTCGTATTGTCGGGATCGTCCAAAAACAGAGGAAACTCTGTCCGTCTTTCGTAAAAATCTGTAATATGAAACGTGTTTCATTATTAAAACGACACCTATCGGGATTTAAAGTATTTTATAAAAAAATAAATATAAATTTATATTTATTTTTGACGACTCTTTACAACTCACAAAAACAAATTTATATTGTCCGACAAATGCGGTTTACAAGATAACGGAACGCGGCAACTTATATCGTATAGATATAATTTTCGTATATTTAATTCAAATGTCTACATCTTACGAAAGAACTATGACGGGACGTAATATTATCCATCAACGTATATGACGACTATTCAGGAAACGCACGAACACACTATACGAGTCTATAACCTGTTTTATTTTTATATAAACATTTGGTTACCTAAACGCACGACCATTCGAACGACTAACACGATTCCATAAATATTGATATTTTTTATATAAATATATATATTATAAACCCCTCGAACACTAACTATTCTCAAGGCGCAGTATTCATCCCCGACTATAAACGGGATTTAACGAGTATAATTATATCGTTTTTATCAAGTTAACATCTTCCCATCGAATCATTGGTTAATAATTCGGAAGAGCTCGGTGACACGTAGTTTAACTACATCATTTTATTAGAAACTTATAAGTTATTCCTTGATAGGAATGTTATAGATTGCATGCTAGCGAGTTACGTTTTGGAAACGACATTATGGAATCATATTAAGCTAGCTTTGCACAAGGATCTCGAGGTGAGTTCATAACCCTTACTTTTTACGGGGTTTTTTTTTTTACATTTTTATAAATGTTTTATGGGGTGAACAGAAATGCAAGTTTTGCAAAAGTACAAAAAAGTTTAATGAACAAAAGGAATCATATTTCTAAACCATGTTGTGAAAGGATTTTGATTAAATCAAATGGTTTACGAAAGGTTTATACTCAACATACCGGTTTTACAAAACACACGCGTATTTCAGAACGTGCATGAGTTTCATGGCTAGTGACGGGGGATGTCCTAGCTACATACAGACACAGAGACTGGATTGTCCTATATACAAATAAGGGGACTGGTTGGTCCTGCTTACAAACTCAAGTGGGCTAGGCCCAATGGCAAAGACTCGTGGGCTAGGCCCAATGACAAAGACTCGAGTGGGTTAGACCCACCTATACTCGTGCGAGGCACGAAGACACAAGGACTGGATTGTCCACTACTCAACACTAAGGGTCGTAGGGTCGCTTAAAACTGCACAGTGAAGTCCTCGCTACATATTGCAACTATAACCGCCTGCTAGTCTATCGTGTTGAGTAAACGGTTTGGCGAGGCACTTACTAGCTTGGGGTGGGTTATAGGCTCACGCGGGCATGTTGTCTTTGTCGTACGCGGACATCGACGGGTATTCAAATATAACAAAAACAAGTTTTTCAATTGACATGCCGAGAAAAATGATTTTATTTATGTTTTCTCAACAACTTTTAAACCGGTAAACAAAAAGATTTGTTTAAAATCTTTTTCAAGGCAAACTATGAACTCGCTCAACTTTATGTTGATTTTTCGCATGTTTCTTTCTCAGGTTATATTTTCGAACTATGGCACGGTTGGAATAGGTGAACCCTTTCGGACCTGAGTACATAGCAGGCGTTCAATTTTCTAGAAGTCTTAGCAAATATTAACTTCCGCTGTGCAATCAGTCAGATCACGCCCGACTCTGATGTAATCGAATTATGCGTGTGTGACAAAAACCGACACCCCTCGCGCATCGCGAGAGAGGGAATACCACTAGTTATAAATAATATTATTAGATAATATTTGGTCAATATGTACATTCAATTGTAATTATTTATTTGCTAATATCTCGTAGTCAATCTCCTCAATTATAGGAGGAAATGTTGTATTGTTTTCATTATATAAAGAGCTTCCTCTTCCTCAATATAATTCATTGAGGTTGATTTATCACATGGTATCAGCCATATAATATTTCTCCTATCTTTTTTTCCTTTTATTTACGATCCTCTGCCCTGTCTTTCCCTCCTCCCTTCCATGGCTGTCGACAATTCTTCCTTCCCCAATACCGTCCCTCACCTGTCCCCCATAAAATTATCCGCAACAAATTATCTGGTCTGGCGTAATCATATGAACCTCCTTGTTGCTCTTCACCATCTCACTGCTCATATCGATGGCACCTCAACCCAACCGTCGGCCACCGTTCTTGATAATGACAAACCGATACCGAATCCAGGTCTTACTAAATGGACCTCTAATGATCAAAAGGCTTCTCTTCTCCTTCTTTCTTCTCTCACTGAGGAGGCTGCCTCCAAAGTTCTTGGTCTCTCTACAGCCTGCCAGATCTTGTTAGCTCTCGAGAATGCATATAGCAATGCCTCGGTCGAGCGTGTTCAGTCGCTGAGGGACTCCTTACGACAACTCACCAAAGGTAACACTTCTGTCACAGATTTCTCTCGTCGTTTTCATGTTATCTGTGAACAACTAGCTGCCATCGGTCACTTGGTGGCGGACATTGACAAGCTGCATTGGTTTTTATGCAGCCTCGGGCCGTCTTATGAGGTTTTTTCCACGGCCATTCGTGCAACCAAACCAGCCCCTTTGTTCCGTGATTTAGTGGCTCAAGCAGAAAGTCACGAACTATTTCTTCAGTCGCTTCACGGGACTGCTGCTCCACCAGCCGCATTCCACGCTCAAAATAGGCGTGACAACTCTAATCCGGGCCGAGGTCGTGGCTTCTCTGCTAGGGGTACTTCTGCCCGTAGCCGAGGACGTGGGTCTTTTTCTCGCAGAACTCCCCATTGTCAATTATGTCGTACAAAATGGACACTACGCCTCAGCTTGTCCAAGTTTGCATACATATGCTGCTCAATCTCGTCCATCTGACGACTCAATAGCTAAGGCATTCCATGCCCAATGCCATGTTACCGATGATTCCTAGATTGGGTTGGTGATTCTGGGGCCACGACTCACATGTCTCCGCCCCATGATTCTCTCCACAACAAGGCTCCTTATACAGGTACACACCAAGTTGTTTTTGGTAATGGTAAACAATTGCCCATAACAGATACGGGCTTGAAAACTATTTCCAATACTATTCCTTTACGCAACGTAATAATTGTTCCTAATCTCACAAAAAAAGTTATTATCAATAAGCAGATTGACCACTGATCATTCGGTGGATGTTTTATTTTCTGAACATTTTTTCCATATTCAGGATCGGAAAACAAAGCATGTACTCGCTAAAGGAACGTGTGAGAATGGTCTTTATGTGCTCAAGGGTGAACCCAAAGCCTTTGTTGCTACTACAGTTTCAAATAAAGCCTCTTACGAGTTACGGCATGCTCGTATGGGCATGTTTTTTTTTTATGTTACTTCCATTATGAAAAACTTTGGTGTTTTATCTGTTACTTCGTTATTGCCAAGACCTACTATTTGTTCTTCTTGTCAACTTGCAAAGACACAGCGTTTGTCCTTTGATTTAAATTTAAAGCGTGCTTCTAATCCTCTTGATTTGGTTCATTGTGATTTATGGGGTCCCTCACCAGTTACTTCTACGGATGGCTATCGCTATTATGTTATTTTTGTTGATGATCATTCCAGGTTTACGTGGTTTTGTCCACTTAAAACCGAGACAGGATTTTATTCAGTTTTACCGGCTTTTATTAATCTTGTCCAAACACAATGCTCGAGAAACATCAAAACGTTCCAAGTGATGGCGGCACTGAATTTGTGAACCATACCGTTCGGAAAATTTTGGAGGATAATGGTACTTTTCATCGTTTCTCGTGTACATACACGCCCCAACAAAATGGTCGTGCGGAACGAAAACATTGGCACATAGTCGAAACAGGTCTTGCAATGTTTTTAATGCTCATGTACCAGCTTGTTTTTGGGTAGATGCATTTGTTTCGGCAACATATATTATCAACCGATTACCATCTACTCTCTTGGATAACAAGTCCCCGTTTCACCTCATCTTTAATCAAGAACCTCATTACTCAAACTTTAAGGTTTTTGGTTGCCAAGTCTTTCCTTATCTACGAGACTATGCAAAACACAAACTTGAACCGCGCAGTCTTTCTTGTGTTTTTATTTGGTACACCACTCAACATAAAAGATATCGGTGCCTTGACCAACCACTTCTCGTGTTTTTATCACTCGACATGCTCGGTTCAATGAGTTATCTTTTCCATATAAGACCACATCTTCAAACTCGGATCTCAACAATTTGGATCTGACCACCTTCCTTGATGACATTCCTGGATCTATTTCACCTAATATTCCTGTAACCAATCCCACTATACCTCCCAATTCTACACAAACCAGCCCAGTAACTACCACATGTCCAATTTGTCCTTCACATAATTTGCCTACCCAAGCCTCACATAATTCACCCATAAATTCTTCCACTACCAACGGTCCACTACCTACACCACCTACAACTCCCACGGCCCAAATACCTACCCCACCTACAACCCCTACAGCCCAAATACCTACACCACCTACACCTACAACGGCCCAACCGACCTCAACTAACCCACACTTAACGGCCCAACATACCTCTCCAAGCCCATCCCCTACCACATCTACTGTCCCACTATTCTATCATGCTAATCCTACTGATGTTTCCACTCAAGATAATATCAATTCTCATCCGATGGTTACACGATCCAAAGCAGGGGTGTTTAAACCCAAGTACCAAGCGAACTTTGCTTCGCTCACCACTCATGCCTTACATGTGGCTCTGTCCACTCTTACTGAGCCCCGTGGTTTTAAAACTGCAGCTAAGGATCCTAAATGGATGGCAGCAATGGTTGATGAGGTTGAGGCTTTAAAACACAATAATACATGGACCCTGGTTCCTCGACCTACCTCGGCCAACATAGTTGGATCCAAGTGGGTTTATAGGATTAAGTATCATTCTGATGGGAGCATTGAACGCTACAAGGCTCGTCTGGTAGCTCAGGGGTTTACCCAAATTCCTCGCTTGGATTATTCCCACACCTTCAGTCCTGTAGTTAAAGCCTCTACTGTTCGCATTGTTTTATCCCTTGCAGTTTTGCACAACTGGCGATTGCATCAACTTGATGTCAAAAACGCTTTTTGAATGGTCATTTGAAGAAACAGTATTTATGGAGCAACCAAGAGGTTTTATTAACCAACAATACCCCAATCATGTCTGCAAACTATCCAAGGCTCTCTATGGATTAAAACAAGCTCCTCAGGCATGGTTTCATCGATTGAGCACCTTTCTTATATCCTACGGTTTCACGTGCAGTCGTGCCGATACCTCCTTGTTTGTTCTAAACAAAGACTCGTGCATCATGTATCTCCTTGTCTATGTTGACGATTTAATACTCACAGGTAACAATGAAACCGCCATCACCACTTTTATATCCCATCTTCATAGTGAGTTTGCTATCAAAGATCTTGGGGATTTAAATTATTTTCTGGGACTTGAAGTTGCTTATACCGATTCAGGACTTTTTCTCACTCAGTCTAAATATGACAAAGATATTCTTCAGCGAGCACACCTTTTCGATTCAAAACCGGTTAGTACTCCACTATCAGCTCATGAGTCCTTTACTACTAATGGTTCACCATTCTCCGACCCAACGCTTTATCGCTCCCTCGTTGGTGCCTTGCAATATCTGATGATTACTCAGCCAGATTTATCCTATGCGGTGAATCAAGTGTCGCAATTTCTTCATGCTCCGACCACTGATCACTTTCAAGCTGTCAAACATATTCTTCGATATGTTAAAGGAACTATTTCTTTTGGCCTTACTTTTAGTCGTCTGCATAAGAATTCTATTCTTGGTTATTCGGATGCTGATTGGGCTCGATGTCTAGATACCGACCGCTCCACTTATGGGTACTCGATTTTTCTTGGTGGCAATCTCGTGTCTTGGAGTGCAAAGAAGTAACCCACCGTCTCTCGTTCCAGTTGTGAATCCGAATATCGTGCTATGGCTAACACCGCGGCTGAAATTATATGGATTACTCATCTTCTACGTGAGTTGCATGCTTTACCGCCTGATCGGCCCACCTTACTTTGTGATAACAAAAGTGCTCTTTTTATGACTCAAAATCCGGTCTCACACAAACGAGCGAAACACATTGATCTAGACTATCATTTCATTCGTGAACTGGTAAACTCTGGGAAGCTCCACACAAAATTTATTCCAACCAATCTTCAGGTGGCAGATATTTTTACTAAAAGCCTTCCGCGCGCTCAGTTTGAAATCTTTCGAGCAAAGCTTCGCCTTAGACCGCCACCGTTTCGATTGAAGGGGGTATTAGATAATGTTTGGTCAATATGTACATTCAATTGTAATTATTTATTTGCTAATATCTCGTAGTCAATCTCCTCAATTATAGGAGGAAATGTTGTATTGTTTTCATTATATAAAGAGCTTTGTCTCCCTCAATATAATTCATTGAGGTTGATTTATCACAAATATATATTGTTATTTAAATGTATATTGGACATATTAATTAATAATCATATAAATAGTGGGCTCATTTAGGCTAGCGAGCCGACCTGAGCTCGATAAGCAAAGCACGGGCTCAGGCTCATTTCCTAAACGAGCTTGTTTTTAGGCTCGTGCTTGCCCGGAGAGTCCCTGTGGTTTGTCATTTTTTCACCTTTAGTCCTCATCTTTCTAAAATTACATCTATGTTCCTTGTGGTTTGCTTATTTGTTACTCGGACAGTCCTCTGACTGGATGGACGTTAGTTTTCCCAGTTAAGTCAATGTAAAATGACTAAATTGCCCTTAATGATAAAATAAAATAAATTAGATAGGTATTTAATAAGTATATATTCATGGAGCCCACAAACTATATTAAACAAACCCCACACCGTTTTCTTATCTTCTCCCAGCCACCAGCCAGCGACCAATCCACCATGCCCTTTTCTTTCTGGTGAAACCTCGCCGCACCCTTCTCCTATAGATGAGCTAGCGACGAACCCCATCCTCCCCCTTTCTTCTCAGATGAAACCTCACCATACCCCACCTGCCAAACCATTCCCTCTCTATCATATAGCCCACTGCAGGAACGGGTTGATGCTATGATTGAATCACACCCTCAATTTAATTCAACAATAAGGTGGCCGTTAACCTCAATCTGGAGCATTTTGTTGAAGGGACGAAAACGACCCCATTGCCCTCCATCAATCGGCCCATGCTCAAGCAAGTTACAATTTTTTTGCGGCGTTGGGTTTATGGGTTAAAACAATGTTTGAGGAGAACAATTCTAGTGAAGGGTTGTATGCGGCAATTTAGTTGATTGGTGTTGTATGTTGCTGATAATATGTTGGAATCAAATACCAGTTTCTCTTGTTTGGCACTTTGGGATCTGTTTTCGTACTGGAACAATTTCAACATTTCCTATGTAGAAATGTTGATTTACTAGCATTCCATATTTCTCTTGTTGTATGTGGCGAGAAGCATTTGCTGGAACAATATTAATGTCTAGTCATTTAATGACTCCATTAATATCTGATGAAATCTTTCTGATGGTGGCGACAAGGTAAACGGTGGTGGCGGAGTGAACATTTCTTGAGTTGCAGGTTTCCGGCATGGTGGTCGGAATCATGGTCGGAGAAGGGTTGTTGGTTTAGCGTCAATCAGGTCATGTAAAAGGGTGGGGTTTGATTTGTTTTTTATCCTATAAGGTGGGTCCCACGTATTTTATGATTTCTTTTAATGTTTATCTACTTATTTTTTTTTATATAAAAGGGGTATTTTGTCATTTTACATTAACTTAACATAAAAAACTAACCTCCATCTAATCGGGGGAGTATCCGAGTAACAACTAAACAAACCACAAGGAGCATAGATGTAATATTAGAAATGTGGGGACTAAAGATGAAAAAATGATAAACCACAAGGACTATCTACGTTTAACCGAGAACCGGTTCCATTTTCTTTGGCATCTAAGTAAGTTCAACAAATATTATTCGAACTTTTTTTACGTGTTGTTCAGGATTTGTAAAAGTGTCTCCAGGTGGATTATATTACAAGTATAGTTCCAACTTTCCAAGTATTGTCCCGCTACCAGATCTATTTAGAATCCGCTTATATTTTGGCCCATTTGACTTGATTAATTACAAGTTCCTAAAATTTGACCCGTTAATAATAATCAACTACAATTTGGCCGTTCGACCCCTTTCATATTAGGTTTCTATTTTTAATCCTTTTTATTTTAAATTTCTATATCTTGAGCCGTTTAGTTTCACGTTCTTGTATTTTTACCCGTTTCACATCTTTTTCGAATATATAACCCGTTACATTTTATGATGCTACATTATGACTGTTTCATTTTGTATTCCTATAATTTACCCGTTTGATATATATGTTGGCCCGTTTGACCTGGGCTGGGAAATGCCATTTAATTTTGATTGATAAGTAGAATTCTGTTAGTATAGAACCGGCTTTTACTATCATTTTGATTTTAGCCACCAATGTTGTTTGTTA
Source organism: Scalesia atractyloides (assembly GCA_947069175.1). Taxonomy (NCBI): domain Eukaryota; kingdom Viridiplantae; phylum Streptophyta; class Magnoliopsida; order Asterales; family Asteraceae; genus Scalesia; species Scalesia atractyloides. The sequence continues at coordinate 12,913,044 of CAMTDV010000010.1, read as the reverse complement.
CTTTGATACTTTGTGTATATGTCATGTCAGCTAAACCATGTCAACTCTTTTTTGAGAATAGTTCGGTTCAAAACTAGTGGAGCTTTTTATGTTAAATATTGTTATTTTGTAGATGTGATGCTATTTGAGCGTGTTACTCGTTTTGTTGTTTTATTAAGTAATGGGAATTACTCCAGGTACACACATATTATACATACAAACTCATATCACACATGTGTATATATATATAAGGGTTAGGATCGTGTGAGAAGCACTAATCTAATTGAGAAAATTTAGAAGCATTTTGTATCACACATTTTCCCTAAGTTTTTCGTAATATACACATATGTATGGTTTAAAATTGACTATATACATATGTGTATAATTCAAATACACATATGTATATAGTCAATTTAAAACCATACATATATGTATATTACGAAAAACATATGGAAAATGTGTGGTCCAAAATGTTTCTCAAGTTTCTTAAATAGGGTGGACTTCTTTTAGGATCTCTACCCTATATGTATATATAGTATATATATATATACCCTATATATATATATAGTATATATATATATATGTATATACACATAACAACATAAAGTTAAAATTTCATACCTTTGCTTGATGATTGAATAAGATGTCTAAAAAAAACTTGTAAAATTCTACCTTCACCTCCATATAACAAAATACATTCAACAATATTCAATAAAACTAATATAAAATTTCATTAAATGAAACAATACCTTTAGTTTAATGTATACATAAGATAAAACAAGAAGATGATAAAAATTTAACGAGCCTTTGTTTTTTTCAAGTATTAAAGGAAAAAGATGATGAAAATTATGAAATCTATCCGTATTTGTTTCAGGTATAAAAGGAAGAAGATGATGATCATATTTTAAAATCTATCCGTATATTGTTTCAGGTATTATTAAAGGAAGAAGATAAGAATATGATAATCAAAATTTTGAAATCAATATCAAGACATGCGGTTCTAAAACCGCATCTCTTGGCTGTTGATTTTTTCATACATGCAAAAGATGTGGTTACATTAGAACTGCATCTTTTGGGCGATGCTTTTTCAAAAATGAATGCACAACTTTATCAGATGAATCAAAAGATGATGTTGCAACGTACCAACCGCATCTTTTGAAAATCCTAGGGCATCTTTTGCCTACTTCTGTACTAGTGAGGTATGTAGACATCATACATTGTTTGGTCTATAATAGAGAAGTTGAAGGTTCTCAGATGATGGGGAGCCGCTTTAGTTCATTAAGCACGTCTAAACATCCCGAGGAGCGGGCTGGTGATCTTAAAGAAGAAAGAGAACACACCCGTGAATGATTTTGTAGGTAAGCTGAACAACACAGGAGCTAATTTTAGAAGTCTTGATTCTAATAATAAAGATAAAGTAATTGTAAAGAACTTGCTTAACTTGGTTTCAAAGTTTCTACAGATGGTGACATTTATCGAGTAATATTTAGAATTTCACAATGTTTCATTTGAGGAAGTAGTGGGAATGACAAAAGCGTATGGACATCTCAAAAAGTTATGATAATTTGGAAGGAAATAGTCAAAGTATGCTTTTATTGGCATGTTCGAATAATCAGAGGGTTGATTATTTTTTTAACGGCGGCAAACTTTATATAAAATAAAGTGCCCAGCAAGGAGCTGGCAAAAAGTACAATACGATGAAAGGAAACAAAAAACGACAATAAAAAAATTCGAAATTACAAAATTTTCCCAATCTGTCACTTTGGCCTTAGATCTTTGATTCAACCAAAGGAACGTGTCTTCCTTAACGAGGTCGAGAAGCCTGAGAACAGGAAGATGATTCCCTTTGAAAACCTTTTCGTTTCTTGCGAACCAAAGTCTCCAAACCACTACAAGAGCCGCCGTATAAACGATCCGTTTCCAAGCTTTTGAACTCGGAATTTGCTGCAAAAAATCCATCAGATCTTCCATTTTCTCCGTAGTGGCCGGACCTTTGACTCTAACCCATTTAAAAAACTGCATCCTCAATGTTGGGTTTAATCTTGATGGGTTAGGGTTGACGGGTACGGGTCGAATCAGAACTGGGTCGGATATAAATGGTTTGAAAGATTGTTGGAGATTTAATCATGGATTGACCGAGTTTGATGAAAGTGAACGTTGGGTTGTTGCTAAAAAGCAGGAGATCGTGGTTTAATTTTATGCATGTGCTTTTATTAATTATTATAAATATAGTAGTAGTGAGTAGGTTTATTTGTACCTCTTCAAAATAATAGTAAACTAGGGTGTTTAAATACTTAACAAACACACGTAAACACAAGAATAGTAAACAACTAACTCCCTACTAACTTGCAACTAAACATAAGACTCGGACTAAAGAGACTAATTAAACACGTGGTATTTGACTTATTAAACTAACAGTAACTTGCCAAAAATCACTTAAAACATGTGCCTAAAATCAACGTATCTAGCTCCTCACCTGTAACCGACTTGAACCGTATTCCACCCGAACCGACTCAAAACATCAAGATTAAACCCAACATTCACCCCCTTAATCTTGATGTCGGTTCTTGCTACGTGATCCGTTCTCGCTTGCGTTCGTGCTTTCTTTTCTTGCTTTAACCAGAAACGGTTATCTGGCTAAACTTGCTACTTTCTTACTTAATTCGAACTTTCTTGCTTTCGAATCTTCATGCTTGCTAACTTTCTATTCAAACCACAAAGGTTCGGTCTTGCTCTTGCTATCCGAACCACTAAGGTTCGATTCTTTCTTTCTTTCGGTAGTCGATTTTCTTCTTTCTTTCTGATCGACACGCATTCTTTCTTCTTTCTTACGGATGCGTGCACTGTTGGAAATTAATGAAAAATAATATTATATTAATGATTAATATAATAATTATTTAGTGATTAAAGCAATTAAATGAGAGATCATAAGCTTTAATTATGTGTTGGAACCTTAATGTGTGGGGAATTGTGCTTGTCCCACATTGGTGGAGAGATAAATCTTTTGTAGATTTATAATTAGAATTCTCTACACGAATGTATTCTTGTGTGACTACTCACACCCAGTGGCAGCCAGAAGGGTGCGAAGCACCCTGACACGCGCACGCGCCCGGGACCGGGACGAGGGCGATGGACGCAATGTGGCGCACTTTGCACTATTAAGTCTCAGAATTCTTTGTGTAATTGAATTCTAGAGGTTATTTTTATTGAATTCTGTATTCAATAGGGACTTATCACTTCAAATTCTGTTCAGTTGTTATATACAAAGCTTTGTGCTTTGTTTTAGATACCAGAACTCATAAATCGTATGGTTGATACAACACACACAAATGAATTCCCTAACTTCGATTCTCTACGCACTCTTGTTTCAGGTATACTTTCGGGTGCTAGGCTAATCCCGACAGTACAATCTGTTTAGGCTGTTGTACCCTAGGAAGCAGATGGGTTCACCTGGGTGGCCCGAAATCTGTTTTAAGGGAAGCGTGATCTTCACGTGCCTCAGTCACCATTTGTTTTCGTGTTCCTTTATTTCTTTGTAATCTGTTTTCAATAGTTTGCATTTCTTTGTATTTCCTTCTTTTTGGCTCTAGCCATTTTGTGTATTGTAATAAGAATCGTGATAAATAAAATTGTTATTTTATTTATTTTGTGAACGGATGTCCTACAAGCTTAAAACAGATTTTAAAAACCCGTTCACTATTTTGGTTTTTAAAAGTTTTTATAAACTGTTATTTTTTTATTTTTATTAGCAAACTTTTGTAGTTTGCATTGGTTTATGTAAACCAATTTATTTCTGCCTTCACTAATTTTTTGTATCTTGTTTCAGAAATGGCTACTGTTCAAGCAACCACATCAACCACTGTTGGATCCACATCCACCACCATGGGACCATTAGTTGGTACCCAAGCAGCCCAAGCTGTGGCTAATCATGCTGAGAAGCCAGAAAAGTTTACTGGCTTGAACTTTAAGAGGTGGCAACATAAAATGTTGTTTTATCTGACCACCTTGAACCTTGCGAGGTTCTTAACTGAGACTCCTCCTGTTCTTGCAGAAGGGACCAGTGATGCCCAATCTGTGAGTGCAGTTGATGCATGGAAACATTCTGAGTACCTATGCCGCAACTATGTGTTGAATGGCCTCTCAGATGCATTATATAATGTGTATTTCAAGGTTCCAACTGCCAAAGAATTATGGGAGTCATTGGAACGCAAATACAAGACTGAGGATGCGGGTACTAAGAAGTTTGTTATGGCAAGAGTTTTGGACTATAAAATGATTGACTCAAAAACTGTTATGAGTCAAGTTCAAGAATTGCAGATTATTCTTAGTGACATTTTGTCTGAAGGAATGAATCTTAGTGAAACATTCCAAGTGGCAGCAATTGTTGAAAAGTTGCCTCCTAGTTGGGTGGACTTCAAGAACTACCTTAAGCATAAGCGAAAGGAAATGACAATTGAAGACCTTGTGGTTCGTCTTCGTATTGAGGAAGACAATAGGCTGTCACACAAAGGAAGTCAAGTTGAAGCTTCAGCAAAAGTAAACCTTGTGGAACATGGTCAATCCTCAAGGGGTCACAAGGGTAACAAAGGCCACAAGTTCAATGGCAAGGGAAAGAACAAAGGTGTTGACCTTGGGCCAAAGAAAGGTGGTGTGAAGAAGAAGGTTGGTCCCTTTAAAGGGAAGTGTTACAATTGTGGACAAACTGGTCACCGTGCTGACCAATGCAAAGAGCATAAACTTGACAAGGCTCTTATGATTGATGATGATATGCCATTAGTGGCCATGATTTCAGACCTCACTGCCATGATGGAGAAGGTAAACTTGGTAGGTAATGAGCCAAAAGGGTGGTGGGTCGATACTGGGGCAACCCGCCATGTGTGCTCAGACAAAAGCCTCTTTAATACGTTTAAAGAAGTGGTGGGAGAAGAGAAGTTGTACATGGAAAATGCTGCTACAACTGATAACAATGGAGAAGGTGATGTGATTTTAAAGTGGACTTCTGGGAAAGAGCTCACTTTGAAGAATGTGCTTTATGTTCCTGACCTGCGCAAGAGTCTTGTGTCGGGTTGGATGCTTAACAAGTTTGGTTTTCGTTTGGTTTTTGAGAGTGACCAGTTTGTTTTAAGTAAGCGTGGTATGTTTGTTGGAAAGGGATATGCCCAAAGTGGCATGTTTAAACTTAATGTAATGGCTGTTAAGAAAAACATGAATAAAAATGCTAGTACTTCTGCTTACTTGGTTGAGTCTCATAATGTTTGGCATGGACGTCTTGGTCATGTAAATTTTAATTCGATGCGTCGTTTAATTAAATTAGATTACATACCAAATTTTGCCATTGACTCTAAAACAAAATGTAAAACATGTGTTGAAGCCAAACAAACAAGATCATCCTTCAAATCAGTTGAAAGAATAACTGAACCCCTTGATCTGATTCACACTGATGTGTGTGACTTAAAATCAATTCCCACAAGAGGCGGTAATTAATATTTTATTACTTTTATCGATGACAATACAAGATATTGTTATGTTTACTTACTTAAGAGTAAGGATGAAGCAATTGACAAGCTTAACTTGTATAAAGCTGAAGTTGAGAATCAACTCAACAAGAAAATAAAGCGTGTGAGAAGTGATAGAGGAGGTGAATATGTTTCACCATTTGGGAAAGTATGTGCACAAAGTGGCATCATACACGAATGTACCCCTCCTTATACACCCCAATCAAATGGTATTGCGGAACGAAAGAATCGTACATTAAAAGAAATGATGAATGTCATGTTGATAAGTTCTGGGATGAGCCAGGACATGTGGGGGGAAGCCATTTTCTCGACCAATTTTTTGTTGAATAAAATACCTTTCAAGAATAAGGATGTAACACCTCATGAGTTGTGGTGGGGACATAAATCATCCTGTAAACACTTGAAAGTGTGGGGATGCCTGGCCAAGGTGATTGTTACACCCCCTAAGGCACTTAGAATAGGGCCCAAAACTGTTGATTGCATTTTCATTGGATATGCCAAAAATGGTAGTTCACATCGTTTTCTTGTATATGAATCTAAGAATCCTGATGTGCACAAGGACTTTATCATAGAGACAAGGCCATGAAATCTGACTTACTTTGAAGAAGAGTTTCCTATGTTAGTATAAACCCATACGAGTTCTTCAAATCATGCAAGTTCATCAACAATGGTTGATGAGATTGTTCGAGAGGAAACTCAAGAACGATTAGAGGTTGAAGAGGGTGAGCAAAGAAGAAGTAAAAGGCAAAGGAGTGAGAAATCCTTGGACCTGACTTTCTTACATACATGGTTGAGAGTGAGCCTCAAACCTATCGAGAAGCAGTCACCTCTTTAGATGGACCTCAATGGAAAGAAGCAGTCACCTCTTTAGATGGACCTCAATGGAAAGAAGCAGTCACCTCTTCAGATGGACCTCAATGGAAAGAAGCCATCAAGAGTGAAATTGATTCTATATTGCAGAATCATACTTGGAGTTAGTGGATCTTCCACCAGGGTGCAAGCCACTTGGATATCGATGAATATTTAAGAAAAAGATGAAAGAGGATGGCTCTGTCGACAAGTATAAGGCAAGGCTTGTGATCAAAGGGTTTAGACAAAAGGAAGGTCTTGACTATTTTGACACATACTCGCCTGTGACTAGAATAACCTCTATTAGGTTGGTGCATGCAATAGCAGCTTTGAGAAACTTGGAAATACATTAAATGGAAGTAAAAACCGTACTTCTCAACGGGGAATTAGAGGGAGAGATTTACATGGAGCAACCAGAGGGTTTCTCTGCTCCTGGCCAAGAGGGCAAAGTGTGTAAACTCGTCAAGTCATTATATGGCTTGAAGCAAGCTTCGAAACAATGGCATCAAAAGTTTGACCAAGTTTGTGATCAAAGGTAAAAGAGTCTAAATATAAGTTTATTTTGTTTAGTATGTTTAGAGTTTATTTGATATGTTTATTTCGTATGGTAAAGTCTTTTTTTTTTTTTTTGCATTTGCCTGAACTATTTTTTTTTAATCATGGACAAGCTCGTCGCTAATCCTTAGGCCAGAGTTCCGTTACCGATCCATTAGTCAAAATTCCATTTATGATGATTTGTTGGTGAAATGTCAACTGGCCGCCGCCGGTGTTCCAACAGTAAAAGGTTTTTCGCCAATCCATCAATGATACAACGACTTTGTCTTTGGTTGATGATCCGTCATGGATGTGTTTGTATGTGAACTCGTGTCTCATTGTCGGTAATCCGTTGGCGAAGTCTTTAACCACTCTTCTTTTCCCAGCGAACCTTCACTGACAGATACGACCTTCACCAATATAAATAGGTTGCAATAGGAGGGTTTAAGCGAGTCCTAATCAATGACAAGCTAAACTTACAATTATAAGTCCTCAATTGAAAAATCAAATGGGTTAATACGTCAATATTAGTACATGTCAAACACAACTCAGGAAAATAATTCTAATATTTCTTTATGACAAGGGTTAGACCTGGGAATGAGTTCACTTTTACTAACTATTAAAAATGTATAAAAAATTAAAATAGTTATGACTAATTATCTATATTTGATAAGTGATACATGCAGATATAATACTTTTTACATTAATTAACAAATTATTCGATACAGAATTTTAAAAGCGTAGAAACTAAATCATTTGCAAGTAAACAAGGAAGAAAATGCAGCCATCTTGACGTTTACATAGTAATAAAAAGAGTTAACTGTCATTTTCGTCTATGTGGTTTGTTCACTTTTGTCATTTCAATCAAATTTTAAAAAATATGTCAGTTTCCTCCCTAACATACTGAAAACGTGCCATTTCAGTCCAAAAATTAAACAAAGTTAAGTCAGACTTAATTAACTAACATAAAATAAGGTGAAATTAAAAGAAATATGAAAGGACAATATTACCCTTTATTAAATCTGTCCAAGTTAAATGGGTTTTAACTTTTGGACTAAAGTGGCACATTTCCAGTATGTCAGGGAGGAAACTGGTGCGTTTTTTAAAATTGCGCTGAAATGACAAAAGTGAACAAACCACAGAGACGAAAATGGCAGTTAACTATAATAAAAAATAATGAAATCCGTTTCATTTAATGATCAAATTGAAGAGGACTTGATCAGTTGACAATTGGCGTAGGACAGCAGCTCAGAATCACGCTCGAATTGAATATCTCCATTTCATTTCATCCGGACTCAATGTGCCTTAAGCATAGCCAAATCCGTAGAATTGAAGACGACAATGGTCCATGATATTTGTTGGTGAAATGTCTACCGGTGTTCCAAAGTAAAAGGCTAGGTTTAATAATCGATGATACACGACAATGATCAGACGGTTGTCATGGTTGGTGATCCGTCAGTGATGTGTGTATGTGAACTGTTGTAATGATTGTCGGTAATCCGTAGGTAAAGTCTTTAGCCACGCTTCTTTTCCCATCAAACCTTCATAGACAGATAGGCAACAAAAACCCATTTGGGTATTTTTGTTTGTTTTTTGTTATTTTAAAATAATTAAGGATGGGTTAGGATTTGTTATAAGATATCTATTTAAAATAATTCGTGGGACAGGATGGGTATTAAGCTGGGTAAATGGGTAACTCTAAAACTTCACAGTCAGATTCTTCATCATATTCGAGTGTTCGTTGACGTTGACTTCACAAAGAAAAAAAAAAAACAAAAATATCAAAAAAAATCTAAAAAATTAAAAAAATTTCAGAAAAATAAAAAAAACAAATTTTTTTAAAATGTAAAAAATAAAAAATTTAAAAAAGCCAAAATTTCTAAAAAAGGTAAAAATCCCAAAAAAACAAAAAATCCGAAAAATAAAAAACTAAAAATTTTTAAAAAAAATGCAAAAATAAAAAAGTTAAAAAAAATAAAATCCCATAAAATCAAAAATTCAGAAAAATAAAAAAAATCAAAAAATATTAAAAAATAAAAAATCAGAAACATAAAAAGAGTTTGAAAAATCAAAATTTCCAAAAAAATTAGATTTTTCTTTAATTTATTTTTTTCAAGTTTGTTTTTTTTTAATTTTTCAAATTTTTTTGTTTTATTATTTTTTATTTTTTACTTTTTGTCTGTCACCATCGAAAGTGGAATCAATATTTACCCAAACTCATCTTAACCTTTAATAAACCGATTTTATCCAAACTCATCCCAACTCATACCTATCCTAATTTTTTTCTTAAAAAATCTATCTTAACCCAAATCTATCTAACCTATACTAATCCTAACCCATGACCCAAACCTGCCCAACCCATCACTTTTGCCACCCTAACAGATACTTACAAACTAGGGTTGTTTGGTGGATCTCAAAGGGGTGGCCCGGAGGAGATCTTAAGTCAATGACTGAACGAGTAAAATAATAATTAAAGTTATTTAATTATTATTTGAATTATCTATTAGTATTAGTTTTATTATTATTTGTTTAGATAAATATTGTTTAGTATTTGAGTCAGAGAAGAAATAGAATTCGTATTAGTCTATGATATTTAGAAGTGATGTGTGAATCTCCGTGTTCATCTCTCTGATCTTGTATGTAAATTCAAGAGCCTTCGCCATGGGACACTGATGGATACGTCTGTTTAATGAAGGTTCTCTGATTAGAGCTAATCGATCATAAACCTTAAATTTAAAAGTTATGTTATTAATTTTCTTTTTAAACGGAGTGGCACGTCAAAACGGGTAGGTGGAATGCAAATAGATTATAATTAAGTTGTGAAGTAATAGACGGGTTCAAGTGAGTCGTAATCAATAACATGCTAAACTTAAAATCATAATTCCTTAATTAAAAAATTGAATGGGTTAAAACGTAATGTTAGTGCAAGCCAAACACAACACAGATAAAAGGATCCAATTTTTGTTTATACCAGGGGTTAGACTTGGGTATAAGTTCACTTTTACTATCTTTTAAAAATGTACAAAAATTTTAAATTATCATGACAAATTATTAATATTTGTTACATGCAGAAACTAAATCATTTGCGAGTAAACATGTAAAACCAAATACATGTGCCAATGGAGTCATGCTTGATGTTTACATAGTAATTATAAAAGTAATGTCATTTAATGAACAAATCCAAGGGGGCTTGGGTTGACAGTGGCATAGGACAGAAGCTCTGAATCACGTTCGAATATCTCTATTTCATCTGGACTCAATGTGACTATCGCTTCAACACCGCCACCCTTCAGCGTTTCATTCAACACCACAGTCTTGGCAACTCTAGGATTCATAACAAAAAACCAAATTGGCTTTCCCCATACGAAATCTAACTCATACATTCCACTGTTCAACAAGCTTGTAGCCGCCAAGCAGTTTCCTTCGGCGGTCACATCCATCAGTTGGTTCAATCTCCGCAATACCTCATTGAATGTCTCATGTCCCTTTACCCCCTTCTGGGATTGTTGGAAATATTAATGGTGGGAACATACAAGTTGGTATGTTTCCTCCATCCCACATTGGTGGGGGAGGTGAAAGTTGAGTGCCTTATAAGGGATTCCCCCTTATGGGCCTTCAAAGTGTTAGATGGGTTGAGAAGTGGGTCAAGCCTACGCGCGCAGAGCCGAGCCGCGAGCTCGCGAATGGGCGCACTTTGAGGCGCACGCATCGTCACTAGGAGCTGAGGAGCTTTATTTTTAGCTAGGGTCCGGTTTAGGTGCGTTAGTGCTGCGGATCGAGATCGGATGAGATAAGATTGGGATAGAGATGAGTTCGAAACTGTGGGGGTTATCTGTATTAATTCGAATTCGTGTGGGTTATCTATAGATAACTGAATTCGAAACTAATTGATAATGGTTTTCCATTCCCTGTTTTTCTCATTCTTGGTTATAATCAAAGCTATAAATAAAAGCCTCCTGCTACCCATTCTAGACACACAATTTTCGCAGCCCTCCTCTCTCGTGTTCCTGTTTCTTCTCCAGCTTCTGCGTTTTCTGGTTTCCATTGCTGTTGGAATACCAGATCAGTTCTGCATTAAATCCTAGGAGTTTACGCTGCAGCTCACAGCAATACGAGCGCGTAAAATCCTTTAAGGACAGGAATCATCCTTGCAGTTCAAGATTCTCGGTTTCTTAAATCGCCAGGTTGGTTTTAGTTTTTTTGCGTGTTATTTAAATTCGTCCGATAACGGGACAGTCTCCTTCTACCTTTCTTCAATCAGTTTGCTCAAGTTGGAACAAACTGGTTTGGCCAATAACTCGGTAATTAATAAGATTAATATTAATTTTCTGTTTGATTAAATTGTTTTCAACAATCTTAAAGGATTTTATTTGTGTTTAATCAACAGAACTAATGGACGGTGAACTACCAACAGCTAATCTGAGATTCATGAATCAAGAGTTTGTCAAGTTGGACAGATTTGATGGCCAGAACTATACCCGTTGGGCGGACAAGGTTAAGTTCATGCTCGTTGTGCTGAAACTCTACTATATCCTTGATCCAAGCTTGCCCGCAATCCCTGATGACCCTCCTCTTGAGGCTGGAGAGGTCCCGAATCAAGATTTGGCTAAGCAAAGACTTGTCCGTAAGGAAGCTGAAGATCTTTGCCTTGGCCACATCAAGAATTCTCTTTCGGATCGTCTCTATGACTTATACGCGCCAATAACAAGTGCTAGAGAAGTATGGAAAGCTTTGGAAGATAAGTATAAGGCTCATGAAGAAGGTACTAACAAATACCTTATTTCCAAGTACTTAGACTTTCAAATGGTTGATGACAAGTCAATCTTGGAGCAAGTGCATGAACTCCAAGTTCTTGTTAACAAATTGACCGCGCTTTCTATTCCGCTGCCAGAAATCTTTCAAGTAGGGGTCATTATTGCAAAACTACCTCCTACTTGGAAAGATTTCTCAAAGAGAATGATGCACAAATCTGAGGACTACTCGTTGGATGAACTGTTGAAGCACCTTCGAATTGAGGAGGAAACGCGCAACAGGGACAAAATAGATAAAGTTGGATCGAGTGTGAATCATATTGTTGGAGGATCTGGGCAAAAGGGAAAGGGGGCATCAAAGAGTAAAAAGTTTACAGCACCAAAGAAAAAGGAACTCAAGAAGTCACATCAAACGACCAACCATCAACCAAAGAGATAGGGTAAATGTCATGTGTGTGGAGAAACCGGGCATTATGCACGAGAGTGCTCACAAAGGAAATTTGGTTTTGCAGTTGGTTCTACAAGTGTTGTTGATATTGAGAAAGTCACCAATTTAGTGGCCAATGTGGGTCTTGGAGACGTTAACATGCTTTCTCAATATACACGTGTTGTGGCATGTAGAGGATGGTTCTTGGATTCGGGAGCCACTGTTCATGTTTGTGGGAATCGTGGCTCGTTTCTTACTTATGATTATGTTCCTCAAGGAACAATGGTGGTATGTGCTGATGGACATCGTGTAGAAGTTCGTGGTAAAGGCACGGTGCGACTAAACTTTAGAGATGGTCAAATGGTTACCCTTCAGGATGTGTTGCATGTACCCGGTATCACCAAGGGTCTTGTTTCTGCTGATAAGTTTGATCGCAATGGTTACAAGCTGGGTTATCAAGAATCTTCATGTGAAGTTTTCTTTAAATGACATCTATGTGGGTCAAGCTACGAACACGGGTGGAATGTATCGCCTTGACCTAGCTGAAGATGGAATTGACGAATAAGAAGAATCGGATGAAGGTGGCGTTTCAGTGATCGATGGGTTTGGGAATGGAAGTGATAGTGATAGTGGTGATAGTGGTAGTGATAATTCTGTTTTTGGTCAATGTAATGCAATTGGTTTTGAATTGAATGAAATTATGTCTTTGATTATATCGCCTGTTCAATTTCTTTATGGCACAAACGTTTAGCTCATACAAATATTAAAAACGTTGAAAAAATGCAAACTAAAGGTTTATTAAAATTAAAAGATAAAGACTTTGAAAAATGCGAAACTTGTGTGAAATCAAAATTCACAAAGAAACCTTTTCCAAGTGTCCACAAAAGTAATACATCACTACTAGAACTAATTCATTCAGATATTTGTGAACTGAATGGAGTCCTTACTCGTGGGGGTAAGAGATACTTTATCACTTTCTACGATGACTTCAGTCGATACTTATATGTTTATTTATTGCATTCAAAAGACGAAGCTTTTGAGGCATTTAAAATATATAAGGCTGAAGTTGAAAAACAAAAGGAGAAACGCATTAAAATTCTTCGCTCGGACAGAGGCGGAGAATACTTTAACCGAAAATTTGATGCATTCTGCGAAGAGGAAGGCATCAGACACGAGAGAACTGCACCATATACTCCCCAACAAAATGGTTTGGCTGAGAGAAAGAACCGAACCTTGGTAGAGATGGCTAACTGTATGTTAAATCAATCGGGTCTACCTCGTAATATGTGGGGGGAAGCTGTGTTAACCGCATGTTATGTTCACAATAGGATCACTAGTCCTGTGATACCTACGAGTCCATATGAGTTATGGAAAGGAAGAAAACCAAACCTAGAGTATTTGAGGGTTTGGGGGTGTCTTGCCTATTATCGCGTACCTGATCTAAAGACACTCAAACTGGGAGAACGAGCTTACAAGAGTGTATTCATTGGATATGCTCCGCATAGTAAGTCTTACCGGTTGTTGGATGACGAATCAGGTACAGTTATAGAATCCAGAGATGTGGAATTCTTTGAGAACAAGTTTTCTAGAGATGATGAAAACTCAAATTACACCACATCTTCTAGTACTTCTATGAAAAGAGTCGAACCTTCACCAATGGTTGAAGAACCGAGGAAAAGTACTAGAGTTAGAAAAGAGAAAAGTTATGGAGATGATTTCTTTTCTTACCTGGTTGAGGGAACTCAAAAGAAAGTGACGAGAGAGGTCATTTTTGATGTTAATTTGGATGATGATCCTAAAACTTTCAGCGAAGCAATGTCATCAAGAGATGCTCCTTTGTGGAAGGAAGCAGTCAATGATGAAATGGATTCCATTATGAGAAATGGAACTTGGGAGTTAGCTGTCTACCCAAGGGAAAGAAACCCATTGGATCCAAATTGATTTTCAAAAGGAAGTATCGTCCAGATGGATCCATCTCTGCCTATAAAGCGAGGTTAGTTGCTAAAGGGTATAGGTAGAGAGAAGGGATCGACTATTTTGATACCTATGCACCTGTGGCTAGAATTAGCTCTATTAGAACTCTAATAGCGGTGTCTGCTTTGAAAGGGCTATACATCCATCAAATGGATGTAAAGACAGCGTTTCTAAATGGGTATCTAAATGAGGAGATTTATTTGGAGCAACCAGAAGGGTTTGTGATGCCTGGACAAGAGAACAAAGTGTGTAGACTTATTAAATCTCTTTATGGTTTGAAGCAAGCTCCTAAACAGTGGGATGAGAGGTTTGACACCATTGTGACTGCTTTCGGGTTTCGACACAATAGTGCTGATAGGTGTATCTATACTAACTGCGAAGCCGGTTATACAGTTGTGATTTGTCTCTATGTTGATGATATGTTGATCATTGGCACTCACCTTGAAGGTATTTCTGAAACAAAGAAATATCTGTCCTCGAACTTTAAGATGAAAGATCTAGGAGAAGTTGATACCATTCTTGGGATCAAGGTGAAAAGAACTGAAAGTCAGATTTCTCTAAGTCAATCTCATTACATAGAAAAAATTCTGACTAAGTTTCAACACTTGAACATTAAAGAGTTTAATACCCCATTTGATCCAAGTGTGAAACTTAATGTGAACTCAGGGAGAGCAGTGGCTCAACTGGAGTATGCGAGTGCTATTGGAAGTATGATGTATGCAACACATTGCACTCGTACTGATATTGCTTTTGCTGTAAGCAAACTGAGTCAGTATACTGTCAATCCAGGGACAGAACACTGGAAAGCAGTGGGTAGAGTACTTGGATACCTGAAAAGGACTAGTAACGTAGAACTGACATACACGTCTAATTCCAGAATACTCGAAGGTTACTCTGATGCGAGCTGGATTGATCACACCAGTGATTCAAAATCTACATGTGGGTGGATTTACACTCTAGCAGGAGGAGCAATTTCTTGGGCGAGCAAGAAACAGACGTGTATTGCCCACTCAACTATGGAAGCTGAGTTCATAGCACTAGCTGCGGCTGGTAAGGAAGCAGAGTGGATTAGAGATCTACTTACGGACATCCGTTTGTGGGATGTTCCAATGCTGTATATTCCCATGTATTGTGATAGTGAGGCCACACTATCTAAAGTATACAACGCGGTGTATAATGGGAGGTCAAGACACATAGGTCAATGACACAATTATGTGAGACAACTTCTTGAAAGTGGTACCATCAAGGTTGTTTATGTCAAGACGAGTAAGAACTTGGCTGATCCGTTTACTAAACCTCTGACGAGAGATTTGGTAGTGAATACCGCGAGAGACATGGGTCTAAAACCACAATAGAATCGTTAGTGATGGAAATCCAACTTGAACTTAGTGCTTCTATTTCAAAAGTTTAATGGGTAAAAACGAAGTCACTTACGATAGAAGGTACTATCAAATTTTTGATAGATCCATGTGAGGTATAGTAGTACGTCGTTGCCGAGAATAAGGGTGAGCTTATGCTCTTAACAAAGTTTTGGAGGCATTCAAGCAACGTGGATGATGTAAAACTTTGCCTATATGATATAGGGGTGGTGCCGCCTTGAGTGAAGATAAGTGGTTTGTCTTCTAAAGGGACATGAAAAGGATTTATAACGCACAACCATATTCGCGCTCAGTGAGAACGCAAAGTCGGCCGGTGATGTGTGGGGGTAAACCGAAGGGGCTATCAGGTTAATGGTTTAATTCCATAGGACACCATCGAATCTGTCTCTTCTTATTTATCAACATAAACTGGGTTTAATCTTCGTGACACCTAGTGACATCATCTGTCTAAGTGAAAGGAAACATTCCAACTTGGTGAGGGATTGTTGGAAATATTAATGGTGGGAACATACAAGTTGGTATGTTTCCTCCATCCCACATTGGTGGGGGAGGTGAAAGTTGAGTGCCTTATAAGGGATTCCTCCTTATGGGCCTTCAAAGTGTTAGATGGGTTGAGAAGTGGGTCAAGCCCACACGCGCGCCGAGCCGAGCCGAGCCGCGAGCTCACGAATGGGCGCGTTTGAGGCGCACTTTGCATGTACGCATCATCGCTAGGAGCTGAGGAGCTTTTATTTTTAGCTAGGGTCCGGTTCAGGTGCGTTAGTGCTGTGGATCGAGATCGGATGAGATAAGATTGGGATAGAGATGAGTTCGAAACTGTGGGGGTTATCTGTATTAATTCGAATTCTTGTGGGTTATCTATAGATAACTGAATTTGAAACTAATTGATAATGGTTTTCCATTCCCTGTTTTTCTCATTCTTGGTTATAATCACAAGCTATAAATAAAAGCCTCCTGCTACCCATTCTAGACACACAGTTTTCGCAGCCCTCCTCTCTCGTGTTCCTGTTTCTTCTCCAGCTTCTGCGTTTTCTGGTTTCCATTGCTGTTGGAATACCAGATCAGTTCTGCATTAAATCCTAGGAGTTTACGCTGCAGCTCACAGCAATACGAGCACGTAAAATCCTTTAAGGACAGGAATCATCCTTGCAGTTCAAGATTCTCGGTTTCTTAAATCGCCAGGTTGGTTTTAGTTTTTTTGCGTGTTATTTAAATTCGTCCGATAACGGGACAGTCTCCTTCTACCTTTCTTCAATCAGTTTGCTCAAGTTGGAACAAACTGGTTTGGCCAATAACTCGGTAATTAATAAGATTAATATTAATTTTCTGTTTGATTAAATTGTTTTCAACAGGGACTCAATGTGATCGGAGTTTATTCTACTTGTTGATTCTCTTAAATCACCAATCATGGTTGACATATCAAGGTGACCATGAGGAAAACATATTACACCGGCCATCTCAATAAGGTTTCCAATGGATTCTTTGGGCAAAGGTGGTGATGCCCTTTGTCGGAGATTCACTAATGACAATAAAGCATGAGGTGATTTTGGACCAAATGGTCTTACTTTTGATGTCGCTTTGGCAGCAGCCTTCCAAATTACAACAGATGTGGCCTCCGTGCGAGTTCGTGGATGTCTTGAGCTCGCGCTTGCAACTCGTTGTGCCTTGAGCATAGCCAAATCCGTAGAATTGAAAACAAAGTGTTTTTTTATGCATTTTTGGTGGTCAATAACTTGGGAGACATTGGGAAATTTAAGCATGGATTGCTAGGAATGATCTTGGAAGCAACAAAACTTGGTGAAAATATTTTCGGTGAACCTCTAGCCGTTGTTGTCCATGATTTCATGAACGTATAAAAACTTTGTCCACCAAATATCTTGTGTGACGCACTCGAGGAAAGCCCAATCCCGCCACATGTGAAGATATTCACCAGGCAAACATAGCTCATGTTCAACTTGTTATTCAAGACTTGAATAATAAAATTCAAAGGTATATAATGCTTGCCCTAACAATTGTTGACTCAATTATAAGATTGTGTTTGGTATGTAGTAATGGAAGCGGAATGTAATGGACCATTATAAGGGAATGAAGAAAATGGTTTTGATTGGTCAATGAAATGCAATCACCTATTACTCAAGGATTTTTGTTACATCTAAACACCCATTATCATCACACACCAACACCCACCGCTACCACAACACACCCACCAGCGCAACCTCCACCACCACCACAACCACCCGCCACCATAACCCACCACCACCGCCATCCCCACCACCCACTACCGCCACCTACCACCACCACTGAAGAAACGTAGACCTAACAGATCAGAATTTGGTTAGATCTAGGGTTTGGTTTCTTGCATAAAACGGGTTAATCCTTCGTTTGGTTTTGCGACGGTGATGATTGCACTTACTTTCGATGATACTTACAAAACAGAAACGCCGTCAGCCTCGCCACGGGGAGAAGGGGTTCTCTCCATGACCACCCTCCGGCGTGAGAATAAGTATCGGTACTTGAAGAAAAGCTTAAGTGAAGTAAGAGAGAGAGTAAGTGAGATTGAATACCTTTTTCTTGGACTCCAAGTAGTTTATTTATAGCCGGCGTTTGGGTGCCAAAGTGAGAGATGGAAACCTAACGGAATCTTTTGTTGCTCCGTTAAGTTTTTAACCATCCGTTAGTGCACACGGATTGGTTATTCATCTAAGGCTAGGGGCTTGCCACGTGTCACCATGAGATCACTTTATTTTATTGATGTGAGCATGCTATCACCGTGATCTTCCCTAATCTCCCTGGATGCTGCCATGTGTCATTCGGTTACAATCGAAAGGTGGCCTTGCACGATTGGCATTAAATGCTTCTAGAGCATTATACAGCTGTGATCAATTGTGCTGTTGCCACGTGTGCATTCTGTTACAACAGAAAAGATTCCTTTTGCCTCTGCAGTATTTCTTGTGGACATAAATTCTTTGCTAAGGAAAAGTCTTTCAAGATTAGCTGTTTCCTTGCGCGAGCGGTGCAAGGTAGTTAAATGATCCTTTTCCCTTTTAGATGCTTGGTGCAGAGAGTTGTAAACCTCCCCTGTTGTGTTGTTGGTTGCGCAAGGTTTATGGGAACCCACAATGGCAGGGAATTCCCAAGATTAACTATCTTCCTTACGCGAGCCGGCGCAAGGTAGCTAAATGATCTTTTCCCTTCTTTGCTGTTCAGCGCAACGTCTGCTGAGTTCCTTCTTTGGTACAAATGTCTGGCGCAGAGTTTACTGAAGTCTTTCTTTGGGAGAGAAGTCTGCGCAAGGTTTTCTTGGCAGTTAATAGTGGGTATGGTTCCCTTGCTTGACGCAAGGTTTTTGGGACCATACCCCATCAAGTCCCCCAGTCAAGTGTTGCTCCTATGCGCAAGTAGCAAGTAGGTGGAGCACTGGACTAAATAAAAATGGCGTGTTGCATGCTTATAGATAGTTGCACTGAAGGCAAAAGGAAACTTCTTGGAGAAGAAAACCTCTGGATAAGGAGAGGCAAATTTGAATTTTGAAAAAGCTGTCTTGTGTCAGGGGTTGGTGAACGAGCACGTACTGTTGTGACGTTTTGAGCACTGTTTAACAGCTGTCAACAGTTGTTAATCGTACAACATTAATTGCCTGACGAAAAAAGTGACTCACACGCGCGCGTGATGGACAATTACTGTTCCCCACTCGCTCTGCTAGTGCCTCGGGTTTGTAAAAAGCATGGAGGCGGTTACACTTTTACCGACACATTTATTGCGATCCCTATAAATAAAGGATGATGAATCGCATTTCTCCCTGTGCTTTCAAAAACTCTTCGTCTTCATCACTGAAATTCCCTCTTCTTTTTCTCTGATACTTCCCCCTCGTAAGACATTTATCTTCATAGATCCATGGCGATTGGTACTAGTTCTGGGAAGTCCGAGATGTCGGCGACATCATTACTTCCACCGTTAAAATGGAAGAAAGAAGATTTTGATACCTTGATTAATAATTTCTTGTTCGCCAAATCCTGGGGAGCATTTTACCATAAGGAGGGTGCCACGACGGCGGATGCTCCGGCTGGTTACATCACGTTATTCTTTGATTATTTTGCCGAGGGCAACTTCAGGCTTCCGGTGACCCGTTGCATGCTGGAAATTCTTGATTTATACAAGTTCCATATTTCTCAGTTATATCCGATGGGAATGGTGAGGATTAGGCACTTTGAATTTGTTTGCCGATCGATGAACATTATGCCGAGGTTGAGAAGTTTCGAGTATTTTACCAGTTGCACTGTGCTCTAGGATTCTATTCATTCCAACAACGAATTCAAGCCAAACGCTTGTTACTTGTGCCTCCAAAGTCGAACCATGACTGGAAACAAAAGTTTTTTTTATGTGAAAGCAACGGTTATCCCGACAACGATGACGTTCAGGGCCGGAGAGGAGATACAACTGGAGACGTTGGCCATTCCTACCGATGAGGTGGGGTATCAAAATATTAAGGATGTGCCCAACATTATTTTGCCGGAAAGGGCGTTGATTGCTGCTAGGATGAGTATCCTGTGAAAGAAGGAACGTCAAGAAAAACCAGTCTATATAGAGGATGGAGTTGGTAAGTTCTTTATATAACTTGTTATGATCATCTGTTATAAGTGTATATTTGATGATGCTCCTTTCTGGGTGTTGTGACACAGTTGCACCGTTATACTTGGTTTCTTTCTAGAGAAGCAATGGAAAGATGGCTGCAGTGCCACTTGAAGAGAATGAGGAACCATGGTTTGGTCAGAACTTGGGAAATTTTGAAATCCCCAAGAAAGAAAACCTCAATGCAACCCTCTTCTACTACTGGTACGTCATGTTGTAAAGCCTGAGTTAGTATTGCAATATTACTGTTAGATATTAATTCTAAGTAATATTGCAATGTAACTTATGGCGCAAAGTTTTTATTTCATCATTGATCATGTAGGTGATTGGCTAAACTTGGGCGTAGGCCCTGATTCTAAGAAGAAAATGAAACCAACTGCTGCTGCTGCGCCACCTTCCTCCAAACTAGATGGTCAAAAAACTAAGACATCTGCAGCTGTAAAAACTGAGGAAGCCAAAGGAAGAGCCTATAGATACATCATCTATCCCTGCTTCTAACCCGGACGAAGCGTTGGAAATACCTTCGAGCCCGGAGGAGACGTTGAAGCGCACCTCAAAGAAGAGGAAAGAATCTGAGACTGCACCACCTTCTCCGCCGAAAAAAGCTGCGCGGCCGCGCATTGGCAAGAAGAGCAACCTAGATGCTCTAGCAAAGAAGTTTTCTCCTGGTAAGGTTTGAAACATTGTTCTACGACGATGCGTCGTGCTTGCTAAGTAACTTTTTATGTTTTATTTTTTCAGAAAAATTTACAACCTCTTCTATCCCAGTCACAACTACCTCTACCGCGCAACAAACGATGGCAGAGAGTGCTCACAAAGATGGCAAAGAGGAGTTAAGGTGCGAAGATGATGAGGTGGATACCAACATTTTTCAGATTTCTGAGAAGGTGGCTCCGGAAGAAGAGCCAAAAAAGACTGCTACTGAGAATCCTGCTGGCGAGCAGGTTGATGATACTGCCCCTTCTGATTCAGGGACTCAAGCTGCGACCCAAGAGACGACTGCCTCCCCCACTCATGCCGAAAAAATTGCTTCAACAATCAAGGAAGTGGGTCCCTCTACAACTGGCGAAGGGTTTTCCTCATTTTTCGACGATCCTGGAGAGGAGTCGCTTATCCGTCTTGAGGAAACTCTTGGAGATTATTATTACTGAACTTACTCTGCCAAGAGAGCTGCCACCATTCATGAGCCGGTGTGGAAATTGAAACAAGGTGACACCTTTACCGATCTGCAAGCTTGCAGGGAATGGTATAAGGGAATATATCCACCGGCGGAGGTAAAGCGCCAAGAAGACCAAAACCATGATCAAATTTATCAAGCCTATCTTCTGGAGACGGTGCATGCCTCATCTGTGACTCGTCGTATCGTGCGCGAGTGGCGTAGCATGAACAAGGACTGGGACGAGTTTGAGTCTAAGAAGTTCAAAGTTGAGGTTGAAAATGAGAAGGTGAAGAAGATGCTGGTTGAGCTAGAGGCCAAGCAAGCCAAATTTGAATCGGAGAAGAAAACCGAAGAATGGTCCGCCACCAGCTGGAAAAACAAGTACGAGGCCGCTGCCGCGCAGCATGCTGCAGATCGCAAGCGCTTTGTAGAGGCTTGTGATCGCGATAATAATGAAAAAAATTCTCTTCGCAACGAAATTGAGAAGCTTAAAAAAGAGAAAACCGATGCAGTTGCTGCGGCGGAGGAGGCTCGTTCTCATAGGGAGAGGAGTGAGCAGAATGAGGTAGCGACGAAAATGACTCCCTCCTTAAGAATAAAGAGATTGATGAGCTAACCTCTATGTTGTTTGATTAGAAGCGACTGCAGGCGGAGATTGATTCCTTGAAACAGGATATCAAACTTCATCGAACTGAAAAGGCCGAGTTGACCCGCTATTTGACTGAAGATGAGCAAAAAAATAACAACATGGAGGTCGCTCGCGCCACAGCAGAAAGCCTAGCAGAATCATTGATCAGCTCAGTTGGTTGCGCGAGTATGGGATTGTGGAGGTATTATCCTTATCTTGCAATATATATGTCTTGTTTAAGTATCATAGCTTATACTGATGCGTTTGTATAGAGATTGCAAATGCTATCTAAAACTCTATGGAGTTGGATGAAAGAGTGGCAGAATTGATGGTAGCTGCGCGCAATGATGGTCATGCCGAGGGCTACAAAGAGTGCACGCTGCATGTGGCACATGCTTTGCAGACCCAATGGGATACAAGCCGAGCTGCTACTCATGGGATTAATACTTCCGCCATTTACACTGCTGCCGAAAACTATGATCATTTGCAGATCCCAATCATAGATTTAGTGGACGCTGCGCTGCAACATGACGATTTCGTAGACAGATTAAAAGAAATATTTGCAGTGGCGGAGAAGCAATCAAGCAAAAAAGTTGTAGAAAAGGGCAACTAGATTGTTTAGAATTTGCTTGATGTTTTAGTCATTTCTGATGTATCATTGCGCGGCCGTGCAAGTACTTCTCAATGTGAATATAATATATTTAGTTTACAATGTTTGCATGTGATCAATTATTTGTTTAGGATAGACGAATGAACAATAATCAATCTCATGTGTGAGCGTAAGCATTGTTTTACCTTGTGGCTCATGAGTATGTGTTTTTGTTTATCCAAAGGAATTGCATGCATTTGTAATAAATATATAAAAGAATGTAAGTAGCGACAGAAGGTATTTTATTTCATCGATAAAGCGTAGAGCTACAACTGTCACTAAGATTACAAGCAAGAATTAATGTAAGCAGACTCATGGAAATCGCAAGGCTAATGAGCTCTAAGATTACATGTAACATCTGCGCAATTGCTAGGCGTTCAAGGTCCGCAAGATGCTAGAACCATCCAAGCGCTTCAAAGTGTATGCTCCTTTGCCAAGGGCTTCATGGATCACATAAGGGCCTTCCCACCTTGGCACAAGTTTACCCGGTTTTTCAGCATTGGACGCTTCATTATCGCGGAGAACAAAATCCCCCGATAAAAATGTGCAAATGCGCACCCGCTTGTTATAATATTTCTCCAGCTGAGATTTATATTTCGCTTCACGGATGGCTGCGTATTCGCGTCCTTCTTCAACCAAGTCCAAATCCAAGCGACGATGCTCTTCATTGTTTTGTTTTTCTAGCGCAAGCATTCTTGGCGATGGGAGACCTATCTCGGCAGGGATCACTGCCTCCGTACCATATACTAAACTGAATGGGGTTTCTCCCGTACTTGTCTTAGGCATTGTTTGATGCGCCCATAGAATGCTGGGCAACTAATCGACCCAACCACGCCGCGCTGAGCCAAGGCGGGCTTTAATGCCATCAACTATCTGCTTGTTAATACTTTCAACTTGTCTGGCCTGGGGGTGCACAACGGATGAAAATACATGTTCAATCTACATTTCCTGCATCCACTTTTGCAAATCTTCAGATGCAAAATTGGGACCATTATCTGTGGCGATGCGCATGGGTAATCTGAAACGACAAATAATGTGCTCCCAGATAAACTTCCGGATTACCATGGCTGTTGTCGAGGCTAATGGCTTTGCTTCAACCCACTTTGTGAAGTAGTCGACAACAACAACGATGAATTTTACTGCGCCTGGCGCATTAGGAAAGGGCCCCACCAAATCGATGGTCCATTGTTGAAACGGCCACGCCGTTGTAACCGGAACCAACGGATTTTTGGGGCGCAACGTTTTGGGTGCATGTCTTTGGAAAGCCATGCATTTGCGCAACGTGTCTACAGCATCCACGTACATCCCAGGCCAATAGTAACCTTCGCCCATCACCTTAGCGACGACCATGCGTGGCCCCGCATGTATGCCACGCAAACCTTCATGGATTTCTCGAATCAAATATTGCGCATCATTTTTATCGACACATCTCAATAAGGGGCCCATGTAAGACTTGCGGTACAGAATACCATCTGCCATTTCATAGTTTAAAGGTTTGCATCGGATCTTCCGTGCCTGCGCCTTGTTGTCAGGAAGTTGGCCATGTTGTAAAAACAAGATAATCGGAGACATCCAGGATGGACTCCCCATTTCGACCATGGTAACTTGCTTCAGCGGAACAGATGGATTTTTTAGAACTTCAATCCTGACTTCTTTTGCTAGATGCTGAAAACTCGCGGCTGCAAGTTTTCTTAATGCGTCAGCATGTTTGTTGTCACTTCTGTTGACGTGTACAACTTTAAACTGTCGGAACTGACTGATTAACGATTTGGCTTGTTCCAGGTATAATGCCATAACATTGCCTCGCGCATCATAAGTGCTATTGATTTGTTCAGCTACTAGTCGAGAATCAACATGCGCTGTTAAATTTGCCGCGCCCTGTCACACCCCGACTCGCAACGGAAGACAATGCGGCAGACACGTGGTAATTCTCCATAGTTTAAAAACATGATATCATAAACAGAGAGAACCTCGGTTACAACATACTACTAATATCATATTACAACCCACAATTCAAGTACGGTACTACGAGCTACTACAGCTCTTATTCTGTTATAGTTTACTATCCAAGCCATCCACACGCACATTCCTTATTCCTGTTTAGTCTTACAAGAAATGCATGTTAGTTTTAAAAAGGGTCAGCTAAACGCTTCGTGGGTTCCACTGGTTTAGTTGTTGTGTAACCATATATGTTAACAAGTTTAATCGCATAAGTCACAGTTCACGGATTTATCACCACAAACAACTTCAGCTAGCAGGACTGTGTTACAACAAGCACCTGCAGCTCGTCGAACCGTGTCATAACAGACACCTGCAGCTTGCCGAACCGTGTTACAACAAGCACCTGCGGCTTGCCGAACCGTGTCATAACAGACACCTGCAGTTTGCCGGACCGTGTGTTATAAAATTTACATCATCACAAGTTGGTGCAATTAACACAGTTTTGTAACATGCAAATCACCTCAGAAAACAGTAACATAGTTTAAAAGTGGTGGAGTGAAAACTCACTCCCAACTTGGTGTAATCAACACAGTGTTTAACATGCAAGTCCCCAGAAAACAGTAAAGCAGTTTAAAAGTGGGGAAGTAAAAACTCACAGTACGAGTAGTCGTCTCAACAAAAGGGTGATCAGGCAACTGGATCAACTTTAATAGCAAGCATGCAAGTACGAACTCAAATCAGTATCTAGGTTGGTAATGGTTATAACTTGGATCTGGTCAGGAGTTTTTTACTCCGGATTGAGTCTATACGACACTGGTATGGTGATGGCTGTCAGGGTAGTATTAGTTTTCAGTTTGGCTTCCGGGAACCGTTTCGCGTGCCAGCCAATGTCAGTAGTTTAACGTGTTTGGATTATGGTACGGTAATACCAATAGTGCCAACACGTTGTCATTTTAGAATGACTAACTTTTCTCTAAGGGAGTTTGAGTGTTTGGGGAGTCTAAGTTGCCCAAATTTGAGTTTCCATTTTCACCGTCGGGAATTCTCCTGAACTCTCTTAGGACACTCCCATAGTGCCTAATTTGCCCGGGACTCTCCCAGAATACTCCCGGTGTTCCAGTTTTAGTATTTTTCGGGTTGGGTCAGCTCCCAGTTCCGACAGGTTCGTTATACGGTAATCTGCCGAAATTGATTTAAAATAACTCATTTTTAATTCCATAAATTCCCATTTAATCTATAATTTGAATAAAAATCTGTAAACATTTATACAAGTCAGTAACAATATGTAGATTATGCGAAAAATAATTTGGGAATTTATTTTGGCCTGTTCCTTATTTAAATAAATTATTTATAAAACAATATTTAATCAAATAATTAATATTAATCATCACCAGTGGTCCAAAAATTCCCAAAAAATTTCAGAACATCCTTTACATGTCCAGGATCTTCTCACAAAAATTTGAGATTTTTCCGATTTTGTTTCAGTGCGTTCCCGGCTACCGAAAACTCGCAAAAATGTGGATTTTTAACCAAAATCAAAACTCGAACAATGGACTCTGAAATTTCCTAGAACATTCCCCATATGTCCTCAGTATCCCTGTAAAGTTTTGTTATTTATCGAATTCGTTTGGTGATGTTTCCGAAATTCTTTCGGTAAAACAGTCAAAAATTCACCAAAAATCGTAGATAATTCCAAAATTTCTAAAATTTTACGTGGACCTTCCTGTCAATACCCTACATCACCACACCAAATTTTAGCTCAATCCAAGTTTCACGGACCAAGTTATAGTCAAAACAATAATCTGCCTACTCTAGATTTGGTTTTTGGGCGATATACCTAGCGCAGGCTTCGTTTCCACAGATTTTTCTTGAGTCCAGAAGCGTGTAGCAGCTATATTCAGTACCTACACATCAAGTACAATCCAAATATGCTAGAACTTAGATCAATCAAGCTTTGTTTCATTGTTCTTCGGTTAATGGAATAGTTATGCGATTTTTGTCGAATAGGTGTTGATTAGGGTATCAAAACCCAAAGATTTGTGATCATGGCTGCCATATAACACCAGGGAATTCCCAAGGTGTTCTTATTCAGCCAATAAACTTGTTTAAACCTTCAAAAATCTTGGATTAAAATAAGTTTTTCGGTTAGAAATCGCGTTTAATCAAGAAAACATGGTTAAAACCATAAGAACCAAGGTTTATACCTTTGATTTGAAGTTGTTAAGAAGATGATCAGCTGAGATTTATGTTGTTTATGGCAGAATTTGAGAGCTTTTGGTGGAATTTTGAGAAATTTATGAAAGAACTAATTGAAAAATAAAAATAAAAAGATATATATAGGGGGGGTCCATGTGGGACACCGCGTGCTTCGTAACACGCGATAAAAGATGATGTTTATCTTTGGTTTTGCGTTTAGGTTCGTTTTCTGGTCCCATAGTTCTCGATTTGCGAAACGGGCTCCGTTTTTCGCGTTCTTAGTGTCAAAAGACTCGGTTTTAAAAATCATGCATAACCGTCTCGAACTCCGAACCCAGTTACGTTTTAATCATAAAAGTCTCTTATTAGGGTGGTTTAAGTGTTTTTAAGCTTGATCGATCGTTCCTTGCACATTTGGTTGGCTTATGTTATGCCTGAGACGAAAGCGTTTCCATAACCGGGAAGCAGCTTCGTTTTGCGTACCCGGGCTTCGATTAGCTTCAAACCTTATGTCACAGTCTATGGCACAAAACTAAGTTGTTTTTGGAACTCGGAATTTTAAATGATGCTACCGATAACCTAATAATCAACATCAAAGGTTTAATGCTCTGTTAAACGTCAAGTCTCCGTTTAACACGTTGTTCAAGGCTAAGGACAGCAACCTAGCATCGTTGGCCCTTAATAGTGTCATGTTAACCATGACGTGCTCTCGGATTCTTCCGAGACACAATAACGATTGCTCAGTATAGCACACAAGTCATACAAGTTTGCAAAGTTTACGCGCAATAATTGCTCTAAGCATGACTTAAAGTTTAGGATCAATTAAGGGGTACCTGGTTTCGTCATGGGTATCACAGTCTCCCCTAATTAAGAAATTTCGTCCCCGAAATTTACCATGTCTAGCTAGGGGAAAAGGTGGGGATATTTTCTACTAAATTCATCCTTCCGTTCCTAGGTATATTCAGGTCCTTGTTTCGAGTTCCACCGGATTTAACCAGTGAAATCTTGTTATTCCTTAATTGTTTGACCCTGCCATCAACTATTTCCACCGGCTCTTCCACAAAGTGGAGTTTATCATCAACGTGTATGTCTTCCAATGGTATCTGGGTTGCCTCGTCCGAAAGGCACTTCTTTAAGTTCGAAATGTGGAAGACATTATGAATAGCACTAAGCTCGGTTGGTAGCTTCAACCGATATGCTACGAGACCTACTTTTTCTAGGATCTCGTAGGGTCCAATGTATCGCGGGGTTAACTTTCCAGTTTTTCCAAATCTGATAACGCCTTTCCATGGCGATACTTTTAGCAATACCCGTTCACACACTTCGAACGATAGCGGTTTCCTATGTACATTAGCCCAACTCTTTTGCCGACTCTGAGCGGCTTTCAGATGATTTCGAATCTGATGGACCTTCTCGGTCGTTTCCTGAACTAGTTCAGATCCCGTCAGTTGAGTGTCACCCAGTTCGGCCCAACAAAGTGGTGATCGGCACTTTCGACCATAGAGTGCCTCGTACGGGGCTACTTGGATGCTACTATGGTAACTATTGTTATATGAAAATTCTACTAGTGGGAGATGTTTGCCCCAACTTCCTCCGAAGTCCAGGACACAAGCACGAAGCAAGTCCTCTAGTGTCTGAATCGTGCGTTCCGATTGACCGTCAGTTTGAGATGGTAAGCAGTACTCAGATCGATTCGCGTCCCCAAAGCTTCTTGTAGCTTCTGCCAATATCACGACGCATCCCCAAAGCGTCGGTTTAGGGATGGCCACCATGTCTAGCTACTATCTCATTAGTGTAGATTTCGGCTAGCTTGTCGGTTTTGTAGGTGGTATGGATTGGAATAAAGTGTGCGGATTTGATCAATCAATCCATGATTACCCAAATCGTGTCATGACCACGAGCGTTTTTGGACGATGGGTCACGAAATCCATCATGATTTGTTCCCATTTCCATTGAGGTATCTTGGGTTGTTGCAACATTCCCGATGGTTTCTGATACTCGGCCTTGACTCGTGCACAAGTCAAGCATTGGCTCACATATTCGGCCACGTCCTTTTTCATCCCCGGCCACCAATAAAATTCTTTAAGGTCGTGGTACATCTTATATGTACCAGGGTGAATCAAATATTTCAACTTATGGGCCTCGTCCATTATTAACTGTCTTAACTCCGAATTTGTAGGAATCCCCACTCGATTGTTGAAATACATCACCTCGTCCGTTTCCTCACAAAACTTTTCTCATTCCCATGCAATCCTTCACTGGGTAACTGGCTTTCTTCCAGGGCTTACCTCTGCGCGTTCCGGATTTGATCTATCAGGTTTGTCTGCACAATCATTCCCAAGGCTCTCACTCGGAGGGCTTTAATTCCATCTTTCCTACTTAGCGCATCCGTTACCACATTAGCTTTCCCCGGGTGGTACTTTATCTCACAGTCGTAATCGTTTAACAATTCCACCCATCTACGATGCCTCATGTTCAATTCCTTTTGGTCGAAGATCTATTGGAGGCTTTTGTGGTCCGTATATAGTACACTTGGTACCATATAAGTAATATCTCCGGATCTTTAGTGCAAATATAGCAGCGCCTAGTTCCAAATCATGTGTCGTGTGATTCCTGTACGCAATAACATTATTCCTTTGCATAAGGACCCATCCAAGCCCTTGTCGCGATGCGTCACAATATACGACAAAGTCGTCATTACCTTCGGGTAATGTTAGAATTGGGGCCTCACACAACTTTCGTTTTAACAGCTAGAATGTTGTTTCCTGATCTTCACCCCATTCGTACTTCCAGTCCTTTTGCGTCAAAGCTGTTAGAGATTGGTCAATACTTGAGAAGTTTTCGATGAAGCGATGGTAATATCCCGCTAGTCGCAAGAGTTGGCGTATCTCTTTTGGAGATTTCGGCGCAGGGCAATTCTTGATCGCTTCTATCTTGCTTGGATCTACATAAATTCCATACTGATCCACCACATGTCCTAAAAATTGTACGGCTTGCAACCAAAAGTCGCACTTAGACAACTTAGCGTATAGTTGTTCTGTTCGTAGTATCTCCAAGATAGCACGTAGGTGATGTTCGTTCTCGTCCTTACTCTTGGAGTAGATTAAGATATCGTCGATGAAGACAGTGACAAATTCGTCAAGGTATGGTTTACATACCCGGTTCATGAGGTCCATGAATACCGCAGGTGCGTTGGTTAGCCCGAAGGGCATAAGTAGGAACTCATAATAGCCATAACGAGTTCGAAACGCTGTCTTAGGAATATCGTCCTCTTGGACCTTCATTTGATGGTAACCTGACCGAAGATCTATCTTAGAAAAGTATCGAGCTCCTTGTAGCTAATCAAAAAGATCATCAATTCTTGGAAGAGGGTAAGGATTCTTAATAGTGACCTTGTTCAAATCTCAGTAGTCAATGCACATGCGGAAGCTACCGTCCTTTTTCATCACCAACAAGACTGGGGCTCCACAAGGAGAATAGCTTGGACGGATGAAACCACGATCAAGTAACTCCTGCAGCTGCGTCGATAGTTCTTGCATCTTAGACGGTGCAAGACGTATGGGGCTTTGGCAGCCGTTCCCGGTATTAGGTCGATGCGAAACTCGACTTGCCGATTAGGCGGCAATCCGGGCAATTCCTCCGGGAATACATCAGGGTATTCACATACTACTGGGATGTCCTCAATACGCTTCTCGGCTGGTTCCTCCGTCGTGACGCTGGCTAAAAATACGTCACATCCTTGTCGTATATGCTTCAATACCTTAAGGTGAGATATGAGGTTCAACATGGTACCTAACTTCTCTCCCTGTACCATGATCGCATTCGTCGGGGATAAGGGAATTTTCACAACCTTCTGATCACATAACACTTCCACACGATGGCTGGACAGCCAACCCATTCCTACAACGATGTTGAAACTACCCAATTCTACGGGTAATAGTAAATTGGTAACCGTTAAGGGTTATAGGGCAGTTAATAATAAGTTGGTGACTGGTAATCGGTTTCCCGCTGGCAAGTTTGACGGTATAGGGTTGTTTTAAGTCAATAGCGGGCATATTCAATAATGGCAAAAACGCAATGGAAACATAACTTTTATCAGCTCCCGTATCAAATAATACCGACACAAATTGATCGGATACGCGGAGCGTACCTGAAACTATATTGGGATCCAGGCGTGCGTCACCAGGCCCCATGACAAAGGCACGACCTCGAGCTGCATTCGAGGTAGATGCTTGGTTCTGTGTATTCCTTCCTGCCATCTGCTGAGCTAACTCTGGGCAACAATTTCGTAAATGCTCCGTACTGCCACATCCACGGCACGTACGGGGGTAGGTAACCTGCTGCGTTGGTCGTTGGGGTTGCTGCTGTAGAGGCTGAGACTTAGGGAGTTGGAAGCGAGTTGGTTTAGGGTCTGGTTTCATGGAAATCTTACAGTTTTGGTCAAAATGCCAATTTCTATGACACCTCGAGCATCTCGCTGCTTGACATGCATCATAGTGATGGTAAGTACACTTGTTACACTTCGGCGCCTTTCCTTTGTAGTTATCAGAGTTACCCGTTGGGGTAGTCATGGTGCAACTCTGGCTAGTTGCTTTCCCTCTCTTCGGTGTTGCTGCCCTGACTCGATTACCTTCTGGGGCTTCCCGCTTATTCCTTATCACTAATCCATTCAGTCATTCAGTTCCACTAACTTCCATTGGGTTGTAGTCCATGACGTGCGTGTATGTAGAAACCAGTCTAACCTTGTTTTGCGTGTTGTTTGGATTGTCGTTTTGACCTACAGTCCTGGTTTTGGGTTCAGTTGTGGGTTAGCATTGATATCGGCGCTAACCTGCGCCACAGTCGTGGGAATAACTGCCTGAAGCTATTGCGCTATCATTTTCGCAATTTCTACCTCAGTCATTTGTGGTACGTGTTTCGGGGCCATTCTATGATAAACAATAGATGTATATGTATCAAGGTCACGTATCCAGTTAACCCATATCACATATTCGGTTAAAACACATCGCACACTTCATCACACACATGAGTCCACGACACATATAGTCAAAAGCATCATCATATATATGTAATATCGTCATCATACAAGCGTCAAAATTTGCATATAAACTTAACCCATAA
This sequence comes from Scalesia atractyloides, assembly GCA_947069175.1. Taxonomy (NCBI): domain Eukaryota; kingdom Viridiplantae; phylum Streptophyta; class Magnoliopsida; order Asterales; family Asteraceae; genus Scalesia; species Scalesia atractyloides. The sequence goes on along the minus strand of CAMTDV010000010.1, from coordinate 12,881,312 downwards.
GGGCCGGTGCTTAAATGTGTTGTCAAAACATGTCACCAAAGTGAAGTACATAGGCCATACTGCGGAGAACATGGACTACGAAAGCAACGAAACACTATGACTACATCACCACCTTGACATGGGTATAATCCAGTACTTGGTAGGATGTACAAAAGGTACATCACCTCTATCTATACTTAGCAAGAAACCATACTATGAATGCCACATCCACCATGCAAACCCTCCAAAACCTGCTACCAAACCTACAATGGCACCGATATATACCTATACCAATGCCCAGAAATGATCCTGCTCATGATGAACATATCCCATACCCTGCTGTAAGGCAATGATCACCTGCTGTAAGACGATCAGGTAGTCTCCCATAGCTCTCCTATGATGCTCGCCCTCATCCCTTGCCATGCGTAGCAAAGGAGATCTGCTCGGACAAATACCCCATCAAACTTCTCTCCGTGCTGGGAGCATGTGTCTCCTGAGGAGGAACTGGTATGCCCCAGACAGGGCGTGTAGAATCTCTAACCGGGCGAGAAGGGCCACCTCGCTCATAAGTATGAAAAGGAGAAAAGTCTTATCTAGGTGGTGTCAGAAAACGGGCGATAAAATGTTGTTGAGTCCCTATGGGTACGGGTATCAGACGAATAGGGGAAACGGGTGGTGTACACACAGGCACAGGGACAGGCACCCTCTGACGAGCCGTCTGTCGGAGGCCATGGGTGGGTATCTCGTAGGAACTAGGTGAAGAGAGTGAGTAAGCACTCCAGGTAGAAGGAGTATAAGGCTCAGGAGGAGTCTCCGCTGAAGGTAAGCGGGGTGCTACCAGCTCCCACTCCCAATGCTCCGTAGCAGGAATAGGGCTTCGGGGGATCGGTCCTAACTGAATAGCAATGACCGGGGTACGAATATGCTCCGAGGAGCTAGTCGGACGGTAAGATGGAGAGCGGTAGGCGCTCGAGACCTCTCCCTCGCGCCTAGTACGAGGTCTGGGTGGGTAAGGACCACAACAATAACCAGAAGGATCTGGCTCGTTGCTCAATGTCAAGGGGGTTATCAGCGGATCCTCCTCTGGATCGGTCTCCGTATGAGAGGTAGTCTGGTGACTAGAATGATGCGACATGATATCTGTAGAAAGAAAACTACATACAACGCTGATTTGACTGCCCGACATAACCAAGTCAACATCCCACAATTATACACATAAGCACCGATTGCATACAATTTTGATTTTTAAGATTTTTAAAAAATTATTCATGGTTGGTGACGTTAGTAGATGGATTTCCGTCCTATCTCAATGACGTTCCCAGAACTCCCAAGTATGAGCAGATAAATTATGGTGTTCCGGACCATAATAATTTATTTGCTCCACCAGGGCTTCCTGGTAATAGCCATACTACTCAGTTTCTGGAGGTTCTCAGCGTGTGGAGACTAACTTAGGATTATATTCTAGGTTCTTTAAAGATACCTAGTTCGCTATAACCGAAGGCTCTGATACCATCTTCTGTCACACCCCGACTCGCAACGGAAGACAAATTCAGGGTGCGGCAGACACGTGGTAATTCTCCATAGTTTAAAAACATGATATCATAAACAGAGAGAACCTCGGTTACAACATACTACTAATATCATATTACAACCCACATTTCAAGTACGGTACTACGAGTTACTACAACTCTTATTCTGTTACAGTTTACTATCCAAGCCATCCACACGCACATTCCTTATTCCTGTTTAGTCTTACCTGAAATGCATGTTAGTTTTAAAAATTGGTCAGCTAAACGCTGCGTGAGTTCCACTGGTTTAGTTGTTGTGTAACCATATGTGTTAACAAGTTTAATTGTATAAGTCACAGTTCACGGATTTATCACCACAAACACCTTCAGCTAGCAGGACCGTGTTACAACAAGCACCTGCAGCTCGCCGAACTGTGTCATAACAGACACCTGCAGCTTGCCGAACCGTGTCACAACAAGCACCTGCGGCTTGCTGAACCATGTTACAACAAGCACCTGTGGCTTGCTGAACCGTGTCATAACAGACACCTACAGCTTGCCGGATCGTGTGTTATAAAATTTACATCATCACAAGTTGGTGCAATTAACACTGTTTTGTAACATGCAAATCACCTCAGAAACAGTAACACGGTTTAAAAGTGGTGGAGTGAAAACTCACTCCCAACTTGGTGTAATCAACATAGTTTTTAACTTGCAAGTCCCCATAAAACAGTAAAACAGTTTAAAAGTGGGGAAGTGAAAACTCACAGTACGAGTAATAGTCTCAACAAAAGGGTGATCAGGCAACTGGATCAACTTTAATAGCAAGCATGCAAGTTCGAACTCAAATCAGTATCTAGGTTGGTAATGGTTATAACTTGGATCTGGTCAGGAGTTTTTTTACTCCGGATTGAGTCTATAGGACACTGGTATGGTGATGACTGTCATGGTAGTATTAGTTTTCAGTTTTGCTTCCGTGCACCGTTTCGCGTGCCACCCAAAGTCAGTAGTTTAACGTGTTCGGATAATGGTACGGTAATACCAATAGTGCCAACACGTTGTGATTTAAGAATGATTAACTTTTCATTAAGGGAGTTTGAGTGTCTGGGGAGTCTAAGTTGCCCAAATTTGAGTTTCCATTTTCACCGTCCGGAATTCTCCCGAACTCTCTTAGGACACTCTCATAGTCCCTAATTTTCCCGGGACTCTCCCGGAATACTCCCGGTGTTCCAGTTTTAGTATTTGTCGGGTTGGGTCAGCTCCCAGTTCCGGCAGGTTCGTTATACGGAATTAAAATAACTCATTTTTTATTCCATAAATTCCCATTTAATCTATAATCTGAACAAAACTGTAAATATTTATACAAGTCAGTAAAAATATGTAGATTATGGTACAAATAATTTGGGAATTTATTTTTGCCTTTTCCTTATTTAAATAAATTATTTATAAAACAATATTTAATCAAATAATTAATATTAGTTATCACCAGTAGTCCAAAAAGTCCCAAAAAAATCCAGAACATCCTTTACATGTCCAGGATCTTCTCACAAAAAATTGAGATTTTTCCGATTTCGTTTCAGCGTGTTCCCGGTGACCGAAAACTCGCAAAAACGCGGATTTTTATCCAAAATCAAAACTTGACCAATGGACTCTGAAATTTCCCAGAACATTTCCTATATGTTCCTCAGTGTCCCTGTAAAATTTGGTGATTTATCGAATTTGTTTCGTAATTTTCCAAAATTCTTTCGGTAAAACAGTCAAAAATTCACCAAAATCGTAGAAAATTAAAAAATTTCTAAAGTTTCACGTGGACCTTTATATCAATACCCTACATCACCACACCTGATTTCAGCTCAATCCAAGTATCACGGACCAAGTTATTGTTAAAACAATAATCTGCCTACTCTAGATTCGGTTTTCGGGCGATATACCTAGCGCAAGCTTCGTTTCCATAGGTTTTTCTTGAGTCCAGAAGGGTGTAGGAGCTATATTCAGTACCTACACATCAAGTACAATCTAAATATGCTATAACCTTGATCAATCAAGCTTTGTTTCATTGTTTTTCCGTTAATCGAATAATTATGCGATTTTTGTCGAATAGGTGTTGATTAGGGTATCAAAACCCAAAGATTTGTGATCATGGCTACCATATAACACCAGGGAATTCCCAAGGTGTTCTTATTCAACCCATAAACTTGTTTAAACCTTCAAAAATCTTGGATTAAAATGAGTTTTTCGGTTAGAAATCACGTTTAATCAAGAAAACATGATTAAAACCATAAGAACCAAGGTTTATACCTTTGATTTGAAGTTGTTAAAAGATGATCAGCTGAGATTTATGTTGTTTATGGTAGAATTTGAGAGCTTTTTGTGGAATTTTGAGAAATTTATGAAAGAATTAAATGAAAAATAAAAATAAAAAGATATATATAGGGGGTCCATGTGGGACACCGTGTGCTTCGTACACCGGTTACAAGATGATGTTTATCTTTGGTTTTGCATTTAGGTTCGTTTTCGGGTCCCATACGCGTTCTCGATTTGCGAAACGGGCTCCGTTTTTCGCGTTCTTAGTGTCAAAAGACTCGGTTTTAAAAATCGTGAATAACCGTCTCGAAATCCGAACCCAGTTACGTTTTTAATCATAAACGTCTCTTGGGTGGTTTAAGTGTTTTTAAGCTTGATCGATCATTACTTGCACATTTGGTTGCCTTATGTTATGCCCGAGACGAAAGCTTTTCCCTAACCGGGAAGCTGCTTCGTTTTGCGTGCCCAGGCTTCGATTAGCTTCAAACCTTATGTCACAGTCTATGGCACAAAACTAAGTTGTTTCTGGAACTCAGAATCTTGAATGATGCTACCGATAACCTAATAATCAACGTCAAAGGTTTAATGCACTGTTAAACGTCAAGTCTCCGTTTAACACGTTGTTCAAGGCTAAGGACAGCAGCCTAGCATCGTTGGCCCTTAATAGTGTCGTGTTAACCATGATGTGCTCTCGGATTCCTCCGAGACACAATAACGATTGCTCAGTATAGCACACAAGTCATACAATGTTGCAAAGTTTACGCGCAATTATTGGTCTAATTATGACTTAAAGTTTAGGATCAATTAAGGGGTACCTGGTTTCATCATGGGTATCACACGCCCATTTTTATAGCAAGGCGCAACCCTGCCAGAAATGCCTCATACTCGGCTTCATTGTTTGTGCTTTTGAAATCCAGGCGTATAGCATAAGTGAACTCTTGGTTATCTGGATTGACTAGTCGGAGGCCTGCACCTGCTCCACCACTATTAGATGCGCCATCTGTATGTAAGAGCCTTTCTCTATCATCCGTAATTGGAACAAGATTTTGAATTTCTTCGCATTCTTGCACTTTATCTGCTGGCACTTCGGCTATAAAATCGGCAAGGATTTGCCCTTTAATTGTTGGCCTTGGCTTGTAAACAATATTGTGACTGCCTAGTTCGATATCCCATTTGGCTAATCGTCCTGAGACGTCTGGTTTAGAAAGAATTTGAACAAGATGTCAAGACATTGATAACGTGCCCTGAGAAATACCTGCGAAGCCTGCGCGATACGTGAATGAGCGCAAGTACCAGTTTTTCCTTCATTGAGTATTGAGATTCTGGGTCATTTAGCATTTTGCTGATGTAATAAATAGGCGTTTGAACACCTTCTCGTTCAACAAGCAAAACTGCTCCTACTGCCAATTCAGACGCAGCAAGATAAAGAATCAGAGGTTCTTTGTTGCGCGGAGCTGTCAAAGTTGGTAACTGGATTAAACAGTCCTTCATATCTTAGAAAGCTTTCTCTGCCTCTTGCGTCCATTGAAATTTTTCTTTCTTTACGCAGTTGCATAAGGTACGGATGAAAGGGTAAAATTTTGCCGCGTGGTTCGCGAGGAAACGATTGAGAGCAGCTAATCGTCCCGCCAATCTTTGTATTTCCTTTACACTTGCTGGAGATGTCATACTTTTAATTGCTTCGACTTTCCCTGGATTGACCTTCAACCCATTCTTTATGACGATGAATCCGAGGAACTTCCCTCTTCCATGCCAAAAGAACACTTACTTGGGTTTAATTTCAAATTGACATTTCGTAAAGAATCAAAAGTTTTCTGAATGTTTTCTAATAGTGTTTCTTCTGTATGGCTCATGATGACTAGGTCATCAATATACACCTCAACGGTTTTCCCGATGTCATCTCCAAAAACTGAATCCATAAGTCACTGATACGTGGCTCCCGCATTGTAGAGCCCAAAAGGCATTTTTGTATAACAGAAAATACCTTTCTCAGTGTGGAAAGCCGTTTTGTCTTCATCCTCTTGTTTCATCAGCACTTGATGGTATCCTTTGTAACAGTCAAGAAAACATTTCCAGCAAAATGATGCTAAGAAGTCCACTTTGTGTCAATTTCTGAAGGCGAGTAACAATCTTTGGGACATGCTTTGTTTAAATCCTTAAAATCGACACACATGCGCCACCCGCCGTTATGTTTTTTGACCATAACGGGGTTCGCCACCCAAGTTTGATACTTAACTTCGTGCAGGATACCAGCTTTAAGTAATTCGGCAACTTGTTCGTTCATAGCTTCCGTTTTCACCTCCCAAGCTACGCTTTTTTTGGACTACTGATTCCGCCGATGGGAAGACATTTAAACAATGAACAAGGTTTTGAGTTTTGCACGAATAGCCATAGATATCGCAGAACCAAGAATGATTGGTTGCTCTGGATACTTGTTGTTTAGAACCCATTTCTCAGGCTCATTTGGTGACGTTGTTTTAGCAGCCTTAACAACTGGTTCTTCAATAGACATTATCTCTTTCGAGCGAATATGATAGCTACTTCAGTTGGCGTTGGGAAACCACATGCAGCGTGAGGCGCAGACGTGACCATGTGGAAATCTCGTTGCGCTCGTCGCCCTAATAAAATGTCATGACGGGATGTTGCTGTCATTACCATGAAGTTTACTTGAATAGTTCGAGAATGTTTACCGTCTGAAAGAATCACGAGAAAAACTATCTGTCCAAGAGGAAAGACAGCCTCATTGCAGAATCCAGTTAACGGGAAGTCAACTGGTTCCATGCGTGCCTTATCTTCCGTATCTAACTGTTTGAAACATTGTTCATATATGATATCCATAAAATTCCTGGATCAATGAACATATAGTCAGTTTGGTAATGGCCAAAGATCCCTGTGATTACAACTGGTCTTTCTTCCTGAGGTCTGCCCGGAACAACAGAAATATCACTTGCTACTCGCCATTTCTCACTTCGAAATCGTTGAAAGTTGCGCTTGAGCGACGAGCCTCCTTGGATCATGGCGACTTGCTTCATTTTCTTATTGCTTGGCCCCTCATCTCCGCGCGTGAGTTGCCTGACCTCTTTTTCAAACTGATTGCACCAAGTGTGTCAACTTTCCGCTTTTCAAAGCCTTTTCAATTTCGGAGCGCAGGCTAATGCAATTGTCAGTTGTGTGCCCTGTGTCTTTGTGAAAGTCACAGAATAGGTTTGGGTCTTGACCCTTCTTGTGCTTCATGGGCTGAGGTTGCTTATATTGATAATTTTCTGTGCTCAAGACTTCTGCGGGAGACTTCGTTAAGGGGGTCCATTGTCGATCCCGATTTTCTTGTTTAATTGCTTTCTGGGTGGCAATCTTATTGATCGTTGCGCGAGCATCCACTGGCGAGTATGGGGAATACGAGCTTTGGTTGGAGTCCTTCCACCCTTTCTTGAGCTTCCTGCCACCCCTGCTCAGATCCTGAGGATGATTCTGAGGTAGTGGAGGTCTATTAGAATTAAGGTTCCACTCCGTCTGCGCATAAACCTTGGCAGCGGCCATTACCTTATCCCTGCTTTTCGGAAGGCCAGTTGTTCAAGAAAGTACTTTTATCATTTCATCGCACCTTACCGCGTATTTGAATTGCGCGCGGATAAGGTCCTCATGAACATCTCCAATCTCCAAAACTTCTTTGTTGTAGCGCGTGATAAAATCTTCAAGGTTTTCATCATCCCACCGCCAAATGTTCATCACATCTGAGGAGTCACGCACGTATCGCCTTTGCTGACTAAAGTGTATAAGGAACTTCTCCTTAAGATCGTTCCAAGAAGACATTTTACCTGTAGGTAAGCTGTCAAACCAGAGCCGCGCGGCGCCGGTAAGAGTTTGTACGAACAGGTGGCACCACATTGGTAAATGTCCACGCTCCAATCAGCCCTGCGCCAGTGAAGAGGCGCATGTGATCATCAGGATCAGTTAAACCGTTAAACTTGCCTACATTGGATGGTAACTTTTCTCGTTCTAGCGGAGCCAGCGCTATTTCTCTTACAAATTTAGATTGTTCAGCTGCTTCGGCTGGTCGATACACCAGATTGTAATCATGCTCTGCCTCCGGATTGTAACTAACATGATCTACAGACAGACGATTAAAAACACTTGTACTATCTCCTTCTTCATAAGTCTTATCATACTCATCGTGTTGGGTGTCCCGCTTCTGTGACGATCGCGGGCCCAAACGTGAGTGAACAGATGTGAGATGATGAATGTTTTCTTCTTACTTTCTACTACCAGAATGAACAGGATCATTCCTGGTTTTAGAGTACGTTTCAGTTCCCTCTTCAAACACATGCGAAGGCGTACGAGCATGGTTTTGAGTATTATAACTCAACACTTGAAAAGCTGGAGTTCCGGTCTGAGCACATAGTTTAGCATACATAGCATTTAAAGCAGCTTGAGATTTGATTAACCACGATAATGGAGTCTCTCCATGTGGTAGAATTGACCCAACATCAACATGAGGAGCTGCCGGAGTTACTAGAATGCTCGTATGATCTGGATCATACAGAGCATTAGCTTCTTCGGACGAATCCTCAGCAATTTGTCCGTCGACCTGAGGAGCGCCGCCGACGCGACGAATCTCCGATAGAGGACCTGGAAGCGATGATCCGTCAGCCATGATGCTGTAGATCTGATTGAAACGAAACGAAAGATGAGAAGAGAATCGAAAAACGTTGGGCGCCAATGAAGAAACGTAGACCTAACAGATCGGAATATGGTTAGATCTAGGGTTTGGTTTCTTGCATAAAAAGGGTTAATCCTTTGTTTGGTTTCACGACGGTGATGATTGCACTTACTTTTGATGATACCTACAAAACAGAAACGCCGTCAGCCTCGCCACGGAGAGAAGGGGGTTCTCTCCGTGACCGCCCTCCGGCGTGAGAATAAGTATCGATACTTGAAGAAAAGCTTAAGTGAAACAAGAGAGAGAGTAAGTGAGAGTGAATACCTTTTTCTTGCACTCCAAGTAGCTTATTTATAGCCGGCGTTTAGGCGCCAAAGTGAGAGATGGAAACCTAACGGAATCTTTTGTTGCTCCGTTAAGTTTTAACCATCCGTTAGTGCACACGGATTGGTTATTCATCTAAGGCTAGGGGCTTGCCACGTGTCGCCATGAGATCACTTTATTTTATTGATGTGAGCATGCTATCACCGTGATCTTCCCTAATCTCCCTGGATGCTGCCATGTGTCATTCAGTTACAATCGAAAGGTGGCCTTGCACGATTGGCATTAAATGCTTCTAGAACATTATACAGATGTGATCAATTGTGCTATTGCCACGTGTGCATTCTGTTACAACAGAAAAGATTCCTTTTGCCTCTGTAGTATTTCTTGTGGACAGAAATTCTTTGCTAAGGAAAAGTCTTTCAAGATTAGCTGTTTCCTTGCGCGAGTGGCGCAAGGTAGTTAAATGATCCTTTTCGCTTTTAGATGCTTGGTGCAGAGAGTTGTAAACCTCCTCTGTTGTGTTGTTGGTTGCGCAAGGTTTCTAGGAACCCACAATGGCAGGGAATTCTCAAGATTAACTATCTTCCTTACGCGAGCCGGCACAAGGTAGCTAAATGATCTTTTCCCTTCTTTGCTGTTTAGCGCAACGTCTGCTGAGTTCCTTCTTTGGTACAAATGTCTGGCGCAGAGTTTACTGAAGTCTTTCTTTGGCAGAGAAGTCTGCGCAAGGTTTTCTTGGCAGTTAATAGTGGGTATGGTTCCCTTGCTTGGCGCAAGGTTTTTGGGACCATACCCCTTCAACCACCACTACTCTCCACCAATTTTATTTCTTCCTCTTTTCCTGCCTATCAAACAACTCAAAGTAATGATTCATTCCATTATCACATTGTAAACAAACAAGACAATGGAATTGTAATGATCCATTTCATTCCTTTGTCCATTTCATTGCCTCCATACAAACATACCCTAAGGATGAAGAAGACAAGTTTGGTTTATATATGTAATAACTAGAAAGTTGTATTTAGAGTCAAGAATGTAACTGTTATTTATTAGGGTTATTATGTAAAGTTAGAAATTAGAAACTAATTAGAGTAGGGTTGTGACGATTCTTCAAACTGTCGAGTCGGTGTCTAGAAGTAGGTATATAAACCGATCATACGTTAACAATTGAAGTGTACAAAAAACCCACATCAGAAAACAATTCTTTATGTTTCAATCTTCATTAATTTGTTCTTGATATATTGATCCTGTAGAAAGAAGAATCATGTGTTCTACATACAACATTATATGAGATGATACCATAAAAGTTTACCTGAATCCCAATAACATAATTCCCTATTGAAGATTCGGCAATGTAAGGTTTATCAGGCATCCACTCTCTCACTCTTTCATCGTCTGGATGATGTATAAAATCTTCAAGTGTTTGGTTGACTCTAGCTTCCCTATAACAGATTCCTTCATCGTTACACTCAATATGCAAGTTGTCCTTAACTTTACCAGCAAGCGGATAGAATCTTGTTAGAGTCTCGGACAAAGACTCCTTAAGATGTTTTAATATTTTGGTTACAACATCTGTAACACTAGCCTTGTCAGTATTAGGAAAAAAGAAGATTGAAGGCATGTAGACATCGTACATTATTTGGTCTATAATAGAGAAGTTGTAGGTTCTTCGATGATGGGGAGTTGGAGATGATGGTTTGATAGTTTCAGTTGAGATTATTTCAAGATCTACATTGTTGATATAGTTTTCAGTCTTGTTATTATTCGACAACCTGCAATGATAGTAATAAACCAAGACCTATACATGAGATACATGTTTGAAAATACTACATTTTTAGATAACAACACGATCAAGGTTATCATTGCAAAGTATTTTTTTTTTTGTATTTTTATAATTTTAAGGTGGTTATGAGTTTCGAACCCCTGATCCCCCCAACCAGTTTTTTAACCAACATCCAAAAAACCCGAAATGTGCTCCTCTATTGCTAACCTGATCAAGGATTCAGCCACATCTTGGATTGTCGAGGTGCTCTAATACTGATGGCCAGAATATAAGGATGAAGACCACATTTGATAGGATTTTGACAACCCAGTGGGCTTCGAAGCATGGAAAAATCACCGACGATAGCCTCCATGAAGTGATATCCTTGCGAATTGAGGAAATGTTGGGTTGCTTTGTGAGCGAGAACAAAAAATTCATTATCGATTGATGATGATCATTTTAATATCACACCATTCCTTTTATAGGAGCTTGTAAATTCTATCAGTTAATTAAAAAACCAACTATAACGCCTCGCGTTTTTCTTACTTTCTATTTATAGCAAACTCGTGTTGTAATTATATTTTCGGAAATCTTTGTATTCGAAATCTTCATTTCATTGTAAACGTTGTAATCGAGGCTTGAATCATTATGGAAATATACATTTTGCCCTATACTTGTTCATACAATACTTATACATGATGCACACACTCGAATACGTGACATACTTGACAATACGCGACATTCATACATGATACATGCTTTATACATGATACCTATACTCGATCTAGATCACTTGATGCATACACATACATTATAACACATTGCCTATGCTTACGATACCTTATTACACCTTGAAACATCATAAAATATCCTTAAAAATGGTCCAAAGCCGTCAAAATTAATCAAAACAACAAAACTTAAAGGGTGTGTCCCGGCCTGGTCCTTACTGTCTGTAAGGGTGTCTGGGCGGGACAGATTCTTTTGGCTCGCGAATTATGTACGGATCCACACACTTTGAGCTCACCCAATGGCCTCTTAACCCCATTTGACACCCCCAAACCACCTCCTAACCTCTCCTCTATATAAACCAAGTTCCCCCACACCTAAAACACTTTCACAACTCTCTCTAATCACTCTCAATCATCTCAAGAACTCTTGCGAATCAGAAATTCGGACAGATTGTTCACCTTCACCAAAGTGAGCATAACTTGCGCAAAACTTGGTCTTTTTATTTGATTCTTCTTACATACTACTTGGATAATCATTAGGGTTGAATCCAAGGGGTTCTCCATGGAGAATCCAGACCTAGAAATGCCCCTAAATTGTCCAAAACTTTCTGTTTGTTTTCAAACTCTTTCAAACTTTGTTTATGTTCATCAAACTTGAGTCAAACTCATCTCAAACCTATGTCTGAATGCTTTCAACACTTCTTGTGGTTGGTTAGGCTTAAAAACAAGGTTGAGACATTCAAACAAGAGGTTTAAACCTCACAATAATTCTTTTTCCATAGAGCATTTAGCTCACAAGTGATGCAAGTTCATAGACTTGTTCATGTGTGTCCACAAAGGTTAGCTTTGGCTATCCTAAACATTGAGACCACACATCACTTGATGATTTTCATCATCATCTCAAGTAGTTTGGTAGTCCTAAAGTGTCACAACCCCGCCAAGCCGTTGACATGTGTCCTCGTGTGCTCTCCAGGTTATATTCACTTGGCTACTTGGTGTTATGGTGACATACTTACAATTCTTGTCATTTCATTCTTGTATTGTTCTCATTCATGACCCTCTTTGTTGTCTATGGCAACTTGTGTAGTGGTGAATCATATAACGAGGTTAGATGGATGTTCATCATCCTACCTCCATGCTTGACTTACTTGAATACTTAGAGGTACCAAAGTGGATGGTTCATCCTCCCACCTCCTACATGATCTTAATATTATGTATATATTATGGACTATAAGATAATCCTAAAACCGAAACCTTGATAATGACTAAATAATCACCTCTCAAGTTATTAAGTTTATCACTAAAGTACATAGTTCCTTGTCACGATTCTAATAGGTCTCGAACCTATGAAACCATATAAACCCCTTTTCGGGTTATCATAGTGTCAAGAACAAGTGCTATGTCTTAGTGCATATTTTTATACATAATACTTTATTCCCGTTTCCGTAATCTCGCTCGAATAATCCAAATCTACCGTTATACTCCTAACTAATACCTACGTTCTTCTTGTAGAAGGACAAGGTGCCAAACTCAAAACATCAACAAAGCTCCCGGGATTACTTAAGTAGAACACTTAGCAAAACCGTGAGTTCACTCGACCCATTTACCACTTTAAACCACTTTTGAGTTGTAACATGTTTACCTATCAAAATACATATATCACAAACTCATGCTTTACATGCTCAATCCTTTACATGAATACTTCTTATGCATAGATACATGCTTGATTATACATGCTTGATCATTAACTTAGCTAACCCAGCTTATCATATATAGCGCTATAGGAGTAGCACACCGGCCGTCGGGGTTATGTTAAGATATTCATTCTCATTTTAATCTTGTCACTTTTGTGGCAAGGGAAGCTCGATCTCGTTAAAACTTTTGTGGAAACTTGGGGTTTGATCTAGTATTGCATGATTAGTATGAACTTTGCTTACAATTACCATGTGGATTCAAGTTACACTTTTATACTTATGCTATGTATCACCAAACTTGTGTACTCGCCTTGCTTTTGCATTGAACTCGTATTTTTAACATGTTACAGGTTGACAAAGATTTTGCCATGAAATTGGAGTAGTGATGATGCTCTAGATACACATTTAGACGTTAGGTTAAAATGTTGTATTATTTTGTTGTTATGCTTATGTTGTACTCGTCTTTAAATTTCTAAATTGATGTAATTGACTTAATGATGTAATTTGACAATGTTATCGTTGAATGAATGAAATATGGGTTTTGTTTAAATATTGTCACTAATAGCGTTATGAAGTCTCTTGCAATCTCGTTTACGTCTCACTCCGATTTTCCGCCATCGGTTGGGGTGTGACAGATTGGTATCAGAGCCATAACTATAGGGAATTAGGTAGAATTGCCATGTTCGACGTAGTCTATAGTTTAAGTGTCTGTTTTGACCATTCTTATTTCATGCTTAAAACTTTATGCTTCCTCATTGCTTCTTCCTTATCTTTTGGTCTTAAAATTTACATAATGTCTTTCCTAAGAAATTTTATATAATACACTCGAAGACTTGAAGACACTCATGATGCAAACGAGGCGATTTGCACCAAGATAGGTCCAATGACTTACAATTTTTGGTGAAATCCCTCATTCCGCGTATTCGATTTTTCACGAAGTTATACCATCAAGTTAGGAGTGATATCCACATCTTGATGGAAACCTCCAGTTCATACTCTAGTGGATCTTACAAACGAGTCAGAATATGCTCCTCGTTTAGTAAGAAACAACCACACTTAGGGTACGAAATCGTGAAGTTAGGGGTGAAACCCGCAACTTGTCGATTAAGTCCCATTCCTTGAATTTCGCTCTCGCCAAAGTTTCAATTTTCTAATCGATTAGAGACGTGTAGTAACTGGAAGGGTAAGATACCGTTAGTCGCTTCTCGATGAGATTATTTTACCTATAGGCCAAAGCACGTTTCTCTAATTAGAAAGGATCTTCATGTTTTATTGAGCCAACATTTTATGTTATCTCAATTTTTATGTGATTTTATACTTGTTACCTTATTCGTTTGAACCGTTGCACATTTCGCACGTTTACCGCAATCAAAAACAATACTAATCCTCGTGAACACACTAAATTTATACTCCTTGTTCGCATTTATACGTGATTATCCATGCTATACTTGATACTTTCATGCAAACTTTGTGAACCATGCTTGAACCTTATACATGCTTATTCATGCACAACTTATTTTTCCATATTATGATCAAGTCTCATCCCTTTCCTTCTATGTTGAACCTCTAGATGAATTCTCCTAACTCATCCAAGAAATCCAAGAGGTCCAACAAGGGTTCCAACAACAACAATAATAACGAAGACTCCATCTCCAAGCAACAACTCATCGGTCTTGTCGCCGAGCAAATGGCCGATCAAATGGCCCATGTCATCCCTGATATTGTTAGCCAGCTTCAAACCATCAACACCGAAACCCCCAAATCCTCTGCCGACTCAAAAACCGACAACCCCAAAACGTCCTTCCAATTCAAGCATTTCATGGCTTGTAAACCACTAGAATTCACTAGCATGGACGGTGTTACCACCATGATCAATTGGTTTGACGCGATGGAGCTTACTTTTCTTCAGGGCGGGTGCCCTGATGACCTTCGAACCCTTAACGCTACCGGGGTCTTTTGCCAGAGAGCCCTCGAGTGGTGGACTATGGAACGAAACAAGCGTGGCAATGAAGCAGCTCACGCTCTCACTTGGGATGAGCTCAAGCAGCTCATGAGAGATCAGTTCTGTCCTCCCCACGAGACCCAGAAGCTCAAAAACGAATTCTGGAACCTCACGCAGCAAGGAGCGACGCTGAAGGACTGATCACTCGCTTCAAACAGTTGAGTATCGTCTGTACTGGACAGGTGGATACGGTTCCCAAGGCGATAGCCAAGCTTATTCGTTCGCTTTCGCCTGTTATCATGAATCACGTAGCCGCTGCAAACCCTAGAACCCTCGAAGAAGCCTGTAGCATAACCATCCAGCTTAACCATAACTGCATCCTTTAAGGGGCCTACGACAAGGTTCCTAAGAAGCATGCGCACCATGCCACCGTCAATACCACTACCGAATCGCCTCCCCTCAACCAAAAAAGAACAACCTCAAGAACAAGAAGCGAGAGGCTTCAGTTCAAAACAATGCGGTTGTCACTCCACCTGCCCCTACACCTTTGATTGCCATCTCCTCCACCCAAAACAACGATCCACCCAAACGAAGCTACACCGGTTCTTGGACTAGGTGTGATCGTTGCACCTACCACCATCTCCCTAATACCCCGTGTCGAAAGTGCGCCAACTATAATCGGATGGGGCATCTTTCTAGCCAATGTCGCCAAGCCCAAAGCAATCAAGCCATTGTCCCTAACCCTAACCCAAATCAGACTCAACCCCAACGTCAAAAAGCTTCCGCGCGAGCATGTTACAAATGTGGCGATCCCAACTATCTCGCCAACGTTTGTCCTCTCCTCAACCAGCAGCACCAACATCAGCAAAACAGCAGTCTGAGCCTGCAAAAGGACGAGCTTTCATGCTTACCTTCACTCAAGCTCAAAGCTCTAATGACGTCATTACTGGTACGTTCCTTGTGAACCATATTTATGCTACATGTCTATTTGATACTGGCGCCGATAGGAGTTTGTGTCGCTAGAATTTGAACCCTTGCTTAAGTGCGAACGATTTAAAATGCCTAACCCTTTCGCTGTCGAAGTCGCTAATGGTAAAACCATCTCCGTTGATTCCGTTCTTTCTGGTTTCTCTTTGATTCTTAACGATCATTCGTTCTCCATTATCTTATCCCCATGCAAATGGGTAGTTTCGACATCATAGTAGGCATGGATTGGCTTATGCGAGTTTGCGCCAAAGTTGTTTGTTCTGAAAAATTCATTCGCCTCCCTCTTCCTCAAAGTGATTCTCTACACGTCTATGGTGAGAAACCTTCTAAAGGTCTCAAGCTTATGTCATGCATCAAAGCAAACAAATACTTGCATAAGGAGTACTTTGCCTTTCTCGCTCATGTTGTGGAAAAGAAAGATAAAGGTCCGAGCATAAGTGATGTTCCTGTCGTTTGTGAGTTTCCTTCTGTTTTCCCCGAGGATCTTCCTGGTCCTCTGCCTCCTCGAGCTGTTGATTTTCGTATTGATCTTATCCCTAGCGCAACTCCTGTTGTGAAGCTCCCTACCGTCTAGCACCCTCGGAGATGCAAGAGCTATCAAGCCAACTTCAAGAGCTTCTTGATAAAGGCTTTATCCGCCCTAGTACTTCCCCTTGGGGCGCTCCCGTTCTCTTCATCAAAAAGAAAGATGGATCATTTCGCATGTGTATTGAATATCGTGAGCTCAATAAGCTTACAGTCAAAAACCGCTATCCACTTCCTCGTATTGACGACCTCTTCGATCAATTGCAAGGCGTAAAGTGCTTTTCAAAGATTGATCTTCGTTCCGGCTACCATCACTTCGGGTTTCCGAGTAAGATGTACCCAAAATCGCTTTCCGCACACGTTATGGACACTACGAGTTCGTGGTCATGCCTTTTGGTTTGACCAATGCACCTGCAGTGTTTATGGATCTCATGAACCGCGTGTGCAAGCCTTTTCTCGATCATTTCGTCATTGTATTCATTGACGATATCCTGATCTACTCCAAGACGAAAGAAGAACACGGGCAACATTTGCGTCTCATTCTTCAGCTTTTGCAAACCGAACATCTTTATGCCAAATTTTTCAAGTGTGAATTTTCGCTAAAAGAGGTTCAATTCTTAGGTCACACCGTTAATGAACTCGGTATTCATGTTGCCCTGCAAAGATAGAAGCTGTGAAGAATTGGATTGCACCTAAGTCGCCTTCTGAAATTCGTTCCTTTCTTGGCCTAGCTGGGTATTATCACCGTTTCATCTCGAACTTGTCTAAGATTGTCGTCCCCTTGACTTCGTTGACTCAAAAAGATAAACCTTTTGTTTGGGGTCCCAAACAAGAGGAATCTTTCCAAACGCTCAAGGACATGCTTTGTAATGCTCCTATCCTCACTCTCCCCGATGGGAACGACGATTTCATCGTGTACTGCGATGCCTCTAACCAGGGTCTTGGTTGCATACTCATGCAGCGAGACAAAGTAATCGCTTACGCGTCGAGACAACTCAAAATACATGAGAAAAACTATACTACTCACGACCTTGAACTTGGTGCAGTTGTTTTTGCATTAAAGATTTGGTGACACTACCTTTATGGTACAAAGTGTACGGTCTTCACCGACCATAAGAGCCTCCAACATATCTTTGATCAAAAGGAACTCAACATGCGTCAACGACGTTGGGTAGAATTGTTCAACGACTACGTCTATGATATTCGCTACCACCCTGGCAAAGCGAATGTCGTGGCCGATGCACTTAGTCGTAAAACTCATGTTAAGAGTGTTCGTTGCTACCAAATCGTGGGAAAACTCAACGAGTTGATTCGACAAGCACAATTTACCATCATTAACGAGGGTAACCTCGATAGTGAATTGAATTGTGGAGTCGAAAACCCGCTCGAAGCTAAACATGATGGTATTCTTTACTACCATAGTCGTATTTGGATTCCCGATCGTCTCAATCTTCGGTCTACCTTGATGAATGAAGCCCACAAATCCCGATACTCCGTTCATCCTGGAGCTGATAAGATGTACCACGATTTGCATGCATCCTATTGGTGGCCTGGAATGAAACATGATATCACTCTTTACGTATCCAAATGCCTTACGTGTTCCAAAGTCAAGGCAAAACATCAACGTCCCTCAGGTTTGCTCGAACAACCAGAAATTCCTGTCTAGAAATGGCAGAGCATAGCCATGGACTTCATCACGAAATTACCTCGTACTTCGTCTGGTCATGACAACATTTGGGTTATCATTGACCGATTGACCAAATCCGCGCATTACCTCGCTATTCGTTAAGATTAAAGTCAAGAAATTGGCTCGTATCTACACGGAAGAAATCATTAGTCGTCATGGTACTCCTCTTGATATTATCTCTGATCGCGACGTTCGTTTCACCTCTCGCCTTTGGTAAACCTTCCAATCCGCCCTTGGCACTCACCTCAATCTTAGCACCGCTTTTCATCCTCAGTCTGATGGTCAAACCGAGCGTACTATCCAAACCTTGGAGGATATGCTTCGGTCATGCGTAATCGATTTTGGCGGCAATTGGGATTCGCACTTACCCTTGGTTGAATTCTCGTACAACAATAGTTATCACGCTAGTATTCAAATGGCTCCATTTGAAGCATTGTATGGTCGTAAGTGCCGTTCGCCTATTTGTTGGCACGAGATTGGAGATGTTCAGATCACTGGTCCCGAATTAATACATGAGACAACGGACAAGATCTTACAAATACGTGATAATCTCCTCAAAGCACGAAGCCGACAAAAGAGCTACGCTGACAAAAGACGCGAACCCTTGGAATTTAATATAAGTGATCATGTACTTCTTAAGGTGTCTCCCTGGAAAGGCGTTGTCCGTTTTGGTAAGAAGGCAAACTCGCTCCTCGCTACGTAGGTCCCTTCAAGATCTTGGAAAGGATTGGCAAGGTAGCATATCGACTGGACCTACCTCAAACGCTCAATAATGTTCATCCTGTGTTTCATGTTTCAAATCTCAAGAAATGTCTAGCCGAAGAAGGACTTCAAGTTCCGCTCGAACATCTTCAAATCAACGAGAAATTGCATTTTGTGGAAAAACCGGTCGAAATTATGGACCGAGGAGTCAAGCAGCTACGGTGCAGTCGGATCCCGATCGTAAAAGTTCGTTGGGAAGGGAAACGTGGCGCCGAGTTTACTTGGGAACTCGAGACTGATATGAAGACTAAATATCCGCATCTCTTCGTTGCATCTTCCTAAATTTCGGGACGAAATTTCCTAAAGGAGGGGAGACTGTAACGCCTCACGTTTTTCTTACTTTCTATTTATAGCAAACTTGTGTTGTAATTATATTTTCGGAAATCTTTGTATTGGTAACCTTCATTTCATTGTAAACGTTGTAATCGAGGCTTGAATCATTATGGAAATATACATTTTGCCCTATACTTGTTCATACAATACTTATACATGATGCACCCACTCGAATACGTGACATACTTTATAATACGCGACATTCATACATGATACATGCTTTATACATGATACATATACTCGATCTCGATCACTTGATGCATACACATACATTATAACACATTGCCTATGCTTATGATACCTTGTTACACCTTGAAACATCATAAAATATCCTTAAAAATGGTCCAAACCCATCAAAATTAATCAAAACAACAAAATTTAAAGGGTGTGTCCCGGCCCGGTCCTTACGGACCGCAAGGGGATACCCTTACGGTCTGTAAGGGTGTCTGGGCGGGACAGATTGTTTTGGCTCGCGAATTACGTACGGATCCACACACTTTGAGCTCACCCAATGGCCTCTTAACCCCATTTAACACCCCCAAACCACCTCCTAACCTCTCCTCTATATAAACCAAGTTCCCCCACACCTAAAACACTTTCACAACTCTCTCTAATCACTCTCAATCATCTCAAGAACTCTTGCAAATCAGAAATTCGGACAGATTGTATCACCTTCACCAAAGTGAGCATAACTTGCTCAAAACTTGGTCTTTTTATTTGATTCTTCTTACATACTACTTGGATAATCATTAGGGTTGAATCCAAGGGGTTCTCCATGGAGAATCCAGACCTAGAAATGCCCCTAAATTGTCCAAAACTTTCTGTTTGTTTTCAAACTCTTTCAAACTTTGTTTATGTTGATCAAACTTGAGTCAAACTCATCTCAAACCTATGTCCGAATGCTTACAACACTTCATGTGGTTGGTTAGGCTTAAAAACAAGGTTGAGACATTCAAACAAGAGGTTTAAACCTCACAATAATTCTTTTTCCATAGAGCATTTAGCTCACAAGTGATGCAAGTTCATAGACTTGTTCATGTGTGTCCACAAAGGTTAGCTTTGGCTATCCTAAACATTGAGACCACACATCACTTCATCTCAAGTAGTTTGGTAGTCCTAAAGTGTCATAACCCCGCCAAGCCGTTGACATGTGTCCTCGTGTGCTCTCCAGGTTGTATTCACTTGGCTACTTGGTGTTATGGTGACATACTTACAATTGTTATCATTTCATTCTTGTATTGTTCTCATTCATGACCCTCCTTGTTGTCTACCGCAACTTGTGTAGTGGTGAATCATATAACGAGGTTAGATGGATGTTCATCATCCTACCTCCATTCTTGACTTACTTGAATACTTAGAGGTACCAAAGTGGATGGTTCATCCTCCCACCTCCTACATGATCTTAATATTATGTATATATTATGGACTATAATATAATCCTAAAACCGAAACCTTGATAATGACTAAATAATCACCTATCAAGTTATTAAGTTTATCACTAAAGTACATAGTTCCTTGTCACGATTCTAATAGGTCTCGAACCTATGAAACCATATAGACCCCTTTTCGGGTTATCATAGTGTCAAGAACAAGTGCTATGTCTTAGTGAATATTTTTATACATAATACTTTATTCCCGTTTCCGTAATCTCGCTCGAATAATCCAAATCTACCGTTACACTCCTAACTAATACCTACATTCTTCTTGTAGAAGGACAAGGTGGCAAACTCAAAACATCAACAAAACTGCCGGGATTACTTAAGTGGAACACTTAGCAATACCGTGAGTACACTCGACTCATTTACCGCTTTAAACCACTTTTGGGTTGTAACATGTTTACCTATCAAAATACACATATCACAAACTCATGCTTTACATGTTAATCCTTATACATGAATATTTGTTAGGCCTAGATACATGCTTGATTATACATGCTTGATCATTAACTTAGCTAGCCCAACTTATCATATAAGCTAGCCCAACTTATTATATATAGCGTTATAGGAGTATCACGCCGCCCGTCGGGGTTATGTTAAGATATTCATTCTCATTTTAGTCTTGTCACTTTTGTGGCAAGGGAAGCTCGATCTCGTTAAAACTTTTGTGGAAACTCGGGGTTTGATCTAGTATTACATGATTAGTATGAACTTTGCTTACAATTACCATGTGGATTCGAGTTACACTTTTATACTTATGCTATGTATCACCAAACTTGTGTACTCGCCTTTGCTTTTGCATTGAACTCATATTTTTAACATGTTACAGGTTGATGAAGATTTTTCCATGAAATTGGAGTAGTGATGATGCTCTAGATACACATTTAGACGTTAGGTTAAAATGTTGTATATTTTGTTGTTATGCTTATGTTGTACTCGTCTTTAAATGTCTAAATTGTTGTAATTGACTTAATGATGTAATTTGACAATGTCATCGTTGAATGACTGAAATATAGGTTTTGTTTAAATATTGTCGCTAATAGCGTTATGAAGTCTCTTGCAATCTCGTTTACGTCTCACTTCGATGTTTCTGCCATCGGTTGGGATGTGACACCAACCTCGTACAAAACCCATGGTCAACGATTCAGATGCGCTGGTTAGTGCTAATACATATATGTCAGAATTAAACAACTGTTTGTTGCTGGTCACGTGGTATCAAGGCTGTCATTATCACCTTCATGACACACCAAAAGTATATTTTAAACATTATGTAGGGTACAATCATAAGAATATATATTTTACTATATCATATGATGGCTAGTAATATTTTGAGTAAATTATACGCCAGAATTAGAGGTTCCTAATTCCATATTTTGCTATAGTTTGACCGGATATAGGTTATAAAAACTAAATTGTTTGTGTGAAAACATAAAAAATACATTGAAACACACAAACTTAGAATGATAAAACTAAATTGTTTACCTCATAAACCAGTTTGTTTGGTCACACACCATTCTTGTGGTTGACTTTTCATTTGTTTGAAATAACGAAATTCACCTAGAAAACCAATTTTTTTATATCAAGAACGCAACTCTTTAGCTTAAATGCACAAACCCCATAACAAAAGTAACAACTTTGGTCCAAATCAGTTGATGTAGAAAGTAAAGATGGAAAAAATGGTTTTGCAAGTAGTTTGAGACTTTCAATCCCCTATCACCACCATCGAAGGAAGATTATGGAAACGATGTATCAGTTTCATGCTCATTCCGAAGATTCAATATTAACATGAGATCCAATTAATCTTTTTCACGCTCATTCCGGAGATTCAAGATCCACAAAGTTTGGTGGACTTTCATCTTATTTCGTTGATTGGGGTTGTCTAAAAAGTGTTCGCCAAAACTCTCGCAAACGGACTCAAGCTTGTTATGAAGACCACTTCATCGCCTACGCAATCGGCATTTGTGGAGAGTCGGAACATTTTTGACGGTCCATTGAGTTGGAATTTTGGTGAATGGATATTTAATATATTTATAGTTAAATGAAAGTATAAATATTAATTAGAATCTTTATTGAAAAACTCTTAGAGTAGAGTTTTTATGTCACTTGATTAGTATTTATTAGACTTTTTATGTCTCTAATTAAATCACTAATTAAGTGAAACTTTATTAGAGTTTATGTTTCTAATAAAATCATCAATTAAGAGAAACTCTTGTAATTAACCCACAACTCTTATATAAATGGTAGGCTATGTGCCTCATTGGAAGTATGAGAAAAATACTAGAGAAGGGTTGCAAGAAAAATATATGAATACATGGAGAGTTCTTGGAAAGATGAAATACTTGAAGATCCATGTGTTGGATACTTAGAGAGATATGTTTTCTCTATACAATTTCATCGCCTTTGTATCATAATTTTCCACAAGTTCTAACACTATAATTCTATCCGATGTAACCTTGGGCGTGTGGCCATCTCCAGCAGTACATACTGTTTCGGCTGTTGTACCCTGGGAAATAGTCGCGTCGTCTTTAGTAGAGACGTGAAATCTGTTTTAAGAGAAGCGTGTTGAACACGTGCCTCAACCAAAACTATCAACAATTTTTTGTTTGTCTTGTAGCGGAGTTTCAAACAAAAAGGTGCGGTTGAAGTTTTCCAAAGACGTCGACTTGAATCAAGATTGGTACAATGTATTTGTATTTCATTTATTTTTATATAGTTTTGTAACCGGATTGTACTATCATATTTCGTATGAATAACGAGAGTCTCGTTACTATATATTTCATAATATATTTTAATAAAAAATGAACCTACTTCCTACAAACTTAAAACAAATTACGTGAGATTGTTGCTACAATCTTAAACTTTATAAGTATTTTTGGTTCACAAAAGATTTATTATAAAAAATATTTTTAGAGATTATGATCTTATAAATATTTTTTTTTTGGAAAATATGTATGTAGTACAACTAGGTGTTTGGATTTATTGAGATTGTGGTACAATCTTAAATCCTATATAATGGTACAAAACGAATAGTTCTGGTTCAATCGTTTGGTTTTGAAACGATTTTGTAATCGTTAATTTTTTCTAACCTTTGTGTTAGAATGGGTTTATTGTGTAAACCATACGTTTTTTGTAAACGTTAAATGTCTCTAATTTGTGTGTTAGACTGGAATTATGGGTGTAAACCATACGTTTTTTGTAAACGTTAAATTCTCTTGAGTAGAATTTCCATGTCTTTAAATAAGAGTTTTATATTACTTGATTGGAGTTTTATGTCTCCATTTAAGTCTCTATTTAAAGTAGACTCTTCATCCACCCATGGATTGATATGAA
The DNA here is from genome assembly GCA_947069175.1 of Scalesia atractyloides. NCBI lineage: Eukaryota > Viridiplantae > Streptophyta > Magnoliopsida > Asterales > Asteraceae > Scalesia > Scalesia atractyloides. The sequence goes on along the minus strand of CAMTDV010000010.1, from coordinate 12,857,354 downwards.
CAAATAAGTCTTATAATGATTTTTGTAATCATTTGTCTTCTAACATGTGTGTTAGAAACGTTCATGGAAAGCGTTAGTTTGGAAGCAATTTTTTAATTGTTCATTTTCTAACGTGTATATTGGAACTGACTTATTTATTTGAACGATATATGTGTTTATAGCAAGTCGAATTAACATTTTGTGTAAATGTTAATATTTCTAACGTGCGCGTTAGAACTTCGTTCATTTTAACATGATTGTTAAAAATGGTAAAAATACAAATGCTTTGAAATGTTTTATGTAAACATTTTATATAAGTAATTTGTTGTAGCATTGATTTCAATGAATATAAACACTTATCTTATGTTTTGTATGGTTTAGAAATAGAATGTCATACATTGAAGTTGATTAGCTTCAAGAATTAAATCATCATAAAGTGATGGTGTTGTTATATGACTTTAATGAAATTAAAGTCATTTACTAGAATCTTCATATGGAAGTTAAACTCTTAAGTAGAGTTTTATGTCAATTTATTAGTTTTTATTAGAGTTTATGTCTCTAATAAAATATATAATTAAGTGAGACTTTTCTCCAACCCATGTCTCTTGTATTAAAAGTAGGCTATTTGCCTAACTTGATGAGATTAGAAAATACAAGAGTAAGAATTAAATCACCATAAAGTGATGGTGTAGTTGTGTGGGATTTATTATGAACTTTAATTTGTGATTTCTAAATCCAAAGGGTCATGTTTTATATTATATATATATATATATATAATGACTTAAATTTTCTAACACGTGTGTTAGAAAATGTGTATCACAAATACAATGTTAGAGATTGTACATTGTATAAGTCATAATGAATGGAAATGTTTTATGTAAACATTAGATTGCCTTTGCATGTGTGCATTAAAAACGATGAGAAATGGTTTATTTTATAAACTTTATCATTGGAAAACGTTTTATGTAAACGTTCGATTCTATAACATGCCCGTTATACCATATATTTTTCTAACTTGCGTGTTAGAAAACGTTTAGTACATGTGTAGTAAGACTAAACAATACAAAACCATTTGATATTATGGGTTTTGATTTATGTTATCATAAACTGTAATTGACATTAATGGTTTGCTACTCTTGCTAGAAGTAGCATTTGTGATAATCACGTGGATATTATTTGATGGAAAACAACTTAGTGTTGTTGTGAACAAATTTAATTGTTCAAGTTTACTACTTAAATGTAGCCTTTATAACAACTTGGTGTTGTTTTGAGCATAATTGTTCAAGTTTAAATTTTCACAATGAAATGAGGAACTTGTACTTACAAGTGCAAGGAGTATTATTGAGGGAATACCTCAAGACATGCCATGGGACGATATCGTTGAGATGTTTTCGGTCAGAATGTAAAGTGTGGAAGATAAAACCACTTTGATATTTGATGTCTACATATCATCTATGCTTCCGTTTAAATTTCAAAAGTGTTTGTCACTTATGATTTAGTTTCCAATGTATTTTATTGTTGTGTTCAATATCTTCAGATAACACATGCAATATTTTTACAAAGAAATAAATCACTAATGTTTGTGACGTATAAATTATTTTTGTGGAAAGTAATTATAACGTCAACTATACATTGTCTAAAACAATATGGTTTTAAACGGATAGGACATGAAAATATTTGGACATAAACAACTTGAGAGTTGTTGCATTGACTAAAAGTCCAAGATGAGACATCAAATGTGTAACCACATCACGAGAGAGTAGTGAGTGTATTGAGATGAAATACACAAAAGAGATTCATGTTGAAGTACTTCGTTAGAAGTCATTGGAAAATTCAACATATGAAAGAAAAAATACTATATATTATTGTATACCTTTGATAAATTTTGCGAGATTTGTTCCAAGTGATCTATTCGTAGATACGTCTACCACTTGATTATTGTTAGAACTATATTGAGCTTTTATATTCGTGTGTGGGAGAGAATCCTAAATATACATATCTCCTAATAAATAACAATAGATGTGTACAAATCACTCATGGCAAAATTATGAATGCAATGTTGTTGAGTGTTGATCTAGTTGACTCTATCTCACACATAATAGTGATTGTAGACGAGGAACATTCATCTTGTCGATGATGAATGTGTTCGCCAAGTGACTTGGATTAAGACTTATGTTTAAGTCCTTACGAGTCAATGGTAAAACTTTGGAGATCAAAGGTAAACAAGTTATGTTCCTTAATTGAATGATAAATTTTAGCTATGTGCTATATACAATAATTTGTGAGACTTTCCTAAATATTGATGTTTTAGGATTATGAATAAGTCTCATTATTTTGTCTTAACAAGGGATGAATGTTGCAAAGTGGTATTATGATATCCTTGGGGCTGTGAAGAATCAGAATGATGTATCTTCTGTTCACATGCTAAAGTATTGTAGTCTAAAGCATGCTAGACTAGTACTTGGTTAATTATGGGTCTTGACTGAGACTAATTAACTCTAAACATTCAAATGTGTATGAACACAATAAGAATTTGTGTGATAGACAAAGTTGAGGAAGAATTTTCATTCATTATAAGGAAAAAACATGTAACTTTTGAAGAGTTTGTTCGAAAAGCTAATGAGGAGAACTCATTGTCTAGGCTTATTCAAGATGTTGAATTAGAATTATTTTAAGTTTGTGACAAACTTATGACAATGACATGTGTTGCTTTGGTCAACTCGAAAGCTTATGTAAGCTAATGCAATATGAGTTGAATTCACTGATATAATGAGGTTGATCTTGTTCAATCATATGTGTATAAATGTCGTCATAACTGCAGTTACGAAAATGTTGATCAAATGGCAAGAAATATGGGGGAGGATCCATTTAGAAACAACCCTATAGGGTGTGTACAAATGGTTTTCATTACCCCGTCTGGATGAGATCTTATAACACTTAAATGTGGGGGTGTCTTGCATTTGTATCATAAAAGTTTGGCAATAAGGATTTTGTAATCCAATCTAACATTGCAAACAAACGACTAAGTGGAGGACACAAAGGTCGTAGTGCATAATGGAGATGTGTTTGCCTTAAATGATACGCGTATCTTACAAAGACATATGATATAACCAGATTCAGATGGCCACTGAGGTTATAGTCTTAAAAGTTGACAATAGGAAAAATTAACTTACGAGTTAAGAACACATCATGACAACTGATCTCAAATATCCAAAGTTATTTGTTAATGTTATGGATCCAGTTGTGAAATGAGACTGAAGCCCATGGAAAAAGGGTATGTGAAGGACACCTAACTTAGTTGACTGGAGATCCCAAGATTTAAGTTCAATAGGACAACTAACTCATATGCCTAAGGGTAGTCATTGTGGGGGCATAAATGGCAGGGAGAGTCTTGTGTGAAGTGTATTGTCGTCACACAAATGGCAGACGAGTTCAAAGACATCTAGATCTACTCAGAGCTAGTGGGCTAAGTGCATTTCATGACTGAAGGTTCAAAGTGTGACACCTACCTATCGTATGCAAAGCTCAACTGTCGAGGTTCCATTGGAAATTATATGTGACTTGAATGATCTCCATTCATGTGGGGGATTTTTGGAAATTTGATGAATTGATATTTAATATATTTATAATTAAATGAAATTATAAATATTAATTAGAATCTTCATTTTTGAAAAAACTCTTAGAGTAGAGTTTTTATGTCACTTGATTAGTATTTATTAGACTTTTTATGTCTCTAATTAAATCACTAATTAAGTGAAACTTTTATTAGAGTTTATGTCTCTAATAAAATCATCAATTAAGATAAACTCTTGTAATTAACCCACAACTCTTGTATAAATGGTAGGCTATGTGCCTCATTGGAAGTATGAGAAAAATACTAGAGAAGGGTTGCAAGAAAAATATATGAATACATGGAGAGTTCTTGGAAAGATGAAATACTTGAAGACCCATGTGTTGGGTACTTAGAGAGATATGTTTTCTCTATACAATTTCATCGCCTTTGTATCATAATTTTCCACAAATTCTAACACTATAATTCTATCCGATGTAACCTTGGGCGTGTGGCCATTTCCAGCAGTACATACTGTTTCGGCTGTTGTACCCTGGGAAACAGTCGCGTCGTCTTTAGTAGAGACGCAAAATCTGTTTTAAGAAAAGCGTGTTGAACACATGACTCAACCAAAACTATCAACAATTTTTTGTTTGTCTTGTAGCGGAGTTTCAAACAACAAGGTGCGGTTGAAGTTTTCCAAAGACGTCGACTTGAATCAAGATTGGTACAATGTATTTGTATTTCATTTATTTTTATATAGTTTTGTAACCGGATTGTACTATCATATTTCCTATGAATAACGAGAGTCTCGTTACAACATATTTCATAATATATTTTAATAAAAAATGAACCTAGTTCCTACACATTGATCATTTACGAGGTTGTGGCTTGGGCTAAGAAACATAAGAAGGAAGCTATAGTATTTGAGGTGGATTTTGACAACGCCTATGACTTGGTGAATTAGGATTTCTCCTTAATAATTTAAGGATGATGGGTTTTCCTAAAAGATGGAGGTCGTGCTTTCGACCGATAAGTATGGCATCCGTTATGGTTAATGTTTCCCCTACGAAGGAGTTCGTCAAAGGGACTCGCTATTTCCATTTCTCTTTCTTTTGGTCTAAGAAGTGCTTGAAGTCTTTATGAAGAAAGCGGGTGAGATTAGGATGTTTGGGGGGTGTCTTCCTAGGAGGTCCAGTTTTGACTCATCTTTGCTACATGGATGACGTCATTTTCTTGGGGATATGGATTAAAAAGAATGTATTGATTTAAGAAGAATTTTAAGGTGCCTCGTGTGAGAACCATTTATCCATCCGATAAGCTCAGGTCTAATCTGATTAACCTAATCCAATATGTGCGGAATTCATTTTAGATTAGGCGACAAATACACAAGAGTACTTTTCAATTTAGTGTTTCATTAATACTTCAAACGTTTACATCCTAGAAACAAATAGACAGGGCTTCGCTATCTCGTCCTCCAAACCAAATCTACCTAACACTAAGTTTGCATTCCTATATATACTAGTAGCACCTTCGTACGAACTTAGGCTATCTACCTTCGTACGGAGTAACATGGTTACCTTCGTACGAAGTAACCTTGAGTTACCTACGTACGAATGTATACCTCCGTACGAAGGTGATATACAAACCTTTAAACATTAATCTAACATGTCTAATCCTTATTACAGACTCGATATGATTCGATAACATAGGCAACAGACATAGTGTATCAACACCTCTAACTTGTTCCGGGCCTCAAAGTTAATCTTGCCAAGAGTAGCTTGATGGGAGTGGGTGTAGAGGAAGGTGAACTTAAAGGTATGGCAAGGCTCCTTAGATGCAAGACAGATTCTATTTCGTTTATTTTTTTTTGGCTTCCTATAGGTGAAAAACATAAATGAATAAAATCATAGAAACCCATCCTCGATAAGTGTGCAAAAAATACCGAGTCGGAAGGCGAAAATTTTGTCGACGGGAGGAAGGATTACGTCAGCAGTCTTCAAAAAATCTCCCTACTTATTTTCTTTCGATCTTTAAGGCCTCGGTGAAGGTTATCAAGACCCTTGAAGGTTTAAGATGAGAATTTGTGTTGGGAAAGATGGGAGCAAGGAATAACCTTAGGTGGGTTGCGTGGAAAAAAATCAAAGTTACAGAAAAATGGAATATCTCGGGTTAGGGGATATTCGTAACTTAAGCTAGGCTCTATTACTTAAACGGAATGACTTTTTAAAGAGAACCCGGACTAGCTCTAGGTCGGGTGGTGCACGCAATCCATGGGATTCAGGGACAGGTTCTAGAGGTCTCGGTGAGGAGGGATGTTGCAGGTTCATGGGAAAATATCATGTCTATTTCAGTAGATATCTTAAAGGAGGGAGTGACTGGGGCATACAATATGGATTTGAAGGCACGGAAGGGGAGAGGAAAGTGTTCTCGGCTACTAGTTTTAGAGCTGAAGTAGCCGAGCAGAATGGGGGCGGTTTCAGCAGAAGATTTAAGTGGAATCCGTGTGTCCTGAGGAAGGTTTTGTTCTTTATTTGGAAGCTTTCCATAGGGTGTATTGCTAAAAAGAAAGCCTTAGTGCATAGAGTGGTCCCAATTACCTAGTTAACGTGCGCTTTATGTGGGAATGGAGCGGAATTAGTGGAACATTTGGTCACGGGGTGTGTATTTACAAGAGCGGTTTGGTGGCACGTTTGTTTGTGGACGAAGATTCCGACAATGCATAAAGTTTCCTTGTTTCAGGTTTTTGCGGGGTGTATACGTATGTTAAGTCTGAGATTACACGGTTTGTGATTACTTTGTGATTACACAACAAATAAGTTCAAAACAATTTTGTATTGTAAATAAGATAAGTAATCACAAACGAGAAATCATCATCAACATCTATTTTTCATTAATGATTCAATTGTTTTTCAGAAGATTGACTCTACAGACTCCCCCTCAGACTGATCACTAAACAATTTTGTTCATACAAAAGAAAAGGTGATGGGTAGTGATGAATAGATCTCTAACAGGTGAGATCTATTTATACTAAGTACGAAAGCTCTGTTTGTGATTGGCTGCCATCACCCTGATAGTGACATATAACATTCCAAATAGAAAAGATCCCACAGATGTTGCAAACATCTATTTATTTCTTGATCACTTGATCATGTTTTGGCTTTTGAATATCATCTCTTCTTTTGTAAGTCCAACAATCTCCCCCTAGAACAAATGATGCAAAAATAAATGTTTATTGGATAAATTTGTATTCCTATTCAACCTCTATTTGATGTGGGCTTTAAATTGTCATCTCAAATCTTTCAGAGAGAGAGAGTCATTAGCATCCCTTTCGAGTGGAAGATCCAGCAGATCTTGCAAATCTTCAATTTTCAGTCTCATGACACTATGAATTGAAGTGTTTTTCACTTCTCCATTTTCCTTTACTATTTTCAATTCATGGTTCGCTCTATCTGAGGACCATTTTAGAATTTTTGAGGCTAATGGATTTACTTGCACCGATTTTTATTGGAAGAGGTGAGGGAATTGTTTTCCCAAGATTTGCCCAATGAGCTCTTCTGGTTTGGCATCTGGATGCCCACACATGAGTTCATTTCTAGTCCCTTCCTTCCTTATATCATTTTCATACTTCTTTAGATCTTCTATCGACATCTCCTTTTGTCTTTTAAGATAGCTTCTAACAGGTGAGGGATCTTTAGCTCTTAGTTCTTGTAGTTTTTTATAGCTCTCTTTAATTGTTGGCTCATCCCATCTAGCCATTGATTGCATAGATCCAAACTTTGCTGCCATCATTTCCACCTTCATTCTTCTTAACTCTACTGCTTTTTGACCAACAGGTTTTTTACATGTTTTCTAGTCGGGAGGAATGGGCTTAATATCAGGATGAGCTTTAACTTCTCAATCCTTGAAATTTATTTTAGAAGGGCTTCTGTAGTCCTACCAGATAATTGAGCCCTTGTGGCTGAATACGGTTTGTTCTTCATTATGAATTCCAAGTAATCTTCCCTTAGGGATTTTCTGAGCTCGGGGTTGTTTACTGGTCCTTACGAAGCCTTTTTGCTGACATCTTTGGCAAAATCTTCTAGTCTATTCACTTTGTGAATTCTGCAGATAGAATTTGCTAAGCCTCCTTATCACATTTTCCTTTGCTTTTAAAAGCAACTATTCTTTCAGCCTGTATGCTCTTTAGGTTCAAGTACTCTTGTACATTTGCAAGCTTTGAATATCTTCTGAGGGATGGAAAGGTAAGTTGGTTGTTGTCAGTTGTAGAGTAGAAAGATTGTATCTCTTATGATACATTTTCTAACTCTAGTGGGTCAAGTATTGTGGTGGGTGGTTTTTGTAAGTGGAGATGTAACGGTGAGTGTTGTAGTTGTTATGGTAGGTAGTTGAGATGTGATGAATAAAGCTATGGTGGTTGTGTTTTTAATAGGTGATGCATCAGAAGTTTCCTCGTCATCATCTTGGCAATGAATTTTGTTCTCATGGTTCTGTTTTGAATTGTTGGGTGTTTTAGTTGGTGGTTGTGGAAGTTCTGTTGTTGGTTTTCTTTTATGAATGAGAAGTTCTTTAGGGGGCTTATGTGTTGGTGGTGGTAGTGTGGTTGTAACGTCTATTGTATCTTTTGTAGTGGCAACGGATGTTTGGGATATGGGAGCGGGGAGCAGTGGTTTGGATAACGGGTGTTAGGATAGATGTATCAGTGGTTTGAATGGTAGTTGGTGTAGTGCTTTTTGGAACCTCTATTGAGGAACCTTGATTATCTTGGATTTTCTTCCTTTCAAAATCTCTTAGCTGTTATCTGCATATTAGCTTCCCCTGTGTCTCTCATCTTTTCTTTTTCAACTACTTTAGCACTTTCTTCTTGTCTTGCCTTTTTTAGTGCAGCAATGTCAGGCCTTTTTCCAGCCTTCTTGACAAGAGGTGGGAGCTTCCTTATGCAATCTTCCTCCCCCTTTATGGCATCGTCTTGATATTTTAGAAGAATTAGAGTTGCACCAGTGTTTTCAAGAATAACCTCTGCTTGAGTCTCTTTGTACTTAGCATCCACCGTTGTTTATACCAACTCCATATGCATGTTTTGTTTTTCTTCTGCAACTTACTTTTGAAGGTGTAGGTACATTTGTGCATGCACCCAAATTTCTTTTGCAACTTCTACATTTGATGGTGGAGGTTTTGAGTTTTGTACCAAAGTCTTCATCATTTCTTTGATTTATTCAACTGATGATTCCAACTTGGTGACTCTCTCCGTCAATTCTGCATAGTTTAACCCATCACCTGACTTATTAGGATCCTCTGAATTCCCACCAGAGGTGGTTGTACCTGGTTTTGAACTAGGCGCCCTTTTTCTTGGTACTAGGAGTTCCAACTGATACAAATATTACATTTCTAGTCTCATTGGTTTTTGCCTTCAAGGAGGTCTTAGTTATGTAACTATTGTCCAGTTGTGAGACTTTTGTCTCTACAATTGTTATGCCTCGCTTGAAAAACCTACAAGTGTCTCTTGAGACATAGGAGGTGTTGCCTCCTCTGCTTGTGGGATAGCAATGATTTATGAGCTTGCCCTAGTCACTTGTTGAAGTATACTCTCTGTAACTTGTTTTTTATAGGAACTAGGTATATGCAAGTCAGGTTATCAATTGCATCAAGCAATCTTTAGAATAATGACAGGATTATTTTGTGGGTGGTGAAGTGAAAAGAGAAGCAGCCCTAGGAGAGGGGCTTGAGAAGATATATTCAAGTGAATCTTCTCCCTCTTAACTTGGTTCCCCTATGCTTACATCACTCTCCTTCTGTGGGGATCAGTTAGGAGTTTGGATAGGTAGAGATGATTGCATTTGTTGTGAGTAAGTAACAACAGATGTTTGCAGCATTTGTGTTACAGCAGGTACCTCTGGCATCTCAACCCCAGAGATACCTTCTTTTTTGTTTTTCTTTTGGATTTTGGGATGGAAATGGAAGTGGATTTTGTGGAAATTCTGGTGTGTGTTCCACAGTGCTGGGTTGTGCACTATGGTCACCAGGAGCAGTGGGCTCAGCAACAGATGTTGTAACATCTGTTGCTTAATTTTATAAAGCATTTTCTTCACCCACATTTTCTTAACCTTTGGTCATCATGCAGGTAGAGGTTTCATTTGAAAGACTATTAATTTCAAGGGCTTCACCTTGTTCAAAACCTTCTTGTTTCAAAACATTTTTCAGGTAAAAGCTTAATAATCTTGGTTATAAAAGAAAAGGATTGCCAGTTCCCCTCTTGATTGCTTTTATGTTTGCCACCAAATCCATAAACAGTGTTTGGGATAGCTTGTAATCTAAGTTTCTCAAGATGGCATACCCCAGATACTGAGCTTTTAGGGGAATTTCATTAAAAGTTGTGGTTTGGTCAACAAATGGATGGAAACCAATGTTTAGAACCTCTGTTGGGTAAAACAGAGTTTTAAATGGAAACAGTGATAGGTTTTTAAGAAACAGTAGATCTGTTTGACTTTTTTAGTCAAACACTGGATGTTAAATCAGTGGTTCTTTGTCTCAAACAGTGGTTAACCAAGGTTAAACCGAGTTTGAATCACTGAAGCAGATCTTTTACTCCTTTCAACAAAGTTTTGTTTTTGGAACATTTTTAAAACATTTTCTTTCTCATATAATTGCACAAGAACCTTTTGGTACATTTTTAAAACATTTTCTTTCTTTTATTAAGATAGAGATAAGTACTAGGGTAACCTCTGTTTGCACTTTCAAGTTGCCAAAGAAATTCCCTGTAGATAGTGGAAATGGGTCAATTTTGCAAATGATCCAAAGCATTTTCTGCTTTAGATAGGGGCGGACCTACTTGGATCCGTGGGTGGGCGGGCACACCCTATAAAATTTTGGTTTTATAAGTATGTATACGATTCAATTTTGACTCTGCACCCCATGAAACTTAGACTCCGCACCCCATGTAATAGATAATGGAAGAATAGTGGAAGTAAAATGTGTTTGAACTAAAAGAAAAAAGAGTAAAAATGGTGTTCACCATATTAGTTGCAGATGGGGCAAAAACATTGGAGACGAAGACCTTATCTAGAATATGGGCACTTTTATAATTTCACATATTCACTCAAAATTCTTGTCATGGCACGTGATCCTTTCCCGTTTCAATAACCTTTTTACTATTACTGAATACATTACTTTTTACTCTTTTGATATCTTATTAAATTATTAGTTTGGTTAAAGATGTGTATCTTTCAATATTAATTATATATATGGATTCTATATCATTTCTATTTAAAATGATCCTAGAAAAAAAAACAAATTAAATGTCACTATGGTAAGTGATTGATACTATTGTAAAAGATATATATTAGGAGTCTTTATTAAAAATTTCTAGTTTGGTCTCTTCATTAAATTATTTTTCGTTGTTTTAAACTTTTAATTAATGATTTTGTTGTTTAATTTAAAGTTTTGTTTGTTTAAATGATTAGCAACAAGTTTTGGTGTTTGATCTTCGTAGTCATTCATTGATGTTTACTGAAAGTCGCTCTAGATAATGTTTTGGATAGATTTAAAAAAAACTATAGGGCCCAAGTTTAAATATGTTTGTAATAACGTTTAACACTTTGACGTGCTTTTGATGAATATTTCAATTTTAGTTTGATATTCTTTTATTTTACATGACCCAACCCGACCCGCTATAAACTAAATTTTTTATATAGCTAGGGGCCTAAAATATTTAAATATATTTCGCACCCCTAGGAAAAAATTTATGGATCCGCCACTGCTTTAGATTTAGTGTTTTCTTCCACTGCATGAGCTCTTTGGGATTGGTTCTTTGTAATAAGAAGTTTTTGTACCATCTCAAACAGTTGTTTTTGATAGTCTGCAAGTGTTTTCACACTTGAGTCAACAGTTGTTTTACCATTTCCAATGAGGTGATTGTACCCATGATGGTGTCTATTGAATCTTGGCTTTTGGGACATGTGCACAAGTTCTTCATACCTATAAGGTACCCTGGTACATGGTGGTTGCCCATAGCCTCTTGGGAGTGTGTTATGAGGGACAACAAATACTTAACAATCCTTGTGTGCAGGGTATTGGTTCAAGCTGTGTGTGACTGAACTCAACTCTTTTGGGAAATTATTGTGAATCCCTATTAATAGGGCCATCATCCTTTTTGAAACTCATTTTTTCTCTTGACCTATTTTTGTTGATATTATAGGGTTTTAGAAATGAGCACTGTTGGGTCATATCATTGATTTTTCCACAGATGGTGCAACCAGATATTAACTCACGGATGTTGTTTCCTCTGTTATTATCATATGCTATTAACTTAAAACAGTCTTTTGTCATATGATTTTTGTTTCCACATAATTCACAAAACAATTTTATGGTCTTAGTTTTCCTAGTACCCTTATCTCTCTTTCCAGCATCAGATGTTTTAACATCTATTTGAGAATTGGTAATATGAACGATGTTTATCTTGGGTGGCTGAAGACCATATGGGTTGGTGAAATCAACTGATTTGAAGTTTTCAAGAACATCATATTCATCCGACCAAGTAGGTTTAAATTCATATTTTTGTTTTTCAATCTGAAGAACCTTATGACTTTTCAAGAATGATCTTCTTGTCACTAGGTTCAGTGATCTTGATTTCTTCACCAAATGAGGTGGTTGGTATGACTTCAACCATTTCCGAGTCAATGGAAGTGTTGGTAAGTTGTTCTTGATCATATTTCTAAACCCAACACCAAACTTCACATTGCTTTTTCTTTATTTTTCCAAAATCGTTCACGTGTTATCTGTGTAGATTACAACTCCTTTTTGAAACTTTGATACTTTTCTATCATTGTTTGGAGTTGGTCCTTGGTTATAGTTCTTCATGCTTGAGACTGCTTATTTCAAGGTCCTTTTCAGCAATTCTTGTTTTAAAATCTCTTCTTAATTTTTCAAGAATTATTTCACTGATTTGAATCATTTCTCTTAGGTTTTCATTTACCTCTATAATATTAGCAAATGATTTGATACATTTATCAGAACATCACTATTTGAGAGTTTGAAGTGATATTTTATAGGCAACCATTTGAACTTGATCCACATTGATGTATTTAGTGGAACTTTTAGGATAGTCTTCTTCAATCCTTTCTGCATTCTCCTAGTCACAAACAAATGTTTGACCTGGGCTATCAACAGTTTTCACAATAATACTTTCACCAACATTGTTTGAACTTGATCTTCTTCACCTGAGGTATGCTCATGTGCCATGAAACAAAAGTTTGTATGTTCATCACAATCATTTGCCATTAAAGCAAAGTTTTCATTAGTTAAGTTTTCTAGCAAGTTGCTCCAATCAACATAGCCTTGAGTGAAAAATCTTTGTTGATTAGGCTCTATAGGTGTAGGAGAATCAGCAACTTATGGTGCTTGAACATGTTCAACATGCATCTGAACATACTAAACCCGAGGAACTGGTGCTTCTTGAAAATAATGCATAGGCACAGGGTTCATGCTTTGTGCAAAATGGGTTTTGTTTTGTACACTTGGTCTAGGGGTAGTTTGGGTATTTTGATAAAATTGTGATTATGCATTAGATTGAAGTCTTTGACTAGGATATGTGATCATCGGTGCAGAGTTGTTTGATTGACTCTTGCACTCTCTTGCCAAGTGACCTAATCTATTATAGTTGAAACATTTGATTTTAGATTTATCCAACCCTACTTTTGACCTCCCACTTAACCTTGGATATGTCCTAGAAGTCCTTTTGTAAAAGTTATTTGCTCGTAGACTTAGTAGTGCCACTTCATGCAATAAATCCATTTCCTCTAGATTAGTTGTGTCTATGTGCTTAAAATCGTCAAGGCCAAACGAAAAACTATTAGGACTATGACCATCATCATTTGTAGCAAATGCATAATTTATGGAATGTTGATCAGAGTTAATTTACAGTTGATATATCAATGGAATGATCAAAACTCTGATCATTTCTCATTCCAGAGGATGATCCCTCGTGACTCAGAAGTGTCGTGTTTCCCAAAACATAACAGTCGGACACTTTTCCAGTTTCCTGGAGTTTCTTTTAGAACGAGCTCCCTTTATAATGTTGGGAGCTTTCCATGAAGCTGAGTCAGTCTCAAGTCCTTAAAGTCTAGGGCTGTTCTCATCACTATAGCAATAGTGTCCTATTCTCAAGTAAGGATCTTAAAAAATGGTTACTTAAAGTTGTTTTAGAAAACTCTTTGTTCACCAACTTTAGTTCACTAATTAGACATGAAAATCATTCAACCTGCTGAGTTAACGTTTCTCCCTTGATATGAGTGAAAGTTTCATATTACTGGTTAAGGATTTATCGAGTGTTCTCGATAACGCCTCCCGTTCTTCCAGTGCATCCCATAACTCTTTGGCGCTATTACAATGTAACAGACTAGCATAGATATCATTCGGCAGAGCCATTGCCACAATACTAAATGCTTTGGCATCTAGCTCGAATTTTTGATAATCCTGCTCTAAGTAATTCTCGGGCTTCTTTGGCTCTTGCATATTTGGGTTTCGACACTAGGTACCATTGGAATATGGGATCCAAAAAGAGTCAAAGCTTGAAGAGGACCCTAAAGAGATATCCAACGGTCACCCCGTTCGAGTCTTCAACAACCTACCATACGAGAGATTGAACCACCGACTAAGCCTATCTATTAATGGCCAGTCAGTAGGAATGGAGTGCTATTCAAGACCAATGCTTAGAAGTCTACAAGATTACCCCAACGGGTTACCCAGAGAGCCCAACACTTGTACCTAGCAGCAACAACCTCCATTATTGGATCCATACTTGTTACAGAACACATATTTATTGGAGAGCTCAACAGCAGTAGTAAAATGAGTCATGGGGATCCCGACAGGCATATGACCACTATGTGAAGTGATTTTAGTTTGAGAGACTGCAAAACAACCAAGAGGTGAGCCACGTAGGTTGGATCATCACATTAGGGGCCTATATCATAGGAGGCACTATCAGGAAGGGATGGCCACCAGTTTGTCAGGACAAATAGACTTAACGCAATAAGACGGAATGCTTAACCATGACCGAACATAGAGAGCTCAGTCCATTTACATGCCCACTTTTGTTAATTGCCATTCGATTGTAGGAATGTAAGACCTCCCCAAACAATTGGTAATATCAAAACTACAAAATAAAGATCCGAAAATTTTTATGATGACATGTTTGTCTAGCTAAATAGCACAAAATGGAAATATCATTAACAATAAGGAAACATCCATCTACAAGACTCGTGAAGGGATCAAGGCGATGGATTTATATTTGCGAAGTATAGAACGAATTTACCATTATTAAATTTGATAAACTAGCGGGGGCGTAAAACCGTGTTGAATAGCACCAATGTAGGGATGGCAATTGAACCCGAACCCGACGGTAAACCCAAAACCCGACACATTTGGGACGGGTTTGGGACTGGTTTGGGAATAGTTTGGATTTTTTTCGTGGGTTTGGGACGGGTTTGGGATTTGGTGATATGCCCATTTACCCGACTCAATTACCCGATAAAGTGTATCCGTTTACCTGATTGTATATTCGACATATTTTCTTATATATTTTAAATATGTATATATATGATACATTCATATTTTTTATACATATAGATATTTTATTTCATATACATTGTGGTTATTTAATATATTTCTATAGTGATAATATTAAATGTAACTGACTAGTAGTTACCTGATAGATACACAATGGGTTTTGGTCCGATATACCCAATGGGTAATATTTTTTGGGAATAATGGATTTTAATAATCCAAACTTTTAGTCATTGGCCGGAAATGGTCTCAACTTAAAAAATAACCGATGGTGGACCCAACTTTTCGTATATTGTAAACCAATGGGCTTTTACTAAAAAAAACCTTAATTTCTTTTTATCTCCTTATCCTTTTCGGCAACCTTTTCGTATAATGTAAACCAATGGACCTTTACTAAACCGAAAAAGATAAAGAGACAAAAAGAAAGTAAGGTTTTTTTAGTAAAAGTCCATTTGTTTACGATATGTGAAAAGTTGGGACCACCACCAGTTATTTTTTAAGTTGGGACCGTTGCCGGGCAACGACTAAAAGTTTGGATTATTAAAATCCATTATTCCTTTTTTTGATATTAACATGTTTACCCGAAACCCGCGGGTATGCCCGAATCCGATGGGTATTTACCCGGTAGAACCCCGACGGGTCTTGGGACGGGTTTGGGACAAGCTTATCTAACTGGGTATGGGTTTGGGATTCCCATCCTAAACCCGACCCATTGCCATCCCTACACCAATGTCACACCACCGCCAGCGACAACCAACATTAAAGTTACGGTGTATTAATGTGAAGAAATTAGACTGCAACGTAAAACATAGATGGGTAAAAACGTTAAAGTTACGGCGTATTAATTAAGTCGATTTAGGACCTCTCGCGTTGTAACGGACCTTTCAAACGGGGAAAAATAGACGACGTAAAAACGTTAAACCACACACGCACGTTGAGTCGTGTTAACTTGCAAAATCTAGTTCGAAGCGCAAAACGAAATGTTAAAATGTTGAACTATACACACACGTTACACCGTGTTAACTCGCAAAATTTGAAAAGAAAAATCTTCAAAATATGAAAAGTGTGGGGACCAAAGTTGAAAGTACAAAAGTTGTAAGGTTGAATTGCAAGAGATGAAAACTTTTTGTTTTATAAGTGGAAAAACAAATAGATTTAGGTTAAAAATGAATTCTTTTTTGAAAACCACCCTAAGCATGAGGTAAACACCTCTATGCATAAAATGTTGTTTATTTATAGTTTGTTAATGTTAATTTGTGTAATTTCAACATTCTCAAGTTACAATTATGTGGCACGTAACTTCCTAAGGCATTTTCATGAAATTTTGATGTATTAAAGACACAAAAACTGGATGGATAATTATACGTACCCTCAAGAATTAATGTCTAAGTTGGACAGAGTTAGCCACAAGGAGCTACATAGTTAACAAACATAAGGCTACAATCCACACATATAATAAAAAAATCAATTGAAGGACACATGACACTCTATGAGATAATCTTCGTGGGATTTTCCCGCCTAAAGAGTAATTTTTTTTCTCACTTATCCCTACTTATTATTCTATCAAATTCAAATTGACATGATTAATATAGATTTTAATTTACAAAAGTAATTTTAAATTATATTCCTCATATATATTTTAGAGTTAATTGCACGGATGGTTTCTGTGGTTTCACGTTTTTTCACGTTTAGTCCTCAACTTTTGGAAATAACAGGTATGCTCCCTATGGTTTGTTATTTTGTTACTCGGATAGTCCCCTGACATTTACTCAGGAGACTATCCGAGTAACAAAATAACAAACCATAGGGAGCATACCTACTATTTCCAAACTAACTAACATTTACTCAGCGGACTATCCGAGTAACAAAATAACAAATCATAAGGAGCATATGTGGAGACTAAACGTGAAACCACAGGTACTATCCGGGCAATTAACTCTATATTTTAATTTATAAAAGTAATTTTAAATTATATTCCTCATACGTGAAAATATTTTTCATTCATAATTACAACCCCTATTTATCCAAATGTTATTTTCATATTCAAATTAATATCACGAGTATTTTGGTTTGTCTAGAAATTCTTTTCAAAATGTAAATCATCAAGTCTAAAGTATATATCAGCACACATACACGATTTAGTTTCATAAAGGTATTACCAAAGAGATACACACAAGAAAAGATTTTGCTAGAAGATAAGAAGTATTTATTTAGAAAAATATAACCAACCTAAATTATATACAAACTAAAGGTAAACGCTCCAAATTTATATCAACAAACTTCAAGATAAATATAAAATTGTGGAAATCAGAAATCCAAAGAAATACATGTATTGCACTGCAAGGGTTGAATAAACTTGTGTTTTGATATTCAACGTTTGTAATATACGGGTTTTCAAAGAATGTTACGTATCACTTACTTATATATTAGTAACAAAATACTAATCTATTTATTAATTTATTTTTCAATTTTATAATAATAATAATAAGGAATAATGGATTTTAATAGTCTAAACTTTTAGTCGTTGGCCGGCAACGGTCCCAACTTCAAAAATAACTTGTGGTGGTCCTAACTTTTCACATATTGTAAACAAACGGATTTTTACTAAAAAAACCTTACTTTCTTTTTGTCTCTTTATCTTTTTCGGTTTAGTAAAGGTCCATTGGTTTACATTATACGAAAAAGTTGCCGAAAAGGATAAGGAGATAAAAAGAAATTAATTTTTTTTAGTAAAAGTCCATTGGTTTACAATATACGAAAAGTTTGGACCACTACTGGTTATTTTTTAAGTTGGGACCATTTCCGGCCAATGACTAAAAGTTTGGATTATTAAAATCCATTATTCCTTATAATAAACAAATTAAAGATATTATATTTCTTAAACTATTTGTTTACGATAATATTATTTATTCGACCCGTGTAATACACGGGGTTGTAACCTAATTTAAGAAATAAAAAAACAAAAATTCATACCCAAGTAATTAAAACGGGTAAACCTCAAGTACTCAAACCGAAACAATTATTTTAGTTACCCTTATACTCGTATATATTTCTATTATTTAAATATCTACTCTTTTTTATTTATAGTTGTTATATAGTTCTTTTTTTTTAAGTAAAACAATTATATATAATATTAAAACAAAGAAGTTCTACTTGGCTTGAACAGTAGTTTTTTTTTTTTTGCTTTTGTCTTTTTTTTGTATTTTTTAATTTTAACTTTTTTTGTGCTTTTGTTTTTTTTTTGCTTTTTTCTTTTTATGCTTTTTTCTTTTGTGTTTTTGTTTTTTTAGTTTTAACCTTTAATTCTTAACATTTACTCTTACAAACACTTAACTTTCTAAACACTTTTTAATCAAGTTTTATGCAAGTTTCTATCGTTTTCTTTTTTTGTTTACCTTATTTTTTTACCTTTGTTATTTACGATATCGTTTTACCTTTTGTTATTATTTTGATGTTAGGAGCCGAGTTACAGTGCAAATAGTGCAACCAATAAATATATGATTTTAATCAATTTTACAAATTTATTTATCGGTTGTTATGGTGTGCTGTACGTTCTGAATTCTAACCGTGTTCCTGCGCAACGCACGGGTAACTATAACCCTAGTTGTTATATAGTTATGTTATTTAAATATCTACTCTAGTTTTTATTTATAATCATTGTACACAGCAGAGGGTTTGTAGCCTCGATCGAAGCCCCCACTCCGGTCACTCCAATCTTCCTCACTTTGCTTCGGCGGTTACTCCCCGATAATTCTTTCAGTTTCTACGCCATTCATTCACACACGCACACACACAATTACAAGAAATACATATTAATTTGTTTGTTATTGCTTGAAATTTATCCCAATTATCAATCCACTTGCCGTTCTAAAAAGCTTGATTGTTTAGGGTTCTGTTTTTCGTTCTATTGTATGGATAGGTGTAGGTTAAACAATATAGGGGTGTAAACTAACCGAATCTGTTGAGCTTCATTCGTTTAACTTTGGGCTTGAACTCGGTTCGTTTCAAGTTTTATATTTAAACCTTGAGCTTGGAGTATGAATATTTTTTCAAGCTAGGCTCGATTAGTACACATTAGTTATTTTATTACGTTTTTACACAGTTATGTATGTTTATATATATCAAATTTTTATATATAACACAATATATAGATATCATTAGTAATTTATCATAATTTTATAAGTGAATATTTTTGATATGTTAAACAAGAGTTATATAAATAAGTGGCTGGTTTTAGTCTAATAGAAATCGTAGGTTTGAGACCGTTTTATAATCATCTACACAAAAACCGGTTCGTGAACTGCAACCAAATGTCAACCCGAACTGAAATCGGTATGTAGCCGACAAGAAGAGGAACCTGTTTGAGCCGGATAGAAATCATAGGTTTGGGACCGGTTTATAATACTCTACTTTGAAACTGGTTTGAACCCAAACCGAGCCGGTAAAAAGCTGCTCTAAACTCGTTAAAACCAGTCTACAAACCGACATAATCCGAAATCGGTTTGAAACAAAAATTGATTTTCACTTTTCATTGAGCAACTTGAACCAGTTTAGGGTTTGGAACCAATTTGTGCACATCTAGGGTCGTGAGCATAGTCACATAGTTCGTGGTACGCTCCGGTATGGGAACGTGAAATGGGGTCGCAATTAGCTAGGTCTCTAAAATTCGGTACGAGCAGGGATAGGCTCATTTCGGATCGCTTCGGTACGATGTACCATATAATGTGGTATGATGTACATGTTGAAGTTAACTATAAATAAGTTGGAAGCTCCTAAAATCAAGATCTTGACATAGTTTGGATAAGCAATACCAACATCCTTCAAAGCAAGATCTTGACATACATGAAAAGAAAACTTGAAAACAAGCTTGACAGAATTTGGCCGGAATTCTCTTCAGAGTTTCTCTACGGCTCAAACCGCTCTGATTTAGAGAAAATGGACGTCGCCATGGTGTTCAGAACGTCGAAATTAGTAGAAAAAGTGTACCTTTGGCCGGAAAACGGTCACCAAAAGGCTCGCTGGAAAACCGCCGCCGGTATGTGCCACCGTGGTCGGCTGCCGCCGCTGCCACGGCTCCGCCGTGTGGTGACTGGATTATGATCGACGGATCTAGTGTTCTAGAGAGAGAATGTAAAGAATCTAGCAAATAAGATTTACTTTTTGTTAAATACAGAAAAAGAACGACCGTTCTTCTCCAATATTACCCCCACAAGACTTAGAGAGGTTAGAGAGAAGGGACATATAAAAGATGTACCAACAAATGCTTTTTAAAAGTCTAATCTCCATGTTAGCTCTTCACCACGCTTCTCCAACTTTTCTAAGGGCCCATAGTTATAAAAATTTAAAACTTTTGCAGATAAATTATGGTACGTTACGCTCCGGTAATAAAAAGAAAATACAACGCTTTACGGAAGTAAGAACCTCCTCTGAAGAAGGAAGTGTCTTACGAAACCCATGTTTTGTAAAAAGCAGAAGGAGTCGGGCAGGTGGTGGGTTTTTTATGATAAAAATGATAGAGAAATGTGTTTGATCTAGAAAAAGAAGAAGACACATGGCATGAAAACCATGTTAACAGCAAAAAAGAGAGTAGGTAAAAAAACTTAAAATAATTTAACTATGCTGGGTAAAAAATGAAAATCTTGTTAACAACAAAGAGAGAACAAAAAAAACTTAAAATATTTTAACTATCCTAGGTAAAAAAATAAATTAATTTTTTTTATCATTAGCCATAGTTATCTAGAAAAAGAAGAAGACACGTGGCATGAAAAACATGTTAACAACAAAAAAGATATTAGGTAAAAAAATAAGATCAAAATAAATTAACTATGTTGGATAAAAAATGAAAATCATGTTAACAACAAAGAGAAAGTAAATAAAAAAACTCAAAATAATTTAACCATGCTAAGTAAAAACAGATTAATTTTTTTACCAAGGCACTATTCATCAGCCATGACTATCTTAAAAAAAAAAAAGAAGACACGTGATATTAAAAACATGTTAATATAAAAAAAGAGTATGTAAAAAAACTCAAAATAATTTAACTATACCGAGCAAAAAATGAAAATCATGTTAACAATAAAGATAGAGTAAATAAAAAAAGCTTAAAATAATTTAACTATGTTAAGTAAAAAACAGATTAAATTTATTTTACCAAAACACTATTCATTGGCTAAAAATATATATATATAAGAGAATGTACAAAAGAGAAGTTTTGTATGAAGTGTAGGAAATAAGCTCAACCTTTGATATCCCAAGATCAATGGCTCAAAACTAGGAGTGACATTTTTATAAATATAAGGTTAAAACAATTAAAGAAACAAATAAAGAAAGGGTATTTTGGTCCTTTCTCATTTGAACCCTTCCCCCTTTGATTTTTAAACGGCTATAACTTTTTCATACATTAATATTTTTTTAAAAATTACACCGTATTAACGAGCATTCCGTTCTCTTTAATTCGAGCAGCCTATTGTTATAGTTTTCTTAAAAAAATTACATGATTTTGAATACTTATTACATGATTACATGATTTTGAATACCAATCATATAACTACGTGATTTCGAATATCGGTTACGTGATTTCATTATAGAATGTGAAACTACAGTAAGTGATTACGTAATTACGTAACAATAGTTGACTATGTATTATTAAGTGACTACGTGATTTTGAATGCCCATTTCGTGATTACATGATTTCATTATGATATTTTATTTGAAACACACTGAGTGAATACGTTATAAGCATAATTGTAATAACATTCGTTATAACAAATCATATTGAAGGTATAATCAAGTAATGAATTTATATTGAAAGTGTAATCACGTAATGGTTTATGTTGAATGTGTAATCACGTAATGGGTATTCAAAATCACATAGTCGTGCGTTGGGTATTCAAAGTCACATAATCACGTAATGAACTAATATGTATTCAAAATCATGTAATTTATCTTTTAGAAAACTATAGCAATATGCTACTCGAATTAAAGAGAATGAAATACTCGTTAATATGGTGTAATTTTTTTTAAATGTTAACGTATGAAAAAGTTATAGACGTTTAAAAATCAACGGGGGAAATTGTTTCAAAGGTGAAATGACTAAATTATCCTTCAATCTAATGCCACCTGTCCTCTCCTTCATGTCTCCTACACTTCGTATGATTTTACTAGGCTATCACCTGGGAACTTCCCGAGCTAGAACATTTAATTTACGTTAATAATAAATGTATAACAAAATATAAACATAACATTTCAACCCGCTATTCTGTCACACCCCAACCGATGACGGAAACATCGGGGCGCGGCACTAAGTGAATCAGATTGTTTCAAGAGAAATTCCATAACAACTACTATGACAATATTTTAATAGTTAACTTCTCATACAATCAACTAATATTTCAAATCAATTATTACAAAATATAACATCTCTTAAAACATGTCTAATCCGATCTTCCCTAGATTTAATACATGAGTTTCTAAAGGTAAGATCCTAAAATTTTTTTCAGAAAGAAGTCATCAACCTGCCACGTATGTTAAAATAAAACGTCAATACAATTAAGTAAAAGTGAGCATACAGGTTTGCGTACATAATAGATATAAAAGCGTTAGCATACACCACATGACAGATGTGAACTATGTATCTACTTAGATTCAAGTAAACCAACAAACCGCGAGTGCAAGATACGCGAACAAGTGTCCACGTCCTAAAGAGAAAATAAATGAGAAGTAAAAATGCGAGCCTTAACAACCCCGGGCCTCCAGGTGGCTGTTCAACCTCTAGCAAGCTACCATGTTAAGGGTGGCGTACAAGCAATCAAGTAAAACATACAATTCAGAAGATTTCACGTATAGTCATGTATGAGCGGGTTGCGAGTAAGCGTTGAGTTGTGTGATGTGTTTTGATATACGAACATATTTGACACCCAAAAGTGTGTTTAAGCGTAAAAGGGTTCAAGTATACTCACCGTTGGTGCGATTAGAGAGAGACGGGATCTGATGTAGATGGAAGGAGCGCCGGATTAGCCTGTAAGCGAACAGAAGTGCATCAGTCTTCTGAATTGCTGAAATGATCAAAACGTGAAGGAGCAGAGTACAAGTTCGAGCGAAGTTGTACCAAATCTCTTGGATTTGTTACAAGTTCGGGTGAACTTGACTGTTTTTGACTTATTGGAGGTACAAGTTCGGGCAAACTTGTCTGGTTTCCTGAGAAACGGGACAAGTTCGGGCGAACTTGCCCTGTTTTACTGAGGTTTGATACAAGTTCGGGCTAACTTGTCTGATTTTTTCTTGGAAATCATGCAAGTTCGGGCGAACTTGTCTAATTTTTCTTGGAAATCATGCAAGTTCAAGCGAACTTGGTTGAATTTCTTAGGAATTTGACAAGTTCAGCCGAAGTTGGTTACAAATATGTGACAACTTCGAGCGAACTTGATCAATTTGGAGCGAACATGGCTGTTTTGGTCACCAAATCGTGCGTTTTCCGCGTTGTTTGCTGAGGAAATCGAGTGTCCATCCCTCCAACCTTAAGCTACTGAGCAAAACCTAGGCTGGAGAGGTCTTTTGGAGCGAGTTTTAGCCATTTTACAGAAACTCGGACTAATCCGGGCGAACTTGATGGTTCGTACGGGTTAGTCCAATTTGTGCAAAGTGACGATTTCGTCCTTGTACTTCCGGATCTGAGATTTTCCTTGACAACGCCTCGTTCCACTTCATAGTGAACGAAACATACGTCATTAGTTCGTAATTTTGTGTAAAAATCGATGTTTAAAAAGGTTTTACTTAGATCTAAGTGTAGATCTAAGTGAAAGAGAGAAGTTTTGTAGAAAAAGATAAAGATTTTCGTAAACAGAAGAGTTTTGTTGAAATTGAAGGTAATCCTTGTGAAAAATCGTTGTAAAACGTTGTTGTTTGCATAAAAACGGGTTGATTCTTACTTGAAAATCAAAGGTTTTCGGCTTTGGGAGGTTTCGGCGAACTTGCAGCAAGGAGTGCACGAATGGAGGTGTTAGGTATTTATAGATAAAGAGGGTTTGAGCTGATTTGGATCAAGTTCGACCGAACTTGGGATAAGTTCAAGCGAACTTGGCCAGTTCAGCTTGAACTTATGCAAGTTCGAGCGAACTTGCTAGTTCTGAGGAGTTCGGACAGTCTGGTCAACTTTGGGAGAACTTGAGGTACTCAAGTTCGGCCGAACTTGGCATGATGGCGAAGTTTCGTTCGTTATTTTCGTGCTCGGTGCTCGTTTGGGATTCGATTCGCATTAGATAGTTATGTTAAGCGTTTTAGCAAAGCGTTAAGCGTTATATTACCATTGAGTTGAGAGAGAGCGAGTTGCGTGAGCGTGTGAGCGTTTTAGCGATAGCAAACCATAACATAACAATTATAACACACACATAAACATATTTCCACATAATTAACTGCGTTATGCGATGAGATAAGCGATACGATGGCACAAGTGGTTATTGTACAACAACACACTCCGCTATTAAAGTAACACAGTTACTTGTGATTGCGTTTGAGTCAGCGTTGAGTTTAATAAGCAATTAGATGCAATATAGTTGTGACAAAATATAATTATTTTAACATAAATTTTTTCATAATCAAATCTCAGAGTACAACGATAGATACAAACGAAATACACGGAAATCAAATTAACAACGAAATTGCGAGTTGTTACAGTCTCCCCTACTTTAGGAAATTTTGTCCCGAAATTTAAGTAGTGGTTGTAACAAAGAGATGTGGATATTTAGCTTTCATATCACTTTCCAATTCCCAAGTGAACTCGGCACCGCGTTTGCCTTCCCATCCGACTTTCACAATAGAAATGCGAGAGCGTCGAAGTTTCTTGGTCTCTCGGTCCATGATTTTCTACTGGCTTTTCCACGAAGCAAAGCGTCTCATTGATTTGCAAATCCTCGAGAGGTACATGAAGATTTTCTTCGGCTAGGCATTTCTTGAGGTTCGAGACGTGGAAAGTCGGATGTACGTTGTTAAGTTTTACCAATAGTTCGAGTCGATAGGCCACTTTGCCAATTCTTCCAGAATCTTAAAGGGACCCACGTATCGTGGCACTAGTTTCCCTTTCTTTCCAAATCGGATCACTCCTTTCCAAGGTGCAACCTTTAAGAGAACGTGATCTCCAATTTCAAACTGTAGGGGCTTGCGGCGTTTATCGGCATAACTCTTTTGACGACTCCGAGCTTTCAAGAGATTGTCCCTGATTTGGAGGATCTTGTCTGTCGTTTCTTGAATTAGCTCGGGACCGGTGATTTGTGCTTCTCCGATCTCGTGCCATGCAATAGGTGATCGACATTTCTTCCATACAGTGCCTCAAAAGGAGCCATTTGAATACTAGTATGATAACTATTATTGTATGAGAATTCTATTAAAGGTAAATGTGTATCCCAATTACCACCGAAATCTATAATGCACGCACGAAGCATGTCTTCGAGGGTGCGGATCGTGCGCGCAGTCTGACCGTCGGTTTGAGGATGAAAAGCGGTACCGAGATTTAGCGTAGTACCGAGAGCGGATTGAAAAGTCTCCCAGAGACGTGAGGTAAAGCGACCATCGCGGTCAGAGATGATGTCACGAGGCGTCCTGTGTCGACAAATGACTTCGTCGGTATAGATTCGTCTTAATCGTTCTACCTTAAAGTCTTCTCGTATGGCAATAAAGTGCGCGGATTTAGTAAGACGATCGACGATAACCCAAATGCTATCGTGACCAGAGGAGGTGCGAGGGAGTTTTGTAACAAAGTCCATGGCTATGCTCTCCCACTTCCACATCGGGATTTTGGGTTGTTCGAGCAAACTAGAGGGCCTTTGATGTTCGGCTTTCGTTTTGGAGGAAGTTAAGCACTTGGAGACGTATAAAGCGATATCCTTTTTCATGCCCGACCACCAATACTTAGGACGGAGGTCCTGAAACATCTTGTCGGCTCCGGGCTGAATGGAGTATCGAGATTTATGAGCTTCGGTCATTAGCAATTCGCGGAGATTATCACGGCTAGGAATCCAAATACGACCGAGATAATAATAATTGCCATTTGGTTTAACTACAAGTTGGGTTTCGGCACCACATTTCATTTCTTCTTGCAGGGTATTCTCATTAAAACAGGCAAACTGGGCGGAGCGAATTAGAATTTTGAGACTATTGAAAGCTTGAGAGTCACGAACACTATACACATAGCTTCGTCGGCTGAGAGCATCGGCTACGACGTTTGATTTGCCAGGATGGTAGCGTATCTCATAATCGTAGTCGTTGAGAAGTTCAACCCATCTGCGTTGGCGCATGTTCAGTTCCTTTTGATTAAAGATGTGTTGTAAGCTCTTATGGCCGGTGAAGACCTTACACTTGGTACCGTAAAGGTAGTGTCGCCATATCTTTAATGCAAAAACAACTGCACCATGTTCGAGATCGTGGGTCGTGTAGTTCTTCTCGTGGATCTAGAGTTGTCGAGATGCATACGCGATAACCTTGTCTCGTTGCATAAGAACACAACCAAGACCTAGGTTAGAGGCATCGCAATAAACAACGAAATCGTCGTTTCCGTCAGGTAAAGCGAGTACGGGAGCGTTGCGTAGCATACGCTTGAGAGTTTGAAAGATTTCCTCTTGTTTGGAATCCCAAACGAAAGGCTTGTCCTTATGAGTTAAAGAGGTAAGCGGAACTACGATTTTAGGAAAGTCGGCGATGAATCGACGGTAGTAACCCGCCAATCCAAGAAAAGAAGATGCATTCTTCGGCGTAATCCAACTCTTTACAACTCTATCTTTGCAGGGTCGACGTGAATTCCTTGACTGTTAACGATATGACCAAGGAATTTGACTTCCTCGAGCCAGAATTTACACTTAGAGAACTTGGCATAAAGGCGATTTCCTTGAAGAAGTTCGAGAACTAAACGAAGATGGCGCGCGTGTTCGACTCTCGACTTCGAGTAAATAAGGATGTCATCGATAAACACAATGATGAAACGATCTAAGAAGGCTTTACACACACGATTCATCAAATCCATGAAGACCGCGGGTGCATTGTTGAGACCGAAAGGCATCACCACGAATTCAAACGAGTACGAAAGGCGGTTTTCAGAATATCTTCCTCCAGCACGTGTAACTGATGATAACCGAAACGTATATCGATCTTAGAAAAACAAGTAGCACCTTGAAGCTGATCAAACAAATCATCGATTCGGGGAAGAGGGTAACGGTTCTTTATCGTGAGTTTGTTAAATTCACGATAATCGATGCACATTCGGAACGTCCCATCTTTCTTTTTCACAAAAAGAACGGGTGCGCCCCATGGCAAAGTGCTCGGGCGTATAAAGCCTTTATCAAGAAGTTCTTGAAGTTGGCGAGATAGCTCGCGCATTTCGGATGGTGCGAGGCGATATGGAGATTTAGCAACGGGAGTAGCACCGGGAATTAAATTGATACGGAATTCAACATCTCGGGTAGGGGGTAAACCAGGTAGATTGTCAGGAAAAACTTTAGGAAATTCACAAACAACAGGTACATCTTTCCAAGTTTTCTTTTCTTTCTTCAGGTTCACAATGTGGGCTAGGAATGCAACGCATTGCTTGCGCAAATGCTTGCTCGCTTGGGTACAAGACATAAGCATCAACTTCTTTGAGGGAGTTTCACCGTAAACATGTAGTTGATCACCGTTTGGGAGAGGAAAACGAATCATTTTATCGAAACAAACGACTTCAGCATGATTTTCACGAAGAAAATCCATGCCTACTATGATACCGAAGCTACCTAATTGCATAGGTATGAGATGGATCGAGAAGATGTGGTTGTTGAGATCGAGAGTACAACCATGTAATACGGAGTTATCAGTAACGGTTCTTCCGGTGGAGACTTCAACATCGAAAGTCTTTGGAAGTTTAGCGCGTTTACATTTTAAAAGCTATTCGAATTCTAACGATACAAAACAGTTATTGGCACCAGTATCAAATAAATAAGAAGCATAAATATCATTAACAAGGACCGTACCATTGACAACATTGTTGTCGTTCTGAGCCTGGCGGTGATTAAGATTGAAGGCTCTTCCACGCGCAGATTGTGGTTGATGCTGCTGCAGCTGTGGTGGCTGTGACTGAGGCTGCTGCTACGGATCTTGCTTCACGGCTTTGTTTGGGCAGACATTACTAAAGTGGTTCGGATCACCAAAGTGTAGCAAGCACGTGCCTTTGGGACTGGTGCTTGCTGCTGGGGCTACTGCTGGTTGGTTTGAGGAGCACGAGGTGGAGCTGGTAGTGCTGCTGGTGCTTGAGGAGCTGGCTGACGAGGACCACTATGGCAACTGACAATGAAATGGCCGTAGATATTGCAGTGGGTACAGAAACGGAAATTGCCTCCAACTAGGTGATGATAGGTACACTTTGAGCATAGCGGGTGAGGACCAGTGTACGCACGCTTTACAGGAGGTGCGTTTGGTGTAGCAGCTTGAAATGGCTGAGAGTTCAACGGTGCGACAGCTGCACAGTTCTTGCTCGGGTTCTCTCTTTTGCGACCTCGGCGACTGGACTTTGATCTCGGGATGGCTCGGTAGTAGCACTCGGCTTGGTGATAGCTTGATTCTTGACTTTGTTGTGTCTTTTGAGGTAACCATCCAGGACACGCTTGTCATTAATTTCGGTTGCAAGCTGAAAAGTCTCCTCAATGGTAGTAGTATGCACCGCTTGGACGAAATCAGCAACGCAGTCAGGTAGAGCACGAAGATACTTTTTGATTGCTTTTTCAGTGGTGTCCACCTGACCGGGACAAATGATACTTAGCTGCTTGAAACGGGCAGTGAGACCTGCATTGTCGGTTCCATCTTGCTTGATATACCAAAATTCGTTCTCCGGTTTCCGAATTTCATGGGGAGGACAGAATTCTTTCACCATAATAGCCTTGAGTTCCTCCCACGTGAGACCGTAAGCCTCATCATTTTCGTGCCTGTTGCTCTCTACGGTCCACCAATCAAGCGCCCTTGATTGGAACACACTGGTAGCATTGACGGTGCGGAGATTGTCGGGGCATCCGCTCTGGCGGAAGGTGACCTCAATGGAGTCGAACCAGTGAAACATCACACTTGGTTCGTCTGTTCTGGTGAAAGTAAGAGGTCCGCACGCTTTGAATTGCTTAAACTGAACGAGGTCTTTGGCGCGTCGGTTTTAGAATCAACCCATGAGTTGCTGCTGACAGCCTGGATCTCGCTGACAATCTGGGGAATGACCTTGGCCACGAGCGAGGCGATGTGCTTGTCAGCATTGTTGCGCTAGATGTTTATCCTAGTGTGAGATCCCATGGAAGACATCTACATGAAGGATATGATTGGATGAGATTCGATTATAGTAGGTTTATGTTCAAAAGTTTACTTATTATTATTATTCAAGTAAGGCACAAAATCACATAAACACGTAGGCAAGTAAACACGTAGGCACATAAGCACATAGCACATAAGCACGTAAGCACGTAGTCACATAATTCATGTAAGTATATACTTTGCATGTATTCACCTAATTATAAGTAAAGCATAGCGTTCGAGATGCGAGATATATAAGCGTAAGAAGCGGGTAAAGCTGCATATGAGAACATTCGCGCAGGAGAGTTGAGCGTTTTAGTTTGGTTGGTGATTAATTAGCGTTTTAGATTTCGAAGGGTTGTGCGAGTAGTGCATATATAGATAGAGAGTAAAAGTGATAAATCGAGAAATCGATAAAGCGAGAAATCGAACAAGCGTAAGATCCATAAATTCAAACACATAAATAAGATAAAACTCAATGATGCATAAAATCGGCGATTGCAGGCTTAAATCAATTTGGAGTGTCCTGGGTTTTGAGACAGCGACTACCCAAAGTGGTTCGAAAATTCTCTGAGTTCGGACACACGGTTTGGCCTAATAGACAAATGCTCTCGCCGTACAACGGTTAACGGCATTTATCCTTCCAGTTACGTCGCGTTCCGAGTCGTTGAAATAATCGAGACTTTGGTGAGATTTAAAATCGAGGAGTGGAACTAGTTATTAAGATGCGGGTTTCACCCCTAACTTAACAACTTCATTCCTAGTTGTGGTTATGTTCACCGATTCACATCGGGAGTTCCACTAGATATAAATGGAGATTTCCGTCGAGGTTGGATATCACTCCTAACTCAACGAAGGTATCTTGTGCGATAGAGGATACGCGGAGTGAATGATCGTATCGAGAGTTCTTGGTTTTCACACCTAATCTCGACTTGATCACTAGTTTTGTGTGATACGAGCGTTCTTCACGTGTATTGTGGTAGCTTTAGGAAAAGCATACTTAGTTTAAAAGTCTGAACTTCAAATGCCTTCAAAACGGACTTGTTTATGTGCTATTGAGGGGACTGGGCAACTTCAGGCGAACTTGGTCAAGTTCGGGCGAACTTGATCAAGTTCGGCCAAACTTGATCTGGTTCGAGCGAACTTGCCCCAACTTCGGGCGAAGTTGTCAGTTCATGTTCGTTTCGGGCATTTTATCGATGCGTAACGGTCAGAATTTGGTATCCTAACTATAGACTAGGTCAAACATGGCAGTTCTACCTAATTTTCCCTATAGTTACGGCTCTGATACCAATCTGTCACACCCCAACCGATGGCGGAAACATCGGGGCGCGGCACTAACCGAATCAGATTGTTTCAAGAGAAATTCCATAACAACTAATATGACAATATTTTAATAGTTAACTTCCCATATAATAAACCAATATTTCAAATCAATTATTACAAAATATAACATCTCTTAAAACATGTCTAATCCGATCTTCCCTAGATTTAATACATGAGTTTCTAAAGGTAAGATCCTAAATCCAATTCAGCAAGAAGTCATCAACCTGCCACATATGTTAAAATAAAACGTCAATACAATTAAGTAAATGTGAGCATACAGGTTTGCGTACATAATAGATATAAAAGCGTTTAGCATACACCGCATGGTATTACGTAAGAGATGTGAACTATGTATCTACTTAGATTCAAGTAAACCAACAAACCGCGAGTGCGAGGCACGCGAACAAGTGTCCACGTCCTAAAGAGAAAAATAAATGAGAAATAAAAATGCGAGCCTTAACAATCCCGGGCCTCCGGGTGGAGGGTCAACCTCTAGCAAGCTATCATGTTAAGGGTGGCGTACAAGCAATCAAGTAACACATACAATTCAGCAGATTTAACGTATAGTCATGTATGAGCGGGTTGCGAGTAAGCGTTGAGTTGTGTGATGTGTTTTGATACGAACATATGTGACACCCAAAAGTGTGTTTAAGCGTAAAAGAGTTCAAGTATACTCACAGTTGGTGCGATTAGAGAGAGACACGGGATCTGATGTAGATGGAAGGAGCGCCGGATCAGCCTGTAAGCGAACAAAAGTGCATCAGTCTTCTGAATTGCTGAAAAGGTCGAAACGTGAAGGAGCAGAGTACAAGTTCGGGCGAACTTGACTGTTTTGACTTACTAGAGGTATAAGTTCGGGCGAACTTGTCTGGTTTCCTGAGAAACATGACAAGTTCGGGTGAACTTGCCCGGTTTGATACAAGTTCGGGCGAACTTGGTTGAATTTCTTGGGAATTGGACAAGTTCGGCCGAAGTTGGTCACAAATATGTGACAACTTCGAGCGAACTTGATCAATTTGGAGCGAACTTGGCTGTCTTGGTCACCAAATCATGCGTTTTCGCGTCGTTTGCTGAGGAAATCGAGTGTCCATCCCTCCAACCTTAAGCTACTGAGCAAACCCTTGGCTGGAGAGGTCCTTTTGAGCGAGTTTTAGCCATTTTACAAGAAACTCGGGGACTAATCCGGGCGAACTTGATGGTTCGTACGGGTTAGTCCTGTTTGTGCAAAGTGACGATTTCGTCCTTGTGCTTTTCGGATCTGAGATTTTGCTTGACAACGCCTCGTTCCACTTCATAGTGAACGAAACATACATTATTAGTCCGTAATGTTGTGTAAAAATCGATGTTTAAAAAGGTTTTACTTAGATCTAAGTGTAGATCTAAGTGAATAAGAGAAGTTTTGTAGAAAAAGATGAAGATTTTCGTAAACAGAAGAGTTTTGATGAAATCGAAGGTAATCCTTATGCAAAATCGTTGTAAAACCTTGTCTTTTGCGTAAAAACGGGTTGATTCTTACTTGAAAATCAAAGGTTTTCGGCTTTGGGAGGTTTCGGGCGAACTTGCAGCAAGGAGTGCACGAATGGAGGTGTTGGGTATATATAGATGAAGAGGGTTTGAGCTGATTTGGATCAAGTTCGGCCGAACTTGGCATAAGTTCGGGCGAACTTGGCACAAGTTCGGGCGAACTTGCTTAGCCAGTTCAGCTTGAACTTATGCAAGTTCGAGCGAACTTGCTAGTTCTGAGGAGTTCTGACAGTCTGGTCAACTTTGGGCGAACTTGAGGTACTCAAGTTCGGCCGAACTTGGCCTGATGGCGAAGTTTCGTTCGTTATTTTCGCGCTAGGTGTTCGCTTGGCGATTCAGTTCGCATTAGATAGTTATGTTAAGCGTTTTAGCAAAGCGTTAAGCGTTATATTACCATTGAGTTGAGAGAGAGCGAGTTGCGTGAGTGTGTGAGCATTTTAGCGATAGCAAACCATAACATAACAATTATAACACACACATAAACATATTTCCACATAATTAACTGCGTTATGCGATGAGATAAGCGATGTGATGGCACAAGTGGTTATTGTACAACAACACACTCGGCTATTACTTGTGATTGCGTTTGAGTCAGCATTGAGTTTAATAAGCAATTAGATGCAATATAGTTGTGACAAAATATAATTATTTTAACATAAACTTTTCCATAATCAAATCTCGGAGTACAACGATAGATACAAACAAAATACACGGAAATCAAATTAACAACGAAATTGCGAGTTGTTACATATTCAGCCTGATCCATTCTAATACCTCATTATACTTAAAACAATGAGATTCTTGAGTCTACATGATAATCTCAGTTCAACCCATTGGAGTGAAGTTGGCTTTTAAACAAAGTCAACTTTGACTTCTTGACAAGGTCAACAATGACATTTTAACCCAACAACACACTGCTATTATCATTCATATCCCAAATCAATTGTAGCTAAGCAATGCTATAAAAAATAATATTTCTTAAATCATAAATTATCTTTAAGACCACATCTATATAATCACTGCAGTTGACTTTACAAAAGTATAACGAGATTTTTAACTTTAAAATTGGAGACCTAAAATAACACTTCTTACATTAAACATTCAACAAATGCCACACACAAATCCAATCAATCCTCACGTCATAACAAAGCAATAAAGCCAGACAAAATAATGCAACTTTGAATAGCTTCACAGGCCCAGATGTTGCAATTGCTATGTCTTGCAATCACCAAAAAATAGAAAATGAAAAATCTTAATATATTTGACATAATAATCCAGCTTTGATTCAAAACACATGAAGCTAAGTTGGATTGTTGAGATGATTATCCATTTTGAAGTTACACATGAAGCCAAGTAGGATTGTTTACGGACTTGATCTCACATGTGATAGCCTTAGTTCCAAGTAAGGAAATTTTGTACCTCTCTGCACTTATGTTCACAGAAAAGAATATTCAAATCATCGGAATCAATAGTAATGTCATCTAAGGATGAGCTCGGTACCGGTACCGGAAAATACCTGTACCAAAAATCGCCAATTATGGGTACCGGTACGGGTACCGAAATGCTCGGTATGGTACCGGTAATTAAAGGTAAAATTCAGTAAAATATAGGTACCGTACAGAATCACTACCAGACCTAAAGTACTGATACCGAAAACGTTAAAAAGTGGGTACCTACTGGTACCAAATACCAATTGCTCATCCCTATGAATTAAGACCTGCAAGAATGGTCTAAAAAAATATATGATAAACAAAACAGGAAATTAGTGCACCCATAAGTATCACAAATAAAATAGCGCACCCATAAAATTTCAAGTGTAATACCAAAGCATCACAAACATAACATCGCTGACCACCTGGCATTTGTCCAATAGCACCTGTGAGAGTGTCAGCGCGTTGTGGATCTAAGGGCGTGAGTGAACGGAAATTAGATCCGGTTGTCGGACTAACCAGATTCCCAACAAGCGCAGAAGAAGGATACAATTGATTTCAGGTGAGTCAAAACAAAATAAATTGTTAGTTCGAAAATCCAAAAAACTCTTGAACGATAGTTGATTCATCATAGCTGGTTTTTGTCTACCGTCATTGCAATCCACACATATAGTCATATGAAACATTTAATAAACATCAAACCCTGGGTTTTTAAAAAACACGTCTGGAGCGCGCCTAGGCGCGAGGCGCACTAAGGTGCAGGCCTCAACGCCTCATGTCACCCGAGACGCATCTTTTCCCAAAAAGCGCAAGAAAAGCACAATATTTGGGTTTTCCACGAAGCGCGCTTTTGTGCGCCTCTCGCTTTTTAAAACCAAAATCGAACCTAAAATCAAACATCATTTTCACCTAGGCATTTATAGAAACACTTAATATGGACTAAAAATCGAATTAAAACACCTAATTCACATCTAAACTCAAAATCACACATCATATTCACTCAAGCATTTCTACAAACACTTAACATGCATCCTTATCAGCTAAATTAGAACATACAACACACCTCGAAACCGAATCCATAGAAGCCACATCAAAACCAACAGACAACTCTATCTTACACGACAGATGACGAATCAAGCTCCTTCTTTGATAAAGTAACTGTAATCACAGACACATGACGGGTTGTTTCAAGACTACATTGAAAGAAATATAAATCAGTTTCTGCGCATAAATATTATCAAACTGTTGTGTGTTGATAAAATAAACGAAAATTATCTAAGAAAAGCAAAAAATGCATGAAAACATAGGCGTATGAAATCACATACCTTGCCTTTGAGAATTTAGCATCTGAAATTGCTGGTCTTAAATCCAATTTCATAACATCGACTTCAAAAGCGAGATCTACACCCAAGGTTTTACCTTATTTAACTGTTGGCTACATCATCAAATAAAACGTTCTTTATTTAACATGGTTGGATACTGGTACGGACCAGAATGTGAAGGTAAACACCGGTAAATATCGGTACCAAACCGGTAACGAAAAAATGTCCCGAATCAGTACCTTTCGGGTAATTCGATAACCGGTACCCGTACCATTAGTGTCGATATTCAATATTTCAAGAGTTAGAAATTTTAAAGGCAGGAGATAAGCTCTGCCATTTTGATTACAACAGCACAGTAAAAAAGTAATTAAAATACACTGAAGTTGACATAATATTTATATAAAAATATATAGAACATGATTTCTTAGAAGCTGATTTGTGAGGTGGATTCTAATAAAAGATTTGACATAAAAAATGTTAAAACCACAATGGCATTTCATGGAACACATCGGATGCACAAAACCACATTGAGAGCAAACCGCTGAGCAAGTAGAGATCAATCCCAACCCTTTTTATTAATATATCATTCAACTTCCTTAACAAAAAGACGAGCCCAAAACAAAGATCATTAGGTGTATGAAAACATTTACACGCTTAAGAAACCATACGTAAACTTATAAAGATAACCAGAGGCGAAATCTACTTATTCAATATTTAAGATTAATGTTCAAAACTTTTGTTGATTACTTGCCATATGTGTGGATCAATTTAACGTGATCGACATATTTTCAAAATATACGAAGAATTAGTTCAAAAGGATAGGAAAAAAGATATAACCTATCACCGGCATAATGTTCCTGAATGGCTTTTTGTGGTTCCAATGATCACATGGCCAATCCATTGGCCATTGAAGATTCAGCCTGCATTATAGTTTCAAAATGTTAGTGAAGACATTTATCATGCTCTGTTGAAATAAACAAACATGAATAAATGGATGATATTTATCATCAAACAAATTGTAATCACAAAATATGAAGAGAAATGAAATTGTTTGAAGAGAGGTCATTACCAAATGAGAGGAAAAAGGGTAACCTTAAAGGAGGAAGTTATTTTTAAAAATCATGAACAACAGCCTGTACGATAAGCATAAATAATAGTTAAATATAAAAGAAATATTTGGATTGTGAAATACAAATATATACCATATTGTAGCTATGACTCTCGTAGATACATAACTTTTCCCATCCACTACACCATCATTGACCATTAGACCCATGTTTACTCTACAAGCTCTGCGCACGCTAGAAATTAAAATGAGTCAACATTAGAGAAATAAAATTATAAAAAAATTGTACCATATATACCATCCAAGCAACTTTGCCACAGACCAATGACAACTCTTTAAGGTCAAGCATCCCATAACTGCAATGCACATGAGATAGCAACAATGGAGATTATTTGAGGATTTGAAAAGAAAAAAAAAGGCAAAAGAAATCAATTGTATTCTATGTATTTGAGTGCATGTATGTTTACCACCATTAAGCTAAATAAAAAGCGAACCTTTTTTTCCAGCTCATAAGCTCAGAACCTGCTTCTGGTGCTTGACTGCTTGTGTATTGTAGCTCCTTACCCCATGCAAGCGCAATGGCTGAAAAAAGTAATAAAGTTTACGATGAATTCAAATATTAGACCAATCTATTATTACCTATTTAATAAAAACTGCCATTTTGGTCCATGTGGTTTGGCCAGTTTTGCCACTTTAGTCCAAATTTCAAACCTTTTGCATCTAGGGGTCTGTGGTTTCATTTTTGTTGCCATTTTAGTCCAAAAGTGAAATGTGACCAGATTCTCCAAATTAAACCCCCCTCTTTTGTCCTTTTGCACAGGGGTAATTTCGTCATTTTCATTTTATTATAACTAATTATTAATTAAAAATAATAAATTCCCTCACCACCATATAGATAAATACATGCATGCTCCTATAATATCCATGTAGTTTGTGTAAAAAAGATTATTCAAAGGCGTCCGTTTTAATCCGTCTTTAAACGCGTAGAAAACAGAAATCCCTAGTTTTCTTAAGTCAGATCTTTGTCCCACTTTCATATTTCTCTCCCACTTTTGTACATGTCCTCTCTCTCTCTCTCTCTATATATATATATATATGTGTGTCGAAAAACTATGGTGACCTAGAGGTGTACAAAAAACCGGTTTTAGAACCGAAACCAGGAAAAAAACCGAAACCGGTTTTTTTAACTCGTTTTTTTATAGCCGGTTTTAGAACCGAACCGGCTTTTGTAGACCGGTTAGGGATCTTGAGCTTTGAAACCGGTTTATAAAAAACCGGTTTTATGGAATAAACCGGTTAAAATCCGATCCAAACCGGTTACTGTTTTGGGTTTGAAAAACCAGTTAGTAACCGAAACCGGTTATTAAAAAAACCGGTTTTTGATTTGGATGAAAAAAACCCGGTTCGTTTATAAACCGAAACCGGTTATTAAAAAAAACCGATTTGTACACCTCTATGGTGACCAGTTTCACCATTTAATAACAATGAATCAATCGTGTGTTTTATCTCAGATGGGTAAACAGGTAAACTGGAAAGAAAGTTAACTAAAAAGAAAAATATCAAACGGGTCAAAGTCGCTCAAAATGTATTTATAGTGCATAAACCTAAGTAAAGATATATTATAAAACAATTGACTATTCAAAGTCAAAGTGTATTTATAGTGCATAAAACCTAAGTAAAGATATATTAAAAAACAATAGATTATTCAAATAATTTAATTCATGAAAAAAAATGTTTTTTGTCTCAATCTGACAGTATCAAAAAGTTGCCCGTATTGACTTGTTACCCGAATCCCGCTTTTACTCCTATCACATTCAGTTGATTTATCATATATATATTCACCTCTTTAGAAAGTAAACTTGACTTTTGTAGTCAAACAAACTATTTTTTTTATCTAAAAACTATTTTCTCTATCTCTAACTTATCTATATAATGCATGTGATTATCCCACCCTGGCCTGTTTTGACCATCACCTAGTCGTCTTTTCCTATTACCTGGCGTCCGCCCGCCCCTGATCCAAACAGTCAAAGCAGATGCTGCTGGTATTACCGTCATTTTTGGGTTCCACTTCATTCCAGAAAAACAATTGTTTCACTTTAATAAATTTTAACATACCTTCAGATCTTAAAATCATAACCATCTCTAAAAGAACCTCTTCATAACTACACATGCTAGTATTTTAGGCATAAAAAAGTAACAAATGAAATGAAAACTAATAACTTACGAAGAGAAACTTATGTCTTTGTACAACTGAAAAGACCATTAGCGTGAATCAGATCATATGTCCTAGGGTTTGTAGAGAAGGATTCACACACCTGAACTTTTTTTAAGAAAGATAAAGATATTAGAAAAAAAACAATTACATCTTTATATAGGCAAACAAAAGGGTTGGAAGTTTATAATTATTGCATACCACCTAAAAATCATTTATCCATATATTTAGATTACTACATCAAATTGGCCAGTTTCAACCCAATATAACCCCTCACCCCCCCCCCCCCCCCCCCCCCCCTCATGCAATATATAAGCAGGTGGGTCAATAACATTATAGATGATTGCATTATAATAAAGAAAGATGTCGAGAATTAGAAAAAAACAGTAGCATATTTAATAGCAAGATCTCAAAATTTACCAATTATGATAAATTCCAATCAAGCCTCGTGCATAAATGACACCAAGAGTGTATTAGCTATTGTTGGCATCACATTCATAACTTAAGATTCGATTCGAACTGAGTGCAACAACAAAACTTTCAAGACCAGCATCCATATCCATAATATTACGATTCCATCCTATACCAAATTTCCCACCAGCGTGCAAAACCTGCATAGTAAGATGTAAAGTTTGCAAGTAAGCCAACTTATAACCAATATTTAAAACAAAAATAAAAATAAATCTAGGCTTAAAAGACATCACACATGATAATGATGATACTCTTTTAAGTGTAGTCAAACAAAAGTATACCTTACAGTATAAATAAACAGAATTAGTAGCTTAAATTTCAAAGCTAAAAAATTGAAAGTTGCAACATACAGTCATGTAACGCCTCGCGGTTTCCAAACTTTCTATTTATAGCAAGATCGTGTTGTAATTCCATATTTGGAAATCATTGTATTCATATTCTTCATTTCGTTGTAAACATTGTAATCGACACTTGAAACATAATGGGAATATACTTTTACCACAATACTTGTCATATATTCTTACATACATACACATGATACTCATACTCGAAAATGTGACAAACATGCAAATACGTGACATTTATACTCGATACATACTTAATACGTGATGTTTATACTCGATCCCAATCATTCTATACATACATATACTTGGTGACATGATACTTATACACACAATGCATTATTGTACCATAAAATACCTTAGAATATCAAATAAACCCGTAACCATGTGACAAAATAACAAAAATCCAAATTTTAATCCGGCTAAGGTCCTTACGGACCGCAAGGGTATACCCTTACGGTCCGTAAGCACCTCTGGGCTGGCAGAATAGTTTTGGCTCGCGAATTATGCACGGATCCCACCATCTAACTCACCTCCAATCACCTCTAATCCCCATTAAACATCTCCTAACCACCTCCCAACTCTTACATTATAAATACCAAGCTTCCCCAAGCATTTCACACTTTCTAAACTCCATCTAATCTCACTCAATCACTCTCAAATCATCTCAAGAACACTCATAATCATAATTTTCGGGCAGATTGTACCACCTTCACAAAAGTGAGCATAACTTGCTCATTTCTCCATGAAATCACTTGATTCTTTCTTCTATTTTCTTGGACAAACTTTGGGTTTGAATCCTAGGGTTCTCCATGGAGAATCCAGACCTGGAAATGCACCCAAAGTGTCCTAAACTTTCTATTATGATATTAACTCTTTCAAATCTTGTTTAAACTTATCAAACTTGAGTCTAACTCATCTCAAACCTATGTCCTAGTGCTTACAACACTTCTTGTGGTTGGTTAGGCTTAAAAACAAGGTTTAGACATTCAAAATAGAGTATTTATCCTTACAAACTTTCTTTTCATAGAGCTTTAAGCTCACAAGTGATGCAAGTTCATGAGCTTGGTCATGTGTGTCCACCTTGGTTAGCTTGGCTATCCTAACTTCGAGACCACACATCACTTGATGATTTTCATCATTATCTCAAGTAGTTTGCTAGTTCTAAAGTGCCACAACCCCGCCTAGCCGTTGACATGTCAATGTGTGCTCTCCGGGTTGTATTTCACTTGGCTACTTGGTATCATGGTGACACACTTTACACTCTTGTCATTTACATTCTTGTTTATGTTCTTGTTCTAGTACCCTCCTTGTTACCTATGGTCACTTGTGTAGTGGTGAACACCATATGAGGTTC
The DNA here is from genome assembly GCA_947069175.1 of Scalesia atractyloides. Lineage (NCBI taxonomy): Eukaryota > Viridiplantae > Streptophyta > Magnoliopsida > Asterales > Asteraceae > Scalesia > Scalesia atractyloides. The sequence continues at coordinate 12,816,931 of CAMTDV010000010.1, read as the reverse complement.
CAAAGTGGATGGTTAATCCTCCCACCTCCTACTTGACTTACATGATACTAAGAGGTACCAAAGTGGATGGTTCATCCTCCCACCTCCTACATGATTATATAACTATATATCTATGGACTATAATATAATTCTAAGAACCGAACCCTTGATAATGACTAAATAATCATCTATCAAGCTATTAAGTTTTGTCACTAAAGTATGTAGTTCCTTGTCACGATTCTAATAGGTCTCGAACCTATGAAACCATACCAAACCCATTTGGGTTGTCATAGTGTCAAGAACAAGTGCTATGTCTTAGTGATTATTTTCATACATAATACTTTATTCTTATTTTCGTAATCCCGCTCGAATAATCCAAATCTTCTGTTACACTCATAACTAATACCTATGTTCTTCTTGTAGAAGGACAAGGTGCCAAACTCTGAACATCACAACAAAGCTCCCGGGATTATGTAAATGGAACACTTAGCAAAACCGTGAGTACACTCGATCCATTTACCTTTTGTCACTTTTGGGTTGTAACATATTTCCGTATCAAAATACACTATCATGAACTTATGCTTTTACATACTCAATCCTTATACATGATACTTGTTATGCTTAGATACATGCTAGATTATACATGCTTGATCATTAACTTAGCTAGCCCACCTTATCATATATAGCGCTATATGTAACAACTCGTAATTTCATTGTTATCTTTTCGTTTATTCTGTTTGTATCTTCAAATGTAAATCCGAGATTTGATTATGGAAAAGTTCATGTTAAGATATTTATATTTTGTCACATCTATATCGCATCTAATATCTTATTAAACGCTAATTCAAAACGCAATCACAAGTAACGGTGTTACCTTAATAGCCAAGTGTGTTGTTGTACAATAGCCACTTGTGCCATCGCATCGCTTATCTATCGCATCACAAAACACAGTTATTTAAGTTACATTGTATTAATTATGTGTTTTGTGTGTTTATTGGATTATGGTTATACTCGCTACCGCAACGCTCTCACACGCACGAATCGCTAAATCACACTATTATATCAATTATAACGCTTAATATAACTATCTAATACAAACCGAATCCCCACACGAACTCCTAACGCGAAAATAATGAACAAAACCTAGCCCTTACGTCAAGTTCGGCCGAACTTGTGTATCACAAGTTCGCCCGAACTTGCTCAGGCTACCAGAACTCAGCTTTTAAGCCAAGTTCGCTCAAACTTGGTTCCAATCCAAGGAAAATCACCAAATTCACTCGAACTTGTTGCAAGTTCGCCCGAACTTGTTGCAAGTTCGCCCGAACTTGATACAAGTTCGCCCGAACTTGATGTATCCAGCCTATTTTTCCACCTCACCTATAAATACTCAGCTCCTCTCTTCATTTGCACTTGCTGCAAGTTCGCCCGAACTCGTCTACTGTTCCATCAACCGTTAACCGTTTCAGCAATTTGGAAGACTGATGCACTTCTATTCGCTTACAGGCTGATCCGGGCGCTCTCCTCAACTCACCTCAGATCCCGTAACTCTCTCAAAACGCACCGACTGTGAGTATACTTGAACCCTTTTACGCTTAAACGCACTTTTGGGTGTCACATATTGTCACACCCCGATATTTCCACATAGTCCGGTGGGCTCGGTGGGGAGTATCGTGACGTAGTTGATATCATCATAGTCAATTATACACAGTTATAGCACAGCGGAAGGCTTGGAAGGAAATTACTATTACAACCGGAAAGTTTAAAGTACGAATAAAATAATATACAAACGGTTGTAAAAAGGATCCACAAGCGGATCTATAAATGAATACATAAAACGAAGTTCCTCACTTAAGGCATCTAGGGATTTGCATGATCCTCTTATTTAATGCCACGTAGCTCCAGTCTATTTCTTGAGGTACCTGTCACTTAGTCTTTGGAAAATACGTCAGTTT